>CM068369.1:88397791-89699458 GCA_034769895.1 Magicicada septendecula | reverse complement strand
TATCCCGATTACCCTACAGTTTTTACTTAGTAAAGTATCAGTTGTAGAACAATCATACAATAAACACTAACAATCCCGATTACCCTACTGTTTTTTTTTTGTAGAACAATCATACAATAAACACCTACAATCCCGATTACCCTACTGTTTTTACTTAGTGCAGTAACAGTTGTAGAACAATCGTACAATAAACACTAACAATCCCGATTACCCTACTGTTTTTACTTAGTGCAGTAACAGTTGTAGAACAATCGTACAATAAACACTAACAATCCCGATTACCCTACAGTTTTTACTTAGTAAAGTATCAGTTGTAGAACAATCATACAATAAACACTAACAATCCCGATTACCCTACAGTTTTTACTTAGTAAAGTATCAGTTGTAGAACAATCATACAATAAACACTAACAATCCCGATTACCCTACAGTTTTTACTTAGTAAAGTATCAGTTGTAGAACAATCGTACAATAAACACTAACTATCCCGATTACCCTACAGTTTTTACTTATTAAAGTATCAGTTGTAGAACAATCATACAATAAACACTAACAATCCCGATTACCCTACTGTTTTTTTTTTGTAGAACAATCATACAATAAACACCTACAATCCCGATTACCCTACTGTTTTTACTTAGTGCAGTAACAGTTGTAGAACAATCGTACAATAAACACTAACAATCCCGATTACCCTACTGTTTTTACTTAGTGCAGTAACAGTTGTAGAACAATCGTACAATAAACACTAACAATCCCGATTACCCTACAGTTTTTACTTAGTGCAGTAACAGTTGTAGAACAATCGTACAATAAACACTAACAATCCCGATTACCCTACTGTTTTTACTTAGTGCAGTAACAGTTGTAGAACAATCGTACAATAAACACTAACAATCCCGATTACCCTACTGTTTTTACTTAGTGCAGTAACAGTTGTAGAACAATCGTACAATAAACACTAACAATCCCGATTACCCTACTGTTTTTACTTAGTGCAGTAACAGTTGTAGAACAATCGTACAATAAACACCAACAATCCCGATTACCCTACAGTTTTTACTTAGTGCAGTAACAGTTGTAGAATAATCGTACAATAAACACTAACAATCCCGATTACCCTACTGTTTTTACTTAGTGCAGTAACAGTTGTAGAACATTCGTACAATAAACACTAACAATCCCGATTACCCTACTGTTTTTACTTAGTGCAGTAACAGTTGTAGAACAATCGTACAATAAACACTAATAATCCCGATTACCCTACTGTTTTTACTTAGTGCAGTAACAGTTGTAGAACAATCGTACAATAAACACTAACAATCCCGACTACCCTACTGTTTTTACTTAGTGCAGTAACAGTTGTAGAACAATCATACAATAAACACTAACAATCCCGATTACCCTACTGTTTTTACTTAGTGCAGTAACAGTTGTAGAACAATCGTACAATAAACACTAACAATCGTATGTATGTTATGAGAACTTGCGCTTGCCGGGCTGTAAGGCCGTGGCCCATGGTTGTTTTGTGCAAACGTTTCGGCCGTGCCTTCGACGGCCATCTTCTGTGAAGAAGGCTGGAAAAGACTGACAAAGGTTTCGTAGTCAGTGACCACTGAACTGTGGTTAAGGCTAGTGGCTGTGAGTAGAAGTATAAACTTTTGGTGTCCGCACGAATTTGTTGTCTGACACCACCAGGCAATCAGAGGAAAGGCTTCTTATTGATTCGCCACAACTCGCTTCCAAATGAGAGTTCCCCATAAATGAGAGTGCTTCTGCACTGAAGATGTTCGCCGAAGGCACGGCCGAAACGTTTGCACAAAACAACCATAGACCACGCCTTACAACCTGGCAAGCCGAAGTTCTCATAACATTGAGGCCGGCCGTAAAAACCTCAGACAGAATCGTATGTACGAGTATGTTAAAATTCACATTAGTCTGACATCCGGCTAAGTTTTACAATTTTTTCAAAATTTTGATCCCTGGTGTTTAACAATTTTTTGGTTTCTAAAATTTAACACTACATTCAAATGTTACATCGTTCGATATCTGTAGTTTGGTCGTAACCTCTCCTACTGCCAAAATCGAACCGAGGTAAGATGATACTTCATATCTATGGTAGGGCTCTATAAGAGATTATCAGGTGTATAACTGTATAGGGCCAGGGCCGGATTTAAGGGTAGGCTGACTAGGCTGCAGCCTAGGGGACCGTACCACATAAAAATAAAAAAAAAATGATTGTAACAAAAATAAATGAATATTCTTCGAGCGTTCGATCGAAATTTCAAAGCATTTCTAACTGTAATAAAAGATGTTTCGTCTCATTGTCCTAATATAGTTAATTTATTATTCCTCTGTGCATTTTTTCCCGGACTTAAATTTGGTATATTTTCCCTAAGCTTATAAAAAAAATCCGTTCCCCAGAATTTGTCACGACTGAAAAGTAGGGGGCCCGCACCACAACCTCAGCCTAGGGGCCCGCACACACTAAATCCGGCGCTGTATAGGGCCCAGATTATCATGTGTGACTCCTGCATATATTTATTTTAGCTCAGAATACTCCTTTTCCGTTCTGATTCTGAATAAGCTATTGGAAAATTACGAATCCAGTAGGTCGATAGGGTTTCGCAGCAAACACGCTGCCTTCACAGCAACAAGTCAAGCTCCTTATGCCACATTCGACCAGATGGTACACATTCAAAAAGATAGTAGAATAAACCAGAGTTTTGTAACAGGTATAATCTAATGCAGAAAAATGAGATGATAGATTGTAATCGTATTCTAACGTGTTGACGATTATATCAGTGATCCGATGTACTCGTGGAATGTTTGTGTCTAAGTCCGAACTGTATAGAATCTGAATTTATTTATGCATTCAAAACAGTGGAAAACGTTAATTACAAACCTCACCTTATCTCGTCCTCCATTTGAAGCGTGTTGTTTGTTATTATCAACATTATTATTAGAGATTAATGGTTTCAAGATTTCTTTAATTCATAATATTTACGTTTAGTTACAAGTGAAGTTAGAATAACGCCATACCAGCGGGGCAATTGTTCAAGTGACTTCAGTCCCCTTCCTGTGTTGTCTTGTATCTTACAAGTTGAAGTGGTAATTAACTAAAATTTGTAACCGAAGTATATGAGTGCAAGAGGGAGCGCGAGTATTGTTCCAATCAACTTTTATCACAGTTGTACTGTAATTAATCCCAAACGACACGTGTTTTATGGTTTACCTGACTTAGACTTCATTTTACATGCCGAAATAAAATTTGATTTTAAAACTGTGGATTCAGGGGCGGACTGGCATCCCTGGGGGCCCTCGGCTGGAAGCAGTCAAGAGGCCCCATGCAGCTACATAAACAAACGCGCACGCGCGTATTTGTGTGGGTATACTTTTTTAAATTATTTATTTACTCTTTATAAATACATGGTATGTACAGTATTTACGTAAGTGAACGTTTTAATAAAAAACGTACAGGATAGTTTATTTGATTATTTAGACTTTAACATAACCAGTTTTAAAACCATAATTACCTATGTCAATGATATATATTGTAGCGTGACAGATGTTTGCATAATATTGAATGGCAATTGATCATTAGAATAATGAAGTTATAATATTTAAATTTGGAAGAAAGCATTAAGTCTAATATAAATAGATTAATTCATATCAACTGTGGAAAGAAATCATTATTATAAAGAAAATACAAGTACAAATAAAAGGAGTTACTAGTGATGAGTCATCCAAGACCAGTCTCATAACCAAAGGTTTTCAAGGTATAACCCAGGAAGGTAAAATAGTAAATAACAAAGCAGTACACAATATGACCAAACCCACAACGAGGAAGAATAAATAGAAGAGAAACCCTAAAATAAGCCAAGATCAACCAATACAGGTTGTGTATTTCTGTAATAAAGAAGAAGATGGAGAAGATCCCAAGAAACCTGATGGCAACAAGAAGAAGATGGAGAAGATACCAGTCCCAGAAGGCAGGAGAAAAGAAGACTGAAGAAAGAAGAAGAGGGCAGCATCCTGAAGAAGATGTCATGCTCTTATAAAAGACACCCAAATCCCTATATCCCCAAAATAAATATCTAAAAATAAAAGTATAACGAAATAAAAACCACATGTATATAAATTTAAGAGAGAGGAGTGTATAAAGTAAAAGTTTCCTGTGAACTAAGATGAAACAATAATATAGTACCCATGGAACAAATCTCCATTGAAAAAACGCTAACCAATTTATTATGTTAATAAGACTATACGACCATTTAGCATTAACATAATATATAAGTGCAAAGTGAACCAGTGATAGTTTTGGGTATTATAAAAAATGAACCTTGTGTTTCATTCTTGGCAATCACAAACATTGGATGCAATGAAATATGCATTTTTCAATGACTTAAAATATGTATTGTGACAATATGTTGTTCATAAGACATGAATCTGTTTAAAATAACATTTTGTTTTACATGAAAAAAGAAAAACAGAGTTCATAATACCTTTTGAACAATTAATACTATTTATTTGTTAATGACAGGGTACAATTCCCCAAAGACAATGTAAAAGACGGTATAAAAACTGTAGAATCCTACTTATAATAATAGTTAGAAATAAGAATATAAATATAAGGTTTTTTATGTATATAGTACAAGAATGTTTAAAAATGTATTAGATATAAGGCCATTTGTTTGGGTCTGAAACAACTAACATCAGAACTATAAAAATAGTTACCACTTGTAAATAGTAGAGAGTAATTAAGATGTTAGTTAGTAAAAAACCTTTGTTGTAAACCATATTTCCATGTTGGAAATGGGAATTTTGTTGCAAAATGTCTGATTTGAAGACAACCATTTATTTAAAAAAAATATTCTTTATTCTGTTTGACTATTGTTTGTATTGTGGCCAATACTAGTTGTTTTTGTGTAATTTGAAAGCATGTTTAATTTATAATACTATTTGTAAAAGTCAGAGAGGGTATCACACATCATATATTGTTTGTAAATTATTTTGTAAGAAAAATTGTTAAAAAATCATAGGCCAAAAGAATGGAAACCAAACTTCATCAAAACAGAGAAATTGCTCATTTAAATGCAAATAAACAAAAGGGGTTTAGACAATATAAACTTGAGATCATGCCATATAATTGCACATACCATTTAGAGAGATTTTAATAAATTATATTCAGAATTATGAATAAAAAATAAAAATGACTAAACTCAGAAATTTAGACATGGGAGTCATATATTTCAGAATAATGTTTCAGAATACAACTAATTCAATTAATTACCAGAAAATAAGGGAATAGGAACCTTTTAATACAATATAGAATTATTAATATTAAATATAACTGATAAAATGGCTGAATTTATATAATGACAGGAAGTAAATTTTAATGTTTTGACTTCCAAACAGTTTGTATACCAAACTGAAAGTAAAATTACTATTTTTTGGACAGAAAACACTATAAAATGGCATTATTTAATCTGAAAATAACCAGAATGAACTGAAAGATTAATTTAAATCAAATCTAGTGAATAAAATTGACAAATAACCAAAGTTTAGGCATTCATATAGTGAAAATATAAAGTATTCACAGGATGTGAAAATATTTTTGAACAATGTTAAGGATAATATTATATGGGCTAAGAGTTTAATTGAAACTGAAGGAAACAGTTAGTTAATTATTGGTTTTTGAACGGTTAACATGACATACGTTTGGTAACGTGCATAACCTAACCTATAATAGACATACAAAGCGAATGTATAGTACGTTATTGTGAAATCGCGAGTGACTTGTGGAATACTTCTAAAAACTATCATATTATAACAGAAACAATCAAGAAACACTCCATAAACACAGAACAATACATATCTACTCTGAAAAACACCACAAAACACAAGAAAACTGTGTAAAACATTAACCCAAATTAGTGATGGAATCGGGGAAAGTGTTTGAACTAATAATTATACGGATACACTAAATACAACTCAGAAACAGTACACTAGACACTACACAACATTTTACAAGAGATTCGCAGACATCAGAACAGGAATACTACAGGAAAATCTTTTATTTGGAACGTCCAATATACGAATGACATCTCACTAACTTCACGGCAGCCATTTGCAATGTTGGTCATCATTGCCAGAACCCCGCCTTCTAGTTCGACACAGCTGTTGGGTGAAAACAATTATTATATTTACAATTTATTATTCAATGTCTGTGTTTATTAATAACTATTAATTTGATTGTAACGTTATACTTTTTAAATATTAGCCCGATTTCTCTGACTTTGGTAATAACTGGCTGTTTAAAGAACCCTATATAATTTTTATATCATATACTTGTAACTTTTTTCGATATCCTGAGAATCGATACTAATCGATAAGAGTCAATATTGCTGTTACTTAATAAAAAACATTAATACTTTTCAATACTTAATAGTTCTTTATTTCTTCAATAATACTAATTACCAATAATATAATTCTAATTGATAATCTACAAGGACTTTACCACCCGTAAGTGAAGATAACCTAAAAAATAAAAAGGTAAACAAGTATCGATTGGTTTGAAGACAGTCTTATGAGTGGTGATAGCTTATTTAAAATATACTAAAACTTTAATAAAAATTTTCAGAAGAGCATTACACTGTTTAAAACTTCACAGCCCTATATTAATTAATTGATCCTAATTAATTAATTAATAAAATTAAATTTTTTTAATTATTTTTTTTTATAAACATAATTTTTTTTAAATTTCCTTCAAAACAATAAATTTTGTTTTGAAACATTCGGCGAAGCTGAACATATATATTCCTTCATCAACGTTACGCTACTCGACCGGTCTTGCTACCATTGGGACTCAACCAGCTGGGAAACTTAAGGAAGTGTTTCAGACCAGTAAGACGTCGAGAGCCACACCAATTACACACCAATTAAACACCTTACAACTTACAGATTCACACATCAATCTTATTTATTTTATTACAAATTGGCTAGTCCAAACAGAGGGGCTTGATTACATCGGAGTCTCATACTCCACAATAGCTATTATCATCAACACACATCTATACTTATTTTAATTTATTAATTTTATTACAATATATATATATATATATATATATATATATGGTAAGTTACCAATAAATACTACTGGAAATAATCACGCTATTTATTCATTGAAACTTACAATACAGAATTAGAAATAATCGTGAACAAAAATTAATTCTAAAATGTAATTTATCTCAAAGAACAAATAATATAAAGTACTTTACAGTAACTCTACAGTAGCCTCCTTCGCTTTCCTCCATTAGTAAATACTAAATAGGCTGTATCTAACTAAACAAGGCTGAGAAGTGATCACTTCCAATCTGACCAAAATAAATCCTATTTGACTAAATTATGAACATAAAACTAATTTAAATAATTTTAAGAAAAAATACAAGATAATCTATATCTATAAAAATGAATGTTTGTTTCTTTCTTTCTTTGTCCCGTATGCGTTCCTATACCATTCATCCGATTGCGATGAAACTTCGGTGAGTTGTTGTGCGCACGCCCGCGAAGGTTTATGAATTTTTTTCGATGGGGTCCTTTGGGGGGTTCTTGGGGTCTTCCACATCTCCTCCTAAACCACTGGACCGATTTCAACCAAACTTAGCACAAATATTTTGTGCAACGGGAGAACCAACATAGGGTAGGTGTTTTTTCGATGGGGTCCTTTGGGGCGTCCTTTGGGGTCTTCCACATCTCCTCCTAAACCACTGGACCGATTTCAACCAAACTTGGCACAAATATTTTACGCAACGGGAGAATCAACATAGGATAGGTGTTTTTTTCGACGGGGTCCATTGAGGGGTCCTTTGGGGTCTTCCACATCTCCTCCTAAACCACTGGACCGATTTCAACCAAACTTGGCACAAATATTTTACGCAACGGGAGAACCAACATAGGATATGTGTTTTTTCGATACGATCCTTCGGGGGGTCCTTTGGGGTCTTCCACATCTCCTCCTAAACCACTGGACCGATTTCAACCAAACTTGGCACAAATATTTTACGCAAAGGGAGAACCAACATAGGATAGGTGTTTTTTCAATGGGGTTCTTTTGGGGGTTCTTTGGGGTCTTCCGCATCTCCTCCTAAACCACTGGACCGATTTCAACCAAACTTGGCACAAATATTTTACGCAACGGGAGAACCAACATAGGATATGTGTTTTTTCGATATGATACTTCGGGGGGGTCCTTTTGGGGGTCCTTTGGAGTCTTCCACATCTCCTCCTAAACCACTGAACCGATTTCAACCAAACTTGGCACAAATATTTTACGCAAAGGGAGAACCAACATAGGATAGGTGTTTTTTCGATGGGGTTCTTTTGGGGGTTCTTTGGGGTCTTCCACATCTCCTCCTAAACCACTGGACCGATTTCAACCAAACTTGGCACAAATATTTTACGCAACGGGAGAACCAACATAGGACAGGTGTTTTTTTTCGATACGATCCTCTGGGGGGTCCTTTGGAGTCTTAAAAAACTAACTTATTAGATCTGGTTACTATGGCAACCCAATGGAATAGATTCTGTTCTAAATATATTATCGCATTAAATTGAAGACCACGCGAACGAAGTCTTTATATATTATATATATACAAACACTTTCTTTCTTTGAGTGGCATTGCAACGCATGCCGGGTACTCGCTAGTTTACTATATTTTTAATCCGATGTTTTAATAAGTTGTAATTTTTTTCATGTTTTACCATTATGCACAATAGGCTATACTTTTTGTCATTTAAATGCGTTTTTTCTAATAACCATCCACTGATTTAATGACCATTTCCATTGACCCGGCACTACCCTGGTCTGATATCTGCCGGATTAGTGAGAGTATACTGTAATACTGAAATTTGTGCATTCCGTTGTGAATGTTATTGTGGAAGACATTAAGAGTCAAAGGAAGATCACCCAAAGGTTGCGCCTGGTTTCACAACCAACCAGCGACCAGGTGAAAAATTCAGCAACTGTGTAACGCAACAAGGATCTGGCCGTAAGGAGCCGATAATAACTGGTAATTTGTATGTCAGTTTACTTTAGTAAAGTTAGCGGTTTATTCTTCTTCTTTATCTGACCCTTGTGTCTCTCAGCGTCGGGTTATAGAGAGCCTCCGTCCATCGTCTCCATCTATTACTGTCCATGCAAATAGCTTTCATTTATTGTAAACTCTTCCCGCGGTCCTGTTTCAATCTCTCAATGTATGATTTGATATATTAGCGGCTTATGATTGTTAATTATTGTAGAGCATTATGTCATATTCAAAACTTTATCCTAGTTAACTAAGAGATACTGGACGAAGAAACAGTGTCAGTGAGGAAGATACTATAGTTTAGCTGGATAATAAAGCACTTGGTGAGTATTATATTGTGATGAGTTCACCCTGAAGACCATTCTGAATGTCATAGTCTACGAACAGTACACTCGAAAAGTTTCGTAAGAAATTGGAAAGTCCTTGTATAGTACTGGAAGTTGCACACGAAATAAGTTATCAGACACAGATAAGTAGGATGAATACTTAACCTTATGCATGAGATGAAAACTTCTAGTCGGGCACGCGCAAAATGAGAACCTTGTGGAAAGGGGGGGGGGACTAAAACATATGTTACGATAATGGAACAGTCACAACTACGACGCGATAACACAACACTCGACCTTGCAGAGTCACATCGAGGGCTTGATTTTGGAGGGAACTGCAATCAGTTTGAAGACTGAAATCCAATCTTTGTCAAGTAACGCGACAGTTAAAAATTACTGTAAATGGGAAAAGACAGTGATTGATTATAAACACAAAACTGATTAAAAATGAGTTTGGAAAAAATTTAAAACTTTTTATAAAGTCTGATAAATTATTAAGAAATTACAAAACTCACATGTTAGTTTCACAGAATTTATTTTATTGTTATTGCATTGCATTTCATTATGTGTGCGGGGTGTCTTTGCACCCGTGGCTTGACTGCAGCATCTGGATCGTGTCCAATGGCTGCCAGTAGATAAACTTTAGTCTGGATCGGTGACAGGTAGCCTAAATCTGGAAAAGGAAACCGCCAACACATTAACGCAGAAGGCGGGGGAGAAAGAAAACTTTATTTTTGTGACACTGCCGCTGGAACCGATTCGGGCAACAGATGTTGCTCGTCTCAGACCCAGCCAGCAGACGCCTTGACCCGTCGGTCGCTCCCCGCGAGGCGGAGAGTCTCCGTGACGGTGACCAAGATAATAAAGCAACTGGCTCAGCGTGCAGGAGGCGGGCAAGGAAGGGATGAAGTAGTGAACTCTAGGGCTGTGGGCTGATGTAATTGCGAGGATGACTTTATCGCGGGTCATCAAGAAGCGCCCAAGTGCGCTTGACCTGACCCGGATCGGCGGTGGTGGTTCTGATGCGCTGATAGTTCGGAGGTAAGGGAAGGTTGAGGTTGAGGCTGCAGCAAAGAGAGTTACAGCCAGGGACCGGATAAAGGCAGACAAGGTAGGAACGCGGAGACCCCTTCGAATCACATCGTTCCTCACAAACCAAGGGGACCCCGACACGGAGCGGAGTGTTAGGGACTGGAAAGCTTCCAGCCAACACCTGTTGGTGGTGGACAAAAGAGACCACCATGTGAAATGTACAGTTATATATAATTATTGTTACGAATATTTTAAGTTAACGATATGTAAAAAATAATCTACCTAGTCCCACATAATTTAATGACATATATGTTAAAAAGTGTTTATGAATACGATCGACGTCATTCTCAATCATTATTATACGTTGCTTTATCACGTGAGACGAGTATTGAAGGATTACATATTACGACACAGAACAACGAGAAGGTATTCTACCATGGCCGAAGACGATCATCATCAACAATTGATTTACAAGAGGAATTTAAACGACTTTCACTAAACAAACTAGAAACTATAAATGAAAATTTAGTTAATTTCATCAAATACCTATGATTTTAAGTGGAGATTTCAATGTCAATTTTGCATTAGACAAATCTATAAAACTGGTTGAATTTTTAAAAGATAATTTAAACCTGTCTATACAAAATGATAAAAAAATATGTACGACAAAATCGAATACGACAATTTATGCAGTATTCACAAGGTTTCTGGATAATATTGAATGTAAAACATACAGTTCTTATTTTAGTTACCATAAGGCTTTGGTTACAAAAGTGTATGATGAAATATCACTAAATATTAACGAAATAGATTACTAATAATAATAATAATTTCTGTAAATGTATATAATAAAATATTTTTAATTTACTAAAAATGAAAATTTTCTTATACTGAGACCTCACCCATCCTATTAAATTTTAAGTATACAGTTAAAAATAATAATAATAAGAATAATGGATAAACAAAAAATAATGGATTTAACCCAAAGAAGTTTCACTTCTTCCGCGTGTACACACTTACTGATACACGCACCCAAACTTTTTTTTATGTGAACATATGTTAGGGGTAGGTGATAGAAAAGTGTGTGGAGATAGTAAGCGGAAAAAACAACTAGAAACCCCAGGTGTAACGACAATACAAGATTTGATACAATGTTGATAATAACAATGGCTCCCATGTGTACCACCGAAGCAGCTTAGGAGTCAGGCAGGGTAGACTGCCATATGCGAGCCGTACGGCATACAAGGAAGGCAGTGTGGCCAGCACTACGCTTCAGCCACCCATTATTATCCCCAGGATGATATCCCAGGTACTCATTATCAACAGGCTGAGTCGACCTGGGGGCTGAAAAACGCACCATGATTTTATGGTGCGGACCCGGGAATCGAATCCGGGATCTCTAAATTACTATACAAGATTACTATACAAGAATTTGATACCCCTGTGCATGTTGATAGACTAAATCTTCGTCTGCAAGGAGATACTACTCAACGTGTCCTCATAGAAAGGAAACGAAAATTCGTTTTCGTCTTCCTTGAACTCTGGAATCCCTTCAGAAAATTCTGGTGTGCACTCTTCTTACCCACTTATTTACAACATTCCATTTAAAAAATGAACTCAATTTACTGTTTTTGGTAAAGGAGATACGTAGCAATCAGTTTGTTCATAAGAATATTTATGTTGTATTTGGTAGGTTTCTTAATTTATAAAATTCCAAGAAGTCAACATTTTTAATAGGCCTATGTTACAATGAGTATAGTTTTTAGATACCAATTATGTGTGTAAATTTTTCTTGTTAATTGAAATACAGAAAAACGGGAATGTAAGAAAAATTTCATATTCAGGAATAGAACAGAAAGTGTACGCGACTTGTTCATTTACAGTACGCTCTAGACCAGTGGTTCCCAAACTTTTCAGTCCGCGGATCGCCCCAAAAAATTAAAAATTTCACGGACCCTGTTTGAGTTTGAAGTAAAACAAACATTAAATATGAAACAAACTTTTATATTTTAAATAAAATTGATTAAAAATCAAAATTCTCTTAACTTGAAAAATTATAATATTAATGATATCAAACATAGTTTAATGTAAACAATGAAGCTCCTTTTGAACAATTAGCTCTGTAATATTACGACTAAAGTCTGATAATTTCAATATTAAGTCACTCTCGACATCAAGTTTATTTCTTAATTTTGCCAACCTCGGCTCTATCTTTCCAGCTACACTTGTCGAAATCCAACTACTTAGGCGTAAAACCAGCTACACGGAAAAGCGTTATTCTTAGATACAGTGCTTATACGCGAGATACAGTTCTTTATACGTGGATTAAAACAGCGCGATTAGGTCTGCATTGATGCGGCGCTCTAGTCAGTTCGACTGACAAATAGACCTAATACACGACATGGTGTAAATACATTATTAACGCCATTAGATTAAAATTACTTTTACAGTTACAATTAGTTTGAACCAAAAGAATACTGGAATCTTCTACTAATTGTTTTAAGATTCTAAAAATTAGATTTTAGACTATAAAAAAACGGAGAAAATTACGGTATATTCTATTTTTTCTTGAAAGTGTCCGCGAACCCCCTGAAACATCGTCCGCGGATCCTACTTTGGGAACCTCTGCTCTAGACTTAACCTTTATACTATTTGAACTCTATACATATCCCATCAGCATAGCTGTTTAACGAACAGATAAATACTTGTTTAACAGGTAAATCTTTGTACAGGAATAAATCTAGAACATTGTCATGTATATGATTATGGAGAAATCGAAGATTACGGTATGTTAAAAAATCTGCCTGGATATATTTAAAAGAATGAGAAACAGCAGTAAGTTGTTGAAACGAAAGAAAATTATTAATTATTATTTGCATCCATTAACTACTGTACGTTTGATTTCGCTGGTTTTCATGTAATTGCAGTAGCGAATCTAGAACTTGCCTGGGGGGGGGGGGGGGGTCCGGTCGAGTCGGCTTCATACTAAAAAAAAAACAAGATAAGACTAATCAATATTACTATCTTTAAAATGGCTGAAAAAACATGTGATAATATCCTGAAATCAATCCCGGTAAACGATAATACCGCAATAAAAATACACGTTATTGAAACATTGTTTACAAGATAGTCTACTTATTGACTGAACTGATTTTCCTGTATTTCATATTTCAGACGTATACGCTAATGCTGTGTAATAAACCTGTTTGTATATGTTAAAAGAGTTACTACTATATTAGCGTAACTGCTGAAAACAAAAATAGTCTAACAATTAAGAAATTAATAAACTTTTTCAACCCTCTAGAAGGGAGTAGTCCGGTTCGCCCCCCGTAAATACGCCCCTGTGTAATTAAAAACATTAAAAACATCAGTAAGAAATCGTAACTTTATTCGAATATAATTATCGCTATAATTTAATTTAATAATTTTTCTAGTACGTAGGCTTTCACGGCCGGTGTCACTATAATTACTTAAACTTCCGGGCTGAAAGGCCGTGGTCGAATGCTTGATGTAATAGTGCTAGACGTTTCGGCCACACCACCGGTGGCCATCTTCAGTAGCAAAGAAAAGTTCGTGAGATGGAATGCCGAACAATTCGCCCAGTGAAACGGGACAAGCAATAGCGGCTACGCTGGTTCTATTTTATATAATTTTGCCCGCTTCAGGTATTTAACGCGAACCAATCAGAAGCCAGCTAATCATTCTCCACTCTGATTGGCCGTGGAAAATAAACCATGCCAGACACTATTTAAGGAGATGCTTTCACCTCGGTGGTTCATTCTGCTCCGGTTCCGAAACCACCAAGTGCAGTGAGCCCGAGCAAAGCTCAACAGGCCACACCAAAAGCCGCGCCCTCGGAACCGGAACGCGAGATACCAGCCTACGCTCAAGTCCCGTTGCCGCAGGATGACGAGGAAATTGATCCTCCACTGCCGCCGCCACCCAAGCCTCGCTACCCCAGATCAGGCAAAAAGCAAGGTAGATCTCAGGCGAAGAACACGGGCCAGCCAAAACCTGCCACTGGACCCAAGCCTGTCCGCCAAAAGCCAGAGCGACCACCCGCTCCAGAACCTGCCCCCAAGGCTTCCACCGCAGCTATGCAGCTGCCGCCAAGCGTTCTCCCCAGGCCTCATCTACCGATGATCTCGCCGTCGTTTCCGACTTTCTGGCAAGCTACGACTTGCCCTCAAGCGAGACATCGAGCTCGTGGCGTGGAACGCCAACGGTCTCGCTTCCCGGCATTCTGAGCTCTTAGAGTTCGTTGCCCGTCACAAGCCCGATGTGCTTCTTATTGGAGAGACGCATCTGACCCCGCATCGTCGATTCCGACTACCCAACTACGTGTGCTACCGGGGTGACCGGTTGGATCGCGCAGGAGGGGGCCCAGCCATCGCGGTGAAGGCGAGTCTTCGCCATCACCGCGTTGTCCTGCCTCAGCGACGGAACCTCGAGTGCACCGCGGTCGAGCTCCATGGTGCTCTCGGCGGTCTACTCGTGGTTTCCGCATACAAGCCTCCACAAACGGAGCTCCTGTCGAACGATCTGGAGGCCGTCTTTGGCGCACACAGAAGGGTAGTCCTGGCGGGCGACCTGAACTGTAAGCACCCTGATTGGGGGAGCCGCTTGGTGAACCCAAACGGGGCCCGCTTACGTAGGTATGCTGATGCGGCTCGGGTCACAGTCATGGGTTCTATCGGGCCTACGTACTATCTCTGGAGGGCTAACTCCCGCCCTGATGTACTGGACATTGCCGCGGTCAGGGGCGTTTATTGCCCGGTCCACGTCTCCGTCATTTCGGAACTGTCCTCGGGCCATTGCCCCATCAGTGTGCATATAGCTACCCAGCACTCTACCGTCCGCGACGAGCGGCGGGTAATCGAGTGGGAACGCTTTGGCCCGGCGTTCAGTCGCCGCCTACCTGAGCATATCCCGCTCGACACTACCCAGCATGTCGACGAGGCAGTTGCCTTATTCGACACAGCCGTAGTCTCGGCGGTAGACGTGTCCTCCCGGATGAAGCCGGGGCTCACGCCCGACTATCAGCGTATCCCCGAAGAGGTGTCTCAGCTCGCTTGCGAGAGGAATCGCATCCGGAGACGCTGGCAGAGGACTCGTGACCCGGCTGACAAGGCTGCGTTCAACAGAGCGTCCGACAAGTTGCGTCGCGACATGCTGGCGTTCCGTAGACGCAACTGGGAGCTAGCTGTAACACAGATGCATGGCCCTACCGAGAACCGTAATGTCTGGCGGATTCCCAGTGCCCTAACGGGAAAGCGTAAACGCGCGCCTCTCCCCGCGCTGGTCGGACCCGGCGGTCAACCGCTTGGCCGCCCCCTCGAAAAGGCAGAGTTCTTGGCTGACAGTTTAGAGCGACAGTTCGCTCCCAACCCATCCAAGAACCCGGCTTTCACTGAGCAAATCTGCCGCGAGGTAGAGCGCTTTCTATCGGCCGGTATCACAGTCCAGCCGGAGCCCATCTCCCCGGAGGAGGTCTCTGAGACGATTGTTCAGCTCAAGCCCCGGAAGGCGCCTGGCTCGGACGGAGTCATGAATTCCGCCCTCCATCGCCTTCCGGAGCGAGGAACACAGTTCCTCTCTGACCTGTTCAATTCATGCCTCAGACTGGCCTACTTTCCGGTGAAATGGAAAACGGCTACAGTAATAGTGATACCCAAGCCGGGAAAGAATTCTTCTCGCGTGGAAAACCTCAGATCCATCAGCCTCTTGTCCGCGACGTCCAAGGTTTTCGAGCGACTGTCCAGCGTAGGATCCGCGACCATGTAGAAATACTAGACGTGCTGATCCCGAACAGTTCGGCTTTCGTGAGCTGCACTCCTCGACTCATCAGCTGATGAGACTCGTGGAGTGCATTACCGAGGCTGGCTGCCAGGGCAAACAGACGACTGCGATCTTTCTAGACGTAGAGAAAGCCTTTGACCGCGTGTGGCACGAGGGTGTCCTTTACAAGCTCACGGAAGTCCTTCTTCCAGATTGCTACGTTACAGATTGATCGGCAGCTTTCTGCGAGACCGTAGCTTTCGAGTGAGAATAAACCACGCTCTCTCTTCGGAGAGGCGTATTACCGCTGGCGTTCCTCAGGGAAGTGTCCTTGGGCCTCTCCTGTTCTCGGTGTTTGTCAATGACACGCCCCGAGTTCCTGGAGTTAAATTGTCGCTGTTCGCGGACGACACTGCGGCTTTTGCCTCAGAGCCGAACGTAAGTTATGCGGCAATCAAGCTCCAGCGTCAACTCGACGCGTATGTCGGGCGGACCGATGACTGGAGAGATGCCGTTAACGCTTCCAAGAGCGCCGCGGTAATATTCTCGCGCAAACGCAAGCGGCCTCGACCGCTTAAAGTAGGCCCCGTTGAGGTACCCTGGACCAACAGCGTCAAGTACCTCGGGCTCCACGTGGACTCCCGACTCACCTGGCGAACCCGTACACAGTATATCAGACAACGCGCTTCGGCGCAACTCGGTAGACTCTGGCCCGTGCTATCTAATCCGGCAATGACCCCCCGGCTAGGTAAGCTCACAGTCAACTCGTACGTGTTGCCTGTGATTACCTACGCCTGTCCTGTTTGGGGATACCTGGCTCGTGGTCATAGATCAACGCTCCAGCGCGTACTCGACCGGGGACTGAAGCTTGCGTGTAAAGTCCCCCGGAGGTACTCTTCTCGTCTTTTGAGGAGAGTACTCGGTGTTCGCTCTCTTGATGACACCGTGAGACGCCTGGCGCGTAGATTCTATGTTCGTTCCGACAGAGTGACCCACAATTCCCTCATTGCCGGACTTGGTAAATACACCCCGCGACCAGGCGAGTCCTGGAAGCGACCTCGTTTGTTAGTCCCGGTGGTATAATCCACCAATCGCAGGTCGCTTCAGACCCCCCATAAGTAGATAAAAAGTATAAAATGAAAAACAGACCCAATGGCAGGAGTGCTTTCTGCAGGCGAATTATGTCGGATCTGGGACCGACCGGCCTCATCCGAATTTTTAGCCACGACGCAGAAACCATTAACCTATTACTAATGGAAGGCGCCTTTGTCGCTGGCAGACACTACAAGACGGAAGAATCCCGACAGACGGAACGTCATATACCTTGCCCCCGCTGCCACCTTTATGGCCACACAGCTGCCTCCTGTTCCTACCAACCCCGTTGCCGCGTGTGCGGCAATAAAACTCCCACTGCCCTTTGCCCGCATACCAACCACGACTTCAGCTCGCCGTTCTGTGCGACCTGTAACTCCTCCTCAGACCATTTCACGGGCCAAACTAAATGCCCGAAATATCCTAAACAGACTCCGGTCCCCGCCTCGCAAGCCCCCGTCGTCCCAATAATACCCGCGTCACCACCTAAGGCAAACCCGTGGAAACCACAACCCACAGACTTCCCCTCTCTCAATACCGCTATCGCCACCGCCTCCGCACCTACACAAACCGCCCCCACCTTACCTCGACCGGCCGATGGCCAACCCGCCGACACCGAAATTACTCCAGAAACCTCCAACGCTACTTCCATTCCTACCACAATCGACACAACGACTATCCTGGGCCTCTTTCAGTCGATGATGACCGACGTACAAAAAATGATTACAGACATGACTCGATCAGTCTTTGACGCCCTCATCGCAGTCATTTATAATGTTACAGAACCCGTCTCTCACAACAAACTACGTACTAGCGTAAACCAAATCACTAAGCGACTATTTGACACTAGGACGCTTTTTAACCGGACCCCTGAAGGCCTTACAATCCTTCACTCCAAATCCAAGCGATAAGCTTCGATGGGAGAAGACGGCAGCGTAATCCGCAAGAACCATCTCACCCTTCTTCATCTCAACGTTCGTAGCCTCCGGGCTCGACGAGATGAACTCCTCCTCTTTCTACAGGAATCCCATACAGACGTCGCCACCCTTAATGAAACTTATCTAACTGCCAGGCATCGCCTATTCTTCCCGGGCTATACCCTCTTCAGGCAGGACAACGGATCTCACTCGGGCGGAGTTGCGATACTTGTTCGTAACTCTCTCCGAGAGAAAGTAGTACCCCTATCAAACAGCCCGACTGACTCACTTCTAGTCAAACTCAGCTTCGCAAACTCCCCTCCCCTCTTCATAGCAACATACTACTGCCCCCCACGTGCCGACATAGACATCAACTACCTCCATCACTTGGCCATGACCTACCCCCGTTTACTTCTCTTCGGAGATCTAAACGCCCACCACCGACAACTCGGAGACTGTTATAACACCGCCCGAGGTACGAGTGTGCTTCAGGCGGTCAATAACTTCGGTCTCAGGCACCATCGTACCCCGTTTACCCGCCAGCCGGTAACTCCGGCCCAACGACCTACCTGTCCCGATAAGCTGTTTACCTCAGCCGACATCTCCCGTAAAATAAGCGGGATCTCCCAAGGCCCGGATGTTGGCTCTGACCACATCCCTATTCTACTTGTAATTTCCTACGGCCACGTAAAATACCCCACCCTGGAACCCCGCACGACGGCCGTAACAGACTTTCACGCTGCCGACTGGCCTCTTTTTTCTCAAGCTTTAGCTTCCCTTATATCCCCTCTTCCTGCCCCGCCCACCACCCCCACGCAAACGGACGCTTACAACGACCTAATCACGACATCTATTCAGACGGCGATGGCACAAGCCATACCGACGAAACATGTCCGCTACTCCCAGCTCAGGCTCCCTCCCCCGGTCCTTACACTGATACGCCGGAAACGCTGGATCCGCCGCCTCTTAAGCAGAGATCGGCGGAACGAGCATCTCTGCTTGGAATACAGGAGACTTTCAAATGCCGTCAAGATCGCCATAAAAGACTTTCGATCTTCCCGCATTGAGAGCCTCTGTACTTCTGTACAGGATTCCTTTCACAACGACGCACCCAGATTCTGGAAACAGGTCAAACGGCTACACAACCCGCCCAAAGCCGATACCCCTCTCCAGTTAGGCGACCGCCTTCTCGTCAGCGATGAGGAGAAGGCCGCTGCCTTTCGGGACTCTCTCCAGACCATCCATAGCCACCCCGTTAGCCCGGACTTTGACGCCATCGCCGAAAATACTATAGACACTTTTCTAACCACTCACTCAGACCTCTTCACCCCACACGACGTCCTGACCGCAGACCACGACCATCCGCTGGAGCGGCCCATAGACCCAGACGACATCAAAGACCGACTTAGTAAATGCAGAAATACAGCCCCCGGCCCTGACGGAATCCCCAACCGGATTTTAAAAGCGCTCCCCGACACTGCTATCGAAGCCCTAGCCCATCTGTACACAGCTAGTCTCCTCCTTGGCTACGTCCCGCGGGCCTGGAAACACGCCCATGTCCTCATGTTCCCCAAACCTAAGAAAAGCGCCAGCCTCCCGTCGAACTATCGCCCGATTTCTCTCACCCCTGCAATCTCCAGGCTTTTTGAGAAAATCCTCGTCGCCAGGATACATCCCCACCTACAAACTCATAGCGTCCTCCCCAGTACCCAGGGCGGATTCCGCCCTGGCTACAACATATACGATCAACTCGTTCGGGTTATCAGCGCCATCCAGGACAACTCGGCCCGCAAACGCCCGACCATCTTAGCCCTACTCGACATCCGCAAAGCCTTCGACTTTGTCTGGCACAATGGCCTCCGTTTTAAGATCCTCGGATGTCACTTTCCCCCAACCATCGTCAAATGGCTCTCCCAGTTCCTGGATGGCCGCACGGCACAAGTCCGAGTCCGTCAGCATCTCTCGGCACCCTTCAGCCTTCACGCCGGTGTCCCCCAAGGCTCCGCCATTAGGTCGCTACTCTATATCATCTTTACGAAAGACACCCCTCCCCCTCCGCCTACTCTACCCTACCCATCTGCAGGCCTAGCCCAGTACGCCGACGATACTGCCTACTGGGTCTCAGCAGGCGCACACCGGCAGATCCCAATCAAATTACAGCAAATCCTAGAACCTTTCTTCGCCTACTGCAATACTTGACGAATAACTGTAAACGCGGACAAGACCCAACTCTGTGTTTTCAACTCCACTGGACGCAACATGTCGCATTTCTATACAACGCCCGTCCGCGTTGGCCCATCATCAGTACGCCCGAAGCGTGATTGCCAATATCTAGGCGTCACGCTTGACTCCAAACTTACCTGGCGACCACACATCAAACGCACAACTACCATCGCCCGTACCTGCCTCCGTTCTCTCAGAACCCTCAGCCGACTAAACCACTGCTCCAGCGACTTACTAGGCCGAATCTATACTACATGTATCCGACCCATCCTCACATATGCACACCCAGTTCTCCTTACTGCCTCTCCAGCCTACCTCGATCTCCACCGTCTCACAGAACGACGGGCCCTAAGACTCATATACCGCCGACCACGCCTGACGAAGACTTCCAATGCCGCCCTGTATGCGCTTAACACCCGCTTCCCTGACCTTGATTCCTTCCTCGTTAAACTCAACTGGAAGTATTCCCGCACAGCCTCCCGCCGCAATTCCATTCAAACGATAGTCCCGTTAATTAATAGAAACACCCGCAATACCAGCCGACCTTCCTACTTACTAAATCGCCTCCTCGCAATAGCCAATGGTCCTCCCCCTCGCCTCCAACCACACCGGCGTCAACGACACAGACCTGTTTAAGCAGTAACACATACCTTTCCCCCGCCACGGACTTATCTCACCCAAGCAGTAGCGACCTGTCTTCCTAAAGCAGCCTCAATACCCAACACGCGATAAAACTCCCCCACACTCTCTTCTCTTCACAGTAAACACACGCTCTAGTTCCCCACACTTACGTACCCGCACATAACCCGAATCTGTTCCTTCCGCCTCCCTTGACGGCTCCCTGTCGCCACCCAACAGCTTTGGCGACCAGCGTCACACGTCCCAGTCTTGGCCGCCCCCCCCTGCAAGAACGTCGCAGAACAATATGAAGAAGAAATAAACTAAATAAACAAAATGCATAAATAAAGATGCCCCAGAAACATTATAACGGCCACATCCATCTACCTCTCCCGCTCGAGAATGGCTACACTCTACACCTCACACAAAATAACCAACAAACAGTACTCTCCCAACTAAGTGCCTCCACCTTCTCTGCGTCCGATCGTCTGGCGTACGTCCCCCCATAAACCCCCTTACCCACACGGCTGAAGGGAGCTCGTCTCCAAAACAGCCCGAGTCCGACCATACTGGTCGGTCTCAAACAGCAAAAAAAAAAAAAAAAAAAATGGCAGGAGTCCTTTCTGAGACTCGGGACACTGCACTACTCGCAGTCGTGTGTCGGCGGTTCATTTTTTTTTTTTAGTACTGTACGTAGACGAAAACTAGGGAAGAGGTACAGAAGACTTCGCTCCAGCTGCTTGAACAGGACCTCCTCTCTGGACCAGCTCTTCACTGGACATTCACGGAAGCGATTCGCTGTTGTACAGCTGCTGCCCTGCTGCCTTCACTTGAAGAGGACAGCAATACTACATCTGCTGCGGTGGAAACATCAGGGCCATAGAAGAAAGAAGACATCAACTCAGCTGTCTGGTGAACTGAGTAGCCAGCACAAGAACAGCTGATTTTTAATGAAGAAATTTGTGTTAGTGGTTGAAATCACAATCAGAATGATCACTGTTGCACACCACTATAAAAAAATTATTCCGATTAACGCTTTCAAGCTTCACAGCTCATCGTCAGATCGGGAATAGACAGGAAATATGTGAAACCCAACCCTTCACCCCTCTCCTCCACCCTGCTCACCCACAACAGGGTGATTAATTGTTAGTTTGTCGTGGGTGAGCAGGGTGGGGGAGAGGGGTGAAGGGTTGGGTTTCACATATTTCCTGTCTATTCCCGATCTGACGATGAGCTGTGAAGCTTGAAAGCGCTAATCGGAATAATTTTTATATAGTGGTGTGCAACAGTGATCATTCTGATTAAGAACAGCTGAGTCGTCGGACCTTCTAAGGGCCACCATCCAAGCCGACCCTTCTCAGGACCACCATCTCGCCTGTGAAGAGGAAGCATATAGCCTGCCAGAGCTCTTAGTTGCGCAGCGCATCTTGCCCGCTGACGCTTAGGCTCTTAGGTAGCGCTACCTAGGACGATCCTTGCGAGCCCCCACCAGTGGTAAGCGAGCTTGGATATCGCGTAGGTAGAGAAGCCGGTGGACACCTCTCTTGGTAAGGAGAGGTATCTAACGAAGCCGGTCATTAGCCCAGCTCGTAGACAGCCTGAGCGTTCCATTTCCCCTGCTCGCGGTCCGGTTCGGGCCGGACCCTAGGTCCCTGGATACCGCCGGAGGCAGCCTGGCTGCCTCTGATCGGCGAACCTCCCGCTCGTTGGCGGAAATGCCCGGCACGGGCAAGTCAACGAGCACGCAGTCGCTCGCCACTGCCATGCCCCACTCGAGCGACTCGCCGAGTTCTCCGCCAATGCCTGCGGACCATGTCGATCCCCGGACGGTTCCGCTGCCCGGTGACGAGACCGACGCTTTCGTGGCGGTTGGGCCACGGGGGCGCCCGGTTAAGAAACCGAGGCAGAACCGGTCCTCCTCAACCTCTTCCTCGGCGTCCGCCATGGAAGTTGTCCCCGCCGATGGCGGCGAATCCAGCACGGGGCCGACTGTGTCCGGCGTTGCCCAAGCACCGCCGGCCACTGGTCGCATCCTGCCCGTGTTCGTTCACGGCGTGAACAACGTCACCGGTTTTTACCGGCGACTGATAGTGGCTCCCGGACTTTCCCCGGCCAACGTTGACTTGAAGCTCCTTGAGGGCGATACAGTCAAAATCGTTGTCCGAGGAATGGAGGTGTCCGCAGCGTAATGGCGTTCGTGGAATCATCTCAATTCCAATTCCACACTTTCTCACCCAAACACGTGAAGCCTCTGTCCTTTGTGCTCAGAGGCTTGGACGTGGACTCTCCTCTCTAGGAAATCCACGATGAGCTGCGCGAGCTGGGCTATCCGGTTCGCGCGGTGCATCGAGTATTTGCTCCTGCCGGACCAAGGCGTCCAATTCCCCTGGTTCGCATCATGGCGGAGAATAGCCAGGCAGGCGCAAGCCTACTCTCTCTTACGCGGCTTTTTGGATTCCGCGTTAAGGTGGAAAGAAGTCGCGCTTCCGGGGCTCTGCCTCAGTGTTACAGGTGCCAACGCTTCGGGCACCACTCAGAGTCTTGCTCAAACGCTCCTGCGTGCGTGAGGTGCTCCTTACCTCACGCCAGCAAACTTTACGATGCACCTGCTTTCAAAAGGTGCATCAACTGTGGCGGAAGTCACCCCGCCAACTACCGGGCATGTCCGGTGTTTCAGCGGGAGCTCGAGCGGCGAAAGCCGAAAGGGCGCCTGCCACCACCGAGGCATCCGGAAGCTGGTTCAAGACCTGCAACCGAGCAGCCAGGCCCTTCGCCTCCTTCTACGGCTGCCGTGTCTTTCGCCACAGTTGCAAATAGGCAACAGAAACGATCAAAAGGCCCGAAGCAAACACCTGTAATATAGGCAACCCCTACTCAGGCTCTTTCCCAGGCCCCTGTCCCTCTAGCGAAAAAGCGCCGAAACCTCGCGGCATCTCAAAAAAGTGAGACAGACCAGCCTTTACCAAACATCTCGGTTGTGGAGCCTGAGACATCTCAACCCTCCTCAACACCGGAGATTCCAGACCCTGCTTTAGAAGCAGCCTCGCCTGACCTCCCGCACCCGCGGTTTCCTAATGCAAGCAAAAAGAAGCGGCATCGTAAGCCCCGTGGCACTCGCTCCCGGGCTCCTGCCAACCCAGCCGCACAGTCCAGACAGCCTGCGCATCACGTTAAGGCCGACGTAATCGCATCTCTCCCTCTTCCTAGCATCTCCGCTAGAGGCGCTACACCTGGCCCTAAAACACCCTTGGCTTCCACCAATCCACCGATTGCTAAGTCTCGGCGCTCTTATGCGCAATCAGTCTCCGGGCACTCTGCCTCAAAAACGGAACCTGACGACTACCAGGTCGTCCAAAACGTTCTTGCGGAATTTGACCTCCGCAAAGTCGCCCATACCTTAAAGTACATCCGCTCCCGCTTGGAGACTGCTGACATAACCGAGAGGTTCATGCTCTTGGTGGAAGCCGCCACTTGTGTAGGACTTCTATGAGTCGGGTCCTCAAACGTGACCTCTCCATTCTTTCCTGGAACGCCAACGGGTTGGCTAACAAGATGGCCACCTAAAAAACACTAGCTGTCTCGTTTCCTATACCTCTGACGTAGTTTGACTCAATAAGTTACGGTAAGTATTAAGTTTATAATTACTTTTAATACGTACTGCGCAGAGGCTACTAATGCAGACAGTTGACAACAACTGCTATGCTTTTACGATAACACAAAATCGGAAGGATGAATCAAGCCAAGCTCCTGGTACTATAGGAATTGATTAAACTTTTTCGGCCCCTACGCAAACACACACGTGACCAAATGCTTAATTTTTGTGTTTAGTTTTTCTGGAAAAGAAAATATATAAATTAACAGGAACGATTAAAAAAAACGGATTAATTATCCTTTGTCCCAAGCCCGAATAAAGGAGGAGAGTTGGTGAACAAGGTTAGCCACCTAGCCACTGGAAAAATGTGGATGGGGTAAAGTAGCAACGGGCAGCCAAGGAAATGGACGGATGATACGGTAATGACCATAGCCAGAAAAAGGCAAGAGATAGCCAACCAAACACCAAGAGGAGCATTGGTCGGCCAAGGAAGAGGTGGAGTGACAGGATGTAGGACCGTTTTCATAGAACAGGTCAGAGTCGTAACAAAGAAGAAGAAGAAGATTAAAAAACGTGACGTTTGCTGTCGGAGTTATAAAGTATAATGTCATAAGACTTCACCTTCGTTTGGTCATTTGGTAAGGTGAAAATTTAAGTTTTCCTCGCCATATCCTTCTCGTGGTCGCCCTGAGGTAGAAAGATAAAGTTAAGATTTTAAGCTGTGTGTGAGTATTTTAAATATTCAAATGTTAAAAAGGGTATAATGTTCCTACAAATATAACGTCGAAGAAGTAGCACTGAACGATCGTTCGAAAGTCTAAAAATTGGATTCAGTATTTTGAGAACCAGGGACAATAATATTTATAGTTTTACGTTTAGACCAATCGATTTCTCTGTAAATTTTTGAAACTACAACACAAACCCGCCAATTGTCACACTCACCTACTTATCGGTTTCCAAATGCTGCGTCAGAGCCTGAAAAAATTGCTACACTTCCAGTAGCCTCGGTAGCAGCAAAATTATACAGTACACCAACAATACCATAGAGCCTAAATTTTGTCGACGGTACGAATGTTTTAAGTGGCACCAAAAAACCCATTACTATCTGTGTTTAACCCGTGTGTCTTATTATTACTGATTGTCGGACAGGTGAGTTTGCAAGAAGATTCAGTAGGGGAATAGTATGGTTCCCCTGGCCCTACCAAAGAGGTCAGAAAGGAAGAATACAAGTGTTTACCCGTTTCTCTGATGAGAGCAGTAATAACTGGTTTCAAGTACGCCTGCCCGTGTTGTATCGATTAGTTATTCTATCAAACACACCCTTAATATAACAAAATTCTGTTTTACACAATGTGATAAGACAGCTTATTACATTATATAGTTGAGAACGTAATGATTAAGTACTGTAGTGTTTTGTCGAATGAAGGTCTCTCGATTAGTGTAGAGCCTCTCCAGGTTTAATCTTTCCATGTTACGACATCTGTTGTTTGTTGTAATAACAAGTGGCAGGATGAACATTATACATACGCTAATCTTTATACCATTATACCGTTGCTCATATGATGCAGATTGTACCGATATACGAGATGTGATAATGCAAACAGACGCGACTTGAAATGTTCATTTAGTGAAGGTAAACTCATACAAAGACAGGGTTTTTGAAACCTGACGGGGCTAACGTATCAGACTACCTGCCTACTACGTTAACAACCTTCAAAACGGTCACCTATTGTTTATTTTCATTGCACCTAAGCAAGTCGTCTATTCATACATACTTAAGGAAATCCCCAACCAACGTGGTCCCGTCTAATTTCTTAAAGGCCATTTTATTTAGTTGGTGTACAGTGTTCTATCAACATCGTGTTTTCTCGAAGCGTAGAGCATTAAAACTACGGTGTGTAAACCAATGACAGTTCGTTTTCTTACATCAAATTTTAAGCAGTAAGCTTATGAAAAAATCAACTGACTGTGTAAAGTGTGGAGGAAACATGCATTTAATTACGGGCAAAATGGAAACTTGATTTAAAGATGTGGGGAAAAAACTGTAGAATGAAAAAACATGTACGGGAGAATAATATCTTTGGACTTCACGCGTTTTTCCCGTCACCTTGTTGTCCGTTTTAATTGCATGGGTTTAGAAGTATCCTTTGTCTGTCATTGTGAGAGAGACTGGCTTGTCACAACCAACG
Organism: Magicicada septendecula; assembly: GCA_034769895.1. Taxonomy (NCBI): domain Eukaryota; kingdom Metazoa; phylum Arthropoda; class Insecta; order Hemiptera; family Cicadidae; genus Magicicada; species Magicicada septendecula. The sequence goes on along the minus strand of CM068369.1, from coordinate 89,672,605 downwards.
GCAAGAAAATTAATACATTCTTTCAGAGAAATTCTTGTTGTGTGGCTGATTAAAAATTCTTGTAAAATTGGGGGCGTAGGGCAAACTGTAGAAGTAGATAAAAGTGCATTCGGTAGACGGAAGTACAACCGCGGGCGTTGAGGGTCGGTGGAACCTAAAAAAGTAATCAGTATCTTTCCATATTACCTTAAGCGGCTAGAGATATATTCTACAGAAGCGGTTAAGAAAAATATGTGGTAAGTGCTTAAAGACATTAGTCTTATTTTGTTAGAACAAATAATAGTTATTTGTTCCAACAGAATAGTTACTGTTCAATCCGAGTACGCTTATTTAATTTTAAAATGTACCTCAAACAATTTCACGGGGCCATCCTACATTTTACCAGTTATACTGCAGTAATTGTATTTTGGAACAATAAGCAACCCTTTTAAGGTCGTAAGTGAGATCGTTTACGACTAAAGCAGGCAGTCTGACTAGATGGCCCCGCTTCATAACCCGCTCATTGCAGCATTAAGATTATTACAGAGATACAAATAAGCGTTTACACGGACGTGAAGAATCTACATTAATGTGATAATCAGTGAAAGAAATAAGACGCTTACGCCTACGGGTTAGGCAATTTGTGTGACACAACGGTATGGCAAAACGCAGTACGGAATTTGCCTGCGCCTTCGACTATGGTTATGCGATTATTCTCGAAGCATCTCCGCGGAGGTCGTAGAACAGCCGTTCTCAACCTGGTGCTCGCGTAACTAAAAATGGTGCTCATCATGGATGTATAAAAAAGTGCTCGCGAGCAACAGTGACCCCTAATTTTCAATTATGAACTATATAGCACGGCCGTACAGCTGTTGTCCACCAACAACTGAGTATAGCAGGAATACTGTTTGGAAACCTTTGTTACTTCTAAGAGCACTACTTGCAATGGTTTCCGGAATTGTCCGTAGTTTACAAGCCGATACCGACTCTATTGTTTGCAGCTTTAAAAGGCAGAGACAGCCTGCGAGGGGTTTATTACTGTAGGCGCCAGGTTGTCTCATCTTGTAAATGGGCGTTAAACACGTACTAGGCTGTTAAAACATAGTACCCTCAAAAGAAGCGGTTATTCAAAATATTTTAATTTTATTGCCTCTGAAATCCCTAAACTTGGCAGCTTTAAGTACGTTCTCACAGAAATAGTCACGTAGCATTTTACACTTAGCTCAACCAATCAATTTTCAGATTTTAAATAGAAATTTCGAAATTTGCCAATGAGACTTTAAGAGCAGCCACTACCATAGAGGTATATAGATAAAGGTGGTGAACTGGCTGAGAAATCGTCCGGCTGGAAAAGAGAGATGGAATCACGAAAAGCAAATTGTCAAAGACATTATGAAACTCATCATAGTGCGTTTTCTGACCAATATCCCACGGGATCAGATGCAAGGATACATAAAATTAAAGAGTTAAAATCACAGTCAACTCCAACGTCAACAGAAGTCTTTTTCATTTAATGTTAATAGTTCTGTTAACAAACTTTCAACCGAGGTGTCTGTATCTGTGTCTCATAAACTTGTTCAGCATGGGATGCCATTTACAAGTGGAGAAATTGTGAAGGAGTGCATAGTTTCCGCAGTGACAACTCTCGCTGAAAGTATACCTGAGAAATACAGAAGTGTTTTGATTAATGCGGCAAAAAATATGCCACTTAGTAATGCCACTGTTGCCAGGCGCGTTGACCTCATCGCGGCTCAAATTAAACAAAAAGCACTCCAGAAACTTTCTGAATGTAGTTATTTTTCTCTTGCTGTTGACGAATCAACAGACATTGCTTCTGTAGCACAATTGGCGTGCTTTGTACGTTGTATATATAATGTGGGAATTGTAGAAGATTTCTTTTTAACAATTTTACCGCTCCCGGGTACAACTACGGGGCAAGACATTTACAACGCTGTGGCGAATTTCCTGAAACCTAATGGCATTGACTTATCAAAGCTCGTGTGTGTGGTTACTGATGGCGCACCTTCCATGGTAGGTAAAAATAAAGGATTTGTCGCTCTTCTGAAAAATTATGAACATTTTCCTCCCTTTGTTTATCATTAATTTAATTTGTATCATCATTGATTTGTATATCATTGTTTAATTCACGTTGAAAACTCAGCCAGTCATCGTATATCTGTTCCTGAAATTTCAGAACAGTTAAAACTGATAGTTAAGTTGATCAACTTTTTGGTTTCTAAACCCCTGAATAAACGCTTACTAAAAGTCTTCTTGCATGATTTATCAGCGCCACATTCAGAACTAATCCTACATGCGGATGTTCGTTGGCTAAGTCGCGGGGAAGCAATTATAAGGGTCTGGAAAGTTTTCGAAGAAATCAAAGCATTTATTTCTGCCAACGATTATGTCACTAAGTTTCCAGAAATATTCGGGGATGATTTCAAGATCAATCTTGCTTTCATGGTAGACCTATTTCAATATCTCACCGAGCTGAACAAACGTCTTCAGGGTCAGAAAAACACAATTTGTGAACTGAAAGAAATTATATTTTCCTTTCGATCAAAGTTACAAAGATTCCTCGGGACGGCAAATAAAAATGACTTGGTTCATTTTCCTGAACTGGCACATACACTCTCGAGTCTTGGTCGTCCCCACTCGGAGTGTCCTGAAATTGTCGTTCTGGCAATTCAAGATCTGTTGAAAGAGTTTGCTACACGTTTTCATGTACTCCAAGAAAGTGAGCCGTTGTTTAATATGGTGCTCAATCCATTTCAATTCAATGTGGACTTTCTCAGAAAAATTCAGATTATTCAACAGCACAATCTTGCTCGCGCGGAACTTGAATTATTAGAGCTCCAGTCCTCTCAAGCCTTAAAATATCTTTTCGAAAAGGAAAGGATCACAGATTTCTGGGGTGCAAATGATACAATGAAATTTCCGACATAGCGAAATGCTTCTCTCAAATGCTTGGCGATGTTTGGGACAACCTACCTGTGTGAAAAATGTTTTTCATTAATGAAATACATCAAGAACAAAGCACGATCAAGATTAAATGACTCACATTTGGAGGACTATTTACGTGTGGCTGCAAGCGACTTCTCCTTAGATATTAGTGAAATTCTGAGTAACATTCAGGGCCAAGGATCTCATTAGCCTGGTGAATGTATTTATTATTATTATTATTATTATTATTATTAAATTTTCATGGTGCTCTCCCACTTGCCCCGGATTATGAAAAGTGCTCTCAATCACAAAAAGGTTGAGAATCCCTGTCGTAGAACGTCTCCAAACCTCGGTGCTCGGTGCTCGGCCAGCAATTTTTGTTGCTGCTGTGCTTGCGGCCATTCGGTGCGTGTTAGCGAGAAGTTTAGTGTAAATTGTTTGCTATGTGTGGGCGTGTATATTTAGTGATTTGTATTATTTATTGAGTCAGTATTAAGTGTAGATAGTGTACGTGATAATTGATTTAAAAGAATGGATAGACGATGGAAGGTTTCCAGGCGCTATTATTACAAACAGAAGAACGACACAAGCGCCGTTGCTTGAACGCAAGAACAACAAAAAACACTCTTGCTGGAAACACAGGAACAGCAAAAACACGGCTACTTGAATCATAGGATCAGCAAAAAGAAGAACGTAAACAGGATGCAGAAGGCATAAAAGACTAACCCCGGTACAGGAGCAGAAGCAGTTGCAGGATCATACTACGTTGCGGAGTTGGGTGTCCTACGTGACGACCTAGGTTTATTACGTGGGACAGGATGTAAGATTATTTATCTGGAATAAAAGAATCTGTGTCAAGTATGGAAGCATTAACTGAAAATGTAAAAGAATGAATGAAAATTAAAGTTGATTAATTTATGTGAGTTCAGCCATGTTTTAGAAAACAAATTTTTGAACATGCTGTGCTGACAATAAAAACGGAAAACGAGACAGTAAATAAGGTAATACAGAAAGTTACTTTGCCTGTAGCTGGGCCAGTTCATGTCAAGGCTCCAACATTTGATGGGTCCACTTAGTGGGGTGGGCGACGTATCTTCGGCAATTTGATGCACTTGTATGCGCAAGTCAGTAGACAGAGAAAGAGAAAGCGATTTCACTCGTTCTCGCTTTGAAAGGACTCGCCGTCCTTTCATGGGATTTCAGAGAGTGCCAACTGACAATCAGAACATCTATGCGAATTAATAAAAGCTCTGGAATTACGGTACGGTACCAGCGCGATGTGTACCATGCTTAAGTGGGAGCAAGACTACAGCGTTCCGAAAAGTATCTTTAGGAGTTTGAAGCAGGTATCGACAGATGGATTAGTCCACCCGAAAGAACCGCAGCATTTTCGGATGCAGTTTGTAATGCAGATATTCACTAATGGTGTCAGAAACAGTCAAAACAGAGCAAGTGTTAGCGAATGGTAAGCCATTAGAATAATGCAGACGCCCTTGAACATGCACTACAGTTTTGAGGTTGCCAAATCAACGTCTGGCTGGACCAGTGACAAAGAGCACGCAATAAACGATTGCTAAGACGTAGACGATGAAGAAGAAATAAAGGGAAGAGAGATGTAATGATCGGCACCAAAATACAAAGAAAGAAAGGATGGAAGACGTAAGTGTTACAAACGTGGGAAACCTGGACAGCTACAAAGAGATTGCCGGTCCATAGTTATTTAAACAAGCAGCAATCAGTACAACACGGCGTGCGCTGACTAACTGGAAGAAAGGAGTCCCTAGACAATACGAAATTATTTCTACAGTTAAAAAAAAAACGAATATTGGTAGTTAACGAATTCGTTTAAGAAAGGCCGACCTCAATTACGATTGACACGGATGCCACAGTTTCCGTTTTGAACCCTGATCTGGTGAACAAACTTAAACCAAAGTGGTATTCTTACTCCTTACGGACAGCTACTGGAAGGCCTGTGAAACGTATGGGAAAGTCGAGATACACCTACGCCTGGATTGACTCGAGTTTGATCACCAAGTATATTTGTTACAGACATTGTGGATAAACATTGTGGATAATTCTTTCTGTGGACGTTATGAATGCGTACGGGACAACAATATCCTAAGGATCGGATAGTTAGAGGTAATGCTTTCTACAGCAAATACATCAAAAACATAAATGGATGTAATAAATCAAGTGACCGTAACTATGTCGCCAAACTCTGAAAACTTCATGGTCAAAACCAATCATGGTATCATCATGATATTATGTGCTAGGGGTATCAATACTGTGTGTATAAACCCCACGCAGCCGCCACTCCGGACGTTCTAACTGCCAGGAGTTTAGTAAAACCAGACAGAACCGGAAATATTCTCGTTAGAGTGGCTAATGTTTGTGTTTGTTACTTTACAAAGCATACACGCCTACGCAACATTTCCCCTGGGGCATGTTAGCCGGAAAGATAAATCGATCTTAGGGCTCATACACATTAAAATTACCAGACGAATTAGACGAGCTTCTAACCAGATCTTCCGACAATCTCTCGAAGTCTTAGATTGAAGAATTCAGACAACTTTTACACGAATTTGATGATGCTTTTGCAGTTCAGAATTACTGGTTAGAGGCTGTCTTATACAACATCACATCAATACACGGGATACAACATCGATACTTCAACCTTCTCGAAGACTTTCGTTAGCTAAGAAGCAGAAAATTTAGGAAATGTCTTGGCTTACAGAGGGAATTACTGAGGCGTCGTCAAGTGCTGGTAACGAAGAAGGGCGATGGGCTGCATTTCTGCGTAGACTACCGGATGCTGAACTACATCGACGATTGACACGCTGTCCTGAGCTCAATGATTTTCTGCATTGCCCCTGAAGAGCACATATTAGCAAGTGGGTCTTCAACAAGATGTTAAGGGAAATATAACGTTCTTGGCCACAAGTGGCCTCTTCCAATTTAAGGACATGCCATTTGCATTCTGAAATGAACCAACCACACTGAAAGACTAAATGATCTGATTGTCTACTTACCTTGTTTACTTAGACGACGTCATTAGTTATTGGAAAATCTATTATAGATTATTTGAAAAACATTAAGGAGTTTCTAACAAGATTTGCGATACCCAACAGAAGCTGAGATCGAAGAAGTTCACTCTACTTCGGAAAGAACTACAATATATGGGCCATTTGGTCTCAGCAACCGGTGTTAGTGTGGATCCTAGTAAAGTAGACACTGTAATAGCCCAGGAAAAATAACAAGTTTTAAGGAAAAAATTAGATAAAAGCTAATTTTTTGTACATATGATCCTTGAACCATAAGTTATACAAAACCAATGAGTCTACAACTTAAAAGTGTCTAGGGGTAGTTTTACAGGGGTTGAAAGGGGTGAAAAGACGATTTTTCGCATATAACTTAAAAACGAAGTATTTTATCAAAAATATGTTTCAAATAAAAGTTGTAGCTCAGAAAATTGCCAATAATTTGGTGTATGTCACATTCCTGTATGTCAAAGATTGTTGGAACAGGCCACATTTAAAACTTAAGAGTATACTGTAATTTTAGTACGTAGGCTTTCACGGCCGGTGCCATTATGATTATCTAAAACTTCCGGGCTGAAAGGCCGTGGTCGAGTGCTTGATGTTCTAAGGCTAGACGTTTCGGCCACACCACCGGTGGCCATCTTCAGTAGCAAAAAAAAGTTCGAACAATTGTTGCTTGTTCCCAGTTCATTGGGAGACGTGTTCGACGTGCCATCTATTCGAACACTTTTTTGCTACTGAAGATGGCCACCGGTGGTGGTGGCCAAAACGTCTAGCCTTAGAACATCAAGCACTCGACCACGGCCTTTCAGCCTGGAAGTTTTAGATAATCATTAGAGTATACTGTATTTTTTGTGTATTGCATGTGATTTTTTTTTTAGAGGATGAATATTTACAAAAAAGTGAAAAAACACATTTTTTATAAGTTCATATAATTTATTATTTCAGGTGAACGATTATGAAAAAGTATCTTTCGATATTTACAAAACTGTTGTAATGATAATAACAACTGTAAGAATAATATAGGGAAAGGATTGCAAAATGAAACAAAAATTTTATAAATAAAACATTGAATAAAAAAAGGAAATGCAATAATTATTGAATTTAAAATCTGAACATTTTTACTGAACTTAATGACTAAAATTAAAATGATGTAAAAATTCAAAAAAATTAATCTTGAACTGTAGCCTACACACTAGTCATTACAAAAATTAATTACATAATTAAACACATATCATAAAATGTCAAAATCAGAAAGCAATCAGTTTCTGAAATCAAATATGGAAATTACACAAAAGGAAGGTAGAATCAAAACAAAGCATTTACAAAATTTAAGTCACAAAAGGTCTTCAACATCACTGTTTTCATTGTTTTGTTTCTTCAAGATCATCAATAAGAAATTCACTTTCATTTTCATCATCAATATTAATCTCTTCACTATCAGTAATATTAATATTATAACCTGGCATTTCACAAATCGACACGTTGATCCTTAGGAATTTTTACACATAACTATGCATTGCAATCCGGATTTCAGGCAGCGACAACAAAAAGTAGAACAGTCAGTCATGCAGCCACAGGAAATGAAATTCAAAATTGAATAAGGAGCTGGTTCTAATGAAGTCTTAATGGGCTGCAAGAAATTATTTTTTTCTTTCCCATCCCCATTCCTCTGGACTTTTATGGTTTCCTAGCCATTTCTGAACTTGGTAGTAAACTCTAAAGGAATGCTGAGCTGCAGCTGCTGAAGTTGGAGGTAACAGCTTTAATTTGGCAGATCCCTTTTTGAGAGATTTCTGAACTAGGCAAACTCATCTAGTGTTTGCCTTTCATCTTTCGAACCATACAGAATTAGAAATAATTTTTCACCAGATTTTTCTACTTCACTTTTATTTGAATTGACACTATTAAATACTGCTACAGCATTGTCCAAATTTCTGTTATTCTCCAATAGCTTCAGTAATCGTTTTTTACTTTTACCATGAACTGAACTAGCACAGCCACTAAAAGCATGTGCTAGAAGGATGAAACTTTGACATTTGTAAATTTCATTTGCAAATTTTCCAAGGAAAATAATTTTGCTTTAATTTTGCCGATATTTGGTTTCAAGAAAAATATATCTTTGTCTGCTGGACTTGAAGCTATCACAAGTACAAGCAAATCAATATCTTGGCCAACAATTGTCAGTTGCAAGTTCTGAGACTTCTCAATAGTAGTTTGCACAATCAGTGTATCCGAGTCATCAGATGACTGTCGTACTTCAAACTTTTGTTTATCGAATTCTTTTTTAACAATTCAACGAGTTTTTTTTAAATTTTCACTATTAGCTAAAAACGTTTCTTGGCTGACAGATGGGGGCTTACTTCCATTACGCTGAACTGTGGACTGATGTTCGCGTATCGACATTGTTGTTCAGATTTTTTTGTACTGTCAGGATTATCATATCCGTCGAAGACGTTACTCCAGACTTAAAAGTATGCAAAACATATTGCACGTACATATCGCATACTTCTTTATAATTACTGCATTTAAAAAGATTCCATTTCACTTTGTGCAACAAATACCCTCCATCTATTATTTAGATGTGTGTCTTGTTCAGTAAATTGTCATCGATATTTTTAAACTCATCATTTAAAGTGGACTTGGTGGTTTTTTTTAATTCCAGTATTCGTGATTACATTGGGTACCATGAAATTTTGAATTTAAAATACTCTGAAATATCATCGCTCGGTTCTGTGCACAACAGCATTCTTTGATAGAGAAATAAAGGACCGTCTCCATAGTTTCATGGAATGGCAGATATTTTATATCGAAGAATATGCTTAGAAAATTGCCGCCAATGCTACAAAAAGGAAGGGCAGAACACGAGTGAATAGGTTCAAGTCATCATCTATAATCTTCTTGAAGACGTTTGGTGGCGGCACAAGATTTTCGACAAGCATATATGGCTGACAAAGATATTGGGGTGATCATATTTGAAATTGAAGCATCGTTGTTCTGATTTCCAAGATACCTGCCATGGTTCTGAAGTACTAAAGGGCACATATATTGGCAACAATAAGAATCGCTAACCTTGGTCAACAGATTGCTGAAAATGGCTTGGGAAAGTGCAGATGTATGAGACATGGTTACCCAGATGATAGTTCCTAGAAGTAAAGTGCATACGAAATATATAAAGCTTACAAAAATAAAAAAACAGAAGAAGTCATCCTTAACGATCAGCTGTATTTCCAGTCCAATCTATTATACGACACAGCGATAAGAATACAGAACAAGGTCCATAGTGCACGACATATAACAACATGAACACTGCAGTCGACTATAGCATGTCGTGGTGCGCACCATCGATATCGTGTGTGTCTGAAATCTGGACATTTTATGTGTTTTTATGTTTGTATTATATTTATTGTTGTGTGTAGAATTGTGTGTGCAGTGTTTTTAATATTTTAACCATTGACGACCTTTAACAAGGGATATCCTGATGATGGGGCATATGCCCTGAAACGCGTCGATTGAAATATAGAGAAAAGGCCACCAGACGGACAAGAGAAAGGTAAACTATTTTACTAATTATATACTATAAGTGGCTTGGATACCGAAAAACATGGATCTAAAACAATGGGATACTTGTAAAGACATGTAACGAAAAAAGGCAAGCTGCTGTGTGCCATCTGGGCTGGCTGGTGAGCATTTCCTTCCAAAGAGTGTTCAGGAATGGATTTTATGGCTCTCAGATTTTCAAAGGGGAGCAACTTACAATTTAAGAATGGCTCTAAAAAAATTGCTACAGTTCCAGTTACCAGCTGCTCTTGTCAGTGATATTCTCCAAGTTAAATGCATTAAAAACAAAACTAAGATTGACTATGAAGCAAGAACGACTGGAAAACTTATTATTACCATTTATACAACAAAAACTTAGATTAGATGCTGTTAGTTCAGAAGAAATTATTGACGAATTCAAAAAGATGGTCCCTTTCAAGAGAAGAATGTCACTGTAAGCTTTGTATCACAATCTGGTTTTACTTAGATTTTAATTTTGTAATACCTACAACTTTTATATAAATGTTTATTGAAGTCATAAAACTATGTACATATTTGCCAATAAATATTATTTAAGGCTTTTGTTTATTCCATTCCTTCTTCTTACTGTTGTTGTTCAAAAGTCACAAAAATAAGATAATTATATGTTTTGAATTATACCAGTTTCTTTTTTCGATGTTAATTTTATAGACTTTTTTACTGTGGGTATTTCGTATCCCCCGGTATAGTGGTTCCCCCCATTGTAATAACCCTGCCCACACCTATGGTCAGACCTATGTGAAATACTATAATGGTGGGAAAAAACTAGCTTGCAAAATAAATTTTAATAATTTATGGATAAAAGAGAACAAATAATAAGACATAAGAAATCGCATTAATGTGGGCCTAATATACACAGTAAGACATCAATTGTGTATGTGATAATGAACACATGTTCTGACAGACATGCTATGCGGCACCTGCCCAGAAGAATTCAAGTAGCCAAAAAAGACATGATAACGCCTGTGAACGTCTGTTAGGCCTAACTGGACAACCAGTTATCCGGATGCCTTCCAGGTAAGGTTGTTTTCCTTAAAAATGAATCAATTTGTCGATAAAATTCTAGATCTTTTTACAATACACTAACAATAAATTCTTTCAGTGGGAATATAATTTTGGAGACCTGTAAAGTTTTCTCGTATTTTTTGTTACACACAGGTTTAGGCTGATGTTTCCATTTCTCACACACAGAACAGCAGAGTTGGTGCTCCCCATTAGCTGTTCATTAGTCGAGTTCAGTCTAAACAAATACCTGCTGTTGTTTTATTTGTATAGAAAAAATGTTTTCAATTGTATGAGAACAACTAAATATTTTCATAGAGCAAAAAACCCTACACCTAACCCAATGTTACGAATCGTTACACAGTTCTATTCGAGTAGAGTAAATATCTAACTTATGAATTAAAATCATTGTAAACAAAATAATGACTGACTAACTCAAATAAATGTTTCAATGGATAATCTCTTTATATGTTATTTGAATTTTTAAATGGCACGTTATAAGATACTATTACTTATGAATGTATTAAGTATAATGTAAATCAATAGATTTTCAATACAAAGTGTTTATACTGAATATCAAGCCTTTCTCCTTCTGATTTGTTTTGAAGTAATCAAATATTAGGAAGACAGGCACACAGAATGTTCTAAACATTAAATTTTATTCGATGATAAATTTGCATTCTTGTTTGGAACATATATGTCAGTTCTGGCATTTGTTTTGCCTTCAACGAGCGTGTCTTCTAACAAGTAAAGGAGAGGTGGGAACAGTGAGACATTACTTGTATTTCATGACATGATTACAACAGCACTGTGCTACTCTGGTGGTGCTATCAGGAACTAAGGTCATCCATTATATCCATGTAGTAGATTCTGTAGGTTATGCTTTTGTTGTTTGGATGTTGTTTGTTTAAAAACTATTCATTAAGTAATTTTTTATAAGAATTTTGATTTTTGTCTGTGACGTGGAATGTTTATTGAAGAAAACAAGTGCTAGTTCTTAAGTCACTTTAAAATTTTCTTCAACACTTAAAATTAATTAATTTACATTAAAATATGTCACTGCCTTGTCAACAGCAATTCTCAGTCAAAAATATATTAAAACATTCATTAATGGATGGCTCTTGATTCTGTAGTATTCACCTTGTTTATAGAAAAAAAGTTAATGACAGCTAATCAATTGGCTATCAATAAATGAAAAGACATTCAAGGGAAATTTACAAGAATGTACAAACCCAAACATTGCTTAAAAACTGAGTTAATTGTTGACTACATGTAAATAATGTGTACTTATAGAAAGTAAATATTCTGTTGGCTATGTGTGCTGCTAGCCAGACAGAAATTGATGATATCTAGCCATTGGGAGGCTGCAAACACATTAAAACGATTGAAGTACATTACTAGCTTAGTAGACCAGTGAATAGAGCAGGACCACTTGACTAGTAATTTAGAGGTGTAGATTCGACTGGACAGCAAAGCACCATAAAATCTAAGTTCTATTTTTAGCCTCTAGGTTGGCTTAGTCTGTGAAAATAAATACCTGGAATAACATCCTACATCCTGTGCTATATATATCAGGCGGAACCTACTCTGTCTGACCCTCCTAACTACAACTTTATTGGCACAAAAGAAGCCACCTTTGTTATTACTATAAGTAACAAAGAGAGAAATTTATTATAATTTAATAATATGTATAACGATGCAGGAAATGGATTATACTGGAAAGTAATGTCCAGATAATCTTATGTATCACAACATGAGGAGATTGCATCAGGGTTCGAAAGCAGATAGTAGTGAATTAGAGCAATGTTATGTACTAACCTAAGTTGACTGCGACTGCAAGTTCTTAATCAACATCCGAGACAGAAGACCTTGGTTGAATCATCATTCAAGATGGAAGAAGGCTCAGAGAATCTGTGAGCCCTAGTACCTTGATGAGGAGTTGCAGCATCTTGAACATTTGCTGCAAACAAATGGTTACTCCATTGGGGAAGTGAGACATGCAGTCCGGCCGAGACGGTGTTGTAGGAGACTGTTGGCTTGCCCTATATTCACAGGGTAACAGACCATATTGGCAGGCCGTGAGGACCATCTACAAGCCAACCAGGAAGATACAACAAGTCCTGAGACCAGTCAAGGACACAATGGTTCCCCTCTTGTCGGGAGGCATATATACGAGGTGTGTTCAAAAAAAGACCGAACTATTTGTGTAGCACGTCAACTAGCGCATAGAGCGAGCTGCAGAATTAAGTACTGCTAGCGACAGGTTTTGACGCCTGAATGCCATTTTCTCCGTCCCGTCATGATCTTCAGTCTTCGAGCTACACGCGCTGTAGTGGGCACGGGCACACACTGTCCAGCGGATTTATAACGAAGTGAGAAGGAAGATCTTAATACAATGTGTGTGTATAAACTTTTGTTGCTAACTTCGTAAAATCTATTTCTGAGCTATTTCCATTGCATTCCAAAGTTATCATTACCATTTGGGTTGGTACGCAGTTGTTGATCGATTTCAAAACGGGTCTCTTTCTGATCGTCGCCAACCAACTCGGTAAGAATTGTTTCCTTACAAATGCAGTAATACCATACAATTAAATTTATCGATCTAAATTTAATTTTACGATCTTATATGAATGCGCATTCTCTCAGAAAGTCTCGGTAATTAAAAGAATGAATTACAATTACCACATCGCGAGCTCTCTTCCCATGATCTTCGATATCGCTTTGATTGCACTGATAATTAGATTTTTGCTCTCTTTAAAAATTCTTAAAATAGTCGTTTGGCTCAAGCAGGCCTCCGTGTATGCTTAATTAAAAACCAGAATGTCTCTGAAACGTTTTAACCTAGTTTGCAGCAAAATTTCATACGCACACGTTGTTCTTCGAGGTCTTTCTTAATCGTTTTGTCACTAATCCGCCGCCCAGCGTGCGCACGTCCCCACTCAATCTGATATACCTCAAAGACTACTCCTAATAGCGGAACACAATAAGTGGCAGTTTGTTGTCAAAAACTATCGCTAGGTGCGCGCAAAGTCGCAGCGCGTCGTTTGTGCGGGTTGATGTGTTACTCAAAAAGTTTGGTCTTTTTATGAACACACCTCGTACTGTGACTTGCTCGTGCGGTGAAGTGTACATTGGCACCATGAAGCACAGCGTCTGCACCCACATTGGTGAACATAGCTGCTGTTGTCACTTTAGGCAGCCAGAGAAGTCTGCAGTGGCTGAGCATGGACTCTGCAACGATGACCATCACACTCTCTTTGAGGAGACCAAGATGTTATCTTTGGAAAGTGCCTACTACCCTCAGCTGCACATGGAGTGGTGGAAATCTTCAAACATGGTTCCATTGGGATGAATATTATTACATTACAAAAAGCAGCCCCATTAAAAAGAAGTGAGTACCTTATTAAACAAATGGAAGAATACAGCTAAGAAGGGATAAAATAAGCATAATGGCAATTTTTAGTATATAGCACTGTAATGACCATTAACTTAGACAAGACGATGACAATGACCCCACCCAAGTGATTGGGCGAGTGACCAAATAAATATAGATAACGTTATGATAAACATGTCAGACAATTAATTGTAACTAAGAAATAAATGATTAAACTTGAAGGTACAAAACCACAAGTAAGATATGATGTAATTTAATGTAAGAATAAGCAAGATGTAAGGGTAGAGTGAATATTAATGAGTCATATGGTGAATAAAATGAACAGTAAACACAAACATTAATACACAAGTGTATAAAGAGTAAACAGTGATAGTGATAGAATAATAATTACAACATACGACATAACAGAACCAAGAGTGCATGAAGTAGGTAGGGAGTGAGTGAAAAACAATAAGTGAGCAACATTAAATGACAATTAGTGATGGTCATAGTAACCAATATAGTGAATAATAAGTAATTCATCTTGCTGAACCAAATAACAGTGTATACTGAGAAAAACAATAAGGTAATGAACACTATATAAGGAAAGCAGCTCAAATGCAAGTGTAAGAAAGTGTATAGAAAAATCTATATTATTAAAATATTATTAACTGAAAAAATGTCAGTTACCTGAGGTAACTACAATAATAGTGAAATGTGTAAAAGACATATGATTATGAAAAACAGTATGTTAAAATACCATAGGTGCGTATACAGTAATAGCAATAAGTTTTGAAAGAGACAAAACACCATAAAGTAGTATAGAATAAGATGGCATGTTTAAATATAAATAATAATTATATTATAAAGAAATGTTAGTTATAAGATGTTAAGTTATAAAAGTTATAGTCCTGAAAGGATAACGGATAGGATTACAGGTATAATCAAAACCTAAACAGTTACATGTTCTAAAAGAATAATAGACATCAAAAGGTGTATGCTAAGTTATTAAAGTTATGTTATAAAAGAATAGTAGAATGTAGTAGGAGTGTCATAAAACAATGAAAACGTTATATGTTTTAAAGAATTTTAGCTATAAGGTATGTTATGTTGAATTATAAAAATAATACTCAAGGCAATAGTAATAAGTATTCGAAGGATGGTAAAATCCTAAAATGTTGAATGTTAATTTATCGGACCTAGGTTTAAAAGGTAATAATCTGTTTGAAATGGACCACTAGTCATAAAACAATATGCACAAATTCATTCTAATTGTATATAAACTAAACAAATTCAATAAGAACATAGGAAAAAGGATATTAAATTATAATAGCTATCAACCATTGTAGGGCAGTGTAGGCCTAGAAAAAATATTAAATAATTGTAAATTGTAATAAAATAACAACATTAATTGAGGGGAAAGGTTAGGCAAACATAATATATTTAAATAGGGAACTTTAAAACACAAAGAACGTTCAAAAACACAATTGTAAACTAAATAAGTATTAAAAAAAAAATTGTCAAAATACTAAATCAGCAAATACTGAATACAACTTAGTCATGTTTGGTTTCAAAATAATCTATAACAGAAATGCTGTTCAATAGTGCTAATAACATGAGCATTAATAGTACTATAAGCAAATTATCTGAATTAGAAAACATTTGATCATTTTGTGTAAAAATTATAAGCTATGTCTAACAATGGGCACAAACTTTCTCAACCAATGACACGGGTAGGCTTGAAGCCGAGAACCAAAAAACCGTTACAAATATTTTAACAGTTCATTATTAGCTTCAGAAGAGAACACATGGAAAATAATTGCAGCTCCAATTAATTCAATAAAAGTATAACTTAAATGGACTGACAACATTATAAAGGATTAAAATGAACACCAAGATTTGCCGAACATATTAACCAAATCAAATTAAACAAAATTTATGAAATACAGAAGAAAAAAAACTAATAAATTAAAGAAAAAAGGGTATACCGAAAAAAGAAAGAAAAGAAGGAAGCCACAACCATAACCCTACATGAAAATAAAATCAGAAAATAACATACAGATGAACAGGAAAACGTAAAGTATAAACTGAGGTAATTAACAAAAAATCCAAAAAACTTATTTGACTAAAATGTGACGCTGTTGGATTAAATATTAAAATTGGTTCAGACACTCATCCACTGAATAACATTTAATAATTAATTTATATTTTTTTTAAACTGTTCAATTAGGACAATAACACTATTTGGAAATAGAAAACATTATTTCGAAAGATAAAAACTTAACCTCTATTCACGAGTTGAACTAACACTTACTTTAGATACTAAGAGCATATTTATAAATAAAATATCTAACATTTAATTGAGTTTTATGTGAAGGTTTGTACTTTCTCGAATCATTTTGTTAACTTTTGCTGTAATCCAAAGAACTTTGACTAAATAACCATTATAAAATTAATTTCGAGAAACGACGAACGTTGTTTTTGTCAGCTGACCCAGCATAGCCAACCGCTGAGTTAGAAATCAATCAGAGCTGGAGCACAAATTTATATTTTATAATAATTTCTTGTATTAAAAGATAAAAGGCAGAACCGTTATCCAATAAACCAGTACTGAGAATTAATACCTGTTTATTGTTTCATTTGATAATATTGATGTATTGATCTCTTTAATATAGCACAGGTGGAAATTTTTTACCAAAAATAAAGGTTGGTGACACTGCCACTCAAGAGCGAATTTCGAATTCAACTAAGACATCGCGGTAAGTTATACTGTTTCCTTAAAGAAGAAAGAAATTGTGAAGAGAAACTTTTAATTGTTTTTAGTATAAACAATTTGGCGCCTAAATTGGGAAAACAAAGCTTAATTTATATCAGGTAAGAAGGAAGAAGACGGTGTTGAGGCGGGTACTGGTAAGTTCACGAGAGCGAAGGTTAGCAGGAAAATATAAGAAATTTTGGACATTAGAAAATAAAGCAGGCGGAGTCGAAATAATAGAGTACGACTCGAGAAGTCGGTATAATATAAGGGGAGAAAACCTCCTACTGAATAGGATCTGGCATGCTGTGCTCCCGAGCTAATCAGATAGCACTTAATGCTGATTGGTTGATGCTGTTTGCCAGTTTCGATCATGCTGGTACAAAAGTTTATAAAAGTGGGCCTTCTCAAGCAAAACACATAGTGTCTTCCTCATCTCTGAGATGAATTGGCGGACACCGTGCAATCTAGACTGATGATGGCCTCCGATGGTGGGGCCAAAACATTTGTCAATAACGACAACTGTGGACCTAACACCCTGGCTGACAATGTACTTTCAACAATAAGTTGACTGCATTAACTGCTGCTATCGATAACTGGAAACCAAATTAGCTTTTAAAGCTATTAGCATTTTAAAGGTGTTATTACATGTAAAATCAGAATAACCTTTATTATATGCCTACTGACTGAATATAACATAAGATGTTAACAGAAAAAATGCTTGAGGTTAATATGTTATTAAATATAAAAAATAATTATTTATTATTAATGCTTTGTAGATTGCTTTGATTGAGATTGCTTTGCAGTTTCTTCCTTTAGTTTTTTCATGCGTACATTACAAGTGAGTGATGTAAGTCCCATATACTCTTAGCTATCAGCTAAAATATATTGTTACGATCATCTCACTGACCATCATATGGTACAGTGAAAAACAAAATACAGATACTAATGAAGTCACTAATCACCAGCTTTAATGAATCATAAATAACAGTTTGCAATCAACAAGTTATTGAACAAGATTATACTTGTACAATAAGTCAAGTTAAATTTGTCCACATGCAATAATAATGTCAACTATTAGAGTTCTACACTAATTATAACATAATAATCACTTAACCACATTACTTTGAAACACACTTCAATAAATCGCCACTTATAACTGATTTCTTAGTGGTAGGCTGTGTGCCTATTTATAGCCTACAGGATTCCATAATTTGCATCCTTAACAAGCACTCGAAAACTCTGGAGAATACTTGAGTACGGCCTTGGCAGAACACGCACCTGCTGGGCCTGGTAGAATAATACTCTCCATTGTTTGAGAACGTTCTGTAATTGCATAACAATTACACACTATAAAATAAATATAATTAATTCACTACCGACTTGGAACACAAAGTTTTTTATAGGTAAAAATGTAAAAGTTTTACCTTATAGCCTTAACCGGTTTTCGCTTTTAAAAATCTTCTTCAGAGGCTGCCGTTGGGCGCACTGTCTGTCTTGTTGTTGGTGACTGTATCGACTTTTGAAAGATTGATGTTGTGTGTGTGGGGTGTGATATGTTCGAATAATGCATGTGATTTGTATTGTGTCTGTTCATTTAGGATGTCGTTTTTATGTGTTTTTGTGTGTTTGTATATTTCCAATTGTTCTAGAGTGTCTAGTTTCGGCCTTTTGTGTGTAGGTGTAGAATGTCCATGTTATTGTCGATGTTTTTATATGTGTGGCTTGCTTCAATGAGGTGGTTTGCAAAAGTGGATTCTGTAGTGGAGTGTAGTGCCTTTGTGTGTTCAATGTATCTTTGTTTGAAGCTACGTCCTGTCTGGCCTATGTAGAATTTGTTGCAATCTGAGCAATTTAATTTGTAAACACCAGGTAGATCGAATTTGTTTTGTGCTTTGTGTGTGTGTTTTGATAGTGTGTTCTGTTTTCTTAGTAGTTTTGTATGCAATTCTGTATCCTGCTTTTTTGAATTTGTGGGCTATTTGATCAGTGTAGAACTTTTACGTTTTTATGTTTTATGAACTTTTTACATTGATGTGTGTTAGTGTTATGAATTTGTTTTACCTTTTTACCTATAACAAACTTTGTGTTCTGAGTCGGTAGTGAATTAATTATATTTAGTTAAGTAACGGACATGTCGTGGATAACAAAATCCAAGAACACTATTAAATGTTTACGCAAAACATTTACACTTCACAGAAATATCGTATAAAGACCATATGTGATTCTCGTTTTCATTGCTTACAATGTCAACATTTAAGTAATGTTAATTGTTGCCTTATTATGTAACTGACCTCCTCAATCTCAGTTCCCCTAATAATGAGATAGTGTAGGTAGATAACAGTATCGATGTTTCTCTGGATGTACTCTTCTCATTATTATCACCCAGCCTCTTGTGGCTTATATATTAAGTATTGCAAACACTGACAGTAAGAACTAATGTGCTTTGAAATGACATATCCAATCTTCTCACTGTTCTATAGCCTCCCTTATATTATTATTGGTATCTTGTAACTTATTTAAGGACTTGTTCATAAAACAATTAATGTATGAGGACTTTTGACAGAGAATAAACATTCAAGTTGAGTTTTAGTTCCTTAGTGAACATCAGTTAACAAATGATGTTGATTTGTTATAATGAATGTCCATTCATATATACTGCTCATTTAACAAATCGGTCAGACTTTGTAATATTGTTATAAATTGTTTATACAACTTTTAAAATTTATTACATTTACACTTGACAGAACATTTGTCACAAAAAGCTAATATACGAGTTAGCTACTTGTTGTTCTTCTTCTTCATTTCAGGATTAGACGACATCACCTGGTTTGGTCTCTGTTTTCAAGCCATCTTTTATATTGTCTTCCCACATCCCTTTTTCCTTTAGGCGCATATTGTAAAACTTGTTGAGGTAGCTTTTCGCTTCTGTTCTACCAAGTTCAATCCAACTCAGCTTACATTCCTCGATTCTTGCATTTACAGAAAATATACCCAATTTATGTCTTATCACATCGTTTCTAATTCTATCGTTTCGTGTACATCCCTTTACGTGTCTCAAGAAATTCATCTCTGCAGCTTGTATATGAAGTGCATCTTTTTTAGATAATATCCATGTTTCGGAACCGTATAAAAGAGTGGGGACTGTCGTAACCTTATAGAAATTCGTTTGAGTTTCCATTCTTGTGTTTCTCCGTTAAGTTCTACTCGTTTAGTAGTGCCACAAATTGCCTGAAATCTCTTTATCTTTCTCTCGATGTCTTCGTCAAATTAGCTATACATAATATAATATCACATCCTAGGTACTGAAAGTGGGATATTTGCTCCAGCATTTTATCATTGATTATAATTTTTTACTTTATGGGATCTTTGCCTTTGAAAGCCATTACTTTTGTTTTACTAATAGATATTTTAAAATTACATTGAACAACGTAAGCAATTATATTGAGTTTGTGAATGACTCTCTGTAAATTATCTTCTGTTTCTTGCATAATGAGCTGGTCATCTGCATATAATAAAAGTATTCAAAATTGTCTCACAATTTTCTTATCCCAATATAAAATTCTGTCCACTTTCTCACCAAGTCGTCTACACATAGATTAAAAACAGTAGATGATAAACTACATCCTAGTTGGACACCTTGATTCGTTGCAATTTCTCCTGACAGATGTGACCCTGATCCTATAACAATACTAGTGTTTAAGTATAAGCTCCTAATTGTATCAACGAGATGTCTTGGAATACCTCTGGCTTCTAGAATTCTCCATAATAGAGGTATTTTAACTCTTTCAAAAGATTTGTTGTAATCTTTAAAAGCTATGTGTGTTTCTAAATTAAATTCCTGACGTTTTTTTAATGATTTGCTTCAGTCTAAATACATTGTCAATGTATGAACATACTTTTCTAAAGTCTGATTGTTTTTTTAATAATATGTTATCGGAAATAGTTTGAGAGTATGTATATTTTGTAATCTGCATTGAGGAGACTTATGTCTCTATAAATTAGAAACATAATTTCTGTTTTCTTTTTTGAAAAATGATTTAACCTTTGTGGTGTTCATTCTTCTGGCACAGTAAATTTCTGCCAGCACATGTTTATTAAGTGTAGAAAACAGAACTGCAGCATGATCCCTGCATATTTGATTAATTCTGCATTCAATCTGTCTGGTCCTGTTGCTTTCCTGTACAGTATTTTGTTCTTTTTAGGGCTTCTTCATGTTCTTGAATCTCAATTAAATCTACAGTTCTATCTTCATTTTCTATGTATTTTTCCTCGTCAACATTTTCATCATACCACAGTTTTTATAGTGTTCTTTCCACTGATATTCTTTTATAACATTAATATCCGCAGCATCTCTCTTGTTTTTGTTCATGTGTTTCATAAGTGTATATGCCGTGTTCTGCCTTCCATGTATATCATTTCCAATGTTACTAATGAATCTCCCCACGATGCATTACGAATTATTCTTATTATATTCTTGGACCTGTTTCGTTTCTTTCTGTATGTCTCCATACTTTCTCTGTCTCTGTCTGTAAGTAAACATTATAAGCAGTTTTGTTTTCTTTTATAACCTGAGCTATTTCCTTGTTCCATATTCTTAGACCCCTTTTCTATCTTTCTAATGGTGTATTCTCTAACACCTCATTTGCCACTTTTAAAATTGCTGTTCTTATCCTGTGCCATTCTTCTTCTACGTTTTCTTTTGTTTCGGTCATTTGCAGTTCTTGAGTTAGACTCCGTTGATATAGACCTTTAATACTCTCCTTTTGTAGTATATATATTTTATATACAAGATTTGTGTTACTAAATGATTTACTTTTTTGTTTTCTCTATCGTGCCCACATCTCTATTTTGGAAGTAACCAAAAAATTATCTGAAACCTAGTCGCCCCTTGGTAGACATGAGTGTATCAGACTTGAGAGGCTACTTTCAGATTGACAATTATATACGGTATTCAATTAGTGATCATGATCCACATACACTCCAGGTGTATTTATTTATGTCTATTTTCCTATAGAAGGTGTTTGTTAATTTGAGTTCATTAAATGTAACAAAATCTCATAACATTTACTCATTACTATTAACGTGGGATTACTTATACTACATTCTTAATTGGATTGTTATCTACTCTGGCACTCGGATCTCCTAATATTAACAGGTGACCAGTCTTATTATGTTTATTTACTTGTTTCTGTAATTCGTCATAAAATATATCTGTCTTTTCATCTTGACATTCTTCAAGTGATCTATTACACATATATATCCTCATTCTATTTTATAAACCTACCAACTATGATCCTCTCATTGATATGGGCATAGTGTTCTATCTTGGTCTTCCATTTCCAATATATAAGAATGACTACTCCATTAGTTGTAAGCCAAGATTGCTTTACTCCGCTGTAGAGAACTGTATAATAATTATGTCTTTTGTTCCTCTCAGCTTTTTATTCGTTTCTGTCAGTACTGCAATGTTAATTTCATGTTGTTTCAGGCATTGCACTAGTTCTGGCTCTTTCATGTTGTATTCCCCCTCTGGTATTCCATGTTCCCACAGCCAATATATCATTAATGCCGAATCATTTTCCTTTAGCACAACTAAGTCGATGACTTTTTAATCTGTCCAGCTTACTTGTTTATTACACTTAACTATTTGTACAAAGTATTGAAAACAAAACATTTTGTAGGACAGTTTTGTATCCTCTGTAATACATTATTTGCCATCTTTCCATAGGAATCCACTCTGATGTTATTTTGATTAATCGTGACTCCATGTTTGCTATCTGAATAAGTGAAGCAAGTTCTCAGTTTTAACTCGGCCATTTGGCATGTGTCTGTATCTGGCTATCTGTTTGGGATAAGAAGTTTTCAATTTTGATAAAACATGACATGCATGCTCATACTTTTGCCCCACAGTTTAACAACTTTTGGGCCATGATCAACAGACATTTGTTCCACATGCTCATACCGTATGAAGTGTTTCATGTTTATGAAAAAGAAAATATTGTTGATATCAGCTTATTTTATTTATTAAAAATAACAAGTGTTTGGGTTCATATTGCTTGAAAGGAATGTTCATTACGGTACTTAAGATAATGAACAACATGTAGTGTGACTAACATGTTTTTTCTTTAGTAATAATTAACTAAAGTTACGTATAACATGTCCTGATGTTAGCTGATGATTAGAAACTGGCACCACATGATTATGAATTGGCTGCATACTGCCTTAGGTCTGTCCCCTGACTCTATATTTATATTAGTTAATGTTTAGATATTAATTTTGTTTAAAAAAATCACGAAATTGTACAATTTGGTGACACCATTGTTCAAATGATATCCTTTTTTGTTAGACAGTGCCTAGACTTCTCAAAAATCAGCATCGAAATTTTTATGTTTGCTGTTGAATGGAGACCTAAATGTGACAAGTGTGCTCTGCTCTTCAGTGGAAGTCTGTTTAATAGGTTTTCTAAATATATATTTTTTTCAATTACTCTATTACTAATTCTTCTTTTCAGGACAATCTTCTGACAATGAGTTGAACTTCTATTAAATTAACTAACAAAACCATTCCACCTGCATGAATTTGTGACCTTATTGTCTTGAATCGTTTATTCATATAGTAGCTCTTTTCTTATGTATGTGTAGAAAATTGTAAATAAAAATTAATAAGACTAAATTTTTATAAAATTATGAACTTTCATAATACCATGGTGGTATACGCAAAGAGTGTCCTCCACAAGTGGCGCTGACTAGCAGCAACTTTCGGAAACATCATCCAATATTCCGGTTCTTTCTATCATTGCTGTGATTCTCGCTACAGCAGCTGAAATTAATGTGTTCTAACCTCTCGGCAAATTTTTCCCATAGTAAAAATGAAAGGGCTTGAAGAATAATGCGTTTGCATAAAAGTTTGCTTCAAACTCAGTGAAACATTTACAGAAATGTTTGAAATCGTTCAGCAAGCATATGGAGACGATTGTTTGAGCCAAACACAGTGCTATGACTGGTTTACTTGTTTCAAGCCAGGAAGAACATCGATTGATGAAAATCCAAGATCTAGTCACTCTTCAACATCAATAAGTGACGATAAAATTGATATAGTTAACACTATAATACGTGAAGATCATTGTTTAATTGTATGTGAGATTACTAAGAAATTGGCCAGCATGGGTTTGTGGCATGAAACTGTAACAGGAAATCTGAACAAGCACTGCATCTCAGTAAAATTTGTGCCGCATTTGTTATCCAATGATCAGAAAGAGAACTGCATTAACATCAGTCAGGAACTGCTTGACCGTGCCAGTGCCAATGAAAACTTCTTCAAAAATATTATAACAGGGGACGAGACGTGTGTACGGATACGATGTCGAAACAAAGGGACTATCTTCACAGTGGGTGGGACCAAAAAAAGGCTCGGATGAGTCAAACACAAAGGTGATGGTGTGTTTTTTGACTGGAAAGGGCTGGTTAATCATGAATTCGTTCCATGTGGTCAAACAGTAAATAAGGGTATTATTGGGAAGTTTTAAGGCATTTGAGGAAAGCAGTACGCAAGAAGAGGCCAGGCCTGTGGAAAGAACAGACTTGGAGTTACAACTTGATAATGCGCCAGATCATGCATCACTTCTTGTCTTGATTATCTGGCAAGAAACAATACAACTGTTCTACCCACCCACCCTACTCACCAGACTTAACCCCAGCAGACTTTTCTCATTCCCAAAACTAAAGGTGACATTGAAAGGATGTCGTTTTGAAACAATAGAGGAGCTCAAGAAATATACATAAGAACAACTGTGCACCATTCCAAAAAGTGCATTCCAGGAATTGTTCCAGAATTTTAAGAAATGTTGGGAGCAGTAGATTGGCAGCAGGGGGGAATACTTTGAAACGGATAAGCATGCATAAAGTTGTAAGTACATTAATAAAGTTTTTGTTGTAAAAGTCTGGACTCTTTTTGAACACACTTCATTTATGCACATTTTAATAACATGCATTACACATTATGTACATTCTGAAGTAGATTAATAACATGTTGGGTAGTTAAATCCAACTTAACAATCTCACTTGACAATCCAACTTGATATCTCAATGCTGCCAGCTTTTGTAGCAGTACACATTTATTGTTAATGTTTCATTTTTGTACTGTGTATGTGCTATATAAACAAAGAAGTAAATATTTATTTTTCATTTGCACTGCTGCATATTTAAACTTTTCAGTAGGTTCTAATGGTGGCTGCAACATCCGAGTCACAGTAAAACTTAAAACTGGTTCTGATCAAATCACTGAATTCTGGATAATTGAATGAAATAAAAGTGTAACAAAAATTTCAGAATTAAAATCAAGGGTTTTGCTAAATTTTCTGGTATAATCCTGAAATTTTACTATTGTCAGAATAGACTGTTAGTTACAGCTCTGCACTCAGTTGCATCATATCTTGCACTATCATGATATGCAGGAAAGCATTATCATGTCAAACAGCAACTGAAGTATCTACATTGTATATTAAAATTTTCTACAATCATTAAAATTTATCCAAAAACTTTGACAGTGACATGCAACTGTGTAATTTTGGTACTATTTGTCCTGAGTACGTTGATTCTCTTAAATGTGGACAATTTTATATCTTTTTCTCTACCTAGCCACCAAAATGTTTCTTGAATTATTATTTTACTCTCATTTGTCACTAATATGTATTAATATTTTGAAGAGTCAAAGAATTACAACAGTTACCAATAAATAAAGCGTTTCAGGAAAAAGTAAAAAAGCTAATGAATTAAACTTTTTTAATAAATCATTTATTATACCTCAGGTAATCAACAGTGAAAACAATAGTCTGGACTGTTTTTTCTATTTATTTACATCATATGACATGTTGAAAAGGCACTACTTCTGTAATACAAAACAAATTTAAACAAGTATCACATAAAAATATATTTCTTAAACATAAGAACCACAGTAAATATTACTTTCATTGCAAAACAATATACTGTTTTCTATTATAGGGCATTTTTCAGTGTACATAATAACAACCAGATACATACAAGTATACATGTTTACTTGTGGTTTCAAACCTAATAGAAATATTTTGGTATTTATGAAGACTACAAAAGTGTCTCCATTAAATAGCATACAGGGTGATTAAAGGAAATGAGAAAGTTTTAAATTTGTGTTGGTAGCCCTGGTCGATTGTTAGCATTGAGTAACATATAGAAACCAGCTCACCCCACCTTGCCATTTAGCTATCGTGCATACTTGGAGTGGCGCACAACATGCTTTTGTCATCAACACTTTTTACAGAAACATTGACAGTGTGGAGGCTGCGAGTACAGGATTGTACTGTCACTATAATTTCGGACACCATGATTGTGTTCCATCAGCACATGTAATTAATACATGGACACATAATTTGGAGGAAATGGGTCCAGTAATGAAACAGAAACCTCCAGGCGGTGTGTGAACTGGTCCTATGCCAGACAATATAGAAGCTGTTTGAGCTGTTGTCATAAGAACCCCACATTGCTCAATCCATCGACAAGCAGTGCCTTTATGGTTGCATACCATAGTTCAAGTATTCAAAGAATATTGGTACAAGACTTACATTACCATTCATACAAGTTGCAGACCATCAGGAATTGAAACCAATGATCACCTAATGCAACGACACTTCTGTGAATGGTTGCTTGAAAAGATAAACAAGGACAATGAGTTTGTTAATAAACTGCCCATGCCTTCCTGCTGGATATCAGATGAAGCTCATTTGTATCTTAATGGATTTGTAAGCAAACAAAATTTTCATCATTGGGCACACGAAAATCATAGTCAGCTACACCAGCATCCACTGCACAGCACAGTGTTACTGCGTAGTGTGCTGCGTCATTGTATAGTGTAATAAGCCCTTATTTTTTTAGGATGAGGATGGCCTTGTGACTACTGTCACATTGGATAAGTATGTTGCCATGCTGGAAACCTTTGTTATCAAAGACTACAGATATTTCCACAAAGTACTGACAACGCCCAGTTTCAACAAGACGGATCAACGTCACACACAGTACAAATATCATGGCTGCTATACATCAATTGCTTGGCAGCCATATAATTCCAAGAAATGGTTACATTTCATGACCTCCCAGATCCCAGACCTGTCAGTGTGTGATTTCTTTTTGTGGGGTCACCTTAAAAGCAAAGTGTATCACTGCATAGTCAACCTGCTATAACCCAAGAATTGTAAGCTAATATCCAAGGAGCAGTTGCCAGAATTCCTGCTTAAATGTTACTTTCAACCATGCACAGTTTAACTGCAGGAATGTTTACACAAATGCAGCTCATTTACACAAATTGCTGCACAAATGTTTAGCAATGGAACTCACCTGCAAGATGTCATCTTTAAGAAATAAGTTTAATGTATAAATTCATAAATTACATATTTTTAATATTATATGATATAAATATATTTATTACAAAAATGTGTTAATAACAATATTTAATTTTTTTAATTTCCCATTTCTCTGATCATCCTGTATAAACATAAAATGTACTCAAAGCATTCAAGCTTGCTGAGCTGACAGATAGGATAATAGTGCTGGCCAAACTTGTCGAATGTACAGAAGTCTGTTAAGCATTACATTTAAAATGTTACTGTTTTCCTAAGAAAAAACAATTTTTCACAAGTACGAAAGCACAATTGTTATTATACTTACTTGTCCAAAAAGAATTCTCTGTTTCACTCTATGATGACAGAAATGTTGCCGAATGTGATGACTTGTGGTCTTCAAATTCTTCTTCAGACATTTGATCTGGTTGATGTTAATTATTTTATTATATACTACATGTGTCTTACTAAGAATGATTTTAGTATTGTGTAAGGTTCCACAACGTCATTAGAATTTAACACGCATGTGTGCACATAGGCGTAACTTGGGAGGGGCAAGGGGGGCACTTGCCTTCCCAATGTTTCGAGCATTATAAAATTTTGTTTCCAGTTGTTATAAATAAAAACTGACAAATAGTCAAACAGGAGACAGTTTCTATGCTTGCGAGCACAGTAATCACTATTTATCAACGTCTGTACTGTTATCAGATGACTAGTTGCCATAAATTTATTATTCTTATTTCTTTCGAAGAAACTTGTAAAGGGAATGTTTGATAGAATTTGAATTATATACATCAAAATAATATTTCTGTTCAAAAAAAAACCAAACGCTAGAGACCTAATTAACTGGAATACAATGCGTGCCTTTTACACAAACAAAGACTTGTTTTGGAACACTGTAATGAAATAATAAGCGCAGCTGTACTTCCAAGAATTTGCTCTCTTTACTTTCCTCTCTTTGTCACATATTCTTCTTAGTCATCATCTCTATGCTTGGATTGTTTACTGTTTGATTCGAGATTATCGGTGTTTTCAGTTCAGCAGAATTTTGCAAACACTACAGGCCAGTGTAAGCAGTGTGCTAGGGGTAACAGAGTCGGCAGTATGAATAAAGCTGGCTTACTGTGTAAGTAAGACATCAGTGGCTTTGTTCACGAAGCTTAAAAGATGGTCGTTTGGAACTGTTATTTGTTATGATTACTGATGTAAGTGTGGTTGGTTACTCGGTCGTGTACGTAGTCCATTAAAGTACACATCACTTGTCTCTTTCTTAATTTGTTATTATTGTGGTTGTTTTGGTTTTTTATGTTCCTAAGTTCTGAGAAATGGGAGATAAGAAACGCAAAGGAGTAACACTGCTTAATGTCTGAAGATTCCCTTACGGCCAATTTGAAAATTTCTTTGTGTTGTGACTGATTTGGCTTACTGCTACTACTGCCGAGCATTTTGTGATAGTGTGCCTAAAGGAGAGGATGCGTTTTACGAAAACTGGGTATAAGAATTGGAAAAACTGAAATTGTTTATGTTTATAGGCCTACAGTATATTTGTTCTAGGAAAACATAACTGGAAGTATAACTTATGAAGAAAGGTTTGCTGATCATTAAAAAATGAAATTGTCCCTTGTTTACTAACTAAGAATTATTACTAAACTTTCTAATTTTGCATATAATATAATTTATTAATTTTATTATATAGATGGTCTCACTACACACTTGAATTTATGAAACTTTACCCCCGTGGATATGCATGCATGCACAGCATGTACATTCACAATACACATATGAGTGAACTTAAGTTGAATCTCAAATACTGATCCCCTGATAACTTTGATAAACATCAATTCTACAACATTTTTATTCCAAATATATAAAAATACAAGAACTATGTATACAAAATGTAATATTTTACATTACAAAAATCTAAAATTCAATGGAAATAAATTTTTGAAACTATTTATTAACAGAATTTTAGGGCAGAACAAGTAGGCTATAATATAGCAAGACAAAGTGCTGGGGACAGGATTAGTTGGAAATGTCAACGGCAGAATCTCATGTTATCTGCATCGTTACATAAATAATGTTTTTTCAAGAATTAGGTTTCTTGATTAATGTTACTTTATCAATAAAGAAAATATTTTAACCTTCTTAAAAAAAAAATCACAATTTACTTATTTGATAACAAATTTGACAATATAGTCAATGCTAAAAACTAATTTCTAAAATACATGCATTTTAACTTTTCTGAAGTACAAAAATATGGTAAAAGATTTCATCATTAACAATTACTTTAAACAACTGTATA
The DNA here is from genome assembly GCA_034769895.1 of Magicicada septendecula. Lineage (NCBI taxonomy): Eukaryota > Metazoa > Arthropoda > Insecta > Hemiptera > Cicadidae > Magicicada > Magicicada septendecula. Next base: position 89,643,265 of record CM068369.1, on the reverse strand, counting down.
AATCAGAACACTATGCTAAAAGACGTGTTTATAACACTTTCATTAACTTGCGTTTTTGTAACCTAAAAATACTATAGTTACTGTCTGTATTGTTTACTACCACAGCTCTTGTTTCACTCACTTAAAAATAAACAGTTGACTAAGATAAAAATATTTACTACCACAAGTTTTTTTTTTAATATAACCTAGTCTACTACAACTATTTTATTTTTGTTTCATGTAATTACTATTATGAAGTTTTTATCTGTTCAGTCTCTTAAAACAAATGTGGTTTGACTGGTATCATCAAGATAAATAAAACAAAATGAAAACCTATTAATAAATGAAGTTGTGGTTAGTTGTCTTGATTATTCATCTCTTCTTTCACAGCACTAACACTTATCGAAAAATGAAACTTTTTCTTGTGAACTTACTGTTTATTCTCTTCTCGTCGAACGCGTTTCGGCGTACGTATTCGCCTTCTTCAGCTTAGAGACAGACTGCCATCATTTAGTAACGGTTGTTGTGTGGAAGGTGTAGTGGGGGTGGTGCGTGGTGGAAGGGGGTTGGCGCAGGGATTCAACTTAATGTTTGTTTTTTGTATAATTGTGTCAAAAAGTGTATGTGATTTATATTGTAATTGATCGTTAAGTATGTTGTTTGGTTGTGTTGTGTGGTGTTTATATATTTTGTATATAACACAACTGAATAATACGAAATATATAAACACCACACAACACAACCAAACAACATACTTAACGATCAATTACAATATAAATCACATACACTTTTTGACACAATTATACAAAAACAAACATTAAGTTGAATCCCCGCGCCAACCCCCTTCCTCCATGCACCACCCCCACTACACCTTCCACACAACAACCGTTACTAAATGATGGCAGTCTGTCTCTAAGCTGAAGAAGGCGAATACGTACGCCAAAATGCGTTCAACGAGAAGAGAATAAACAGTAAGTTCACAAGAAAAAGTTTCATTTTTAGATAAGTGTTGTGGTTAGTATATCACAAAGAGATTTTATTCTAAAAAATGAATCATAGTATTTCATAGCTAATCTGTAACCAACACAATATTAATTATTGATGATTAACCACTGAATATAAGGGAGTTTTCTGTAATTTAGTATTTTTTTAAATAGATATAGTGTATTAAAAAATCATGTCTCCAAAACAGCTATAAAGATTTTATCTTAGCTCTATATTAAGATTGTTTGAAGATGCTGTAAAGCCCAATTAATTTTCAAACTTACATTTACTGTAACAGGAATACTAATTAATTAGTGACATATATAAACTATTATCAGGGGACAATATAGGGAATCCTTATGATCAGGGGATTGGTAAGGAATAATATTATCATATTTTACTTTTTTCCTTATTTAAATTTACAGAACTGGCGGTAGATAATATGCCCATGCTTGGAGTTATAAGAGTGACTAAAAAAAACTATAAAAATACGTGTTGATACCATCTGTATTCTTGATAGGTGGTCTATCCACTTGTGTTTCGATTTTGACTTGAAAATACTTTCAAATATATTTATAAATAATTCCAATAAAATACATAAATTGATAATAATTTACTTCTTGGATTTCGTTGTCCATGACGTGTCCGTTACTTAACTAAATACCACTATTATATTAACGACTCGGAACACAAAGTTTTTTACTTATAAAAAACTTTGTGTTTCGAGTCGTTAATACAATAGTGGTATTTAATAATTTACTATCATGACAAAAATAGTAGTAACTCATTTTATGGCTCTAAACAAACTTAGGTTTATCAGTATTCCTGAGATACATCTGTAAACTGCTTCAGAAAGTAAATTAATGGATATGATGACTTATCAGATTACTGGAAATAACTGTTGATAACACTGCATAGAAACTTCTGATGAAAGTTAGAAATAAACTGTAAATAGTAAATAATGATACGCAGAATTAAGTACAGTTTTTTCAGTCTCAGCTGACTATAAATATTATGGATAAAACAGATAATATGCTTACTATGGATAAATATATAAATTTATATGCACAGAGAGTCTGAAGAATTTATATATAGTGCCAATCGCTTTCAAATATGTAATTTTCATGCAATTCTGTTCCTCGAGTAAGGCAGTTATGTGAGACTGTAACATAGGTTACTGAGCTGATCCTTACCTCATAATTGATTTAAAGCTTCTAACATAGTACTGTATTCTGCATTCAGTTCAGCTACCGGTACTGATTTTTATCCAGTTTTTTGTTGCTTCCACAATCAGTAGATTCTATAGGAACAACGCATAAACAATCAAACTTTTAACCCCAAATGAAAACAGATCTGCTTTCATAAGATGACATATTACGCAACAAGCAGAACTGGATAAAGAATTAAAGGAATTCAAAAAAACTTATTCTGGGAGAGGAGATACTAGCTAAGTTAGTTTTCTTTTTAGAATACACTGAGAATACCTGTGTCTCAGTTTTCTGTGCTGAAATATGGCATTAATGTAAATGAGATGAAAGCTTCTATTGAGGCTCTACAACTAAGAACTAAAACAACAGATCAAGAACGTGCAAAACAACAATACTAGCAGAAAATTAGCAGAGCAAAGAAGAAAAAAATTACATGTAGTGAAACAAAAAGATTTTTTTTTTTGCTTAAAGGAAAAGGCGATGAACAAGAAAGAGTAATCAAAATGAAAGAAAAGTCAGATGAAAAGATTAAACAATTTAAATGGTGAATAAAAGTAAACAATTTATGGAGACAAAACAACCTAAAGATAGACTGATTTATCAAATGAAAAGTGAAGGTGAAAAATGTAGGACATGGCACTGAATTATGTAAATTATGTCAACAAGATCATTAGTGATAGGATCAGACTGCAAGAATCAAACAACTTCATCTGAGCAGGGCCGTCTCTTCCCAGGGGTGCAAGTGGTGCAGCGCACCCGGGCGCCGAGGCATCAGGGGTGCCTAGGCGCCAGAGGTGCCGAGAAATTATTTTACTCAGCTCAAATTTACCTACATTCATCATTGTACCTACCTATATACAGTACCTATAATTATAATTATTTTAAATCTAACAAACGGTAATTTTCGAACATTAAACGAACCGCATGCAAGCGATATTGAATCTAAAGTGAGTGCTTTAACGATCAATTTACTTTCCAAAACAAACCGGCGCGCCGCAATGGCCGTCCGGCACTGACAGTGGACAGTAGGTAGGCAGTCAGTCTTACTCTATGCGAGCCAAATTAAATGTAAACTCTGCGTGAGAAAGCATATTATTCTACTGAACGCGCCGGTGGCGATGATATTGACTGAACTTTCTTTGATTTGCAGCTCGACCTTTGTCGGCCGGCGCCGCGCCAAGTCTATGAACTACGAACATTGCAAATTCAGAGATTGAGATTATTCAACAAAATTATTGTATTTATTTGTGTTGTGAGACTTGTGAGTTGTGAATGTTGTGATACTTACGAAGTGGCTGGAATCTAAAGCCGACTTGGACTCAGCTTATATGCTCAGCAAAACTTAGCCGGAAGGTGAGTAAAACCTACTTGTTGATTTATTGAGTGTTTTTTGTTTTGTTTTACTTTTTAGGTTAGGTATAAGGTAGTGTTTTTATCTATCTACGGTAGCCTTACAAGTGGGTAGGACCTACCTACCTGCTACTGTGACTGAACGGATTTTTTCTGGTTTTCACCATTCGATAGGTTGATTCAAGAGGAAGGTTTAAATTGATTATTATTTTGTGAATTTTTGTATAAACTTATCGAATTATCCCGTGCGAAGCGGGGGGGGGGGTCCGCTAGTTACCACATAAATGGAGGTCAGTGCAAGAGTCTCACTCAGATCAATGTTTTTATTAAGTAACTAGCCGCCCCGCCCCGCTTCGCACGGGCTGAGTCGATAAGTTTACACAAAATAAAATAATCATCGAAGAACACGGTAGTGTGATTGGCTCAGGAGGTAAAGTCGAGCCTGAAGACTACCGTGTTATTATACATTGAATTGTTTGTTTTTAACCTCCAAGAAAATTTCAATATTTTTTTAATCTTTTATTCTCATACTTATTCCAATATAAAAATATAGGAACATATGCTTATTATATTCCCAATCAGTAAAAAAAAATCATGGCTCTATAACAAATAGATTATTTGAAAAAAAAAATAGTGAATTTTTAAGAGCTCTAATTTATTTCAGTTTTATTATTATGATTATTTTAAGACTAAATAAAATACCTGAGTTACCTGACCTACCTAAAGTATGAAGTTTATAAAAAATAAAATAATCATGTTTTTTTTAGATGTCCGAAGGCGAAAGAAAGAAGAGAAAACTTTCCGGTGCACAGAACCGAAGAAAAAAACAGGAGAAAGAAGAAAATGTTAAGAAGGTTACTAGTTCCATAGAAAGATTTCTTCAACCCGGTAAGTGGTTTTGCACTCATTGTTGATCGAAAACTATAATGGCTGCTATGCACAGCGCCCGGCTAGATACTTAGCACGTATCAATTAAAAAAAATTAACCATTTCTATAATTTATTCCTTATTTTTGTTTAACAGGCTCATCTTCGGCTTCCGAAAATCTGGTGGTATTAGAAGAAAATCAAAATGAGACCGATTCCGCAGAGCCTTCTTTGCCGTCGCCGATAACTAGCCCCGCAGAACGTGTCGATGAAACGGTTTCCGCAGAGCCTTCTGCGCCGTCGCCAATAACTAACTCCGCAGAACGTGTCGATGACGCGGACGACGTAGTATCCTCGGAAGAGATTATTTCCAAAGATGCGATCAATGACGTTGCTTTATGGCCTCAAGTAATAAGAGATAATCATAGAATAATTTTACTAGATCATGGACCAGTACAGATAGTTAATTTTGTGTATCCAACAAATAGTAACAAAAGATCATTTTCAGATATATATTCTAAAAAAAAGTTACCTAATAATGAAATCGTCAAAAGAGACTGGCTAGTTTATTCAAAATCAACTGATTCTGCTTATTGTTTCTACTGCAAACTTTTTAACACGGATGTCAATGCTTTTAATGATAAAATCGGTTACAAAGATTGGCAGCACTTGACTAGAAGCATAGAACGGCATGAAAAAAGTGGCGGGCATTTAATGAGCGTTAAAAATTGTTTAAACTTAAGAACTGACATATCAAAAGGAAAGACTATAGACTCTGAACACCAAATGATAATTGAACGCGTAAAAAGAGATGGGTAGCTGTAATTGAAAGATTAATTCATCTTATTTATTTCCTAGCAAGGCAATGTATAGCACTAAGAGGTACATCGGCAAAACTTTTTGATCCTAATAATGGCAATTTCTTGAAACTAATTGAATCTGTTTCTAATTTTGATGATATCTTAAATGAACATATTTCTCGGATCCAAAAATCTCAGAATCGCGTGACTCATTATTTAGGTCATAACATTCAAAATGAAATTGTAATTTTAGTGGGAGAAAAAATAAAAAAGGCAATAATTTTAGACCTAAAGCAATCAAAATACTATTCTATCATTTTGGATTGCACTACAGATGTGGCTCATGTAGAACAGATCACAATCGTTGTTAGATTTGTTTTTCTTAATGCCTCTACAAGGAAGGTTGAAGTTAGAGAACATTTTCTGGGTTTTGTTCCTATAACGTATACTACTGGTGAGCAGTTAATGACATTTCTATTAGAATATTTGTCATCGTGTGATATCGATTTACAGGATATGCGCGGTCAAGGCTATGATAATGGTGCCAATATGAGAGGGAAAACATAGGGCTCCAGAAAAGAATACTGAATATAAACCCACGCGCATTCTTTATCCCTTGTGTGGCACATAGTCTTACTTTAGTTTTAAACGATGCCGCTAAATGTTCTCTTGAAATATCGAATTTTTTCTCCATTGTTCAAGAAATATATGTATTTTTTGCTGCATCAACCGCACGTTGGCAATTACTCATAAATGAAATGCCTTCTTTAACTTTAAAGCCCTTATCCACTACCCGATGGGAGAGCAGAGTTGATGCGCTAAGAGCCCTTCGATTTAATTTAGGAAAAGTATATGACGCGTTATACAAAATTTACTGTGATAACACCAGAGATTCCGATACAAGAAACACAGCAAATTCCTTAATATCAAAATTAATGTCTTTCAAATTTATATGCTCAATAGTAATTTGGTACGACATTCTCAGTAAAATAAATATCGTTAGCAAAGCGTTGCAGAAATCAGACGTTATTCTCTCAGTTGCAGCAACAATGCTTAATAAAGTGAAAGATGAACTGACAGAAATACGATCAGAGTCCGCGTTTAGAGAAATGGTCACTACCGCCAAAACGGTGGCCGAAGAGGTCAATGCTGCTACAGTCACCGTATTTCCCGAAACGACCCGTCCCCGTGCTAGGAGAAGAATGTTTGACTACGAGGCTGTAGATGAACCAATAACTGACCCAGAAACTCATTTTAAAGTACATTTTTATTATTACCTATTAGACACAGCAATTAACCAATTTAGCGAATGCTTCAAGCTTTTAAACGATAGTAATACAGATTTTTCTTTTCTGCAAAATTTACAGAATTGGAGTGATTTTGATGCTCAACAAAAAAAGACGCTCTGTAACAATTTACAAAATAAATTGAGCAATGGTTTAAATTCCGATATCAATAAAGATGATCTCTTCGACGAAATCAATATTTTACCAATTTTTGTCAGCGATTGCACAACCCCATTAGTTATACTGGATTATTTATTAGCAAATAATCTGATTTCCCTCTTTCCGAATTTAAGCACTGCAATAAGAATTTACTTAACATTACCAGTAACAGTAGCACAAGGTGAAAGATCTTTTTCCAAGCTAAAATTAATCAAAAATTATTTGAGGTCAACGCTATCGCAAAATAATTTAACAAATTTAGCCATAATAAGTATTGAACATGACATCAAGATTGAAACCCGGGAGATAGTGAATGATTTTGCTGCTCATAAAGCAGAGGATCACAAAATGTCTGTAAAGAGACTTTCTTAATTTGTTACTTAAAATTCTTTATCATAGTTATATCCTGTTACTTTGTTGTTGATTGTTGTGTAAGTTAGCAAAATAGTAAGAAGTGAATATTTTATAATAAATAAATGGTAATAGCATTAAAATTGCATATTTTTACTGTGTAACAACCCTCCCTTCCTCCTTTTGCTGTCCTCCTTATAACTGCTACACACTGCCCGGCTGCACAGCCGCTGGCAGTCAGCCGTGCTTTGATAACCGCCTGCAAGCCGCCGGGCGCTGTGTGTAGCAGCCATTACCAAACCTACACCACTGATGGGGGGGTGCTGAAATGGTTAGGGGGCGCCTGAGCTGGGTTCGCACCCCGGTGCCAGATAAGCTAGAGACGGCTCTGCATCTGAGAAAACATAATGTGCTTAAATTTAAAGTAGAAGAAGCTGTTGTACTAAATTAAATGGTAAAGGAAACTTTTGCACTTCAAAAACAGATAAATCCTTCAAAGATAGACAAGTCCTACAAGGGTAATTAGGAAAAGTATGGTAACAATGAGGGTAGCTCAAGAAATATAATTTTATGTAGTACACTTGAAGCTGAATGCACTCTAGAAATGTAACAAGACAGAGCAGCATTAAGCAAAGATTTATTCTAATTGAAGAAAAGGTTTGGAGGACTGAAAACTGAATCCAGATGATAAAACTAAACATGAAAAGAAAGTATGGCAACTTAATAATAATCTGGATTTGCACAGCACTCAAGTTATGATCCTAAAACAATAAAATTGAAGAGTGATCAAGAAAATAAAGAACTTAGTGGTACACAATCCAGTCTATGGTACACACAAAACAGCGCTAAAGTACCTATTTATTTAAAACAGCAGCTGAAATGAACAAATATTTTATTCTTAAAGATATTTCTCTTCAGAAACTTCAGGTAACAGAGAATACAGTTTTAAGAAAACTAGAAGAAAAGGAAAGGGTCCCGAAACAAGAGACTATTAAACATCAAAAGGAAATGCAGCAAGCCATTAAAGATTATGAAGATAAGGTTCCGCTTTTAATATTCCACCTGCTAACAGATTATGAGGAAAAATAATGTATTGATGTATTTAAAGGAACAGAAGATGCAGGTTGGGAAAATATGGAATACAACAGTGTAGAAGTGTTGAATATGAACTTCACAGAATCAAACCTCCAAAAATACCACTAACATCTTGTTAAAAATTAAGGAACCACTCAAGCAACACACTTTAAACACAATGAGTAACACACTTTTGTGAGTAATGGCAATGCTGAGCTAAGCAAGGAAAATAATAAGTCTCACAAGAAACCATGACTTCCTCAACTTACAGCAATGTATTAGAAGAGAATCTGAAGATCAGCCTAACATCACATTTATTAAGACAGACAAGAAAGAACAGTTCACATTTTCATATAACTCTTTTTTTTTAATATAAATTTAATATATATTATACCACCATGAGTAATCTATTTTACTCTATTTAGTTACGGCACTACTTGTATTACAATTTTCCAGTATTTTATAATATTACATAATAAAATTTGGAATTTTAAAAACTGGCGAATGTCTTGGTTTTTGTTAAATCTTCATATCTGATATTTATTTTGCAGGATAGATTAATTTAGAATGCAACAATAATTTAAAATATTTTAGAATTTTTAAAAGGAAATAAAAATAATTTGCAAGTTCCCTTTCCTTTTCAAAGTCTAGACTTGATTTTTAAGCAGAGTAGAAAATCATTTATCTTTCAAAATAGAGACAAATTTAAAACATTGACTATTCTATTCAACTGATTTTTATTTACTTCTAATTTTTATTTTTCTCAATAAAATTACTGTTCAGAAGCAAAAAGTAAAACTTGTCTACTGATATTATTGCTTAAGATTCTAAAGTAACTGTCTTAACAGACAATACTGGATATGTATATGTTTTGATAATAATTTAAGTAAATACTCCTATTTGTACAAGTTACGAGAATGGTCTACTTTGGTGTGATTCAAAGTAGTTACAGTCAAATACAAAATCAGTTACATTATAAACTATGCTGTTGTAGCAGTTGTGTGTAAAGTCCACCTTTGGTAAGCAACTGTTCATGTGAACCCATCTCAGCGACAACTCCCTGATTCAGTACGAAAATTACATCCGCATGTGTTATTGTACTTAGCCTGTGTGCTATTATTATAGAAGTCCGGCCTTTCATTGCATCGTCTAGTGCTTCTTGAACAACCTGTAAATATTAATAACCATAGATTTAACATTAATTAAGTGCGTTGCGATAGTATGCTATAAAAGTGAATATGTGCTGTTAAAGTTAACATTTTTTTCAAACAGATGGTCATTTAGTAAATAGGAACTTAGCAGATCAGTGGCTGGCTACTAATGGGACATTACTACTAATCTGGAGGTTCTGGGTACAAATTCAGGTTGACTCATCCTATGAAAATGAGTACCTAGAGCAAATTTTAGGATATAATATGTGGCTGACCACACTACATTCCTTGAATGCTAATAGCTCTATCCTACATCTCCTAAGCCATCTGGATTGTACAAAAAAAGATTCTAGTATTATTATTTTTATTACTTATTAAATCCTACAAAGTCATAGATTTTAATGTTCCAAGAATTAACGAGTAGTCCTATACTAAAATTCTTCCTAAGAAACTCATCATGAAAGAGGATAAATTGTTTAGAAGAAGTAAAGTAGGAAAAGAGGGAGACAGAAATCAATAGACGTGGATAAGATTTTTCTGGATAAAGTTGTTTATTTGATGGAGAATGAGGAATAACATACAGTAAGCAGAAAGATAATGAAACATTTCATTTTCTGTATTCACTTCCAAACTCTAAGGTAGAAGGACACTTATTATTCAAAATAAATTTTAATAATTAATATATAAAAATAAAAGGCAGTGATTAAAACTATTTGTTGTGTACTTTATCACTAATAAATAATTTAAAAAATATACCAGTGCATGTGCACATACATTCATATGTGTGTGTGTGTGTGTGTGTGTGTGTGTGTGTGTGTGTGTGTGTGTGTGTGTGTGTGTGTGTGTGTGTGTGTGTGTGTGTGTGTGTGTGTGTGGGAGTATATGTGAGTGAGATAGAGAGAAGGTACAGACATAAAAAATGAGAGAATGGCACAAACCACATTCAAACAGGGGCTCCTTTATTTCCTGATTTAGTTTAGTAGGAACATAATATTTTTCAGAAGGGCATGAATAATTTTATTTATGACAAAATGACCCATTTCTAAAAATTCTCATTTTATTTTGGATTTAACTAATAAGTAAATCTATAAAACTCCACACTACCTTTTCACTTTGTGTGTCCAATGCTGATGTGGCTTCATCCAGTATCAGTATTCTTGGATTACGTACTAATGCTCTGGCTATCGCGATCCTTTGTTTCTGTCCTCCAGACAACTGGGTACCTTGAGTTCCAAGTCTGGTTTCATAGCCCTTCAAAACATAATATCGTACTGTACTGTTAGTGTTTAAATATTTCCACATATCCAGTTTTCTTGTAAAAGTACCTTACTTAAGTTTACCCAAAATATAAAAACAAATATTATCATTTTCAATTTCCATATTAGTTACTGAATGTACATTAGAGTGTTTCATGTGCTCACTGATGAAGCAGAGTTGCTCCATACCGAATCCCAGTATCTTTTTTTGGATTAGATTTTAATTATTTTTGTTTTACAAGTTGTACTTACAGTTGTACTAAAATGAAACTTTTAGGTTTTTTGGCCAGTAGCTTTTTAATAAATTTTCAAAATTTGAAAACATGAAAAATTGTGTATGATTGTTGATTATAAATCACACATAACTCTATAACTGTTGGTAATAGAGCTGTCTACTATAGTTTATTTTAAAGCTGTTTTAAGGATATTTAATTTGTTATACAACTCAAACTCAGTTGCAAAAAACAAATTTTTTGATCCAATTTCAAAATTTTCATTTCTGAAAATCTCAAAAATACCACCTTTCATTTTTTCAAAATACATATATTATCATTCTTCAACATATTATCTACAGCTATACCAATTTTGATGATGGAGTACAGTCAAAAATAATGTTTTAAACATAATAGTGCATGATAAGCAGTCAATATACTCATGGTTTAGAAACTAGAGAAGGCTCTCAGATACATTGAAACATTTCTACTTTCCCTAACATATAAAATTACAGTTTCTATTATATGTCTATAAATATCTACTTTTTGTAAGTTACATTGTCTATCATTTCATCCTCAAACTTCCGATAAAGCAAATCTTTGAAATTAGTTACCCCAGGACACTCTTTACACTAACAAAAAAAAAATGTTGGGTAGGTTGCATACGATTTTGTATAAAGTAGTATTGGTATATTTTAGTGGTCATTATTGCCATCCAAACCAAAATTGTTTAATTTGAACCCATCATCATTAATTTAACATTCTGGGGAGAAGTATAGACACAAACTGTAAAAATTTCACATTTCTCCGCTAGGATATAATTTTTTGGTTGTAACGCACAAAATTTAGAAAAACCAATATATTTGGTTCTCTTATATTTCATACAGATTTCCAAATACTAACTACTTTTGTGAATTATTATTATTTTTGTGTTCTTTTGTCTTGATCAGTAACAAAATTGTTCTTCCTAGGTGTCACTTTGCTTATATTGTAGAAATTAATTAAAACCAACTGACTAACTTTACAAAGTTTAAAAACACACAACATTTTTCTCACAAAAAATTAAAAAAGTTTAATTTTTGTAAACTTTGTCTGGGCACTGACTGGGAGGGAGTTGAGCTGAGCTTATCTCAAAACAGGTGAGCAGGATTATACATACTAATACTTCCATAGTGACACTTATTTTCAAACCTGAACTAAAAAATTATTTTTATTGAACCCATATTTTTTCTATCATCAAAATTGGAAAATTTTTTAGCCAAGATGTTAAAGAAAACATACATTAAAAAAAATCAAAAGGGGTGTTTTTGAGATTTTCAAAAATAAAAACTTGGAAAGTAAAATTTTGTTCCCTAAAAACATATAAAGTAGCACATCAAATTAAAGGCCCTTAATATATGTAATGTTTTATAAATAATTTATTATAGTCAAGTTGTGTAAGTTTGTTTAAAATATCAATCATGAAACTTTAATTAGTCTACCTATTCACTAATTCACAACTGTTAGAAAAGATTATAATTTTATGTTTTAAAACTCTGTAAAATTACTGTTCTAAAATTAAAAATTTTAGTAGTCAGTGGTAAAATAATTCATTATTAAAGTATAATAATAATTATTAAAAGAGTAATGAGTAAAAGATTTGTTGTTCTCAACTTATAGTACTGGTAATTTTCTGATTTACAGTTCAGTACCATTTATTTATCAGGACTTATTTGTAGTATCAATAAAATATTACAAATTTTAAGCTTTTATTGGATGAATGTTACATTATAGTTTATGTGGTAAATACTGAAAATTAATAAAGAAAAATAATAACAACAATAATTTGTTCACAATTTTCTATCTGCTTACCAAATACAAAAATAAAAACAAAAATTAGTGTGAATTAATTTATAAATTTGTAATCTATAAATATATAAAATGTATTATAAATTAATTTATAAATAATGTGTTGTTTTCAAATAAAATTTTATAAACACGTTTTTAAGACTGAAAGTTTGAAATTGAAATTGGAAATGTGAAAATAAGAAATTGTAATGTTTTTTTATTTGTGGAGGGGAGTAAAGTTGGCTTGCCCAATGAAAATTTCCACATGATGAATAAGATTTTCACTAGTGGAATAGCTAGCAACTGTTTGTATGTATGCATTTTTGAAATGGTAGAGTAAGTTGTATCAGTCAATTTATTACTACTCGTAATGCTAACAAGGAGGGTAACCATGTAATCCCAAATTCATTAAAAATAAATAAGCTAAAATTCTTGTAGTTAAAGTGCTGTCTGTTTGTGAAATTGGAATATGATATTCTGTTGATCCAGATCTGCTTTAATATGAGTTTCTTAGAATATCTACGCTTCAGGTCAAAATTCAAGTTTACAGTAAGCTTGCCTCTCTGGATCATGGCTTAGCACTGTCAAGGCCAGTTTCTTTGTTGGTGTATGGTGGAGATGCTTATTTATAGTTTGTACCTGTCAGTGACTGTGATTAGCACTATTCTATGTCAACTCTGACTAGATATCATTTAGATCTCTTATGGTAACTGCTTTCAATTCTATCAGATGTGAATTTATCTTTTTCTAGATTTTTGAATCTTTAAAGTATATTGGGTTTCTCTGGAAATTAAAATTTATAAAATCTGAGTGGCTAAGGCATTCATAGACACTTATGTTTATTTTTAAATTAATATAAAGTGTGGAAGCTAAAAACTGAGTGATCAAATTGTCATGGGACCACCAAAAGTGAACAATAAATATGAAATGTAAGGATTTGATGTCTGCAGATAAACAGCAGTGAAAGCTATGAGTCATTGAATAATAATAAATGTCTGATTGAAACATATATTGTAGTTCTTGAAAAATACTTACAGCTGGAAGAGAAGAAATGAATTTATGAATATTTGCCTGTTTAGCAGCATCAATTATTTCAGTCATTGGTACTTCTCTATTATTGTCACCATATGCTATATTTTCTGCAATTGTACGATCGAATAATACGGGTTCTTGTGACACTAGTCCTAATGATGATCGCAGTAAATTTAGTGGAATTGAGCTAATATCCTTATTGCCGATAGCCTATAAAAATATTACAATAAAATTAGCTTTATTATTGAATATGTTTTAAAACAACAATACATATAAACAACAATAAATATTGTACCAAATTAGACCATGTTAATTCCATGTTTTACATCTTGTACTGAGTAGTATATATCAGGGGTTAGTGGTAAAACTACCCAAGTCTAATGATGTTTCAACAAAAAAGACATTTTATTTATTTTTTTTTATATTAATTTCTGTTTCTCTTTTTTTGTTTTCTAAAAGCGATGTAATCAATAAAAAATCTATTATTAATTTAATTAACCTTGAAAATCAGTTTAGTGATGATTTATTAGGTCAAAATATATTTATCAATTTACATTTAAAACCTTTAATTTCAGTTTTCCTTACATTCACGTAAGTGAACTTGGGTAACTTTACCAATAACCTCATGTATACTCTTCAGACTGAAATATGTTTCTGAACAGTAATACTGAGAAGTACATGAAATGTTTCAGTGTTATGAATGTCACCTATGTAGAAAATTTACATTTGTAAATTGGTATTCTTAACCATGACCTGTTCTGCTGTCATTTTCTAATTATTTAGCTCTAACCAAATGGGAGTGGAAAAAATATTCTGTAGACTTTAGGTTTAGGAAATATATCTTTTATAACTGTTTTCAGACCTATTATGAATAGGAAATACATGTACATTCAATATATTCAAATTTATGATATTTTTTAAATCATTATTACATATACATATTTTGTTTAATCCCATTTTAAAAATCTTATTGAGAATATTCTTAAAATTTTTTTAAATATGTAATACAGTATCAACTAAATAAAATTTACATGGTTACTTTTGAGAACTATTAATTTTTTATATTACATAAACCATACTGTAATTTTAAAATGTAATATTTTCAAAAAAGTTTGTGTTTGTAATATAAAACGCAACTGCATTCATCTCTGGCTTTTTCAACTCGTTAGTTTTCCTAGTTATGTGGGAAATATTAAAAAATATTATTGGGAAGGGATCTGAAAGCCATAGGTGTCATATTTTTATACAAGTTCTTTGACGTGACATACATTGTGATAACTGGATCAAAAATGCAGTACATATCATTTACTTTATCTATGTGACACAACTTTGATGAGTTGTATCATATGAGACACCAGTTGACACTTTTACCCACATGTTAGAGCCTTTTGTATTTTTTTTAATGGTCACACTATTACGACTTGAACCATTCAGTAAGCAACCATTCAATTTCACTAAAATGTTGCCAACTGTACACAAGAGAAGCTTTAAATTTACCCAGCACTTTACATGGTGCAGAACTGACCATGTGTTTATCTGGATGAGAACGTGGCAACACAGTACTGTTACAGGGGATCATGGTGACGTTGTTGTATACTAGAGAACCCCCAACCCATATTCAAAGTAATGTTATGAATATTGTAAAGTGTTATTGTGACTGGTATTATTAAAATTATTTGTTATTTGTCATAATATGTAGGTTATGTTACTCATGTGTATTATGGGATATATATTATTTATATATATTAGTGTTATATACCTATATATAAAACTTATGTATATAGATGAACACTACTTATAGAATACACTAGAACAGTGGTTCCCAAAGTGGGGTCAACAGATCCCTGGGGGCCACGACAATGTTTCAGGGGGTCCACAAACACTTTTAAGAAAAACTAAGGATATACTGTAATATTCTCCGATTTTTTATGGTGTAAAATATAAATCTAAATTTTACAATCTTAAAGCAATTAGTAGAAGATTCCACTATTTTTTTTTTCAAACTAATAGTAATTGTAAAAGTAGTTTCAAACTAATGGCCTTAATAATGTCTTTAAATCATGTCATGTAGCAGATCTGTTTGACAGCCAAACTCTCTCTTACACTACAAGAAGAAGATTCATTGGCAGAACTTTCAACGAACAGTTCATTAAGATTACAGTTTTGCAATTACAGCTAGCTGACGTCTGGTTATATGTAATGACTGACTATCCTGAACTCACAAAAAGCTTTGAAGTGTTTACCTGTGTTTTCCTCTACTTACTTATGTGAAACCACAGACTCCCTGCTCATGTACTTAAAGTCAAGGTTAAGAAATAAACTTTATGTCGAGAGTGACTTAATATTGAAATTATCAGACATTAAACCCAATACTGCAGAGCTAATTGTGCAAAAGCAGCTTCATTGTTCACATTAAACTATGTTTTATATCATTAATATTATAATTTTGCAAGTTAAGAGAATTTTGATTTTAATACATTTATAATTAAAATGTAAGAGTTTCTATCATATTTACTGTTTGTTTTATTTCAGAACTCAGACGGGGTCGATGAATTTTTAAATTATTTCTGAGGGGGTCCATGGACGGAAAAGTTAGGGAACCACTGCAGTAGAATGTTCTGTATCAATGTACTATACATTCATACTTGACGCAGTTTCTTCTACGGTGTTCTAGTTTTAGTGCCTGGCTTTTTCTCGACTATACTAGTAAGTAGTCAGTAACGCACATCTATGAATGACGTCATTACCTACTATATATAAACAATAGTGGACAGAGAAAAAATCAGTCTCGATTCTGAGTTCTGTGGATTTTGTTATAGAGTTACTATGTGTGTTTCATACCACATTTTTTGATCAATATTATACTGTGCTACCTTTTAGGCTGTATAAATTATGGTTGTGTTTGTTAACAATCAATATCACAGTTGTGAATTGAATTGTATTTTCTATGTTATATTTTTATTCATGAAAAATTATTTGTGATATCGGTAAATAAATCAGGTGCCAACAGTGATATGAGTCAATCGCTGACATAGAAGATGATAACATTAACGAATTCCTGTAACAGTGATTCTTATACTGTAAATCTTTTATACCCACCAAATATATCAAACATCAGAGTTGCTTACTCAATGGCTCGAGTCTATTAATCATTAGCATAAATGAAAGCATATAATCTTCAAAACTATGTACAATAATTTGTGGAAAAGATTAGTGTAGTTATAATTTCATGTGATGTTTTTATGCTTCTGAGATTTTGCAACTAGATTTTATAGGATTCTTGTGAGAGAACCGTATACAGATTGATATGTGAATAGAAGTGTTATTATGTGTTCAATTCGAGCATGTCTCAATTCAAAAATTAAACATGTTCAAAGAAAGTCTCAAAAATTTTTTAAATTGTAATACTATTTAAAAATTCAAACATATTACATGTTTAAGATTAAAGAAACAAAACAAACATTGAATTAGGCTTACTTACAATAGAACCAGATACTGGATCGTAAAACCTCTGCAATAATTGAATACACGTAGATTTCCCAGAACCACTTGATCCAACCAAAGCTATAGTTTGTCCTTGAGTAATAGACAGTTGTAAGCCATCAAGAATTTTTATATCCGGTCTTGTTGGATATGCAAAGTGTACGTCTTTGTAGTCAATATTTCCTTCTGATTTCTGAAAAATAAATGAGGTGCCTTAATGCAGATATTGCTTTTTATAGATACTGTAAATATTAAAGTCATTAAATTCTACAGTAAATAAAATCATCCTTGTTAATTAAAAAAGTAGCTTGTATAAACAATGTGAATTACCATCACTTAAATATAAAAAAGCATGTTATGTGTAACATATGTTTAAAAATATATTTTTATTTTAAATGTTTTCTATCATATAAATTACAAGTTTAAGGTACATCACATTTTATATTTTTGACAAGGACATGTGCACAGAAAGATGAGTATCACTTTTTCAATGCCCATGAGAGTATGATTTTCAAATGGTATCTTTTTGTCAGTAGGCCTACATTTGAATCAAGAACAAAGGTATGAAGATGACTGCAGACAAATTTAAAACAATGTTCATACCCAAACAACAATGAAGAGCTCTTGAACATCAATTGGTAAGGAAACAGCGAGCCAAAAAGTTTCCTGCTTATTTAGAAACAGTAAGTGCCTCAGACAGGAAATAGGCTAATGAGAAAATAAACCACCATGTACAGATAAAAAATCGTTTATTGTCAGGTCTTCTTTATTGTGAGTAAGAAAGAAATCATAGAGGAAACCAAGATACTGCTCTGCAAGACATTTTTTTTACGTATTTTCTGGGACAGAAAGTCTAACCCTACCTGAGAAATGTAAACACAGACTCTACACGAATCAGAGACAGAAAATGAACTGAGGGACAAAATAAATAGGTAGGATTCCTGAACAGAAAGGTTGATAACCTCATAGCAAAAACATTACCTTGCAACAACGTTTAGAGACATACAAGATGTTCATTGAAATATTGGTGAAACACAACAGGTCTGATGACCTAAACTGAAAAAGGACATATCAAGAATGACAAAAATCACGTAATGTCTATGTGTAATAACAACAATAATAGGCCTAATGATAATAATGACCTTACATCCAATATGATGTTGAATATGAATACAACAGAGACCTTATCAACAAAATTAACAGATATCAAGCCATATGTGGAATAATTGCAAAAAAAAATTAAAAAAATTGTTACAGACTGGGAATACAAGTACTCTAATATAAGGAAATATTATATAGTAATTATTATTATAACAAATATTATTATAGTTATTATTAAATTATTACATTTTTATTAAATATGGTACTAAAATGGTTCCATTGTTAATAAGTTTATTTTCATTTCATAGAAGTCAGTGATGGTGTATTTAGAAAGAATTTATTACAGACTATTATAATTGGTAAAACTTGATTTTTAGTTATGTTTTTACCACATTTATAAAATAATTAATAACTGTAATTGTTCAGAATTTTAAAGAATTTTCATATTTAGAATATTTAAATGCATTTAGAAAGGTAAGTCAGGATTTGCAGCACACGAGTGATAGGGAATTTAAAGGGGTTAACCTTATCTATATTTTTAATTTACAGTAAAGATGTAACCTCTATATTAAAGAGCTAACCTCACCTTTCTTTGGTTATAACTTAGGACATGTGACCACTGATATAAATGCATACAGAGTGTATCTAGTTAATTTGTACACCCTTTAAACACTGACAAGCACACATTTGTATACATCAATAAACAGACAATGAAAGTGTATATTTAACAAAAGTCAAAATTTAGGAGTACGTTAGATTTCAAATTAAACTAGTGCATTAAACTTCAAATATGTAGTATATTGTACACTTTTTCAAATTTAATGAAGGAATATATGTCATTGTTTTCAATTCAAATGCTTTTATTTGCAACCTTATGTTTTAAAATATTTATTATAAAACTTACATGAGAAGAAGCTTGAGGACCATAGCTCTGTCGTGCAGAATAAATACGCGGTCTTCTATCAAGTATTTCAAATAAATGTCCTGCAGCTATTCTTGCAAGATTTATATTAGGAACAAATGAAAGTGCATGACCTAATATCCAGGCACCAAATAATAATGCTTCTGAAACACTATAAAATGAAACAGCATGAGAAGTATGTTTTTATATACCATCATAATTACCATGACACAGGAGACTTACACAGGGCTTGATTATCATATCATCTTGATTAATATGAATAAGCTATCTAGCCACTTCCTCTGCATACATGTTTTCTGTTATTAATCGTCTCTGTAATTTTGTTTATTGTTATCTCATGCATGTAAGTGATAACATATTAAGCTCTGCTGTTGTTGTGTAGAACTATTCAAATATGCTTGTCTGACACATTTTTCAAAGCCCTCAGAAAAGGGATTTACTAATTTGCATCAATCCTACAATTATGTCAGATGTACAATCATACAGTCATTAGTTTTTTGGACAATAAAGTTTGACACTGCAACACAAACCAATATGTAAGAAATATTCAAGTTCTGAAACTTTTTCAGTTATACACTTAATAAAGACTTAAAAATTATAATTTTTTATTGACCTAACTGATTAAAAGGAATGTGACCAAAATAAATTTGTCAGATTTATTTACTTCCAATAAAATTTATCTCCAAATTTGGCAGGGTTTTACCTCCAACTGACTTAAAGGTGTTGTAACCGAATTAGCAAAGAGGTGACACATATATTACTAGTAATTTACCAGATATGTGTGCAAAATTTAAGTAAACATAAGTCACACATGCCACTGTGAGAAATTTATCATACTTTAGGTTTTATATATTTTTCATGTCTCCTATAATTTGACTGAAAATTTATGTTGTCTATCATTCACAGAATTTAGCTTTGAAATTTCAAATATATTTTGTAACTGTTAAAAAATGGTTAATAATAATATGAATTTTGTCATAAATAAAAACTAATAAATTTTGGTAATATGGTATAACTAAAGATATTTACCGTACAATAAAAAGTGCATAACTAAAGATGTGAAAATAAGGCAGTACAGTAGTGAAGCCAGAATGCCTATATGCAAGTTAATGTTTAGCATTAATTATAATTTAGACAAACTAGAAATATTGGAAAGACGAATTATTAGGAAAACGTTAGGGCCACGAAAAACTTCAGAAGGTTGGTAATTAAGAAGTAATGATGAAATATATCAAAGTATAGAAAATATAACAGAAACAATGAGAAAAAGAAGACTATTATTTTTTGGACATTTATATAGAATGGACGATAATAGGTTAACAAAGCAGATCCTCAAATATCTGTAGGGGAAGAAGTCAACATCAAGTTGGATTAAAGAAGTCCAAAAGGATTTAGAAAACACAGAAGAAGCTATCGAAAGAGAAGTTTTTCGGGCAAAAGTGTTAAAAATGGAAGGAGTCCAGGGTAGGAGAGAGAAAATCGCAGGTTCAAAGTGGACTGAAGACAGGAAGAGAGACACAGTGAAAATATGAAAGAATATTGAAGAAAAAGAAAAGAATAAAGAATTGAAATTGGCATGTGGTCCTTAGATGACCGATACAATAAAATAAATTATTCAGTTTATCAGGGTAAACTACCTGCTCATAAATATATACAGTTTTACAAAAAAAAAACATGCTTTATATGTACATAAATTACATTGTATTTTTGGTTGCCACACTTAACTGAATCTTTTTATGAGGCAGCAACATTAGGTAATTACAATTCCTGATTTTCTAATTTGTTATGAGAGTCAGTCAAGTAGTTTTGCAACTTCAGTAGATTTGAATATCTGTTTTCAGTATATTATGCAACACTTATAATGAAGTGAGTGCCAGTACTTACATAATAATGTTCTTGTATGGTACACCATGTTTTGCAATCAGATAACCTCCAAAACATAAGCTGACTGAATACGAAAAATTAATACAAGTCTGGCCAAAAGCAAATACTACACCTCTGTACCGAAGTTTATAACGGACAGCTCTTTCTGCTTCTGCAAGGGCTTTATTGTATCTCTCGACAATCGTCGACAATCGCATTCTCTTGACCAAGACTTGCTACTGTTCTTACTGACATTACTGCTTCCACTGCAATCTGAAAAAAATGTTACATACTTTCAACTATAAAACATTAACAGAATTATCACTGTTGCACACCACTACAGACAAATTATTCCAATTAGCGCTTTCATGCTTCTCAGCTCATCGTCAGATCAGAAATAACAACAGCAGAATAAAACGAACTCTTCACCCACCCACCCACCCCACTGTCCACACACACCCCTGCAAACAAGCTAGAAGTCAAATGTCCCTTCCCAACCTCCGAGCCCTGTCACCCCCATCTGTACAGTTACATATTTTATTCTGCTGTTGTTATTTTCGATCTGACGATGAGCTGAAAGCTTGAAAGCATTAATTGGAATAATTTTTCTATAGTGGTGTGCAACAGTGATAATTCTGTTTGTGATTATAACTACTAACACAACTTTATTAATTAAACTTATAAAACATTACTAAACCCCCCCTACACTTATTTACCTAATAAAAATCAGAATGGTCTCGTATTTATGCAGAATGAGAAATATAATGCAATTCAGATGATGGCAGAAGGTAAGACTGATATATGGAAAGGAATAAATACAAAAATGTATACTTGAAACTTCATTACACTATCCATACAACAGAAAACAGTGTGCCAGCCTTTTGTATCCATACAAAAGAAAACATTTGGTGACCTTATTAAAGACAATCCTAAGAGGCAGGATAGAAATGTTTATAATTTAAACATGCCTACAGATTTTATTCAGTGTGTCAAAAATAACACAGATATAATATAGGTTCCTAGTAAAGTTGAGATAAGTACCATAGGTTAAAAGGCAATAATTTTCTACAGAATTTTAAAGAAATAAGAGGACAATTTTTAATTGAAATTACAAGACTTTCTCTCTCCCACAAAAATTTACTGTGGGACTGTTATTTACTTTTATTTAGAGTTTACTGTTAT
Source organism: Magicicada septendecula (assembly GCA_034769895.1). NCBI lineage: Eukaryota > Metazoa > Arthropoda > Insecta > Hemiptera > Cicadidae > Magicicada > Magicicada septendecula. The sequence continues at coordinate 89,621,179 of CM068369.1, read as the reverse complement.
TTAGAGTTACACACTCTATTTTAAGTTCACATAAGTTAAATATCATAATCTAAAAATCTAAAATTGTGTTTTGTGTTGTGTTTCACACACACACACACACACACACACACACACACACACACACACACACACACACACACACACACACACACACACACACACACACACACACACACACACACACACACACACACACACACACACACACACACACACACACACACACACACACACACACACACACACACACACACACACACACACACACACACACACACACACACACACACACACACACACACACACACACACACACACACACACACACACACACACACACACACACACACACACACACACACACACACACACCTTAATTGATAACTACAATGTATTTGTTTAAATTTACGTAATAATTTATTAACCTACTTTTGTTGCAGTTTCCAAAGCCTCCTTTTCAGCAAGAGCTTCCTTGTTCATTATTTTTCCCTCAATTATTAATGACACGAGAATAAGCGGAACACAAAGCAAACAAATAATTGTCATTTCCCATGAATAGAAAATGGACATAACTGCTCCCACACCTAGTGTGCTGAATCCTTGCAGTAGTGTACCAAGTCTACTACCGGTTGCCTATATGAATGTGAAACACTACATTACATTAGTAAATAACAACAACAGCAACAATTACAATAATAAAAAAAAACAGTAATAACTTGAGGACACACTTTTTATAGAATGTTAAATACTAAAAATTGTTTGTGGGACTTATGTAGCTCAAGTTTATTCCATTTAATATATTTCATTTTAGTAATAATATGAATTGTTATAAATAATTCCAATTGTTTGGTTTTCCTAAAGCGAAGAACCAAAGAATGATTAGTACAGCACTAATCCATTTGAAAGAATCATTTATACAGCACTGAAAACAGTTAGGTTTCTGGAACTGTGAGAAAGCCTTCTCAGTCAAGTTTGTTACTGTAAACATACTTAGGTAATTATTTCAAGATTAAAAATAAAAATTTAATACTAGTTGGTGGAAGTGGCTAAAAAAATAAAACAAACTGATCTAATTTTTAACCAAGCAATTAGTGATGAGACCTGTTTTTCCTTGAGTCATGAAATATTCTACTTTGTGTAAGTGAAGCTATCTCAAAAACAAAATTATATCAAAATGTTGACATAATTTATGCTTCATATACTTTCTGTGAGTACTTACTCCTTGAACAGCTGAAGTGTCACCAGAGAGTTTAGCACTCAGTGCACCAACTGCGTGTTTTTCATCATCAAACCATGACATCTCTTGGTGTAACATTGCACTAAATACTTTCACTCTTAATCTGGATACTAATCGTACACCAGCAATTGTTAAATTTAGTACCTGAAACAATGCTTTTTATGAGTATTTGAAAAAGTATAAGTCTACATTTAGTTTAAAGACAATTATTATGAAAAATTATCTAAAATGTGTTTAAAATATGCTTACATATATCAAACAGTAATGTAGTAATTATTTGTGTTTGCTTTGTACATGTAGGCATAAATTTATCTATGTTTGGTTAACATATTTTGGTAAATTCCATAAGCTTTGCCTACTGGTAAATTGTTTCAATTTGAAAGTACCAGTAAGAATACTTGACCATATTGATGGTATTTAATATAAGTATAGTACTTGCTAATGGATTAAATATTAGTAGCTACAACAATCAAGTTAATGTGATTGCTACTGTACCTGTAGAAAAATGGATACAGCTGCTACAATACCAACTATGATAAATGCAATAGCATATCCATTGGTGGTTGCATAAACTACGTCTGCATCTGGGTTTGACAAAGTCTACAACAAAGAATTGTTGGTATTACATAATTTTCTATTTATTAACATACGATAACACTGTCATGACTTACAGTACTGATATAGTGATTTCACTTATACTATAAGTCAGCTAGTCTGTGTCATGTTTTCAATACTGACGTCAAGAGATCTTTTTGAAAATTTTATAGGATGGCTTACTGTGAGAAAATCTCAATGTAAGTTCATATCCAAGAAGTGAAAAACTTTTCCCTCATTGAAAATATCGTTATGGAGAACCATACAAGACTTCCATGTCCTATGATTTATATTTAAAAGCATTTATTTGAATTTGGTTCGATAATTTCTAAAAACAATATTCCCCACTCTCAAACTGTTTTCACTATTTATAGACATTTTTGTAATTATAGTGTAGTTGTTTAATATAATGTTATTTTCGAGTCACTTTGTCTATAAAAATTAGGTACTTTATTCTTATAAAGAATCTGAAGTTTGCAGATAATCATCTCTCCACCTCAATTGATCCCCACCATTAATGATATTTACACTTACATAGAGTAATATCATATGTATGTATCGTATGTTTTATCATATGTAATTGCTAAGGTATCGTATCTTTCAAAATTAAATACTTTAGTTTACTTGATATCAGCAGAGAAATTTTCAAAAAATCACCCCATCCCCCTTCAACATACCCTCTTCATTTATAGATACCATTTTACAGTGGATTAATATGCCTCCATTTTTGAGGCACTTATTTATCAAAATTAAGTACTTTACTCTTATTAAAACACAAAAAATGCAAATAAACTGAAACCCCCCTTTTATTTTATAAGTTTTAGTAATTTTTTTTTATTTTATTTTTATTTCATTTTATTTTATTTTTATTCTTTATTTTTTTTTTGCAAAAGGGGAGAAACACAATATTTAAAACTAGGTAATGAACCTAGAGGAAGCATAAAGAATGCAAGGCCCAAGCTACAATCACAGACATGTCCACTAGTGGATGACAGGACTTGCAAATGAAAAACTCTGTTAACAAAACAAGCGTGAACTTTACTCAGCGTGCAAGCATTTACATGATATTGCAAGGCATACTTTAGCAATGAATAAAATGATGAGTAAGGTAGAAATACATCTTCACATACATATCATAATGCTCCACAGTATAAGATTGTGAGTGGTATTTGAGCTTAAATTTAAATTGTCTACACCCTGCCACGCTATGTCCAAGATAATTCTTACAATAATTTTGTGTTCACAGGTAATATTGACATCATCGAGTGCTATTTAAAGTGAAAATTAAATAGGCTAGCCTTTTGAGTAATTCTGTAAGCACATGTGTTATCATATCATAATTTCTGACACATTCCCCACCCCAAATTGAAAATTACACACAAACACATACATAACACATATAACACACATCCACCATTTCTGTACCGACCCTCTCACAATAACCCTTTGCAATAAATGAACAAATAAATATATATATATAACAAAGCGAGCTTAGTAATTCTCAGTTAATCACCCGTAATATGCGAATATAAATAACACCGGAAATGGAAATGCCCCCAACAGAACCAGAGACTCAAAAATATTAATTAACTACCACATCAACAATTATGAAGCAACTCTGAGTATTTAATTATGAAAATAGTTTAAGCTACCACACGTGAAGAAATCAGACCCCCCCCCAGTCCTGAATTATGCCATGACATTATGACATGAACAAGCAGAAAATAACTAACTCTCAAATAAATTAAACTCATTAAAAAAAAGGAAAACTTAGAGCAGTTCCTGCGGATACATGTGTGTGTGTGTGTGTGTGTGTGTGTGTGTGCAATTTCCTTACATAGTATAAGAAGGTATAATAGGTTGCATAAGACTTAATTATATAAGGTCCACACATGTAGGCACAGAACTTAACGTGAGAGTTCTTGCAGAACTTGAGCAAATTAAACGTGGCATAATGAGTCTGCTTCTGGGAGCGTCCGTGGATTTACAGTGTAGTGGTAAATGAGAGAGTGTAAAATAAAACAGAATGGTCCCACCTGGATCGTCCGGTGTACTTAAGTGACGCTGGTTAACCTGTAGCGTATTGGTAGCACAAATAAGTCCTGGGGGCAGAGATCCTCTACAAGTGTGTCTGTGTGTGTGAGTCCCAACTGACGGCATCTCATGGCTCAAGTGTTATCTCTGCCAGAAGGGTAGACAGCTGAACGTCTACACCCGACACCCATCTCGCCATTGTTCGAGCACCTGGAGCTGACTTTAGTTTAGCTTCTCATAGAGTGGAGTAACGGAGTCTGAACAGATGGGTGCCGTCAGTCGAGACCAAGCTTTTCTGATGAGGGTAGAAACAGAAAAGAGAACGATTTGTCGGTAGCGTCTACCCAAGAAAGTTTTGCAAAGGCAGGCACAAGCAGATCACAGCTGTCCGGACTACTGAATATTCGTTGCTGTCACAATGTGACGATTTAAATTGTGACAATTACAAAAAAAAAAAAAATTTTAATTAATTAAGGTTGCGTACTATTAACCATTTAAATCTCACAATAATAATAATAATAAAAACATGTAGGTACTAAGTGTGAATGGAAGAAGTAATTAATAAGGGCAAAGTAGCCATAAAGAAAAGGCATATTGTAAATAATTATTATGTTCGTATTTAACCCTTTGCTTGCTATCAAGCGCCTACCTGTTGATACCGGAATCGACATGTTTTCCGAGTCTACTGTAATTAAAAATAATAGAGTAAACTAATGTTAATAATTAAAGTATCTGTAGACACAGATAGTAACTAAAACAATTAATTTAAATGATGTATTTTTATCTAGCGATAGTTTGTATAAATAAAAAGTTTATTTAAAGAGAAAACAGGAACTATATATGCTCGCGGAATAAACACCCCACTCTCTCTTGTCATGTACAAGGGTAGCGGACGAAAAATACCGCTCTCGCCATGACGACTCCCAGCAGTGCAGACGCACGAGCAAAAGGCTCTGTTCAAAAGTTATACAATTTGTTGTTAGTGTGGATTAATTAATTATTATTTTGTATTTTACTAAGTGTTACAAAAGGTGTAACATGTAACGTTAACAAAAAGAACATTTCAAAAAAACTTTGTAACAAGAAGAAAGATGTAACTACAAACGACAAGTGTTAAAAAGAACGATGACTGCAATCTTCACCGATGGACGAATCTTTTCAACTTCTCACCTGTGGTCATGGACTATCTGAATTACAACTCTAGTATACCATACCGATGATGCAGTTCGAGACATCTGAGAATCAACGAGTATCTGTGTAGAAGACTCTACCTATCCTGCCGACGTATTAAGCCATGAACAACCGAGACCAGACCAAGACGAGGACGACGTTTTAGGAATCCCAAGACGGAACCACATGGAGGCGATTACTACATCCAAAAATAGAGGTGACTCGATAGCACGTCTATCGAGGAATAATGATAATATTTTTGTAACACAATACTCTATTAAAGAGACTTTCAGAGACGATTGATTTAATAAGAATATAAAGAACTTAAATTTGAGCATTTAATTGTAACTATTCAATATCATTCAATTGTAACAGTTTAGATATTAACGTAACGTAGTATTATTAATACCATTCTTCTAATGGAATATATAAAAAAGCAAAAAGGTAAAAAGTCTTGCAAGATAAAGTTTTGAATTGAATATAATTAAAAGATTAGAGACTAAATATCAATGGTTACCCGGATCCGGGGGTATAGCTAGATAAATCTGTTGTGATCCCGTAGTCTAAATAAAGCAATTCAATTAATTTTAATAATTTGATTAATAATGTCATGGGATCTGTTCTTTGGAGTAAATGTTATATTTCAAATGTTTAATAAAGCAAGTCTTCTTGTTATACACATATACTGAGTATATAAATCAACAGTTTCACCTTCCCTGATTCCTTGTATGTTTTACTGTGTGTTGTTCTGATTTAAATTTCAGCTCGTCTCGAATAAGGCAGCCTGAAATAATTGGCAGAACCAATTATTTTGGGTTCCCTCCATTATAACTCTAAAGAAGAGGTTATAAGATGCGCCACTCTGCTCTTAATTAATAATTAACTGCTAATTAATAATAAATGTGCTATGGTGTAAATAATAATTAATTGTGTATTGTGCTGTTGTCTAATTGAGAATAATTGTAAGCATCGTGACGCAAGTAAGATGTGGTACTCTGCTTGGTTGCTTAATTGCTTAATTAATTGTGTACCGAGTGTCACAAACAAGATGCGCACTTTTTATGACTTGTGTTGTTAAACAGTAATTGTGTCCCTATTCATAAGCTCTTGATTTATTTACTCGTGTATTTTAATATGTGTCAGAATTTAAATAAGATAAAAATAATTAATATTATAGTAATATAACATAATATGTGTAAAGTAAGATTAACATATAATCACATGTAAACGAACCATGTAAGAGCTTGTCAAAAGTTCATTCAACAACACGTCTGTTTGTAAACAATACCAGACCAGTTGAATTCTTGTCTGTTCCTGTTAGTGTGTATATTGTCATTGTAAACCCCCCATCGCGGAATGAAACAATCACTTCACCCTCTTTGATAACTCTATTGTTATAAGAAGCGTGTCCTTTCCTGTGTGTCGTCTTGTGCCTAGTAACCATGTATCTCCCCTTTGTTGAAAATTAAATCGAATTAAATAAAACAAGTGTACTAATTAATTTAATGGAATTATGCTTCCCTAAGTAAATAAACTTATTCGAAATAAAAAGAAACCGTGTCGTAAATCAGACAAAGTAGTAATAATAATAAATAATAAGTCATTTAAAATAAAAAAGTTTAATAAGATCGTAAATTATTATAACACGTTAGTATAATTATAATTATAAAAGTGTATTAGTGAGATAAGAAAAAAGAAAAGAATAATATGTGTGAATAATAATAAATAAGTTGTGTCCTGCTTGAAAATAAGTCCCTAGCCACCAGCTATTGTTAAATGGAACCATAGAGATCTATCCACCCTCGAGTCGACTTCTCCCCTTTGTACTCATAAACGAGGCCATTGTAGAAAACTAGTTTGACCTACATTCCAGCGTAACAGCTGATCGTTGAAAGGAAAGTGTTTGTCCCCTCTCGCTTAGTGTGTTACAGTTAATTGCTTAGAAGTGAATAAAGATTCCCCTTCGTGACATTCCGCTTATCTCAGTAAAGCAAGCAACTAGAATTAAATAAATAATCTAGGGTTGAGTATGGGATCAACTTTAGATTATCTTAAGTATAAGTAAGCGAAATAGATATAAGGAACATAACTCAGTCACAATGGCGCCGCACTGAAAAATTCTTTACAAGAGTTAAAGAAAGTAGCAGAAAACTAACTACTAGAGTTAGAGTACGCAAGATGTAATCAGTCGGGCCATGATGTTGTGAGGTTACGTAAATTAGTAGTAAAAAATAAAATTAAGTTAGATTTTAAGAAACGAGATAAAGGGAAGGTCACGGAAGAAAAGAAAATGAGTACCAAGAGCTGATCGTTTAAATAGAATTTAATGCCAAAGGTTTAATAATAATCTCTGTTAATAAATGTTTACCATGTATTGAAGTGTGTAGGAAATAATTGTGTGTAGTATTGTAGAGCAAATAATATTGTGATTTAAATTTTCAAATGAATAAATGACTTAGTTAACCCTCCCTTGTTAGATAAAGTATTAAACCCCATGTCCCTTAGTAACCTTGTAAACTCAGCCAAATAAAAACAAAAGGTAAATAAAGTGTCCTAAGTAAATATGGTAAGACTATAGGAAATAATTCTACGTAATTTTGAAAACCCCAAAGTAATAATAAGTGATTAATAATTGCTAAATAAATCTTAAGTTAAACAAATTTGTGTAACGTGTAAATAAGTAGTAGTAAATCGTATCGCAGTAAATAAGAGCAAAGTAAATAATAATACGAGTAACGTTGTATAGTGAACACCCCAGTTGTGGGCAGTAAGAGAACAATAGAGCGTGTTATGAAATGTAGTAAGCCAAGCACCCTCTCTCAATTGTATAAACGGTAGCACTCCCTAAACGATGAATACCACCGCGTATTACAATGCATTGTGTAAAGTGTCTCCCCTTCCGCATTGTTTGTCGAGTAATTGTTAAAGAGTTAAATGAAAAGTACCTTCGTGAAATTCCGCTTCTCTCAAACCAGTGATCTAAAGTGGAGTATGGGATCCTCTTTAGATTGCATTAGAAATAAGTTTATGATATATAATCCAGAAGTGATCATACATGTGAAGTAACGAGTCACAACGGCGCCGACTGAAAAGGGTAATGATGAGCCAAAAGAGCCACGAGATCATTTTTGAATGCTGAAAGCTAACGTGTAGAGTTAGAGTAAGCTGATGTCAGTCGGGCCACGATATTGTGAGTTGCTGAAATTAGGGAAATTAGTATTATGAGTAAGTACTGTATTTAATGAGAAAAAGGGAATTTCATGGAGAAGGAACATTTAAATGAGAATTAAGATCATTTAAAAAGAATTTAAAACAAATAAACCGTGCAATAATAATAATAAAAGAGAATAATAATAAATAATAATAATAATAATAATAATAAGAAATTTCATATAGTACTCCCCAAGCATACTCTCGGTACATAGCTGACCAAAATTTTTAGGAGTCTGTGTTGGTAAGGAGGCGGAGTATGTGACGATTTAAATTGTGACAATTACAAAAAAAAAAAAAATTAATTAATTAAGGTTGCGTACTATTAACCATTTAAATCTCACAATAATAATAATAATAATAATAATAATAATAAAAACATGTAGGTACTAAGTGTGAATGGAAGAAGTAATTAATAAGGGCAAAGTAGCCATAAAGAAAAGGCATATTGTAAATAATTATTATGTTCGTATTTAACCCTTTGCTTGCTATCAAGCGCCTACCTGTTGATACCGGAATCGACATGTTTTCCGAGTCTACTGTAATTAAAAATAATAGAGTAAACTAATGTTAATAATTAAAGTATCTGTAGACACAGATAGTAACTAAAACAATTAATTTAAATGATGTATTTTTATCTAGCGATAGTTTGTATAAATAAAAAGTTTATTTAAAGAGAAAACAGGAACTATATATGCTCGCGGAATAAACACCCCACTCTCTCTTGTCATGTACAAGGGTAGCGGACGAAAAATACCGCTCTCGCCATGACGACTCCCAGCAGTGCAGACGCACGAGCAAAAGGCTCTGTTCAAAAGTTATACAATTTGTTGTTAGTGTGGATTAATTAATTATTATTTTGTATTTTACTAAGTGTTACAAAAGGTGTAACATGTAACGTTAACAAAAAGAACATTTCAAAAAAACTTTGTAACAAGAAGAAAGATGTAACTACAAACGACAAGTGTTAAAAAGAACGATGACTGCAATCTTCACCGATGGACGAATCTTTTCAACTTCTCACCTGTGGTCATGGACCATCTGAATTACAACTCTAGTATACCATACCGATGATGCAGTTCGAGACATCTGAGAATCAACGAGTATCTGTGTAGAAGACTCTACCTATCCTGCCGACGTATTAAGCCATGAACAACCGAGACCAGACCAAGACGAGGACGACGTTTTAGGAATCCCAAGACGGAACCACATGGAGGCGATTACTACATCCAAAAATAGAGGTGACTCGATAGCACGTCTATCGAGGAATAATGATAATATTTTTGTAACACAATACTCTATTAAAGAGACTTTCAGAGACGATTGATTTAATAAGAATATAAAGAACTTAAATTTGAGCATTTAATTGTAACTATTCAATATCATTCAATTGTAACAGTTTAGATATTAACGTAACGTAGTATTATTAATACCATTCTTCTAATGGAATATATAAAGAAGCAAAAAGGTAAAAAGTCTTGCAAGATAAAGTTTTGAATTGAATATAATTAAAAGATTAGAGACTAAATATCAATGGTTACCCGGATCCGGGGGTATAGCTAGATAAATCTGTTGTGATCCCGTAGTCTAAATAAAGCAATTCAATTAATTTTAATAATTTGATTAATAATGTCATGGGATCTGTTCTTTGGAGTAAATGTTATATTTCAAATGTTTAATAAAGCAAGTCTTCTTGTTATACACATATACTGAGTATATAAATCAACAGTTTCACCTTCCCTGATTCCTTGTATGTTTTACTGTGTGTTGTTCTGATTTAAATTTCAGCTCGTCTCGAATAAGGCAGCCTGAAATAATTGGCAGAACCAATTATTTTGGGTTCCCTCCGTTATAACTCTAAAGAAGAGGTTATAACAACAAACTGTCTACATACCCAGTGGCGACGCGATGCAGTGGCACTGCGTGACATCAAGAACCCGCCCGTTTTAAAAGAAAGTAACCCGTCTCTGCAACCAAGCTTTGCCGTTCTCGGGCCGAACAAAGTACGGCACAAAACTACCCCTCCCCCTTAACCGAACAACCCACTTTTGATATTTACACTTTTGTTTAGTACTAGTTTAATTATATGTAATAACAGAGGTATCTTATCATTCAAAATGAAGTAGTTTTCAAAAAATTACCCCTCCCTAAAAATATCAATAGATATTTCATCTACCTTTCTACAGTGGATTATTATGACCTTATTTTCAAGATACTTTATTTATCAAATTTAAGTACTTTACTCTTGTTAAAACGTAAAACATTGCAGGTTGCAGGTAAACTACTGCTCTCCCTTAACCAGTCTTCACCAAAATCAATAAGCCTTGAGTCCTCTACAAATAATTTTTTGGACACATGTGTAAAAAATTATTTGATTTTGTTTGAAATTACGCCAGTTATCATTCTCCATAGAAAAAATTCCACACACACACACACACACACACACACACACACACACACACACACACACACACACACACACACACACACACACACACACACACACACACACACACACACACACACACACACACACACACACACACACACACACACACACACACACACACACACACACACACACACACACACACATTTTGGAAAATGACTTTTCTTCATGTTTTGAGGATAGTACAATCAGAATCGCCCCTTATCTCGAACACGTTTTTTTTGTAACCACCATTCTTCCACTTTCTTACAAAATATGGAAGTAAAAAGGAACCTCTATTTAACATTGAGCTGTATGTAACCCTGAAAACATTGCATGCATAAGAGCTGCTATCCTACGCTATCCTATGCTAAACATTCACCTGACGCCATGCAGTGTTACGTGGGTCATCAAATACCAGTGTTCAAAAAATTCTTCATAATGATTTAAACATGCAGCCATACAGAATTCAAATATTGTAAACCTTAAGTGACCAGTGATAAAGTAAGCCATGTGACTTTTTGCTGCCAGTTATCGTATGTCATAAATAACAACATAGACATTATTAACAATACGCTAATGAGTAATGAAACGCATTTCCATCTTATCAGATATGTAAATAAACAATATCTTTTGGTATTGAGAGCCAAATAACCGCTGAGAAATGGTTTGAGAACCATTGCACATTGCTAAACTACTGTATGGTGTGCAACAGCTTTCTTTGGAATAATCACACTTCTTTGAGGATGAGAATGGGAATTCCATTACTGTCACACCAGAGCAATATGTCCAAATGATTAACGAATTTTTGTCTCCCCAAGTCACAGAAAAGTCTGAAATCACACCAAACAGTATGGGGAGCAACCAGCCATAGGGCTAGGAGATCAATGGATACAGTTTAACAAGTTACCTTCAGGAGTGGCAACATTCCGTGGCCTGCGAGATTGCCAGTGTGCCATTTATTCTACTGGGGATATTTTGAGAGAAAGGTGTACAATGATCCACCCCCATGAAACATCGAAACACTCAAAGTTGGTGTAATTTCTCTTCACATGTTACGCCATGTAATGGAAAACTTAGAAACTTGACTTCAAAAGTGTGTGAGTTGAAATTGTCACCACATTCGGGGCATAGTGTTCATAAACTTGTAGTTTCTGCATCTAATTAAATGCTATTATGTATACTTTCAATTTAGTGTAAATGTTAATTTTACAATGCATAAATAAAAACACAACTGAATTTTTAATGTCACCTATATCATTGACTGATCCTGTATTTTAAGAATTAATTCTCACTATTTGTATAATTGTAAAACATTTAGAAAAGAAAAAAATTTTAATTTTTCATTCTTGTAATTGTTAATAACAATAAGTTGTTTGTTTCTAAGCAAATGATAGAAATTAAGTAAAATTTAGTTTAATTCAAACCAGCAACGATAACAGATCGTGTCCTGTTGGTGTCTCTGCAGATAAATTCAGCTTGTGGCTTCTTTACCCACTGTGAAATACTCCTGGTAATGGAATTTTTGCTACTCTGACTGGTCACGATTAGGATACGGGTATCACACTCACACACACCCGTTTGGTGGACACATGTCCTGCGTTGCAGTCTGCGTGTTGGGGGTCAGTGCAAGCACGCGCCTTGCACATGCGTCTCTGATACGTCACATGTGTGTGTGCTCGCGGTGTACACACATGCTTCGTTGTTTTAATCGTGGCAATCATAGTAAAATTTTGCAACTGGAGTATCTTCATAATGGGCAAATTCAGCCAGGGTTGAATTTATTGTAGAGACAACAGAAAACACATTACATGTTGTGACGATTTTAAAAAAAATGTTTAAATCGCACAAATAAAAAATTTTGCTTTATAACAAGTAAGAGTATTATCCACCCCTTACCTATACCTAGATTCCTGCATCAACTTGAAATTGTTCCGTACCAACACGCAAAGAACGGTGTTATTTAGCTAATAATAATAATTATGTTAATTAAATAAAATACGTACTAAATAAATAAGGAAATTCCTAATTCATAACCAAAAAGTAACGTAAAGTATTACGATTTAATTAATGAATAATTAATACCACTTAAAAGAACGAACTATTTTCTCAGTGCGTAAAACCGCGTCAGCTTACAGACCCCTCGCCGCTAAACTATGCACACATTCGCTGGAGAAACTTCGACATGTAAAGATGTCGGTACTGTGTTGTCAATATACACGTAGGTGTATACCGTTAAGAACTATTCTATCCAGTTTGTAATGATTTCTATTTGATCAATGTAGCGTGGAGATAATAAAAAAAAATAATAATGTATAATGTAGTGTGTGAAGAAATATGTATAAAAAAAAAGGAAAACTTAGCCGACACATCTCTTAAAGAAAAAAGAAAAAACTGTAAGTGGTAAGATATGTTACTTACCAGATTTTAGTACTGCTAAAATAAGAACTGTAATTAAAGTGTAAAATGTGAACAACTGACTCCAGAAGTGGAAAACTCAAACAACAACAGTATGAACTTCTAGTACGAAAATCCGATCGTCTAGTATGAGACTACCAGAAACAATCAACATAATGGAGCATCAAGAGGAACCGTGTATTGCACCCTAGAAGACGACAGAAGATGACCACCATGGACCCCACAGCAACCTCATGTTAAATTCAGGTGATATCCAAACATAACATTTGTAAAAATTTGTTTCAACAAGAGAAGTAACAAAAGAACAGTAAAGAACTTTGATAATTTAAAGAATAACTTATAAGATTTGTAATTTCTGTAATGCAGTAGTAATAACATTACGATATCTAAATGTAAGGTAATTCTAAAATTTACAACCAAAATTATTCTTCAAATAATTTGGTTAAACTTGTGATAAATTAAAACATAACAGAGTTGAGACCCGGATCCGTGGTACTTAAAACAATATCTAGATGAATACTTTTGAGATAAAAGGAATAAGACTTTTAAAATTTTAAAATATTAAATGCAGAATTTACTAGAGTAATTCTTTTTAAAGGAAAGTAAACTATGAGATTTGAATATAATAATAAAGAGATGTTTTTTGCTAACACCCAGCGAGTGAATAAATTTATGCAATCCTTGACTAATTCCTATGTAATAATGTGTTATAATTTGTTAGTAAGTAAAGTTTACTAACAATGGCAGCTAGTTTAATTAACAGGTAACAAATTGAACTGGTTCCCGACTTTTGTAATGTCTTAACAAGGGAGACGTCACAATGTTCTGGACTATGACATCAACAGACTCCATGTTGGAGTATATCAACAGAAACTAAAAATTTGAGTTTTCTTGTTACTTCATTCAATGTATTTCTGTAATTAATAGTTTCCACATGCTTTAATAAATTTGTAAAAAATTTGTTAATATATTTGTTTAATTTTCTGTTGTTGGTGTTGCACCTGTTGTAGAAGGTGGTGTTATACAGTGTAGGTTGTACTTTAGGGCTTAACTTTAAACACTTGAAAGTTAAGTTTACGTTAAATGTTTAGTTTCTTCTTCTTCTCCTCAACCCAGAGGTTAGTGGGCTTGCAATTTCTTCCTTTGTGTAGACAGGCTCTTGATAATCACATACCTTCTTCCTTTTCTTACCCGAACCATGTAGTCCTACCTGGGCCTGGGCCTTCCCCTCCCACTATGCCTTGATCAGGGCTGCAAACCAGTTTGAATGGCATTGCAGGTGCCCACAACTTTTCCTTTCCACAGTTTATCCAATCAACATTTTGTTTTAGTTTTATAAGCACATGAATACATAGAAGTCTCCTTTCTGTACTTACTTTAATACTGCCTTTAAACTTCAACTTGGGTCTGCCTCTTCTCCTTTAACCTTCCTGTATTGTTTCCCATGCTCTTCAAGGGTATCTTTGATTTTCTATTCTACAGACGAGGCTAAGCCGTCTCAACTGTGAGGTTTGTATCATATAAATTAGAGGGATCATCTCAAAGTTCCTGTGGATAGTGAGGCTTTGTATCGTATCTGTTACTATTTTAACAAATCATTTAGTTTCATTCCCATACTTATAGTGACTGTCACTTGGTGGACCCTTATTAACAATTTTTTCCATATTTATTCTGAAGAAACCTTTATGCCTTCCAGAATGAGCTCATTAAACGTGCTATCCACCTTGACTGAATTTTCACTAAACAACTCCAAATCTTATCAGAAGGCATATGTCAAACAACTACTATCGTTAAAAGTTATCACACATTTTGACTACTACTGTTTAATCTGTAATCGTCTTTGTTTCACTAACAAGCGTGGACCGCAAAAAAATAAAAACCACCATCTTCTACAAAGCTGAATACAACTATAGAAAAACTGTATAGAAAGAACAGTTACTTACCATCTACCACCATACTTCCATTTCCTTACGGAACATGGAAGTAAAACAGGTTATATACAAATCATCTACTAACTGATGAGTAGGCCACTTTAGTGTGAGTTTACTACTTGATGGGAATGATGCATTTATTTTTATGTAAAGTAAAGCGCAATACAGAGAAGCACTACTTCTCAGAATAAGGGGGGGGATACCCTCATCTCAGGTATACCCTATATCTCAGTATACCCTCTTACTTCACAGATAATATTATGATAAATGATTATATTCATTTATTATTTTTTATATTATTATCTGTACACAATAATTATAAATACTTCCTGTTAAAGCCATCAATGATTTCAGTACACACAGGGTGGAGAAGTAAGACTTCTCCCTCTCCCACTTTCTCTATCTTACTGTCCCCCTTCCCTTCCTAATCAATGGCACATTGTACAGTTCACATACGTTGTTTAGGGAATGAATGGTCCCTTCCACACAGTTGCCTTGCATCACGTGACTTTCTCCTATAAATGTCCCAAGTGTGTAAAAACTGTTTGTTCTGGGTAGGTCATTTTCAACATTGTATATTTCACTAGCTTGTCTACTAAATTTAAGACCTGACTAAAAAAGAAGGTGGAATAAACAGAACATTATTACAGAAAACCTACTCATCAGAATGTCCAAAATATACATGTTAGTGTTCATGCGCGCGCGCGCACGCACGCGCACACGCACACGCACGCACGCACGCGCACACGCACACGCACGCACGCACGCATGCACACACACACACACGCGCACACGCACGCGCACGCACACACACACACACACACACACACACATTATATCACTTTTTTGTAAATATTAATTATGTGAACAAAATGGTTTTTTATCAGTATTTCTACATACCAGTATATTATTTTAGACTTTTGTTTGCATGATATTCCTATTTACAAATATTTCCATTTTTAAAAACATTGTACTCATTACAAATTATAGGATTTCGGACATCAGCCATCATAAGTTTTAATATTGCGCCATCGATTAATAATAATTTTAAGAATCGCAAAAATATTATAATTGGATACACTGAAATATGTTTCCAAACCCGTTTTTACAAAAACTATGATGCAAAATTTATCTTGATTGTCACTATGTCACTAGACATACTTGTGACAGAACAAGTATGTCAGATGGACACAGAAGCTATCAAGTGATTTGTTAGCCAACAGGTGTCAGCAGTAATTTCTTTTACATGAGTACCGATATGTTTCATAGCATATTTGTAATATTTATTGACTCAGTGATAACTCTGTCTGTCTGTGTGTCTGTCTCTGTCTCTGTCTGTCTGTCTGTATGTCTCTCTCTCTCTCTCTCTCTCTCTCTCTCTCTCTCTCTCTCTCTCTCTCTCTCTCTCTCTCTCTCTCTCTCTCTCTCTCTCTCTCATCCACTTCATTTGAGTTCTGCAGTATAATCAACTAAGACTGTGTACAATAAATGACTTACCCCATACATTTCGCCAAAGAACACAGCACTTACTGGTGACATGCAGCCCATAAAAAATGATGCCAAAGATCCAACTATCACATAAAGCATGTCTGGTTTATTAAGACTTAACATTTTCCACCAAGAAGCTTTAACCTTAAACAACCAGGATGATTTTTTTTTAATTTACTGTAGTTATTGCAATGTGCTTATTGTACTATAAAGAAAAATAAGTTATTTATTCTCATTAATATTGTTAACTACTATTCGTAAAGTATACAACAAATACAAATACAAAACATAACATTAAAGACAGAACAAGAAAATTGGAATTTAAAGAAAAGAGTAATCCATTAATTTCTGCACTTAAGTGTCTCCTTTTAAAGAAAAATATGTTAATGTTATTTCACAAATCTATAGAAATTTAAACATTTAAACTGTTATGGTTTGCTAATGATAAGGAGTTAGGTGGTAAAGTATGTAATTTTCCTTTAAACCTCTTACTCCATCATTTTTTGTAATACAAATTTTTTAATATGTAATGCACTATTTCTGACTAGACCTAATTTTGTTAAAATTGTTACACTTGCCTGAGCTAGCTTTCGCTAATTTCAAGGTACATCAAAGGTCCGTATTCAGCACTGGAAGTAAACCCCATTCTTTGAAATTGTTATCAAATTTTTGTTTTTGTTGTGTATGTGTATGTGTATGTGTGTGTTCAAAGAGTATATGTAATTTAAAACAGCTTTGAAGACATCTTTGTAAACATCTTAAGTACACACACAAGAAAGATCTGACACGTTAGTCATTTCAAAACAAGGCCATACTTCCAGCACCAGAGCTAGCAGCATCATAGCAGATGCCTTTAATAAAGCTTGCAGTAAGCAAAAGGCAAATGTAAAAATTTTAATAAAATATTTATAACTTTATTACAATTTTTATCTAAAAATGAATGTTATATAGTCAGAAATAGTAACTGAATTTAACCAATATTCAAACATACCATGGACCACAAAATCTAAGAATTTAACATATTTTTCTGGTATGTTTTGTTAGGCATAACACTGAAATATTGTTTTAAAAGGCAATGAAGCCAAGTAAATAAACTTATTGCATTCTACTTTGTTTTTTGTTATCTGGTAAATTAAAAATACACCAATTAGTCTAGTTTTAGACTTTTTTGTATAAAGCAAAATACAAATTATAATAAATAGATCTCTCAGTATCTGATACATTTATTATCAGTGCATATGCTTTATAAGATATTCATTCTGTTCTTATGCTTTGTGCTTCTGATCGTTTATGTAAGTCTTCAAACAATACATTATTACATCCAGTGCTTCATGGGTCTTTTCTTATTAATATTCATTAATTATTTACATAGCATGAAGGGTTAAGTACAATAGAATGCCTATGTGATTAATAGTTTCAGTGTCTAATTCACTTATTTTCAACTTTTTGTACTTCCAAATGCCAAAGTTAGGTGTTTCTTTCCTATAGCATCAATTATTACATCGATAAGCTATTGTAACATCTTATACAAAGTTTATTCAGAAAGTTACTGAAATTGTTTGTGTACTGTGTCAACAGATTGTTGATGCAAGACATAATTGACAAATGCTGAATAGCCATCATCTTAATGAGAAATGCCAACATTACAATTGATTCATGTATTGAGATCCAGATGGACAGAAATTTTTCAATCCGTTGGTTGTCCCACAGCAGACATAGAAACACAAAGACAATTTTGTTAACAATAGTCAGGACATGTTGAATGTACAAATGTGGGCAAAATGACATAATTGATGATAAGACATGAAATTCTTGACTGACTGATTAACTTAAAAACTTTACCGAGGCCAGACAAATTACAAATTAGAAATCACCAGGTCAGATTTTGTTTACATGAATAGATTCTTTGATTTTCAGTAGTATGTCAAAAGGATAAAGCAACAGCAAAGGGTAAAACCTTGAAATTTGATAAAACATTATACAAAGTTTTACTTTATTATAAGTTGAAAGAAGTTAGTTTCTGTTAGTTTTTGGTTTTTATGAAATGCACTAATGAGATATGGTTTTACTAATTTAAAATGTTTAGTTACTGTATGTGGAGTGATACAAATCACTATCTTTGGATAATATACATTTTCTTGATTGTTAATCAGTAAACTTTTTAAAAAGTAAATAGGGGTTTGCCTGTATGAATTATTCTGTGGATATGATCAGTTATGAAGTAAATTATTTAAACATCTTTTAGTGTAAGAAGAAGAAAAAACCATCACCAGGATTGTCATGACCAA
The DNA here is from genome assembly GCA_034769895.1 of Magicicada septendecula. Lineage (NCBI taxonomy): Eukaryota > Metazoa > Arthropoda > Insecta > Hemiptera > Cicadidae > Magicicada > Magicicada septendecula. Next base: position 89,602,381 of record CM068369.1, on the reverse strand, counting down.
CTCTATCACTACAGTCATCATCACCATTGTTGTTGTCATCATCTCCAACATCTCCACCACCATCACCATCATTGTCACCACCATTATCACAATAATTATCACTACTGTAATCCTCACCATCATCATCCTTATTATTTTTGTTTCATTGTCATCATGTGTTTCAAGTATTAAGCCTAAAGCCTGTTGTGATTTGTAGATCTGTGATCCCCCCCCCCCACACACACATACAAATTAACAATTGAATACCAAAATTATTGTACTTTGCTTACCTCATTGTAAGTAACAATACTGTTTCTGCTATCAGAATAATTGTCAGTAATCACTTTGTTTGGAGATGAGATCAGATCTATGCTTTCAATGTTGATCTCTTGATTTATTGTACCATCTTTTGATACTGAAACAATGAAATCTTTTAAACTTAACTAAATTTAGAAAGTTATATTTTTTTATCATGTTTAAAAGAATAATATAATGTATTATAATGCTTGATTGAAGTGTCCACATTTTTGGCAAAAGCTTGCTGGTTACCTTAACTAGAGACCTTGGATCTACAGTTTGTTAAAAGCCTATGGAATCAAGCTCCAGGAAAAAAGAAATCAGGTGTTAGGGTTGCTGAGAGGTTGTTGTATACTAGAGAACCCCCAACCCACATTTATTTAAAGTAATATTGTAGCTGAGGAAGAATAATAGTGAAGACAATGGATTTAATGATAGCTATGAATAAGGAAGCTGAACACTGTGTCAAACTGCCACTGCACGCAGAGAAAACAGACAACATGTGCAAAGTTGTGTAGCCCAAAAAATGCTACTTTAATATGTAGATATTTTGCATTAAATTAAGAGGATGTGAGATGATCAAATGTAACATATTGTATGATAGAAATGAACAACTGATTTGTCAGGAACTGAGACAAGTTACTTTCACCAAAGAGCAGTAAGTCAGGTGCTGGAAAAGATGAAGAAACAGAAGGTAATACAAGAGTTGAACAGACCATGAACATCATTGAAGAAAAATGGCTTTTTCAGATTCCGCATTGATTACTGGAATGAGGTAATGAATGTTGTATACTACAGAATGCCCAATCAGCACTCAAAGTAATACTGTGAATATGTTAAGGGATATTGTGATTATTATTAAAACTATTTATCAAAATAGGTAGGTTAAGTACATAGGTTAATGTAGGATGTCATTTTTATTTGTTTTTGTGTGTCCTAAATGAACAGACACAATTCAAATCATACGTATTATTCAAACAAATCACACCCCACACACACAACATCGATCCTTCAAAAGTCGACACCATTGGCAAGAACAAGACAGACAGCACTCCCAGTGCCAGCTTCTGACAAAGCTTATTATTAGCAAAAACTTGTTCAGGCTATAAGGTAAAACTTTTACGTTTGTATCAACAAAAAACTTTTCCAAGTCAGTAGTGATATACTTATATTTAGTTTATCAGCAGTTTAGCATCATGGACAATGAAATCCAAGAACTATGATGTTCTGCATCAATGTACAATATAGTTATAGATAAACATAATTTGTTCTACTAGCAGTGGCGGTTTCTTATTCTGGCCACGCGCCCCCTTGACAGAGAACATAAAAAAAAATTAAATCACATTACCATAGTTAACTGTCTGTCCTTTGTCTCTTGTTTATTTTAAAGATAAAGGATGAGCAATGTTTTTTAAGCGTTGATTTATATTAGAATGGAAGTATTTATCTGTCTTGCACGTAGTAGGTAGCGTGAACCAAATAGACAGGGCTGCGAAGAGACTTGCGGGCTGGTTGCCATTACTACGTGACGTGCCATGTGACATCATAGCGATATCACCGTTTAATAAACCATGTGTTTGTGCCGCTACTTTTCAGTGGCCTATGCCAGTTTTTAACAGTGGTGTCAGTGTGCCGTTCGTTGATCTTCAGTTTACTTTTATCATACAGTACATGTTTTTGTGTTTTGTGTCACGTGTCGCCTACAAGCACGAATAGAGTCAGTGTCTTTAATAAAAACAAATTTTACCGGACTTTCTTTAGAGGATAAAATAAATATTAAATAATTAGGCCAGCCATTACCTGATCTAAATTTAACACAGACCAGTGAAAGGAAATCCCAAAATAGGACATTTATTCGGCATTTCTCAAGAGACATTTATAATCGAAATAATTGGATATGTGGGTGTGAAGTTTCAAATTTATTGTACTGTTTTCCGTGTGTATTATTTTTCAACCCTGCAGGAATAGAAACGGATGCAAATTAGGCCAGAAAGGGCATAAAAGATTTGCATCATCTTCCTACTAAAATAAAATAACATGAATCATCTCGAAGCCATATGAATGTATGCACACAACTGGCTTTACTAGGCAAAGTAAATATTTTGACACAGCTTAATTCAGCTTATCGGACACATGTTCTTGAACATAATGAACAGGTTAGAAGGAACCATTATATTTTGAAACGTATTATTTGTTGCATAAAATTTTGCAGTGCTTTCGAGTTGGCACTTAGAGGTCACCGTGAGAATGAAGAATCGGTAAATCATGGAATATTTAGAGAATTAGTTGATTTTTCTGCAGAACTTGATGTTGTGTTGCGAGAACATCTGCAGAACGCTACAGTGTTTAAGGGAACGTCTAAAAGTATACAGAACGATATTTTAGATAGCATGTTGGCTGTGTGCAAAGAAGAAATTTATAATCAAATTAAAAAATTCCGATTTCTTGGCTATTCAATGTGACGGAACTACAGATGTTACGAATTGGTGCCAAATGGTACTAATATTTAGATATGTTTTTGATGGAACTGTTCGTGAGAGCTTTGGTGCTTTAGAAGAGTCAAGGATAAATCAGCAGAAGGGATACAAAAATGTATAGAAGATGAAATTGATCCTATAATTATGGAAAAACCACAAAAGTTAATCGCTCAAACATATGATGGGGCAAATGTAATGAGTTGGGGCTACAGGTGGTGTTCAAAGTTTTATTAAGAAGAAATATCCTTACGCTCATTACGTACATTGTTATGCTCACCAGCTTAATCTCTTGATCCAAAATGCAGCATCACAGCATGCTAAAGCACGAGTGTTTTTTAATAATTTATCAGCAATTCCCACCTTTTTTCAAATTCTTCAAATAGGTGCAATATATTAGAAGAAATAGTCAAGCACAGGTTACCAAAAGTGGCAACAACCAGATGGAACTATAACATTAGGATAGTCAATACTGTGTTCGAGAATCGAGAGAAGCTCATAGAAGTGTTTGAAGAGATTGAAGATAAATGCCTAAGAAGCGCTACTTCTAATGAAGCTTCTGGTCTCAGACGAGCTCTAGAAGACCCAGAATTTTTGTTTTGGCTCACAATTTTTCACAAACTTTTGCCTCATGTTGACATTCTTTATAATCAAATACAGTCAAGAAATAAGGATAGTATCCAACTGCAAAGTGATATTCAGAATTTTGAGATTTGTGTTAAAAACATTAGAAACGAGACTGACACTTTTCAAAGCAATATTGAAGAAAATTTTCATTCAATAAAGAGGAGAAGAATATGCAAGACAGATTATCATATCGTGGCCATCTGCAAACAGCTCAGTTGTGTAATTCAGAATCAATACCAAAATATTCAAAAGAATTTCCAGCGGGCATTTTGGATATAGTGTGTTCTTCATATCCATTTCTAGACCAGACTCATTTAAAAACAGAATTAGAAGTTATTTACTCAAAACCGGACTTTAGTAAAATAATTGGAGCCACAAATTTCTTTACATTACTGCTGCAACATAATCTTACTGATATTTTCCCGGAAACTATAAAAATACTAAAAATAATTTTAACAACGCCAATGATAACTGCAGAATCAGAACATTGTTTTTCAACTCTTAAAAGGGTCAAAACATTTTTGCTAAATACTATGGGTAATGATCATTTAAATGTGTTGGCGATGATGTCCATAAATTAAAATTTAGTGCAAGATACTGACAGTTTCGATGACAAAGTGTTGGAAAAGTTCATATCTATGAAAAATAGAAGGGGGGAATTTACTTTTAAGAAATAATTGGCTTCATTCAATCCACTTTCCATTTCAGGTACGATTTACGTTAAAATTTTTTATGATTGTGCCCCTCCGGGTGAAAAGTCACCAGCCGCCACTGTCTACTAGGTTCTATTATATACACCTGGAATAACCTCGACTATTCTAGTGTGCTAAATACTTTAAATACTGAAGTGACACATGTTTGTGAATGACGTCATTACTAATTATATATAAGACTAGGGGAATACCCGTGCTTCGCTACGGAGTTTCACGTTGTACGTAATGAAATGTTAGTTTAATTAATAAAGTTCAATTAAAGTAGGTTTCTTAAAAATAAATAGCTGCTGCCCACGACTTCGTTCGCGTGGTCTTCAATTTAATGCGATAATATATTTAGAACAGAATCTATTCTATTGGGTTGCCATAGTAACCAAATCTAATAGTTTTTTAAGACCCCAAAGGACCCCCCAGCGGATCGTATCGAAAAAACACCTGTCCTATGTTGGTTCTCCCGATGCGTAAAATATTTGTGTCAAGTTTGGTTGAAATCGGTCCAATGGTTTAGGAGGAGATGTGGAAGACCCCAAAGGACCCCCAAAGGATCGTATCGAAAAAACACTTATCCTATGTTGGTTCTCCCTTTGCGTAAAATATTTGTGCCAAGTTTGGTTGAAATCGGTCCAGTGGTTTAGGAGGAGATGTGGAAGACCCCAAAGGACCCCCGAAGGATCATATCGAAAAAACACATATCCTATGTTGGTTCTCCCGTTGCGTAAAATATTTGTGCCAAGTTTGGTTGCAATCGGTCCAGTGGTTTAGGAGGAGATGTGGAAGACCCCAAAGGACCCCATCGAAAAAAACACCTATCCTATGTTGGTTCTCCCGTTGCTTAAAATATTTGTGCCAAGTTTGGTTGAAATCGGTCCAGTGGTTTAGGAAAAGATGTGGAAGACCCCAAAGAACCCCCAAAAGGACCCCATCGAAAAAACACCTATCCTATGTTGGTTCTCCCGTTGCGTAAAATATTTGTGCCAAGTTTGGTTGAAATCGGTCCAGTGGTTTAGGAGAAGATGTGGAAGACCCCAAAGAACCCCCAAAAGGACCCCATCGAAAAAACACCTATCCTATGTTGGTTCTCCCTTTGCGTAAAATATTTGTGCCAAGTTTGGTTGAAATCGGTCCAGTGGTTTAGGAGGAGATGTGGAAGACCACAAAGAACCCCCCCCAAAGGACCCCATCGAAAAAACACCACTAATTCAGAAACCTTCGCGGGCGTGCGCACAACAACTCACCGAAGTTTCATCGCAATTGGATGAATGGTATAGGAACGCATACGGGACAAACAAAGAAACATTCATTTTTATATATAATTTCCTGGAACCCGATCGCAGCGCCACCTACCGGGTCCAATTGTGAATCTAAACCATCCAGGGACCCACTCAAACACACACACAAAATTTCATCAAAATCGGTCCAGCCGTCTAGGAGGAGTTCAGTGACATACACACGCACACACGAAATATATATATAAAGATAACAAAGACAGACACAGAGATCAGTCTTCATTGAGAAATTGGCTAATGAGTTATAGAGTTAGTGTGTGTTTTTGATACCACATTTGTGTTATCTTTTTGTCTGTATAAATTATGGTCGTGTCAATAATCAATATTACAGTTGTGGATCAAAATTGTATTTTCTGTGTCCTATTTTTATTTGTGATATTTGTAAATAAACAAGATGTCAACAGTGATATGAGTGTTTTATTTCAATCGCTGATCTAGAAGATGGCATGAAAAAGTGGACAGTTAGCCATTACCTTCAATTGAAACTATTCTGGATAGACTACCAGGATTACAATAGTTTTCTACACTGGATGTCGAGAGTGGATATTGGCAGGTTGAAACAGAGCCAGATGATAAAGAGGAGACAGTATTTTCTATGGCTATGGGCAAGGGTTTATGGCAGTTTACTGTCACACCTTTGGGGCACAAAGTAGCCTTCATATATCTAGACAACATCATAGTTATGAGAAAGACATTTCCCAAATATCACATGAATCCAGTAGTTATGTGGTTTTAAGAGAAGGCATCTTGACAGTGAAAGGATGGTCTGTATATACAGTACCAAACTGAGTTGTGCAGTTTCCAGTGATTTTATACATATTACAAAAGATTTGGCAAGGATTTCTTCACAATTATTATAAATTGTCTACATTGCTAACTGCACTGACCAAAGAAAGAAGACCTTTCATCTGGAATGAGCAGATGGTAAAGGCTTTTAATGGTCTTTAAAGGAAAACCATGGTTAGCATCTGTTTTTCTTATTCATTGCTTAGCTAATCAACTGGCTGATGAGAGGTTCATCTTCAACATGGATGCTAGTGAAATTAGGATTGGTGGTATACTCTCACAAATAGAATAAGAGATCATAAAAACACATGATCACATTTTTTGTGTTTTCTCTGTCTTTTCATAGTGAAGAAAAGATCATAGATTTGTATAGGAAGGGATTTTTTGAGTGGCAAACAATTATTGTGTCACTTGTAAAAAACTGACGAAAACTGTAAAGGTGAACAAATACTTCTACTAATCAGGGCCAGCCCCAGCGCTTCTGCCACTCTGTGCAGTATTCCCTCCCTATTTTAACTCTGAACGCACACTAGACCTACGGTACTCTAAATATACGGCGACTGCCTTCAAATGACGACTAAGAATGTTTGCATTGTTGTGTTTATCAAAAAACTAGAACTTTTTCGCATGCCGAAAGTGGGTGATGGTGGTGACTGGAGGTGTGGCACAGCCATTAACGTAGTGGGTCAGTATTATCTAATTATGGGCTGATGACTCATGCAAGGCAGCACTCATTGTCAGGTTTACATTCTCTCATTCACGAGTTTTCGACTCTTCGTTAAACTATGCTGACTTTATATGTATAGTAATTCTTACTAATCTTACATATTGTGATGAAATTAAGTGAATAACTTTTTCCCTCAATTTTCAAAACTTAACATCCCGGAATCTGCCGCCCTAGGCAGTGGCATGGGTTGCCCCTGCCTGGAGCTGGGCCTGCTACTAATAGACATTCACAATCAGATCAGATGATCCTTCATTGAAATATCTGTTTAGATTCAAGAACTGGAAGGACAGTCAGTTTGTTTGTAGGCAGTGTTTAAGAAAATATAATTTTGTGTAGAGTGCTGGAAGGGTTGAGTGCAGTCTGACATTCATTGGAGAAATATTTTCAATTGAAGTATGGGCTACAAGAGCTACTTGTTGTAATGGGATTCTTTGAAGATAAAAAATGGAATGTTGTGCTGAGAGTGAACAGATGCCAAGGTTCTGCAGAAGGTGCTGTCAATGACCAGGATTCTGGAGCAGATACAAGACATTCATAATGCAGTATCCAGTGGTAAATAAAATGCTAGAAAAGATGCAGAGGTAGTTATGGACATATAGTGTTAATATTGTGATACAGACAGAACTTGGATCATGATGCTGCAGGTAAGTGTCCCAGAGTTCAACCAAGAAGCAAGCTTTAACGGTAATATTGGTGCCACTTATGAATGAATTGCCATCAATATGTGTAGCCCATTTCCTTAAGGAGGAGTGACAGATATTTCAAAGTGAAGGTGGCACATGTGGACCTTCTCATCCCTTATCAGAGGGAACTAGAAGATATTGGGGAAAAATAGTCTTAATGAGAGTGTAGAGTGAAATCTTAATGAGAGTTAGAGTGAAATCTTAATGAGAGTGTAGGGAATCTTAATCTTAGTGAGATTTATCACTACAAGTTATGCATTTTGTTAGCACTTGGATTTCTCCTTTCCTTGACTATGCAAGTGTAAATAAATAATTTGTTTCCTTCTTCTTTAAGAAAAACATTGTTTTGGTATATGTGTAATATGAATAAAATGCGAATAAAAACAATTTTTTGTACAGACTGTGTCTCAGTATTTTAAATTACAAAAATAACTGTTTATTTAAAAAATAGTGTACTGTTAATGATTTATCTTCTTCTCTTTTTCTACTGGCATTACAACCCAGTATCAGTTTTACCTCTTCAACGATGTTTCTCAATTTATCATTCAACTGAAGGAATAAATAAATTAATTGAGAGAACATTAACATAACAACTTAATACATTAACATACAACTTATTATTAATAAAGCAAATTATTGTGGTAGTAAAAATTATCCTTATTACATTAAGTTTGCAGTGCATAGTCTGTATCTAATTTATATAAGAATGTATTGTATACAAGATAAATTTGACATTAACTTTTATTATTACCCATTTACAGAGTAATGTATGGTAATCATGTTGAGAAATTAAAGGTTACATGACATTTATGAGAACAACAAGCAAAGATATGTATCTTTTTTTTTGTACTTTGTGGGTTAGTTAACAGAAAGCATGTATCGATTATGTGAAAAGATGAATTCTCAGAATAAAAACCCTTGATACCAATCCACAGAAATTTTTCACACATGATGTTTTGACAGTTTTAAGTTACTGTCATTCAAAATTATACTTCTGAAGATGAGAGTAATTTAAAACTATTAACATTGTAAAAACAACAAAAGATATTTTCTTGTTTAAAAAAAAATATAAAATATTATTTATTAAATATCACTATAATATTGACGACTCGGAACACAAAGTTTTTTATAAGTAAAAACGTAAAGTTTTACCTTACAGCCTAAACCGGCTTTCACCTATGAACACATCTCACCACACACACCTATGAACACATAGGTGAAAGCCGGTTTAGGCTGTAAGGTAAAACTTTACGTTTTTACTTATAAAAAACTTTGTGTTCCGAGTCGTCAATATTATAGTGATATTTAGTTAAGTAACGGACACGTCATGGACAACGAAATCCAAGAATATTATTTATTATTAATACAAATAACAAGAATAAAGTGAGTATTTATGAATATCATTTTATTACCAATATGGTCATGATAATAACATAGTAATAACATTTTATTTTTTTGATTTAAAAGTATGTAGCCTGTAGCTATTGCTACATTACTTCAGAACAGTATGTATCTGTTCAAGGTACAGGATGAGCTAATCCTTATCCTACACTTTATTTTGAACTTCTGTAACATTCCATCCTTACTTCTTTGAAAAGTGTTACATCTAATGGTATACTCACATTGCTGTAATGAAGCATCAGCAGATACCAGTCCATAATAATGATTTTTAAGTTCCATCAGTTCAGAATGTGTACCTTCTTCAATAATTTGACCTCCAGACATTACAATAATTCTATCAACATTACGAATACTTGAAAGTCTGTGTGATATTATTAGAGTTGTTCGGCCTTTACTAGCCTTATCGAGTGCTTGTTGAACAATTGCTTCATTTGCTACATCGAGAGCAGATGTTGCTTCATCAAGCAACAGGATTCCAGGTTTACGTATTAATGCTCTCGCGATAGCTATACGTTGCTTCTGTCCTCCAGACAGCTGAGCACCTCTTTCTCCTACATTGGTGTTGTAACCCTGGAAAGCAGTAGTTTTGTATTAGAACAACATGTTTTAATATTTTAAATATATCTAACTGATAATTAATTAAATATAATTAAATCACTAACGACTCGGAACACAAAGTTTTTTATAGGTAAAAACGTAAAAGTTTTACCTTATAGTCTGAATCAGTTTTGCTTATTATAAGCTGTGTCAGAGGCTGTTACTGGGAGCACTGTCTGTCTTGTTCTTAGCGACGGTGTCGACTTTCAAAGGATAGCTATTGTGCGTGTGGGGTGTGATATGTTTGAATAATACATGTGATTTGAATTGTGTCTGTTCGTTTAGGATGTCGTTTTTATGTGTTTTTGTATATTTCAAATTGTTCAAGAGTGTCTAATTTTTGGCCTTTTGTGTGTATGTGTAGAATATCCATGGTGTTGTCGATATTATATATGTGTGGTTTGTTTCAATGAGGTGGTTTGTGAAGGTGAATTCTGTAGTGGAGTGTAGTGCCTTTGTGTGTTCAATGTATCATTGTATATTTGAACCAACCAATTGTCTGACCTATGTCGAATTTCTTGCTACCTGAGCAATTTAGTTTGTAAACCCCAGGTAGATCAAATTTGTTTTGTGCTTTGTGTGTGTGTTTTGATAGTGTGTGTTCTGTTGTCTGTTTTGTTTGTAGTTTTGTATGTGATTTTGTATCCTGCTTTTTTGAATTTGTGGGCTATTTTTACTTCCATGTTCCTTAAGGAAATGGAAGTATGGTGATGGCAAAAAAAATCGTGTTCGAGATTATTGCAGATTCTGATTGTACTACACTCAAAACATGAAAAAAGTCATTTTTCGAAAAGTGTGTGTGTGTCTGTAGATTTTTTTTCTATGGCAAACGATAACAGCCGCAAACTCAAACAAAATCAAATAATTTTTTGCAAGCTGCCCTGATTTGTAGAGTCCTCAAGACCTATTGTTTTTGGTGAAGATCGGTTAAGGGAAAAGGGTACTTTACCTGCAACGTTTTTTTATCAAGGGTAATTTTTTCTATGGTAAACGATAACAGCCGCAAATTCAAACAGAATCAAATAATATTTTGCATACAGCCCAGAATTGTAGAGTTCTCAAGACCTGTTGGTTTTGGTGAAGATCGGTTAAGGGAATAGGGTAGTTTACCTGCAACATTTTATGTTTTAACAAGGGTAATTTTTTCTGTGACGAACGATAACTGCCGTAAATTAAAACAGAATCAACTACTCTTTTGCATACCTTTTTGAATTATACAGAACTCAAGGTCTGTCGATTTTGTTGAAGATCGGTTAAGGGAATGGGGTAGTTTACCTGCAACGTTTTATATTTTAACTAGGGTATTTTCTATGCCAAACGATAAGAGCCGCAAATTCAAACAGAATCAAATAATTTGTTGCATACAGCCCTGAACTGTAGAGTACTCAAGACTTATTGTTTTTGGTGAAGATCGGTTAAGGGAAGGGAGTAGTTTACCTGCAACGTTTTTTTATCAGGGGTAATTTTTACTTCCATATTCCTTAAGGAATGGAAGTATGGTGATGCAAAAAAAATCGTGTTCGAGATTATTGCAGATTCTGATTCTACTACACTCAAAACATGAAAAAAAGTCGTTTTCCGAAAAGTGTCTGTGTGTGTGTCTGTCTGCCTGTCTGTCTGTCTGTCTATAGATTTTTTACTTCCATATTCCTTAAGGAATGGAAGTATGGTGATGGCAAAAAAAATCGTGTTCGAGATTATTGCAGATTCTGATTCTACTACACTCAAAACATGAAAAAAAGTCGTTTTCCGAAAAGTGTCTGTGTGTGTGTCTGTGTCTGTCTGTCTATGTGTCTGTCTGTAGATTTTTTTTCTATGGCAAACGATAACTGCCGCAAATTCAAACAGAATCAAATAATTTTTTGCATACAGCCCTGATTTGTAGAGTACTCAAGACCTATTGTTTTTGGTGAAGATCGGTTGAGGGAAAGGGGTAGTTTACCTGCAACGGTTTTTTTTTATCAATGGAAATTTTTTTTTTTTGGCAAACGATAACAGCCGCAAATTCAAACAGATTCAAATAATGTTTCGCATACAGCCCTGAATTGTAGAGTTCTCAAGACCTATTGTTTTTGGTGAAGATCGGTTAAGGGAAAGGGGTAGTTTACCTGTAACGTTTTATGTTTTAACAAGGGTATTTCCTATGGCAAACGATAACAGCCGCAAATTCAAACAGAATCAAACGATTATTTGCATACAGCCCTAAATTGTAGAGTTCTCAAGACCTATTGTTTTTGGTGAAGATCGGTTGAGGGAAAGGGGTAGTTTACCTGCAACATTTTTTTAACAAGGGTATTTTGTATGGCAAACGATAACAGCCGTAAATTCAAACAGAATCAAATAATGTTTTGCATACAGCCCTGATTTGTAGAGTACTCAAGACCTATTGTTTTTGGTGAAGATCGGTTGAGGGGAAAGGGGTAGTTTACCTGCAACGTTTTTTTATCAAGCGTATTTTCTATGGCAAACGATAACAGCCGCAAATTGAAACAGAATCAAATAATTTTTTGCATACGTCCCTGAATTGTAGAGGTCTCAATGACTTTCGATTTTGGTGAAGATCGGTTAAGGGGAAGGGGTAGTTTACCTGCAACCTTTTACGTTTTAACAAGAGTAAAGTACTTGAAAATTTATTTAAACTTTTTGAAACAATGGTAATTGTTAAAAATAAAATAATTTTGTTGCCAGGCAATAAAATTATAATTTTTTCACTTTAATGTAATATAATATTTTTCATTTAATACAGCAATAAAAAGGCAGGTAAGACACAGCCTGGCTGTTTGGCTGAAAATGATTTTAAATATAAATCTTAGAATATGGAAGTCATGTATGGTTCTCCATACCGATATTTTTCTATGGCAAACGATAACAGCTGCAAATTCAAACAGAATCAAATAATGTTTTGCATACCTTTTTGAATTAAAGAGAACTCAAGGTCTGTTGATTTTGTTGAAGATCGGTTAAGAGATAGGGGTACTTACCTGCAACGTTTTATGTTTTAACAAGAGTAAAGTACTTAATTTTAATAAATAAAGTATCCTGATAAGAAGCTCATAATAATCCACTGTAGAAACGTAGATGAAATATCTATAAATGAAGAGGTTAGGTGAACGGGGGTGGGGGTAACTTTCTATAAATGAAAATTATAGTTGAAGGGAGAGGGGAGAATTTTGTATATGTGTACTATGTTATCGGCAACAAAGAAGTAGTTCTTTGTTAAAATTCCTTCCCGGGCTGTTTAGCTTTAGTCCAATGTTTTCTGAAAAACCAGACTTTTCGGTTTTTATAAGTAGAAAGAAGTAGTTTCTATGGAAATATTTCATTTCGAATATGATTTTAAATTAAATCTTACAACATGAAAGTCATGTATGGTTCTCCATACCGATATTTTCAATGTGATTGTTGATGTATGTTAGTGTTATGAATTTGCTGTTTTCTGTCTTTGTCTGTTGTTTGTTTTGTGTAGGAGTTTATTGACTACTATTCTATTGTATCCATTGGATTCTACTAGATATTTTATCATGTTTAGTTTGTCTTTGTAGTCTTTTTCATCTAGTTGTTGATTTAATTATATTTAATTAATCAACAGACACGTCATGGACAACGAAATCCAAGATAATGAATTTTTAATTAACTTATCTGATGATATTAATACAGATGTTCAATTGATGTGTTGAGGCCTTTTTGGCATAGAAATAATTTTTTTACTTATGAATCCAACATTATACTGAACATTAGATTGATCAGCACTAAAGAAAATTCATAACATGCTTGTTAACCATAACTTATGATAGAACAGCCATTATACAAATGTATAAATGTAAGTGCATATACAGTATACTGTTTTGCTATTGTAGTCTGTGAACTGCATGCACTGTGAATAGCTCTATCATGAATCAATGTAATCCTAAAATCAAATTGCATATAATTATACTGTGACTTTGTTACTTACACTTATTTATGGCTAATTATAATTTGAAAAATTCATATTATTTTAATTTTCTGTATCTTTTTTTAGAGCATTTGTTGTTTACATCCATAATACTTCTGGAAGCCTTTATTTGTCTAAAATTATATAATCATCAAATTTTTAATCCAACCCTGATAAACTTCTCAATCTACCACATTTTGGCTCTTAATTAAGTTCTAACGTATGGTATCTGTTCTTTTTCTTAGGTTTCCAAAATGTAATTTAAACAAATTCTGTTGAATTTATAATGGCTCTTGAAAAAATTGTCAGCATCTGAATAATGTGTGCATAATATGAAACAATAAGAAAATATGTGAATTATTATATACCTAGTGAAAATTGGTTAATCAAACTTCGATAATTCTGATTTTTTGATAATTTGAACTTTTTTTAGTCTCCTTGAATTCTGCAACATCAACAATGTAAGTTATATCAGCCCACTTTAGATTGATGTTTATTGTGATTATGTGTTTATAGTCTTGTGGTGAATGAAGATGATTCAACAAAACAATTGAAGTTTTTAATATTACATAACAAATACTATAGTACTTACTTTTAATAAATGGTGCATAGTATTAGTTTATAATCATATATAATAAAATTTTAAATGCTCTAGTTATAGACTTTTATGGTTGAAATAGATGTTAACTGACTTTGTGTTTAATGTAAACTATTTTATTATATGCATTAATTTGTGCATTAATACATATTTTTCATTAACAAATTCACCATGTAAGTTTAGGTTTATTGTATGTCAGTAAAATTACACTCCCAAGTTGTAACATAATTGTTTGAATTTTGGATAATTCGAAGTTTTACTGTTACCTCCTCAATTAGCCAAGTTGCACTGCATTAATAAACTGAGGAACTGAAGTACAGAAATCAGTCTTGAAGAGAACAGCTAGTGAAAAAATAGTCTGGGGTACTTACAAGAGGAAACCAGGTCCCAATTTAGGCTATGGAGCCAGGGAGAGAATGCAGTATTCTCCCACACTCAGTGGTGCCCAGTCGTGTAACTAATGGGGGAGCAGGGGACTCAATTCCCCACCTAAAGCTATTAAAAATTCCAGCAAAATTCCATACCAATAATGTATTTTTATTTATAAGCCAGTTATGTGTTAAAATAAGGCTTATACACTAGAGTCCCAATTAACTGAATCGTGATTAACCGAATTTCCGTATTAACCGAATGATGACACGGTAATTTTCTTTTTTCAAGAAGTTTCCAGATTTTAAATTTTACAGGATTTTTAGTTTGATTTAAATAAAGTTGTTCTTTTAAATTTGTATACAGTAATATTGTATGATTTAATTACAGTATTTATAGTCTGTCGATTTTAAAGATGTCTGCATTTTAATAGTAGTATCTAATAATGGCAAATGAGTACTGCTAGTTTCTCTAAAAAATGATTAAAGGCACTTGTTGTTCTTGAGCTTTTTTTCTCAATAAAAAAGTGTAAATTACAGTACAGTTCTATATTTACGATTTAACCAAATTTTCGTTTAACCAAATCACCCTTTGTCCCTCAAATTTGGTTAAATGAGACTCTAGTGTATATATCTTTAGAAGTAAAAGGGATTACAATATTTGTAAATTAATAAAATAGAATTATATTTTTTAATAATGACAATCATTCAACATTTTGTAAATAATGTATGCATTTGGAGCCTTAAAAAATATATGCATGAGCCAGAAAATGAAGGCAGACACACAGACTTCCCCTTACACGGTTGTCTATGACCTGACTCCTCTGGCCTAATATCTCTATAATATCTTTAGCCTAATATCTTTACACAGATAAATTAGCAGTTTCTTGACTTTAATTTTGAATGACGAGAACATTTTATTGTTAATTTTATATAAAAAATAACATACTTTAACACAAACTATAAGTTGCTTAAAACTACTTAACCCATAGGTTTACTATCTTTTTTTTTGTATTGTGTGTACTTAAAATATTTATTCTAGTTACATGAAAAATATTTTTTATTAGCAACTGCAGAAAGTACATTATACGACTGTCAAAGAGGATACAAACAAGCTGACATATAGACAATGGAATAGTGATAAGTTTGTTGTGTAGACTTTATAATTGAATTATTACTAATAATTATTGTATAATTATAACAGTAACAACAAATTACTGTTATTCAAAATACATACCAGACTTATACCCATAAAACTTATATTTCCTCCAAGAGCAAAATATACGATTTTCTATTTGATATAGGCTGAAATAATATTCAACAATAGTATAATATGAACTCTTGTCATTTATTATATTTAGTACTGGTAGGTACCAACATACCAGTGGCAACTTCATGATGAAGTCATGTGCATTGGCTTC
Source organism: Magicicada septendecula (assembly GCA_034769895.1). Taxonomy (NCBI): domain Eukaryota; kingdom Metazoa; phylum Arthropoda; class Insecta; order Hemiptera; family Cicadidae; genus Magicicada; species Magicicada septendecula. The sequence goes on along the minus strand of CM068369.1, from coordinate 89,586,493 downwards.
CTTGGCTGCTCTTTCCATATCTTCTTTAGACACTTCAAGATCGCAACAGATATTTTCTGCTATTGTAGTATTAAACAAAACAGGTTCCTGACCAACTAAACCAATCTGACTTCGTACCCATTTTAGATCAAGTTGTTTCAAATCTATTCCATTCAGATTTACCTGAAAGTAGTTTAATACAATTTTGACATATACAGAGTAATATAAAAATATAAAAGATATAAAACCCAATTAATAACTATTCAAAATGATTAATATTGATATACAGTATTTATAATGAAACCTTTGCAGGCAAGAAGATATGTTCAGTAGTTCAAAATAAAATTGTTTTAATCTTATAAATGAAAGCAATTCAAGATTAATCATGTTAATAATAATGTAGAATGTAACTTACTTCTAATTAGTAAGCAAGAAATATGGTTTTAGATGTGGTAAATTTGAGACAGGTGCCAGAAACCTGCTTGTGAGTGACTACTTCATTGCAAAGTACTAATCCAATATGGTAGTAAAGGAAAGTACATTATTAAATATGCAAAATACTTGGATTTCGTTGTCCATGACATGTCCGTTTCTTAACTAAATATAATTATTTTACTACGACTCAGAACACAAAACTTTTTACCCATGAAAAGTTTTGTGTTCCAAGTCGTAGTAAAATAATTATATTTATGCAAAATACTGCTGGTATAATGGAAAACACACTTTTCATGACATTTGTCACTTCATGAGAATGAAATTATGATATTTAACTAAATGTAATTATTTCACTACCAACTCAGAACACAAAGTTTTTATGGGTAAAAACGTAAAAGTTTTACCTTATAGCCTGAACCGGTTTTTGCTTTTAAAAAGCTTCTTCAGAGGCTGCCGCTGGGAGGACTGCCCGTCTTGTTGTTGGCGACGGTATCGACTTTTGAAAGATCATTATTGTGTGTGTGGGGTGTGATATGTTCAAATAATGTGTGTGATTTGAATTGTGTCTGTTCATTTAGGATGTTGTTTTTATGTGTTTTCGTGTGTTTGTATATTTCCAATTGTTCTAGAGTGTCTAGTTTTCGGCCTTTTGTGTGTACGTGTAGAATGTCCATGTTATTGTCGATGATTTAGTATGTGTGGTTTGCTTCAATGAGGTGGTTTGCAAAGGTGGATTCTGTAGTGGAGTGTAGTGCCTTTGTGTGTTCAATGTATCTTGTTTGAAGCTACGTCCTGTCTGGCCTATGTAGAATTTGTTGCAATCTGAGCAATTTAGTTTGTAAACACCACATAGATCGAAATTGTTTTGTGTGTGTGTTTTGATAGTGTGTGTTCTGTTTTGTTAGTAGTTATGTATGCAATTCTGTATCCTGCTTTTTTGAATTTGTGGGCTATTTTTTCAGTTTGTTTGTTGATGTATGTTAGTGTTATGAATTTGTTGTTTTCTGTCTTTGTCTGTTGTTTGTTTTGTGTTTTGTGTAGGAGTTTATTGACTATTGTTCTGTCGTATCCGTTGTACTCTTCTAGATATTTTATCGTGTTTTATGAAATTATGATGTTGTCATTACAATGTGATAAATGTAATGAAACATCTTTGCATAAGTAAAAACTTTTCTACTTGTCAAGATATTATATCCTTAATTATTCCATATTTCATACTATTCCAACCTTCATTGTATTTTATATATTATTTATCCAATACAGTACAGTATACAAATTTTAGATTGTTCCACAGAAAAAAGATTTGTCCAAATTGATTCAGCACACAAATATAAAACTAATTAAATTAACAATTATTTTGAGTAAAATAGAAATGTGCAAATATTTCTTCAATCAAGCGTTAACTTTTACTGAAAACAAATCTTTCTTAATTTCAGAAAAAATAAATTGCTGTAAAACCAGTATATGGTTGCTTACTTCTAAGCTTAGACAATCAGAATTAAACTCACTGTGCCACTAGAGGGTTCATAAAATCTCTCAATTAATTGGACCGTAGTTGATTTCCCACTCCCTGAGCTTCCTACAAGTGCTACACTTTCACCTTTCTTTACTTTGAAGTCCACACCTTTCAGAACCTGAAAAAAAAAAAAATTAAATTCAACAAGTGATAATTGTTTTTCAATCACCACAGTTATTGCCAGGACTCACAGTAAAGGTATATATAAAGAATAAGGAGTTTCACGATTTTTCTGATTTTTATATAATATTTGAAACATCATTTTAAATTTGAGGTACAAAACTCAAACTTTTAATCTGAATATACAAAAACATACTGAAGTATAAATAAAATAATAAACTTTTAAAACAAAAATAAAGAGAATATTAATAAACAGTAATACAGCATGTTTTTATTTAAAAAAGAATACATAAATGATTCAGTATGTGTTCATCAATGCTAAATAAAATATGTATATCCCACACACACAAATTCATGCAACATAACTGAAATTTTTCTCAAGATGTTTACATATATTTTTTAATGTAAGTATGTTTATTTTGCAAGAATGAAATTCACTTTAAACATATTTTATTACCTTAATAGCTAATAGTTACTGCTTTTTAATAATGTTGGTGTTATCACTTTTTGTAAACTGAATAATATCGTATACTTAAATTACTATATCCTATCAGCTGTTTTTAAACACTAGTATCGCTTAATTAATTCAAACCCTAGTAAACGAAAACAATTTCAAATTAGTGCTTTTTTGAATTACCAGGAAAATTTTAGTAAGTTATATGAACACTACGTAAGTTTAGCTTATATTAATAGGTACTAATATTAAATGTATTGTCTACAATAAAGTGTAAGTATATAATTGAAATAAAACAATCATCACTGAAATGTTTATATTTCAGAAACAGTACGCCAGTATATCACAATATTCACTTTAATTAAAATTGAATTGCAAACAGGGACGTTTTTACAGGGGGGGGGCAAACAAAACCAGACCCCTCCCCAGAGGATCAGAAAAATTGACGAGTTTTGTTAATCTCTTAATTTTTAAGCTGCTTCATTTTATTTATTTTTTCAGCTGTAATACAGTTGTAGCTCTTTTTTAAATATACAAACAGGTTTATTACACAGCATTAGTATACATATTTGAAATATGAAATATAGGAAAATCAATTGAGTCAGTACATATCTTGTAAACAATGTTTCAATAACACATATTTTTATTGTGTTACAACAGTTTACTTTAATGGGATGGATTTCAGGATGTTATCACATGTTTTTCAGTCACTTTAATGAAATGATGACAGTAATGTTGATTAGTCTTAACTTGTTTGTACTTTTGTATGAAGCGGACCCGAAGCTGGACCCACCTCAAGGCCAAATTCTAGATACACCACTGATTGCAAAATTATTTTTGTCACTAAGAATGAGTTTGACACAACACTTTTCTTTAAAGATATAAATAAATGTATTTGTTTTATGTTTGAGAAGCATTTTATATTTTCTCATTACCTGAAAGAATTTATGACTATCAGAATAGGTGGTATGTGTACCTACAGAGAATGGAGGAAAGTAAGTTGCCATGATTCAATATGCATCTTTTATAATATATGTACACATACAATAACACACATATTATAATAACACATAATAATAACACACATATTATACATCTTTTATAATATATAACAATACCGTACAAGATATTCTTTGAAAAGATGGGCTGTTGAGTCAGAACTACCATGTGAAATACTTTTTGAAGTAGGTGACAAAAGTAACAGATTTAAAAATATATTGGTTACTTTAAAGCTTTTAAAATACATATAATAATATTTTTTACTACACTTTACACTTAAAAGATCTTGGTTCTAAAGATCTCCTTATATCTTTAAAAGAGTGAAAAATCCAGTTTCCTATATGTTTGTTTGAATAATCGATAAGCTTTCCCATTTAAATATATTAGATAAACTATGTTTTGTTTTAATTTACTTTTTATTTATTTATTAATATATCATTAGAATGATGTTTAAGAGTTGGGAGTTTCTAAAACGTTTATTTTCTGCGTTTAAAATTAGATTTAATACTATTAAAGTGGCCTAAGTTGGGCCTAAATTTAATGATGCACATATTTATGTGTACATAATATATTATTGTCAGTAGTATAGACAAGCATAATAGTAATACAAGAAAGAATAAAATAGGACACATCAGTGAACTAATTGAGTAATACAAAAGCACTGAAATGACGTCACATGTATGGCACCATAGAATGACAAAGAGAATGGTGAATTAATTACCAGTTATTTTGTTGGTGATCTATGAACTTATCGCAGACAGTATGAAGAAATAAAATATCAGATGAGGCTGTAACAGTAAATTTTAAAGCCTCAACAAGAAAGTGAAAGAGAGAATACAACAAAACTTACCTGAATATCTGGCCTTGATGGATAGCTGAAGTATACACTTTTAAATTCAATTTCATCCAATTTAGTTTGGAGTTTGGTACCTCCTGAATTTACATCGATCACTGGTCTTCTTTTGAGCAGAGAATTTACTACCTTAGACGACCCTCTGGCCTTAGAAAATGCTTCTAGGTATGGCACGGTGAACCCAAGATTCATTGCTCCCGCAACAACACCAAACAAGATCTGTATGAGATTTAATAATTTAAAAAAATATTATATAGGACATTTAAAAAGAAACAATAGAAAAAGACAAAATGTTCTATACTAATCAGTGTGTGAGTATAAAACAAAAACCTTCCTTTAGGAATTTGTTATATAACTCGAGTTTTAATAGACACAATTTATCCTGGAGGCTTTTTTTAACGATATGTTATAAGAAAGAAAATAAATATTTCATACCTAGAGACATGAAGATTAATATATATAAATGAAATAATTGGTTCCTTAGTAAAGACAAAGAAATCAAAACGTTATGGGTACCGGTAATCTATTTTGTGTTCAGACCAATGTTTTGAGTTGATAAAATTTATGAATTTCATGAATGATGGGCAACTATTGATCACAAGTAAGGTACATTATTTATAAAGGGGTGCTCTTAGTTAGCAGAAATGTGAACAAGTTAAGGGACTTGTTAAGGTAAAGAAATTAATTTTTTCAACAACAAATTTTTGATTATGTTCTCTGGATAATTCTGAACATTTTAATGTGTAAAGTATAATAGTTTTAGGTTTTAAATGTGCTTTATAAAATATTTTATAACATGCTGCACTGGTTATAGTATGGAATGTCATGAAGATTGTTTATTACTACTGTAATTATTCTAAATTTGTTGGTACTCCTGTTCATCATAATCATCTGTTTCTGAGTAACCTAACCTAGCCTAAAAAAAACTTTTTTTTTGTGGGAATAAAAGCATTTTGTTTTAGTGCATATGACGGTGGACAGTAATGTGGTAATTTTCGTATTTAAAGGTTGGCTAATCTGTACTTTCTAAATTGCGTTTATCAGGTTCATGCATCGTCACAGTTCAACGTGCGTCGGCGGGCGGCAAGCGTCAGAACGTTTGCTGCCTTGTTCTGTCTTTCATTTTTTCTTGTTGTCGCGACAATTTATCTAGGCCTTAGGCCTTAACATTTTTATGTAGTGTGGAGTGTTGCACATTTGCCATGTAGCTTTCGTAACCGACTTGGTTTATTCAAAATTTAAATGTCTTTCAGACATAGCCAACCTTAGCATGCTGATTTAATTGTAATACGAAATTTAATAAAGGTATCAAATACAGTCCACGACCGTCATTATTCTGCATCCTGGCAATAACTTCATGAAGCATCATTCTTCCTAACATTTAAGGGTCCTACGGGACGAAACTCTAACATTTTTTGGTCGCTCCATGCCTGGATTCGTCATTTTACTTTTCTGCAACTTTTTAGAGCCGTTTTCATCATTTTTTCTGCCCCAATTTCTGGCCATCACGGGCGATTCAGCATATTCGCTGATCCGACCGTGTCGGGACTTAGTCAGCATTTCTTTCGTCGCCACTGAGCCTCGTGACGACACCACTGCAAGACCATCCATGTGCTAGCGTCTACACACCAGATTGAGCAGTCATCTATCCAGTCCGTGCATGTCTGCCATCTATTCCACGGCCTCGACACTCCAGGACATCGCATACCAGGTACGACGTCAACGACATCATTAACAGGTGCGTACACTGGCTGAAGAAGGCCTCAAAGCGTTGGTCAGAAAGAGAGGCGGCTTAAAGTCTGCCATAGTGCGAATCAATTCGGCTATAACTAACTTTGATAAAAACAATAATACTAAACATTTTTTAACGGTTAGACTCGAAAGTCTAAAAAGTTTGGCAACAAAATACGATGAGGTACAGTCTGAAATTGAACTCATTTCTAAGGACATAAACGCTGCTCAAGAAGACCGAGTTGAGGTTGAAGAGCTGTTATATTCAACAGAAGCCAATATCTTGCAATTAATAGAAACTTCCAACGTTCAGGCTGTATCTCCAGTATTAACGAGCAATATGCAATTAAAACCTATAAGTTTGCCCTGCTTCACAGGCAATATTTTAGAATGGCAGCACTTTTATTCAATATTTCTGGACTTGGTACACGCCAGATCTGATTTAACGTCAGTGCAGAAATTACATTATTTGTATTCATCTCTTAACAATGAGCCGCTAGATCTAATTAAGGCATTACCTATTTCTAATGAGAACTATTCCATAGCGTTGAGTTTGCTGTCCGCTAGATATGATAACAAATTCATATTAGCGAAGTATTATATTCAAAATTTGCTTGAAGTAAAGTCAACAATCAAGGACTCTGTCCAAAGTTTGGCAGAATTCATAAATACAATAACGTCTTTAGTTAATTCGCTGGCGGCCATGCAACTGTCAGTGGATTCATTTGAGCTTATTACTGTACAATTATTGTCAGCAAAACTGGACCATTCCACGTTTAAATTATGGAAGGAGTCTATAGATCCCGATAATCTTCCTAACTTTCAAAGCTTTACTCAGTTTTTAAACGCACGTAGACAGTTGTTAGAAAATACATTACCGATCGATGCCGGACAGCAGCTCAACAAGCTAACTTTAAGGTTCAATAATAAATCTGACAAACATAAATTACGAAACTCTGCTGGCAGCACTGCATTTAAAAGTTATCACTCAGCTTCAAATAATTATTTATGCCCATGCTGCAAATCTAGTCATCCAATTTACATGTGTGACAAATTTCGTGCATTAAGCACATCAGAACGAGGGCAATTTATATTAAAGCATAAATGCTGTACCAATTGTTTAAGACCAGATCATTTTTCACCTAATTGTAAGGTCAAACAATCATATAAGATCTGTTCAAAACGACACCATACATTGCTGCATATAAATAATGTGTCAAAACCAAGGTCTGCCAGCAGTAGCAACTATTGTTCACTTAAGTTACAGTCTACAAACAATGTTCTCTTATCGACAGCGCTTGTGTTTGTCATCGACCGGGCTGGTAACAGACAACTTGCAAGAGTTCTATTGGATGCTGGGTCACAAGTGAATTTTTGTACGGAATCATTTGCTAAGAAATTACGGCTTAACTTGACTAAATCTAACATACCGATTACAGGTATTAATAATGCGGCGTGTTGTGCCACTAACTTGGCATCTATTCGCATTATTTCTCGCTATCAAAGATTCAGCTTTGAAGCAACATGTGCGGTCTTATCTGCATTAACCCATAAACTGCCAGCACAATCTTTCGACATAAATCATTTTAACGTCCCAGATAACGTTTTTCTCGCCGATCCACATTTCAACATATCAGCTGATATCGACATACTGTTAGGAGCGCAATTTTATTTAGATTTAATTTTAGCTAACAAATATGTACGCGGTTCTCACTTTCCTACTATACAAGAAACAAAGTTAGGCTACATTCTAGCAGGCAATCTGCCCAAACACTGCCGTTATAAGGGTCCTGCTGTTTCATTCCTGGCTAGGAATGACAGTCAAATTTTGGCGTCTCTTGAGAAATTTTGGGAGACCGAAACTATCCCTGATAATGCACCCATTAGTAACGATTCAGCTTGTGAGGAGCATTTTGTTAAGTCCACTCATCGCAATGATGAGGGTAGGTTCGTTGTTTCGCTACCATTTAAGTCTGACAATCCCCTGTTGGGTGAGTCCTATGCTAACGCTGAAGCGAGATTCTTGAGTTTAGAACGCCGGTTCATGCGTGATTCTGAACTTGCGCGCGAATACGCAAACTTTATTCAGGAGTATAAGGATCTTGGCCACATGACGCTTGTCGACGATTGTTCTATCAATTCCGGGGTTTCAAATACCTACTATTTGCCTCACCATGCCGTCTTTAAACATTCTAGTTCTACGACAAAACTTCGCGTCGTTTTTGATGGCTCGGCCAAAACTACCAATGGCTTTTCTCTCAATGATATTTTGTTGGTAGGCCCAAACGTCCAACAAGACCTTTTTTCTATTCTTTTGCGATTTCGTATGCACAACTATGTTCTCATCGCCGACATCGAGAAGATGTATCGACAAATTCTGGTATCTGATAAGGATTGTCGTTATCAACGTATTCTGTGGCGTAACTCTCCCCTCGAACAGTTTAAACATTTTGTATTGCGAACTGTAACATACGGTACTGCTAGTGCTTCGTTTTTGGCTACTCGCTGTCTTATTCAGATTGGTAAGGATCATGAAGCTTCTTTTCCTGACGCTGCGTCAGCTTTAATTAATGATTTCTCTGTCGATGATGATTTGTTAACCGGTGCAGACACCATTTCTAATCTGACCAAGTTGAGATCTGACTTAGGTACGTTGTTGAGTCAATACGGCCTCACTCTGCATAAATGGGCATCAAATGAACCCAATGTGGTCGCAGATCATAATAATTTATCACTCCCGTTAAACAAACAAGGTAATGTGCGTACGTTGGGCATTCTTTGGAATAACTACAGATTCATTTTTGTTTGACATCAAGTCATTCCCAGTTGAATCAAGCATCTCTAAGAGGAAAATCCTATCGATTATCGCGGGTATATACGACACACTCGGACTCGTCAGTCCCATTGTTTTCCTTTACAAACAGTTTATGCAACAACTATGGCTGTGCAATCTTGGTTGGGATGAGCCAATCTCCGGGCAATTACACTTGCATTGGCGTTCATTATGCGATAAATTATGTCTAATCGGTAAAATTGTTGTCCCACGTTCTATTCGCTGCAAGTCTAAGGCAAAGATAGTTGAATTTCATGGGGTTGCGGATGCTTCTGAAAGGGGCTATGGGTGTTGTGTTTACGTTAGAGTCATTTATCAAGATTCATCGGCCTCTTGTCATCTTCTGTGTTCCAAATCTCGCGTGGCCCCCCTACGACAGGTGTCATTACCCTGCATTGAACTCTGCGCTTGCTTGTTGTTATCGCGACTCTTATTCAAAGTCACCCCTGCTCTTCATTCCTTTATCAATAGTGTCCACCTGTATTCTGACTCCATGGTGTCCCTTTACTGGATTCATGCCCAGTCTTCTAGGTGGAAGACCTACGTCGCTAATCGTGTTGCCGAGATTCAGCGTCTCACTGAAGCCTACACATGGCATCATATCAATTCACAACATAATCCTGCTGACATTATTTCTAGGGGATGTCACCCCGACGTTTTGCGCGATTGTTCGCTTTGGTGGCATGGTCCCGCTTGTTTGTCTCAATCTTCCGAGTCCAATCTTTTTTCACCTTTTTACCTTCTAATCTGTCATCTCCTTAATGCACTGCAGAGGAGAAACAAACCCCCAAACTTTCTCTAATATCTACCCTATCTATTGATCTTTCAAAGGACTTTTCTTCGTTGCACCATCTGACTCGCGTATACGCTTATTGCTTTCGATTCATCAAAAATATTAGACTCTCCAGGGCTGAGAAAATTTCGGGCGCTCTTACCCCCGTTGAAATTCATTCCACTCTTAATTTCTTCATAATACAATCCCAGTCCATCCACTTCGCTGCTGAGCTTAATTGCCTTCGTAATGGGTCTTCTGTCTCTATCAGGAGTAAGTTGTCTTCTCTGGACCCGTTTCTTGATGAGTTTGGGTCATACGCGTCGGCGGACGCTTACAGCAGTCGCAACTACCTTATGACAATAAGCATCCTATTGTCTTGCATCAATCGGCTCATATCACTCGCCTTATTATTGAACGCGAACACATTCATCTACTCCACGCTGGTGCTCAACTCGTGCATCATTCACTTCGTCAACGTTGGTGGATCATTAACGCCAAGATAGTCATTCGCTCCATCATTCGTAGATGCGTCAAGTGTCTCAGGTTTAGTGCCAAACATCAGGTTCAAAGGCTTGGTATTTTGCCATCTCCTAGAGTCACTCCTTCGCGGCCGTTTCTATTCTGCGCAGTTGATTATGGTGGTCCCTTCATGATTCGTCATGGCGGGCAGAAATCTAGGACTCTGTCAAAATCCTATGTGTCATTGTTCATTTGCTTAGCGACCAGGGCCATTCATTTGGAATTGGTTTCCGACCTTACGGCCAACGCGTTTATAGCTGCCTTACATCGTTTCATGGCCCGTAGGGGTATACCCAGCCAGTTATATTCTGATAATGGCACGAACTTTAGGAAGGCCCGTAACATTTTGCATGACCTTTACAATCTTTGGCATAATAAGGATGCCACCTCATCAATCCAATCCTTTACGACCTCTCATGGTATTACATGGTCATTTATTCCGCCCTCGTCACCTCATTTTGGTGGTCTTTGGGAGAGCGGTATAAAGAGTTTAAAGTATCATTTGCGCCGCGTGGTCGGCAAGTCTATACTCACTTTCGAGGAGTTTACCACGGTTTTGTCTCAGATAGAGGCATGTCTAAACTCACGTCCATTATTTGCCGTTTCATCCGATGTAAATGATCCAGTGCCACTTACACCTGGCCATTTTTTAATTTGCGCACCATTAACGACGATACCTGATCCTGACTTATCTCACGTTCCCATCTCTCGTCTTGGACTTTGGCAACTTCTCCAGAAGTTTGTCCAAGTCATGTGGAAGGCTTGGTCTCACGACTACTTACATCAATTACAACAACGTCACAAATGGAAATTCGCTAAGGAAAATGTTTCCATTGGTGACCTAGTTTTGCTGATCGAGGATAACTTACCTCCATTAGCGTGGAAATTTGGTGTAATTACCGCCACATTTCCCGGCCCAGACAACTTAATTAGAGTAGTAGACATTCGCACGCCTACTGGCATTTTTCGCAGACCAGTTCACAAGCTATGTTTGTTGCCAGCGTGGGACGAGGCTTAGACACAAGGTCAATATAATTACTTAGCACAATGCTATATTTCACCTGGCCACTGGCTTTCATTACCTTATTGTCTGACAATTTGCTCAACTTTAATTGGTGATATGTATTATCACAACATTTTATGTTAATTTGCATCATTGCGTATTTTACATACTAAATTCGCAAGTGACTTGTAATTTTACAACCATGCACTATGTTATTATATCTATGCTTATCATATTGTTATGGTGGTATACGTTACTATTTTTGTATGTATATATTAATAATTTGTGAGACATACTATGTCCTTTACATACTTATATTTTGATATTGGTAATGGGTTATGTGTCATGTCATTGGTGGTATTGTTCTTATGTAAAAATTTTGTTATATAATATTCGCATGGTCTGCAGCTATACAAACCATGTATGCATTTTCTTGCACATTTTTTGTCAATATGTGTGATATTTTATTACTCTATGAATTTATTACTCGCAATTGTTCAACACATGTATTACATTTTGTATAAACACATTTGTTGTACTTGTCACTTATGCTATTGTGCCTTGTATTCATGTATTTGTAATTATCTAAACCGATTTCTATTGTATTTATTGTGTATAACTTGTATCTATGTAAAACACATTGTTTTACCCGCATCTACTGTCTATAACCATACGCCACGCATATATTTTTATATTGTGTATTTTGTATTTTGTGATCACGTATTGCACAATTATTATTCATGCTTTAATTATGACATACATGTCATTACACTTTATGCTTGCAATCATTCAACAATGTATAATCTGTTTTCACATGACAATTTATTGTACATTCCTGAAACTTCAGGTATAGCATGCATCGTTCAATTATTATAAAGCATTATGCTAAATCTATGTCTTTACATGTATAATTTTATAATAATTTTGTCTGTTCATTTTACACTCAATACTATTGTATAGGTCAACTGGCCTTGACTGGTTCAAGCTAACCATCATGACTTGCATAAAATATTTGCAATTTGTATCGGGCCCATGATGTGATGAGTCATCGATTATTCATCATCAAACATTGTCAAACTATGTATTTTTCATGTCTTATATTGTTTTATATTGTATACATACAATATATATTAGCAATACATTGCTAATTTTTAATTTTTGCATTTATACTCATGTATAAATCAGTTTGCAAGCCAACTCTGGCCTGCTCAACTCTTATCATCATCACTCAAGTTTATCTCTAAACAGTTAATGTTATAACTGTTATCTAACATTTCAATCTCAAGGTTCAATACAATTTATTGAGGTTGACATCTATTATTACGAACACATTGTGTTTTTGTACAATAAGTTATTAAAATGTATTAAAAAAATCTTTTGATTTTTTGCGGGCAGTTATGGACAGTAATGTGGTAATTTTCGTATTTAAAGGTTGGCTAATCTGTATTTTCTAAATTGCGTTTATCAGGTTCATGCATCGTCACAGTTCAACGTGCATCGGCGGGCGGCAAGCGTCAGAACGTTTGCTGCCTTGTTCTGTCTTTCATTTTTTCTTGTTGTCGCGACAATTTATCTAGGCCTTAGGCCTTAACATTTTTATGTAGTGTGGAGTGTTGCACATTTGCGCCTCATTTGCCATGTAGCTTTCATAACAGACTTGGTTTATTCAAAATTTAAATGTCTTTCAGACATAGCCAACCTTAGCATGCTGATTTAATTGTAATACAAAATTTAATAAATGTATCAAATACAGTCCACGATCGTCATTATTCTGCATCCTGGCAATAACTTCATGAAGCATCATTCCTCCTAACATTTAAGGGTCCTACGGGACGAAACTCTAACAGACGGTATTGCTTCATTTAATGATGGGAATATTGTAAAATGCCAGACACTGAAACAACTGAACATATCTCTAGGAAAAAACACAGTTCTAGCCATGAAGATAGCAGATAGGGCATGGATCCTTTTGCAAATAGGCAGGTTCAGGAGGTACAAAAACAGGACAACAAGCAAGAAGACTGAAAGAAAGGAAAGCAGAAGAGAAGCTGGAAGAATCCAAAGATAATCTAATCAATGTGATGGAATTATTTTAAAGCTATGTATGAATAATTATGGTTTTATTTTTAAAACTGTGTTATTTGACTTTAATTGCAGATTTCTCAAAATCATATTTACGTTTACTCTATGCACACTTTTTCAGGAATGAGATAAGATGCAGCCATGAAATTTTTACCACATGTGGTAAAAATATGTTACTGTTAACAGTTTAGCATGGGGGTTTCTTAACATACATATTTACTGAAGAAATAAAAATAAAACTTATTTTTAAAACACTTAAAAAAGAGTTTTAGAAAAAAGTACGAAAAGTATGAAAAAACCTCTTTTTTAATTCCTTCTGTCAAACAACTTACAACTGTCAGACAAAGAAAGCCTAAAATTTTCAGTTTAAAATCTTTCATGGTTTCTGAAAAAAGTGTGCACAAAGTTTGTAAATTGAACATGGGAAAGCTAGACCTTACCAAGTCCCCTAAACCAAAGGACCATAAATCCTTTTCACAGAATTAATGCTACAGTTAACACAACCTTTTCACAGACTTAACATTACAGTTTATGGTGAAGCTAGGTCAGATAACTAAATGAATCAACGGGGTATTTCCTAGGTAAGACCAAAAATTTCTTTTGGAGGTGAGAATAACAGAAGACAGATGACGAGCACAAAAGATAGCAAATGGACACCCATGAAGTCTACATTAATGTTGATTTTTAATGTAAAATTTGTTTTTAATTGTAGAAGCAATGGTGGGAAAAGAAGGGCACATCAACCACCTACAATTAATCCTGATGGTGTACAAAGGATATGGAGAGGAAAACAATATCCCCCTCCACACACAGAGAGTTATATAATTAAAGTTATTTTGGATTATAGAAGAACTGTATGGCACTGAAAATAACAAAATGCATTTATTTTTGGTGTAAGAATATAAAAAATCGGTATGGAGAACCATACATGACTTCCATGTCCTAAAATTAATATTTAAAATCATTTAAATATTAATTAAATAAGTGGATGCTTGAGTTCTGAAGAAATTACGTATCAGCTAAAATGGTACCACCATGTCAGGTGGATTAAGACTATCATCAACCTTCGTGACGAAGGACTGTACTTTTGGATAAAATGTCTGTAGATCAAACGAAGAGCTAGCTAAAGGTAGCTGCGATCTGATTCCTGTAATGATATTGGACTCTCGCTGCGAGGGGGCGAGGGATGTCTATAGTGTTATCAAAGTCTTTCCTGTCAATACTATACTAGTCATTTTTCTTTTTTAAAATCGAGTCTTGATTTCTTTCTTTCCATTTGTCTTCTGATTTCCTGAACGACTATTCTGTTCACCCGTATAATTATAAATTCTTCAAGAGCAAAACATTTCTTCCTTAATACGTTTGTGTCTCCTGTTTAACACCCACCATTCTGATCCATGTCATACGCTATATTCCACAAAAGCTAGTAAATAACTAACCATCAGGGAGGCCAAATATTTTCAATGAGGGGCAAGCAATTTTCCAAAGGAGAAAAATATTTATATATTTTTCATACACACACACACATGCACATATTAGTTTATAATTCTCATATCATAATAGAAATAAGTACACAGATTGTATTAATTGCTTTAATACAACAATACTGCCCAGCGATCCACAGGAGCAAATCGATGTCCATCTTTTCGGCTTGCACACGTTGTGTTGGTGTGGGTTTCAGCACTTTCCATTTAAAAAGCGTGCAAACATAAGAAAATAAACATGAGTGAGGCCAGAAATAACGTGAATTTTGTATGTGTGTGTCTGTGTGTCCTGCAGGCCTTTGTATTGCGGTAATCACAATAATAAAACTTTGGAAAGTAAACATTACATAATTGAGATATGCTTGCCTGCCAGGAATGATATATTGTCACTCATACATGATTTAAATTAAAATGAAAAATATAGAATTTTGTTAAAGTGAAATGAAATGTTTCCATAGAAACTACTTATTTGTTGTCAATAACGTAGTACACATATAAAACTTATAAAAATTTACCTCCTCCATCATCAACTACCATTTTAATTTATAAAAAAAATTACCCCCTCTCCCCTTCAACTACCCTTTTTATTTATAGATATTTCATCTACCTTTCTACAGCAGATTATTATGACCTTCCTTTCAGTATACTTTATTTATCAAAATTAAGCACTTTACTCTTGTTAAAATGTCAAATGTTGCTGGTAAACTACCCCTTTCCCTTAACCGATCTTCACCAAAAACAATAGACCTTGAGTCCTCTACAATTCAGGGCTGTATGCAGAAAATTATTTGATTCTGTTTGAATTTGCGGCTGTTATCGTTTTGCCATAGAAAACATTCTACACACAGGCACTTTTCGAAAAATGACTTTTATTCATGTTTTGATGGTAGTACAATCAGAATCTGCCATTCTATCGAACACGATTTTTTTCGCCATGACCATACTTCCATTTCCTTATGGAACATGGAAGTAAAAGTGCTGAACATCCAATTAAACTGAATTCAACAATTTTTAGACCCAGTTACTTACAACAACACGTGTAGAATGAAAAACTGAATATTGGTCATCATGTACAGTAGGCAGTGATTGGTCTACTTGAATGTTATTAATTTTTCAGTGTTGTTAATTTAAAGTATTATTAAATGAGAGTGTTTTGAGTGTTTTTAAATGAATCACGTATGAGTGAAAATATATCGTTCCTGGCAGGCAAGCATATCTCAATTATGTAATGTTTACTTTTCCAAAGTTTTATTATTGTGATTACTGCAATAAAAAGTTTGGCAGGACACACACACACACACACACACACACACACACACACACACACACACACACACACACACACACACACACACACACACACACACACACACACACAAAATTCGCGTTATTTCTGGCCTCACTCATGTTTATTTTCTTATGTTTGCACGCTTTTTAAATGGAAAGTGCTGAAACCCACACCAACACAACGCGTGCAAGCTGAAAAGATGGACATCGATTTGCTCCTGTGGATCGCTGGGCAGTATTGTTGTATTAAAGCAATTAATACAATCTGTGTACTTATTTCTATTATGATATGAGAATTATAAACTAATATGTGCATGTGTGTGTGTATGAAATATATATAAATATTTTTCTCCTTTGGAAAATTGCTTGCCCCTCATTGAAAATATTTGGCCTCCCTGATGGTTAGTTATTTACTAGCTTTTGTGGAATATAGCGTTATGACATGGATCAGAATGGTGGGTGTTAAACAGGAGACACAAACGTATTAAGGAAGAAATGTTTTGCTGAAGAATTTATAATTATACGGGTGAACAGAATAGTCGTTCAGGAAATCAGAAGACAAATGGAAAGAAAGAAATCAAGACTCGATTTTAAAAAAGAAAAATGACTAGTATAGTATTGACAGGAAAGACTTTGATAACACTATAGACATCCCTCGGCCCCTCGCAGCGAGAGTCCAATATCATTACAGGAATCAGATCGCAGCTACCTTTAGCTAGCTCTTCGTTCGATCTACAGACATTTTATCCAAAAGTACAGTCCTTCGTCACGAAGGTTGATGATAGTCTTAATCCACCTGACATGGTGGTACCATTTTAGCTGATACATAATTTTTTCAGAACTCAAGCATCCACTTATTTAATTAATATTTAAATGATTTTAAATATAAATTTTAGGACATGGAAGTCATGTATGGTTCTCCATGACGATTTTTTCTCTGTCTATTATGAAAGTAAGAGAAGAGACTATTTTATGAAATTAAAACAAAATTATGCTGGATAGTATAATAACTGTAGAATAATAAAGTGATTAAGTAAACATTAACATGCAAGGTGTTTACATTAACTTACAATTAGTAGCACACCTGGAGTATATACTTTATCCTCTTTTTGTCTGTCACCAATAATAAGAGGTGTTCCATACCAGAAGCACAGTGAGTACGCCCAGAATATTAACATCCAAGTAATTCCACCACCAAGTCCAACATATACACCGCTTTTTACTCCTATTTTATGAGCGGGTGCCATTTTCTGTTCATATCTGTCAAAAGTAAAAAATTTATACTTGCTTAATTACTTATCATATATAACTTTAGATTTGAACACATATTACAAAATTGTTTTCTGAATCTGAACTTACTGTATTTTCTGAAATTGTTTTTCAAGAAATATTTCTTTTCATTATGCTAAAATTTGCATTTAAAATTTTACAATTGTTTTTCCAGATTTTTTATTATAACTCAGCATCTTTTGTTTAGAATAGTTTAATTTTATGTTTATATGCACACTTCTGTTTCACTGCTGTTAAAAAAGTTTCTGTGGAATATGATTCGGTTCTGTTATGTCAGACTCCAAATGGTTTGTGCAAAATGTTTAAATTTTAGTCATCATGTTTTATACAAATCTTATAAAGTTTTATAAGATTCAAGACAATTGTTTCTATTATTTTATAGTATGACATCCATTGTACTGATAAACACACTTTTTTAATTATACAGTATAACATTAATGTGATTGATTTGTGGAAAAATAAATATTATTATTGTGCATTCAATATGTATTTATAAAGTGATGTGTACAGTATATTATCTTTGTTATATAAGATAATACATGTCACCTAAACAAAAAAGTTGCAAAATATTTAAATATAAAGATTTTATTGTTAAAGAAATGCTTTAACCAAGTGCTGATACCTTGTCAGTAAAGAATTTCCAGACTCTAGGAACTGTATCACAAAATATAAATTTTATTCTTGGATTTAGTTGTCCATGATGTGTCCATTAATTAATTAAATATAATTAAATCACTACCGATAATTCAATGAGGTGGTTTGCATTGAAGCAAACCACACATACAAAAACATCGACAATAACATGACATTCTACACGTGCACACAAAAGGCCGAAAACTAGACACTCTTAAACAATTGGAAATATACAAACATACAAAAACACATAAAAACGACATCCTAAACGAACAGACACAATTCAAATCACATGCATTATTCGATCATATCACAACCCACACACACAACATCGATCCTTCAAAAGTTGATACCGTCACCAAAAACAAGACGGTCAGTGCTCCCAGTGGCAGCCTCTGAAGAAGCTTTTTAAAAGCAAAAACTGGTTCAGGCTATAAGGTAAAACTTTTGTGTTTTTACCCATAAAAACTGTGTGTTCTGAGTCGGTAATGATTTAATTATATTTAGTAAATTTTATTGTTTACTGTAAGCATATCAAAAACACAGAACAGAAACAAGTAAAATGAATAAAGTTATACCTTTCAACCTCTTTCTCTTCACCACCGTAAGCAACAACTGTCCTGATAGACGATAATACTTCCTCTACCACAGACCCTGCTTCTCCATAACTTTGTGCTTCTTTTGTTGTTAGACTTGTTTGAACCTAACACATGCCATACATTTATAAAAAGTTAATGTACTAAACATTTATAAACGTTGTAGCGTGACAGAAAATCCACCTTGTTATAATTTAAAAAATAATCAAGTATATAATAAAAATAAAATGGCATAAAGGAAAATTACTATAAAAATTAATCAAGGACCTCAGTAAATTGAAATCATAGATTCGAAGAAATAAAGTGAATTAAAAACAACCATACAATCATAAATCATAGGAAAATAATGATAATCCAATGTATAGAGTAATTATACCCAGGTAGAATAGGAGCATGTAAGGAAATACCATGGATAAACAAACCTCCATAATAAAAGGATAGCTATTGGAAAAAACAACCACATATTATAAAAATAGAAACCCCCAAAAAAGATGAAATGTCAATAAGAAAAGTACAATACAATAAAATAAGAATAAATGTAAAGTAGGTGTAAGTAAAGGTTCTAGATATATGATTAAAAGTGTACCAGTGCAATTTATTTTTATGATGAAAAGCAACTAATGATGATCACATTTAAGTGATATTCTTTATCTTACAAGACTAGATAAAATGACTAGAAATAAGATAAGAGAATGCAGTGAATAGTGATGTGAACAAGGGTAAATCCCTAAACAAAAACAAAAACAGCAAAAGACTGCATAAAAATTAATTTTAATAAACTATTTAAATAAAAAACAGATGTGTTTTGTTGATGTTAACAGTTCATTTAACTCAAGGCTTGAATGCTTGAGATTGAGTCTATTTTTTTTTATATAATATCTTTATTATGTTTTAATGATATCAATTAATAATAAACACTACTGTAATTAAGTATGGGCCATTTAGTTAAGATTTTATATGAATTGTATGTCAGAAAGGGTATTAGCAAGCTGAAATAATAATAAACTTTGTAATTGAACTAACATAAAATATAGGGCAAATGGTAAATATCACCAACATTATAATTAGTAAATAAGTTAATGAAATTAATTAAATTAATGAAAATTGTGTAATGAAAATCAATAACCGTGTATAATAACTGTAACAACACTTTGTGAAGGTATTGAAGGAATGTATAAAATATTATTAGAAAAAATGCAAGTGTAATAACACTGGAATCTAAGGAAAAGCCTAAATTGAAGATAATATTCAAATTAGCTAACCAAATCATAAAGTTACTGAGAATTAAAGAAAACAAACCATAATAATTCAATCAACGATCTTGTTCAATGATAATTAGAATCTAACAGAAATTGTAAACCATTTAATGTGGAAGGAAGTAAAGTAGCTAAAGCCTACAACCAAATATACTGTAAATATGACTTTTTAAGTTAAAAAATACTATAAAGTATATCATGTGTGGTATTAAAGGATGCAGAATTAAATAAGGAAATTGATTATGTAATTAGTATTTAATAAGAATAAATAATAAGCAAAATGTAATTAATAATATAATGTAAAAGTCAATTATTTAGTACAACATATAATTGATGCTGAAGTGTCAGCTAATTAAACCAATGTGAATTTAATATTAAATCAGCCAGGACCTTTTGTATGAAGAAGAAAGAGAGTTAGTTGATTGTTAAACGTTGAGATGAACACATCGGAACGATCTCACACAAATTAAAAAAATTAAAAAAGATAGAAGATATAATTTTGATACGAACTAAACCTATAAAAATAAGAAAGAGAAATTTAAAAATATGAGTCATCAACACTGAGTTCAAATGAAATAAATCAAATTAGTCAATTTATGAAGATTGGAAGGCATAACCCAGATATTAGAACAATATAAACGTTAATTCAGAATTTTATCGATAAGAAATTTGCCATTGTAAAACCTTATGAACTACTGGAACAAGAACACATTTGAACACTAATTGCCAAGCCAAACAATGGATCACTAATCCCAAGTAATTACACTGTTATGAAGAGAAATTAATCACTACTGCTCGGATGAGGAACACATAAAGAATCAACATTTATTTGAAGAAATTCCTTCGTGAAGACTTCTCGTACATACGCAGCAAGGAGGCAGCCATCTTTGTTTTGACAACGCACCAGTCCACTCAGCCAGCTGTGGTGACGTCAACCTTCGCCCAGATTTGTTGGTTTGAGAAATCTAATTTTATTAACATTTTTATATTAAATATTATTTCTATTTTTATAATTAAAACTTTTTTATTGTAAGTGTTGTACTTTCAGCATTGCCCTTTCTCTGACTATTTAAATAACAGCTAAAAAAACCTGTAATTCAATGTTAATAATTTATATAAAGAAACAGATTTGCCCTGTGATATGAGTTTTCGAGCTGTGGATTAGCAGTTCGATTCAAAGTCGATTAATCGTTATTAGATTAATAAATTCATTTAATATTCTAATTTTGAGTTTTATTTCTTGGTAAACATATATATACATATATATATATATATTGTAGCATAACAAAATTATCACGCTAAACATTTAACTTAATGCAACATAAATAAAGAAGAAAAGTTCCATAGTGAGTGAGAAGAATGAATTGTTTTAAGGATTACACTGGAAACTGTATATTAAGTCAATAAAATGTTAATAAGAATGAAAAATAACAAAGAAAACCATTGATCAAAATAACTTACAATGTAAAAACCCAAAAAAACCAGCAGTATACCCAGTAGATTGGGGAAGCAGTAAAAAGGGAAGGACAAGAAAAAGGAAATAAAAGGATGAAACCATATTAATAAGGGAAATGTATAAGGTCAAGATGCAGAGAAACCACAAGACCAGAAATTACTAATATAATAATGAAGAAAGGACAAAATAGGTCAAGATTTCTACAAAGAGCCTAGAAACAAGAAGAGTTATTCCAAAAAATGTTAATAATGGAATACATACCATTGAACAAAATTAAAACCAATATATTTAGACCCAGTAACAAGTTACAAGATACAATCCCAAAGAAAACCGAATTGTATACTAGTTATAAGTATAATATGTGAAAAATTATTAAAAGGACTACCATTAGTGTAGCCAAAATAAGTGACACACTATAATGAAGTGTAGTGTAAGAAATCTATTAAAAATACTACCATCAGTGTAGGGAAATACTATATAAAAACTAAAAGACAGTCTAATGACTGAGGGCAATTTTGATAATAAAAGTGTTTTCAAAAATTAAGTAGTATAAGAGAATAAATAGGTATAAGATGTTTTTATTTTTTTTCATTGTGTTACCAAAAATAAATATAATGAACACTAGAGACAGTTAATAACTGAAGGTGTTAGTAATTATAAGATGTTTTTATTTTCATTTCATTATATTACTAAAATAGATATAATAAACACAAGAGACAGTGGATAACTGAAAGTGTTATTAGGCATAAGATGTTTTTGTTATGTTTAAATGATATTATAAAAAAAAAAAGTTTAGTAGATATAAGATATTCTGTTATATTTTTAAATCATGTTATTTAATTTTCAAGTTCGTAAGGCAGAGAGGCAAGTAGGAAATAGAAATGTAATAATTTTATTCAAAACAGTAAACCATATATAATGTACAAGCAGACTAGCTAAGACACCACTTTAGAAAACACAGACTAGTAATGTAAACCCAAAACTATCTATCAGAGAATCCAATTACATAATAGGGAATAGAATTCAATACATACAATACAGAAATTGAAAATATAATTAATACAGACACAATTAATAGCGAATAGAATGACAAAGGAAAGAAAATTAACTTCTTTTTGAAACAAATAATACTAGGCCTATAATGGTAATCAAATCAGACTAAACAGTAAATTAATCAATATTGAAGTGTTTTAACAACAAAATTATTAACAACAAAGATAATCACGGAGTTATTAAGTGTATTCCATGGAACTATTATCAGAAAAAACAATTAAAAACCATTTAAACACTAAATTTGTACAAAATATGAGGCATACAATAATTATAAAAAATTGTAATTTTTGGGCTTAAATGAGCTTGAAACAAACCCAGCTATATATCCAAAGATGTAAAATTAATTAATCAATATTACTGAGTAGTTAGATTTATGTAAAATTAAGAAATATTTGAAATACAGTAAAAAATAAGAAAACTTATTATGTATATTTAGATGGTGAACCAAGTCTTAGACAGATATTTTTATAATTAACAATATAAAGAGGAAAAAGGCATATCACAAATTACCCTAAAACGACGACGTTCAGTCTATTGTTAATCGTGAAGACGACTAGTTGAAAATGTATTAACAGAATACCGAAAAAGAATAATTTTGTGTAAAACCGAGTGTGGTTATGCGGAGTGTAATAGAGGTTATCTAAAAATGAAAATAACATTAACTAGTAATATTTAACACCTCACTAATTCCAAACAACAGTAATAACATCATCAAACTCAAACACAAGAAATCAACGGCCATTCTGAGACGATTTTGGACCATATTCGCAGAACACGTATATACATATTTGAACACCGGACACTTCACAAGAAACCCATCATGAAACGACATCGCAGGAGAAGAGAGGACACTCTACACTATATTCCTGGACCAACACTACTTCGCAGAGAAGGGAATATTTATTTATTTCTGCGGGAGAAGCCCAACCAGTTCATCGCAGCTAAGATCGAGGTGACGGCAGCCATACTTGATTTACGAACCAGCACGAGTACACTGCCAGCTTGAAGGGAGTGACGTCATTTCGTCGAATGGTTCGATATTAATTTTCCTAATTGACAATTTAAATAATAATATTGTTTTATTTCAGCCATAATAATTTAGTTTAAGAATACCTGTAAGAATGTATCTTGTTCCTTGCCCTCTGACCATTTCGACTCGTTAAAAGAACCATAATTACTAACCTTGTAAAAAATATATTTTGTTGATCTTGTTCGCTACCGACTGGAGCACATATTAGCCAATGCCTTGGCCATGCGCAGTTTGAATGGCGCATAATTTTGAATGTCAATAAATGAACATCATTATTCAGTTACAAGAGTTGTCTTTATTTATATAATTAATGTTAACTATTTTTTTTCTTCCAAATAAAAATGATTTACAGTGCTAGAATAAATATCTAAGAAAAGTACACACACAATTAATTAATTATTAATTAATTATTTATTAATTAATTAAATTAACCAATTAACCAAAAACTAAATATTAGTAAAAATTTCATAACTTACTGTATATTATTTTATTATCAATCAATCACACTTAATTATAAAACATTATTTATATTTAATTTATTCTTTGTAATTGGTGAATCCAAAGTGGAGCTGTATCATCGGCGAGTTCAACACCGAGATCAGACAACATATATAATTCTTGCTATCTATATCTAAATTCTTTTATTTATATTTGTAATATTAATGATATTACAAATTGGCTAGCCCAACCAGTGGGGCTTTAAGGAGTCAGACTGATCCAGTGATAAAGAGCAATACATCTATATTTTATTTATTATTTATTTATATTTGTAATATTATTATATTACAAATTGGCGTCCAACTAAAGGGCTTTAAATAGGAGGTAATAGAGTTATAAAATAAGGACGAGTGTCCAATTTCCTATTTTTAGCTCGGCAGCGGTCAATAGGTCGGAAGAAGGAGCGAGATGCACAGGAGAGCTACATCAAGGAAAAGGGCTATGGAGGCCGAGCAGGAGGTAGACATGGAGGATAAAGAGGTGACACCAGTGGAAGATGTGGAGTCGATGTTACCGCCAGCAGAACCAAACAAGCCTGCACCACAGGAGGAACAGCTGGAGAAATCCACCACGAAGGAAGATACAAAATTGGATAGAATGATGGAGATGTTACTCAGAGAATTTAAAACGACAAAAGAAGAGTTGGGTAATAAAATCGGAGATACCAACAAGAAAATCGAAGAAAATAGTAAGGAAATGAAGAATGATAACCAACGATTGAAGGAGGAATTAAGAGAAAATAGTAAGAAGATGGAGAACGATAACCAACAATTGAAGGAGGAATTAAGAGAAAACAGTAAGAAGATGGAGGAGAAAATGGAAGAAAATAGTAAGAAGCGGGAAAACAATAACCAACAATTGAAGGAGGAACTAAGTAATAAAATTGGAGATACCAGTAAGAAGATCGAGGAGAAGATGGAGGAAAATATTCAGAAGATTGAGGAGAAAATGGAGGAAATAAAGACTGACAATAAACAGTCGAAGGAGGAATTAACCCAGATAAGCCAAAAACTGGAAGAGACCAACAAGAAGATGGAAGAAACAAGTCGAAAAATGGAAAGCAATAATCAGCAATTGAGAGAAGAATTGAAGGAGACGAACCAAGAGAATATGAACCGATTAGATGGAAAGATGGAAGCATTGAAGGAAGAACTGGGGCAAAAGATAGCTGAAAATAATGAAACAATCAGCAAGAAGGTAGGAGAGGAATTAACGGTAATCGAACAAAAGGTTACGAGAGCTGACGAAAGATCGAGTCAAACCGAACGAGAAGTACAGAGTATCAAGACAGAAATAAACACTAAGGTAAACAACATTGAAGAAACGACTAGGAAGACGTTGGAGGAAAGACTAAGAGAAACACGTGATGACTGGGAGCGAGTGCAGGACCGATTCACAGAAAAATGTGACGGCATTTAAGCTACTGTGACCAGTATCAACAGTCAGGTGCGACAGAACCAAACAGATATAGACCTATTCCATAGTCGACCGACAAGCGTTACCAGTTGTCCTAACAGCGAGAATCGCGAAGGAATTAACTTCAGGTTTTATAAAAACAAACCAATGGAGTTCCTAGCCAGAATCGAAGAGTACTTCACCAAACACAGGGGTAATCGCTGGAGGGAGAATAAAGAAGTGCTTGACGAATCGTTCAAGGAGATAGCAGATAATTGGTGGATGGCGATAAGGGACGAAGTGACCGATTACCAACAATTCAAAACGCTATTCAAAGCCAAATATTAGTCTGAATCAACACAAAATATCGCCAGAGACGGGATCTGTCATGGAAAATACAACCCGTATGGAAACCAGACTCTAACGGCATACTTCTTGGGAAAGGTGTGCGTGGCCAAACATCTAGAGCCCAGAATACCGGAAGAATGCCTGGTCAGCAAGCTCTCCTACCATTATGAGAAAGATATAATAAGAGCTAGAAGAAACAGTCAAATAAATACTGTGCAAGCAATGACCGAGCTCTTAGAAATGTATGAGCATGAAGATTATTACCGCCAAAGTCGCAGGAGATATGAAAAGCCGGAACCAAGAAGTAACACCAATAATTTGAATAATAATAATCGGCAGAATGTGGGCAACAACAATAATTATAATTCCGCAAATCGGAATAATGCCGAATACAATTATAACACCCGTAATAACAATAATTTACCTAGATTTAACAACAATAATAATAATAATCATGTTCCTCGCATTAATAATAATGACAACAACAACAACAATAATAATAATAATAATAATAACCATCCACAAAACAACAACGGTTATTATAATAATAATCGTAATTATGTTCCAAATGGTCAGAGGAACCCCAACCCCTCTAATAACAATTACCCTAGTAATTATAACAGGAATTACCCGAATGGAGGTAATAACAATAATTACAGGACATATCGACCTCATATTAACTACATCAGAGCGGAAGGCAGTGGACAAAGGAGGTACCAGCCTCAACGAAGGAGCCGATATTATGAGTACGAGACCTTTCAAGGAAGTCAGGGAAGTAATCGTTACAGAGAGTACGAGCCCAGACGTAGTTCCAGCCTGGACAATCAGCGAAGACTACCTGTAACGGAAGCCCAACAGGACGAGCGTGCAGAACCAAACGAAGCAGTCTCAGGACTCCAAGTTGATGCTTCCAACGGCCTAATCCGTAATGATGCAGAACATTTAAACGAACGGAGGCAGTAATAAACTCCAATAACCCTTTACTGCTCCAATCTGCTGGGTTTGACCAAGGAATAAATTTGAAGAAAGACAGAAAAAATTTTACAATAATATACAGTAATTATTTGAAAGATATTCGTAAGGACCTGCTAGAAGAAAGCGAAATTAATATTAATAATAATAACAATGAAATAATATATATAATTGCAGAAATTGAGGGTATTTCTGTTCCTATAATGATAGACACTGGAGCCAATGTCTCTATAATAAATCGTAATGAGTTGGACCGGATACAGCAGGAATGCCACAAAAACTTACCGGTACTACCTATTAATAATATTGTACTTGTAGGAGCTACCGGCAGACAGAACAAGACCATAAGAAAACAGGTATCCCTAAGTGTCAACAGTCAGGGCATTAGTGTAGATATGATATTTCTTATTGGAGCCGGATTACCTTTCAACATCATGATAGGATGTGACATATTGCGCAGAAACTCAGCAGTTATCGACTTGTGCCGAGGAAAGGCGTCACTCTTTGCTGAAGGTTCGACCTGGGTAGCCAATTTAACTAATAACAAGACGTTAGACTCCAGACAACTTCTCGACCATCAAAATAAGGTGAATTACTTGTCCAACTACTCAACAAACAACAAGCCAGTACATCAGGATTCGGAGGATGACCTATGGCAACAAAAGATTCAGGAGATACGTAACTTCCAGTGCCATAATACTACCGAGCAATTAGAGGAAAACCAGCTGAATCAATTGGTCAACATATATGAAAAATATCGAGCTGTATTTTCGGACGAACCTGGAAAGATCCGGAACTACCAATGTTCCATATGATTCAGAGAACCGGTAGAATTTAATCGAAAGTCGTATCCCATAGCACAATCTTTGAAGGAAGCCGTACGCACAGAGATCCAGAATATGATCAGTAAAGACATTATCGAGAGCAGTCAATCGCCATACACTAGCCCAATTGTGGCTATACAAAAGAAAAATGGGAAGGTAAGGCTTTGCCTTGACGCACGTGAGATAAATAAAATGATAATTAACGATCATACCTCACCTGGCGAAATTGATGAGATATTGAAGAGATTTCATGGAACGAAGTTCATTACCACGTGGGATACCGTCTGCGGCTATTGGCAGGTGGAGTTGCACCCAGCAAGCTGGCAATACATGGCGTTCATCTTCGAAGGGCGCAATTATCAGTTTAAGAGGTTGCCCTTCGGGTTGGTGAACTCAGTAGCTGTTTTTGTCGCCTGTATGGATCATATACTCGGACCAGAAGCGCTCCAATTCACGACTGTCTATGTTGATGATCTCCTAATAACATCAACCAATTGGGAAGAACACTGTTACCATGTGGAGCATGTCTTGAAGAAGCTTGCTGAAAATAATGTTACCCTTAAACTAGACAAGTCCAAGCTTATAGCTAAAGAAGTACAATTCTTGGGTTTCCAGTTAAACAGTCAAGGAGTAACACCATCAACAGAAAAGGTAGACGCCATACAACGATTCCCTATACCAAAAAACAGAAGGCAACTACAATCATTTTTAGGCCTGTGTAACTACTATAGGAAGTTCCAAAATAATTATTCCGAACTGACAGCCCGTTTTCAGTACCAGTTATCGTCCAAGAATAAATGTCGATGGGGTCAAGAACAAGACGAAACCTTCAAATCAATTAAGGAGAAGTTCTTAGAAGCAGTAATGCTCAACCATCCGGATTTTAACCGACCCTTCTTTCTAAACTGTGACGCTAGTAACATTAGCTTGGGATCAACACTGTACCAAGAAGACGAAAGTGGAAACCATCTAGTAGTGAGCTTTGCTAGCAGAACCCTTAACCAGTGTGAAAAGGACTATAATGTGACGGAAAAGGAACTGCTAAGTGTAGTCTTTGCCTGCGGGAAGTTTCGGACGTATATCCTCGGATATCCAGTGACCGTTCGAACAGATCACAAATCAATATCATTTCTGAGAAGATGCAAGTTAAGCCATGGTAGATTGACCAAATGGGTACTCGCCCTGCAGGAATACGATATACAGTGGGAGTATGTTCCTGGAAGTAAAAATGTAGTAGCCGACGTATTGTCGAGAGTAAATCTGGAAGAACAAACGTTCGAAGCCAAAAAGGAAAGCATCTTGAAAATCTATAATATTATTAAGGACAGATCCGATTTAGAAAAGATAGTGCAGGACATCAGCAAACACCAGCAGTCCGACCCGAAGTTAAACCACATTAAACTTCGTCTCTCCAACCAAGATGACACAATAACCAAATTTTATTGTGTACATAACGGAATATTATTCATCAAAACATCCCTTGATGAAGAGATATGGAAGATCATGATCCCTACTACAATCGAAAAGGATATCATCCTTGACTATCATCTACGATACGGTCACATGGGAGCCATGAAGGTGATCAAGGCGATAGAAGAGAATTGTCATATAAAAAGTATAAATAGAAAGACGAGAAACTACCTCAAAACCTGTCTGATATGTCAATTGGTGAAAACCAACAATGAGAGAAAAGAGGGTATGATGATACCAATTACCTCACAAGCCAAACTGGAAAAGGTCTTTCTGGGGATATGTGGTCCATTTCCCCGCAGTGGCGGACGCCATCGATACAAATACATTATTATCATGATGGACCATTTCACAAAATTCACAAAACTGTACCCTGTGAACAGAGCCACCACTTTGAAGACTCTAGGAATAATAACAAACCATTACATTCCAGAGATAGGGAGCCCGGCATCCATAATCACAGACCATGGAACGCAATTTAAGGGTTGGAGGTGGAGAAACACTCTAAATACGTTGGGCATTAAAACATACAAGACATCTGTCTACCACCCCAGCAGCAATCCAGCGGAGAGGGTACTGCGAGAAGTCGGAAGAATATTACGGACTTATTGCTATAATCAACAAAAGAAGTGGCAAGAATATTTATTAGCTACTGAAGAATTCCTTAATTTGTCATATCACCCTGCTATAGGTACCACGCCATACACGGCAATGTATGAAAAACCGCCTCCAAGAGAAATACAAGACATAATAGAGTTCCCCATGAGTCAAGAATACAAATTCAATCGAATCAGATTCTACAATAAATTGGCAGAAGACCAGGAAAGGCGCAAGAACAAATATCAAAAGGCGATTAAGAAAATAATAAGCTATGAAGTCGGAGAAAAGGTACTGCTAAAAAACAGGGAATTACCCAGTACTTTGGAAGGCATTACCAAAAAGTTGTTACTGCTGTATACCGGCCCATACCTGATTATTAAAAACAATAATAACAATACGTATGTACTAAAGGATATCATTTCAAATAAAGTAAAAGAAACTTATAATCAGTTATCCATTAAAAAATATTTAGAGGAGATAGAAAATTTCCAAATTCAAAAAATCAGTAAGTACAACTTACACCAAATATTCAAAGAATTATGAAGAAAAAAAAAGAATTTTGATGAACAAAAAATTTTCAAAATTCAAAAATTAGTAAGTCCAACTTACACTGATCATTTGAAAGACTATTATGAATGAAGAAGAAAAAAGAATTTTGATGAACAAAAAATTTTCAAAATTCAAAACAATAATAAGTACAACTTACACTAAAACATTTGAGAAAAAACAACTATGAATAAGAAAGAATTTAGTTGAATAAAAATATCTAAAGTTAAAAAATAGTAAGCTCATATCATTACTCATACAAATGATGAGAAATAACTCTGAAATATGAAAAAAGATTTTGTAAGAAAGAGATACAAAATTCTAAAGGAGAAAGGAAACCAGAATATCATATGACTTAATCGAAACAACTTAACCAAACTCACAAAGAAAATAATTTAATAAAAATGGAACAATGAAGAAGGACCAACTCAGTAAAGACCAAATAGTGAGACCAGAAACCAAAAACCCTGATACTATTAATGATAATATTGTTGCAATAACCACTGTTATAGTGAAAGTGATAAAGAATTAATTCATGTTATACCATGAGCAATAAAAATAACTCATTGGATACCAGATGGTAGAAAGAATAAATATAAATGCTAATTACTATGTAAACATGATGAAGTGATGAAATGTATATTATACCACATACCTAAACCACCTAATATGGAATAAGCTTTAAGAGAGAAGAAGAGTCAAGTGTATAAAAGTATTAATTAATATAAAGTATTATGAAGTGAAGAATCTAAAGATGTTTATTTTAGTCAAAAGAGCTACTTTTACTGTTTATTTATTTTTATGACTGGATGTAGAAAATGCCATCAGTCTTATATTTTGAGCAGAGATGATAATGCCTCTGGACTCAATTAATTGAAGTGTTGGACAGCAGGGATTGAAGCCAAAAGTGCCACTCTGAACTGTTCCAATTAATTTGTTAGGGAATGTTAGGGAGTAAACATACTGGTGAGGAAGCACCAAATAAGAAAGAATATAAAATGAATGATAATGCTATACACAAGATTGAAGATCACTTATTAATGAAGAAAGAAACTAATGAAGGAGATACACATCATCTGAGAGGAAGCAACGGTGGAAAAAGAAGGTATATAAAGTGAAAACATGTGATCACGAAGAAAATATGGTAAATACAAAAGAATTAGTAGTAATTATTTCATCCATACTAAGAGTATGATCTGAACTAATCACTTTTACAGGAGAGCATATGTAGCATAACAAAATTATCACGCTAAACATTTAACTTAATGCAACATAAATAAAGAAGAAAAGTTCCATAGTGAGTGAGAAGAATGAATTGTTTTAAGGATTACACTAGAAACTGTATATTAAGTCAATAAAATGTTAATAAGAATGAAAAATAACAAAGAAAACCATTGATCAAAATAACTTACAATGTAAAAACCCAATAAACCAGCAGTATACCCAGTAGATTGGGGAAGCAGTAAAAAGGGAAGGACAAGAAAAAGGAAATTAAAGGTTGAAACCATATTAATAAGGGAAATGTATAAGGTCAAGATGCAGAGAAACCACAAGACCAGAAATTACTAATATAATAATGAAGAAAGGACAAAATAGGTCAAGATTTCTACAAAGAGCCTAGAAACAAGAAGAGTTATTCCAAAAAATGTTAATAATGGAATACATACCATTGAACAAAATTAAAACCAATATATTTAGACCCAGTAACAAGTTACAAGATACAATCCCAAAGAAAACCGAATTGTATACTAGTTATAAGTATAATATGTGAAAAATTATTAAAAGGACTACCATTAGTGTAGCCAAAATAAGTGACACACTATAATGAAGTGTAGTGTAAGAAATCTATTAAAAAGACTACCATCAGTGTAGGGAAATACTATATAAAAACTAAAAGACAGTCTAATGACTGAGGGCAATTTTGATAATAAAAGTGTTTTCAAAAATTAAGTAGTATAAGAGAATAAATAGGTATAAGATGTTTTTATTTTTTTTCATTGTGTTACCAAAAATAAATATAATGAACACTAGAGACAGTTAATAACTGAAGGTGTTAGTAATTATAAGATGTTTTTATTTTCATTTCATTATATTACTAAAATAGATATAATAAACACAAGAGACAGTGGATAACTGAAAGTGTTATTAGGCATAAGATGTTTTTGTTATGTTTAAATGATATTATAAAAAAAAAAGTTTAGTAGATATAAGATATTCTGTTATATTTTTAAATCATGTTATTTAATTTTCAAGTTTGTAAGGCAGAGAGGCAAGTAGGAAATAGAAATGTAATAATTTTATTCAAAACAGTAAACCATATATAATGTACAAGCAGACTAGCTAAGACACCACTTTAGAAAACACAGACTAGTAATGTAAACCCAAAACTATCTATCAGAGAATCCAATTACATAATAGGGAATAGAATTCAATACATACAATACAGAAATTGAAAATATAATTAATACAGACACAATTAATAGCGAATAGAATGACAAAGGAAAGAAAATTAACTTCTTTTTGAAACAAATAATACTAGGCCTATAATGGTAATCAAATCAGACTAAACAGTAAATTAATCAATATTGAAGTGTTTTAACAACAAAATTATTAACAACAAAGATAATCACGGAGTTATTAAGAATATTCCATGGAACTATTATCAGAAAAAACAATTAAAAACCATTTAAACACTAAATTTGTACAAAATATGAGGCATACAATAATTATAAAAAATTGTAATTTTTGGGCTTAAATGAGCTTGAAACAAACCCAGCTATATATCCAAAGATGTAAAATTAATTAATCAATATTACTGAGTAGTTAGATTTATGTAAAATTAAGAAATATTTGAAATACAGTAAAAAATAAGAAAACTTATTATGTATATTTAGATGGTGAACCAAGTCTTAGACAGATATTTTTATAATTGAACAATATAAAGAGGAAAAAGGCATATCACAAATTACCCTAAAACGACGACGTTCAGTCTATTGTTAATCGTGAAGACGACTAGTTGAAAATGTATTAACAGAATACCGAAAAAGAATAATTTTGTGTAAAACCGAGTGTGGTTATGCGGAGTGTAATAGAGGTTATCTAAAAATGAAAATAACATTAACTAGTAATATTTAACACCTCACTAATTCCAAACAACAGTAATAACATCATCAAACTCAAACACAAGAAATCAACGGCCATTCTGAGACGATTTTGGACCATATTCGCAGAACACGTATATACATATTTGAACACCGGACACTTCACAAGAAACCCATCATGAAACGACATCGCAGGAGAAGAGAGGACACTCTACACTATATTCCTGGACCAACACTACTTCGCAGAGAAGGGAATATTTATTTATTTCTGCGGGAGAAGCCCAACCAGTTCATCGCAGCTAAAATCGAGGTGACGGCAGCCATACTTGATTTACGAACCAGCACGAGTACACTGCCAGCTTGAAGGGAGTGACGTCATTTCGTCGAATGGTTCGATATTAATTTTCCTAATTGACAATTTAAATAATAATATTGTTTTATTTCAGCCATAATAATTTAGTTTAAGAATATCTGTAAGAATGTATCTTGTTCCTTGCCCTCTGACCATTTCGACTCGTTAAAAGAACCATAATTACTAACCTTGTAAAAAATATATTTTGTTGATCTTGTTCGCTACCGACTGGAGCACATATTAGCCAATGCCTTGGCCATGCGCAGTTTGAATGGCGCATAATTTTGAATGTCAATAAATGAACATCATTATTCAGTTACAAGAGTTATCTTTATTTATATAATTAATGTTAACTATTTTTTTCTTCCAAATAAAAATGATTTACAGTGCTAGAATAAATATCTAAGAAAAGTACACACACAATTAATTAATTATTAATTAATTAATTAAATTAATCAATTAACCAAAAACTAAATATTAGTAAAAATTTCATAACTTACTGTATATTATTTTATTATCAATCAATCACACTTAATTATAAAACATTATTTATATTTAATTTATTCTTTGTAATTGGTGAATCCAAAGTGGAGCTGTATCATCGGCGAGTTCAACACCGAGATTCAGACAACATATATAATTCTTGCTATCTATATCTATATTCTTTTATTTATATTTGTAATATTAATGATATTACAAATTGGCTAGCCCAACCAGTGGGGCTTTAAGGAGTCAGACTGATCCAGTGATAAAGAGCAATACATCTATATTTTATTTATTATTTATTTATATTTGTAATATTATTATATTACAAATTGGCGTCCAACTAAAGGGCTTTAAATAGGAGGTAATAGAGTTATAAAATAAGGACGAGTGTCCAATTTCCTATTTTTAGCTCGGCAGCGGTCAATAGGTCGGAAGAAGGAGCGAGATGCACAGGAGAGCTACATCAAGGAAAAGGGCTATGGAGGCCGAGCAGGAGGTAGACATGGAGGATAAAGAGGCGACACCAGTGGAAGATGTGGAGTCGATGTTATCGCCAGCAGAACCAAACAAGCCTGCACCACAGGAGGAACAGCCGGAGAAATCCACCACGAAGGAAGATACAAAATTGGATAGAATGATGGAGATGTTACTCAGGGAATTTAAAACGACAAAAGAAGCGTTGGGTAATAAAATCGGAGATACCAACAAGAAAATCGAAGAAAATAGTAAGGAAATGAAGAATGATAACCAACAATTGAAGGAGGAATTAAGAGAAAATAGTAAGAAGATGGAGAACGATAACCAACAATTGAAGGAGGAATTAAGAGAAAACAGTAAGAAGATGGAGGAGAAAATGGAAGAAAATAGTAAGAAGCGGGAAAACAATAACCAACAATTGAAGGAGGAACTAAGTAATAAAATTGGAGATACCAGTAAGAAGATCGAGGAGAAGATGGAGGAAAATATTCAGAAGATTGAGGAGAAAATGGAGGAAATAAAGACTGACAATAAACAGTCGAAGGAGGAATTAACCCAGATAAGCCAAAAACTGGAAGAGACCAACAAGAAGATGGAAGAAACAAGTCGAAAAATGGAAAGCAATAATCAGCAATTGAGAGAAGAATTGAAGGAGACGAACCAAGAGAATATGAACCGATTAGATGGAAAGATGGAAGCATTGAAGGAAGAACTGGGGCAAAAGATAGCTGAAAATAATGAAACAATCAGCAAGAAGGTAGGAGAGGAATTAACGGTAATCGAACAAAAGGTTACGAGAGCTGATGAAAGATGGAGTCAAACCGAACGAGAAGTACAGAGTATCAAGACAGAAATAAACACTAAGGTAAACAACATTGAAGAAACGACTAGGAAGACGTTGGAGGAAAGACTAAGAGAAACACGTGAAGACTGGGAGCGAGTGCAGGACCGATTCAGAAAAATGTGATGGCATTGAAGCTACTGTGACCAGTATCAACAGTCAGGTGCGACAGAACCAAACAGATATAGACCTATTCCATAGTCGACCGACAAGCGTTACCAGTTGTCCTAACAGCGAGAATCGCGAAGGAATTAACTTCAGGTTTTATAAAAACAAACCAATGGAGTTCCTAGCCAGAATCGAAGAGTACTTCACCAAACACAGGGGTAATCACTGGAGGGAGAATAAAGAAGTGCTTGACGAATCGTTCAAGGAGATAGCAGATAATTGGTGGATGGCGATAAGGGACGAAGTGACCGATTACCAACAATTCAAAAGGCTATTCAAAGCCAAATATTGGTCTGAATCAACACAAAATATCGCCAGAGACGGGATCTGTCATGGAAGATACAACCCGTATGGAAACCAGACTCTAACGGCATACTTCTTGGGAAAGGTGTGCGTGGCCAAACATCTAGAGCCCAGAATACCGGAAGAATGCCTGGTCAGCAAGCTCTCCTACCATTATGAGGAAGATATAATAAGAGCTAGAAGAAACAGTCAAATAAAGACTGTGCAAGCAATGACCGAGCTCTTAGAAATGTATGAGCATGAAGATTATTACCGCCAAAGTCGCAGGAGATATGAAAAGCCGGAACCAAGAAGTAACACCAATAATTTGAATAATAATAATCGGCAGAATGTGGGCAACAACAATAATTATAATTCCGCAAATCGGAATAATGCCGAATACAATTATAACACCCGTAATAACAATAATTTACCTAGATTTAAGAACAATAATAATAATAATCATGTTCCTCGCATTAATAATAATGACAACAACAACAACAATAATAATAATAATAATAATAACCGTCCACAAAACAACAACGGTTATTATAATAATAATCGTAATTATGTTCCAAATGGTCAGAGGAACCCCAACCCCTCTAATAACAATTACCCTAGTAATTATAACAGGAATTACCCGAATGGAGGTAATAACAATAATTACAGGACATATCGACCCATCAGAGATGGAGGATTAACTACATCAGAGCGGAAGGCAGTGGACAAAGGAGGTACCAGCCTCAACGAAGGAGCCGATATTATGAGTACGAGACCTTTCAAGGAAGTCAGGGAAGTAATCGTTACAGAGAGTACGAGCCCAGACGTAGTTCCAGCCTGGACAATCAGCGAAGACTACCTGTAACGGAAGCCCAACAGGACGAGCGTGCAGAACCAAACGAAGCAGTCTCAGGACTCCAAGTTGATGCTTCCAACGGCCTAATCCGTAATGATGCAGAACATTTAAACGAACGGAGGCAGTAATAAACTCCAATAACCCTTTACTGCTCCAATCTGCTGGGTTTGACCAAGGAATAAATTTGAAGAAAGACAGAAAAAATTTTACAATAATATACAGTAATTATTTGAAAGATATTCGTAAGGACCTGCTAGAAGAAAGCGAAATTAATATTAATAATAATAACAATGAAATAATATATATAATTGCAGAAATTGAGGGTATTTCTGTTCCTATAATGATAGACACTGGAGCCAATGTCTCTATAATAAATCGTAATGAGTTGGACCGGATACAGCAGGAATGCCACAAAAACTTACCGGTACTACCTATTAATAATATTGTACTTGTAGGAGCTACCGGCAGACAGAACAAGACCATAAGAAAACAGGTATCCCTAAGTGTCAACAGTCAGGGCATTAGTGTGGATATGATATTTCTTATTGCAGCCGGATTACCTTTCAACATCATGATAGGATGTGACATATTGCGCAGAAACTCAGCAGTTATCGACTTGTGCCGAGGAAAGGTGTCACTCTTTGCTGAAGGTTCGACCTGGGTAGCCAATTTAACTAATAACAAGACGTTAGACTCCAGACAACTTCTCGACCACCAAAATAATGTGAATTACTTGTCCAACTACTCAACAAACAACAAGCCAGTACATCAGGATTCGGAGGATGACCTATGGCAACAAAAGATTCAGGAGATACGTAACTTCCAGTGCTATAATACTACCGAGCAATTAGAGGAAAACCAGCTGAATCAATTGGTCAACATATATGAAAAATATCGAGCTGTATTTTCGGACGAACCTGGAAAGATCCGGAACTACCAATGTTCCATACGATTCAGAGAACCGGTAGAATTTAATCGAAAGTCGTATCCCATAGCACAATCTTTGAAGGAAGCCGTACGCACAGAGATCCAGAATATGATCAGTAAAGACATTATCGAGAGCAGTCAATCGCCATACACTAGCCCAATTGTGGCTATACAAAAGAAAAATGGGAAGGTAAGGCTTTGCCTTGACGCACGTGAGATAAATAAAATGATAATTAACGATCATACCTCACCTGGCGAAATTGATGAGATATTGAAGAGATTTCATGGAACGAAGTTCATTACCACGTGGGATACCGTCTGCGGCTATTGGCAGGTGGAGTTGCACCCAGCAAGCTGGCAATACATGGTGTTCATCTTCAAAGGGCGCAATTATCAGTTTAAGAGGTTGCCCTTCGGGTTGGTGAACTCAGTAGCTGTTTTTGTCACCTGTATGGATCATATACTCGGACCAGAAGCGCTCCAATTCACGACTGTCTATGTTGATGATCTCCTAATAACATCAACCAATTGGGAAGAACACTGTTACCGTGTGGAGCATGTCTTGAAGAAGCTTGCTGAAAATAATGTTACCCTTAAACTAGACAAGTCCAAGCTTATAGCTAAAGAAGTACAATTCTTGGGTTTCCAGTTAAACAGTCAAGGAGTAACACCATCAACAGAAAAGGTAGATGCCATACAACGATTCCCTATACCAAAAAACAGAAGGCAACTACAATCATTTTTAGGCCTGTGTAACTACTATAGGAAGTTCCAAAATAATTATTCCGAACTGACAGCCCGGTTTCAGTACCAGTTATCGTCCAAGAATAAATGGCGATGGGGTCAAGGACAAGACGAAACCTTCAAATCAATTAAGGAGAAGTTCTTAGAAGCAGTAATGCTCAACCATCCGGATTTTAACCGACCCTTCTTTCTAAACTGTGACGCTAGTAACATTAGCTTGGGATCAACACTGTACCAAGAAGACGAAAGTGGAAACCATCTAGTAGTGAGCTTTGCTAGCAGAACCCTTAACCAGTGTGAAAAGGACTATAATGTGACGGAAAAGGAACTGCTAAGTGTAGTCTTTGCCTGCGGGAAGTTTCGGACGTATATCCTCGGATATCCAGTGACCGTTCGAACAGATCACAAATCAATATCATTTCTGAGAAGATGCAAGTTAAGCCATGGTAGATTGACCAGATGGGTACTCGCCCTGCAGGAATACGATATACAGTGGGAGTATGTTCCTGGAAGTAAAAATGTAGTAGCCGACGTATTGTCGAGAGTAAATCTGGAAGAACAAACGTTCGAAGCCAAAAAGGAGAGCATCTTGAAAATCTATAATATTATTAAGGACAGATCCGATTTAGAAAAGATAGTGCAGGACATCAGCAAACACCAGCAGTCCGACCCGAAGTTAAACCACATTAAACTTCGTCTCTCCAACCAAGATGACACAATAACCAAATTTTATTGTGTACATAACGGAATATTATTCATCAAAACATCCCTTGATGAAGAGATATGGAAGATCATGATCCCTACTACAATCGAAAAGGATATCATCCTTGACTATCATCTACGATACGGTCACATGGGAGCCATGAAGGTGATCAAGGCGATAGAAGAGAATTGTCATATAAAAAGTATAAATAGAAAGACGAGAAACTACCTCAAAACCTGTCTGATATGTCAATTGGTGAAAACCAACAATGAGAGAAAAGAGGGTATGATGATACCAATTACCTCACAAGCCAAACTGGAAAAGGTCTTTCTGGACATATGTGGTCCATTTCCCCGCAGTGGCAGACGCCATCGATACAAATACATTATTATCATGATGGACCATTTCACAAAATTCACAAAACTGTACCCTGTGAACAGAGCCACCACTTTGAAGACTCTAGGAATAATAACAAACCATTACATTCCAGAGATAGGGAGCCCGGCATCCATAATCACAGACCATGGAACGCAATTTAAGGGTTGGAGGTGGAGAAACACTCTAAATACGTTGGGCATTAAAACATACAAGACATCTGTCTACCACCCCAGCAGCAATCCAGCGGAGAGGGTACTGCGAGAAGTCGGAAGAATAT
Organism: Magicicada septendecula; assembly: GCA_034769895.1. Taxonomy (NCBI): domain Eukaryota; kingdom Metazoa; phylum Arthropoda; class Insecta; order Hemiptera; family Cicadidae; genus Magicicada; species Magicicada septendecula. Next base: position 89,546,864 of record CM068369.1, on the reverse strand, counting down.
TACTGACTTATTGCTATAATCAACAAAAGAAGTGGCAAGAATATTTATTAGCTACTGAAGAATTCCTTAATTTGTCATATCACCCTGCTATAGGTACCACGCCATACACGGCAATGTATGAAAAACCGCCTCCAAGAGAAATACAAGGCATAATAGAGTTCCCCATGAGTCAAGAATACAAATTCAATCGAATCAGATTCTACAATAAATTGGCAGAAGACCAGGAAAGGCGCAAGAACAAATATCAAAAGGCGATTAAGAAAATAATAAGCTATGAAGTCGGAGAAAAGGTACTGCTAAAAAACAGGGAATTGCCCAGTACTTTGGAAGGCATTACCAAAAAGTTGTTACTGCTGTATACCGGCCCATACCTGATTATTAAAAACAATAATAACAATACGTATGTACTAAAGGATATCATTTCAAATAAAGTAAAAGAAACTTATAATCAGTTATCCATTAAAAAATATTTAGAGGAGAGATAAAAAATTTCCAAATTCAAAAAATCAGTAAGTACAACTTACACCAAATATTCGAAGAATTATGAAGAAAAAAAAAGAATTTTGATGAACAAAAAATTTTCAAAATTCAAAAATTAGTAAGTACAACTTACACTGATCATTTGAAAGACTATTATGAATGAAGAAGAAAAAAGAATTTTGATGAACAAAAAATTTTCAAAATTCAAAACAATAATAAGTACAACTTACACTAAAACATTTGAGAAAAAACAACTATGAATAAGAAAGAATTTAGTTGAATAAAAATATCTAAAGTTAAAAAATAGTAAGCTCATATCATTACTCATACAAATGATGAGAAATAACTCTGAAATATGAAAAAAGATTTTGTAAGAAAGAGATACAAAATTCTAAAGGAGAAAGGAAACCAGAATATCATATGACTTAATCGAAACAACTTAACCAAACTCACAAAGAAAATAATTTAATAAAAATGGAACAATGAAGAAGGACCAACTCAGTAAAGACCAAATAGTGAGACCAGAAACCAAAAACCCTGATACTATTAATGATAATGTTGTTGCAATAACCACTGTTATAGTGAAAGTGATAAAGAATTAATTCATGTTATACCATGAGCAATAAAAATAACTCATTGGATACCAGATGGTAGAAAGAATAAATATAAATGCTAATTACTATGTAAACATGATGAAGTGATGAAATGTATATTATACCACATACCTAAACCACCTAATATGGAATAAGCTTTAAGAGAGAAGAAGAGTCAAGTGTATAAAAGTATTAATTAATATAAAGTATTATGAAGTGAAGAATCTAAAGATGTTTATTTTAGTCAAAAGAGACTACTTTTACTGTTTATTTATTTTTATGACTGGATGTAGAAAATGCCATCAGTCTTATATTTTGAGCAGAGATGATAATGCCTCTGGACTCAATTAATTGAAGTGTTGGACAGCAGGGATTGAAGCCAAAAGTGCCACTCTGAACTGTTCCAATTAATTTGTTAGGGAATGTTAGGGAGTAAACATACTGGTGAGGAAGCACCAAATAAGAAAGAATATAAAATGATAATGTTATACACAAGATTGAAGATCACTTATTAATGAAGAAAGAAACTAATGAAGGAGATACACATCATCTGAGAGGAAGCAATGGTGGAAAAAGAAGGTATATAAAGTGAAAACATGTGATCATGAAGAAAATATGGTAAATACAAAAGAATTAGTAGTAATTATTTCATCCATACTAAGAGTATGATCTGAACTAATCACTTTTACAGGAGAGCATATGTAGCATAACAAAATTATCACGCTAAACATTTAACTTAATGCAACATAAATAAAGAAGAAAAGTTCCATAGTGAGTGAGAAGAATGAATTGTTTTAAGGATTACACTAGAAACTGTATATTAAGTCAATAAAATGTTAATAAGAATGAAAAATAACAAAGAAAACCATTGATCAAAATAACTTACAATGTAAAAACCCAATAAACCAGCAGTATACCCAGTAGATTGGGGAAGCAGTAAAAAGGGAAGGACAAGAAAAAGGAAATAAAAGGATGAAACCATATTAATAAGGGAAATGTATAAGGTCAAGATGCAGAGAAACCACAAGACCAGAAATTACTAATATAATAATGAAGAAAGGACAAAATAGGTCAAGATTTCTACAAAGAGCCTAGAAACAAGAAGAGTTATTCCAAAAAATGTTAATAATGGAATACATACCATTGAACAAAATTAAATCCAATATATTTAGACCCAGTAACAAGTTACAAGATACAATCCCAAAGAAAACCGAATTGTATACTAGTTATAAGTATAATATGTGAAAAATTATTAAAAGGACTACCATTAGTGTAGCCAAAATAAGTGACACACTATAATGAAGTGTAGTGTAAGAAATCTATTAAAAAGACTACCATCAGTGTAGGGAAATACTATATAAAAACTAAAAGACAGTCTAATGACTGAGGGCAATTTTGATAATAAAAGTGTTTTCAAAAATTAAGTAGTATAAGAGAATAAATAGGTATAAGATGTTTTTATTTTTTTTCATTGGGTTACCAAAAATAATTATAATGAACACTAGAGACAGTTAATAACTGAAGGTGTCAGTAATTATAAGATGTTTTTATTTTCATTTCATTATATTACTAAAATAGGTATAATAAACACAAGAGACAGTGGATAACTGAAAGTGTTATTAGGCATAAGATGTTTTTGTTATGTTTAAATGATATTATAAAAAAAAAGTTTAGTAGATATAAGATATTCTGTTATATTTTTAAATCATGTTATTTAATTTTCAAGTTTGTAAGGCAGAGAGGCAAGTAGGAAATAGAAATGTAATAATTTTATTCAAAACAGTAAACCATATATAATGTACAAGCAGACTAGCTAAGACACCACTTTAGAAAACACAGACTAGTAATGTAAACCCAAAACTATCTATCAGAGAATCCAATTACATAATAGGGAATAGAATTCAATACATACAATACAGAAATTGAAAATATAATTAATACAGACACAATTAATAGCGAATAGAATGACAAAGGAAAGAAAATTAACTTCTTTTTGAAACAAATAATACTAGGCCTATAATCATAGGCGGATCCAAGGGGGGGGGCACGGGGGCACGTGCCCCCCCCAGACAGTTCGAAAATACACTGGATAAAATGAGTTATATAGCTAGTGCAATTATGATATTTTCAGTTAGTTAACCCTTTGAAACCCGAATTTTTTACAACAGTTATTATATTTTATTTTTTATCCCAATTTTATTTTTAATTTATAATTTTATAATTTTTTATTATATAAAATACGTTCACACCTAATATTTCTAGATCAGAGTATTGATAATGAATGTGTGTATTTTTGTAAATTATAATTCTATATTAGTATTTGTGCTTATTTTTATTTAGATGTTTTACTTTCCTTATTGATAACACTTATTCTTATTGTATCGAGAGTAAGGAATGGTGTAAAAATTAGATTAGTTTTATAAGTGAAATGAAAGTCAAATTTCTAAAGAAAGTTTAAATAGAGTAAATAAAAAATTCCTGTTATAAGTTTACTTTATATTATTTCAAAATTGTACAAATACATTATACTTTCTAAAATCAAAATCGGTTGTTTTATTATTTTTCAAATAAGTTAATAATAATACAATACTAAATAAATTATGTTAAAAAACTAATGTTTTTGTATTTATATTAATATATTTAATTATTTATTTATTTATATTAATTTTTATATCGTTTGATTCAACAGACACGTTGATAATAAGATTTTTTTCTAACAACACCTCCCCCCCTGGAGAGGAGGGGCCCAAAAGTGCCAGAATGTGCCCCCCCCCTGAGCAAATTTCTGGATCCGCCCCTGCCTATAATGGTAATCAAATCAGACTAAACAGTAAATTAATCAATATTGAAGTGTTTTAACAACAAAATTATTAACAACAAAGATAATCACGGAGTTATTAAGAGTATTCCGTGGAACTATTATCAGAAAAAAAATTAAAAACCATTTAAACACTAAATTTGTCCAAAATATGAGGCATACAATAATTATAAAAAATTGTAATTTTTGGGCTTAAATGAGCTTGAAACAAACCCAGCTATATATCCAAAGATGTAAAATTAATTAATCAATATTACTGAGTAGTTAGATTAATGTAAAATTAAGAAATATTTGAAATACAGTAAAAAATAAGAAAACTTATTGTGTATATTTAGATGGTGAACCAAGTCTTAGACAGATATTTTTATAATTGAACAATATAAAGAGGAAAAAGGCATATCACAAATTACCCTAAAACGATGACGTTCAGTCTATTAGTCTATTGTTAATCGTGAAGACGACTAGTTGAAAATGTATTAACAGAATACCGAAAAAGAATAATTTTGTGTAAAACCGAGTGTGGTTATGCGGAGTGTAATAGAGGTTATCTAAAAATGAAAATAACATTAACTAGTAATATTTAACACCTCACTAATTCCAAACAACAGTAATAACATCATCAAACTCAAACACAAGAAATCAACGGCCATTCTGAGACGATTTTGGACCATATTCGCAGAACACGTATACACATATTTGAACACCGGACACTTCACAAGAAACCCATCACGAAACGACATCGCAGGAGAAGAGAGGACACTCTACACTATATTCCTGGACCAACACTACTTCGCAGAGAAGGGAATATTTATTTATTTCTGCGGGAGAAGCCCAACCAGTTCATCGCAGCTAAAATCGAGGTGACAGCAGCCATACTTGATTTACGAACCAGCACGAGTACACTGCCAGCTTGAAGGGAGTGACGTCATTTCGTCGAATGGTTCGATATTAATTTTCCTAATTGACAATTTAAATAATAATATTGTTTTATTTCAGCCATAATAATTTAGTTTAAGAATACCTGTAAGAATGTATCTTGTTCCTTGCCCTCTGACCATTTCGACTCGTTAAAAGAACCATAATTACTAACCTTGTAAAAAATATATTTTGTTGATCTTGTTCGCTACCGACTGGAGCACATATTAGCCAATGCCTTGGCCATGCGCAGTTTGAATGGCGCATAATTTTGAATGTCAATAAATGAACATCATTATTCAGTTACAAGAGTTGTCTTCTATATCTATAAAAATGAATGTTTGTTTCTTTCTTTGTCCCGTATGCGTTCCTATACCATTCATCCGATTGTGATGAAACTTCGGTGAGTTGTTGTGCGCACGCCCGCGAAGGTTTATGAATTTTTTTCAATGGGGCCCTTTGGGGGGTTCTTGGGGTCTTCCACATCTCCTCCTAAACCACTGGACCGATTTCAACCAAACTTGGCACAAATATTTTATGCAACGGGAGAACCAACATAGGGTAGGTGTTTTTTCGATGGGGTCCTTTGGGGGGTCCTTTGGGGTCTTCCACATCTTCTCCTAAACCACTGGACCGATTTCAACCAAACTTGGCACAAATATTTTACGCAACGGGAGAACCAACATAGGATAGGTGTTTTTTTCGACGGGGTCCTTTGGGGGGTCCTTAGGGGTCTTCCACATCTCCTCCTAAACCACTGGACCGATTTCAACCAAACTTGGCACAAATATTTTACGCAACGGGAGAACCAACATAGGATATGTGTTTTTTCGATATGATCCTTCGGGGGTCCTTTTGGGGGTCCTTTGGGGTCTTTCACATCTCCTCCTAAACCACTGGACCGATTTCAACCAAACTTGGCACAAATATTTTACGCAAAGGGAGAACCAACATAGGATAGGTGTTTTTTCGATATGATACTTCGGGGGGTCCTTTGGGGTCTTCCACATCTCCTCCTAAACCACTGGACCGATTTCAACCAAACTTGGCACAAATATTTTATGCAACGGGAGAACCAACATAGGGTAGGTGTTTTTTCGATGGGGTCCTTTGGGGGGTCCTTAGGGGTCTTTCACATCTCCTCCTAAACCACTGGACCGATTTCAACCAAACTTGGCACAAATATTTTACGCAACGGGAGAACCAACATAGGATATGTGTTTTTTCGATATGATCCTTCGGGGGTCCTTTTGGGGGTCCTTTGGGGTCTTTCACATCTCCTCCTAAACCACTGGACCGATTTCAACCAAACTTGGCACAAATATTTTACGCAAAGGGAGAACCAACATAGGATAGGTGTTTTTTCAATGGGGTTCTTTTGGGGGTTCTTTGGGGTCTTCCACATCTCCTCCTAAACCACTGGACCGATTTCAACCAAACTTGGCACAAATATTTTACGCAACGGGAGAACCAACATAGGACAGGTGTTTTTTTTCGATACGATCCTCTGGGGGGTCCTTTGGAGTCTTAAAAAACTAACTTATTAGATCTGGTTACTATGGCAACCCAGTGGAATAGAGTCTGTTCTAAATATATTATCGCATTAAATTGAAGACCACGTGAACGAAGTCTTTATATATTATATATATACAAACACTTTCTTTCTTTGAGTGGCATTGCAACGCATGCCGGGTACTCGCTAGTTATTTATATAATTAATGTTAACTATTTTTTTTCTTCTAAATAAAAATGATTTACAGTGCTAGAATAAATATCTAAGAAAAGTACACACACAATTAATTAATTATTTATTAATTAATTAAATTAACCAATTAACCAAAAACTAAATATTAGTAAAAATTTCATAACTTACTGTATATTATTTTATTATCAATCAATCACACTTAATTATAAAACATTATTTATATTTAATTTATTCTTTGTAATTGGTGAATCCAAAGTGGAGCTGTATCATCGGCGAGTTCAACACCGAGATTCAGACAACATATATAATTCTTGCTATCTATATCTATATTCTTTTATTTATATTTGTAATATTAATGATATTACAAATTGGCTAGCCCAACCAGTGGGGCTTTAAGGAGTCAGACTGATCCAGTGATAAAGAACAATACTATCTATCTATATTCTTTTATTTTATATTTGTAATATTATTATATTACAATATATATATATATATATATATATATATATATAGAAGAATTTCAGGTAATATTTGAAACCTGGACTCCAAGGAAGAAGAGAATAACATCACAAAGGAGTACAATCACGGAATAGCTGAATACCACTAATCGATTATTACTTTTCATAATCTATTTAACGCTGGAAACCAATTAATAATATTATAACACTATAAATTAACTAAATTAGTAATGAAAGGAATTAAGGACTAATATAATAAATAAATAAATAATAATTAATAAATTAATAAATAATAAAAAATAAAGAAAAAACTTTTTTTTCAAACAAAATTTTTTACCAAGTTATATTATAATTTTTGTAACCCCAAAACTCAAAAACCACGGAACGTTACAAAATTGGCGCCTACAACAGTGGGGCTTATTAAAGAGCGACACGAGCAAAGTATATCATTATAAACTGAAGACGATCCCAAAGTGAATTTTACGAAATGTCAAGGAAGATTAGTATCGTTACAACGTTTATTTAAATATTATTTCATGTAAATTCAAATTGAAAGTTACATATCATGTAGATTTCTACAATGTTGTTGTTAAGATTTTGATGATATATAGAAAGATAATATGGCTTTTTAAATCATTACTATTTGTATGTTTGTGAATGTATCATTTTAGAATAAACAGAATTATCAATGTTGCACACCACTATAGAAAACTTATACCTATTAGCGCTTTCAAGCTTCTCAGCTCGTCAGATCGGAAATAACAACAGCAGAAGAAACAATGTCTTCACACCCCACCCACCCCACTGTCCACACACACCCCCGCAAACAAGCTATAAGTCAAATGTCCCTTCCCAACCTCCGAGCCCTGTTACCCCCGTCTGTTACATATTTTTCTATCATATTCTGTGCGTGTGTGTGTGTGTGTGTGTGCATTCTTTTTAAAACCTAACGTTGTAAAGCCTTTCTCATTCACATTTTTGGGCGCGGTCACTCACCCTTATTTCAAAAACATCCATATACGCAATTTAATTTTTAATGTTTGTTGTTACCTATCCCTCCTCTATGTTTTACTTCTTAATTATATTATAAAATATTTCTTCATTATCAAATTTAGTTTTAGTATTCATTAAATTGTCTAACCCTTTCTCTCTTTCTTTCAATATTTCTAACACCTTCCTAAGCTTTCTTTCAACTGTGTTATTTACTACTTTTAAAATTTCATAGTCTTCCAAAGGATTAACAAACTTATGGTTCTCTTCTATGAAATGTCTTGCATTTAACAAATTCATTGTTCTATTACCTTCTCCACGTTTGTGGTCAGAAAACCTGCATACGAATTTCCATTCTGTCTCGGCTAGGTACACTTTGTTGCATTCTTTACATTTTAATTTTTTATAAACTCCGCTTCTCTGTAATACTGGAATTTTTGCTATATTTTTATTCCTATATTTTATATTTTTATTCCTTTTATTCCTTCTGTTTAGGATTATAACCACTAACACAACTTTCTTAATTAAACATTTTAGAATAATATAAAAGTAGTTTATAAGACTATTATGTAAATGTAAAAAAATAATATATGTTATATACCTTGGCAACAACTATTGTCAGTGCGATAAATATTGGGCATATAACTGTCATGACTAATGTGAGCTCCCATCCATAAAACATGCCCACTGTAACTGATGCCACAAATGTTACAACCAGGTATATGAAAATGCCAACTTTTTCACCAGTACCTTCTTGTATTTTGTTGAGGTTCCTGAAATAAAGGAATTATATTAGACAATTTTCTAACAGAAAAGACCTATTCATGTGCAAAACATGTGAACATGCATGCTGTATGAAGATGTTGAAATCTGACTTGACTGAGATGCAAAAAAAACATTAATGCAATGACAAATGTATATAGGCATACGATTGCACTAATCACTAATCACATTGTTTGTACTAATAGGTATTATGTAATGTTTTATGCAATATGGTTTAGGCTTTATATAAAAAACAAACAAAGAAAAGTAATTCTCATCTTTTTTTTTCATCGCATAAGGATTTTATAAAATATTAATTATATTGCTAAAGAAGAATAAAATAAGCTTGTATAATAATAAACTGTATGCTTTTAATATCTGTATTTTTGCACTGTATTTAAACAAATTTTAAAATTAAATGTACAGGAAAAATACAATAATTATTCCTTTGAAAGAATAGACTATTGTTGGAACAGCTTTGCTATTTTTTTAAATGTAAAATTGTTAACATGTTCTCTGCCAGCATTTTTTATAATTCCAAATTAGTGTTCCGAGTCAGTAGTAATATATTTATAATTAGTTAATCAACTGACATATCATGGGCATCAAAAGCCACGATTCCATCATCCTGCACAAACATTTTTTTTTTTCACATAATATGTCTTTAGTCACATGGCCAATGTGATGAGATTGACTGCTTGGCCCATTTTTGGTCATTATGATCAAAGCAACAGAGAACATGTTAAACAATACAGCTAGTGGTATTGTTTAAAAATACAGAGAAATTATAACTTTTTTTTGTAACATTGACACTGTTTTCTATTTAAGTGAACATTTTAAAATTTTAACTAGAAATTTATTTGTTGAAAAGTTTCTGTGAATGAATATATCATCACATTGGAGTTTCACTATGCTATTGAGGTGTAAATATTATTCAAGTGAATAATTTACTGGTGTTTTTACTTACTCTGTAAAACTACTTGCAAAACCAGTGGTTTGCTTGTCATGCCAAGCCATTTCTTGCTTTAAAATTGCTTTTAAATAATAACTTCTCATCCTTCCAACCTGTAAAAAAGCACTGCATGTTACAAACTTACAATACATATAAGAGTTACGTGAAAAACGTATTAAGTAAAAAAGAAATTATGAATAGGAAGAAAGATATAAATTTATAGAGTGGAATTAGAAACTTCTTGGTAAAATTGTGCAGTAGTCATAATGGCTTGTGATTTAGTATTTATAATCTAGATTCAATTTCCTTAGTACATTGTTGGTGCAAGTTTCGGTTGGTTGTGTGTTTAGTTTTGTAAATCAGATTGGTGTAAATAACAACACTCTTGATTTATCTCATTATTGGAGGCTAGTGGGGGAGACTGTGTTTTGGAAATGGAACATATTATAGGGTCAAAAATCTGTACATGGTCTATGCAAAGGAGACATTTTACTTTTATTTTAGATTTGAATGTGGATATGGGGACATTGACTATAGTGTCATTTCAGACTAAACTGGGTTTTGGTCGTGTACCGTAGCTACCGGTGGTCTGTTGTGTTGGTATTAACAAGTGTGAAGGTCTGTAACGTGACGATACACTGAGCCCCTCCCCCACTGAGCTCTTAGCAGAAAAGAGGGGAAACTTATCCACATGAGGAAAGTCAAAGTGCAGGCATAGATCCACGGTGGGGGAAAAGAAGGAAATTTCCCCTCCCAAACGGTCACTTCAGAGGAAGTTTTTTTCTTCGTTTTATAATATAATATAAAAAAATTATATTACTTTATGTAGGTTTATGGTTTTACTCTATAGGCCTAATTATTTTAAATATTAACTTACCTTACCAGCATGTTAATTTTGTTTGATACATACCACAGAAATAGTTACAGAAACATAGTAATGTGTGTACCATAGTAGTTTGTATTTTAAACTGTAAGTGAATATTATTAAAAGGACAATGAACTGACAAACACAGATTTATATTTGTACGTAACTTATTGGATTGATAATAACAAACTATATTTGTGATATATTTTAGACGTTTAAATAATGATCCAACTTTCCATAATCCGCCTTCTCCTAAAGTTAACTTTTCCCCACCCAAAGTTGCTTGCTGGGTCCACCCCTGCAAAGTGAGTAAGGAGGTGGCGATTGTGCATACCAAAGAGACTACAATGTGTTAGTAACAGGAATGCTGGCTAGTGGAAATGAGAAGTAGATGGACTGGAAAGTTGTTTACCAGTGTGGCAGTTTGGATGGAGTGGAAGTATGGGGATGCAAATTTTTAACTCACCCAGCTTGTCATTGGGCACAGCTGTTTTAATGCCTATCTCCACAAGATGGGGAAGACCTGAAAGTTCAAGTTGTCAGTATGGCGATTCGTCAAAGGATGGTGGACAAACATACATTTTTTGAATGTAGATGACAGCTGTCAGACAGAGAAAGACTAATGGGAAAGAGGTATGTGACATCACTCCAGAGACTACAGTAAGGATGATGGTTGCATTAAAAGGTCACCGGAACTGCATTAGTGCTTATTTTAAAAGGGCCCTCAAGGATATGAAGAGAGAGAGAGAGAATGAGTAATATTATAAGCTATACTAATGTAGAAAAATATATATAACTCTCACAAGGACACAGTATGACACCCTGAAGTAATGCTGGCAGTGGTGTCAGGGTGGAGTGATGCCTGAAGAGGGGGAGTTATTAGTCCATGAGAATCAGACACACTGAGGGGGTGAGAAGCAAGCAGTCAGCCCCCAACAGTATATTATGTACTTTCTACCTTCACAAAACAATTATTTTTAGTAATAATAGTAGTTATAGTAGTAGTAATAGTAGTAGTAGTAGTAGTAGTAGTAGTAATTATAATAGTAGCAATTGACATAGTTATGTATGTTTCAAAAAGATAGAAATCATCATAATCAGTTGTTAATAATAATAACACAGTTATATTTCATCTTACAGGATAATATGACAGGTTACACACAATTCTTGCAAAATTTGTTGAGCTATGAGGTGACTGACTTGTATTAGTGTTTATGCTCTGTATATAGACTATGAAATTTGTACTCTTAAGAGTCCCTAAAGGATGGAATGCCACTTACAGGCCACTGCTTCCTTGCATTGCAGGGTTTTCAGATCACTTCATATACTAATATAATGAAAATGACTTCAACTACCAGTCTGTCAGAATTCTTTGTTATCTGTACATGCGAATTTGATACAATGAACTTTGAAAATAATATTGAGTGTTGAGGCTCATGCCTTTGTACGATGCTTACCTTTGCTAAAGCTGCATTATTAAGGCACGTTACAGCAATAATGCCAAATAAAAACTGAAAAGCACTCATTGAAGAACCAGCCATGAAGAAAGCTATGGAATCATTTACTAAGGCATCCATTTGTTGTTCATTGGTTTGGCCAGGACTGTTAAACAAGAGAAAGTGAACATGTTATGTTTATTTAAAATTATTTCTATTGGAATACTATCACTTCTTGTATTTAAAAAATACTATACTGCAGGATGAACCACTATCATTAAAGATAAATATTGGAATACACAAAAGCTGGTTCAGGTAAAGGTTTGAGTTAAAAAAAAATAGTGTTCCACAGTTAGAAATAGTGCAGAATGATTATAATGATCTTTATGTATTATTACATAATGCATTACACATAATGATTATTTATTGCTCATTATTACATATACATTATATAACAAGTGTACAACAATATTGTACATAATTATTTACGTTAGTAAAAAAAAAATTGTTTCTGTAAAGTGAACAATTTTACACTTGTTCGTTAAAATATTCTTCTCCTTTCCTCTCCTCTGCTATGTTATTAAAATATAAATATTTCAGTATAAATTTCTAAGTATTTTCCCAATTCAGCAAAAGCAAGTATAATTATTATTAAACAAACTAAACAGCACATATGTTTGCTCTCTCTCTCTCTCTCTCTCTCTCTCTCTCTCTCTCTCTCTCTCTCTCTCTCTCTCTCTCTCTCTCTCTCTCTCTCTCTCTCTCTCTCTCTCTCTCTCACACACACACACACACACACACACACACACACACACACACACACACACTCACTCACTCACTCACTCACTCACTCATTCATACACACAAAAAACCATTAAAGGCAAGATGTATTCATTTTTATGCTAAGGCAAGTAAATTAGTTATAAACTATAATAAATTATTTTGACATGGAACAAATTATTTTAGATAACAATTATTAAAATTTTACCTCACTGCCTGAACTAGTTTTCACTTGTTTCGAGCTTCTGCTGACCATAATGATTGTAATGACCAAAAACTAGTTCAGGCAGAATTTCGTTTTGTTTTTAAAGTACAACTCAGCATTATTATATTCTTATTATGTTGTTATAATAAATTTTAACATTTCAAGTGTTACCATATTATGTTATGCATCTCTATTGTGTAGCACCACTTCATGTGTTTATGAAATGTTTACTTTAAACAATAACATTTTATTTTCATTTTCATTTTTCATATCAGAGAGAGACAGGGGAATGCCTAATTATATTCTGGTGTGTGTGTGTGTGTGTGTGTGTGTGTGTGTGTGTGTGTATATATATATACCTGACCTCTTTATCTGATAACATTTTTATAAATTGTTAAACATTTTTTTGCATGTAGGTGTTAAAACCATAACACGATTAAGAACAACATATTTAACTGAACAATTATTTATTATTATACACACAAATTAAAAATATATTTACCAAGAAATTTTTGTAATTACGTTTTCTGTTTCTTATTTGTTCAACCTTAGCTATTATTCTGTAAAATTAGACTACAACCTACAAGCTTGTACAAAAATTTTAGAACTAAATCTATGCACAAGCAAAAACTATGAATAAGTTTACTACATTTAATTTAATTTCTACCATTTTAAAATAATTCAAACAATCAAATGTTGTGTGTGTGTGTGTGTGTGTGTGTGTGTGCGCGCGCGTGCGTGCGTGCGTGTGTGTGTGTGTGTGTGTGAGAGAGAGAGAGAGAGAGAGAGAGAGAGAGAGAGAGAGAGAGAGAGAAGGCATGCGTGAGTGAATGAAAGGAAGACAACTATCATCCTCATAATAAATTATACCTTATTTACAATAATAAAAACCTATCTATATATGTAACTTTTTTTAAACTGTCATTAAATGTTCTGTTTGGAAGTTACCTACTTGCAATGTATACTCAATACTATCAAATTTTTAATTTTGATGTATCACCAGACACACTTTATAAACAACAGTTTATTTATAATAGTTTTTGTCATGGGTTTAAACAGAAGGGCGTTTTGGGATTCAAACCTCCCCAAAATTTCCCATTTAGCTAAAAAAATCATAACATTGTGTCATTTTATTGTCCTCTTAAGGAAAGTCTAAATATTAATATATCAAGCAACAATAATTAGTTGTGTGTATCTCCAGAAATGTTGTTAGGAGATTGGCGATCACATAATTTATCCTCTACAATTTGTGTTTAGCCCTCTCAAATCCTGCATATGTGATGTTTGCTTTTTATGGAAATACCCAAATACCCAATTTCGCTACTTAAACTATAAAATTTATCACTCCTCATTATGGCAACTCATGCACCGGCAACTGACATTAAATTTTAGAAGTCTTGTGAAGACAAACATCGTACTAATCAGCATCAGTGGGTGATGTAAAGAGGCACGTAACACACACAAAATCAGATGTATACAGCAGAAGACAAAATAAAGAGAATAATTATTATATGTGTATTTAACCTGTGTTATGGAAAAGTGTATTAATGCATCAAGTTTTTTCGATTGAAACAATTCAGTGAAAATAAAAAAACCTGTAATTATTGGTAGTTAGACTTTGAATATGTAACTTTAAAATACAGACATTACGTAGTAGATACAATAAACTTGTAACCATCAACTTCATCAAGAGAAAAGAACACAGATGTCTAATGATAACACAATTCATTAACACATGTCAGTTTGTAGAATAGGTTGCACATATGTTTTGGCAGCAAGTTTATTAGGTTTAACCATTGTAGATAACTAAAGTGTAAATATTATCAACATACTTTTATTTTCAATTTAAGGAATATTACAGAGTTTTTGAAACAATTATACTTTTATAATGCAATTCTCAAAATAACTATTTAAAAACTACATTCATATTAAAATATATTATACTGGTACTTCATGTCAGAATTATATCTTGTGTCTTATCAGAATATTATCAGTAGTATAATCAGAATTATATTACTTTGTGTCTTGTATCAGAATTATAGGTAAAGCAATAGCATTCGAGGAAGAACAAAGTAGATATAGAATAGAAGGAAGAAACCTAAACACAGGAATGAAAAAAATTAAGGTGTTTATTATAAAAGCAACAAAAAAGAGATATTAAGGAGTTGTTTATCAAATTGTTTGACCAAATTAGTAAATCAGTTTGGAAAGTGTACAGAAAGTTTACTTTAAATGTACAAATTTTGTTTGTTGAGTAACATATTATGAGTTGTCTTTAATTCAGTATGCAAGTAGAAGAACAGTGTATTGTATATAATAAAAAAGAGATCTATTGTATATAAGAAAAAGAGACATATTGTATATTATAAGAAAAAAAAACAAATGTAAGAATAATAAATAGGTATTTGCGAACTTACTTAGTTTCTCCTCCACCGAATTTACTCAAAATGAATGAAGGTGAGATGATGGCATTAGGTGTGTGACGAGCTATAAGCAAGGTTGTAAACTCTCCATATGCTACTAAAATAATCGGGAATAGTGTACCCATCACAATACTTGACAGGAATCCTATAGCAAAGTTTAGGTTCTCTGATATTGTTGAACATTTGAACTGAAAATGAACAAATTATTAATTAAATACTTATAATTGAGCTGCCAAATGGTGAGCCATTTGATGCTATGTAATTATTTTATGTAGCAAAATATAATACAAACTATAGTACAGATGTTAATGTGAAGTTATGTAGTAGCTTCATTGTTAATATTGTTACAACACAAATAAGCCAAATCCCGTACCAGTGATAAAAAAGATAATTCTTAACATAGGAATACTTCATATAAAATAAAATGTTAAAAAATGTATAAAATGTAAATATTATGACATGACGAACGACGATATTACCCAACCCAAGTGATTGACCCAACAACATAAACACAAAGAAGGGAACCACGAACCATACTCAAGAAAAAATGTGATGGACCAAACAATTATGAACTAACAAAGGAAGATAAGAAACCAGAACTAAAGAAGAATCAAAGGAAGAGAACAAATCCCTACGATTAAACAGAAAGCAAATCAGATGAGAAGAGGAGAACCGAACCAAGATGAAGACTATTGAAGAAGACGAAGAAGATGAAGAATGAAGAGGAGACAGGTTAAACCCAAGGGGAAACTAACACACATATAAAAGGGGAAAAATAGTATACTCAAGGATAGAATACTGTAAATAAACCCCAAATAATTATTTATTGATGAAACAAATATTATTGTTATAATTGAATTAACTTATGTACCTATTTTAAAGACACAAGACGATTGTAAAGTAACGTAGTGTAGAAAAAGTACACTAACACAGTTAGAAAGGTTAGATTTAACAAAAAATAAATAACCTAATATTATTAATAATAAATATTATGCTAGAAAGAAATAGTGAGAAATAATAGGAGAAAGTATAGGGATTACCCATTAAATAACACTCAATACAAACAGTGAACCAAAGTGAAGTGCAATAGTGAAAGTGTAAGTACCCTAAAAATAGTGAAAGTGTATGTTAAGCAATAAAAATGTAAGAAAACACTTTATAAAACATTGATAAACAATCAATGGTTGGAGTGATCTTGTACACATTTATATAACTAAAAATAATTAAAAATAATATTACAAATAAATATAAAAGAAGCATGTAAGGTTATTCAGGGAGAAAGCCCAGACAAAAACAGTTTGTATTAACATGGTATGGAGGAGATAGTAGAATAGAAATAAAGTTTTGTTTTAAAAATTAAGACTACAATGAATAAAACACCCCATGTTGAAAGGGGAATTAACTTTCATCATTTTGCAAGAAGTGATGATGTTTATCACTCTAGGTAGTAACAAAAGAAAGGAATCATTATTAGAACTAACAATAACTAGTAACTTATAAAGAATAGTTTGGTTCAATGTTATAAAGAGGATATGGCTGAAGGGAACCTGCAGTCCATAAGCCTAATTATTATATTTTAAAATATGTGTAATGAATAGCAGTTAAAACACAAACAAATATGATAACTAAGTGAAGCCCATCAGGCTGAATTCAAAATGTAATTTAAAAGAAATACACCCAAAAAACCATCATGGCTAATCTTGGCTATGAAAACATCTAACTGTCAGAGACACTCAAATGTAAATTGTAGCAATTTCGCAAGAAACTTTACTAATCTAAGACCAGTAAATGGCCAGTAATTATATGTAAATTATTTTAAAACAGAAATGTTATTATAAAAGTTTAATTTAAGAAAGATATGTAATTTATCAAATGTCAAATATTTAGACTAAAGTTAATGTATAACAGAATATGACCTTATGAGGTATCATTGTAAACTTTGAAAGGAAAGAAAGATAATAGTGATATCATTTATTACCCCAAAGGAACTGTAAAGGAATAAAACCATTGGGAAAATACTTAATAAATTTGAATAAAAATTCAAATCTCTTAACAATGCTTTTGAAAGAGTATTTAACCAATCCCAGGATTGCTGTTACCATAGTAACGAGCCGTTGAAGGCTAGTTTTCCGTTAAATATATGAGACTTGAAAAAAAAAAAGGACGCGTGGGTAAGCAGCACGCAAAATTGGAACGATTGAAATTTTAATTTAAATAGTTACGAAAAGTTTCGGAAGTTAACCAAGATGACCAAAGACGAATAGATGTCGACCTACCAAGAATTAACGATGTCCTGGAACCAAATTGAATAAATTAATTAACAAAAACCCAAGACAAGATTGAAAAAGATGTTCGAAGCTTAAAACCAGTCCAAATTTGAAGAATATCCACTACCTTAGATGGCAACACATCAGCACTATCTGAACTGATAAGTATCGAATAAATTCCTTAATCCCAAAAAACCAAATTACCTTAAATATTTTCCAAATGATAAAATTTCTCACTATTGAACAAAGATTATTTTCTTTCAAAGGTGTTAATGCATAATTTACTTACATAAAAACATTTTATTAATCAAAATATAACCTCGATTAAGAGTACCATTTTGTAACAAAAATACAACACTACCGAACAATTTGTAAAAGCACATTATACTTTCTAAGTACGTATAAGGTATGGTAGTGTACTTTTTTAATGTAACCAACGTTTATGTCTTATTTCATAATCCAAAGAACCCCAGATTTTAAACATATAAATATATTGTCCGTAACTGTAGCCATCTCGGCAACGAAAAGTGTTGTAAAATCAATTTTGCCAACTCTGAGATATTTGTGTTTCATGTTATAAACCGGAGCTATTTATTATCAAAACATATATTATTAAATTAATAAGTGAACGAAGAGGATGCAACAACAAGATACATTTATAATTCATTTGTCATATTAATTAATGATCAAATTTGTATTAAAATCACAGTACCGAGTATTACTATCTTTTTATTTCATAGGACGTTGTAGAGTATATGTGTGTTAGCAAGTTTTATTCAATAACCAACTAGCGCTCATCACGAGTGGTCGAGACGGCAACCTGTATAGCGGCGGGAACCATTCGAACGCTCCAGCTGTCCATGCTAATAACACGTATCATCTTATAATTTAACTATTTTAATTGTTTTAATAGAAACAATTTGGCGCCACCCGGGATTCGCAACCCCTATGAATTGACAGGTAGGTTGTACTGGTAATTTTGACAACGCTACAGACTCCAGTAGTGACGTCGATTTATGTAACGACCGGTGTGAGGCAAACACACTACATTCACACTAATACACAAAATAAACAAGTGTGACACATTTTAACAGGTATGACCTCAGGTAATTGTTACATATTGACGAACCCAACGCGGGGCTTTAAGGAAGAAGGACGTACCATGTTAATTGTTACAATATCCAGTAGTCACTGATCTTAAAATAGTAACATCC
This sequence comes from Magicicada septendecula, assembly GCA_034769895.1. Taxonomy (NCBI): domain Eukaryota; kingdom Metazoa; phylum Arthropoda; class Insecta; order Hemiptera; family Cicadidae; genus Magicicada; species Magicicada septendecula. The sequence goes on along the minus strand of CM068369.1, from coordinate 89,528,001 downwards.
TTTGCCCAGTCTCTAGTTGAATTTTTCTGTGTCCTTGCACTTTGGGGAAAGTCCTCACTCCTTCTTTTAAGTGATTTGAAGAAATCACTCTACTATGGGATAATAAAACTTTGATTCTGATTTGTTAAAATTTATAAATCACATGTAAAATATTCAAGTACCTATTAAAAAATAGTAAAAAAATATATTGAGGGGTTAGTGGTAAAACTACCCAAGTCCATTTGTACAAAAAACTGAAATTAAAAGTTTTCAAGTGCAATGGTAAGTCATAAAACTGATTTTTAAGGTTCATTTTTATTATAAATACAGTTTTTTTATGGATTACATAGCTGTTAAAAAGTAAAAAAAAGAGAAATGCATAAAAATATCATTTTTGAAACATCTTGAAACATAATTAAAACTTGAAGTTGGGTAGTTTAACCACTAACCCTGCAGTATATCAATATGAGAAATAAATATCAAAATGAAAGACCAACCCTTCAAAATTTCTGAAGGATTTTTATACATTGGTGTTGGCTTGGTTACTGGATACCTCAAGCATTTAGTAGAATTTCATATTTTGTAGAAGTATAATATCCTAGAAGTATTTTACTAGAGAACTTTGCAGATGATATATTTGTGGGAAGGTAATATTTTATTTAATAATAGTTAAAACGATAACACCTTGAGATGGGTTATCATTACTCTCAGAAAAATACATTTGTAAGTTATTTACAGATAGACATTTATAATACAATGCAGTTTTCGGAGTTTAAAATAGCTGTTTTATGTTTCAATAATGTATGTAAAAAGGATGTACTATATAACGTTTCCTATGGGAGTTTTTTATGATTATTTTAGGTATGTTGTATTAAAGTTGAATTAAGTTGAAGTTGAAATCGTAATTTGTAATCCCTTTACACCTCGCGTTGGAAGCGCCAATCTGTAACGCTTCCTTCTACTATGGGAGTTTTTTATGATTGTGTCTTTGATGACGGCTATTTTAGTACTTATATCACTTCTTATTAATTTACATTAATGTGGTGGTTTACTTTAGATTTACAATAATTTTTATGTAGACATTGGCCTATTACTTAATACTTCTTCATAGTACAATGTTTCAATTTACAAATGTTATATGGAATGGTGTCTTGGTATATTATTATTCTTATTACATTAAATTAAATTGTCCATTGCATACTTATTTTTTGAATTGCTTCTGATAAAGTCATTAACATAGAATAAACATATTAACCTAATGTTAATGTTAATGTGTGTGTGTTTGTGTTGCATGCTCAAACTCTAATCAACATTGATCAATAGAACTATTTTGTTTAATAACTTCTTATTACTATAAACAAGTTTTACCATATTATTTGTAATGAAGCAAATGATAGCATTTTCCCTTTAATTAACATAAATAACAAAATAGGGAATCGTTAGTAACAAATATTAAAACTTAAGAGTATTCTATGAACATTAAACAATTGACTTAATTACTACTAATGTTATCTTTTATCCTACATTGCATTGTACTTCCTTATTAGCCATTGTGGTCATTTTCTCTTTTATTTATTTTATACCTAGGTGAATTATCTTACTAAGGGTATTTTATGTTAGTATTCATCGTTTAACAAGTCCTTCATTTCGTCGCGTTACAACTACAGTATATTAGTAACGAATTTACGCTTTGCATTTCATGTAGTTTCTTGTATTGGCAAATATATTTTAAATCCAGTACGTTAAAGTATCGTGCACACACACACACACACACACACACACACACACACACACACACACACACACACACACACACACACACACACACAAAACTGACTTCCGTATTTAATTTAATAGTTAATTATATGGAACAGCACAAAAATATTAATGTATAATTTGTTTTAACACAGTTCACCTGAAATTAAAATTTGGAATACCTAGATAGGCAGACATGAGTTTGTTTGTAATTTTGTATTAAAACAGAATGTCTCAACAACAACATGTCAAAATGAGTGCACATTCAACCTACCCCCTTCATCATACCCTTTTCATTTTGGAATAACATTAAGTTTACTTGTGCTTTGAGTATGGTATTTGAATTTATAGGAGTGACAGTTTTGTAGTTGCAATTCACTATATAATATATAAGTGAATTGTCTCATTGTCTCATATTCAGTGACCAATCAAATTACAGTGCAGTGTTATTGCAGTGTTCTTCTTGGAGCGATTGAAATAAAACACTCATATCACTGTCAACATCTTGTTTATTTATCATAGGCCTATCACAAATAATTTTTTACAAGTAAATATATACTGGTAGCACAGAAAATACAAACATCAATTCACAACTGTGATATCGACTATTAACACAATCGTAATTTATGTGGATTTTTAATTATTTATACTTAGACCATTTTTTGTTTAATTTAACCTATACAATTTTCAACAATTTCTGGTCCATAAAACTTACAATGATATTGTAAATTTTACAGTAGCATTAGATCCTGGATTTGGGTAGTCAGGACTATTATCTAAAATTGTAGTGTTCTGTGTCAGAAAAGGTGTACACATTAGGGTGGGCCGAATTTTTATAATATTTTTATTTTGAAACGCTATACTGCAGAAAACTTGCCTCTAGGGCACCTAAGTAAAACGCAGATGAAATAAAAAAAAAAAATATTACATCTATCGGTAGCGCATTGTGCTTAAATATTTGAAATTTATTGAAAAATACAAGGTTATCTTGGACCTATAAAAATACAAGATAAAAAATTGCTATATTGGAAAAGCTTTAAAAGTAATGCAAAAAAACACGTTGGATTAAGATAACTATAAAAATTACTTTATTCTGGGTAGCGCAAAGCATTACAAATCTGTAATTTAACGTATTTTTTACGAACCATACGCGACGCGCAACAGTGTCTATTGCAGCCCGTCACCACTTCTAGAGTTCCGGTTGTGGCTCTGCACCTGTACTGCACCCCCCACCACACCATTGCAATGGAATTTACCCACAATGCAATGCAAAGCGCGCGCGCCTCCCGCCATTTGTGAGCTCCGTGACACAACAGTATCTGTCAGTGTTGAGCCAGGTAATGACCGTGACGGTGTGTTTCAGTAGTGTTTGCTTCAATGTTAGTTTATAACTGGTAAGTGTGTTTGTTTTAGTAGTGTTTGTTTATAACATTATTTTATTACTGTGTCCTAATGGCTGAGTCTAAGAAAATTACTCGCAGTGAGTTTAATTGTCTGTTATTCGGTCACCCAAAGGAGTTATCTGCGAGTAAACTTCCGACGTATGAAGACGTTCTCAAGTGTTTTTTCAATGAACATTACAATTTGGCATTGAAAGCAAACAACAGGTCAGTAAGTTTTTCTCAAGTTTCGAATATTGTGGCACCACAAGTTAAAGCCGTGTTTGATAAAGCTTCCATACCAACAGTTACGCTTTACAGAATTGTTCAGTTAATTAATGCATACTATAACAGTTATGGTAATCTTATGAAGTCTTATAAGCAGGATAAGGAAAAGGAAAAGTTCAAAAAGAGAGTTGAGGAATTCAAGCAGAAATCTTTGTTACTATTTGATATCTCTGCTTTTAAGTGCAAATAACTTTAGACTGCAATTGCTAAAAGGCCACTGAAGTTTGTGAGTGCCCTGTGTCTATTACCTGTACGTGTGAAAAAGCAAAAAAAAATATCAGTCATTGAACTAAAATTCATGTACTTGCAAAGAAAACATGGCATAGGAAAAATTGGAAGTGTGGACGTAAAGGAAACAAAAAAAATTACTCAAAGACTTGAAAGAAAGGTAATCAACTCAACAACTCATTCCACAATTGACGCGATAGCACAGCCATCTTGCTCAAAACAAACAGATTCAGAAACTTGCCTGCCAAAAGAGGTAGTAAGTAATTTGTCTGAAGACACTGAAAATGACAGCGATGAAGATTTTAAATTACCAAAGTCTGAAATTAAGTCACCATGGCAGATGCGCGTTAAATTGAAAAATACTGTGCTGACTAGTGATTGCTTTGGATTGTCGGATAGAGCAACGGCAGCTGTGGCTTCAAGTTTGTTGCGGGATTTTGGTATTGTAACTGATGAAGACAACACCTATGTTGTTGACAAAAATAAACTTAGATGGGAAAAAAGTGTTAACTGTTGTACTTCAAATGCAAAACGAGGAAAAGCATAACCCACTTCAAGGACTGTATTTTGATGGAAGGAAGAATAACACTCTCATGATTGAAAAAGTTAACTCAAAGCAGTTTCGAAGAACAATAAAAGAGGAGCATTATACGATTTTAAAAGAACCAGGTTCTGTTTACATCGGCCATGTTTTACCCTCTTCTGGTTCTGCTGAAGACATTGCTAACAGCATTATCTCTTATTTAACTGAAACTGGATTTTCACTTCAGGAACTGGGCGTAGTTGGATGTGATGGCACCGTTACTAATACGGGTTGGAAAACAGGTGTCATTCGTAAAATCGAAGAACACATTAAAAGACCACTACAGTGGGGGGTGTGTCTCTTACACTTTAATGAATTGCCATTCCGGCATTTGTTTCAAGCTTTAGATGGTGAAACAATGGGACCAAAATCATTTAGTGGTCCGATTGGCACACAACTCAGTAAATGTGAAAAACTCCCGGTAGTAAATTTTGACAGTATTGAGTGTGAGATTCCAGATATTGACCGAAAAATACTAAGCAGAGATCAACAGTACCTGCTGGACATTAGTTGTGCTATAAAAGCAGGTAACTGCCCTGAAGATTTATCTGCTCGTGAACCTGGCCCACTTTCCCACTCAAGGTGGTTAACAACAGTGAACAGAGTTCTCCGATTGTATATAAGTATCGAAAACCCAACAGATGAACACAAGATCTTAGCTTCTTTCATCTAAAATCATATATGCCTGTATGGTTTCAAATTAAAACAAGTAAATATTTCACAAATGGACCAGAACATGTATTTGAAGTTATAAAATCGTCAAGATTCCTTCCAGAAAACTTGCTAAAGGTCATTGACCCAGTAATTGAGAGAAACGCATTTTTTGCCCATCCAGAAAACTTACTTTTGAGTATGATAGTAGATAAAAGGGATCATGTAAGAGAGTTGGGTTATAGAAGAATTATAAAGGCTAGAAACGTAGTTTCTAAAAGGAAGTCAATCAGGAGTTTCCAAACACCCAAAATCAATTTCCAAGCTAAGGACCACATCGAAATGATTCACTGGGGCACTACTACACTTTCACCACCACCTTTGCTGCAAAGAGTCACCGATCAAGAGATTTGGTCTAAGGTCAAATCAAGTGGAACAGCAGCTGAATGGAACTTTAACAAATTCCCGTGTCATACCCAAGCAGTAGAACGATGCGTCAAGCTTGACACCGAGGCATCTCAAAAGGTGGTTGGATTTAGTTCAAGATATGGTTTTATAAGAACGACACTTCTTTCAAGATCATCAATGCCAAGTTTTTCAAGCAAATCTAAATTCAAACTACCTGAATAAGACAAGTAAAAGACTACATTGCCTTACAAACTAAACATTCCAAGTGACAGAAAATAAACTTTTATTTGTTTCTTTAAAATATGTCAATTTTGGTTTTTTATGTTGTTTTTGAAGTTTAATGTACTAATAAAATAAAGTAAACTGTATTATTTTTCAATTTATTTATCCTTACTACATGTTGTCCTACTAAAATGAGCCAATAATTTATTGTACCAGGAGTTCTTATCTCTACTTTATTTTTTGGAAAAAGTACGAAATTTGTATATTTTCTCAAAGTTTCAGGCTAATGCGCTACCACCAGGTGTAAGATAATATAATTTACCTTTTTTATTTACACATAACTGTTCTAGAGGCAAGTTTTCCGTGGTATAACACTCAAAATATTAATTTTTTTATTTTTCGGCCCACCCGAGTACACATATCATTATTGATTGCACCTTTTAATACACTGTACATCAACAGGCATATCTTATTATGAAATTGTAATTCAAATATAAATTTAATAAAAGACAATGGAGCAGAAATGTATGGCAAAGTACAAATGCACAGCCACTGATTGGCTCAGCACTGGTAAAAAACTGTTTAGTATGTACTCACCAGTCTGTGTATGTCCACAGAGACTAAAATAGGATTTTTTGTACAGTGAGAAAGCTATGTTTAAAGAGCTGACAAACACTATAGACCAATAATAAATATTCAATTCTTGGATTTTGTTGTCCATGACGTATCCGTTGATTAACTAATTATAAGTATAATACTACTGACTCGGAACACTAAGTTTTTTATTAGTAAAAGTGTAAAATTTTTACTCTGTAGCCTGAACCAGTTTTTGCTTATTACAAGTTTCGTCAAAACATAAAAACGACATCCTAAATGAAAAGACACAATTCAAATCACACATACTATTCGAACATATCACACCGTACACACACAACATCGATCTTTCAAACAATGGCACCTTCACCAAGAACAAGACGAACAGCGCTCCTAGTGGCAGCCTCTGACGAAGCTTGTAATAAGCGAAAACTGGTTCAGGCTACAGAGTAAAAATTTTGCACTTTTACTAATAAAAAACTTAGTGTTCCAAGTCAGTAGTATTATTCTTATAATTAAATATTCAGTGTTCTTTTCCTGTACCTGTGTTATCAAAATATTGTATAATATAGTTGTTTAAAGTATCATGCAGTAGGCTAATACAGTAGCAAGGGCAACACAATGAACTGAATACAATTTGCTAGTGTCTGTAGATTCAGATTACAAAACTGCAAGAACCATATTTAGAAAAAAGTATTTTAAAAGTAAAGCAATAATTTTTAGTGCAGTTGTGGCCTAGAAAGAAATTTTGTTGCGATGCTCTTTGGATTATTGATTACTTCAGACTACTGACAATCTACAGTATTTTTCTTGAATGGAAATGCTTTAGACCTTCAGACCTGTTACCAATTTTGATATCAAAATGGCAGAAGAACATGTCTGATCTTGTAAGTTTTGGAAGCCTTGGACAATCAATGGCTATATTTAGTAAATTTCTTCCTTCTCATGTGTCTACATGTTAAACTGGAAAATCAAACAGAAAGCATAGAATCTTCTTGTATCTTTGAGCAATAATTGAAAGTTGTGGACAAATCCTTTTGTTAATTTTGTTGCAGATGGAATTTAAGCTAACAAAGATTATTAGCTACCAAATAATTAAGCTAACAAATAGTTATAACTAGAAATTTAACTGACATGACTGTTTAAAGTCTTGTATTTTTTTACTGAACATAAATTAGATACTATTGTGGTATACTGCTGGATAAATCTAAATAGTTCATAGTCAGTTTCTTATGAGCATAAGATTTCTTCTGTTAAAATATTAAAATTTTTGACCAGAAGTTTCTTCAGAAAGAAATTCCCCATTACAGTTTTTTTTTTATGTTAGACATATACTGAGAAGATGATTTTTATTTATTCTTCTGTGTACCAAAAAACAGTAAAATCCTTTGGTGTAAATTATTTATAACTACTCTGGACCTTTCAGCAATCCAATAATTTACATTTTGTTTAGTAAATTTTCATAGTACAAAATTAATATTTCTAATAAGAGATCGTTCAGTATCTAATAAGAGATAATAAAAAATATTTCTAATAACAGAGTGTTTCATAAACATCAAACTATATTAAATTTATATGCCATGAAAAATGAATGTAATTTTTCTTTTTGAGATTTTGTTTTATATAAATGAAAATATAGGTAATAGAGAGAAATTGTGGTAAGATCAGCAGGATGAAAGACTTTTTTAAAAACTAAAGTTATCAGATTCAGACAACAGATACAGTGAAAATAAAATACACTTCATATAATTTTTACATATGTATATTACTATATAAAAACACAGTACCTTGTATAGTTTTGTATATGTTTATGATTTTTGTAATCTAAATAATAAAAGAGAGTGAAATTGATTATAAATTTCTGGAACATTAAGGATGAAATAAAAAAGAAAAATAAGTAATCTGTGGTAATTGTATTATTTGCAACACAAAGTGTAGAAAAGACTGTTTATTTAATTTCAGCAACTTCCAGGGAAGGAGGAGACATGATTTGTCTGACACATGTAGGAATTTTATGTGCTTCTTGAAAAGAAAAAAAATTGTAGCTACTTTCTTGAAAGTAAATGCTTTGCAGAATTTATGCTGTTACACTGCAGAGTTGAAGGTTTTGTGTGTATTCCTTGATTCTTGAAAACAATTTATAGCCACACTGTTCAATAAAAATCATTTTGCACTTCAAATAGCACAAGTTGGTAAAAAGAAAACTTTTTTTATTAAAAGAAAGAATCAATTTAACAATAGGCTATTTTTCTTTAGTTCAGATCCCAATAATACTTTAGAGATTATCAAAAAATGATTAAACAATCCAGCATCTCTCATCTCTGTTAAGTCGAAGAAAACAAAATTTTTTTGAGTTTCTGTTTTCTGTTAATTCTGTCACATTACAGTTGTACCGATATATCAAGAATTTCTACAAGAATTTTTGTAGCGATTTTCCCAATTTCTGAATCATTATAAATCTCAGTTTTACATTATTATTTTTTCTTTAATATATACATCTAGTCATCATTCATGACTCATCATTCACTATTTCTAGTGAATTCTAGCCGTTCTAGTCATCTCATGACTTTCTTTTTACAAAGTCATCTCATTTTACAAACTTTCTCGCAAGGATTTTCTCTGCGTTCATTTTACTTCCCAAACTATACATCTTATTTTATTTATTACTGTATCTATGTCCATTAAATTCCGCCTTTTTAAATAACACTAGCCCTTTAAGTTATACAATAGGCTTTATTTTATTTAGATGCAAAAGCTCAGTCACCTTCAGCCTACTTTAACAAGCCAACTTCAAAAATCATTGTTAGCATGATTATAATTATATAAGTAGACCAAGTGCCATATCTAGAATTTGGCCTTAGGGTATGTCTGGTCGAGTCGGCTTCTTACAAAAGAAAAAAACAAGTTAAGACTAATCAACATTACTATGTTTAAAGTGACTGAAAAACATGTGATAACATGCTGAAATAAGTCCCATTAAAGTAAACGTAACAACACAATAAAAATATGCATTATTGAAACATTGTTTACAAGATACTTATTGACTGAATTGATTTCCCTATATTTCATATTTCAAACTATATGCAAGTGATGTGTAATAAATATGTTTGTACATTCAGAAAGTGCTACTACTATATTAATGTACACAGCTGAAAAAATAATCAAACATCCTAAAAACTACGAGATTAACAAAATTTGTCAACATTTTCGACCTTCTGGGGAGGGTCTAGTCCTCTTCACCCTCACCCCACACCTAATATGCCCCTGAGTAGACCTAATTATTAAATAAACAGGCTAAAAATAGAACGTAAAAAACAATAATTTCTACATATACCCGGTAATAAAAATGTTATTTTAAACATTTAATAGGATGTGAATCGAGTGAAGCTTGTCAGTTAGGATAATGACAGGGTACAGTCCATGGACAGGCACTGCCTGGTGCTGTTGTCAAGGTAATGCGGTATACACCAATAAAAATGAGTGTCAGAATATTTATTGTAAGTCTGAAGTCAACAATAAGTAACTGATCTAGTTCTCTTGTGGTTATTGATTACAGCTTTAATTGACAATGAACTCGTTTTAATGACCTAAATTTGCCAATTTTTTAAACTTTTCAGAATGATGTAACCATAGGTTTGAAAGAGAAGTCAATTTGCTGTGAGCAAGATGAGTCACAAACTATATTAGAAGAAATAATAATTCTTGTTAGTAAAATATTCAACATATAATATATTTAACAACCAAATGTCACAGGGAGATTATATAGTCTAACATAAAAAGCAATTAGAGGAAACTAATAAGAGACACAATAAGAAGCTGGATTCTCTTTGTTTTTCTAAGTGTATTTTATCAAAGAACATCGTTGTCGTGTTGTCATCCTTTACGGCTTAGGCTAGTAGTCTGTCCCAGTCTCAATGGAAGTCATCCAACCATTGCTTACGGGGTCTTTCTACACTTCTGTTCCCTGTTGGATGATAGTCAAGGCCTCTTCTCAAAAATCTATTGGGTCCATTCTCTCTATGTATAACTGCCACTCCGTTTTGTACCAGGAGATTTTCTCATTTAAGCTTTCAGCTATGCCTAGATCTATTCTAATATGATCATTTCTGATAAGATCTCTCCTGGTACAACCCTTTACAACCAAAGAATTATTTAACATTTTTAGTGAAAAGGAATATAACCACAATCCATTTATATTTAGGTACAATAATGTAGGTCACAGAACTGTGCAGGAACTACTACTACTACTCTCCAGCACTACAGCCCATGGTGAGCCTTGGCCTCCGCTACGACCCGTCTCCACTCATCTCTGTCCACTGCCTTCAGTCTCCAGTTCCTAATGCCCATCTTTCTTAGATCTTCTTCCACATCCTGCTGCCATCTTCTTCGAGGCCTTCCTCTTCTTCTTTTGCCCAGTATCGTTCCACTTAATATAGTTTTGGGCATCCTCGTAACATTCATACGGAATACGTGTCCCAGCCATCTAATTCTAGCTGATTTTATGTGTCTCACTAGGTCTTGTCCACCAATCAACTCATTTATTTCACTGTTATTTCGGATCCTATACATATTCCCTTCCTTCACCGGTCCAAATATCTGTCTCAAAATTCTTCTTTCAAAAATTCTTAGTGCACTTATATCCTTATTTACGAGAGTCCATGTCTCGGATGCATAAGTAACAACAGGTCTGATCAGTGTTTTATATAACATCAATTTGGTTCTTGGAGTTAGAAGCTTGGATTTCAGTAATGATTGGTTTGCATAGTAGGCTCTATTGGCGGTTATGATTCTATTTACTATTTCGCTGCTCACTCGGTTTTCATTATTCAGAATAACACCTAGGTACTTAAATTCTGTAAATCCTTGGAAACAGTAATGGCCTGTGTGAAGGTCTAGCAGTTCTCTATTTTCCTTCGCAGACACTTTCATGTATTTTGTTTTAGCCTCATTGACTTCCAAACCAATCCTGCTCACTTCCCTCTCTATTTCAATAAAGGTGTCTTTTAATACATTTTTGTTCCTGGCTACCAGCACAATATCATCCGCATATGCTCCTAGTTGCCTCGTCCTTTTGAAGATGTGTCCTCTGAAGTCTATCTTGTTTATAGCATAGTGTAGTGCCAAGTTAAAGAGGGTCGCAGATAATGCATCACCCTGCTTTACTCCAGTACCAACTGTAAAATCTCGGCTTTTGTTTCTTCCCAGAACTACTTTTCCCCTGAAATCGTTCAGACTGAGCAGTACCAGTCTCACAATCTTTTGAGGTACTCCCAATTCTTCCAATGCTATTCGCAACATTATTCGATTTACACTATCGAAGGCTTGCCTGAAGAATTATTTAACATTTTCAGTGAAAAGGAATATAACCACAATCCATTTATATTTAGGTACAATAATGTAGGTCACAGAACTGTGCAGGAACTAAAGAAGTTTTAAAGAACAAAAATCGTTCACAGATCCAGAATCATAAACAGTGAAAATAAAATACAATCCAGGACTTCTATGTAGGTTTATGTTTTTTGAATATTGATTGGATGGATAGCTGAAGAATAGAAGTAATGGTCTTCCTGATTCTTTACACCTGTAATGTACGTATGTTATTGCTGTTTTTAAAACAAGGGTCAAACAAACATCTCTTTATTAGGAAATAACTATGGCAATGCAGACTACATGGTATTTATGAAGCCAGTACAAAGAAGTAAGAGTGCTTCAGAGGTGAGGGAGGGGCAGCTGAAAGTGCATTCTTTGATGGAATAAGCTCATAATATTGTCCTTTCAACAACAAACCTTCTGTAGTAGATGGAATTTAATAATACATTTGATTAATAGATTATGATAAAGTGAAACAGAATGCGATGAGTGACCTAAAAGTAAGAAGTATTTAGCGCATTTCAAACATTTAAATGAAAGAATCCTTTGAAAGGAAAATCCTCAGACGCATTATAGGCCCAATACAAGAAAATGGTTCATGGAGACTGAGATATAACAATTAACTGTATCAAATATATAAAGAGATACAGGTCTCAAAATTTATAAGAATGCAAAGATTGCATTAGGCCAGACATGTTATGAGAATGGAGGATGGCAGGAACCCCAAAAGGGCTCTGCTGGGTACATGGGAGGGAATGAAACCTAGAGGCAGACCGAGGAAGAGGTCGGAAAATGGCATTGCAGAGGACGTGAGGGACATGGGGATAAGAAAGTGGAGGAGGGTTGCAATGGATAGAATAGATTGGAGGCGGAGATTGGTGGAGGCCAGGGCCCGACTTGGGCTGTAGCGTCATAGGAGGAGGAAATGAAAGAATAATCTAATTAAATTAAAAAAAAACCTCTGCTCAACAGTCAGTAAAGAACCAGGGAATACCGCGCAGCTTTTGTGTTTAGTGTGACGGTTGCATGGCTAGTACAACGCGCCGCCAGTGGCTGGTTGCGGTATCCTGCGGTATCCACAGCCAGGAGGTGCCGCTGTTATCTCAGTGGCTACCCAGTTCTGCCTCATGGCGCTCAGTGCACGCCGTATGGAGCCTCCGCCGTGAATCGAACCCAGGACCATGAGCACATCAATTGCCCATGCTAGGCACTAGACCACCTGGAGGCTCAATTAAATAAAAGTAAGAGGTAAATAATTTGAATATTGTAGGCATGTAAGACAAAATGTTGTCACTAACTACATAAAATATTTCTGACACGGAACACAATTATTTTAGATAAAAATTATTAAATTTTTACGTAACTACTTGAACTAGTTTTCGGTCATTATGAGCTTCATCAGAGGCTCAATTCATAACAAGTGAAACATCATGGACAACAAAATCCACAAACAAAATGTCAAGAAAGGCATCTGTTATTACCAGCAATTCATAATCTTTGTAATGAGCAAACTGTAAGAGAAGAACGAAGTGAAATTTTTATGGGGGAAGATATGCCTGAGTCATTTGTGGATATGATGTTTAAGTTAGAGTCAGTAATTTTCTGTCAACACAGGCATGGATCCATAAGGGGGAAATTTCTCCCTCAACAAAATTTTTGTCGTTGTCTTGTGATTGTGAATATGATAAAACATTCATATTACATTTTGTATTTTCACGGTTCTACTCTGAAATTACTTTAAATTGTAACTGTACCTTACTAGAATGTTAATTTTTGTTTGACACATGCCATAAATGAGTAGTGTATATTTTAGACTGTAAGTGAATATAATTAAAAAAACAACGGTCTAACAAACACAGATATGGTTTTATACTTGTAATTCAATAAACTTATTGTGTTGACAACAGTGGCATAACTTGGGGGGGGGCAGTCCCCTCAGAGCTATTAAAGATTTCGTTAAACTTCCATAATCACTAAATGCACGCAGGACTATTTATAAACCAGTTTCGTATGTTAAAGTTAGGCTTATAAATACTTGAAAAAGTATTTGTATGGGAAGAATCTCGAATACCTCATTTGTCCTGAGGAAAATGGGGAGTCCAACCTCTAAGCAGACTCATCCTCTCCCCTAAGAAGCTAGTTTCATCCTCCCCAGAAACTAGTCTAATCCCCTCCCAAGGAGCTCTCCTAGTTGCATCACTGGTTGAAAAAATAAGAAACTGTATTTATCATCATCATCATCATCATCTTCACGGATTAAACCAATGATGGTTTGCTCCGGTCTCAAATAGGGAAAGATTAAAGTCTTGGAAGGAGCCTTTTAAAGGAGAAAACCGGTTAACGCTGTAAGGTAAAACTTTATGCTTTTACTTATATAAAAAACTAGTGTTCCGAGTCGTTAATGCAATAGTGATATTTAAAGATTACAGCTGGTCACTCCAGCGCTTTCTCGGACGTCCTACAGCTCTCCATCCCCTCGGCTTACAGTTCCATAGTTGTTTGGGGATGCAGCAGTCATCCATTCGGCAAAGATGTTCCCACCAATTCAGTCGATACTCGGCGATCCTGCCGAGTATACTCAAAATATTCATTTCCTGCCGTATATCTGTGTTTCTTCTACGATCATGGAGCATATATCCTGCCACGTGCTTGAGAAATCTCATTTCAGCCGCTTGGATGCGACTGGCCTGGCCTTTTGTTAAAGTCCAATTCTCAGACCCATAAAGAAGTGTGGGAAGGCCCATCATCTTGTAGAATTTTAGGTGTGTTCTTTTACTTGCTGACTTAAGGGTTCGCCTAATGGTCCCACTTATGCAACTTATTCACAACGTCGTTGGGTGCATTATAAGACACACTGTAGCCCAAGTATTCAGAATTGTTAACTTGTTCCAGGACAGTGTCACCTATAACAATTTTTGCCCATACGGGATCAGTTCCACGAAAAGCCATCGCCTTGGTCTTACGTGTGGATATCTGCAATCCGGAGTCTTTGCAGATTCGATTTAACAAATGTATCGCCATCTGCAATCTGTTTTCAGAGTAACTGTATTTATATAATAATATATATATAATACTTTCACTTATGAACTTACTGTTGTCACTTCCCAAACGTTTCGAGATGTTGTTTCTCTTCTTCAGTGGGTTTAATACTAAATGTCGATTACAGAATAACCGTTACGGAATGGAGTGTGTGGTGGGGGTTGATGGTGGGAAGGGATTGGCGCTGAGGTTCGAATTATGTGTGTGGATCAGTGTGTCAAATAGTGTATGTGATTTGTAATGTATCTGTTCATTTAATATGTTGTTTGGTTGTAGTGTGTGATATCTGTATATTTCAAATTGTTCAGCTGTGTTTAGTTTTCTACTTTTAGGTAAGTAGTGTAATATTTCCATGTTGTGTTTTATGTTTGTGTAGCTGTGGTTTTCGTTATGTAAATGTGTGGCAAATGTGGAATGTATGTAGTTTGTGGTGAGGGCTTTTAAATGTTCAGAAAACCTGGAAGAAAAAAATCTTCCCGTCTGGCCGATGTAGAATTGTTGGCAATCATTGCAATTTAATTCATAAACCCCTGTTTTGCTGTATGTGTCAATGTCTTTGTTAGTATTGTTTATGTGTTTTCTAATGGTATTGTTGGTTCTGTAAGCTACTTTATAATTTTGTTTCCTAAATGTGTTTGCAATTTTATGTGTATTGGAATTGTAGTATGTAAGTGTTATGTATTTACTGGGTTGTGTGCTGTTGGTCAGATGTGTTTTACTTTTTGTGTTGAGGATTCGTTTGTGTAGTTTATTTATTAAATCGGGGTTGTATCCGTTTTTGACTGCTATGTATTTAATTGTGTTTAATTCATCTTGGTAGTCATGTGTGTTTAGGGGTATTGACGTGAGCCTATGGAGCATGTAGTTGAAAGCTGCATGTTTGTGTTGAGTTGGGTGGTTGGATGTGTTGTGTATGACCATGTCTGATGTGGTGGGTTTTCTGTATATTTTGTATGTGTGTGTGTTGTTTGTTTTGGTGATTGTAAGGTCTAAAAAGTTTATGCTGTTATTTAATTCTATTTCAAGTGTGAATTTTAATTTATGGTGTATAGTGTTAATGTATTTGTGGAAATTTTCTATTTGTCTTTTGTTGCCGTTGTAAAGGAGTAAAATGTCGTCGACATACCTGTGCCAATATATTATTTTATCGGTGTATTTGTTGTTGTTCAGTATGTGTTTCTGTTCTATGGTGTGTAGGAATATTTCTGCTAGTATACCTGATATAGGGGAGCCCATGGGTAGTCCATCTGTTTGTGTGTAATACATGCTATTGTGTGCGAAATAATTTTGATCTGTGATAATTTTAGTTAGATGGATGATCTCGTTTATGTGTGTTTCGGGTGTGTTATTTATTTTTAGTAATTATTCTAATGTAATTATGGTTTATTTTATGGGAACATTGGTGTATAGGTTTGTTATGTCGAATGAAGCAAGTGTGGAATTGTGGGGAATGTGTACATGTTGAGTTTTATTCACTAGATCTAAATTATTTTTGACAGTGGTGTATTTATATCTTTACTAATTCCTATCATTTATACTTTAGGCCTTTAAATAATGGTCCAACTTTCTATAATCCCCCCCCCCAAGTCAAATCTTACCCTTCAAAAACGTCTTGCCGGATCCGCCCCTGGATGTCAACATACTCTCTCATTAGTGAACTGCACTAGACGGGAAGCCATATCCCCCTCGATTCCTCCGTGTCCTGAGCCTGAAGTTCATCTCCCTCTATGGGACAAGATCGCGGGAAGTTATAACTTAAAAATATCACCGAATGTCTAAAAGAACGACTAAAAGAAGTATTATATTATATTATAGCAATACTGGCCGGATGAATTAAAAAGCATAATTAAGTTGGAGCTAAGAAAACTACATGTGTGCTTTTAAGTATGTGATATAGTGTAACAAAATAACAAATAAGATGAATTTTACACTGAATCACGGATTTGGTTTTGAATGATTGATCAAAAACGAGATAACAAAAATCTCTTATCTCGTTCGTGGCATTCACTATGATCAATAACATTATTTGATGGTATATTGTTTCACTATCTTAACACCAAAGCTTTATCCATCATACGATGAGGTGTCTTCAATGGTTCGACTAAAACTGATGTCGACAGAATTTAAGTCAAGTATTGAGGAAATAGTCGAAATATTAAGAAAATGAAACATGTGCTAAATCATCAGGCAGTCTTGCGTTTAAGAATCGTTCGTACCACAACTGTTTTATAAGTTAAACAATGTTATTGCAATCTGTTACTAGTTGGAATAAGGGCGGTACGGTGACATCACTAATGGAATTAATTTATATAAAAAATCAACCCTTTTCCAAGTGTATTTTGAAAGCACGTACTTTACATAATTGTTTCTAAATTAATAGTGTGCACGATGTGCGTGTATACCGACCACCAATCACCCACCAGCACAAAGCATGTCCATCACCATCTTCTACACTTAAAAAAAAGTGAACAGATAATAATTGTTATTTAATTAGTTTATTGTGTAGGAAGCGTAAGCAAGATAATATCTTTCGACTAGTGTTGGCATTCTCTACTATTAAGATTGTGAATATTTAAATATAAGTATATCACTACCGACTCGGAACACAAAGTTTTTTATTGGTAAAAATGTAAAAGTCTTACCTTATAGCCTGAACCACTTTTCGCTTATTATAAGCTTCGTCAGAGACTGGGAGCTCTGTCCGTCTTGTTCTTGGCGACGGCGCCGTCTTTTGAAGGATCGATGTTGTGTGTGTGGGGTGTGATATGTTCGAATAATATGTGTGATTTGAATTGTGTCTGTTCGTTTAGGACGTCGTTTTTATGTGTTTTGGTGTGTTCGTATATTTCCAATTGTTCAAGAGTGTCTAGTTTTCGGCCTTTTGTGTATAGGCTGCGTGTAGAATATCCACGTTGTTGTCGATGTTTGTGTATGTGTGGTTTGCTTCAATGAGGTGGTTTGCAAAGGTGGATTCGGTGGTGGAATGTAGTGCCTTTGTGTGTTAAATGTATCTTTTTTTTTGAAGCAACGTCCTGTCTGGCCTATGTAGTATTTGTTGCAAACATTTTTACCAACAAAAAACTTTGTGTTCCGAGTCGGTAGTGATATACTTATATTTAGTTAATCAACGGACACGCCACGGACAACAAAATCCAAGAATATGAATATTTATTCGCCAATTGACTTATTTTGTCAATAATATTCAGGCTTGCGCTAGTGCAGTTCAACAAATTGTGTCAAGTATGTTAAACTGTAAAGCATTATCCTAACAGCAAGATTCGAAACCCAATTTGTGGAGGTTCCGTAAAGGAAACATGTTCACAACGTCAGTAAACTACGACTATATGGGTGGTTTGAAAATTCGCAGTTTATGGTGTAATAACAAACAACGTCCTTACCATAAACAACCAGTACCGGTACAAAATCTACAACCAGGAGACCCTTCAATTCGCTTGGAGTTCTGTATAGGTTCGTTTTACTTACTGACGAATTACAGCATCCGCAACGAACGTACGTAGTCGGAAGTCAGTTCGCGTACAACGGTGGAAAGTAATTCTCAACATCGGTTTTTTAGCGCCAGTGTGTGGTGTGCCATTGTTTACGATCAGCTGATTGGACCGTCCAATCTCCCATCACGCGTAACTACTGACGTTTATATACACTTTTTACAAGAAGAATTCCCACAGTTTCTTGAATGCTCCTGAAGTATCGAGATACCAAAACCTCTTCCAACATGGCGGCGCGTCTTCACATTTATAGCGTGCCGTGTCAGGGCCCTTAAACGAGCCCGAAGCGATGGATCGGTCGTGTCGTTTCATGCTCCTGGTCACCCCCCCCCCATATAAAACCAACGTTAGATTTTTGCGTATAAGAATGGTTGAAAAATTTAGTGTAAGTTACAGGCTACCTGGATTAGGAACTGAGCGCGTTGTGGATGCCGCTGCGTAACTCGAGAGCAGCCCTGCCCAGCTACAAAGTGAAATCCACAAGTGTCTGGATCCAAATCTTTGACTAGCCATGACTTGAAAACAAAGCACTTCCGGACGCTTCTCAGTATGATGAGATGATTTCTTTGTTTTGGCTCTAGAATAAGGTTTAAAAGCGTGCTAAACCTTCATGAATTACCCTGTATATTACTTGAACATTTCTTGATTTCATTGAGGGAAAGCATGTAGCCTACTGTGGGTGTAGCACTCTATCGTTAACAAGGTTATTTATCACAATCGCCGCCTATTATTTTAGAATACGTATTTGATTTTTGTTTGTAGCATACACAAACTTGTCCAGGTGAAGCTTTGAAGAAGCTGTCTTCGATAACAACGATGAAGATGATGCAGCGTGCATTTATTTTAATGAGTTATATTCTCATGCAAAAGCGAAAGACTTATGGCTGCAATGTATGTCTTGCAAACTCTGGGCTCATTTGGAGTGCACGGGACTTGACAAACGTGCAAAAACCTTTTATTCTGAGATTTGTCGTTGTTGAGAAACGTTAGTGATTTCAAAAAGTTGTGCCTTTTCTTAATCAAACATTTATTATTTTGAATTTGTAGTTTTTGTTAGCTTAACTTAAATAATATAAACGTTCTTATTATGTTAGTTTATAAAAAAAGACACTTGAAAAACTAAAATGCAATTGGAAATACTATATAGAATGAGGTATGTCATTTTATCCTAGCATATGTCTAAAATGACATATTAGCAACCTTTCCTGGAAAATTAATAAAAAAATGTTTCCAATGGAGGTACATTTTTAAAATTCTGATATATTGTAGGTAACAAACTGTACTTCTTATTATCGCTAAATTTAAACCAAAATGCCTTGCATAAGAAAATTTGTAATGAAAATTCAAAATGGTATGTCATTTTAGACCAACCTCCCCTACATAAAGTTTTCATACGGAATGATGTATTTAGAGGTCTCAAAACTGATAGATAAAGACCGTCACGATATCGTTTAAATGATATTATCAAGTTGTTCATATGCTTTTACCACGTCCCACGTCGTTAAGAATAAGTGAAAACGTGAAATCACGGTTTTGTCTTTGCTTTTGTTTTGGTTTGCGGGTGTTAGGCCGTGATCCATTTCCACGGCCGGCGTTATAATTACTGAAATTAAGCTCTTTTGCCACAGTACTGTCAAACTCCGTGTCAGTTATATTTAAAACCGTGTATCACTGAAGATGACCTCCAGAGGTGAGACGGAAACGTCTGATAACAACATCCGCCAGAATTATGTCTATACTAGACCACGGCCCAATAGCCCGGATCTTAATTTAACTAATCGTGATCCATTGTTTCTCATCGGCCAGACGTTTCTGCTATAGTGAGTTTTTAGTACCTGTCTTGATTATCTTGTTAGCCGTAACGTCGATAAGGCCTTCTGAAGATTAACAAAAAACAAGTCCTAACGCGAGGAATTCACGGAAATGAAAATAAAAGCAAACGTTAAACACTGATAACGAAAACTAAAACTCATATTTTTAATTTTATTCTTAATATCTGATGGCAAATAAATAAATAGAATACTCCCCACAATACAGAATGATTAAGTTCCTTATTGGCGTACTTAACTGTCTGACAAGCTTTACACTTTTTATTGTATTTGAGAATGTAGGCAGTTAAAACTATTCTTTTACAAACTAGCAAAATGGTGTTACATTGTTGCTAACGAAACAACCAAGAGCTCCTTAATATGTTGTAGCTAGCGTTAAGTCTAGATTTTCTTGTTTAGATATTTGTTTAATATTCATCAAATACTAAACACTTAATTTGAGGGTTATGATGTTGTGCTGTAAGTGTTATTTTATGTATGGAAGTTGAATATGTAAGTATCGAAAACGCGGTTAGTTTTTATATTTTAAGTTGCATATATAAGTATCGAAAACGCGGTTAGTTTTTATGTTTTACTTTTCATTATAATTTTTGTACACAATTAGAATGAATATGTTGTAGACGCAATAGCTATCGATCTAGGACAAAAATGCACAGATGGTGATGTAAAAACAGAAATAAGTGCCCAACAGAAGTATCAACGAAACTGATAGTTTGCACAATTAATGCGCGTCCTGCCACCACAACCCGAAGCACCAAACCACCAAAGCACATGACACGGTTCTGTCTATTATTTATTAGTTTACCTCATCCGCGTCTCCTTTCTTAACTTTCGGTTTGTGTGGCTCGTCCGTAGCTTTGTTCAACCTGAACGTCTTGCTCCTGCAATTGCCACTCAACAGTTTATTGTCATTTATTGTTAAATACTCTCCGTCACACACGTACACACGCACACACACACACACACACACACACACTCACTCACTCACTCACTCACTCATTCATTCATTCAAACACAATATTTCGTTCTCTCGTAGACTTAATAATTAAATAATTTAATTTACTTATACACATGTACTACATTATATGCACACACAGACATTATTCATGCATTAAACGTTCTTGTAGTTTCCGCAGCTCGATGGTTTGGAATTGTCTTTCTCCCGGACAGCTCTTCCAGTTTTTATTTTCCGTATTTTCTGATGGCGATTCGACATAACACCTGGGTCTTCTCTACCAGTATGGTGTTATTTATTGTTAGAAAATATTATTATTAGACAAGGTTATTAAAACATTGTTCAATTTTTCATGAAAATTAAATTTAATGATTACAATTGAATTTTTGTAATACATATTAATGTTTAAAAACAAAATTGACTGCAGTAGACATTGCTGTCAGATGTGTACATGTTTGTGTATTCGTACACGTGCATTATAATGAATAACATTATAAGTAAAACTGTAAACGACTGTATCTAAGACAATTGACTGCAGTAGATATTGCTGTCAGATGTGTACATGTTTGTGTATTCGTACATGTGCATTATAATGAATAACATTATAAGTAAAACTGTATTTAAGACAATTTTTGTCAAATAAAAAAAAAAATTGTAGGTAATCTTATAAGATTAAAAGAGAGGTCTGACCGAAGTTTTAAATAAAGTACGTGATTTTTGCGGACAATATAATTATAAAAACCGTATTTTCTGATTGCGGGTCATAATCAACATATCTCACTCAATTTTGATCGCATCAAAACAAGAAAATACTTAAATGAAAGTGCTCGTTTAATAGCTTTTATTACATTTTGATTACATACAGTTTTGATTACATTTTGTATAAAATTCTTAGTATTATTCATATTTCTGTAAAAACACACAGATAAAACACACAACCCGATATCTTATACTTATGAAGATGAATAAAGAGAATAAGTAAGAAAATGAGGGCTTATAGCAAAACGTGATTATAAGGATCATATACAGGTGATTCAAAATTGTACGGCAATACTTCGGGAGCTGATTAGGGCTATTAATATTAGCAAAAACGTTCCTATAAACATATGTTTATGACCAGTGGCCATTTTACTGGTCCGTTTCGACCAATCCACGCTTACCGAATGTATTATTTAAATGGTTCATCAAATCGTGACAGTAGTGAGCACATGCACCGTCATTCAAAAACCACATCTGCACTCTATCTGCAAGTGGAATATCTTCCAAGAGTTCCATCAGATGCGTTTGCAAAAAATGTTGTCTTCCATTAAGGCTTGGTGGTAAGAAAAAAGGGCCTAAGAGATTATCACCAAGAAGACCGCACCACACATTAAATGAAAAAGTATATGTTGGTCATGTCTTGGGGGCAGTCTCGTGGGTTTTCGTCTGCGCAAGTGTAAGTGTTTCGAAAGTTTACAATGCCATTTCTTGTAAATTGTAACACTTTTCTGGCGCATTTTGGTCTGTTTTGTTTTTAATTAAAGTCAAATTTCTCAAATTTGTACTTACTTTTAATAGACATTATACGCATCAGTTTTCTCATAATTGAATTCTCTACAAAGTTAGTTAGAAATTTGTATTTGTTTATTAGCAAATGAACGAAGTTATTTTATCCCAAATCTAAAATGTGTGTTTTCGACTCCAATGTTTTGTGTTTTAACCAGTTTTCCTTAAAAACTAATTAAGATAGAGGTCTGGGACCTCCTTTATTCAATTTTTCAGATAAAAATCTATAAGAAACCATCAATTTTACCCTTCACTTTATACCCCACGAATTTCAGTATGGCGTCATTTTACCGTGGGAGCAGAAATCAGGCCGAACTGGTTCGCGAGTCGTAATTCGCTAACGAACCGTTTTCGGACCTATGTTTATATGAACTTTTTTTCTTATTTTTAGCTATAGAATCAGGTTCCGAGAGATTACCGTGCAATTTTGAATCACCCTGTATATTTTAACAAACGCACTCTATCTCAGTAGGCGTTAGAATGTTCAAAGAGCAAGAAATTTGCCAAGAGCCATTTTTTTCTAAGAGCCCAGTTACCGAAAATGCAACCGACTGCTGAAACATAGAAGAACACACACACGCACACACAAATTATAATATTTTATTAAACAATAATAATAATACGGCATAGTACATAACAATGTAGCCATAAAACCATGTAGGCCTATACATTAATATCTATACACTATCATATACTTTTTTATAAGCCAATGTTTTCTAAATGTAGTAATACATATTTGAATTGTGTAGCATTATATAGCATTTATATACCCCCCCCCCCACAAACACACACACAACTGTATATATTATATTCTAAATTATATATATTTTTATTATATATATATATATACACTGTATTAGTATTATAAACATTCTGTATACATTGTATATGTATATAATTTATATATAAAATATAATACTTATAAATATATATCATATAATTTACATGTACAGACATTATATATATTTATATAGATATAATGCATATTTGTAGACCTATAGGCCCGGGATATTTGTGCCCTGAATGAGGCTAATATATATACGGCTACATACTTTAATATTAAATTACTATATATTTTATAAAAAACTAAATTTAGTAACTATACAGCAGTACTGCATACAATAATCATATTCCTAATTACTTATAAAATTTGTTATGTTTATAAGTATTTATAAAAATTATGTTTTGTAAATCCAAGGATGTCTTTACAAAAAAAACTGTCAAAACACTGTAATAAAATACAAATAAATTTTAAAAATATATTATTGTAGAACAATATTTATTATTATCAATATCAATAATTATATTACACAATAATATGTGAATAATTTAATGTCAAACTAAACAAAAATTTTCATTGCTCTATATATTTTACATGTTGTTTACGTGCATGTGTATATAGGAACCGAAATGTATATATATGGGAACCGTATAGGACATACACATATATACCACAGCTGTACATATTATGGCTAATGTGTTAAAGGAAATAAATTTTCTCTAAAAACTATACATTTACTAAATATTGTTAATATAAAAAGTTTCCGGACTGTTACGGAAACTTTTAATGTAGTGCATCGGTGAAAGTTTAAACGTTTGATCGATAACATACTTTAAAGTAAACAAGCGGGCGGGCTGGCATAATAAATGGAGAGAGAGAGAGAGAGAGAGAGATGAATAGAGGAGGAGGATGAGAGGAGGAGCAGGAGAGGAGGAGGAGGAGGAGGAGGAGGAGGAGAATAATGTATGATACTGAAGAGTAATGAATTTTAACGAATTTTATGGCACGTTAATTACTTTAGCAGAGCTGAGTTGTACCTACACTTACATTTAAGTGATGTAATTATTATCCATACATACAGTATGGTGGATTACAGTAGTATATGCTTATGCCTACTACGTTACCCACAGACACTAAACGTACCTCAGATAAGAGTGCAACATTGTTATGAGAAATAAATATTATGCGTTAAACGTTATAAAAAAAATGTTTAAAGCACCGAAGTCTAGCGTTTATTGATACGTCCGCACAGCGACTGTGGAGGTAATCTCAGTCCCGGTCATCCGTTGCAAATTTTCGTTCACCGACCTGTGCGCAAATGAAATTTGATTCGCCAAATTTTCCGGTATCACGATCTAACCGTACTCATCAAACTACATGAGATGGACATTTTTAATCAGAAGATTCGTTGAAGTAACGTGAACACTTACTGATAATTATAAGTGTTTAATTATAAACACTTACAGATTAGGGCATAATCTAGGATACCAGGTAAATGCAAACTTCTGTTGAATGTATGTTGAGTTTACGGGTAATTAATTAACTATATGCATACCTTGAGTTAAAAACCTGGCCAGAACTAGCTAAAAGCCAATAGGAGTTCCCTTTCCATATGAACTTTTTAGAGTACAGGCAAATTTTTATTAATATAGGCAAATATAATAAATCCTAGGCGTAGTCCTAAGTTTATCCTAGCCCAGCAAACCGTCCATTAATTTTTAATCTACAGTCTAGTTGCACTTTCCTTGTACAGTTCTTTGAGCACAGTACTGTCGAACCATCGCAGGATATAACCCCACCATCGAACTTTGTGTATTATAGTGGAGGATGTAAGACCGAGGTCTTCATTAATCCATAATATTACATGTTTACTCCATTTTTACATTTGTTCCTTCAAGAACATAGTGTAATGACAATTACGTAACGCTCGAAAGCGTCACTGTACACGTTTCTCGACATGACGTAGCCTCCACACTGTTCGAGCACTTGTAACTACGCAAGCAGGCCGCCAAAAGAATGGAAAATTATTCTGGAACTTTGCGGGGTGTATACAATGGTCTACGGAAGGCTTAGAAGGCGTAGTGCCCTATTTGCCCTGTTTGAGTACACAATGGGTTAAAATGACGTTGGCCGACTTATATGTGATCTAGACAAAGGTTGATTTTTCAGTCGTGCGGGATCGTTACGACCGTTTTAGAATTCGTGTTTAAAATTGTCGTGATGTGTTCTCACTTCGTTTGTGTACACACTCCTTTGTTTATTATTACTTTTCTTGCTCCTATTACACAAAGTAACGCGTTACACGTGTTGAGACGGAAGGTCAGTCTACATAACAAGGAACGGATTTATGAAAACTATGTACACAAACGGGCCAGCCAGCGGTGTTATTTAGACGACTTTCAGATTAATTTCCGGTAGAGTTTCACTTTAGTTTTCTTTACTTTAATGAGAACGCAGAGTGTACAGTGCACAGAGTGCGCTTAGAAAGAGACAGACAAGTCAGTACACTCGACGCTCAAGTACACAATTGACGTGTACATAACAAAGTGTTTGCTTAATTAAAATTTCACACCGGCAATTTTTCAAGCTTAACAAATAACAGCTTGAAATAAAGAGAAAACCGTCTGAAGCCATAAACGAACTCTCTTTCAACTTGAGACACACACACACACACACACACACACACACACACACACACACACACACACACACACACACACACACACACACACACACACACACACACACACACACACACACACACACACACACACACACACACACACACACACACACACACACACACACACACACACACACACACACACACACACACACACACACACACACAGTCTGCAGTATAATTTTACTGCAGAGAACACAAACACTTTAAATTACATGCAAAACAAATTGAAAGCGCCTAGATGTTAGACTGTAACTTACCTCGTCATGCCGAAAGGTTTGCCTAACAACTGCGTCAAGCGGACCATCGTGTCTCACCATCTGCAAAACGCATAAAAACATCATTGTGGTGTCTCTAACAAAATTACAAAATAAAAAATACATAGTCTGTACAAGAAACCCTTACAGAAAGCACCGAACGTGATAAGAGGAAGCGACTATCCTTCGGATAATGCCGGTTGATTATGCTGTCACTGTGCGAATTTCAACGTTCGGATTCATGATAATTGGGATTTCTTAGTAAGGGACTAAGGCCGCTGTTTGTAAACAGCAATCTAGGCAGCTTTCCTATTTATTGAACAGTTTTATAATGTTTAGCAACAACAATTTATGATTTTTAAACAGCGAACAATTATAATGCTAGGAAGTCAAAGACAAATTCAGAAATTGCTCGCTCAGTCTGGGATACGTACTTCTCTCTGGAATGTATCCCAAAGGACACGTTCCTACTCCTCTAAAATTATCTGTGGACTGTTGTGTAAGAAGGAATAGTCGCTAAGATTCTTCGGATCTTTTCAGTTTAGTGGCAGCAATTACTCGACGTAGCAATCGCCAGTAACAACGCGTTTCACCATCCAACGCATTTTGCAACAATTCCATGGTGATGGTGTGCCCTGTGCCTATAATAAACCAGTATGTTGCTCCAGGCACAACCGTTTTGTCCGATGAGTGGAGGGGATATCACAATTTACATCAAAATTATCAACATTTAACAGTGAACCACTCGATACAATTTGTAAATCCAGTAATCCAAGCCCACACCCAAAATGTAGAAAACATGTGGGCTAAGGCCAAAATGAGGAACAAAAGACAATGGGGTACTTCGCGACTGATGTTGGATTCCTACAACAGAATTTATGTGGCGGGAAAGGTATTGAAATGATGATAAATTTTTAAAAAATCATTGAAAACATTGCTCAATTTATGCCTCTTCAGTAATTTATATTATATTTTATTTGTAGCTATAATAAATTATGAAATGTATCGTTGTATTTGTAGTTATAAATTATGTTTGTAATAAATTTGTAATTGTTAGTGATGTAGGAAATTAATTGTAAAATGCAAATAAAATGTAAGAAAAATTGTAAATAAAATGTAAATTTCTAGTAAATTATAAATAAAATATAAATATAAAAATATAAAAATAAAATATAAAAAACAAAAATAAATATAAAAAAAGTTTGGGTGCGTGTATCAGTAACTGTGTACACGCGGAAGAAGTGAAACTTCTTTGGGTTATATCCATTATTTTTTGTTTATCCATTATTATTATTATTATTATTATTTTTAACTGTATACTTAAAATTTAATAGGATGGGAGAGGTATCAGTATAAGAAAAATTTTCATTTTTAGTAAATTAAAAATATTTTATTACATATATTTACAGAAATTATTATTATTATTATTATTATTATATTCTTATTAATCTATTTCGTTAATATTTAGTGATATTTCGTCATACACTTTTGTAACCAAAGGCTTATGGTAACTAAAATAAGAAATGTATGTTTTACATTCAATATTATCCAGAAACCTTGTGAATACTGCATCAATTGTCGTATTCAATTTTGTCGTAGATATTTTTTTATTATTTTGTATAGACAGGTTTAAATTATCTTTTAAAAATTCAACCAGTTTTATAGATCTGTCTAATGCAAAATTGACATTGAAATCTCCACTTAAAATCATAGATATTTTATGATCATCTTTACGAAGTATGGCGGCACCTTGTGATGTATACGATAATAATGAACGATGGAGAAAATCAATAATATCATCTAATGTTTTATTAGGAGAAATATACACTGCTACAATCACAACTTTTTGCCCATTTTCCATTTTACATTCAGCCATACACAAATCGCCAACTGTAGATGCCATTGAACCATAGACATCAGATTGAGTAACGGAAAAATCCATGGATGGAGTTATAATGTTAATAATATCGTCAGAATTTTGAAATATCCCGACACCTCCCGCTCTAATATTTGGTCGTTTATATTTCACAATGCAGTTGAAATTAAGAACAGATACGTCATCTTCATTGGCTAGCCAAGTTTCTGATAAAACTATGACATTTGAATTTTTCACAACTATAGCTTTTAGATCAACAGCATGAGCTGTAAGACTTTGTCAATTAAAAGTGAATATTGATAAACCTTTTCTGTTATTGATGAAATTAACTAAATTTTCATTTATAGTTTCTAGTTTGTTTAGTGAAAGTCGTTTAAATTCCTCTTGCAAATCAATTGTTGATGATGATCGTCTTCGGCCATGGTAGAACTTCTTCGTCTTCGGCATCTTCTCGTTGTTCTGTGTCGTAATATCTAATCCTTCAATACTCGTCACACGTGATAAAGCAACGTATAATAATGATTGAGAATGACGTCGATCGTATTCATAAACAATTTTTAACATATATGTCATTAAATTATGTAGGACTAGGTAGATTATTTTTTACATATTGTTAACTTAAAATATTCGTAACAATAATTATATATAACTGTACACTTCCTCATTTTGGTATACTACTAAACACATATACACACACATGCATGCATATAACGCATAACGCATAATGCGTAACGTGTAACGAACATTTTTCCTACCGTGCCCAAAGAAGTTTCATGCATATAACGCATAAGCGTAACGAAAATTTTTCCTACCGTGCCAAAAGAAGTTTCACTTCAAAAATATAAATATAAAAAAATATGTAAATCAAAATGAAAATAAAAATACAAACTGTCGCTGGTTATCGCTACGTGTGGAGGGGGAAATGGGTTGTTACTGTCGATTGCTACGTCGAGTATTGCTGATTACATGCTGCCACTAAACCGAAAAGATCCGATTCTTCTTCTCTGTGGATGTGAATGAAAGACGATAGACGCGGATAGTAAGTGAAAAAAATCTGATACGTTTGAATGTAATATGTGCTGTTGAGAGATGATAAATGGAAGTTACTTTTTCCATTTGTTAGATACACATTTGAAAGGAAAATTTTGTTACAATTGAATGTAATGTTAACACACATGTTTTGATTATGAAGTAACTGAATAGTTTAGATTTTTTTAACTAAGACTGTTTACGTCAAGACCCATTCTGTCGCACACCCTGACTAATTCATTGTTCAAGGCGAAGAGGAGAATTACTTTTCACACGTCAGTAATCCACCCCTTGCACGCACAACTCTTTTCAAACCTGACAGACTACACAAACGAAAACAGTCTGTAATTGTTCACGAACGAGGTCACAGCATGAAATATTGCCCTACCGAAAATGAATTAGGAAATCTACAATCCATTGTGTAGAATTCAATAGCTTTAAATAGCTACTGAAATAGGGCTTTATATAATAAAGTTAATAATTTAAAGTTTGTTTAGTCATTACTAGATGTATGTAGGCCTGCTACTAGAGAAGTAATATCACGATTGTAAAAAAATTTTTTTTATAACATTTTTATAGATAAAGTGGCTGAAAAATAACATTATATTAATCGACTACCCCACAATAACAAAAATATCTAAGAAATAGTGAAAATAGTTTGAGGTTGGGTGATATTTTTAAAGAAATTATCGAACTGAATTCAAGAATTCAAGTAAATGATTTTAAATATAAATCATAGAGCATGGAAGTCATGTATGGTTCCCCCATACCGATATTACTTCTATGTTCCGTAAGGAAATCGTAGTATGTGATCGCGACAAAAATCATGTTCGAGATAAGGGCTGATTCTGATTGTACTACTCTCAAAACATGAAGAAACGTCATTTTTTTACTTATTGAACAGAAATAATTTTAAATTCTTGGTAATTTCCTAGTCCTAATTGATGACAAGCAGCATTAACAGAAGTATTTTAAATGAAAGGAATTAGTAGTAATCAAACAACTATTATAATAATAATAACAACAACAACAACAACAATATGATACTAATAATAATAATAATAATAACAGAGTAGTAACAGTTAATTTAAAAATTCTCACTGTTGTTGCCACTTTGTTCCTGTTACACCAGTTTATCGTTATCTACATCAGCGCATCTCACTTCTGTTGTGGTGATTTATCACACGTCGCCGAGTTGTTTTGTTTATAATTTAATCTTATTAATTAATTTATAATTAGAAAAACGATCGCTTCTCGCCATCACATTTGTCAAGTCTTCATCATTTTTTAAACGTGTAACGGACGCACAAGATTATATCTTTAGA
This sequence comes from Magicicada septendecula, assembly GCA_034769895.1. Taxonomy (NCBI): domain Eukaryota; kingdom Metazoa; phylum Arthropoda; class Insecta; order Hemiptera; family Cicadidae; genus Magicicada; species Magicicada septendecula. The sequence continues at coordinate 89,497,719 of CM068369.1, read as the reverse complement.
ATATTTTAAATTGGCTCGTTAATAGCCTATAAATAACAGTTTTCAACGACGGTTTCTTCATTAAATACGCGAATTACCATTAATGGGAGTTCGTTGATAAAGTATGCGTAATTGTTTTATTACCATATCTGTTCGCATAATTGCATTTGTTTCCAGTTATCGGTGTAAATGCTCTCTGACGCCTTCGGCAGACACACAAAAAATACGTTGTGCGTGAACATTAACTCACACTGATAAAAATAACGTAAACAGTATTTGAATACCTATTTCGGTACTCGTCGGTTTCTGTTCTTTCGATAAGAAACGCGACAGGCGTGGTGGAAACAGAACGAGATGAAATTACTGTGAAAATTAAAAAAAAAAAATTAAATCATTTTATCGCCTTACATACATACTTGGCGTGGCGTTCAAAAGAAATGGCCTCCACTTATTCCACTCCTCAGCCATCCGCCACCAACTCACTGGCCCAGCTTCCTCGCATCACTGCCGACCTGGTCCAACCATCTGTTCTTCGGTCTTCCAATCTTCACTTTTCCTATTTGGCTTGTGTTTCATAGTTATTTTTGCCGTACGTTCGTCATCCGTTCTCTGAACGTGTCCTGCCCATCTTAATCTATTAATTTTGGCAAGTCGGACAACTGTAATGTAATTGTATAATTGTACTTAGCATATAATTCATTATTATTTCACTTTCTCCAGACTCCGTCCTGTTGAATTGGCCCATAAATCCTTCTCAGTATCTTCCTTTCAATCACAGCCAGCCTCTGTTCATCAATTTTCTTGAGTACTCAGCACTCAAAGCCATATGTCAATACAGGCTTTGCCAATGTCTTATAAAGCGTGGCCTTAGTTTCTGTGGTCAATAGTCTTGATTTAAAATGTTTATTCAGCCCGTAATAGCTTTTATTAGCGGCAGAATTCTTCTTTCAATTTCTTTGGTGCAGTTATTCTCAGCATCGACATATATACGAAGCCTTTTACTCTTTCAAAATTATAGCCAACTAATAGTATATTTGAAATACTATCATTATTGCTTCCCACAACCATAAAGTTCGTTTTATTTTCATTTATAACAAGCCCCGTACTCTTAGTCGATGACTCAAGTGCTCTAAAGGCATTCTTCAGATTATTTTCATTTCTGCTGATAATATCTATATCATCTGGATATGCTAGGAGCTGAACTCCTTTATTAAAAATATGTCCTGTTTATATTCCAGTATTACCTTTTCAAGTGCAATGTTGAACACTGGGCAGGCTAGGGAATCTCCCTGTTTAAGTGCAATCATGGTATCAACAGAGCGGGAGAGATGTGATTGAAGTTTACTGTCTTAAGTTTTTTAATAAATATACACAATTATGTGTAAAGTATAAGAAAAACGTATTGAAACAGAAGAGCTAAAACTCTGTGTGAGCCAAGTAGCAACTTGAGTTTTCATAACAGCGTATTAGGAACAGTATTAGGAAACTGCAGATAAACGGACAACTAAGCCGTTGTCACTTCCACTTCAGTTGTCAGCAGTTTCGTTTATTAATAAACAAAATAATAATAATAACAAAGTTCGCCTGCAGTTTTTTTTTTTTAGACAACTTTTTAATTTGAAGCGGAGTGTTGACTGAATCATTGTCATTTCCGAGAGTTTCTCAGTCTTGTATCGACCCATTTAATTCTCAAAATCTCTAACATTTAGAGTCTAATGTACGTATAAATAATCAGAGCGATTCACAAGCTGCAGTGCTTACTGTCGAAATTAAATAGGAGATGCGGATTAATTAAATTAAATATCGCCCGTTTATTTCCATGTACCGTAAGGAAATGGAGTATGGTAATGGCGAAAAAATCGTGTTCGAGATAAGGGCTGATTCTGATTGTACTACCCTCAAAACGTGAAGAAAAGGAATTTTCCGAAAAGTGCCTGTGTGTAGAATTTTTTCTATGGCAAATGATAACTGCCGCAAATTTAAACAGAATCAAATAATTGTTTGCATGTGTGCCCGAGTTGTAGAGGACTCAAGGCCTATTGTTTTGGTGAAGATCGATTACGGGGGAAGGTTAGTTACCTGCAACGTTTTTCGTTTTAACAAGAGTACAGTACTTAATTTTGATAAATAAAGTATCCTGAAAAGAAGGTTATAATAATCCACTGTAGAAAGGTAGATGAAATATCTATAAATGAAAAGGGTAGTTGAAATGGGAAGGGGTAATTTTTCACGTTTGGTATTGATTTAATGAGTTTGACGAAATTAAATAAAAATGCAGTTAAACTTTTTTAAACAATGGTAATTGTTAAAAATAAAATAATTTTGTTGCCAGGCAATAAAATTATAATTTTGGTATTTTAATTTAAATCATCTATGGGTGGAAATCCGCAACCACGGCCCAGAAGGCCACAAAATAATTTCTGGCAACATAATTACACAATTATATAAATACGCAATTTATGCGCGATTGTCTGCGTAGTTCAGTTTCTTTATAAGAATAAAGTACCTAATTTTTATAGATAAAGTGACTCGAAAATAACATTATATTAAACAAATACCCCATAATAACAGACATATCTATAAATAGTGAAAATAGTTTGAGGGTGGGGGATATTTTTTTTAGAAATTATCATACCGAATTCAAGTAAATGATTTTAAATTTAAATCTTAGAACATGGAAGTCATGTGTGTACTCCGTACCGATATTTAAAATAAAAATACTTTCCGCGAGAGACGAGTAACTCTTTAACTTTTTATAATAAGAAACTACTGGTTTTATCAGAGTAAGGAGTTTTTACGCGTATCAATATTTACGAGATCGTGTTACCGGAATATGCTATTATTGTCCGACGCATATTTCAGTGTATCGCCAGGATTACACGTGACAGGTTTATCAGCGTGGTATTTAGCGTACGCGTTGATTAGGTTTCGTTTCTGAACATCGAACAGTATCAGACACGTATAGTTCTTTGTAATACGGAGGGGGAGATGTTGTATGTGACAGCCATTGAGCCCGAAACACGCATAATCTGTGGCGGCACAGAAGCCGAGCCGAGCGCTCAGCTTAATACATTTCTACGGCTTGTTATACAGTACGCCCTTTGTAATCTGGCACTGCGGTAGTCCCACCCCTCCAGTAGTCCGCCGTTTTCAGGCGGGTGCTGGCGAGTGTGTAGGGAGAAACAAGTCGCTGACCATAGACGTAAGTTGCACCATTAGTCCCTCGCTGTGTGCAGTACCGTTTAATTATGCGTAAGTACTTGTTTTTTCTTGGTGTAATTATTTGCCGGGTTTACGTGATTTAAGATCGTGAGTGCAAAATGTCGTCGCTTGCTGAACTGCACGAGTTGGGAGATACAATCGCTGTGAAACTAGTAGACAAAACAGATGATTTGACAACGGACGATGTAAACAAGTGGCTGGCGGGTGACGAATATGAAAAAAAAAAAAAACAGTTTATGACAGACGATTAAATAGTCAATGTGATGACCAGTGAAGATGAAGAGGAGGAGAAAGAGAGAGAAGTAGCAACAGCTGTTCATACAGCAGGCCGTGATATGTGGCCTTCACAATTTCTATGAAATGGGCAGAAGAAAATGGAGTGTCTGCTTGTGAAATTCTCGTGTTGAAAAAACTGCAAGAAAAAGCGTTAAAAGTGTCGTTTCAATCCAAGAAACAGAAGAAAATTGTCAGCTTCTTCATTCCAATGGAATAGTACTGTACATTACTCTGCGAGTTTTATTTCTCCTTCGTTTGACTAATTTATAAACATAAAACTAATTTGAATAATTTTAAGAAAAAATAGAAGATAATTAACTATATTTTTAATCCGATGTTTTAATCAGGTGTAAGTTTTTTCAAGTTTTACCATTGTGTACAATATACTCTACTTTTTGTCATTTAAATGCGTTTTTTCTAATAACCATCCATTAATCCGACATTTCCACTGATCCGGCACTACCCTGGTCTGATATCTGCCGGATTAGTGAGAGTGTACTGTAGTTATGTTTGCACTGAAGAAGAGCTACTCTTACTTTTCGCATCAGCGAGAAAGCGGAAGAAAATGACATGATGATTTTATGAAATCAGTGGGAAGAGTGAATGGTTTAGAGAATGAATTCCATCGACTCTGTCGGGAATACGAGTCTCACAACGATCGTTTCCTTAACTATTTTCAATTATTTGTTGATTATTTTTTATAAAATTTTGAACCAAAAGATGAGTGGGTGTGGGAACAGAACTCATTTATTCTTTCTAAATTGTGTTCAAATGTGTGCGTATAAGAACCATAATAGAAAAAAAGAAGCAGTAACCTATGCGTTTTGAAATGAGTAAAAGAATAGACACAGCATTCAGTAACAGAAATAAGCATAGCAGTAAAATAGTAAAAGCGTGGGGCGTATTTACGTGGTGGAGGACGAACGGGACCGGACTCCGACTCCTCCCACAGGGTCGAAAAGAGTTGACGAATTATTTCCGGCTGTACCATGTTTACACATGTTCCGGAACAAAGATTACAGAAGTGATTGAATTCTCATCTTCCAAAGAAGATTCCAAATTGAGTTCATCCAAAGATCTTCTTCACTTTCCCGTTCCCTCAATATAGTCTGAATTTCTTCTATCCAGGTGATAGGTGGTCTTCCTCTTTTTCTTCCTTCTTCCTGGTGGGGTCTATTTCATAACTGTCCTTGGCAATCTTTCCTGAGCCATTCTTTTCGCGTCTCCATACCATTGTAATTTTTTTGTTTGGATAAAATCAACAATTGAATTTTTCACATTAATTCTGTCTTTAATGACTTCATTTCTAATTTTCTCACGTCTGGATACTCTTGTCAAACGTCTCCAAAAGTCCATCTCTTCTGTCATTATCTTTGTTCTTGTGTGTTCATTAGTAGTCCAAACTTCTGAGCCGTAAGTGACGAATTTTGTTACTCTCTCAATATTTGAGGCTATTTTATTATTTTTCTCAGGTGTGTACGTGAAATAGCAGGAACTATTTTTTAAATATACAAACAGATTTATTACACAGCATTAGCATGCACGTTTGAAATACGAAATACTGTATAGGAAAATCAATTAAGCCAACGAGTATCTTCTAAACAATGTTTCAATAACGCGTATTTTTATTGTGTTTTTGCCGTTTTCTTCAATGGGATTGATTTCAGGATGTTATTATACGTTTTTTTTTCAACCACTTTAAAGGTAGTAATGTTGATTAGTCTCAACTTGTTTCTTATTTTCTATGAAGCCGACTCGACCGGACCTCCCTTCCCCAAGATCAAATTCTAGATACGCTACTGAGTAAAAGTTTTGTAGCAGTTCCACTATATCTTTCTCACCAAATTTCTACATTTTTAACAACATTGTTATATTCATTGTGCGCCATACCGAATACATCCATGTGTTCGTACACTCTCAATGAGACGTCGGTGAGATCGTCCATTTTCCTTCGAACCCACTGCTTACTTTTCCTTCAATCTGTTATTTGTCTCGTCACACCTCACTCCGTGGGATCGGATAGTGCAGGTTACAGACGCGCGGCCGTACCGCTGGGATGTGGTTCATCACTTGTAGTCTTACAGGGTGGCTGGAGTAATGTCAAAACGTTTAGTGTTTAACTTTTTGGAACTGTCGCTATATCCGCATCCGCACTACATTTTCGACGGTTTGAATATGCGATTGTATCGTTATACTACGATGTGAAGAAGAAGAAGTGTACTGATTATAAATTGTTCTATTTCTTAATGTTAAGCGAAAATACGTGTTGTTTTCATGTGTGATGTTAGATAATAATGGTTTTTGGTTTTATCTTACTGTTTAAAGAAATAAAAGCTATGGCTAGGATATATATGACCCTTAATATGTCTACACAGTGCTTGAAAGAGAGAACATTAAAAACAAAGAAGAACATAACATATTTCTGACAACAAACAACAGAAAATGTAAAATGAGAAATACAATTATTTTTGAATAGTAAGATTAAAAAAAACATATTGAACATATTAAAAAATGAAAACAAGAGTTGTTATTCGTTTTGTGGTCAATATTCTTTTTGTTATTCAGTAAAATCTTGGAAACTTTACTGGAAGTAAATTTTTTGCGAAATAAAAGCCGAGTATTAGTGGAAAACGAGTTCTGCCACAAAAAGGGTGACATGCATGGTAAAAGACAATGGGTAGCCCTTGGGTCACCACGCCTTACTTCGTGTTGGGGTTTTACATGGATTTCACAAAAAGTGAGTATTATTTTATAGGCATATTGGTTTCCATATGTAATTTTAGTTTGCATGTTAACCTAACAACGCCAACTTTTGACGTCATAGGCACACATCGGAGTTATATTATTGCTAGAAACAGTTTTCGTAAAAAATATGGTAATGAAATACGATTCCAATCGTCAACAGACTATTTTGTAACATACACAAATAAATTTTTATGATTACTTCTTACTAACTAAAAATATATGCGATATTCACTACATACCGATGCCAATAATCGCATAATCGAAAAGTCGAAAATGAGTGCGGGTACGGATATCGGGACAGTACCAACTTTTCTTTAGTGGCATAAATCATTAAAACGTTTTCACAACGTGACCTAATATACTTACGTACGTTTTAACTGTCGATTCCACAGTCAGACAGTTTTAACTGTCGATTGTATAAGTGAAAACAACCCCGTCTTCTTTAGGTTATTGTTTCATCGCTTTATTATCTTCCCGAGTGCATCATAAAATCGAGTTGTGACTTTGCCTGTAGAAATGAGTAGCCTACCTGGGATAACAGCCTGGATAATATTGGGAGAAGAAGCGACGCTACCAATAGTGCTGGCGACGCTACCTTCATTGTATACCGAACGGGTCAAATAAAGCGGTATAATATACCTAGTTCCTACCCAGCAATATAATGTACTTAGGCCTACCCTGCCTAGCTCCTAAACTGGGCGCTAAAAAAGAATTCGTTTATGCATCTGTAAATCACTTAATGAAGGATGCTTTAACGCCTACACGTGATGTAAATTTTGTACTCTGATCGTCAAACTTAAATTTTATACTATGATTTTTGCCTCATACATATTTCCACAGACGTCAAGATGAAAACTAAGAAAAGATTTATCAGTAATAGACCGTTTGCCAACATACGTAACACGTGACGTAGGAGATACGGTAATAATAACATGAAGTTGGCAGCTTATTTTGGCCGAGTTTCTTGAGACAACTAACGCACAGTTTCATTCAGTACTCTCCTCAGTAGCAAATATGGTTGTGAGTATTTCTGTAAAGTTAATTAACGGGAAGTAAGTTTTAATATTCTTTAAGGCACATGCAACTCATAAGGGAGTATTTAAGAGAAATTGCTCAGCTTAACTTGTACATTCAGTTACAAATTCATTTATTACAATATACCTATTTTAAAACTAAGCTATTTTAATTCTTCTCACTCTAAAGAATTTAATCAGAATCATACATAATAGTTAGAATATTTTTATAAACGGTAAATTAAAAAGACATGTTCATAAGACATTACAAGTGTGCCTAGGCACACTAAATACTAAATAAAAGAAAGTAATTGCTTTACTAAATTTTGGAGTGAACCAATGTATTTTTTTTTTCACTTTATAAAGTCTATTTGGTATGTTCATTATTTTAATGTCCTCTCATTTACATACCTGCATTGTACTGTAAACATAGAGATTCAGCCATGAAAAGTATTACTATTCCTTTTCTCATATAAAGACCGAAAGCAAAGGAAATGCGCAACAAAGCCGTTAATCTTTAAATTTATTTATAACTTTTTGTAAGGCCTGCCACACGTAATTTTTGAGGTGTTGTAGAAGTAACTCAGTGTATTTTTGTCAGGGCGTATCTAGAATTTGGCCTTAGTAAGGGGGGGTCCGGTCGTGTCGATTTCATATATTAGAAAAAGTATAAGAATAATCAATATTCTAGTCTTCAAAATGACTGAATAACGTGCGATTACGTCCTCAAAGCAATCACATTAAAGTTAACGGTAATAAAACAATAACGTGCGATTACGTCCTCAAAGCAATCACATTAAAGTTAACGGTAATAACACAATAACGTGCGATTACGTCCTCAAAGCAATCACATTAAAGTTAACGGTAATAACACAATAACGTGCGATTACGTCCTCAAAGCAATCACATTAAAGTTAACGGCAATAACACAATAACGTGCGATTACGTCCTCAAAGCAATCACATTAAAGTTAACGGTAATAACACAATAACGTGCGATTACGTCCTCAAAGCAATCACATTAAAGTTAACGGCAATAACACAATAACGTGCGATTACGTCCTCAAAGCAATCACATTAAAGTTAACGGTAATAACACAATAATGTGCGATTACGTCCTCAAAGCAATCACATTAAAGTTAACGGTAATAACACAATAACGTGCGATTACGTCCTCAAAGCAATCACATTAAAGTTAACGGCAATAACACAATAACGTGCGATTACGTCCTCAAAGCAATCACATTAAAGTTAACGGTAATAAAACAATAAAAATACGTGCTATTGAAACATTGTTTACAATTAAAAATTATAACTACAGCTTTCATAAAAACAAATGTTGTGCCACAAAAGTTTATAAACAAAAAATACACATTCTTTGAAAATGTTTTAGATTTTAATTCTCCTTGTTTTGTTGCCATTTGATTAATAACTTCTTCCGGGGTTTCCTAACTTCTAAATTGATTTTCCTATTTTTATATCCCAAACGTATACGCAAATGGTGTGTTGTTGTATACTTAAAAAAGAGTTACTACTACAGTAGCGTACACAGCTGAAAAAGTAACAAAAACCCTGAAAATTATTAGATTAACAAAATTTATTGTCAACGTTTTCGCCGACTCTTTGGGGACGAGGTTCGGCTCCCATTAAATACGTGCCTTGTTCGTATTGATAAATTATGGCGAATGCCCCAACTTGTGTAGTATCATAGTCATAGTCATAGTCATAGATTTAAATTAAATGAAAAGCAGCTGAACGTTTGAAGCATGTTTAAAGCAGTTACTATGTCGTTACAAAGGAGACACTTCTAAACGTTATAATTATTTATACATATCATCTCAAAACATTCAAACTGTTAGTAAGCGGATCAACAGAGCCATAATTTTTAGGAAATCAAATCCTTTACTCAGCTATTTCTGAATCAAAACGAAACCAAGCGAAGAGAACCACCGTAAAAACCTATAGTTTCTTCAGTTCGTAGGGACTGAAAGAAAATGTATTTTATGCGTAAGATTGTTTCATTTAATAGTTGAAATTTTCTGCATTAACGTTTTGCGTTATGTTAAATAAGGATCCAAGCAAGACACAGAAAATTAAGAATAAAGTAAAAGGAAAAGAGAAAGAAAAAGAAGAAGAAGATGAAGAAGAAGAGAACATCAAGACAGACAAGAAGGAAAAGACAGGACATAACATCAAGAAGGAAAACACAAGAATGGGACGAAGAAGAAGAAGAAGAAGAAGAGGGTGATGGCGTCGACCAAAATCATAGTAGTGACGATGATGATGGAGATGAAAGAAAAAGGGGAAGATGAATAAGAAGAACGAGAAGAAGAGCAAAAACACTAGCAAAAGGAGAAAATGATAGAGAAGGATTGGTCTTCTCAATTCAGTCAGACCAATTTGTTTGTGAGCTAATCAGTGTTGTTTGGACCCATACTTAATGCTGTCAATTCTGCTTTACACTTCTGCCTGACGTTAGAAAAATTGTTGTATAACAAGAAGGCATGAAATCTTTTAAGATGAAAAACATATTTACGATATCCTGAGCAACGTGGAAGGGGGGGTTGGCGGGTTTAAACAACCCATGAGATTTTCCAATAAGGAAAAACAACCGTAATATCGTGTCGTTTTATTGCACTTTTCAGGGAGGTCTAAATACATTTTGTAATACACAATAATAATTTAGAACTGTACATGTTACAGTACATGTGTTCGAGTGGTCAGCGATGAGCGAAAACTTAGGCAAAGGTAAAAATTAAAAAAAAAGGTTTATCTTAAACATTACTGTTCGGTCAGAAAAATGTGTACATTTTCATATTATTCCTTTGTAAGTAACTCGTTGAGTTTCCTACAGGTCTCCTATGTAAAATCTTCAAATAAATACACTGCAAGTAGGTTTATCCTGACGCATATTAATTATTCTGTATCTTCAGAGGTTTGTTTGAATTGTAATTCAATGTTTCGCTTACAATACAGCTCTAGCTGAATCTGAAGCTACAGATTAATGTCTGTGAAACGTGCGTCAGGTGTATTTATTTGATTATATTACATAGGAGACCTGCAGGAAACTCAACGGTTACTTACAAAGGAATAATGGACGAAAACACCAAACAAGGTCATGTAACTCATTCCTATAACCTATTTGTTAGACTCAGCTGTATTGTAAGCGAAACATTCAATTACAATTCAAACAAACCTCTGAAGATAAAGAATAATTTCTGTGAAACGTGCTACAGGTGAAAATAAACCTACTTGCAGTGTATTCATTTGAAGATATTACGTTTTCATATTAATACTGGGACACATCATGGACAACAAAATCTAATGCTTACAATCTAAAATATTCAATCTGGATTAACAATTTTTAAAACTTTGTTAAGATAACTGAAAACACTTGCTTCCAACAACAGGTTCCTTAAAATAATTATTTAAATAAAATACATTAATTTTTAGAAATATTTCATATTCATATTTTCATATTATACAATACCTGAAGTTGCAGTCCTGTATGTTTGCACGAGATTCCCGTGATCCTTGCGGGCGAGTTGATTTTAAAAGCAAGGAACTGCCGTTTTAAAATGCTGTTCCTGCCGTGAACAACTACGGAAATTTGTTTGCACTGGTAACTAAATTTTGCATAGTAACTATATACGCATATATACAATGGGATTACTTCGACCTGTCCGATCACACCACGTTATCTGTGGAAGATAATGGTTTGCGTCAACACATCAGCCGTAGACCTATGTTTGTTTATATTCATTATCTCGGCAGGTTTGGACAGGCTCTTGCCGAGAGAGAAGCGGTACGTAACAAATCTTAATAATTTGTAAGATATGTTTCTGCCATATCTGAAGAAAATGGGTTGAAACGTAATTTGAAGCTCTTTTTATCATTAACAAAGAGAAAATTCAAAATTAAACTTTATCTTTTTTATATTAAACAAGTTAGTTAATACTACTTATTTGTAGTAGATTTTATTTTGACCAGAGAAATAAACATGGGTTGCTAACATGACCAAACAACTACGATTTTTGTAAAACATTACGATTGGTTAAACATTATAATTTAGAGCTCTATAATTTGTATGATGAACCTGATGTGGTCACCTTTATTAAATTAAAAAGATTAGAATTGGCTGGACACATTGGACGTGCTTGTAAAGTCAGAGTTATTAAGAAGATATTTAATGCAAAACCAGAAGGTAAAAGGAAAGTTGGAAGGCAAAAACTGAGATGCAGGGGCGGGGTGAGTCAGGACATCTGTACTCTTGGAATCAGAAACTGGAAGAATACGGCTATGAATAGAGAAGAATGGCGAAATCTTCTGAAGAAAGGGCTGCCGAGCCAATGATGAATATTGAACATTTATTAAAGGTTTTTGGTGGAAAACAGCTCTTATCGACAAATTACCGTGTTCGATAAAAACAGGAACAGTAAAACCATTTTAATTTTAAAAGGTAAAACATCAAAAATATTTCACCAACTAACCTTTAGTGCAGTCATATCAAAGTCAAATCGGACATAGGGCCAACTCGTGACCTGGAAGCAATGAGAGGCCGCCGCATACGTTTCAACCCCCGTTTCCACACATACATAAAACATGTGGCTTCATATAAATATACATACAATTTTTTAATGTTTAAATGTTAATATACGTATAAATATTAATATTTGATTATTTTAAAATGTTTACATGTGTTTAATGTAAATAACTTACTAATATGCTATAACTTTTTTATATTTTTTAATAAAGTTGTAAACATAAAGAGTCAATTGACCTCAAAAATAATATTTGAATTAAAAAAATAAAAGAAAGAATGAGCGAGTCAAAGAGAAAATAAATATTGGTATAAGCTTAGCATGATAAAGTAAGCTTTAGTCCGTAAGATGCGTATAAGGTAATGCTAGTAATATAATCATATAAACATAATTTAATGCTGTTAATGTAAATCACTTAGTAGGGGGAAACAGAAAAATTCCATGTGCAGACCTGTTACTAAGTGCTTAATTTTCATCATTTTTTTATAAAATTAATTACAAAACTAAATTTTATAGAAATTTTGAAATGGACACACACGTACATACATACACGCATACACACATACATTCATACATACAAACGACTGATTTTTAACGAGTCAATAATTTTTTACATTTACATTATTTTTATATCGTTTCGCAGACAAGGTGAAACTTTTTGTGACACTAATTCTTAGATATCGGGCTGCCGTTTTTGAACACACCAATTTTCAAATACTACTACTACATAAATCTATATGTGGAACGAAATAAAAATTACCTGTAAAAAAAAAGAAAAAATTTATGAACCATCGGGCGGGCCGCGACTTTGGCACAACGATGAACTACTACACAGCGAACAGATTATGTTCGCCTGGTCTAACAAGATGCAAAACATTTATGCTTGGTCGAATAACTGGAAATTTTTGAAAGAATTGTAATGGTTGCAAATAAAATGTATAAATTTCCAAATATTTCTGTTACTTTATTGTAAATATACTGTTTATTTTACAATGATTTAACCTGAATTGTTCTCTTCCGCTCTAGGTTCTGTTATTCGTATAATTTGGAGGCGCGGACTTTACAACGAGAATGATTCGCAGTGAAATACTGAATTCTAAAATTCGACAAGTGTCTTGTCTTTTTCATTTTTACAAACCATAACATTTTGTGTTAACAGGATCAAACATGGACCAACTGTATCAAACCTGTGCATTTTAACATGATAGTGTTTTTTGGCTGGGGGGCATTCCACAAAATGCGTGATGCGTCATCGAAAAATGTGACGCTTGCACACTTTCGATTCCCCACAGTCTAGAAATCTTTTGTTTACAAAACATTATCATGCTTCGATGTTTCGGTTTCGTCGAAATTCTTTATGCGCGCGCGCGCGCGTGTGTGTAGGAGAGAGAGAGAGAGAGAGAGAGAGAGAGAGAGAGAGAGAGAGAGAGAGAGAGAGAGAGAGAGTCTCAATTTGTTAGAAGGTGTCACTAAAGCGGCCAAGGAACTCGAATATCCTTAATGAAATCGTCGTTAGAATGTTTTAGATAAATCATAGACTTTATCTATTTGTTTTGTTCTATTTTTAAAAGATCAAACTTGCAAAGGCAATAAAAACTTATAAGAGATTGTGTTATTACTGCTCGATTCAGCACACTACCCCTGAGATGGGTATCGGGCCCATTGAGATATTCATTATGCAACTCTTAAATGTACACCGAAGTCACTAATAGCCTACTATTAAGAACGACTAGCGCACTTCGATAATCTGAGTTATTGGACAAGTTAATTCAAGGTTTAAAATGTCAGTTGCAAAATTTATGTTATAAACACAGTTAAGTCATTTTTCTATCGATTCTGACAGTGTGCGAAGGACGGACACATCGGTATTAACGTGTTCGGAAACCAAACGTGTTGTATAAATGCACATCAAGTGATCATTAGTGTGTTTCAAATGAATGTAAAATATTTTTTAACAAACTTGTATTAGTGGAATACAGTTCAACATAGAAATTGGCTTGATAATTTCCGCTGTGTGGCCCCCGATAAGCGCTTTCGAGCGACTCAGTTCATCAACAGTTCGTGTTGAAAACCGCTAATTTAATTGCTGTCATATTCCATTTAAAACCACTAAATTAATTAGACTTAATTGATGACGTGTGAGACTAGTGGTTTACTAGCGCCTGTACAATAAGTGCAGCGAGTTTGTCTAAAAAGTATATTAGTCAATGATTAAAATTACTTCCCGGGCTATTTGGCCGTGGACCAAAGTTTATGACAAAACCAGACGTTTCGGCAGTGCCACCGACTGCCGTCTTCAGTGGAAACGAGTAACGCTAACGTGAGATGATACTACTGTTGTCCTAACGTATATCATGGCCGTGTAAGCCTTCGTACCACATTATATCAGTCAATGTTTACAAGTTATTAGTCAATTTGCAAATTATTTTGATCAAAGATGAATACACTATATGGTCACAGTATGTACAGTGAGTGCATTGAAAGGTGTACTTTTTATGCTAAAAAGTACAACTATTTAAAGACTTAAATGATCAGAAAAATAAGTTAATTCATATGTCGTAATTTCAAGTATACGGGTAGGCTATATGTATTTTTTGTCATTTTGTTTCTCTTATTTCTGTCATTTACTTTCTGTACGTACATAGTGTAAGAAATAATATACTAATTTAAAACAGTCTTTTCAGTTTATGTTTCTTTTTGCACAAAATAAAAATCAGACTGATTTCTTAAATTATATTCTTTAGTAGTCGATTGCTTATAACGGTCATTGTACCTATGCCTCAGCTGTGTGTTTCAATCAATTTAGCCAACATTTGTAAGATTTATTTGCAATAAAATGCATGTGAAAGAACTTTACTCACAGGTTTAAAAAATTATGATTTACAAATATGATTTTATTTAATAATAAACTTAAATAATAATGAAGTATAATAATAAACTTCAGAAGGTTGGAAATTAAGAAATAATGATGAAATATATTAAAGTATAGAAAATATAACAGAAACAATGAGAAAAAGAAGAGTATTATTTTTTGGACACTTATATAGAATGGACGACAATAGATTAACAAAGCAGATCTTCAAATATCTGTGGGGGAAGAAGTCAACATCAAGTTGGATTAAAGACGTCCAAAAGGATTTAGAAAAAAGTAATATAAACACAGAAGAAGCAACTGATATAGAAGTTTTTCGGGCAAAAGTGTTAAAAATGGAATGAGTTCAGGGTAGGAGAGAGAAAAACGCAGGTTCAAAGTGGAGTGAAGACAGGAAGAAGAGACACGGTGAAAAGATGAAAGATTATTGGAGAAAAAGAAAAGAACGAAGAATAAAGAATTGAAATTGGCATGTGGTCCTTAGATGGCCGATACAAAAAAATAAAATCTTAAAATAATAAAGAATATTTGAGAAGTCAATTGTTTTAACTTGTGAAGAATACTCGATAAATATCAGTTTCTCTATACGAAAATTAAGCAAGAGGACATTTTAGTCTTGCTAAAGAAAAGTACTGTATCTGAAAAATAGGTTTCAATTCGCCGCATCGGCTATAAACAAACGGTGAGCTGTTTTTGTTAGTTCCAAGTTTTGCAAATACACCAGGGCTGAGGTGAATAAAGTATAAGTTTTTGTATGCATACGAATAAAAATATTTTGAAACAATTTACCTCAGAACATCTAATTCAGAATTTACAACAGGTTTTAGAAAATTACTACATCACAAAATTTTTTTTATTTAGTATGTTTAATCGTTTTTTTGATGCAATTGACTGAAGAGTTTTTACATTGTAACGTCACAGAACGTTCCATAAAAATAAATCATTTATATAGTAAGTTAGCATAAGAGGAAAGTGAGGTGAACAGTATCGAACCCAAGTAGTCCCAAAAAATTGTGTAATTTTGTATAATAATTATTTCTATCAACTTGAAAAAACGACCAAACTATGACTAAGACAAAACCCCATATATATTATTAAAGTGAATAAGAGTGAAAAAACCATAAGACACTATAAGAGAGAGAAATAATGTCAGAATTAACCAAAATGGAGTCAATAATTATTGAGTTTTTAACTATGAATAGAGTATTAAAAAACTATTTTTTTGTGAATAAATTGACATGATCCATTATTATATTATGTGATGTAAATAAAATAAATGTATTAAATGACTTAAAGACATTATTAGAAAGAATCTAAGTTAAAATAAAAATTGTATATTTGCAATGACAAAAAACATTAATGTGTTGGATTTGAGACCATACACCAAGATTTCATGAAAAAATTAATTATTATCAGATTTAAATAAAAACTATATGTAATTGTCAAGCAGACAATAGTGAACAATTTATCTTAAATAAAGGAAGCTGTCAAATGAATAAAAAGCAGTCAAAATAGCCAAAAACAGTGTTAACTAAAAACATGTAATAGGCATCTAATATTGTATAATTTATGAATTTAATGTTGCCAAAATGCAACCAAATTGCATTAGAAAGCTGTAATATGATATAAAGCAACTATGCTAATATACCTGACTAACTTTAACATTGTAATAGTCAAGTTAGCAAAATATTTACTTATACCATGTATGGCTGGAACCAATCATCCAGTACAAAAATTATCATATCTGGCTAAATACTTACATAATACTAACAAAAATAAGATAGAAAGGTACAATACATCAGTATACCTTAATAAGAAACAAACTCAGTTGAAAGTAAAGTCAATTCTAAAAGAATTTAACTAATTAGAGTGAGATTTGTCACGCCATAAAAAAAGGACATCTCAAGACCAATCAATGATGCTGTCATCTGGTGATAAATATAATATATGTACAAAGTAACCAGGTATCACAAAAGATAGACAAAATAATAAACTCTGTGTGTACAGTAGTGAAATAATGCATATATTAAAGAGAAAGACTAATCATTGTATTAGAAACTGACAAGAATCTAGGCCATGAGCAGAGGCCATATAAAATTGTATTTATTTGTGTTTTATCTATGTTAAAATTTGTTTATTTTGTTGTAGGAAAGTAGTAGTAGTAGATGTTCAGCTTGTGGAAGGAACTTTGTAACTCCACACCAATTTTTGTTATAAAAAATGAGTTTTCAATGACAACAACTCAAGGTGAGGGTTGTATATTGTATTGTTTATTAGACTTAAGTTAATTAGAAACCAATCATATTTAGTATCGCTAGATTCAGTTAAAAACAGGGAATCTAAATGTATTAATAGCATACAAATTGTGGGTACTAATGTAAAACTGTTTGATAAATACCAGAGTAATTTTCGAAATATCCTTTGTATGAAGAATAAGAAATTCGTTCTAAAAGCTTCTACGGAAGTGAAAATTGTTCTATGACATTCCATTTCGTTTATTCTCGAACATTCTAGAAAGAATTTTTACACAAATATACCGGAAGTCGATGAAAACAGTCATCCTGAATTAGTATAAAAGAGAGACCAAATTCGACCCAAAAACACTTGAAACTTGAACTCCAGAACTGATGCATCTCACACAACACTGATCAACGCAGCTAAGGCGAAACCGAAGAGGCGAGAAATCGACAAGACACGGCAGGAAGGCTTTTCCCGTACGTAGACATACCGACTGACTTAACCTCAACGAGGATCTTCGCCAAAAGTATCGCTGAAATAGAGCAGCGATACGGCAAATTTTAATAGAAATCACGCAGCCAGAACGTCCACGGCCCAGGAGGGACCAAACATTTAAATAGAGAACGAATTCTGCTGTGTTCGCATTGACTGACTAACGTGACAATAATTCCCCCTAACGTAAACATACAATACACAAAGCCTTCCTCAACACTGCATGGGAATCAGCGCTGCGGTGGCCGATTTCTGAATTAACGCGGAGCAGCTGACGAGCTTTTGGCGGCGTTTGAACGATATTCTACTGCCAAACGTTTTTACGAAAGTGCGGAAAAAGTAAATGATCGCAAAATTTGACTTTAAATAGATTCAGTGTACACCCGAAGAGGCGAGATTGAGAAACTACCCGAAAGGAGTGTCCAGTGCGAGAATAAATAACCATTGGAACGTGAGTTACCAAAATTAAGTCATTTGTTACCTGGTTACATTTTATCACGCAGTTGTACTTCACACGCCACACATACACCTTCAAATCACTTAGTTTTTTCTTGTAAGGCATCTAATTGATATGTCTTGGTAGTTCAAAGGAGTCACGTCCTGAGAGTAAAGATTTTTCATGTATTAAACTCATGCTTTTCAACTGAGTCAAAATCTGAAATATACTAGCCGATACTTGATTGGATATATATAAAAAATTTTGTCAACAATAATAACTTGTAAAATTTTTCTCTGCAATTTTATAATTTTTTCTATGAATGTTAGTCCTTCAGACGATTTGTTTGTTTTTGAAGAATCATTAAACTTAACTGATTTTTCCAAGCTAAACTGACTTGTTTAAATTTTTTCGTAGATTTAAAAATTTTTATCAATCACATTTTTTTTCTTGGAACAAACGTTTCCAAGTGGCGCCCACAAAAAGCATAGTATTAAGTTGTGTTACAGGACTACATCACTGCAGAGGATCCAGTCAACAGAGTAAGTAACAAAAGTGCGCGGAGGTAACGCCCGACATTTTACAACACAATTACATTACACCCACTACTTGTTTTTCTATAACATTAACGGATAATATAGGGTGCGGCAGCAATACCTGACGGGTTTTTTATGGAATAACACAGTAAGTACAAAGAGTTAATTTTAATTAATTTTCTTATCGGAAACACATACGTTTGTGATTATTTTTGCATTACAGAAAAGTTGAATAAAACATTTATTTACGGAAAATAATACGGAAAACAACTTCAAGTAAATGTCAATTTTCGTCAACACATTGCTGGAGACCGTCATGAAACTTCTCATTGCAGACTGAAGTATGTTTTTTTTTTTTTTGGTATGGCAGTTGTTTATTTGTATTTAAATGAACTTAACGAAAACGAAACAGATTCAGATGAAGACGGCGAGAATGCTACTAATACAAAACCACCAATGGCAGACTGTTCTAAAGTGGGCCGAAACAGAAGATAGTATTCAGCTTATGGATCTTAAACGACTTCAGTCTTTAGCAGTGAAAAAAACGGGATATCGGTTTAAAGCAGACAGTAATAGAACAATTATTAAAAAAGTGTAAATCCATGGTACTGTTTGTCATTAAACTATAATTTTGTTTAAATTAACTTTTTGTTTTTATTAACTGCACTCAGTTTTAATTCAATGATTTTTTAGCCTTAGTAATACATTACAGTACAGTACAGGTTGCTGTAATTATATAACCGTATGTTAGAAATGATTTTGTAATAAAAACCTTTTTTTTTGTAAAGAGACATAATGTTTTTAATTTACGATCTATTATCCGAAACATCGATTATCCGAACGGGCCCTCGTCCGAGAGATTCGAATAATCGATGCTCTACTACTACTACTACTACTACTACTACTACTACTAATAACAATAACAATAATCGTCATCGTCACCGTCATCATCAAATGCTTTAATTTTTTAAGTCCAGAAGAAGCTTGGAAAACAGTAGAGCGGAAGCCATTGGCATAATTAGCGAAAACTTAAAACAAGAACTCGGATACTCTCCTAAAATTCAGAAAATATTTCAACTACTATACCGCTAATTCACGTGTAGTTTTTACATTGAGATTTTGCTTGACCCATGATTTTCTTATGGGGAATAAAGCACTCAGCGACCCAAACCACATAAAATTTTAACGCTAAGGAACATGTGTTTTTGTTTCTCTCTTGATTACTGTCATCCAGAAGAGTAAGATCACGCATTACAAAGGGAGATTCTATGGAGCACATGGTGTGGACATCGGCACAACAAAACTTTATCTGAGTTTCATAAAACCTGATACTTTTATAAAATCTGAAAGGGGACGTATTAGTTCAACGTGATAACTGTTAAACTTATATTTACTTCATTAATACAGTCCACCTATGTTAACTGCTTGCGCGTTAACTTTTCGAGTAAACCGCTACATTTGTTGGCAAAACTCATAAATAATACAATTTCGTGTTCGTAAAATGTCAAATATACAGACGCATAGAATAAATGGATGAATCGTAATAACAATGCGAGGAGAAGAACAATGTTTGCAACCCCTGCTGACGCTCAGCGCTTGCTCTGTCCGACCGCAGAGCAGTAGTAAGACATAAGCCTACTTATGCCAGAATTAGATAAAAACCTGCACACATTCTCGTTGTTTCGTTGAAGCAGCAAGATGCAACTGGCACAACCCGACCCTAACTTTGGGAATATTGATTTTTACCATCTCTGTAACTTTGTCTCTTACGTTGTATGTGCAAATGTCTCAAATAGGTAGATCTAAACGTTAAGTAATACGAGAGGCCGTTACTACGCTATATAAATTTTAAAGAAAAGGCTGGATTAAGTATAAAAAGTTAATCGAGAAAGAATTTCTTTGAGGAAGAAATAGAAGGTAGACAAAATTGGCTAATCGTTTAACACTTGATACATCATAATATTAAATATGTAAATTGTAGTTCATCTTTCCTATATATTTTCTTAGTTTGGGCCTATAACAAGTTATAACAACAGGGCCTATTAAGAAGTTGACGTAATTTCTCTGTTACCTAACCGTCGCCAGCTGTACAATTGGTAAAGGAAACGTGGGAACGTTGATAAGATTAATTTAGAAACTACTGTTTACTTAGCGAATATAAACAACAAACTAGTAGCTGAATTCACTGTTATATACTAGCTTGTACACAGTGTTATTGATAACATTATTTAATTTATAGTGGCTATGCTATAGTGGTGTTTATAGTGGCGCAGGCCTAGTATTTATAGTGGCTATGTTGAAACTTTTCTTCTTCAGTTGCCAGCAAAGTTTTGTGAAATTTGAAAATCTCAGGGAGTTTGTATTTTTATTTTTAATAATAATTTTTAGTTGTAAATAACTTTTTATCTTTCTTTTCGTGTATTATTATTTCATTATTTTGTATTAAATTTTTAAAATTAATTTACTACTACTAATAATAGGTGTTTTGTATTTTTACTGTTTGTTCGTTTTGTGGCCTTTTAGATTGTTTATTGATCATTGTTAGAGTTTTTCATTATAATTTGCTTGAATCTGGTTTACCGTAACCAGTGCCGGGTTTACCACTAGGCCGATTAGGCCGTGGGCTCAAAGGGGACCGCAAGCTACAGATATTTTTTTTAACAGAAGTATTTTTATAAAAATACACTTTGATTTATTTAAGTATGATTTTTTGAAATTGAATGATCAATTTTTGTTAATAATGCAAATGGAAGACAGTTCTTATTTAAATTTTGCGCGTTTATTTTTAAGACGTTGGCATCCTTGAAAACTAATCTGCGCATGCGAATTTTGACATCCGTGGTACGACCCTTGTCTGTTATTGTTTATCTGCGTTGTGACTGAACGTTTTGCGATTTGAGGTTATGTTTTTATTTTGTTTTGAATGTAAAGAAGGTTTTAGCTTTGTGTGGTGGGCAGCGTGTTGTTTCGTTGATCTTTTATTAGTGTGAAAACTTTATGAATATAGAACTGAATCCGTACACTGAACGTATTCATCATGAACATGAACATAAACATTCATACGGCTAATCTCACCGCAAATTACTTCTGCAGTAGGTATATTACTACAAAGTCACAGCCGGGAAGGGGGCCGCTCAGAAAACTTGGCCTAAGGCCTCAAAAATCTTAAATCCAGCACTGACCGTAACTGATTACGAGCAAAAAAAAAAAAATCATGAAAATAAAACAGTTTAATAAAAATTATAAAAACACAAGCAACTCGAATTTAATAAAAAAAATTTAAACTAGTGAAGCAATGAAAGTTAGTCAGACGTGCGTAAAGGTTACATGTGT
Organism: Magicicada septendecula; assembly: GCA_034769895.1. Classification (NCBI taxonomy): domain Eukaryota; kingdom Metazoa; phylum Arthropoda; class Insecta; order Hemiptera; family Cicadidae; genus Magicicada; species Magicicada septendecula. The sequence continues at coordinate 89,476,037 of CM068369.1, read as the reverse complement.
GTGTTAGTGTGTGCTCTGTCGTTACTCCTCAGAAGAAACAGCGTAGGCCTATTCAGTAAACTCCCGATTATCCGTGGAATTGGGTGGCGCGATCGCTGCGGATAACAGAATTCAACGGATAATCCACAATGTGTTCAAAAGAGCGCTAGACATTATTCAAAATTGCTTATTAACCCAGAGCATATTTTAAGGAATTTGCACTAGGCAGCACTAAACCAACCAATATATATATATATGTATATGTGTATATATATATATACACACACACACACACACACACATGATCTTTATATAATATTGAAAATTATGTAATTTGAATTTAACTTGACCATGGTCATGTTCATTCCTGACTCGTGAAATCAACTGTAAAAATAGACACAAATGCTTTAGACATTAGGAAAATTAAAAAATTAGATATTAGTTATGTAATAGTCAATAAGTACATCACAGTGTGATGTGCACATTACTACTACATGGAGGCCTGTTACAAATTCAAAGCCTTTATCACTGGTCTGGTCTACTTAAAAATATATATATACAAAGTACTGTAATTACACACACACAGACTGAGACTGGCAAAAGCTTAAACACTATAAGTTTGTTTAATTTTAAGTAACTTTTTAAAAATGGAAAATGCATAAACATTTCATATTAAATTGCTTTACAACTAATTTAGTTAAGAAAGGAAAAGGAAAACGTATACTAGTAACAAAATATTTCTTTAATTCATACAAGCAAGCCTTCGTGATTTGCTGAGTTCTCCCCTTTTTTCCCACTTTTCGGCACCGGCACTAGGCGGCACTAAGTCCTCTACTATTGCCGACTAGTTTATTGCTTAAAATATGCTCTGTATTAACCTTAGCTGCTTATTTAAAGTAAAACTCCGTTAACACGTTCATCAAGGAACACCGTGAAAACCTCGCATTATGCGAGATATTACCAAGTAGCAATACATATTACATACTGAAACTGTAACTATAACTAATAATCACATTTTCTATGCAGTTTAAATACTAATTCACACGAACTGACATTTCGTGAGAAGAAGTCGTACTGATATATTATTTTATGTGTATCATGGCACATCATGGCATACACACTGAGTATTTTCGAAGTTACTATACGAACAAAATTTATATAGACTTATACAAAATCCAAGTAAACTCTCCCACGATTCCATGCTCAGCAGGGATTAGATTGAGGAATTAATTACCGGAAACGTATGAATTAAAAAATGTCAAATAATACATGTTAATGAAGTCACTGCTGACCTGTCGGTAAACATCACAGTTGGCGTTCAACGACATTATCTAATATTTCACATCCGTTAACTACGCTAGAAGAGTACAACGGCTTTCAATTACACCGCGTAAACATACAGACAACCATAACTTGCTGAGAAAATTAAATGTTCCCACAGTCGCAGCGAAGTACGTATGCCCGGATCCAGCGACAAACAATACTATACTGTCGGTAAGCGGTAACACAATCCGTCCCTCGAACATATACAGAACTTACATAAATTGTAAACGGTATGCTACGCCATTATAGAACATGCTACGTGTTTCTCGGCTATTCCAGCTGTAATGTGTGCGTGTGCGTACGTATTGCTGCTACACTGAGATGAAGGACAATTACGTGACACTTGTCACGCGTCCGCAAGACTTTTTCAGACCATACTGGTCCGCGCGCGCTGTGTTCAAGGCCACACTCAATTACGTTCTAGTATTTTCTAGTAGACACGTATTATGGAATATGCTGGAATCTCAGCGGGGTATAAATACAAGACTTCAGCTGTGCTTAGTTCAGTTATTGTCGGGCGATTACACAGTGCGTTTAAGTGGCGATTTATTATAGTGCGGTTCGAAGTATTGTGGCGAAGTGTTATGTGTTTTATAATTGTGCGGTACTCTAGTAGTTGACATTTTTATTGCGTGTGAACAATTTTTATTTGATTTGCTGTAAGGACTATCTTGTTGATTACAATCTGTTTAATTGTGATAATTAAAACTGGTGATTAGTGACTTAATTTGGTGTCTTGTATTTTGTTTTTCCGCTGTACCTACGACGATCAAGTAGACCGTCGTAACAATATTGTTTACGGTAGTAATAAAACAATGTATTAAGATTAGTGAAACAGAAGCTTTATTATTCAGCTGAAATTCATTTTCGCTTATAAAATATTTTCGATTATTCGAGGGTTTCCGCGGATAATCCGCAACGCTGATAACCGTTTGCAGATAATCGGGAGTTTACTGTATATATAAACAGGTTTGAAAAGTCCGATGGGTTTACAATAAGACGTATTAGACACAAAAAGGCATCGCTTTTTTTTCTTGGTCTATTATAAAGTAAGTTTAGAAAGTAATAATGATGATTCCAACTAGCCACGAACTTCAAAATTACAACCTTTTACGGATTGGTAAAAAAAGATCGGATTTGAATTAATGAAGAATGATAATAAAACTCTTTTAAATGAGACAAATGACATAACGTCTTGGCGCCATTCTTATTTGAGAAAACTTCCGTGCTGACGTGTGCTTATACAACGACATAAGAAAAGACCTGTAGTTACAGTCGGTTTTGGAGAGAATAAAGAAGTACAGACAGAATTGGAAGTCCCATGTGAAACGCGTGGTAGACACGCGTATTCCTAAACAAGCGTTTGAATATAGGCCAGTAGGACGAGAGATAGTGGAAGACCTGGAAAAAGTGGTCAGAGACTCTGTGAAGTCGGAAAGGGCTATGTGGTGAAGTCCAAGCCATGTGGTGAAGAAGAAGAAGTATGCTTATCTGCTTCACAATTGTTAATGTACTAAAAAAAAAGTAGAACGGGATTTTTTAATTTTTCTGTTAATTGAGACAATATGTAATATTAAAATCTATCAAATAATAAATGTATTTCGTTTAAAATAGTGAGCGAATTCTGCAGCTCAGAGAGATTAATAGTTTTACATTTGATACTTTAACGAGTGGTGTGTCAAATTGATTTTTTTTTTCACTGGCTACAGGTTAAAAAGAGAAAACTGAGCCATCAAGTACATCTCTTTCTTTATAATAACCTTAAAATATCAGTTTTCCTTTACTGTATATTTTCCCGAGGAAAATATTTGTGCAAAAGGGTATGCTAGAAATGTTGGCATGTTATAAACTAAGAAAATATATAGGAAAGATAAACTGTAATTTATCTTTTTAATATTATGGTGTATCAAATGTAAACGGTTAGGCAATTTTGTCTACCTTCTATTTTTCGCCTCAAAAATTCTTTTTCGATTAACTTTTTATACTTAATCTAGTCTTTTGTTTCACTCTATGTGAATTTGCCTATGTAACGGTCTTCCATATTATTTAACGTTTAGATCTACCTATTTGACACATTTGCACATACAACGCACAGTGGGGCCAAAAACCTAAAAGCTGGCCAAAAGTCGAAAAATAAAGTTACTATTTATGTCTTTTGAATTATAAGGATGGTTAGAGTAATAGTCCAAGATTCAGCGTGTATAGGTAAATGGTCGAAAAAACTCTCACCAACCCTGAAAAAAACAATTGTAAAGAGCCTTCTCGAGTGGAGCACGTTCAGCACACAGTGGTGCGTCGACACTGCGTCTCTGTTAAAAGTTCTAGAAACTCGAAAAATCGTCCAATTTTAATTCTAAAAAATGGAATCAGTAGCTAAAAGTAAGTAGATATTACATACGTTTCATGAAAGTTAACTAAAAATAAGCAATGTGGTATTTGCAAATGTTTAATGCGTAAAATGAATTACATTATTTGTGCAGAAAACACGTTATTAATAATAAAAAAGTAATATAATCGAGCGGAGTTGGATGGAAAACCCTATTTTAATGTAAAGCTTATACTATTTACTAACGAACAAAACTAATGAACAACATGGGAAGGCTCCCGTGAAACTCATTTTCATTTGCTATGTCTTTTGAAATATAATGTTTTTGCAGTAAAATATTTATATTATCTTTCAACAACACCCACAGATCTTATAAAATTAAATTTATATTCTGCAATCTTCACGAAAAGTAAACTGTAGTGAAGCATATCGTTTACCGTAGGCTATGTAAGGGGAAAAGAGATAGAACGTCTCGGCTGGCTTAAAATGTGGTGATTTGCTTACGTAGGAAGAACCTGCCTCTAGTTTTAGGCACTCACAAATCGTAGCAGGTGCATCGGAATTTTCATGAGGCAAGTGTAGTCGAACGTGAGCAGTGCGTTGTGACGCTCTATAGGGCGCGTCTATCCGAGGCTTATTAGACAAAGCGCAAAATTTATTTTGCAAAATCGCCTTTAATTTGTTAATGAAACGCATTCTTCGGAAAAACCCCAAACGTACAAAATGTGTAAGATTAAAAAATTAACAATTTCTTATTAATAATTTTTTTCAAAAACGCATGCTTCTTGAATTAGTTGATGAAAGAACGAAAATTGTGATTAAGGATTTTGCGAAAACAGTAAGATATTTTGGTAAAAAAAACTCGAGTTTTATTTTTTTTTTTGCAAAATATTGTATGGAATATCTGATTTTATTTGATAGTGAAAAATTCTAATTCTTTTTTTTAACGTCAACTTATTTGCATAGATTAGACCTAGTAAAATTTAAAACCATAAAAATGTCATTTTTTTCAACATTTATATTCCTTGGACGTAATACAATATACATTTCTCAAGTCATTTTTAATACTTTTCAAAATAAGTATTTAATCAGAATTAATGAAAAATAAATCATTTAATTGTGGTATTTTATATAAATATTTCAATAGTTAGCAGCATTTTATGTTACAGTGATTTTCTTAATTAACTTAGAATGTTTTGAGCAATCATGTTTTCTAAAGTACACCACCGTATTCTTTCATACAATTATACTTTTTCTTGTTCTTCATTACCATAGGCGGATCCAGGGGGGGCACTAGGTGCAACTGCCCCCCCCCATAAGCCCAAAAAATTATAATTCGGAATTATAATAACGAATTACTGCTCTCCCTCTTGCTTCATTATACGTGTTTTCCTATGATGTAGTCAAATACGAACGTAGCAGGTTGCAGTATTTCATAGTCGTTAGGTCGGCGGTAGGCTACTTATGAAACTTTCACAATTCACACCGTAGGGTCCTGTACCTGCCACAAACAATGTAGGGTAGAGAGAGAGAGTACGGTTTCCGCCACCTGTGGGCATTTCGTTAATTAAAAAAATATTGAATAGTTTTAGAGTCTCAAAATGTTCAAAAATTTGTTCTGTTATCTATTAACTCGCGTTTCGCAAAATTTTTGTAAAAGATGTTCTTATATGGTATGGTGGCGATAACTGTGCCAAATCGAGTTTTTAACTTTAACATCTATTTTAAAATTGTTTTTTATCGTTTTCTGTAAAAAAAAAAATGTTTTCAGCATTAAAATGTTCCAAATAATGTATTAAAGCAATTTGATTTATAATTTTCCTTACAGTATTAAAGAAATAAAGATAAAAACAGCTATAAATCCTTAAAGGTGGCGATAACCGTACTCTCTACCCTATTAGTATTTCATGGCAGTAACGGTAACATGTGTTTGTATTGTATGGGTGTGAAAGCTAAGAGGCAGGCAAAAGCGCTGCCACAACACAATGGTTATTTTCTAAGGTTTGCACGGACTACAGAAATAAACTTAATCCCTTTTTCTGGGTATCGGCAAGCCATATGCTGAAAACAAATTGGCCGTACCATACGGCAGTACAGCGTTTACCTAACGAGTTAGTAGTCAGTTTACTCAGCTACAAAGTGTAACAAAGGAAAGAAGGATCACTATCCTCAAATCTGCATTAGAGCCAGAATCAAGACTTAACAGAACTGCAAAGATTTTCCCACATTCGTCTGAATTTATCGATGTTCAACATGTCGGTAAGTAGGCTACTTGAAACAACTTCTGTTTCATTGTGAAATCGTTTGACAAAAAAATTGACGCCGTAATATGTCTGACTATTTGCTATACATATATTTTATTTCAATATTTTATTTTATAGATTTAAATTAAATGGTGGTTTAAGTATTTGGTTTTATTATTGTTAAACACGTTATAGAAATTGTTAAACACGTTATAGAAATTGTGTGAAAATAGTTTTTCTCCAAAATAGCTTGGTTAACATAGCAATTTAATAAACATGTTATTACAGTTTTCGCTGAAAATGAAAGCATGTGGCGCTCATGCTAAAGCGACTTACAAATTAATAATTCAAACATAATGCACATTTAATGTTGCTTCAATTAGTCACTCCATATGTGTGTTGATGCTCATCTCGTTAATTTATAATTCATCATTCGCTTTTATTATATTAACGAACCCTATCTGTAAATATTTAACTGCAAGTTCATAATTACAGTATGCCCTTTTCTGGGAATTCAAGCTCACATTTCAGTGCCACGCTTTCAATATTAATATGCCTCCTTCATCCTTCAACATACAATCGAACCTTCGCAAGGTCGCAGTAAAAATAAATAAAAACTTTACCTACAAATTTTTCAAAATTTAATTGATTTATTGAGCATCACCTTATAGCACAAGTTGAGTGATTCCTAACGAATACAATTTTCATGACAATTTCATTTTTATATTTATTTTTATATCTCCTGATCGGAATATTGTTTTATTTCAGTCAACCTCATTAAAGAAGACGACAACTAAACGAAAGGCTGATAATACCATTGAGAAGTATTTTACCTGTCCAACAAAAACTCATTCTCTATCTGCTGAACTTGCATCGCCTAGTTCTGACGAGTCTCTTGCAAATGTAATGCCTGAAGTTATTATGTCATCCCCTGATTTACAGGAGCTTGATTCAAATCTACCGCGTACAATAATTGTCTCTGAACCTCGTGATAATAATTCTCCAAATGAGGCAAAACCTGAACAGCAAGCACGTGAGCGGGAACAGCTAAAAACATGTAATGATCAAACAGGATCTACGTACGATATCGGCAATTACGTGGCCAAACCGATTGATGATTTGACGAGACGTAATATTCTTTTACACCCGTGGATGCCAGATAAAGACTACAAGTTTTCTTTCTCCCTGCATAATAATAACAAAACCAAGCGTTTTGCAAGTCATAAGCATTTGAATTCCTATGAGTGGTTAGTTTACTCGAATGCAGAACAGGGATTCTTCTGTAAATACTGTCCACTTTTTGTAAATGCTGGTCTTGGAGGACCACAAAATAGTACTCCTTTGAAGCGGTTAGTAACAGAACCACTAAATACCTACGCTAAACTATATGGAAAGGATGGATATTTAGACACTCACAATAATAATAAATACCATAAAAATGCCGTACAACCAGCAAAGGATTTTTTAAATACAAATGAACATTCGGAGCTATGTATTTTAAATAGGGTGAACGCAGAAAGGGACAGGCAGGTAAAGGAAAACCGTGACCGATTGAAACCTGTAGTAGAAACTATCATTTTAATGGGGCAGCGAAACATAGCATTTCGGGGTCATCGAGACGATGGTCCATTGAACCTAGAAAACTCTAGTGTTATTAATGAAGGGAATTTTCATGCTTTATTGAGACTACGAGTTCAAAGTGGCGATACCATATTGAGAGATCATTTGAAAAATGCATCTGCGCGTGCTACATATATAAGTAAAACCACTCAAAATGAAATCACTGGCGCTTGTGGTGATGAAATTTTAACTACAATTCTGAAAAGAATCCAATCTGCGGGAATATTCAGTATTATGTTTGATGAGAGTGCAGATTGCTCTGAAATTACACAATTGACACTCATATTGAGGTATCTACATGAGAATGCTGTGTACGAATCATTTGTCGGATTCATAGATATTCGTAGTAACGTTTTTGGCGGGAATACTGATGAGGTAACCGATACTGAACCAAAAGTAACTGGTATTGACATAGGCAAAGTTGTCATCCAGAAATTGCGAGATCTCAATCTGGATTTGAAAAACTGTGTTGGGATATCCACTGACGGATGCAGTGTGATGGTGTCAGAGGCTCGTGGTGCTGTTGCAACTATAAAGAAGGAAGCAACTAATGCAGTATACTCGCCATGTCATAACCATGCTCTAAATTTATCTATCTCGCAAACGTCTAAAATCCGTCAAATTAAAAACGCAGTAGACACAATGCAGGAGACTATATATTTTTTCAGAGCTTCGCCAAAAAGGATGCAAGTGTTAAAAAAACCATTAGGACACCAACTTTCGGGTCTCTGTGAAACTCGATTGATAGAACGCCACGATGGTGTCCTTCAATTTAGATCTGCGCTCCCAAAAATAATTTCTGCTCTTGAGTCAGTCGGAAAATGGAATGATCCAAAGTCATCCGTGAAGGCTAGAGGATTGAAATCCTCTCTTTGTAATAGTCAAACAATCATTGCAATCCTATGTCTCTCAGATTTACTCACGTGTACCCATCAATTAAGCGTGTTTTTTCAACGGATCTGTTTGGACTTGAAATCGGCGCAAGAGGAACTAAATGACACAATAATTCGACTAGAATCCAGGCGCAAGAATGCTGAATTGGTTTTTGCTACTCTTTTTGAAGAGGCTTGTGTTATTGCCGAAGAATTAGGTGTATCGATCACTAGACCTCGAATAGTTGGCAAACAAACTCAAAGAGAGAATCACCCTGTTATTGTTAATGATAATTGTAGTTACTTCAGGCAATCAATGTACATCCCGGCTCTTGACCATATTTTGGGTGATCTAAAGACACGATTCAGTCGTGAAACACTTCAACTTTACAATTTGCATATCCTTTTCCCTAATTTCCCTAATCAAACAGATGACAGCGAAAAAGAGATTATGCAGCAATTGACCGTAAAATATGGACACTTCTTCAATAAACCAATCGAGGTACTACATAGAATGTTTGAATCAGAATTGGAATCATGGAAGTTAAAATGGAAACGAGCGAACCATGGATGTCCACAAACTGCAATTGATATGCTAGAAAACTGCGATAAGGATGTTTATCCTTATATACATTTTTTACTAAACATTCTAATCACACTGCCAGTCTCTAACGCAACTGCAGAACGAACGTTTTCTAGCTTGCGGAGACTCAAGAGTTGGTTGAGGTCAACGATGGCACAAGAGAGGCTCACTGGGCTGGCTTTACTCAATATCCATCGCGATATAAATGTAAGTCCAGAAAATATTGTTAACCGATACGCCAAAATTAGGAAACATCGTGACGAGTTTGTCCTAGATTAGATACCTTATTTCTATGTATATGATATTGATAATAGTATGTGTTCTCCTAATATCAGTAAAAAATATGAAAGTACTGTAAATGTAAATATAAAGAAAACATTTTAATTATAGAAAACAGCTGATAGAGTGTACAAAGAAATATAAAGTATAGTAAATATATAATGTAACTATTTGATTAATTTTAAAATTTAAATAAATCTTCGTTTTTGAAGTTTACTTGTATATTACTTGTAAATATATACATATATACTTTAATAATAAACTCAATGTAGAATGTAGAGTAATACATTTTACTTTTGTAACAATTGTTTTTCAGTCATTCTAATCCATAGGAGAACCACATATCCTTTATTGTACAAAAATTTATCTCATTCTGATTCCCATGGTATCAATTATGCGCGCGCGCGCACACACACACACACACATACACACACACACACACACACACACACACCACAAATACTTTTGCCCCCCCCATAGAAGGTTTCTGCCCCCCCATAGAAGCTTTCTGGATCCGCCCCTGCATTACTACATTTACTTTGGAATAGGCTACTTATCTAACTCCCGTAAGTCTATGTTTAATTACAATGTTAATTATTAAACAATAATTATATATTCTCCCTTATAAATAAATTATCTTAATTTTAAATATTAATAATGAATTTTATATATATTAGCATTATTAATCAATATCTGTATATATTCTGTTCTTCAAAGGATAATTTTTAAAATAACAGTGACATATATTTTTAATTAATCACCTTAAAAATATTTGACCAACATTTCTTTCTTGACTGTGCTTTTCGAAAACAATTTTTTAATCACATAATCGTTTGCGAATTTAAGTCGTAATCAGCGATAATCAGTAACGACAAAATTTGATTTTAATAATATTAATTTTTTTTTAATTTTTCCGGCCGCCAGAATAGCCGAATACATAATTTGGAAGACGTACTTTCGCGTATGTTAGTACATTCAGACCCATTTGTTTCGAGTCTGCGAAATATTTCTAAAAAAAAAAAAAATGAAATCCCTAGCAACCTTGGTACTTCCACCCGAAATTCCAGTTGTTATTGATGTTGGTTCGTCATCTGTATCCTCAACGGACAACGATTCCGATGATTCTACCGACGATGAAGATCAGCTTAAATTATAAATATTTTTAAAATGACATTTTATATTTGTAATTTAATCATTCAAAATAAATATTTTTTACATTGCTTTGAATGTTTTTATATTTAGTATTTAGTGACCCCAAAAACCAATAAACAATTCATTTTTTCCAATTTTGTCCGCCATGTTGGAACCACCATTTTTTTTTTTTTAATTTGGACTTCAGATTCGTAATCAGCGACCTTACAAACCTGTAAGCAATCCTTTTAGGGGGGAAAATATATTATTTTACTATTTTTGTCCGCCATTTTGGATCCGCCATATTGTTTTTTGAAATTTGGATTTCAGATTCGAAATCAGCGACCCAAAAACCTATAAGTACCAAATTCTAGATCGATTTATAAATGCCTTTATATTTTGGCCAGCTTTTCGGCATTCGGCCCCACTGTGCAACGCAAGAGACAAAGTTACGGGGATGACAAAAATCAATATTCCCAAAGTTAAGATCGGGTTGTGCCAGTTGGATCTTGAAGTAGTTTTACTTGCTGCTTCAACGAAACAACGAGGAATTAGGTGTTCAGGTTTACCTAATTCCGGCATAAGCAGGTTATGTGTTACTACTGCGGTCGGACAGAGCAAACATTGTGCGTCAGCAGGGTTTGCAAACATTATTACTGTCTTCGCATTGTCTTATTATGATTCATCCGTTTATTCTATGCGTCTGTATATGCGACATTTTACGAACACGAAATTATATTATTTATGATTTTTGCCAACAAATGTAGCGGCTTACTAGAAAAGTTAACGCGCAAGCAGTTAACATAGGTGGACTATATTAATTAAGTAAATATAAGTTTAAGTTATTACGTTGAACTAATACGATTAGCAAGTATTATGCGATTAATTTCGGAAAACATTTCGTGTTTATTGCTGAAATACATTAAACGTAACGGAGCCTACTTTAATACAATCAGCAGAAATGAAAATAATCTGAAGAATGCCTGTAGAGCACTTGAATCATCGGCTAATAGTATGGGGCTCGTTATAAATGAAAATAAAACAAAGTTTATGGCTGTGGGAAGCAATAATGATAATATTTCAAATATACTAATTTTGAAAGAGTAAAAGGTTTCGTATATCTGGGGACATATGTCGATGCTGAGAATAACTGCAGAAAAGAAATTGAAAGAAGAATTCTGGCTGCTAATAAAAGCTATTGCAGGCTGAATAAACCTTTTTTATCAAGACTATTAACCACAGAAACTAAAGTCACGCTTTATAAGACATTGGTAAGGCCTATATTGACATATGGGTCTGAGTGCTGGGTACTCAAGAAAATTGATGAACTCGGCTGTGTTTGAAAGGAAGATACTGAGTAGGATTTATGGACCAATTCGACAGGACGGAGTCTGGAGAAAGAGAAATAATATATGTTAATTATATGCTAAGTACAATGACATTACAGTTGTCCGATTTGCTAAAATTAATAGATTAAGATAGTCAGGACACGTTCAGAGAATGGATGACGAACGAACGACAAAAAGCATTATGAAACACAAGCCAATAGGAAAAAGGAAGATTGGAAGACCGAAGAACAGATGGTTGGATCAGGTCGGCAGTGATGCGAGGAAGCTAGGCGCAGTGAATTGGTGGCGGATGGCTGAGGACAGGAATAAGTGGAGGCAATTTCATTTGGAGGCTCGATCTGGGCTGTAAAGCCAAGTATGTATGTATATATGTATGTATCAGTGTTGCCAGGTCAATCAGTCCTCTTTTCCTCACATGGCTACCCAAAATTTCCCCAATTTGCCATCGAAATCCCCACTGCCACAAATTCGTGTACTTTATGCAGAGTGTCTCATTTTATAGAGTCTGATTATATTCTACATATTTAAATACTATTACAAGAGTGATATAAATATTAAAAACGTTGTTTTTTAAGTACGATAAAAGAAAATGTTCTCACCTAATGAGGTCAGCCTCAATACTTTTTGAAATCGTTTTTATGCACTTAGTTCGTTATAGGCTTGAGTCAATATTCACACATTACACTATATTTAACAACTTTCCAATAGTTTAATTCACAAAAACAATTTACACTCATTCACATCTGTTTTTAGTTCTTATAGGCCTACATATAGTGGTTGTGTTTCACCAGCATTGTATGATTGAAACAAGATTTCTTTTGTTTGCTTGAACGCTTTTCGTATGCAACTGGCCAAACAGTGTCTCAGTACCCAATTTACTTCTGATTTTGTTTTTATTAACATTGATTGCACTAAAAATGCTTTCAACTCACCCACTACTAAACTGGTAAAGTAAATAAATAAGGCACAAATTATTTAAGTTGGAAAAGCTTCAGTATCATTCGCGTTCTTTGTATTTTTAAATTTGCTCTAAAAGCTTAATAAACTTTCATCTGTACCGGTGTTAATATTTGTATTCCTAAGAACTCTCTCTATTCCCTGTCTTGACTTACCATGTTTATTTCAATATTTTTCTCAAAGGCTGCTGCTGCTGAAGCCAGTGACCGAATATCATCATTTTTTTTCCTATCTAGAAATACTAGACGTTTTAGGCTTTGAACTGTTAAAAGAAAATCGGCTGTAAATTTGGTTGGCTGTACATTCAACATAAAAGTTTAAGCAAATTACTCTCAAATTTTCTATTTTTTTAAGTGAGAGATTTGGATTTTTACTTTCCAAAATCACAGTGCACTTATAACAGCTATATAAATATTTTGTAGTTTTGTAAACTTTGCAGGATTTCTGTACGCAGTTTGGTCACATCTGCATTATTTGAAATTTTAAATATTTGAAATCACCAACAATTCGCCACATTTACACAAATCCCCACTTGCCATTTTGAGGCTTCAAATTTCGCCAGCGTGGGGAAAAATCCCCACACCTGGCAACCCTGCTATGTACGTACTTTAACTCAAACCAATACCCTGTATGAACAGCTAATGGGACTACACATTTAAAACAGAGTGTGAAGAAGAAAAAACAGTCTTCTTCAAAATATCATCGAAAATACAAATTTTTCTAACATTCATCATGAATACGACTTTCAAGCTTAAATAGTCCTTCATAATGTGCAATTTATTATGTATAATTTGAATACCAGTATAATGCTTTGAAGTTAGACCTTTTTTTGTTCCTCAGTTCTTATGTTTTAAGGACTACGTTTTAATTTGCTTAAAAACTAAGAGTTGCAAGAAAATCTAATTCGTAGTTTAGAAAAAGATTATTTAATTTACCATTTTTACGTACTGTGAAAGTAGAACTGAAAGTACTTACGTGAACATTTAAAAAAAAAGATTTAAGATTTTTTGTAAGTTCTTCATTAATGAAAACATAATTTTAGCATTCATAAGTATTTTTCACAGTAATAACTCTTTTATGCATAATCTTGTAATATGTAATTTGTATTATAAAATTTAAGTTAATTAATTATTGAAGTACATAAATAAATGTGACTTACGATGGCCATGTAATATGTTACCTATTTCCTTCTGTGTTGTCCTTGCGATTTTGATCCCAATAATCAGCTGATTTTTTATTCCATAAACATGGATATTGTTTCACTAATTCAATTAACGATTCCATATTAAACAACATTCGACAAATTAGAAATTATTACAGAATTAAACTAATAAAAGTTAAAAACAAACACGCAAACAGTAACAACAATAATCTTTTTAACACAACAAACATCAGTACTGTCCCAATAACATAACCGCACTCATTTTCGATATTTCGATTATGCAATTATTAGCATCGATATATAGTGAACGTCACATATAATTTTAGTTAGATAATAGAAATCGTGAAAATTTATTTGTGTATGTTATAAAATAGTTTGTTGACGAAATATATAGTTTCATTGTCATATTTTTTACGAAAAATGTTTCTAGCAGTAATATAATTCCGATGTGTGCCTGTGACGCCAAAAGTTACCGTTGTTAGGTTAACATGCAAACTAAAATTACACATGGAAGCCAATATGCCTTTAAAATAATACTCGTTTTTAACATGGTATGTTTTTAGGCTGGGAGTCATTCCACAAAAATCGTCATCGAAAAATGTAACGCTTCCACACTTTCGATTCTCCACAGTCTAGAAATTTGATATGTAAACGCATCAAGACAGAAATAATCGCTGCTGACATTGAGTTTAGCAAACGTTTTAGTGAGAATAAACTTGGTTTTACATGCTCTGTTTATGATCGTCTGTGGTTTGGAAATGATTTACGTAATCCACCAAACGTAATCCACATTATACGTTTCAAAAGCCTAAAAACATTATCATGCTTCGATGTTTCGGTTTCGTCGAAATTCTTTGAATGCTTAGGTGCATAAATAGAGAGAGGGAGAGACAGGGAGAGAAAGAGAGAGAGAGAGAGAGAGAGAGAGAGGGGAGAGAGAGAGAGAGAGAGAGAGAGAGAGATTTAACTGTACTTTGTAAGTAGTTTCTTACGACAATACGATTAATATCTGTATTTTTTTGTGAAATCCACGTAAAAACTCGGTATGGAGAACCATACATGACTTCCATGTCCTAAAATTTATATTTAAAATCATTTAAATATAAACTATGTGGATGCTTGAGTTCTGAAGAAATGACGTATAAGCTAAAATGGTACCCCCATGTCAGGTGGGTGAAGACTATCCTCAACCTTCGTGAGGATGGACTGTACTTTTGAATAAATGTTTTTAGGTCGAATGAAGAGCTGGCCAAAGGGAGCTGCGATCTGATTCCTGTAATGCACTTAGGCTCTCGCTGCGAGTTATCGACCGAGGGTGAATGATGTCTATAGTGGTATCAAAGTCTTTCCTGTTAATACAAACTAGACATTTTTCATTTTTTAATCGAGTCTTTCTTTCCATTCGTCTTCTGAATTCCAGAACGAGGATTCTGTTTACCCGTATAATTACAAATTTCTCAGCAAAACATTTCTTCCTTAATACGTTTGTGTCTTCTGTTTAACACCCACCATTCTGATCCATGTCATAACGCTATATTCCACACAGGCTAGTAAATAACTAGTCATCAGTGAGGTCAAAATATTTTCCAGGAGGGGTAAACAATTTTCCAAAGGAGAAAAATATTTATATATTTTTCATACATACACACATGCACATATTAGTTTGTAATTCTTATATTAAAACAGAAATAAGTACACAGATTGTATTAATTTATTAAAACATTCATTGCTTCAAAATATGCATAAAATTAATGGCTTGTAAAAGTTAATGTTTGATCTCCATTAAGTAGTGCTCAAGTTTCCAAAGTTTTAATATTATTATGTCCGTAATCAAAACATCAGAGCTGGTTTTAGTGTGTATGAGGGTACACCGTGGAAACAAAATTCAACATTACCTATGGAGCGTTGCTCAGAGTAAAGCTGCGAATCTACAGTGTACGTTTCACAGAACAAACACGCGGAAAAGACGGATCGCTCCGAAGTCTCTCATGGACCCTGAGCATCTTGCAGAGGGTTCACTCCCTAAAGACGAAAAATCTATCTATGAACCGTTCCTCCGTAAACACGTGCAGCTACACTACCCAGCGATCCACAGGAAGCAAATCGCTGTCCACGCTGGACACCTTTTCGGCTTGCACACGTTGTGTTGATTTGGGTTTCGGCACTTTCCATTTAAAAAGCGTGCAAACGTAAGAAAATAAAAATGAGTGAGGCCAGAAATAACGCGAATTGTGTGTGTGTGCTGCCTGCATTTTTATTGCAGTAATCACAATAATAAAACTTTGAGAACGTAAACATTACATAATTGAGATATGCTTGCCTGCCAGGAACGATATGTTTTCACTCATATAAGATTTAAATTAAAATGAAAAATATATAATTTTGTTAAAGTGAAATGAAGTGTTTCAATAGAAACTACTTCTTTGTTGTCATTAACGTATTACACATATAAAACTTATAAAATTTACTTCCTCCATCAACTACCATTTTAATTTATTAAAAAAATTACCCCCTTCAACTACCCTTTTCAATTATAGATATTTCATCTACCTTTCTACAGTGGATTATTATGACCTTCTTTTCAGGATACTTTACTTATCAAAATTAAGCACTTTACTCTTGTTAAAACGTAAAACGTTGCAGTTAAACTACCCCTTTCCCTTAACCGATCTTCACCAAAAACAATACGCCTTGAGTCCTCTACAATTCAGGGCTGTATGCTAAAAATTATTTCATTCTGTTTGAATTTGCGGCTGTTATCGTTTGCCATAGAAAAAATTCCACACACTCTCTCTCTCTCTCTCTCTCTCTCTCTCTCTCTCTCTCTCTCTCTCTCTCTCTCTCTCTCTCTCTCTCCCCCTCCCTCTCTCTCTCTCTTCGAAAAATGACTTTTTTCATGTTTTGATGGTAGTACAATCAGAATCTGCCGTTATCTCGAACACGATTTTTTTCGCCATGACCATACTTCCATTTCCTTATGGAACATGGAAGTAAAATATCGGTATGGAGAACCATACATGACTTCCATGTTCTAAGATTTATATTTAAAATCATTTTCGAAATGAAATATTTTCATAGAAACTACTTCTGTCTACTTACTGCTTCAACCTTAACCACAGTACTGTGGTCACTAACGAATACCACCTCACGTTATCGCACTCGATTTTCACTAATGATGGAAGTCGATGGCACTGCCGAAACGTCTGGTTTTGCAGAAAACATTGGTCTACGGCCAAACAGGCCGGGAATGAATTTTAACAACAAACTACTTCTTTGTTGCCGATAACGTAGTACATATATACAAAAAATTATCCCCTCCCCCTTCAACTATAATTTTCGTTTATAGAAAATTACCCCCACCCCGTTCAACTAGCCTCTTTATTTATAGATATTTCATCTACGTTTCTACAGTGGATTATTAAGATCTTCTTATCAGGATACTTTATTTATCAAAATTAACTACTTCACTCTTGTTACAACAAAAAATGTTTCAGGTAAACTACCCTTTCCCCATAACCGATCTTCACCAAAATCAATAGGCCTTGAGTTCTCTACAACTCAGGGACATATGTAAAAAATTATTTGATTATGTTTGAATTTACGGCAGTTATCGTTCGTCATAGAAAAAATTACCCTTGTTAAAACATAAAACGTTACAGGTTAACAACCCTTTTCCCCTAAACCCATCTTCACCAAAATCAATAGACCTTCATTACTTTACAAATCAGGAACGTATGCAAAAAACCATTTGATTCTGTTTGAACGTGCGGCAATTATCGTTCGTCATAGAAAAAATTACAGTTGTTAAAACATAAAATGTTGCAGGTAAACTACCCCTTTCCCTTAACCGATCTTCACTAAAATCAACAGACCTTGAGTACTTAAAAATTCAGGAGTGTATGTAAAAATTATTTGATTATCTTTTAATATGAGACAGGTATCATTCGTCATAAATATCGGTATGGAGAACCATACATGACTTCCATATTCTAAGATTTATATTTAAAATCATTTTCAGCCAAACAGCCAGGCTGTGTCTTACCTGCCTTTTTATTGCTGTATTAAATGAAAAATATTATATTACATTAAAATGAAAAAATTATAATTTTATTGCCTGGCAACAAAATTATTTTATTTTTAACAATTACCATTGTTTCAAAAAGTTTAAATAAATTTTCAAGTACTTTACTCTTGTTAAAACGTAAAAGGTTGCAGGTAAACTACCCCTTCCCCTTAACCGATCTTCACCAAAATCGAAAGTCATTGAGACCTCTACAATTCAGGGACGTATGCAAAAAATTATTTGATTCTGTTTGAATTTGCGGCTGTTATCGTTTGCCATAGAAAATACGCATGATAAAAAAACGTTGCAGGTAAACTACCCCTTCCCCTTAACCGATCTTCACCAAAAACAATAGGTCTTGAGTACTCTACAAATCAGGGCTGTATGCAAAACATTATTTGATTCTGTTTAAATTTGCGGCTGTTATCGTTTGCCATAGAAAATAAAACGTAAAAGGTTGCAGGTAAACTACCCCTTCCCCTTAACCGATCTTCACCAAAAACAATAGGTCTTGAGTACTCTACAAATCAGGACTGTATGCAAAACATTATTTGATTCTGTTTGAATTTGCGGCTGTTATCGTTTGCCATATAAAATACCCTTGTTAAAAAAACGTTGCAGGTAAACTACCCCTTTCCCTCAACCGATCTTCACCAAAAACAATAGGTCTTGAGAAATCTACAATTCAGGGCTGTATGCGAAACATTATTTGATTCTGTTTGAATTTGCGGCTGTTATCGTTTGCCAAAAAAAAAAAAAATTCCCTTGATAAAAAAAACCGTTGCAGGTAAACTACCCCTTCCCCTCAACCGATCTTCACCAAAAACAATAGGTCGCGAGTACTCTACAAATCAGGGCTGTATGCAAAAAATTATTTGATTCTGTTTGAATTTGCGGCAGTTGTCGTTTGCCATAGAAAATACGCATGATAAAAAACGTTGCTGGTAAACTACCCCTTTCCCTCAACCGATCTTCACCAAAAACAATAGGTCTTGAGTACTCTACAAATCAGGGCTGTATGCAGAAAATTATTTGATTCTGTTTGAATTTGCGGCTGTTATCGTTTGCCATAGAAAATACCCTTGTTAAAAAAACGTTGTAGGTAAACTACCCCTTTCCCTTAACCGATCTTCACCAAAAACAAAAGGTATTGAGAACTCTATAATTTAGGGCTGTATGCAAATAATATTTTCATTCTGTTTGAATTTGCGGCTGTTATCGTTTGCCATAGGAAATACCCTTGTTAAAACATAAAACGTTACAGGTAAACTACCCCTTTCCCTTAACCGATCTTCACCAGAAACAATAGGTCTTGAGAACTCTACAATTCAGGGCTGTATGCGAAACATTATTTGATTCTGTTTGAATTTGCGGCTGTTATCGTTTGCCAAACAAACAAAATTTCCCTTGCTAAAAAAAAACCGTTGCAGGTAAACTACCCCTTTCCCTCAACCGATCTTCACCAAAAACAATAGGTCGCGAGAACTCTGCAAAACCGGGCTGTATGCAAAAAATTATTTGATTCTGTTTGAATTTGCGGCAGTTATCGTTTGCCATAGAAAAAAAATCTACAGACACACAGACACACAGACACACAGACAGACAGACAGATAGACAGACACACAGACAGACAGACAGACACACAGACACTTTTCGGAAAACGACTTTTTTTCATGTTTTGAGTGTAGTAGAACCAGAATCTGCAATAATCTCGAACACGATTTTTTTTGCCATCACCATACTTCCATTCCTTAAGGAATATGGAAGTAAAAATTACCCTTTTAAAACATAAAACGTTGCTGGTAAACTACCCTTTTCTCTTACACGATCTTCACCAAAATCAAAAGTCCTTGAGTTCTCTATAATTCAGGGAGGTTTGAAAAACATTATTTGATTCTCTGTGAATTTACGGCAGTTATAGTTCGTCATAGAAAAAATTACCCTTGTTAAAACATAAAATGTTGCTGGTAAACTACCCCTTTCCCTTAACTGATCTTCACCTAAAACAACAGGTCTTGAGAACCCTACAATTCAGGGCTGTGTGCAAAACATTATTTGATTCTCTTTGAATTTATGGCAGTTATCGTTCGTAATAGAAAAAATTAACCTTCTTAAAACATAAAACGTTGCAGGTAAACTACCCCTTTCCCTTAACCGATCTTCACCAAAAACAACAGATCTTGAGAACTCTACAATTCAAGGCTGTATGCAAAAGTTTATTTGGTTCTGTTTGAATTTGCGGCTCTTATCGTTTGCCATAGAAAAAAATCTACACACACACAGACAGACACACAGACAGACACATAGACACTCAGACACACGCACAGACACTTTTCGAAAAATTACATTTTTTTCATTGTTTTGAGGGTTATCTCGAGTAGGCCCTACAATCAGAATTTGCAATTATCTCGAACACGATTTTTTTTGCCATCACCATACTTCCATTTCCTTATGGAACATGGAAGTAAAAATCAAGTATGGCGGTTTACTTCGCCTGTTACTATACATGTCTCCCTTTTTTGTGATATAGCCTAACTCAGTTTCCAACAGTACTCGTCGTTCCAATAATACTCAGTTTTTGTGCACATCACAGAAAAAGCAACTAACTCGAAGTAAGGCGAGGTGACCCAAGGGTCAAGCGCCACCCCTTACCTATTATTATACTTGTCTCCTTTTTTGTGGCAGAACTCGTTTTTTAGGAAGACTCGTTTTTCCCTTTTTATAACACAACTCGTTTTCCACGAAGACTCAGTTTTTGTGCAGATCACTCGAAAAACAACCGACTCGAAGGAAGAGGCGGGACGCTACTCATGCCTCTAATTTTGTTGTGTTTCGCTCTAATTTTGTGAAATTTTAGAGATTTTACTGAATAACATAAAAGAATATTGACCACCTAATGAATAACAAATCTTGTTTTCATTTGTTAATACGTTTTTTTTGTTTTAATCTTACTATTCAGAAGTAACTATATTTTTCACTTTACATTTTCTGTTGTCGTTTTTGTTAAAGATACGTTATATTCTTTTTTTTTAATGTTTCTCTCTTTTAAGTATTGTGTTGACACATTAAACGTCATATTTTTCCCAACCATGGATTTTATTTCTTTAAACAGTAAGCTAAAAACCAAAACCCATTTTTCCTTAACCTAACAGATGAAGACAACTCGTATTTTCGCTGTACATTAAGAAATAGAATGATTTGCAACTATTACACTTTTTCTTCTTTACATCGTAGTATATAGATACAATCGCATCTTTAAAACATTGAAAATGCAGTGCGGGTACGGATATTGAGGCAGTACCTAAACGTCAAAATGATCTAACATTGAGAACTGTTTATGTTCAACATGTGGCCCAATACGGGTTGTGCGCATGCGCAAAGTTTGATGACCGAAGATGTGCGATGTGATATATTCGCGGCTGGTAAAGCTAGGAAACATAGCAAGGCATAGCACAGCTTAGCTTAGTTTAGCATTCTGTATGAACCAATGCATTTAAATGTATGGTTCGCTATTTTTCGGAGCACGTAACGAGACACATCTTAGCATTCAGTGTGAAACGGTTTTTAATTGCGCCAAACGGCACCTTGGCTTTAAATGGAACCGGATTGAAAATCAGCTTTATTTACCTGGTCCATCTCTTCCCGTTTCAATAATAATTTTATAATACAATAATAATTTAATACTGGTTAAACGAATGATCTATGAGTAATCAATCTTCATATAGAAAGCAACAGACCAGGTTCATATTAAATTTACATAAATGGACGGAGGTTTCGTAGAGAGTTGTCCTGCTAATCAATAAATTATTATACTAAATTTTTATAATATTTATTCTTTTTATAACATACCTACATTACTGTTTTTACAGCCTAAAATAACGAACACTTAACGTTTACAGAGACCAGGAAGTTTAAATATTGTCGACAAAGTCACACTTAAAGTCGTAGATTTTAAAACACTGTCGACGAACATATAGAAACAAATTAACTCAAAATAACAACAAAAATAAATCAGAGTCAAGATATACATATAATACAACGTAATACATACATTAACATCAGAGTCAAGATATAATGTTATTTGAAAATACAACAAACTAAAAAAATACAAGTTGAAGTCAAATATAGCACATCACAGTAAAACTAAGGTATTAGTTAAAAAAGAGAGGCAAGTTAGTAACATCGTAAAAAGGAATAAAGTAGAATATGTATATTTTTTACTTCATATATATATAAAAAGAAATATCTAAATTCTGGAAATTTGATATTTTCTGGGCCAATTGATTCGTAAAGTACTAAATTTTGAAATGGTCATCGTAGAATCATCTGAAAAGAAACTTTAATAAAAATCGGTTTATCCGTTTGGACTCTATGTATGGGAACGTATGATTTTAGGCTACCTAACGAAAATATTTCCACGTAGTTATACAAATTTTAATTCAAACCTATTTTATTTATATTCATATATGCACACATTTTTCTTGTTATTTTGTATTATTATTAATAATAAAAAAAAACTTTTAACAAGAAAATATTTTTTATTTTGTGAATTATAAATGTTTCGATAATAAACAAACTATCATCTATTTTTTTGTTAATAACAATATTTTATTTAGAATAGTATATTGGAGAAAGTAAAAATAAACGGAATTTGGCACACAGTATTGTAGTACCTAAATAAACTACTTCTTAATGTAAAACACACTTTATCCGGTCAATAAAATAGTTTTAACCTTATTCTGTTTCGGAATAATTCAACAATCCAAACTTTACTGGCTGAACTTTAGTGAATTATATTATACAGGTTTTAAAATAGTAAACCTATCAACTGCTTTGTCCTTTAGTTGTTAAATTTTTGTCTCATTGAAGCCTTGTTTTAGTTTTGTTTTCTTGCCAGTTTAGTGAACATGACTGTTTTGAACACTGTTCACTCAGATATAAGTCTTGTATCAGTCTTACGCACACGTGAAGTCCTTCACCGGTGGCTGTCTTTCCGTCTCACTTCCTCTTCTCTTTGAATTGCATTTAGCGTAACTAAACCGTGGTGAATGTGTATTCCTTACTGTAGTACTCAGGTATTTGTCATTCTTGAATGGTAAGTTAGGGCTCTTTCACATGGGTAAACCAGTCTGCGGCAGACGTCTGCCATAGTAGGCTCATGCGAGCTTGCTCTCGGCACACTGTGCCTATCTGCCTCGCACCAAACAGTCCAGCGTCAATTTAGTCAGTGAAGAGTAAACACTCTGATTCAGCATATGTTTTTAAATTGCTTTTTTATACAGTATTTCAAAATTATGAATGGACAGGAAGAAGTAGTTGTAATATTCACTCTAGCACTAATTGAAAATAGAAAAAGAAGAAGAGAAGGAACAGGAAAATGTTGATTGACCCACTAATAAACGACAGACTTACCACTAGTAGTTTTGCACTGTTGTATCACGAACTGAGAAATGACAATCAAAAGTTTTTTAATTATTTCCGTATGTCGATTTCTTCTTTCGATGAACTGCATACTTTGTTGGAGAATAACGTTCAAAAACAGAACACCAACATGAGGAATTCCGTTTGCAACAGTTGAAAAGTGAGCGGTTGGATTAAAAAATGTATACACTTTAAATTTACAATACACATTGTTTTTTATTCAATTTGTATTTTTAATAGTAAAATTTTTAAGTACAATTAATAAGACAAAACTGCAGTGACTATTTACTTATCTAATGCAATTTTGTTTTTCTTGACATTTCTTCGTAATCTTCTCAGGCAATTAAAATATTTCGTTCCAGGACTGTTGTTTTCTTTTTTTATCACTATTATCTTCTGAAGAACAACCCCATATAAATGGACGATTGCGAATTTCTTCAATAAAAGATTCGAGATCGAAAGTATTAATGATTTTTTCCATTCGGAAGAGGCAGACATCCACTCGTGTGAAAAGGCTCTAAGGCTGTGCATTTGTTAACTAGCAACTGACCTGCCCGACGAGTTGAATTCAACTGTCGGGGAGAAAACGAGCCGGCAGACGTCTGCCGCAGTTGTCTGCCTCGTGTGTAAGGGCTCTTATTATTGAGGTAATTACTATTCGGACATAAACTAGGCAGGTTTCAAACTGTATGTGGAATACCGAGAAGGACATTGAATCAGTAAATCTTTTTCGAACTTTTTTCAATGGTCACATTTTTGGCGCAACTAATGTCTGCCGCCTTACACATCTGTCCCCCACAGTCGTTGTTTTAAGGTTTCCTTTTGTACTGAGCCGTTGAAAATGTAGTAGTCACTATTCACGAATACGAATACGAATACGAATATACACATCAGTGAATGAAGTGAATGACTAAACACACACGCGCGCGCGCACACACACCGTGACAGAAGAGCACAGGTGACCCAGTCGCGGATCCACGGTGGGGAAAGACGGGAAATTTCCCCTCCCAAATGGTCATTTCTGACGAAATGTTTTTCGTCATTTTATAATATAATAAGAAAGTATATCACATTATGTTAATTATTCATGGTTTTACTCTATAATCACTTTAAATATTAACTGTACCTTACCAGAATATTAATTTTGTTTGATACATACCATATAAATAGTTATAGAAAAACAGTAATGTGTGTACCATAGTAGTTTGTATTTTAAACTGTAAGTGAATATTATTAAAAGGATAATGAACTGACAAACACAGATACGATTTTATATTTGTACGTCAATAAACTTATTGCGTTGATAATAAAAAGGTGTATTTGTGATCTTCACTCATTCCTATAATTTATACTTTAGGCCTTTAAATAATGATCCAACTTTCCATAATCCTCCTTCCCCTAAAGTCAACTTTTTCCCACCCAAATTTGCCTGCTGGACCCGCCCCTGGGTGAACAGTAACGTACGTAAAATCGCGTCTCTCCCTCTCCCTCCCTCCCTCCTCCTCCTCCTCCTGCCGTTTCTAGAAGATACTGCCAGGAAGACTTACTAAATTTTTGTAACTTTTTAACTTTTTTAGGATAAGGTATAGTTTATTTTAATAGGATTAGGCCTAATTAAAATCGTGTTATATGTCTGTGCATCCTAAACTGATTACCTTTCGTTTTACATTTAAATTCAACGCAACAGTTTTCAATACATTTCACCAACCGTTTTCAATACAACGAGCAGCCGATGTCCTGCTCATTTCTGTGTCTTTATAATTTTAATTTACATGTGATGAATATATACTGTGATTTGAATACACAAACTCAAATTCATAAAAACATGTTTACATCGACATATATTCGTTTGGATTCTTATATTTTCCTCAGCGTGGCGTACGTTGCAAGACACCTGTTCCGATACGACTTATTTGCCGATATTGGTTTTCCTGCGACACCATTTTTGCTTAAGTCTAAATAAATATTTTCAATGACTTCGAAATTTATATAAATATGGTACGGCCGATTTACCGGTGTAATAAAGAAAAGTTAATTATTTCAATCATAAACATTTTCTGATGTCGAATTGGATTATTTAAAAAAGTTTATTTCAAATGTAAACACGAAAACATTATATCAATTAGTACCTATTTGTTATTCAGAACACTTACTCCACACACACACGCGCTCGCGCGCGCACTGTGCGCCAACTTGCTGTCTAGCTTAAAGTTGTTATACTTTTAAAAATATCGGTATGGAGAACCATACATGACTTCCATGTTCTAAGATTTATATTTAAAATCATTTACGAAATGAAATGTTTCCATAGAAACTACTTCTTTCCACTTATTGCTTCAGCCTTAACCACAGTACTGTGGTCACTAACCACCACACGTTATCGTACTCGATTTTCACTAATGATGGCAGTCGACGGCACTGCCGAAACGTCTGGTTTTGGAGAAAACATTGGACTACGGCCAAACAGCCCGGGAAGGAATTTTAACAACAAACTACTAATTTGTTGCCGATAACGTAGTACACATATAAAAATTATCCCCTCCCCTTCTACTATAATTTTCATTTATAGAAAATTACCCCCACCCCGTTCAACTAGCCTCTTCATTTATAGATATTTCATCTATGTTTCTACAGTGGATTATTAAGATTTTCTTATCAAGATACTTTATTTATCAAAATTAAGTACTTTCTCTTGTTACAACAAAAAATGTTTCAGGTAAACTGGCCATTCCCCGTAACCGATCTTCACCAAAATCAACAAGCCTTGAGTCCTCTACAACTCAGGCATTTCGTAGTCCTTCAGTCTTACGACTGGTTTGTACCCTCCCCGCATATACCCGTGGTGCGTGTGGTACTGAGTCTCTCACAGGTATATGGGACCTACAGTTTAACGCCGGATCCGAACGGCATAGTTGGGGAAGGTTTATACTAAGCAGGATACCTCTCGCTGGTTTGCCATTGCCTTGCGAGGGGGAACGGTCGTATCTAAATCAGATGGCCCCCGGCGGGAATTGAACCCGCGCCGACAGCGTAGCAGCGCCACACGCTAGCCACTACGAACTCAGGCATATATGTAAAAAATTATTTGATTCTGCTTTAATTTACGGCAGTTATGTTCGTCATGAAATATCGGTATGGAGAACCATACATGACTTCCATATTCTAAGATTTATATTTAAAATCATTTTCGAAATGAAATATTACCATAGAAACTACTTCTTTCTACTTACTGCTTCAGCCTTAACCACAGTACTGTGGTCACTAACGTATACCACCTCACGTTATCGCACTCGATTTTCACTGATGATGGAAGTCGATGGCATTGCCGAAATGTCTGGTTTTGTAGAAAACATTGGACTACGGCCAAATATCCCGGGAAGGAATTTTAACAAAAACTACTTCTTTGTTGCCGATAACGTTGTACACATATATATCAGTGGCGAAGTTACATGGAGGCAATTGAGGCAATGCCTACCCCAAAAAATTCTGTAGAATAAAAATTATAAATACGTATGAACTACATAACGTAAAGATTATACATTGTTACTGCGACTGTCAAATTTATTAAACCGAAACGTGCTTTATTGAGCGACCGCTAGATGGTGACAGGTGAGATTCGGCATAGTTCGTTTAAAGCGAATGAGGCAACCTGAACTTGCCTCAGCGTTTTTTGTATACATCGTATGTAAGCAATGTAGTGGTGTGATAGGGAAGTGTAGGGAGGGGGGATTGTCCCGCGCTGTACGCATAGAACGTTGAGGCATGCCTCACTTCTGTGGTCCAAACAGTTAAGTTAAAGCGCCTGTGTTGTTTCTAAGTGTTTATTTTATGCGGTTATTAAAAGTGTCACTGTTATTCCGCTGAACTAACAGATGATCAAGATTGTTATTTGAATTATTTGTTGTAACATTAAACATATATATAGAAACTAATCAAGTTTAAAAATTTGAAGTTCAATCAGTTGTATTATTGTGTATGACTAATACAAGGATTGTTCAATAGAAACACGTATAGAGCTGTAAAGCATTTTTTATTCAACGATTTTAAAAGAAGTCTCCAATAACATTAAGACATGAGTTCTACTGTTGCGCTAACCTGTAGATTCCCTGCTAGTAAAATTCTTACGGCTGTTTGTGGAACCATTCGGTTACAGCAAACTCTACCTCAGCGTCCGATTTGAACCACCGTCCTTTTAGTGATTCCTTAAAAAAATTTAAGATAAGATTTTTGCCTACCCATTCATTAACTACTAGCTCCGCCAGTAAGCAAATTGATGTCCATTTTTTCGGCTTGCACGCGTTATGTTGGTGTGGGTTTCGGCACTTTCCATTTAAAAAGCGTGCAAATGTAAGAAAATAAACATGAGTGAGGCCAGAAATAACGTGAATTGTGTGTGTGTGTGTGTGTGTCTTACCTGCCTTTTTATTGCTGTATTAAATGAAAAATATTATATTACATTAAAATGAAAAAATTATAATTTTATTGCCTGGCAACAAAATTATTTTATTTTTACTTCCATATTCCTTAAGGAAATTGAAGTACGTATGGGGATGGCAAAAAAAAAATCGTGTTCGAGATTATTGCAGATTCTGATTCTACTACACTCAAAACATGAAAAAAAGTCGTTTTCCGAAAAGTGTCTGTGTGTCTGTCTGTGTGTAGATTTTTTTTCTATGGCAAACGATAACTGCCGCAAATTCAAACAGAATTAAATAATTTTTTGCATACAGTCCTGATTTATAGAGTACTCACGACCTATTGTTTTTGGTGAAGATCGGTTGAGGGAAAGGGGTAGTTTACCCGCAACGGTTTTTTTTATCAAGGGAAATTTTTTTTTTGGCAAACGATAACAGCCGCAAATTCAAACAGAATCAAATAATGTTTCGCATACAGCCCTGAATTGTAGAGTTCTCAAGACCTATTGTTTTTGGTGAAGATCGGTTAAGGGAAGGGGTAGTTTACCTGTAACGTTTTATGTTTTAACAAGGGTATTTCCTATGGCAAACGATAACAGCCGCAAATTCAAACAGAATCAAAAGATTATTTGCATGCAGCCCTAAATTGTAGAGTTCTAAAGACCTTTTGTTTTTGGTGAAGATCGGTTAAGGGAAAGGGGTAGTTTACCTACAACGTTTTTTTAACAAGGGTATTTTCTATGGCAAACGATAACAGCCGCAAATTCAAACACAATCAAATAATTTTTTGCATACAGCTCTGATTTGTAGAGTACTCAGACCTATTATTTTTGGTGAAGATCGGTTGAGGGAAAGGGGTAGTTTACCTGCAACGTTTTTTATCAAGCGTATTTTCTATGGCAAACGATAACTGCCGCAAATTCAAACGGAATCAAATAATTTTTTGCATAAGTCAGTGAATTGTAGAGGACTAAAGGCCTTTTGATTTTGGTAAAGATCGGTTAAGGGGAAGGGGTAGTTTACCTGCAACCTTTTACGTTTTAATAAGAGTAAAGTACACCAAAATCAACAGTCCTCTGCAATTCAGGGATGCATGCAAAACATTATTTGATTCTGTTTGAATGTGCGGCAGTTATCGTTCGTCATAGAAAAAAAAATTACCGTTGTTAAAACATAAAACGTTGCTCGTAAAGTAGCCCTTTCGCTTAACCGGTCTTCACCAAAATCAACAAACCTTGAGTACTTAAACACTTACTTACTTACTTACTAGCCAACGCCCACCCTTGGCTGTTGGGCCATTAGGTGGCGCGCTGACCAGTAGAGACGCGAGAGCCTTTCCGTACCATCTTCGTCTTGGACTTGCGTGTCTGAGATCAAGGCTGGACATGTAATTAGGTGATCCGCATTCATGGAAGCGTATCCACAGAGAACACATTCAGGAGACGACAACACGCCAATGCGGTGCAGGTGGGAGGCCAGGTAGTCATGACCGGTTGTAGTTCTAAAAAGAGCAACACTAGTTGCTCGGGGTAGAGTTCTGTTGATGGGGCCGTCCGTAACCAATGTTGCCCATCTTTTTCCCACACAGGCTCTTAATTGTTTTTCTTTTAGCCATAGGCTTATTGAGGAGTTTATTCTTGCTTTCTCAGATGCATATGAGCTGGGGGTCTCCGGCTGAGGTAGTGCTGCGCCCATTTTGGCGAGGATGTCGGCTTTTTCATTTCCCATGATGCTGACATGGCTGGGTACCCATTGCAGTTCAATCTGCCAGCCTAATTGTACAAGGCTCTGCAGTTCTCGCCTACGCTTAATTGTCAGGGAGCAGTTTGTGTCACCATTTGAGGTCACGTTTTGAATCGCTGCAGTTGAGTCTATGAGGAAGACGGTTAGGTGGTGAGATCTTGGCAAGCTCAATAGATGCTACCTTTATGGCTGCTACCTCTCCGTCATAGTTGCTTAGGCGGCTTCCTACAGCGAGGTGGCCTTCAAATAGAGAGCTGTAGAAACCAGCTCCTGTTGCCCCTGTAGATGGTATAGAGGATCCGTCTGTGTAGATTCGTATCCACTGCTCAGCGGGAAAACGTTTTTGTACAGTGTGTAAGGCTGCTTGACGAAGCTCGGCTTCATTCGACTCTGTTTTTGTCTTTGAGTACTTAAACATTCAGGAACGTATGCAAAATATTATTTGATTCTGTTTGAATTTGCGGCTGTTATCGTTTGGCATAGAAAAAAAATTACCCTTGATAAAAAAAAAACGTTCCCGGTAAACTACCTCTTTCCCTTAACCCATATTCACCAAAACAATAGGTCTTGAGTACTCTACAATTCAGAGCTGTATGCAACAAATTATTAGATTCTGTTTGAATTTGCGGCTGTTGTCGTTTGCCATAGAAAAAAAATCTATAGACACACAGACACTTTTCGAAAAATGACTTTTTTTCATGTTTTGAGGGTAGTACAATCAGAATCTGCAATTATCTCGAACACGATTTTTTTTACTGTCACCACACTTCCATTTCCTTATGGGACGTGGAAGTAAAATCTACGTGTTAAAAAAGTAGACGACTTACGTAACAAAAAATCATTGCTGATAATCAGAGCTGTCTGGCAAACCATGTTGTTGTTATCACTGATACTAAGTGTTTACATAATTCAGGTACCTACCGCATAGATTTAGTGTGTGTTTTATTATAGCCTTATTTCATTATTAAATTCTGCAGCTTAACTGTGATAAGAATGATAAGTGTAATATCATTTGAACTCCGTGTTTATGGTGATGTAACGATAATAACAACAACAATAATAATTATAATAAACTGAAGAACCCGGAAAACACCAAACCATATCCACCATAACGTGGATTATCGTATTTCGTTAATTCGAACAAACCATATTGGTGTCTAGTAATTTATAAGCGTCATGGTTCCTCTGACAGCATTCAGCCTTTTTGAGTTTTGTTCGATTTCTTCTGCCGACATCAAAGAGCGGCGTCAAGAGATTTCCTGATATAGTTCCTAACACGCAATCGGACACACTATAATATAGTTTTCATAAGAATTATTGCAACTAGCGTACATCAATGCCTTTTCTGTTACTATTTCAAGCTGTTATATTTACATCTGTATGTTTATATTTGTACATTCAAAGCATATTATATTTTTATTCTTGTTCTTTTTTTCGGCTAGCTATAGACCCCGTTATTTCAACTATTTTCTTACTTTGCCCAGTATTCTTGCATTCGTTTTCGATGGGTTTCCTTTCTTTGTTCAGTCGACGTCTGGCTTGTTCTCAACCTTGACGTTTCCTGGAAACGCTGGAGTGCTCCAACTTTCTTCTTAAGAGGGACATGCTTCTGCATCTATCTCCGTGTGGTCCTCGTTTCTTGCACACCCTTTTCACCTCGGCTAAATCACCCACTTGGTTTTCTTACTTCGAAAGATGGCAAAGATCTGATTGGCCAGTCTCTCTGGCCTCATTCGTATCACGTTACCACAAAACGCAATTCGTATTTTCCGAATGGTGTCCGTTGTGTTTTCTACATGTTCGCTGTTGTGTCGTCTTCTGTATTTACGGTTTTCTTTGACCGGGCTTAAGGTTTTCCACAGGATCTTTCTTTGGTTTCTAGTTTCTTGGCCAGACCTTCTTTATTCATCGTACCTGTACCTGTGTCTTTGTATCTGTGTACACAGTCTCTGGTCGGTCGAATGATAGTGTAGTAGGGGGTCTGAGCTTGGCATTGAGGTACACAGATCGTTTGATGTAGACGCCTTTGGTTAACTTGTGATTTGGTTAACTGTAATTCCCATTTTGAATCCTTGATGCGACGGCCATTTTCTCACAGAGTTCTATCAACTCGCCTAGAATCTTAAAACTTTTCTGATCGCTTAGTTTTCATTTTTTCTTATATTCTCTTCTCTTTTAAACTTAAAAAAACAGTTATTATTATTTTTGTAATTATATAATAGTCATTATTTTTTTTTTGTATCGGCCATCTAAGGACCACATTTCAGTTCTTTTTCTCCAATATTCTTTCATCTTTTCACTGTGTCTCTTCTTCCTGTCTTCAGTCCACTTTGAACCTGCGTTTTTCTCTCTCCTACCCTGGACTCATTCCATTTTTAACACTTTTGACCGAAAAACTTCTTTTTCAATTGCTTCTTCTGCGTGTATATTATTTTTTTCTAAATCCTTTTGGCCTTCTTTAATCCAGCTTGATGTTGACTTCTTCCCCCACAGACATATGAAGATCTGCTTTGTTAACCTATTGTCGTCCATTCTTTGTAAATGTCCAAAAAAGAATAGTCTTCTTTTTCTCATTGTTTCTGTTATATTTTCTATACTTTGATATATTTCATTATTACTTCTTAATTTCTAACCTTCTGAAGTTTTTCGTGGGCCTAATATTTTCCTAATAATTCGTCTTTCCAATATTTCTAGTTTGTCTAAATTATAATTCAATGCTAGACATTCACTTGCATATAGGCATTGTGGCTTCACTACTGTACTGTAATGCCTTATTCTCGCATTTTTATATATGCACATTTTATTGTAAATATCTTTAGTTATACCACATGTCCTTTCCATCTTATGAATCGTTTCTTCTTCTTCTTCTTCTTCTTCTTCTTCTTCTTCTTCTTCTTCTTCTTCTTCTTCTTCTTCTTCTTCTTCTTCTTCTTCTTCTTCTTCTTCTTCTTCTTCTTCTTCTTCTTCTTCTTATTATTTATTATTACTTTCATTAATAATCGAGGTAATAGTTGACGATTACTTTTCATGTTTGTTCCTAGAACAAGTGGTCCTCTTTTCTCAGGAAGCATATAATCGATTTCTTTTCATTCTGTTAAAAGACACGTTTGTATTCCTTGGTTTACAATACAGAACATGTTGCCCAGGTCTAATCGTCCCACGAGGTGGTACTCTGGGCCTCGATCACGGCACCGTACCCAAAGCGATTCAGCCTTAACCTGCAGCCCACGACAGCACGGATGTCAGCCTCTTCGATAAACTCCAGAGGCAACTACGGATCCGTTGTCTCAGACGTGAGGGCTTGCCGCGATACAGCATTAAGGCAGCACGACTTATACCACAGCCAAAGCAAGAATTTTATTGTCCCATATCAGCTTTTCGAACGCCACAGGATTTCATGACACCTGAAAAACGTTGTCATGTGTAGTTTTTGTTTCTGTGTTCGTCTGTTATTATTACGAGAGTGCCAAAGCATGAATACAGTATTATGGTAACGAGCAAACATTGAATACTTCGTTGTACTCGAAAAACTGGAATAGAGAGACTTTGATAGTGGTGGCTGTGGTGGTAGTAGCAGTAGTAGTAGTTACGGTTAGTGGCACTCTCACCCACCAAAACCACAAACCCTTACTTCTTGACGTCAGTTCATCCCGGAACAGCATTCGCATTACTTCAGCGTGGCGTCAGTCATACTTCACCTAATATAGGGACGTGATATATAACAAGCACCTCACTCTGGTCTGCGTTGATAACATTTTGATCTCGTTTGCTGAGGCGTAGAACACCCTCTACCACCCACGTAGACAGCCACCTCATCCCACTGACCATTACCTCAAAATGTTATCAGAGATAATGTGCCCTACTTCAGTTTGGAGGCGTTCTCGTTGTATTACCCATCTAGTAGTAGTCGTAGTAGTAGTAGTAGTAGTAGTAGTAGTAGTAGTAGTAGTAGCAGTAGTAGCAGTAGTTGTGGTGGTGGTGGTGGTGGTGGTAGTAGTAGTAGTAGTAGTAGTAGTAGTAGTAGTAGTAGTAGTAGTAGTAGTAGCAGCAGCAGCAGCAGCAGAAGCAGCAGCAGCAGGTAGTAGTAGTAGCAGTAGCAGCAGCAGTAGTAGCAGTAGCAGTAGCAGTAGTAGTAGTAGTAGTAGTAGTAGTAGTAGTAGTAGTAGTAGTAGTAGTAGTAGTAGTAGCAGTTTTACATGAAGCGTAAATCTCAGCCCCAAACATATTCTGTACTTCGATACTTTCTGTCTTTTTAGGCACACAATAATTGAAATAAAAAAGATGACACTTGGATAAGCGTTAATGGATTACGGAACAAAATAAAAAATTCAATAAACTCAAAAATAAATTATGTACAACTAAAACAAGTGTTTCGTACAACATTTTTAGTAATTTCTTGTAGAAAGAGCAGTTTAATTCATAAAACTGGAAAAATAAGCGAAGCGCCGAAGAGAGTCGAATGGTAGGCTCTTTTACGAGACATGTTTATAGGTTTGTTAAATCGGTCTATTATTTATTTAAGTATTATTTATTTGTTAAGTATCGGTACGTATTACTTCTATCAATATACGTATCAAGGAACTGTAGCAGTACAGTGGCCTCTCTCTTATCCGACTTGGATGGCACCGGGTAACGATCGGATAATAGAAAAGTCGGTTGACAACGGTACCACAGAACAGAGAACTGAATGAAGTACAGTACACGTACGTACAACCCACTTTGTACTGTATCTATAAATGAAATGCATACGATAAATTTGGATAAATGGTTTAATTATAATTGCTTCAATTATCTGTGAGTACAGCAAATATAACAGTAAATAAAATATATACAGTAGTGTACATGAATGACTTACCTTAATATTATGGAAACAAGAAAAAAATTACGGTCTGCTTTTTTTTGGCTCATGCCGGTTCTAACTGATAAAGAACCGAAGACTTTGGTTGTTAAGTAAGCTTTGTATTAGGCAGAAAATTAAAGTTGTAACACGAAAACAAGTTACGTATATTTTACTGTACAATTAATCTACGTAAAAACAAACACTTAAATGCACACTATACACTTAAAAAGTTTAAAACCCTTGGATTTATGAGAGAAAAAGTCGGCCATTTTCTTTTTTTTTATGTTACTCTGACGTCTGTCAGCTGCATTATCTCTCCACTTTTTCAGATTCAGTACATCGACTGGCGTTGAAGTAGACAGTGGTACCATTAAGCATAGTACAGTATTTCATCGTTAATAGAATATAATGGACGTACTGTACATAATCTTTATTTAAAAAATCATTAATAATGTATTATTAGTGTACGTATGTTATGTATAGTTAATTTTTTCCACCCTCTCTAGTGAAACAGTCGGTTAATGGAATGGTCGGTTAAGAGAGAGGCCACTGTATATAAGAAAAGTTACACTTGTTACCGTTTTCGTATTACATATATTATTATTATTATTATCAGTTTTAATTTTTGTAGCGTGATATATGCATGTGGATGATCCTACTGTTTATCTTAAACATGGTTTTGATGACGTGTTAACACAAATCGTTCTCGGAAATAATCAAAAGATCCATATAAACGGCGGTCATGTCTCAGAATAGGTATCCACTTCACGAGGTAAGCCAGAGCGTAATTGCTCGGGCGTGTTGCGTCAGGCAGGCAAGTTTTTGTTAATTATCAAATACTATGTACTTCACAGTTTGTATGCAGCGGCACAAATTAATGATTCAGCAGGGAGCGTCGTTATTTCGCTCGCTCAACAGCCAGCCACCGTCTGTGTTTGCCTACTCGTTTAACAGACCGCTTGCGTCCGTTTGACTAGCGTCAAAAATAACTCCAGGAAAGATCTAGCGTACGACCTTGATTCATAACAAAGTAGTATATTTAGCTAGACTCTGTGTGGCACCTGTAAAAAACGTTCAGAACACCGGTTGTAAGAGGTCAGGTTTTATTGATTTGGCATGGGGTGTGGGAGACATCCGACCCTGTTACGCGGAACATACACGTTAAGGAGCACGTGTGATAATATAATTATTATCAGAAATAATTAGTAATTAATCGAATTTATAAAATACAAAATTCAATTTATAACACATTTTTTCTTATTATCAATCCTTAAATTTGTAGTGACAAATATTAATGAATTTTTCGGGTGAAGGGTTTTGTGAGGATCGGTCAAAAATATAATTTTTGTTCACTCAAATAATTTTTCTGTTACGTTTGACATTTCTTTTGTATTCATACACAGGTCCTGATGATGACAATAAACATTGTCGAAACGTCGACACAAATAGGTTAAAATTTGTGTTATATTTTTGACCGATCCTCACAAAACTCTTCATTTATTATCAATAGTTTTACTGACAATTCGATAGTCGGTTTAATAGATCTTAATTAGAGCGATAAAGTGATACAAAAGGAACAGGATCCGGGAAGAAAATGCAAACTAAGGACTGGCAGTCACACTCGCACACGTTTGGGTCTGGTCCATAAATGCATAAATCATCTACAGGGCACCTAAGTGCGTACCGTCCTATCCTGGGGAAATAAACGACAAACTTGCGCTCTGACGGATCTGACAGCTCTTCTAAGCTCTTATGCTTCTTTCACCAGGCTCTCGCCCTATTACATCATTCCTACTTTTTCGGTAAAACAAGGCAGTTAATCGCGCATTTTGTAATCAGTCTTACAATAGCTAGTAGCAACAACCTCACTTATGTTACGTCATACCAACTGAATTCATTTTTAATCTTGTTATTTGAATTAGCAGTATCTGAATTCATTTTTGTGTTAACAGAAGCTGATACTAAAATTAAAAAAAAAATCAATTTAATTCTTATAAAATGCAACTATATCTTCATGTTTATCATAGTTCTGACAAATCGATGAAATTATTATGTCTTCCATAGGAAAATCACATAACAGACCTAAATTATAAACAACGATAACAATTTATTTCAATAATTCGAGGGAAATATATAACTTTAGATAGACCTAAACGTGGAAATAAGCAAACGCAAACAGTCTTCTCGTAGAATTGATTCCCTGTTTACATAAGTAATTCAATTGATTCGAAAAATTTTTTTTTCAACATGAATTGAAGAATACTTTTCTAGATTTACAATAACATTGAATTTTGAAAATGTAAATTAACAAATTACAAATAGACCAATCATAAATTATTACGCCATAAGAAATTATTAAAATTTTAAGTTAACACTGACGTAATGTGAGATGTAATGTGTGGATATACACAATGCAAGACATACAGGTTACCAAGCAATCGTCTCTGACGCAAAAGAAAACAGCTCAAATGTTGTCTCAAGCAGTCGTGTCTGACGCAAATGTTGCCTCAAATTTTTACAAAAAAAGAGAGGAAACAGTAGGAAAAATAGATAGCGAGACTTAATTATAAGACAATTTTAACGACAGAGTGTACAGGAATTGTTCTGCTGAAATGAGTATAATGCCTTGCGTCCTTCCACCAGTTCGTAACTTCTTTCTGAAAAATTTAGAACATGTTCTTCCAGCAGGACAGATTCTTCTTGCAGTACGTGACGATTTGAAGCACAATATTTTCACTGTCAGAAATTATGGAACGTCTTGGATTCCTTTTAAAACAATTTATTGTATAAAACAATAAATCACTTAATTGTATCATAATGTACATGGGTACGACTCCATCCATTGTGACAGTGTTATAGAGAGAGAAGATAAATTTGTTTTTAAAATAGATTAAACACTATTCATTTCACCAAGTTAATGAACTGAACACAAAAATAAGAAATACCTGAAAATTTAACACACAAAAATACCAGCAAACACTTTGAAGGTTATACACGTTTCGATCAGCTGAACGTTAATATAATTATTTAATGACTACATTGAACACACTTTATTTTCGGAATACAATTACTTCACTATTTTGTTTGATTCTAAGACTTTACTGCACACATTTTTATTGCATTCTAAATGAAATAGAGAAATCTGACACAAAACTGAAGGTAAAGGACAAATCGTGTGTTAAAAGTCATAATAATGGCGAATGGCGATATTAAGAAAATGTTAAAATTCCCGGTCAGTGCGGTTTGGCCCTCGTCGGAACTATTCGTGTCTGTCGCTAAACACGAACTTTAGCGACAGTTCAATGTAACTTTGCGAATACTGATTTCTCCCTCCAAAGCATTATAATAATTATATTGACACAGTCTAGGAGGTGCTGAGAGCTACTTTGAACCTCAAGCAATAGTGGTGAGCAATTCGCCAAAACGCGAATCCATTACTGTTCAGTCAACAAGATTAATCTCGCAAATTTTGTTATTTAAATATGAAACCATTATCTCAACAAATCCTTAAACATATTTAAATTATTTAGGAGGTTCACTGAACCATTGAACCTTATGGACGAGCCGGCACTGGTCAGAAGTGTACAGTGTTTAACAACCATCTTTCTTAAACCAAAATCAATAAAGAAAAAATAAACACAAGCGATAAGAAAAAAACACATCCCAGGAACTCAACTTTGACTACTATTCTCTGAACAACTGGGAAGTACGTTTGTGAAGAGGCTTGGAAACTTGGAAATTTCCTGACTTGCACTTACGGTATTGTAAAGCATACTACAGAATCGCAAAACATGTAATTTATTGTGACCATGTGTTAAATTATTGTCTGTACATTCTACTTTATTTCTACTCGACAAAAACATAGCCCTACTTCAGATTTTATTATTAAAAAACATTCCAGAATTAAACGGAACTATTTATATAAATAAGAAATCGATGCTATTGGATGACTATGTGCTTATATATACTACATATGGTGTAGACTATATACTGATACGAAAATTACGTAACGCTTTGGGAAATTCGAGAGCGCCATTGTACACGTTTCTCAACTACCCCAAGTTCATGTATCAAGGTCGTGAACTGAGGCAGTTTCCACCCGATTCGAGCTCTTGTGACTACATGAATTACGCCGGCACGCCGCTAGGAGTATGGCAAATCGTTCTGGAACCTCCGCGAGTGGCCGGTTGGATATATAAGCAACAGTGACCGGCTTAAAGCAGTCAGTTACGCCTGACGATATTGTAGAGTGCGGATCAAGTGATTGCTGCGGATTAGTGAAAAGTGTTTATTGTGTTAATTAGCACGGTACTGTAATAAGGTTACATTATCATTGCGTGTCGACAAATTTAACTTGAATTATTGTATGATAGTATCTTGTTGCTTTCAGATTGTTATTTGTGACTAATTAAAGCTGAGCTGGTAATTAGTGACTTCACTGGTGTCTGTATTTTGTTTCCACTGTACAATATGACGATCCGTGAGACCGTTGTAACAATAATAGAAACAGTATATAGTGTAGAGAATGTACTGTTTAGAGAGAGAGAGAGAGAGAGAGAGAGAGAGAGAGAGAGAGAGAGAGAGAGAGAGAGAGAGTGCATACTATAATATTTGTCTCAAATCAATTGGATACAGTTTTTATTTGATTTCAATTTAGGCGATTCAAATGATTTTGATTTGAAAGCATTGTCATGTTCATGGTGTTTATTAAAACTGTTCAGAAGTAAAGACGAAGTTACATTTATAAGAATAAAATTCGATTTTTTTGTTAAATTATTGTGAACTTTGTCTTACGGTACGGTATAAAGTTTGGGTGGTGCAATGAAACTAACATTGCTGCTATTAACAGTGTTTTAAGCAGTACAAAACACGAGATGCTTATTGGCATCTTGTTTTAGCTTAAGCGCGCGCGCACGGTGCACACACACTCAGAGTCATGGGATAGCCAGATAGGAAAGGGTGAATCATTGAATTACAATATGAGGCTGACAGATACGCGGCAGCGCACAAAAAACGTTTAATTACTTAATCAGAATACATTACGGCAATTTTGTCCATTTCATTGAATACAATATTTAACTGATAAAA
Source organism: Magicicada septendecula (assembly GCA_034769895.1). Classification (NCBI taxonomy): domain Eukaryota; kingdom Metazoa; phylum Arthropoda; class Insecta; order Hemiptera; family Cicadidae; genus Magicicada; species Magicicada septendecula. The sequence goes on along the minus strand of CM068369.1, from coordinate 89,436,643 downwards.
ACAAAGTGTTCCTGTATAAATCGTGTGAATGTCGGGGCATAGTTATTTATTGATGACCCCCTGAAATATTGGTAACAATTTCCCTCACAGTTGTATGTGCTGAGGCTCTCTTTGTACTACTAGGCAAATTTAACAAAGGATGCGGAAAAAATGTGGGTACGGGAGTTTAGAGACAAACCCGCAAGCGCGTCTCACACTACCGAGCAGTCTACAGTCGTACTCAAAACTTTCAATGTATGTTTCGCAGCTGTGAATATCGTGAGCCTATTACAAGTATAGGCTAATATATGTGCGTGTTACAAAGTATGCAATTTGGAATGATGTAGAATAACAAAGTATAAAGTTTAAGTATTCTAATACTCTTACTGTAATTTTCGGACGGGTAAATTTTCAAGTCGCGTATGAGTTTGACTGAACATCAAGCAGAGTAGGGGAACATATTGTATCCCCCACCCAACTGGCAGTGCCAGTGCTGCTACGCTTCCTCTCTCCGGATCTCGTGTTACCGTAGCCGTGTAGTACCTACGAATGCATATAGTTTCTATAGGGTAAGAAACAGTGTTACAATTCACATTCACGTGATCAGTATATCAGCCTCACATTAACATAGTTCCCACCGCTGAGGTAGCCGAATGCTGTACACTATACCCAGCAATTTTGGAATGAAAATATTTCAGTATATCGAGTTGAATGCCTTGGTTATGTAAATATATAACTCAGAGACTTTTTGTTATTAATTAAGTCAGATTTAAGGCTGTCAGTTATCGCAAACACAGTTTCAAATCATTTGTTCTCCACTGTGTTACCGCCTTGACAATTTATGATGAGTTTGCTTGTTCCTGATAATTTTTTCATCGTTTCCAAGAACGCTTTTCTCAAGTGCTTTATTACACTCGATAGAGATATGAACGTATTATTTATAGTACACAACTGTTTGCTTTGTTATTAAACTGGCATTACTTGACGATTTTTTTTTAATTTCTCTGGACGTATTAGAATATAAACATTTACTTCATCTTATGGGTTTAAGCCTTAAGAATATATTTTAACTTCTGTTTCAGCAAACTCAGGAGCTGAGCTACCACTCATCTGCCACGTGCCGTAGCTATAGGTATACAACGTTGGAAACGACTGCGCAAAACAAACATTTTGCCGTATGCTGGGGACAGATTCATGCGTGCCCCCAGTGGTTGCAGCGTCCGGATGGTCTCCGATGACTGCCTGATGCTCGTGTGTACATGGTACCGGGTCTTGATGGTTCTATTTATGATAGGAACCTCCTTTTTTTATTTGGCGGAGGGAGAGGAGGGCTGCTGTGGTTGGTCGAATCGCGGAACGATTCGCAACTGCTGAACAAACATTTTTGACATACTTGGGACATTTATAGGAGAAAGTCACGTGACGCAAGGGAAGCAACTGTGTGGAAGGGACCATTCACTCGCCGAACACTGTATGTGAACTATATTAGGAAAGGAAGGGGGCAGTAAGACAGAGAAAGTGGGAGACGGAGAAGCATTACTTCTCCAGTCTGCGCGTACTGAAGTCGGTGATAGCTTTTTCAAAGTTGTCAGGCTGTAACTTTTCCTTCGGCCCCAGAACTACCCGGTACCCTCGGGACAGTAAGCCACATCTTGACTAAATTTTAATCGATCTGTTAATAATAGATTTTAAAAGAATTTGCCAAACTTTGTCAAAGATAACGTAGGCCAGTGGTTCTCAAAGAAGGGTCAGCGAACCCCTGGGGATCCGTGACAACGTTTCAATGGGTCCGCGGACATTTTTAAGAAAAAAAAAAAAGAATAGAATGTACCGTAATTTTCTCAGATTGTTTTTGCTCTTATTGTCATTAGAACAATTAGTAGAAGATTCCAGTATTTTTTTTTTTTTGACTGAGGGATGAAGTAAAGCTCTTTTTATTTGATTCCAACTTCCACCTTAAAGACAGGATTCACGACTTTAACTGGATTTTTAAGCTATCGTACCTTCCTTCTGGAATCTTCAGGCATCTGAATGGACTCACTTTAAGCCTGCAGGTATCACTGTTTTCCAGGTTCGATATAAAACCGAGGGGATGATAAAGAAATTAAAGCTGTGGATTCAGAGATTAGACTCTGAATTCTTCGAACAATTCCATTTTATGGCAGATTTTGTCCAGATGCCAGGAGAAAATGTTCCAAAGGAGATCCTCAACGTTTTAAGTCTCATTTGGAGCAACTGCACTTGCAGATAAGGGAATATTTTCCAGCGACGGATGATAGCGACATGGGGTTAAGGAATTCATTTGCTGATGGGCTGGCAACTAACCTCTCTGTTACACTACAAGAACAAGACTCCCTGGCAGAACTTTCAACTGACAGTTCATTAAAATTACAGTTTTCGCAATTACAGCTAGCTGACGTCTGGTTATATATAATGAGTGACTATGCGGAACGCCCAAAAAAATCTTTGAAGTGTTTAACTGTGTTTCCCTTTACTTATTTGTGTGAAACCTAATTTTTTCAACTCATGTATTTGAAATCAAAGATAAGAAATAAACTTGATGTCGAGAGTGATTTAACATTGAATGTATCAGACATTAAACCCAATATTTCAGAGATAATTGTCCAAAAGCAGCTTCATTGTTCACATTCAATTATGACTAACATCATTAATATTATAATTTTGCAAGTTAAGAGAATTTTGATTTTAATATATTTTAATTAAAATGTAAGAGTATATATCAAATTTACTGTTTGTTTTATTTTAGAAAGCAGACGGGGTCCGTGAAATTTTTAATTTTTTGGGGGGTCCACGGACTGAAAAGTTTGGGAACCACTGACGTAGGCCTATTCTGCGTGCCATTATTGGTAGAAAAAGTTGTATCGGTAGTGTAATAAACTTTGATTTAATGATTTTATGGCTTAACGGTTTTGTCATGTTTTCTTATTTTTAATCTCATCTACGATAAACTACGTTTTGATTTTCCACAATTGTGTATTCCTTTTTATGTTTACACGACACCCGTACGATTTCGATTTACCAATCGTAAGCAGGCCTATTATTTACTAATGGTGGGACGTGCTTACAGTCCAACAGCACCAGCTCAGAGTTCAAGTGCACGGCCGGCTTACAGTCGCGTGGTGACTCGTTGGATAAATAGGTTTATGTCCTTCGCAGGGCTACTACAGGTAAACAGTCGACTTCAAGGTCAAATGGGCATGCTACCCTTACCCATGCTACCTGTTACTGAAACATGTAAGCAACTACACTATCGCTACTGTTCAAAGTATCTTCAGTCTCATTGCTAACGTTGGTCAAATACTACTTTTAATAACCAAAATATGTTCATTATTATGTAACAGCGTATCAAGAATTTAGCCTGGGGGAGGGGTCCATCTGGTTCTGTCGGTTTCATACAAAAGAAAAAACAAGTTAAGACTAATCAATATGACTATCTTTAAAGTGCCTAACAAACTTGTAATAATATCTTGAAATGAATCCTGTTAAAGCAAACTGTAATAACACAATAAAAATACGCGTTATTTTAATGTTGTTTACAAGCTGTTTATTAAATGAATAGATTTTCCTGTATTTCATATTTCAAACGTATACGAAAATGCAGTGTAATAAAGCTGGTTATATTGTTACGACATTACAAAACAATCTACGTGTTTATCGAATGTTCCAGTGGAATCCGGCTGTAATGTGTTTACAACGGCTGTACGTGATTCTCAACGCGTTAGCTAAACTGTACAGAAGTCACGCGGCCGCGCGCACTGTGTCAAGCCCGCAATGAATTACCCTCTAATGTTTTCCTTTATTATTAATGCGTAGTATGGATGTTTCTGGATTTTCGGCGGGGTGCAAATACAAGTACTCAGCGACGTTCAGTTCGGTTTGAGTTGCGAGTTATTGTCGGGCGATTACTCTGTGCGTTCAAATGGTTATTAGTAAAAAGTAATTATTGTGGCGAAGTGTTATGTGTTTTATAAACGTGCGGGACAATTGTAATACAATTGTGTTTATATTAGTTGACATTTTATTGCGTGTGAACGTTTTTATTTGATTTATTGTAAGAGACTATCTTGTTTATTACAAACTGTTTTACTGTGGTACAGTAATTAAAGCTGGTGATTAGTGACTTAATTGGTGTCTTGTATTTTGTTTTCCACTGCACAATACGACGATTACTAGACCGTCGTAACAGTATATTTAAAAAGAAGTTACTACTACGTTATCGTACACAGCTGCAAAAAAATAAAACAGCCTAAAAATTAAGAGATTAACAAAATTCCTTTACAACTTTTTCGACCCTAGAGGGGGGGGGTGCCGTTCGTCCACCCCCGTAAATACACCAATGTTATTATGTCGGATTCTTAAAAGAGTAACAAAGAGATTCACCTCTATCTGCTTTCCAGCAGCATCAAGAATCCATCAGCATTTTTCTTACAGCCTTGACGTAACAGAAACTGTTCCAATTGTTGTTGTCAACAGCGCGATGGTGGAAAGTAACTTATATAGACGTCTACGTCTACGTCTGTGTTTGTCATGTCACATCCGTTCAGGTCAGACAGCTGTCAGCGATGCTTTGTAATACCGTGTCATCCCCAAAACAATGAGACTGGTAATAAGTAAACAAGCGCGCGCGCGCGCACACACACACACACACACACACACACACTTATTTACGAGGTTATTACAATTACACGTATTTAAGAGGCTGTGTACAATTACACTTATATGCAAAACAATCAAAAGTTCAGTTTATTTTTTGCAGAACTTTGAATTAAAAACTGCAAGCTACCGTAATTGAGTTAATTTTTGTTGTTGGAACAATGAAGACATCCATTAAGAGGTTTATATAACATTGGCTCTTGCTTACTACTATTTTCATAAAATATTTAACTGAAAGTAATGCGTTTCAAATAAAAACAAATAATTAAAATATTTTTATCATAATTAACTAGGATCTTCTAAGTAGCAAAATTATGATATTATCTAATTTTAACATGACGATAACAAACAAGAAATTGAGATTAATAATAATAAAGAATAAAGAATGTTTGTTGCTTTGGTAAGTTTTTGCGTTTGTCTTATTTTTTCTAGCGTTGTTAATTAAAGCAGAATTGAAGTCTTATTGAACGATATGTTAGTGAAGCTGGCAAATCAAGATAAATATTACGAAAACCAAACTTATGACGAAGTTAATCCCCAGTGATCAGATGGCGCAAAATACAGACAATGACGTTTAAACTTCACATGATCCTTTCTTGTATTTTCTAGAGTTTAGTTTTACTTAAATAAATCAAAGTTCCTCCTGATTTATAAAAACACTTCTGTTAAAAAAAAATATATCTGTAGCTTGCGACCCTCTCTGACCCCGCGGCCCTTGGCCCGCGGCCTAGTGGACCTAGTGGTAAATCCGGCACTGATCGTACTGCACGTGATTACTTTATTTCTGCTCGGTCTCGTGTATTTTTAAACATATATAGTGTATTGGCTTGTATTTTATGTATACAATATAATGTTCAGTTTATTGTATCCATTAAAATGTGTGCAATGCAAACTGTATACCAATGTGTCAATAACAAGTTGCCGTCTGCAAACGTTGTTGTTAGCTGACAATACAGATAATCCCTTGCAAGGGCAAGCACTGGGGCAATCTGAACAAAAGTGATGCAGTAAAATAAGTCAGTATGATGTACAATACGATATGCTGCCAGTAAAGTGTGATATCGACTGAAGCAGCGGTCTGGTAAAATACCCGTGCTTGGGCTGGTTAGCAGCAATGGAGCTTTATGGTTGTGGTCTTGTGACTGGATTGTTGGATACTTGTAAGCGTTGCAGATATATAATGTTTTACAAATTAGCTCATCTTTATTAGGTTTCAGTTTGACATGGTATTAATTCGTATGGTCTTTTAAATTTTAAATATACGTGGTTTTCCCAAATTTTCATTGTACAATTAATGCTCTCATAGAACGGGATTGCTCTTATCCGTTATTGCTCTTACCCGAAAAACGTTGTTGGGTATCGTTCGGCCAAGATCTGCCGTATACCCTAATTGTTTTAGTTCCATGTTCCATGAGGAAATGGAGTATGGTCATGGCGAAAAAAATTGTGTTCGAGATAAGGGCTGATTCTGATTGTACAACCCTCGAAAAATGAAGAAAAGTCATTTTTCGAAGTGTCTGTGTGTGTGTCAGTGTGTCTATGTGTAGAATGTTTTCTATGGCGAACAATAACTGCCGCAAATTCAAACAGAATCAAATAATATTTTGTATATTTCGCTGAATTGTAGTGGACTCAAAGCCTATTGATTTTGGTTAAAATCGGTTAAAAGAAAAGGGTAGTTTACCTGCAACATTTTATGTTTTAACAAGAGTAAAGTAGGCCTAATTAATTTTGATAAATAAAGTCATGAAAAGAAGGTCATAATAATCGAGTATTTAAAGGTACATGAAATATCTATAAGTTAAAAGGGTAGTTGAAGGGGGTGGGGGTATTTTCTATAATTGAAAAGATAGTTGAAGGGGGAGGGAATAATTTTTTATGTGTACTACGTTATAGGCAACAAAGAAGTAGTTTGTTGTTAAAATTCCTTCCCGGGCTATTTGGCCGTGGTCTAATGTTTACTGCAAAACCAGACGTTTCGGCAGTGCTATCGACTGCCATCATCAGTGAAAATCGAGTGCAAAAACGTGAGGTGGTATACGTTAGTGACCACAGTACTGTGGTTAAGAGTGAAGAAAGAAGTAGTTTCTATGGAAATATTTCATTTCGAAAATGATTTTAAATATAAATCTTCGAACATGGAAGTGATGTATGGTTCTCCATATCGATATTTTGTACACTCTGTCGCTTTTTGCGGCTTCAAGAAGATCGCCGAGGGTGCCGACGACGTCGAGATACCGACCACGGCCTAACAGCCCGGTATCTGTATGTTGACACCGACCGTGTAAGCTTAAGACAAAAATTAATCTTTGGGGTTTCACGTGCTTCGTTTATTTATGGAATGCGACACTAAATTAGATGTTTAAGTTTCGTTTTTTATATAATTTAAGTACTAAAACAGCCTTTTTATTTGGTTTTGTCTGTATATTATATAGTACGTATTATATACATATATTTACATATAAATATAGCGCTCAATGCAGAAGTTTAAGATGACAAACTAAAACTACTATCCACAAGTAGTAGCGCGATATTCTGCGTCATAAATTTAAACAATCATCTTGTCACGTGACGATACTAAGCAGACCAGTAATTGATGGAGCATTTACAATTGATGGTGCATTTACAATTGATGGAGCATTTACAATTGATGGTGCATTTACAATTGGAGCATTTACAAAGGCATTCCGGACGACGTGATATGATTTTAATTCACAATTAAATTCTCAAGTTACCGCAAATTGCAGTGTACCTAGGTATAGCACAAAATACCCCAAGATTCTGCTGAAGTCCGTTACGTGTACCGTGTAACTCATTAAAGTGGTTCGCTTGTTACTTGGTTGGCTCGATGTATTTTTCCTTGTGTAAACATTCAACATTATATACGGTAGCTCTTGTAAGTTTCCACTGTCGTCATTAAAGCTGCTGTATCGTCCCTCGGCTGATCAATATTTAAAGTGCCAGTTGTACCTGTGGAATTGCGTTAGATTCGTTTCTTCTCAATTTTGTAGACGCGCGCACAGACGTGTCGAGAGAGCGAGAAGCGCACTCAACTTCTCGTTTATATAGAGGGGCAAGGTAAACGAGCAAGCGTACACGTACTGTGTGAATTATTACCGATAGAGACATTCGGAGATTGGCAACGAACATAAACGTATGCTGTAGTCGCGTGGGTACATAACAGCTGTTGCCGGTTCTGACAGGCCTAAAACTTACTCTATTCGTTTCTTCTAGTACCAGGTGTTCTTTTCATCATCATCATAATCATCCTCAAGGTTTAAACCAAAAATGGTTTGTTCCGGTCTCAAATAGGCAGATATTACAGCTGGTCACTCCAGCGCTTCCTCGGACGTCCCACACCTCTCCGTTCCCTCGGCTTATAGTTCCATAGTTATTTGGGAATGCGGCAGTCATCCATTCGGCAAAGATGTTCTCACCAGTTCAGCCGATACTGGGCGATCCTGTCGAGTATACTCATAATATTCAGTTCCTGCCGTATATCTGTTTCTTCTATGATCATGGAGAGTATACCCTGCCACGTACCTGAGAAATCTCATTTCAGCCGCTTGGATGCGACTGGCCTGGCCTTTCGTTAAAGTCCAATTCTCAGACCCATAAAGAAGTGTGGGAAGCGACATCACATTGCAGAATTTTAGGCGAGTTCCTTTACTTGCTGACTTAAGGGTTCGCCTAATTGTCCCGCACACAAGGTTGAACTTATACAACTTATTCACAACGTCGTTGCTTGCATTATAAGACACCCTGTAGCCCAGGTATTCAAAATTACTAACTTGTTCCAGGACAGTACCATCTATAACAATTTCTGCCCCTACGGGATCAGTTCCACGAAAAGCCATCACCTTGGTGTTAAGTGTGGATATTTGCTATCCAGAGCTTTCCAGATTCTATTTAACAAATGTATACCCAAGAGTATTAATAATAATAATAATAATAATAATAATCAACTTTAAGTAAATTAGTGTCTGTATTTAAGCCTATACTAATCGTCATTAATATGTTATTATACACTTTTCAAAAAGTGTACGTTACAATTGGAATTGTACGCAACAAACCAGTAATGTTACTCATTTCCGGGCTATTAGACCGTGGTTAATTTGAACGACGTTTCGGCCTCCCCACCACTGGACGCCATCTTCAGTGTAAACGATCGGCAAGGTTCAATGGTATGGTGTTCACATTGTAGACCCGGTATTCAAAATTGTTGACTAGTTCCAGGACAGTACCATCTATAACAATTTTTGCCTGTACGGGGTCAGTTCCACGAAAAGCCATCACCTTAGTCTTAAGTGTGGATATTTGTAAGCCAGAATGTTTGGAGATTCGATTCACAAATGTTTACCCTTCTGCAATCTGTTTTCCGAGTCCGACAGAATAGCCTGATCGTCCGCAAACAACAAAGTGTCAATTGTAGAGTGAAGTGTTCTTTTCAGAGCCAAAATATTTTTTTAGAGTATTTTCTATCTTTCGCTGGCAGAAGAAGGCGGTCCCTGTTCAACGGGATCTGACTTCGTTATACTTACACAGAATAAATCAGGACAGACATAATCGAATTAAAAGCAATAACGACAAACAAAGAAACACATAACTAAACGAACAAAACACAAATAGGTACGTAGTAACCGCTACACGTTGGTTCCGAATCGAACATAGCTGCTAACTGAGCGTTTTGCCGGATTAGTCAGCGGAAACACATTGGGTGGACGAATGTGTCCCCCACCACAGTTTGTACAGTGACAACTACTACGAGGTAAATGACCACACGCAATAAAACATTGCCGATGTCTGAGCCGGCAACACAAGACGGTGCAAGTGCACAACACTTCGAAAACAATACTATGCTTTTCTTCAAGTTTCCCTACTAATATTGTTCGTATTTCAAATTATTCAATAACTAAAGTAATTATTCTATGATATAATTAATAGTATTTTATTTCATTTCCAGTACTTTTGCCGCCGGCAACAGTGGTTACATGGACGCCACGCTACCGACTGCAACCAAAATTATCAAATTATTGGGCAGATAGTATTAAAGAACCGCCACAAATCTGGCTCCGAACAGTACAGAACTGACGCAAATAAAACGTTTAGTGGATATATATCTAAACAGGTGGATAGTGACGTTTAACCGAAACAGTAATATATATTTCGTCACGTGCAACATTTCAACCCTACAGCGTCGGTAAAATTTGTCGTACTTAAATTTGTAAAACGTTTTAGTAGAAAATTTACTTTGTAATGGCATCGCTTGTGAGAATAAGGACTGATTATGTTTTAAGGAAAGTAGATTAGATACGTTACATAAATATTATAAACTAATAAAATAATCTCAGGGCCGGATTTGGATGACGCGATCGCCGAGGAAAAGCAAATTCCTCGGATAATCCACATATGTGTGAAAAAGGGCTGAAAGTAATGAAATTGCTTTATTAACATTATCTGTTAATTTAAAGTAAAGAAATACAGTAAAACTTCGTTAAGACGCTCATCAAAGAAACTCGTGAAAACCGCGTATATACGAATAATACACGTTACACAGGCCTACTGAAACTGTGTAACGAATAATCACATTTTCGACATAATTTAAATAAAAATGCGTACGCACCGACATTTCGTCAGGGAAGTTGTACTGATAAAATATCTTATGTGTAACATCGGTGTATCATCTACATTGAGTATTTCTTAAGTTGTACTTACATACGTACGAAAGTTATGTAGGCCTATACAGAATCTAAGTAAACACTTCCACATTTTCACGCGCACAGGGATTAGATTCAGGAACGAATTATCTCAAATGTATGAATTAAAAGATTTCAGGAAAATACATGTCAGTGAAGTCACCGCTGACCTGCCGGTAAAGTCACAGGTCGCGTTCAACGCCTATATCTAATTGTTCACCTTCGTTAACTAAGCTAGTACAGTACAATGGTTTTCAATTATACCGCGTAAATATATAGACAAACATAACTTACTCAGAAAATTAAATGTTCCCAGCACGGTAAGTATAGAACATTATTCTCTACTTACCGTGGTTCCCAGTAGCACGACAAACAATACTGTACCTGTCGGTGAGCGGTGACACAGTCCGTCACTCGGATATACCTTTACACAACTTACATCTTTTTAAAACAATATTGTTTGCTGCAGTAGTTAATAAAATAGTGTATTGAGATTATTGAAACAGAATCTTTATTAGTCAGCTGAAATTTATTTCCGCTTATAATAGAAATCCGCGTGTTGCTGCGGATGATCTAGAGTTTACTGTACAGTAGAGCATCGATTATCCGAACCTCTCGGGACCAGGGCCCGTTCGGATAAACGATATTTCGGATAATAGATCGTAATTGAAAACATTATTTCCCTTTACAAAAACAAAGGTTTTTTTACAAAATTATTTCTAACATACTGTTATATAATTACAGCAACCTGTATACTGTACTGTAATGTATTACTGAGGCTAAAACTAATTGAATTAAACTAAGTGTAGTTAATAAAAGCAAAAAGTTAATTTAAAAAAAATTAGAGTTTAATGACTAACACTGTACTATAAAATTAATTAAAAATTAAAAAACAAAACAAAACATACAGTACCATGGATTTACACTTTTTAGAGGAATTGTCTATCACTGTCTGTTTCAAACCGATACCCCGTTTTCTCACTGCTAAAGACTGAAGTCGTTTTAGTTTCATAATCTGAATACAATCTATCTCGTCTTATATTTCGGCCCACTTTAGAACAGTCTCAAGTGCGTCAAAAGCTTTTGCTGCGGTCGTGGTTTTGTATTAATAGCATTCTCGCCGTCTTCATAGGCTGTCTATAGCTACAGCGTTTACTTATTACTGTACAGTACTGTAATAATTTATAGTATATAATTTTTTTATGTTCAATAAATATCCAATACGCTTACACGTGTCCAATACATTACTGTACAGTACAGTACATATTGTACTTTTTATTGAGTTCGGATAATAGATCATTCGGTTAATGGATGTTCGGATAATCGATGCTCTACTGTATTTAAAAATTAAGTCATATAAATTTTTAATGTTAGAAAGTTAAAAACAAAAATAATTGAATTTTAAAATGTTTTTTGAAACTGTTTTGTTGAACGTGAGCGTAGGAAAGTTCGGACTTTCACTTGGTACCAACCTTATTCCCTGCAGTACTACTGACACAAGGTAGGTAGACCTCCCATGCGATAGAATTAAACAAAGCAATTTGTCATTTTTTTAAATTATCAACTTTTAAGACCACACAATAAAGCCTACTTTGTAAACCTTCTCCATAGCGAGAATCCAAAAGCCTTCATAAGATATATATTTTTGTTCAAATATATAAGTTATTAGAGATTAATTAAACTCCCTGTGCTCTAGAAAAGTACTGCAAAAAAACTGTTATCAAAAGTGTAATGATGATTAAATGCGATTCTGAGAAATTGGAGTAAAAGGATTAATATGATATTCTGAAAAAATTAAATAATTAACAAAGAATACATTTCTATTGTGAACGTTTACAGTTTTGTAATAAAATCACAGGAAGTTTCCACACCAAATTTAGCATTATTGTAATTTACTCGATTTTATTCAAAACACGGGTTTCTCAGGCGAATGACATGAAGTTTAAGCAGACTATTTGTCTGTTATCAAGCGACAAGACATTAACTTTGGCTCCAGTTAGAGAGACATTTTGAGTTAACATATTTACGCGTATGTGATTTGTTTTATCGATCATAAACTGCCAACAAACTGAAATTATTTAGATAGACGATAAGGGGCTGTTTCCTTTGTAGGGATAAGCCCTGTCGATTTTTGGTTAATTGAATGTCTACCACATCTACGTATTTAGAAAAGCATTAAAAAATTTAATTTTTCTAAACTGAAAGTATAATTTAAAAAAAATGATACCTAATTATGGTATTGCAAATTAATACATTTATTATGCAATTTATGCACTACTTCTTACGAAATATATGTCTGTATAAATTGTCTTTTTATGAATTATACACCTCAACTTTTTTTTTTACCAATTCATTTTCAAATATCGGCCGTCAAAAAGGAGTATCCCCTGATCATTATGTTTAACTAGTTTTCCTTCGTTCAGAATTCAAAAACTTTGTTTAGGTACGTGAACTGAAACAGTACATATAAAAGAGGGAACTGAGGTATTGTATGTTGAAAAGTTTATTGGAGTGGCTTTGCAGCTTCATGATGTCGAAAATGTAATGTGTATCATTTCAACCTCGATGAATTTACTCTTAATGGGCCTACAGAAAATTTCAAATTTCTGATGCATCATAAACGAAACTTTCGGCGTTAGTATGGATTTAAGTCACAATAACTCAAGTTACAGCAAAACCGTGTGGGCCTGTTAAATAACTACAAAGGGTAATGTTATCAACATGACGACTAAAACTTACATTCAAAATTGTAAGAGACGATTTTTAATAACTATTAAAGTATTTATAAATAATGTATTTTAAACTTTGAACATTTCAAACGTTTAAAGTATACAATTAGGTAGAAAGTTAATAAAGTGAACATTCATTATCAAATGATTTATTCTACTATAAATTGAATTAATAGGAATGCTTATTAATTATTCGATTCAGGAAAAGGTTTAACATTGTAATATATCTACGTTCTACTTTTAACTCATGTCATAAAATTACACGTAGGTTTATACGTAATGTATTTCGGTCGACTAAAATAATGTTTACATAGGGTATTGAATAACGCGCGTAAGATCTTTAAAATCGAATTCAATATGACAAATTTTCCCTTATGCGTGTTTGTATTTTGTAACGTTTACAGAATGGTTACAGACAGGTATACTTCAGCGAGACAGATTTGTAATCCTGAGCTTGAGCTGTCGAAATCGATCATAGTGAAATGGAGCGATGGCAGACGGCTTTTTGTGGTCAGACAAAAGCTATATAATTTTTTGAAATATCCATTATTAAATACTCAGCAATTAAGAACAGTCATTTGGTTTCCTTTAATTACGTTTACTCAGGACCCGCTAGCAATGTGAATGAATACTGATTCAGCACGGGACATTAATATGAGTATTTCCGTTTCATGTTTTTAGGTATAGTCCTTTCTTTTTACTTCCATGTTCCATAAGGAAATGGAAGTATGGTGATGGCGAAAAAATCGTGTTCGAGAGAAGGGCTGATTCTGATTCTACAGAACATGTAGAAAAGTCATTTTCCGAAAAGTGTCTGTGTGTAGAATTTTTTCTATGGCGAACGATAACAGCGGCAAATTCAAACAGAATCAAATAATTTTTTGAATATGTTCCTGAATTGTAGAGGACTCAAGGTTTATTGATTTTGGTGAAGATCGGTTAAGGGGAAGGGGTAGTTTACGTGCAACGTTTTGTATTTTAATAAGAGTAAAGTACTTAACTTTGATAAATAAAGTATCCTGAAAAGAAGGTCATAATAATCCACTGTAGAAAGGTAGATGAAATATCTATAAATTAAAACGGTAGTAACGGGGAGGGGGTAATTTTCTATAATAAAAATGATAGTTGAAGGGGAGGGGATAATTTTTTATATGTGTACTGTACTACGTTATCGGCAACAAAGAAGTAGTTTGTTGTTTAAATTCCTTCCCGGGGTGTTTGGCCGTGGTCCAATGTTTTCTGCAAAACCAGACGTTTCGGCAGTGTGATCGACTACCATCATCAGTGAAAATCGAGTGCGCTAACTTGAGGTGGTATACATTAGTGACCACAGTACTGAGGTTAAGGTTGAAGAAAGAAGTAGTTTCTATGGAAATATTTCATTTCGATAATGATTTTAAATATAAATCTTAGAACATGGAAGTCCATAGTTCTCCATACCGATATTTTTTCAGTTTACAGTTGCCGTGTACAGAACAACAGGTTAAAATGCTCCATTTTACAGTAACATCTTATCTTCACAACAGTATCCATGTTTCAACAGCTAAAAATGTGTAGTGTAAATGAAAATTGCGGATTTTTACAGGAGCGTGGCAAACCGAGTTTATTTTACAAGCACGTAACTTCGGTTATTTTGAACTCTGTTATGTACAAGATCCACACAACGAATACCAGTCAGGACGACACCATCCACGTCCATGGCCTTTTTCTAGGTAATATTTTAAATATTAACATCTGGTTGGTACTAAAAAATTGTCTTCGTTGAATTTCAGTGCTTATCGACACAGAAACAGTATAAAACTCATTTCCAGTTTATTTCAACCAGAAATAGCATTAAACTTATCGATCAACCTATCAGATCTTACTGTTATTATTTTTCACGAAACGTCGTGATGCGGACAAGAAAGGCACAGACGTACAGAAAACGCCATTAAATGTATAAACTGAACGCCTCAACTAGTTCAAATGAAACTGTGAGAATTATGAGGGTTTAAAATAATTTCCAGTAAGTGACAGGGTCTTAGGTTATAGTAGTTACAGGTTATATAACATTTTCCCGTAGTACGTGTAAATTAATTTATTACATTTAAAGTCCAGTCCTGACAATCCGGTGCAATCCGGTTGGACCGTTTCACATTAGCGGGATTTTGGTTTCACTTGTCAACTTTACATTGAACTGTCTTATGTGAAACTGACAACTTTCTCTGTCATCTATGAACCTCCCCCCATTTTATAAACTTATATAGGCTACTATAATGTATTTGTCTATGTATACGGTTTGTGTATACGTACACAATTTATTATGCAGTATACCGTACTGTATACGTACAACACATACACATACATACATAAAACAACCACAGCATGAAGGAGTTTATCACATACATTTTGTTATATTAAAACATTACATAAGACCTTTAAATATTCACTACAACGGAACTAAAATTGCAAACGAAATTATTGAAAGTTTGTCACCGAACATTTCCTTCTTTATTTTTTTTAATTAAACATTGGTAACACAATGTATTGTACACAAGAATTTAATTTAATCAACAACTTTGATCGATTTAATCAACAATCTGTGCTATCGATTCTAGCTTAAGCTACATTATTGTAAATAATGCTTACGTTTTATTTTACGTGTGTGTAAACATAGTCTAAATCTTAGTGGCCAATTCACAGTTTTTCATTAATAACATACCCGAATATATTACTTCTTGCAATATAGTAACTTTGTACTGTAGTTTTTATAATTGTTTTCCTTCAAAAATTATTTTGGATTACTGAGCGTTTCGGGCTAACGGAATTTAGATTACACGGATTGAACTGTACACATTATATCTGCTTCCAATCCCCGTCTCATCGGGATTAATATTTATACAGCCTACACTGGTACCAGTGTCGTATCTAGAACTTGGTCTTGGGACAGGGGAGTCCGAGGTCCGGGCTCCGGCCGAATCGAAATAATACAAATCCATACAAAAGAAATAACAATTTAATCAACAATACTATCTTTAAAGTGGCTGAAAAACGTGTGATAACATCCTGAAATCAATTCCATTAAAGTAAACATTGTTTGCAAGATACTGACTGAATTGATTTTCCTATATTTCATATTTTAAACGTATACACAAATGCTGTGTAATAAACCTGTTGTATATTTAAAAACTAGCTACTAGCCGAAAAACTCAACTGAAAACAAATAAGAGCCAAAAAATTAAGAGATTAACAAAATTCATCAACTTTTTGACCCTATTGGGGGGGGGGGGGGTCCGGTCCCGTTTGTCCCCCCCGTAAATACGCCCCTGACTGGCACACAACTTAACCTAAACTATTTAAAAATTTTGAACTAATTATTACGCTCAATTTAATTGAAACTCAATTTAAATTATGCACTTCTGAAACAATTTTGCTAACACTGATAGAGCAATATTTCTATTATATATTGATATATATTATTTAGTCGTAATTTTCTCGTAAAATTGTGAACATTTAGCGAGATTATGTGTCGAAATGTTTTCTTCTGTTGATGGTTTAGTTTCTTGATTCCTGTGCATCCTTTACATGTTCTCTTTGCACATTTTTTTAAGAAATAAATAAAGTGACTCGACTACAACGCTTTTATAACCGAATAATAAGATACGCGTATTACATATATAATAATACACATTTATAATCTTTTATCCAATATTTATAATATATATTGTCTTCTGCTCCCTTAGAGACGTGTAGAGACCAGGGCCTTTAATGCAGATTAAAAAGAAAGGTGATTGTATAAAAATGAGGTCGTATTCAGAAGATCGATGCAAAATTGTGGCATTGTCAGGTTAAATTGTGGCATTGTCAGGTTAAATTGTGGCATTGTCAGGTTAAATTTTGTTACACGTACGTATTACAAAAGAGGATATTAAATAGTACAAAATAGTACATGAGTAGCTTTTAAAGCTGTAGCAACGGCCAGGACATCCATAACTTAATTTTGTATAAATAAAATGTTTGTAATAAGTATGCTTTTTTAAGTATGCTATTTTCAAGACAAGGAATATCCACCATCAGTCCAAGGTCACATTATATAAAGTTATGATCAGACCGGTGATAACATATGGCAGCGAGACTTGGAATCGGAACAAACAAGCCGCTAACGTAGTCAATACCTTTGAAAGGAGAATTTTGAGGAGAATATATGGACCAATCCAAGTCAGTGGGATAAGGAGAAAGCGTCACAATGAGGACCTATACAAGCTGTATAAAGACAATGATCTGGCCACCACCATCCGACTGCATAGATTGCAATCGGCAGGACACATCATTAGGATGGAAGGCAACCGAATACCTAGGAAAGTACTGTTTAGTCAAATCGAGGGTAGAAAGCCTGTCGGTAGACACAAGAAACGCTGGATTGACGCAGTGGCGAAGGATGCTGATACTTTACTTAAAATAAAACGATGGATATCGATCGCCAAGGACAGGGAAAAATGGAGGCGGATGATTATGGAGGCTAAGGTTTGACTCCGAACTGTGACGCCATAGAAGAAGAAGAAGAAGAATATGCTTCTTGTTATGCATTACACCAATTTATTTAATATAATTACAACCTGTACATTAGATATCGATATGATTTTTTAATTTTGTTTGTTATTTTTTATTTACATAGTTTTTAAAGGCTGCGAAATCTTTGATGTTTTGAATTCTCCAACTGTTTTATTTTTATTTATATTTATAATTTTTATGTTACCTCATAATATTTTTTCTACCTCGTGATTTACTTGATTTCATTCATTTTATATGGTTGAGTCTAATAAAATTATTTTAACTCTTTTGTTAAAAACAAATCATTATTTATTATCTCAGTTGCGTCCTTTAAATAATTGTCGTAAGTACTTACGAGTAGCAGTTATACAGCTATTCACTGATTATAGAGCTGTAAGGAACTGGGTATACAAGGTTGTAAAGCAACAAAGCTTTCAAGTGTACTGAACCAGACGTTCTGTGCAGACCTTTTTCATAAAATGAATAAATGATAAGTCATCATCATCATCATCTCCATGGAGTAAAACAAGGATGGATGGTTTGTTCCGGTCTCAAACAAGAAAAGTCTAGAGCTGGTCACTCCAGCGCTTCCTAGGACGTCCCACACCTCTCCACCCTTCGGCTTATAGTTCCACAGTTGTTTGGGGATGCGACAGTCATAATTCGGCAAAGATGTTCCCACCAATTGAGCCGATACTGGGCAATCCTGTGGAGTAATAATATTCAGTTCCTGTCGTATATCTGTGTTTCTTCTGCGATCATGGAGAGTATACCCTGCCACGTGCCTGAGAAATCTCCTTTCAGCCACTTAGATACGACTGCCTGGTCTTTCGTTAAAGTCCAATTCTCAGACCCATAAAGAAGTGTGGGAAGGGCCTTGTAGAATTTTAGGCGTGTTCCTTTACTTGCTGATTTAAGGTTCGCCTGATGGTCTCGCACATAAGGTTGAACTTACGTAACTTATTCACAACGTCGTTGCTTATATTATAAGACACACTGTAGACCAGGTATTCAAAATTGTTGACTTGTTCTAGGACAGTACCATCTATAACAATTTGTGCACGTATGAGATCAGTTCCACGAAAAGCCATCACCTTGGTCTTAAGTGTGGATATTTGTAATCCAGAGTCTTTGCAGATTCGATTTAACAAATGTATACCCATCTGCAACCTGTATTATTCCGAGTTCGACAGAATAGCCTGATCTTCTGCAAACAACAAATTGTCAGTTGCAGAGTGGCCAATCATAAAATGCTCCGGAAGACACATCTGTTAGTTTTGCGTGACATCGTCAACTAGAGGTTAGGGCACCCTCTTGCCCTTGAGGTGAGAAATTGTCCTTAAACGCTGATGACCGTCCATTGGTCAACGACGTAGGATGTCAAGGAAAAACCACCACATTAAAGTAAAGATCCTTATGGATATTTGAACAGGAAAAACTGGTCTCTTTACTCTGGTGAGACATCCAGAATAAGGGAAAATACCCAAACAGAAAATTGGGCTGGACGTTAAGCCTGAAGGTGGCAGCCCCACCATACGTCTTACCCTGGGATATGCTAGTAACATATTTAGGGGACATATTTATTACTAAATTGTCTCAAATAAGGACTATTCGGACGGATCAAAAGTTGTTGAATGATAAGTAGTAAGTTAAAGCATGGTTTTAAGCTGTGTCTTAAAACGTATCTGTTTCGTACTTTCTCTTGTGGAGATTAGGAAACGTCAGAGGCGGTCCGCTTGTTGCTTAATTAAATACAGGCGCGGGCCAAAGGGATGGTTTTGGGTCTGTTACCCAATTCATGCTCGGCGAAGTACCGGTGCAGGTGTGGATCAATTCATGCTAGCGGACAATGGGTACGCAATTCATTTTCGACGTATTCTGTTATAGATCTACGTGTATGTTACTATTTTGTAGGCCTGTTACTTATATGTAACTTCTATTAGTATTAATTTACACACACATTCGGCCGCGCACTAAAATATGTTTGTGTACGTCGATACAAACAGTGCCGGATTTACCACTAGACCGTGGGCTCAGAGGGAGCGGCAAGCTACAGATATTTTTTCTTAACAGAAGTATTTTTATAAAAGTAGGAGGAACTTTGATTTATTTAAGTATGATTTTTTGAAATTAAATGATCAATTTTTGTTAATAATACAAATGGAAGACAGTTCTTATTTAAATATTGAGCGCTTATTTTTAAGACGTTGGCATCCTCGAAAACTAATCTCCGCATGCGAATTTTGAACGTCCGCTATATTGCCCCCGAATTTACACGACCGTGGTACCACCCTTGTTTGCTATCATTGTTTACCTGCGTTGTGACTGAACGGTTTGCGATTTGAAATTATGTTTTGAATGTAATGGTTTTAGCTTTGTGTGGTGGACAGCGTCTTGTTTCGTTGATATTTATTAGAGTGAAAACTTTTTGAACATAGAATTGAATCCGTACACTAAACGTATTCATCGTGAACATGACATTCACACGGCTAGTGGAGCCTACAACCGTAAGATTAAAAAAATTAAAGAGGAAGCTCATTTGAAAACAATAAAAAAAAACTCAAAAACAAGATCAATTTTTTAAAACTAAGCCGGTTTCTAATGATAGCCCTTCAGTTAAATGTGTATCAGAAACTGACTTCAATGTTCCAAGTACTTCTGCTGCAGAGGTTTCAGACGATCAGACCATTAAAAAGCAAGTTGATAATTTAAACATTGAAGGGAATCAAAATAGCCGGGGGGGATCTACTCAGAAACTTGGCCTAGGGCCTCAAAAATTTTAAATCTGGCACTGGATACAAAACAGTCGAATGGTTGTCTTTACTTAACTGGTCAAAATTAATATACCCGTACTGCACGTATACTTAATTGCTTACATTGCACGGTAATGTGCTATCACTTCACATCACACTACCGCTAATTACTTACGTAATAATTGAGCGTGCACTCCTACAACTACAATTAAGTTGTTACTAACTGAATTAAACATTTAATTCACATCTCGAATACATGGTATTTTAATTACATCACACACACACACACACACACACACACACACACACACACACACACACACACACACACACACACACACACACACACACACACACACACACACACACACACACACACACACACACACACACACACACACACACACACACACACACACACACACACACACACACACACACACACACACACACACACACACACACACACACACACACACACACACACACACACACACACACACACACACACACACACACACACACACAAGTAATGATGCGCGTTGAATGTCATTCCCAACGTAAAAATAACTGCCGGAAATAAACGCCAATAAAAATAATGTCAGTGCATCTCATATAATGCACTGAAGGTTAAATTACACGAACTGAAATGAGTACGCGAGGTATACACACACATTCAAGAACGTAAATATAATAAAAGGTATGGAACACTTTTGCGATAATAGTATATGTTTTCTATTTTAAATTTTTATTAAAAAAGTATTAATTGAGGTCTTCATAAGTTGAAATAAACTAAACCCTTTTATGTTTTTACATTAAATTTAAATAAAAGTTAGCTCTTCAAATAGTTTTTAAATATCAAATTTCAGCGTTCTTTTTACGTAATTAAACTAGTTAAAATTTTAATAAAACGACCTTTAAAAAATATTGTTGAAACTTTTTCACAAAATGAAAAACGTTAGCTTTTACTATGTTACAAGAAGTAATATGAGTTACGTTAAAACTGGAGCCTTACTTTCGTGTACGGGATAACAATATTCGGCCTACTGGGACTATTATTATGTTTAATCCCATTGAACATGAGTTAAATTATAAATGAACATGCCTCTTTATAAATAATAAAAATGTCATTGAAAGTTTATAAAGTAATAACTTTTGCACTTCTCTGGTGTCGATGAATCAGGACGAAAGTGGTCCAGTCGTTTAATGATCTCAAATGCACTATCTTCCGTTCTCCTGTGTTCCTGTCGCTCCCCTGGTATGCCCTCCGTCGACATTGCCTCTGTTTAGCCATCCAACAGTTACGTACGATCTCTCACCGTTGTACTGGTCCTATTTACCTCATGTTCTAATATTGTTACCTTATATATCATTACTAGCTTCACTACCTGGGACATCTCATGAGAAATGAACAGAGATTTTACTTATTGCAGTCCATACTACAGTCAAAAGTACATGGAAAGAGAGAAGCTGGGCGACCGAGAATCTCAAAGCTGAGAAATTTAAGGACCTGGTTTGGCATGAAGACAACCGACTTATTCCGTACTGCAGTGCTGAAAGTTAAAATAGCCTGTATGATATCCAACATCCGATACGGATAGGAACTATCAGAAGATTTCATTACTGTTCGTAGCTTGACGTGGCGACTTGACGAAGTTAGGCCTATATCACGACCTTCTTAGACGTCTGACTCGGAACCAAACGTTCACGCTCGTTTAGCATGATTTATGTTGTATGATGTAATAATGTCATGTCACACTACAGAAAAATTAACATTACGGTCTGGCAAATGTGAAAGCTGTAATTATCTCGAACCCAGATTTTTCAGAACGTCACTAACATGCACCGTGCGCAAAAAAAATGTCTAATTTCCGGTTACCGAGAACACTCATACCGTGTGGCTCCAATTACGGATTACGTTGTATCCATTTGCACCCACGTTTAAGATTAGTAATATTTTGTTTCACTGAAGTTTGAATTATTCACCTGTATTGCTTTTTTACCATTTTGCACTTTAAAATGATTTAGTAGCGTGTCCAAGCGTGGATGGAATCCGTGCTACCTTCGAACACGTGTTTTAACGGCGCGCACGTTTTCATTATGTCACTAACATACACACTTTTTCCCAAACAGAATACTATAGTGTATATCGTTAATATCTAAACCATAACGTTATCACGTTCGTCAGGATAACTATGCTTTTGGGTTGCTTCGTAATTTTACTTCCATGTTCCATAAGGAAATGGCGAAAAAATCGTGTTCAAGATAAGGGCTGATTCTGATTGTACCACCCTCAAAACATGAAGAAAAGTCATTTTCTGAAAAGTGTGTGTGTAGAATTTTTTCTATGGCGAACGATATTGCCGCAAATTCAAACAGAATCAAAAATAATTTTTTGAATATGTGCCTTCGTTGTAGAGGGCCCAAGGCTTATTGATTTTGTTGAAGATCGGTTAAGGGGAAGGGGTAGTTTACCAGCAACGTTTTACGTTTTAACAAGAGTAAAGCACTTAATTTTGATAAATAAAATATTGTGAAGAGAAGGTCATAATAATCCACTGTAGAAAAATAGATGAAATATATATAAATAAAAAGGGTAGATGAAGGTGGAGGGGGTAATTTTCTATAAATGAAAATGATAGTTGAAGGGGGAGGGAATTATTTTACTTCCATATTCCTTAAGGAATGGAAGTATGGTGATGGCAAAAAAAATCGTGTTCGAGATTATTGCAGATTCTGATTCTACTACACTCAAAACATGAAAAAAAGTCGTTTTCCGAAAAGTGTCTGTGTGTGTGTCTGTCTGTCTGTCTGTCTGTCTGTCTATCTGTTGTCTGTCTGTCTGTCTGTCTGTCTGTCTGTCTGTCTGTCTGTCTGTCTGTAGATTTTTTTTTTTGGCAAACGATAACTGCCGTAAATTCAAACAGAATCAAATAATTTTTTGCATGCAGCCCTGATTTGCAGAGTACTCGCTACCTATTGTTTTTGGTGAAGATCGGTTGAGGGAAAGGGGTAGTTTACCTGCAACGGTTTTTTTTTAGCAAGGGTAATTTTGTTTGTTTGGCAAACGATAACAGCCGCAAATTCAAACAGAATCAAATAATGTTTCGCATACAGCCCTGAATTGTAGAGTTCTCAAGATCTGTTGATTTTGGTGAAGATCGGTTAAGGGAAAGGGGTAGTTTACCTGTAACGTTTTATGTTTTAACAAGGGTATTTCCTATGGCAAACGATAACAGCCGCAAATTCAAACAGAATCAAAAGATTATTTGCATACAGCCCTAAATTGTAGAGTTCTCAAGACCTATTGTTTTTGGTGAAGTTCGGTTGATGGAAAGGGGTAGTTTACCTGTAACGTTTTATGTTTTAACAAGGGTATTTTCTATGGCAAACGATAACAGCCGCAAATTCAAACATAATCAAATAATGTTTTGCATACAGCCCTGATTTGTAGAGTACTCAAGACCTATTGTTTTTGGTGAAGATCGGTTAGGGGAAAGGGGTAGTTTACCTGTAACGTTTTATGTTTTAACAAGGGTATTTCCTATGGCAAACGATAACAGCCGCAAATTCAAACAGAATCAAAAGATTATTTGCATACAGCCCTAAATTGTAGAGTTCTCAAGACCTATTGTTTTTGGTGAAGATCGGTTGAGGGAAAGGGGTAGTTTACCTGCAACGTTTTTTTAACAAGGGTATTTTCTATGGCAAACGATAACAGCCGCAAATTCAAACAGAATCAAATAATGTTTTGCATACAGCCCTGATTTGTAGAGTACTCAAGACCTATTGTTTTTTGTGAAGATCGGTTAAGGGAAAGGGGTAGTTTACCTGCAACGTTTTTTTTTTCAAGCGTATTTTCTATGGCAAACGATAACAGCCGCAAATTCAAACAGAATCAAATAATTGTTTGCATACGTTCCTGAATTGTAGAGGTCTCAATGACTTTCGATTTTGGTGAAGATCGGTTAAGGGGAAGGGGTAGTTTACCTGCAACCTTTTACGTTTTAACAAGAGTAAAGTACTTGAAAATTTATTTAAACTTTTTGAAACAATGGTAATTGTTAAAAATAAAATAATTTTGTTGCCAGGCAATAAAATTATAATTTTTTCATTTTAATGCAATATAATATTTTTCATTTAATACAGCAATAAAAAGGCAGGTAAGACACAGCCTGGCTGTTTGGCTGAAAATGATTTTAAATATAAATCTTAGAATATGGAAGTCATGTATGGTTCTCCATACCGATATTTTACTTCCATGTTCCATAAGGAAATGGTGATGGCAAACAAAATCGTGGTCGAGATTATTGCAGATTCTGATTGTACTACCCTCAAAACATGAAAAAAAGTCATTTTTCGAAAAGTGTCTGTGTGTGTGTGTGTCTGTAGATTTTTTCTATGGCAAATGATAACAGCCGCAAATTCAAACAGAATCAAATAATATTTTGCATACAGCCCTGATTTGTAGAGTACTCAAGACCTATTGTTTTTGGTGAAGATCGGTTAAGGTAAAGGGGTATTTTACCTGCAACGTTTTTTTTTGTCAATGGTAATTTTTTCTCTATGGCAAACGATGAAAGCCGCAAATTCAAACATAATCAAATAATTGTTTGCATGCAACTCTGAATTGTAGGGTTCTGAAGACCTATTGTTTTTGGCGAAGATCGGTTAAGGGAAAGGGGTAGTTTACCAGCAACGTTTTTTGTTTTAAGGGTATTTTTTATGGCAAAGGATAACAGCCGCAAATTGAAACAGAATCAAATAGTGGTAAGCATACAGCCCTGAATTGTTGAGTTCTCAAGACCTATTGTTTTTGGTGAAGATCTGTTAAGGGAAAGGGGAAGTTTACCGGCAACGTTTTTTTTATCAAGGGTAATTTGTTTTCTATGGCAAACGATAACAGCCACAAATTCAAACAGAATCAAATAATGTTTCGCATACAGCCCTGAGTTGTAGATTTCTCAAGATCTGTTGTTTTTGGTGAAGATCGGTTAAGGGAAAGGGGCAGTTTACCGGCCACATTTCATGTTTTAACAAGGGTAATATTTTACGAACGATAACTGCCGCACATTCAAACAGAATCAAATAATTTTGTGCAAACATCCCTGAATTGTAGAGGACTGAAGGCATATTGATTTTGATGAAGATCGGTTGAGGAAAAGGGGTAGTTTACCTGCCACCTTTAATGTTTTAACAAGAGTAATTGTTTCTATGACGAACGATAACTGCCGCACATTCAAACAGAATCAAATAATGTTTTGCATACATCTCTAAATTGTAGAGGACTCAAGATTTGTTGATTTTAGTGAAGATCAGTTAAGAGGAAGGGGTAGTTTACCTGCAACGTTTTATGTGATAACAAGGTTAATTTTCTCTATGACGAACAATACCTGCCGTAAATTCAAACATAATCAAATACGTTGTTGCATACATCCCTAAATTGTAGAGATCTCAAGGCCTGTTGATTTTGGTGAAGATCGGTTAAGGGAAAAGGGTAGTTTACCAGCAACATTTTATGTTGTAACAAGAGAAATTTTTTCATGACAAATGATAACTGCCGTAAATTCAAACAGAATCAAATAATTTTTTACATATGTGCCTGAGTTGTAGAAGACTCAAGGTCTATTGGTTTTGGTGAAGATCGGTTAAGGGAAAGAGATAGTTTACCTGCAAAACTTTATGTTGTAACAAGAGAAATTTTTTCATGACGGACGATAACTGCCGTAAATTCAAACAGAAACAAATAATTTTTTACATATGTGTCTGAATTGTAGAAGACTCAAGGCCTATTGATTTTG
Organism: Magicicada septendecula; assembly: GCA_034769895.1. Taxonomy (NCBI): domain Eukaryota; kingdom Metazoa; phylum Arthropoda; class Insecta; order Hemiptera; family Cicadidae; genus Magicicada; species Magicicada septendecula. Next base: position 89,410,481 of record CM068369.1, on the reverse strand, counting down.
GTGAAGATCGGTTACGGGGAAAGGGCAGTTTACCTGAAACATTTTTTGTTGTAACAAGAGTAAAGTACTTAATTTTGATAAATAAAGTATCCTGTTAAGAAGAGCTTAATAATCCACTGTAGAAACGTAGATGAAATATGTATAAATGAAGAGGCTAGTTGAACGGGGTTGGGGGTAATTTTCTATAAATGAAAATTATAGTTGAAGGGCGAGGGGATAATTTTTATTGATATGTCATGTGTACTACGTTATCGGCAACAAAGAAGTACTTTGTTTTTAAAATTCCTTCCTGGGCTGTTTGGGCTTGATTCAATGTTTTCTACAAAACCAGGCGTTTCGGCATTGCTATCGACTGCCATCGTCAGTGAAAATTGAGTGCACTATCGTGAAGTGGTATACGTTAGTGCTCACAGTATTGTGGTTAAGGCTGAAGAAAGAAGTAGTTTCTTTGGAAATAGTTCATTTCGAAAATGATTTTAAATATTAATCTTAGAACATGGAAGTCATGTATGGTTCTCCATATATATATGATGAAATGTTTGTCACTTTGCTCTCTCTCTCTCTCTCTCTCTCTCTCTCTCTCTCTCTCTCTCTCTCTCTCTCTCTCTCTCTCTCTCTCTCTCTCTCTCTCTCTCTCTCTCTCTCTCTCTCTCTCTCTCTCTCTCTCCCTGTGTGAATATATATACGCGCGCGTGTGTATATATTATTCGCTTAGTACTACTAAAAATCATAGTTCCCTTTATTGAAATACTAATAAAAACGCACACTTACTGAAGAAACTCAAATGCTCTCTGAAGTTACACACTCTTCACGGTGTGTGTGTGTGTGTGTCTCAACGTGTGCACCAAAGCTGCTGTGACAATTCAGCGTAGAGATAATAGAGATTATCTAGCGTAGAGATAATAGACTGGTTTTTCGGCACTTTTGTTCGTTTGCATAGCTAGTTTCTCAATTAGGAAAATTTTTTGGGAGCCATCGTCTATACGAGAGTAGTCTCCGTAATGCAGTCCGTATATACGAGCAGTTAATTTGTATATGCAATTTGAAAATCTGCAATTTGCAATTTTAATTTGGCTAAGTGTAACCTGTAGTTGGTTGAATACTTAAAGAAATGTCAATTCGGTTGTAATTATCATTTGAGAAATTTTTTATTATTTCAGAATATTCTAGGTGGAGTCAGTCAGTCTTCTGGATTAATTACACAAATACACGTAGTTCTCAATATGTATTTGTTTTCGTATTTCCTATATTGGAGCACAACTAACGCCGGATTCTGTTCAGCGGTTTTTGGTGTATGGTGTAACAAAAACAACACAATTACAAGTTGTTTTCGTTATACTTCAGACATACCACGTACGTATAACATGTACACTGCATAGAAACACGTGTGTACTGAATACTTCTGCAATGAAATATGAAAATAATCGCGCGCGTGTGAGACGATACTGTGACAGTTAATCGGAAACAGAAGAACAAGAACATTATGTGAATCACAAGTTTTCTTATACTGAATGACTTTAAATATTTTTTATTTCTTAAATGTAAAAATTATTCAAAGTTTTTTAATGTTCAGGTAAGTTTAATTTTATTTATATTGTTAACTTTTACGTATTACAGAGAAAATCGTAAAGAATCATTTTTTCTAGTCTCTTTTAATTGGTTACCATTCGATTTCTTTTAAATGATACCGTTTATTTAAACTTTAATTTTTTTCAAACTACTTAAATAATCGCAACCGGCAATTCATTTAATTTTACTGAATAAAAACTATTCAATTACGACAAGCCTATTTGCTAAAATAAATATTACGAGTACTAAGAGAAAAAAACTGTTCGTTTATTTTATAAGATGAAAGAAGTTTGTACATACCTATTTGGGATGGCCGTGTTGTGTGGATGCGGTCAAACGGGATCCGAAGTACAGACTAAGTCAATAGAACACAATACCACGCGGTCGCGGTCTCGGCACACTGCAGTGGAAACATTAAAAATAACATACGCATGCGCCACAATCGCATTGTTAACCAATTACCGCACTCAATGCATGCAACTTATTACATTATTACACGCTCTTTGAGTACGATTGTAAATCTTTGTTAATAGAATAATTTTTGTCGTTTCACGTAAGCTTGTTTACATCTATGTACTTCCTAGGAAGTAAAATTAATTTCATTTTTCAGTTGTATAACTTTTGTTACGTTTCATACATATTTTAATAAACAAAACCCATTTATAATTCTTCACACATATGATTAAAAAAAAATACACAGGTATTTCGTATTTACTATAAATATATGCTTAGGTTGTTATTACGTACTGAAGACGCCTGTTACTTAGTAAACTATAGGTTACACTAGTACATTAGTATTGGTTTTATATTAACCAATTACAATGTTATTCATTCAAAAGTTTACTGTAGGCCTATTATAAATTTTTTCGGTTTAGGGTTTGTGAGGATCGGTCAAAAATATAACACAAATTTTAACTTATTTGTGTCGACGTTTCGACAGTGTCTATTGTCATCATCAGGACCTGAGTATGAATACAAAAGAAATGTCAAACACAACAGAACAATTATTTGAGTGAACATGTTTGTGTATGTGAGTGTGCGCATGCGCGCGTGCACGTGTGCGTGCGTATGTGTATATCCTTGTATATGTGTAGGAGTTGAGATAGTTTGTTTTACATCTACAAATGTTTTCTTTAACGACAACGAGAAAATTATAATGTCACAGAATTTAATTTATACAATATTACAATTTAAATTACTCATAACTTAACAGTATTTGTAATTAATTATAAAGCAGTAATCAACAATTAAATATTAGAATTGCTACAGAAAACGTTTATATACCAGTCAACATATAGCATAGTAAAATGTATTATAGCTAAATACAGATTATAAGGACGTTCAATTATGTAATTATTAAAAGTTATTTTTATCATATTTCACTTACTACTGCTTTTAAAAACACCGGCATTAATTTAGAAAATTCTAAATTACATGATAACTGTAGAACACCGTCATTAATTTATAAAATTCTCAATTACTCAATAACTGTATTGTATAATTTAAAATTTTAAATTCAGCTCAAACTTTTTACTTGTTTAGATGGTCAGTAACATTTCCAGGAGGTTATAGATATTGGTGATGTTATTAGGGAAAGGGGGTGTTATTGGGATGTAAAATGACAACACATTTCTACCGTCCTGCTTTAATCGTCTACCTTCCCCTTCGTCAGCGTGGAGGCATCTGTGTGAAAGACGTTTTGTAAGTAAGACGTTTTCTAAAAAAGGTTTTACTGGATTGTACCTGTAAGATGTTGTAAGGGTGGACTCTCGGCCCAAAAGGCTGTAACCCGACAACTACAACTATAGGTTTGGCTACACCACTGCAGATGATGATGATGATGATAAATAAGCAATTGACTTTAGAGACGGGTACAAGAAGGCTTCACGGTCGTTTTCTCAGCAACAATTGCAACAAAAATAATTTTATAATTACTTACGTAATTCAGCGAGTTCATCATGTCGCCTGAGAGAATCCACACAGCCGCTGAAGACGGACTACCGCAGATGTAACCGAAACGCTTGAACAAAGAATAAACATAAAGACCGGAAAATCACATCGCCAGCGAATATTACATCAATAATAGTCCGTATTTAAACAGGAATCAGTGACCCTAACTTACTATGCCAGTGGTTCCCAAAGTGGGGTCCGCGACAATGTTTCAGGGGTCCGCAGACACTTTTACGAAAAAATAGAATATACCGTAATTTTATCCGAATTTTTATGCTCTAAAATCTAAATCTAAATTTTAGAACCTTTAAACAATTAGTAGAAGAATCCAGTTTTTGTTTTGTTCAAACTAATTGTAATTGTAAAAGTAATTTCAAACTAATGGCTTTAATAATGTCTTCAAATCATGTCGTGTAGCAGATCTGTTTGTCTCCCGAACAGACTAGACCTCTCTCTTACAGTACAAGAAGAAGTTTCATTGGCAGAACTTTCAACTGACAGTTCATTAAAATTACAGTTTTCACAATTACAGCTAGCTGACTTCTGGTTATATGTAATGACTGACTATCCTGAACAGATTTACACAGATTTAGTGATTTTTTTTTAATAAATCATTACATTAAATGAGGGCCAAGTGTAGAAACATCTACTAATCTGAAAGTATTAGTGTTTCAACAATGCTACAGATTTGACTTTACCACTTAAACACTCTGTGATCTTAAAGCAATAAAATCGGTATGGAGAACCATACATTAAATTATCAAATTATTTTTAATATGTACACAAAAACTAATCAAATATATTAGCATGCTTTTGGTACAAACACTGAGAAAGATAATCAAAATACGAATTGTACCTAGTTATTAATATTTTAAAAATAAAGAATTCAATTATCTTGTATTTAAACAACCCGAAAGAAAGTGAATACCGCCCGGCGTTTGTTATCTGTGAATTCCTGAAAACGAAAAATTATTCTGTTTACGTATCCGTGGTTACATATCCATTGATATCCGTGGCGAACGATATCAATTGTTAATATTTTATTGAAATTTTCAAGTTTTCGGGGGAATAAATTTATAACGTCAATGCAAATTACTCCCTCCCCTTTCAACTACCCTTTTCATTTACAGCTATTTGATCAACCTTTCTACAGTGGATTATTATGACCTTCTTTTCAGGATACTTTATTTATCAAAATTAAGTACTTTACTTTTGTTAAAACGTAAAACGTTGCAAGTAAACTACCCCTTCCCCTTAACCGATCTTCACAAAAATCAATGTGCCTTGATTCCTCTACAACTCGGGTACATATGCAAAAAATTATTCGATTCTGTTTGAATTAGCGGCAGGTATCGTTCGCCATAGAACAAATTCCACACACACACACACACACACACACACACACACGCGCGCGCGCACACACACTTTTCAGAAAACGACTTTTCTTCATGTTTTGAGGGTAGTACAATTTGAATCTGCCTTTATGTCGAACACAATTTTTTTCCCGATCACCATACCTCCATTTCCTTACGGAACATGGAAGTAAAACGGATAGACAAGGTAAATAATAAGTTACGTTTAGTATGGGAAGCAATGTGTTTCCGTTAAGTAAACTGCCGAAATAAGATGAGAGCTACTAACAATGTCAGTTTTGTAATTTGAGCACATTATGTGGTTTTAAGGCAGTAATATGTTAACTGTGCTTCATTGTAGTTAACACTTGTAACTAACTGTACTTCAGTTGCCCGAAGTGTAAATTTGTTTGTATTAACCGTTATGTTCAGTAAAGATGTGTGCGTTGTTCATGGATGTATCTGATCTCGTAAGTTTAACACTTACTGCGTAATAAACTGTTACAATTCGTTACCGCATTAGATTTATATTAAATAATCTGTTTCACTAAGACACTTAGCTATGTAGACACTAAGACACTAAGCACTAATGCCGCAACGGTAGCTCAATGTCAGTTTTGTTACTTTGGACACTAGCGGTGTTAATTAACGCAAGATTCTCAGAGAAACTAATTATTAAGTGGTGTTTTTTTTCCTTACCTTTCCAAGTCTTGAACTCAGTGTTGTTTCAAGAGTTAAAGAAACGTAGTTCTGTGGTTTACCTCCTTCCTTTCTCTAACCGTGTCTTAATCTCTTTTCCGTATTCCTTTCCCACTGTTTTCTCCTAAGGTCTCTACGTTACACGTTTTATTGATAATTCTTTCTCTTTATTTTTCAATATTCTCAATTTCATTTTTCTTATCACTGATGATAATCACAGCCCATGCCACATAATTGCGTTTTATTTACCCCCTTCTACCTTTTGTTTTATTTATTTATTTTTTGCAAATTAGTACGATGTATCCCGTGTCCTTCTGTACTTAAACTTCGTACTCAACTATGATCATATTCCTCTAGCAAACAAATATTTAAAGCTATTTCTACTTATTAAATTTAGTACATGCATGTGAGAATACCTCCTTTTCTATAAACAAATTTGCTATTTTAATATAGTAACGTAATATATTAAGTCTTAAGCCTTACGTATCACATTAAGCTCTTAGCAGTTGCTGATTAGTCTGAGGCACAGAGGTCCGTAAGAAGTGGACAATTAAATGCTTCTCCGTCGAATAGTCAGGGCACGGTGCTAATACAACATATAAGTATAGTTTCAAATAAGCAAGCACACATCAATGAACGTTTCAAGTCACGAACTTTGTACGTTATTTTAGTATACAGGTATTTTCATACTTTTTCCAGTACTTTGTGTCGATTTACAAAACGTTATTGTTTATAAATTTTTAACAGGATAAGACCATTCTCTCTCACGCGTTCTCTCTTCTTCTTCTTCTTCTTCTTCTTCTTCTTCTTCTTCTTCTTCTTCTTCTTCTTCTTCTTCTTCTTCTTCTTCTTCTTCTTCTTCTTCTTCTTCTTCTTCTTCTTCTTCTTCTTCAGCGGCGCGACAACCCATTACTGAGTCAGGCCTGCTTTAACAGCCTCCGCCAGTTGTCCCGGTAAAGTGCAGCTGCTCTTCAGTTCCGAGTCCCAAGGATATAGTGCGCATCATAATTCACACCCTCTACCCAACGTAGTTTGGGTCTACCAACTCTCCTGGTGCCATAAATCTGTTCTGCGAGTGTCTTTCAGGGTATTTCATTCGCCTCCATTCTGATCACAGCCCACCTGAGTCTACCAAGTTTTATAACTTTCACAATATCTGGTTCTTTCAGAAGAGTGTTCAGTTTTTGGTTGACCCTTTTTCTCCATTCGCCTTCCACCTATTGGACCAAAAATACTGCGGAGAATTTTTTGTTCATGAACCAGAAGGTTTGACTCAGACTTTCTAGAAATGGTCCAGGGCTTAGAACCATAGGAGAGAACTGGGCGGATCAGTTTTTATACAGAAGCAGCTTGATGCTCCTGGCAATTGTTCTGCTCTGGAACAGGGGTCTGAGACCAAAGAAGCACCTATTAGCTGAGGTGATTCTCCTCTTTATTCCTTCTGTCGTTTTCCCATCGGAGTTAACTTGGGATCCTAAATAAACAAAGTTGTTGAATTTTTTGAATGAATAGATGCCAATCTGGACGTGCCAATCGACATGCTTTCGTTTATTATCAGACCCAGCCTCTTGCGGGACCTTCAAGAGCAAGAAAGGCTACAGTGACTGCTTGAAGAGACCTCCCGATTATATCTAGGTCATCGGCGTATGCTTGGACTTGCACCGACCTGTTGAATACAGTCCCGGAGGAGTCTATTTCAGCATCTCTCATAGCTTTTTCTAAGGCAAGAATGAAGAGGAGGCAAGCAAGAGCATCGCCTTGGAAGACTCCCTTTCCATAGTCAAACTGTCCTGATAAGTCATTCTGGATCTTCACCATGCCCTTCACTGTCAGCATTGTCATTCTACACAATCTTATTAATTTCTCTGGTATACCTATTTCTTTAAGAGCTGTGTAAAGTTCTTGTTTATCAATGCTTTCGTATGCATTTCTGAAATCTATGAAGAGGTGATGGGTTTGTAGTTTAGGTTCCCTACCTTTCTCCAGAATGTGTCGGAGTGTGAAAACTTGGTCTGTTGTCGACTTCCCACTTCTAAATCCACACTGATATCGACCAGTCACCTGATCAGCATGTGGAAGCGGTTTTTGGTACAATATATGGGATATTATTTTATACGCCACAGGGAGAAAAGAAATACCTTTGTAATTGTTACAGTCTAGTTGATCCCCCTTTTTATAAACCGGACATATAACTGTCTTCTGCCAGGCTGTTGGCTGTTTCTCCTCTATGCATATATCAATGATAAGGTCTTGAAAGGTTTTAACCAGCTCTGGGCTACCGTTTTTGAAAAGCTCCGCAGAAAGATTATCAGAACCGGGAGCTTTGTTATTTTTAAGTCTTTCTATTGCCACTATCACATCATCTTCGTCAGAAGACTAATGTTCCTCTAGCTCAGGTGGTACATAGTTGTCCGCCTCGATATTCTTAGAAAGAAGGGCTTCGCCACCTTTCGAGGATCTTCCCCTTTTCTGTAAGTAGGGTGCCGTCAGTGTCACGGCAGATCTCGTCCTGGACTTGAAGGGTTTCCTACCTTGGTTTATTTTATTGTAAAATTTTCTGATTTCATTGGGATCCTTAAGATCTTGGATATCTACCTGCTGTTGATTCTCCCAATGGCGCTTCTTCTGTTGATACACCCGCTTCCCCGCTCTCCTCCACTTCGTGTACGTTCTTGTGTGCTTCTGTATCATTGTTGTATAGGCTTCGTTTTTAAGGTCTGTAGGTGCTCTGCATTCTTCATCAAACCAAGGGTTTGAAGGTTCCCTTTCTTTGAAGCACTGGCAAGTGCTGAAGAGATTTCTTCCCAAACAATGTCTACATTTTGACTCCGTGTAAACGTTTCGTTGATTCTATTTCCGACTAGTGCAGTGAATCTAGAGCGGTTGTCCTCCTCCTTCAGTTTGGAGATGTTCTACTGTTTCCTTCTTGGAGGATGTTGCGTCTTAATCATTGAATTTAATGCGTTCTCTCTCTTACTCACGCAGTCTTCTCTCGTGTTTTTATTTGATTTGATAATAATAATAATAGCTCAGTTTTAGCATTTAGGCAAGGAAGGCTGCCTTACATGAGCCATTCGGCATATAAGGTAGGCAATGTGTGGCCAGCACTACGTTCAGTCGCCCATTTTTACCCCAGATCTTACCCCAAGATCTTATCCGAAGCTGAACCCACAGCCTGAATACTTTGTTCATTTCCACAGACCGAATCGGCCTGGGGGCTGAAAAATACTCCTCGATTTTATGGTGTGCCCGAAAATCGAACCCGGGACCTCTAGGTTAGTAGCCAGGCGCCCCTATTTAATTTTAAATAATGTTTAATATTATTTTACATTTACTTCCTATTTTGCAACTGTTAGTAGCTTATAAGTGCAGTATTAATTTTGCATTAGGTTTTTATTTTTATTAAGTATTTAAGTTCTTGAAAGTTTTATAGATTATATCTCTTTATGGCATATTAGGAAGTAACGAACTGTGACTGACAAGAAAGCAGTTAACGGCTGTTGTGGGGAAACCGGAAGGTCTACTGGTGGTTGAATGAAAGAACGCTTTACCAGGCGCTTTATCAATTTTAAAGTTTTTCTCGTGCAATTCGTCATACATGCATATATATCGTATACATATTATATATATATATATATTGTAAGAAATTTATATTTCCTTATTCGTTTATGTTATCATACATGAATAAATACTGTAAATTTTTAATTTATTGTAGCCTACGGCATAACAATTTATTCAGTAATAATTTATTCTTAAAACGCATATTCAAACGCTTCCTTTCAACATTTATTACGCCGTATTCCATTACGCCATAAAGTCACACGTTATGTGTGTAATGGTAATTACATGGTAATGGTAATCAAATGGTAAGCAAAAAACATTCTAAGCATACACGAGGCTGGTCTTATCTCAAAATTGGCGTTCTCATTTTAATTTTTCATGTTTTATGTATATGTAGCATAATAGTCTTTCTCTGTTTATTTAATATGCAATAACTGCATATTCTTTTTATAGATTATTGTGTACCATAAATGTGTTCTTTATTTGCACGATGATGGTGTGTGTGTGTGAAAGACAGAGAGGGAGGGAGAGAGAGAGAGAGAGAGAGAGAGAGAGAGAGAGAGAGAGAGAGAGAGAGAGAGAGAGAGAGAGAGAGAGAGAGAGAGAGAGAATTCTGTGAAGACAAAGAGAGAGAAATGATGCGTTGACATTTTTATTTTTATGGTTTGCCATAAACTAAGACCGACAAGGTTACAAAACGTTTTAGCACTAAGGGAAAGTAATACTCCTTTACTTTTGTACAATACAGCAAAGTCTCCTTAGTCGTAGATAAGAAGCTTTATCTAATATTTTTAGATATACTTTTAATATTAGAAATATTTTTAATATTTCTTTTAGAAATATTTGTTGCTGAAATGTCGAATCGTACTGATTACTGAAACCGTTGGGTATCTGGAAGCGACAGAAATGAAGGAAAATGACTTATTTAGAAAAAGAATGTGTTCCAACAAAGCGAGGGACGAGGGACGCGAACAAGAACCAGATGTCAGAGATAAATTTTGTTCTTACTACGCAATAATGTAAAGATAACATAAAGATAGTAAGACTTTATAAGGACCCGATATACACTCAAATCATAATTTACTCGTGGTCAGTATAAGAACAAGACAAAGCTGAAGGACGGAAACCATAAACTACGAACTGAGCAACGACAGATGCTTAAGAGGTAAACTTAATTTTCGTCTCCATTCTTTACGAGAAATCTATTCTCACCGAGAAGAGTGTGTTAGCTTAAATGTATTCTGTAAAGAATGTAAAGAATGCGGTATTAAAAAAATATACAAGGCATATGTGACAGAGTTAAATGAGCACAATTTTTAAAGGTTAGACACAAATAAAGAAGATTTGAAACAGTGAATTTTTATTAAAGAATTGTATAGAGAACAAATAGAAAAGAGAACGGATAAGAAGAATCTGAGGAGTTTGGAAGGGCTACGAGACAGTGGCCCTGTGTCGCCACTACTGCGGTGAATGTGTAGGACAGGATTTTAGAATGTAGGCCTGAGAGTGACGGAATGAAGTACGCAAACATTAGTCTACATTGACAGGAGTTTGGAAGGGCAACGACACAGTGGCCCTGTGTCGCCACTACTGCGGTGAATGTGTAGGACAGGATTTTAGAATGTAGGCCTGAGAGTGACGGAATGAAGTACGCACACATCAGTCTACATTGACAGTAGTTTGGAAGGGCTACGACACAGTGGCCCTGTGTCGCCACTACTGCGGTGAATGTGTAGGACAGGATTTTAGAATGTAGGCCTGAGAGTGACGGGAATGAAGTACGCAAACATCAGTCTACATTGACAGGAGTTTGGAAGGGCTACGAGACAGTGGCCCTGTGTCGCACTACTGCGGTGAATGTGTAGGACAGGATTTTAGAATGTAGGCCTGAGAGTGACGGGAATGAAGTACGCAAACATCAGTCTACATTGACAGGAGTTTGGAAGGGCTACGAGACAGTGGCCCTGTGTCGCCACTACTGCGGTGAATGTGTAGGACAGGATTTTAGAATGTAGGCCTGAGAGTGACGGGAATGAAGTACGCAAACATCAGTCTACATTGACAGGAGTTTGGAAGGGCTACGAGACAGTGGCCCTGTGTCGCCACTACTGCGGTGAATGTGTAGGACAGGATTTTAGAATGTAGGCCTGAGAGTGACGGGAATGAGGTACGCAAACATCAGTCTACATTGACAGGAGTTTGGAAGGGCTACGACACAGTGGCCCTGTGTCGCCACTACTGCGGTGAATGTGTAGGACAGGATTTTAGAATGTAGGCCTGAGAGTGACGGGAATGAAGTACGCAAACATCAATGCAAGCACAACTAACTGCTAAGAAAATAACAGTGGTTCTAGAAAGCGGTTTAATGCTTTCTCAACTATGGATTAGAAATATGGACGCCAAGATAGAAAGAGTAGATATTTCAAAACTTGGGCGTGGGAGAAAAATACACAAAATGACAAACAAGAATATTTGCTACTACGAAGATTAAAAGAAAGAAGATAGTAAACTACTTCAGGATTTTTTTAAAATTTAATTTAACATGTTAAAACTGGTCTGTAACACCAACCATCAACTTATCTCTAATACCTCTTAATACTAAATACATACCAGCCAAATTAATTCCAATTACATCCTTTACTTAGTTCTGGTGTTCTTAACTAAACACTCTTACCCGCGCACAATGCTCTGCTTTTATAGCACAAAACACTACACAAGTTCAAATGGCTTTGTTCTTTCAGTCTTCGGAACACGTGTTGATTGTCCAGCAGCTGAAAAACTTCTGCACTTTCGTGGAGGTGAAGCCTTTCCTCATGCTTCTTCGCAAACCTTTTATTCTCTTCTTTAATTGTTGGAATACATAGATCTCTGTGGATATCGGCGTTTCTAACATATCATGGTGTATTCACCATGGTCCGCAAAACTTTGTTTGGAATGTTTGTATATTAACCTGATGTTACTATCTTTCGCGCACCCCCAGAGTTGAATTCCATACAACAAGGTGGGTTTAATTATCTGATTATAGATCAGAGTTTTACTGTATAAAGACAGGTTAGAATGTTTTCCTATGAACCATTTATATTGTCGGAATTTTATGTTAACTTTCTCTTTTTTCTTTTTACATGCTCTTTCCATCTCAGTTTGGTATCCAATATCATACCCAGGTATTTGCCTTTGTTTTCATAAGGAGCTACCCCGTTCCATTTATGACCAACGATGGAAGATTATTCAATCTTTTATTGGCGAAATTAATGTGCCCCGATTTGGCTTCGTTAAGTATAATTTTCCATTTTTTTGGTCCATTCATATATGGTATTGCTAGCTTTCTGCAATAATCTGGTTGAAATAACCTCACATTGCCCTGTTGTAAGCAAAGCTGTATCAATAGCTAAAGTAGCCAATTTTGCTTGTTCTAAGTTTGGTATGTCACTGGTAAATAATACACTCAAGACAGGCCCGAGAACACTGCCCTCTGGTACTCCGCCTGGACGTCTTTTATGTCTGAATATGCTTCTTCTTGTTTAACTCTAAACAATCTATTAGATATGTACGAGGTAAGGATTTCTACATATTGTCTAAGTAATATTTATTTAACTTGTAAATTAATCCTTCATGCCACACCTTGTCAAAGACTTCAGGAATGGAAAAGCTAATTGGTTCCGTCACATTCTGCTGAGAAACCGAGTGCGGAAATAAATTACTGAAGGGAATTTAAAGTTACAAAAAATGTGTTAACAGACAAAGTTGTCGACTCCTGACTAACCTGCTGCTGCTGTCAGTAACGTCACAAGTACGCACAAGGGGGAACTGAAACCTGTTGCTAGGTAAATTTATATTAAATGTTGATAATGATGATGATCAATATTGGGTTGTAACGAGCAGAAAATTTTAAAAATTTTTAAATTTTCACCTCGGCAGAGTACGTTCACACGAGGCTGTGTCAACGACTTATGGTGGAGCAATAAATAAGGAGTAATGAGAAGGTGTCAGTGAAGCGTCGCTGACTTGACAATAGAAACACATTAAGTTCAATCCAACTATAGAATTTGGTGGCGTAAGATGACAGGGAAAGTTTCGTCCAGAATTATTGCTCTCCGCAGCTGTAACAAAGTAAGCGAGGACATTCACACCAGTACCGAGAATTGTAGCAGATGTTGACCATGTTACGTCAGTAGACGATAAGCGACAAAAACGAGTGAAACTCCATACTAAAATGAAACGGATGCGCTGCACCTTAAGAAACAATACTGGAAGATAGGCTGACAAAGACTAAAGTCATGTTACGCAGCTGGAGGTATCGTCTAATTGACAGACAAGAATTTACGAAGGGAAAGTTGGGGTGACTTCAACGACCAGCAGATGTTCAAAAATTGTTAATAGCCAGAAAAAAGGGGTTAGGACATAGAACAATACGCCAGGGAGACTGAAAGTACAGATAATGGGAATCTATAGAAACACAGAGTTTACTCAGACAATAGGTTGATCGACTAGTGTCTAATAGCCATAGTTTCGTCGAAACGGGTCAACGATCGTCAGGGCGAAAAATCGGGGTGACCTAAGAACCTATCAGATGCCCTCAGCCAGCGAGAAATTTGGTGGTAAGGGGTGTTTCCATAGCAACTGAAACGAAGAACCTATCGGGAGAACTATGACGTAGAATCTTGACATGGTAGGGCAGTATTTTCCAAGAATATCAAAAACTGACCAATCTCGAAATGAAGTAGGCGTGAAGAGCGCCAGAGACAAAATTTTGAGTAGGGACGAATTAATAAAACCATCTGTCCAGGCCGGCGGAAAGGGAGTCTACACGCAATTTTTGAGAGTCTACAGTCTACAGTCGACACTTAATTTTGAAACGGTCATGCTAAAGTTTTCAGACAGTTTACATTAATATTTTCAAGTAGTTTAACTTCAAGTGCGAGAGACGGTATATCATAAACTTTCAACAGTTTACGCTAATTATTCGGAGTTAGTAATTATTCAATGTTCAGAAGAGTACATTAAACGGCGGAACGCTAACTCGAGTTCGGAAGTTAAAACGGTAACAAGTAACTTAAAAGACTTAATAATACATTCATATCGCGATAGTGATATTGAACCGAAGTGCGAAGTATCGGACTTAGTTAAAATTATACCAAGTGAACAATCAGACCGTTACACCAACAGACATCATCACTTAACGATATACAAATCATTTGAACTTAATATTGTGTACGACACATTATCAACAACATAATGAACACGAAACATTAAACAAACTAATAAATTATATGAACGTTTAATGAAGCAGCGACAAATGAGACTAGACATGTATATTGACATTAAAACGAACTCACAGCATACACAGTAAGATGAAACATTGATGAACACTGAACTTCAATTATTCACATATGCAAACGCCCACGCGAGTGATCGGAAGAGAAGTGTTAAGTGATAGTGATAAAGCAGCTTACGACGGAATGTGTCTACGAGCCATCTTCATCACCAGAACGAGACTTCGTCAACAACTAATGGATATTCAATAACCAAGTAACCATTACTATTAATTATTCCTAATTAATAACTTCTACTGACCTGGTTTCTTTCAAAGAATTCACACCTGAGAAAATTATTAAGAAAAGTAATGAATAAATCTGACTAAGTAGTTAATGAACGTATAAACAAAAGCTTATTTGGGATTTAATGAACGCATTAAATAAGTAGAATATTGAATTGTAATATTATTTGATTTATATATGTATGTATGTTTCTTTGTTTTTCAGCATATATTGAGACATGTATTTGTTTATTATAAAATATGTATGTATTTCAGGTACAGCGACGTAACCTATGTACTATTATAATATGTTATGAATGATAATTAAACTAGTATTTTAGTTGATCATAAATATGCGTTCATTATTACCAATGCAACCCAAATATTAACCTAAAGTTTGAAGGAATACAAATAGATTTTAAGAGTTTCTTGTGTTCAATTAAAGTAAATGAATCGATAACTATCATCTATTAAATGATATCACGTATGTGTTGATGAGAATCAGAATAGTTAGACATAATGTTAAATGGTTGCCTCACACACAGCATGAAAAGAATCAATTAAAACAAGTAAATACACATTATTTATTGCACATGAATTTATATAAAATTCAGTACGGTATATAAACTGTGTTCCAACACGTGAGCATAGATAGTCAGAGTCATAAATAAGATTCAATTATACACATACATGTAAGAGATCGATAAATTTTGTATTTAAGAGCAAACACAATAACAATATTAATTACCACAAGTGTGATTTTACATTTACTACACATTTGCATAAATTGACATTTATAATTTACCACTAATCAAATATGCAAATAAAAGTTATAAATTAACATTTATAAATGGCTCCCAAAGAACGTGGGGCTCGGCAATCACAGATTAATTAATTAAATCACGGTTAGCATAATAAATAATCCCCAATCATTTATACATTTATAAATGGCGCCCATCCGCACGGCATGATACGTATTAACAAAGATTGTTAACACGTACAGCTTTGGTAAAGAACAGGCAGTAGAAGTAGTAGAGAAAGTAGTGTCATAGAAATAGAAGTAAGATAAGTGTTATTAGTGTAAGTCAGTTTGAATGATTACGCGTAGTAGGGCAAAAATGGCGAGCAATTCAGACAGTGTAGAATTTGACATTAATAACCAATTAGGCGCAGTAAATACAGAGGACAATACTACACCTAGTGAACCAAGTAGTGTGGTAGAGAGTCCAGAAGATAGGGCGCGAGGACAGACAGCGCAACTAGAAGATGGAACCCTACAAACGTTGATGGAGTTCATCCGTCAACAGAACGAAAAACAAGAAGAAAATATTAACAAATTAATTAGCGAGAAACAAGAAGAAAATAACAGAAAACTAGAAGAGAATATTAATAAATTAATTAGTGAGAAATTAGAAAAACAAAATGAAAAACTCGACCAGCATAAGGAAGAGATGACACAAATAAGGTCCGAGATACGTGACTGCCAGCAGACCTGGGAAAGAAAGGTCGACGAACTACAGAAGAAGCAAGATGATGTCGTGAGAGACTTGAGAGAAGAAGCCAACAAGAAGTACGTAGAAATACAAGAAAAACAAGAAAATGATCGTCAAGAATGGATGGCAGCAGTACACACTACCCAAACGACCGTTAAAAAGATTAATCACAAGTTCGATGTTCACGTTAAGGATTACAATAAGAAGCACGAAGAACTCAAGGCCGAGATACACGATACCATACTGCAGAAACAACAGGAGCAAGAAGGAACAAATAGTAATATTATACAGAAGTTGGAAGAAGTTGACGGTAGACAACGTTCAACAGAACAGAAGTTGGACGAGACTACGAAAGAGAAGACAACGAGGATCGAAGAGTTAAAAGGACATTTGACTAAGGTAAGAGAAAACCAAGAAAGATTGCAGCGACAATTGATGGAAGGTGAGTGTGGAATATTAAATCGAATTAACGGGCCTAACCACAATGATCTTAAATATAATGGCACGGACAGATTCCCTATGGAATTCCTCAAGGAATTGTCCGAAATCCAAGAGTTATACTATCCCGCTGACAATATTAAGTGGATTGGCAAACACCTGGAATTGGACGCAGGAATTTGGTGGCGAGTGATACGTAACCAAATATCAAATTTCGAAGAATTCAAGGAAGCGTTCTCTCTGAAATATTGGGGCCAAGAACGACAGGACAGTATCCGGGACCATTTGGAGTATGGCAGGTTTGATTGGCGCGGACCAGTTACTGCTATTCAATATATTGAACGCATCTTGTTGGAAAGCAGGCAGTTAACACCTACTCTGTCTGACTATCAGTTAATACGTAAGATATCTCGTCACTTTGGGCGCGATATCCAGCTCGCGGTGGTCACAAGAGGGATTGTGACGATACCAAACTTCGAATCTTTGATCATCGAGTATACACAGATTCAACCGAGAAATAATAGAGAGTCGAACTATGTGGCGGCAAACGAGGGAAGAAATGCCTATAGGGAAAGTGAAAGCGGTCCGAACAAAGGAAGCGGAATACAGAAGAAAATGTGGGGTGACAGACCGGCCATAAATAACCAGCACCGTAATGCAGACCGGCGCGCTGTCAACACAATAGAGTTTACGAATACGACGGCTGGCACATCGGGCATTCAACCCAAAAGGAACCGTCAACAACAAGAAGAGGAAAAAAAAATCCCTCCACCCATTAACGGAGATAGCCGTCAAAACAAATGACTACCAGACGAATATAATCCTACCGGACTTACGAAGCGATTTATTATGTAATGATGATGAAGAAATTTCTCAACGAATAATCAGGTGTCCAGAGATAAATATCAAGTTCAATAATAATGTTAGTGTACAAGCGTTGCTCGATACTGGATCCGTTATTGCCGGATTATCTGAGTCGTGGTTTCACCAAAACAAACATAACATTACACCTTATGAAATATTACCGATGTCTAACACATTAATAGTTAGCGCAGTTGGTAATAAATCAAAGCTAATCAGAAAACAAATATTATGTGATATCTATATTGAAGAAATTAAATATGAATGTGTTTTTCTCATAATACCAGATTTGATAAAACCTTGCATATTAGGAACCAATTTTCTTCAAGAAACAGGGTGTCTCATTGACATGGGAAGAAGAATCGTCGAGTTAAGAAGAGAGGATAACGAAGCGACGTACACGGTGCCTATGATGCATATAGAAGTGGTGGACGTAGAAGAAGAAGAAGAGATCATCAGAAACATTGACAAGAAGATAGAAAGTATTGAATGCGGAGATAAAGGAACGTTGGAAAGATTAAGGGAGATTCTAATAAGGAATAGCTGTTTATTCAGAGAATGCCCCGGAAGAATCGAAGGGTATGTCCACGAGTTTCGAGTCACCGACCAGACACCGTACTTCCAGAGAGGATGGCCTGTCCCATTAGCATATAAAGGGAAGGTAGATGATGAGATTAAGAAAATGTTACGGTATGGGGTCATTGAGAGATGCAACAGCGCATATATCAACCGACTTGTTACGGTAATTAAGAAGGACGGTAGTGTACGATTGTGTCTGGATGCGAGAAAGGTGAACAGCGTGACTATCCCGGACTACGAGGGTGCTCCTCCGATAAACGACATATTGGCGAGATGTGGCGAGATGAAGTATTTATCTACCGTCGATTTAACTAGCAGTTTCTGGCAAGTACCACTGAAGCCTGAGTGCCGGAACTTCACCGCTTTTATGTACGACGGCAAGTGTTATCGTTTTACAGTTACACCATTCGGACTGAGTACCAGTTCTGCGGCACTGACCAGGGGATTGGACACAGTATTGGACGATGAAGTTAAAGAGAGTACCATTATTTATGTCGACGATTGCCTGTGTTATTCAGAAAATTTAGAAACGCATTTGTTACATTTAGATTTATTATTATCCAATTTAAGAAGGGCAAATTTAACCATCAATTTGGAGAAGTCGCAATTCTTCAGACAAGAAATCGCGTACCTCGGTTATCGATTAACGACCCAAGGAATACGAGCAACGGACGAGAAGATCGATGCCATTATGAAGTTCCCTACACCTCGGAACCAAAAACAATTAAAAGGTTTCCTGGGTTTGACAAATTTCTACAATCGATTTACAGACAAATACGCTGAAACCACTAAACCATTACTTGAATTGTTAAGGAAAGGACAGAAATTTACCTGGACACAGGAATTAAATGAATGTTTTCAGCAGGTTAAAAGGTTATTCGTAGAAACAGTCATCTTAAAGTTTCCCCGAATAAACCAAAGATATTATATGCAATGTGACGCCAGCAACTTTGCATATGGCGGACAACTATATCAACTAGACGAGGAAGGAAAAATTGGAGTAATAGCTTTTACCAGCAAGACATTCAAGGGTGCAGAAATAAATTATTACACGACGAAGAAGGAGCTTTTGTGTATTGTACGATGTCTTGAGAGGTTCCGTATATACATACTAGGAAAACCGTTAACTATCATTACTGATAATAAGGCATTGACTTTTATGAATAAATGTCATTTAAACAACTCGCGTATTACACGCTGGATCTTGAGTATCCAGGAGTACAAATTCGACATTGTCCATTGTAAAGGTAAGGACAATATTATTGCTGATCTTCTGAGCAGAAATCCAGAAGATGCCACGGTAGAAGTAATTAGTGACAATATTTCCGAATATTTAATTAACCACCTGACAATCAAAATGGATAAGAAGGTAAGCAAGATCCTAATGGATATTGGAAGGTACCAAATTCAAGATAATAAGCTTAAGAATATTATTGATAAGATTAGGGAAGAGTGTATAGATAAGGAATTAAATAAATTTTATAGATTCGTCGATGAGAAATTGTATAGATTACGTAGGAGAGAGTGGAAACTATACGTACCGAACAGTGTGTCCGGCGAAATAATTGCTGAAATACACCGTATGTATGGTCATCCCGGTGCGAAGAGATATATCAAATTATTGCAGGAGTACTTTACCATAGACGGTATGTTAAAGAGGGTGAAAAATTACGTACGGGCTTGCGACACTTGTCAGCGAAAGAAAGATTCTGGTAACAGAAACTTGTTCGGAGGAACAAAAGCCATGATACCGTTACGCAAGGGTGACCTAGTGAGCGCCGATTATTACGGACCATTACCTGATTCGTCCGCCGGTGTCAGATATCTGTTTGTTATGGTTGACAACTTTACCAAATACGTACGACCTTTCACACTTCGAAGGGCAACGACCGTCGCTACACTGAGAAGAGTACACCAGTATTGTAAGGAACTGGCGTCTCCTAGAGTGATTATCACAGACAACGGAACGCAATTTTCATCTAAAAAATGGTTAGATGGATTAACTGAACTAAATATCCAACCACGATTTACCGCAATAAGGAACCCTTGTGCGAATCTGGCTGAAAGAATCAACAGACAGCTTGGGAACTTATTTAGGATCTTTGTTGGTGATCAACATACAAAGTGGTCGCGTTACGTACCAATCGTCGAGAGTTGTATTAACGAAACGTACCACGAGACGATAGAAGTAACACCGTACGAAGCTCAGCTCGGGAAGAAACCTACCAGAGCGTGGGAAAAATACATAAACAAGGATATACTCCTAGTTAAAGGGGTGTATCATAACCAAATATTTATCAAAATGAAGGAGAAGAGAGAAAAACAAGCAAAATTATGTAATAAGGTCAAGACCATTACAAAATTCAAAATTGGTGAGAAAGTGTTAATCAGAACGTATCATCAATCGGACGCGGTCCAGAAAAGAATTGAAAAATTTTGCGAACTGTACTGCGGACCATATAAAGTGCATCAAATTCTCGGAGAAGCTACTTATCTACTCGTTGATTGCGATGATGACAAGAAACTCCGTGGAAAATTTAATGCCAGACAATTGAAAAAATACTATGAATCAGAGAATTGAAGATGAAGGAAGAGGAAGAAATTGAAGAAGATGTCTTAAGAAGCTAGGCGATGCTGATGGATCAACTGCGTTAGGGTAATTGACGCGGCGATATCATTCAAGCTGGCTTAACCAAGAAAGTTATGTACTTTAATTGTTAAAACATAATATAAAAATATATTTAGTTAATTAAGCAATAATTAAATGTTAGATAATAAGATAAATTAACATTTAGTGTGACATTTTATAAAAATATTGCAGTGAATGCAAAGGACATTTTAATTGCTATTATTTGATTTATATAGTAATAAGTTACAAGGACAAAGTGAAAAAATGGACACTTAAAATCAAATAAGTGGTATTATTCAAAAGAACTAGATAGTAAATGAACTTTATTAATGTGAGTGTATATAATTAGTAGGCTAAGAAGGTAAATGATGCTATCATAAAGTAGGTAAATCATTAAAACAAAATGTATTACTTGTATGTAAATTATTAAAATAATCACAACTAACGTAGCGAAGGTATTAATTAACAATCTAATTTTAAATAACATTTTAAAATATTTTATTGGTAGGATCATTAGTAATGCACAAAGGTATAGGAGATTTTCCTTGATGTCATGTAAAGTGTTACATGGAACTGATTGATTGTTTGATAATATCTTGTGAGTATGATATTTTAGAAAGTAAAATTTCATTCAATTGATTAAATTAATTGCTCATTGAATTTATGATTTGTCTTATAATTATAAGGATAAGGTATTTATATGTAAATACGATAATGTGAAATGCGTTCAGCTATCCCAAATAGCTAGCAATAAATTCAGAGAACCGATTGAAACCAAAAGGGGGTGTACCACTTGTAATATAAGCTTTTGAAAGTAGGTTATCATGTATTGCCTTCCCCTGAAGAAGATGAACACGGCGAGGCGACGTACAGGGCGCAGAATTTAGATTTGAGTTGTTCCCTGAGGTCACATCGTCAAATCGAAATTGAGGACACTGTAACGAGCAGAAAATTTTAAAAATTTTTAAATTTTCACCTCGGCAGAGTACGTTCACACGAGGCTGTGTCAACGACTTATGGTGGAGCAATAAATAAGGAGTAATGAGAAGGTGTCAGTGAAGCGTCGCTGACTTGACAATAGAAACACATTAAGTTCAATCCAACTATAGAATTTGGTGGCGTAAGATGACAGGGAAAGTTTCGTCCAGAATTATTGCTCTCCGCAGCTGTAACAAAGTAAGCGAGGACATTCACACCAGTACCGAGAATTGTAGCAGATGTTGACCATGTTACGTCAGTAGACGATAAGCGACAAAAACGAGTGAAACTCCATACTAAAATGAAACGGATGCGCTGCACCTTAAGAAACAATACTGGAAGATAGGCTGACAAAGACTAAAGTCATGTTACGCAGCTGGAGGTATCGTCTAATTGACAGACAAGAATTTACGAAGGGAAAGTTGGGGTGACTTCAACGACCAGCAGATGTTCAAAAATTGTTAATAGCCAGAAAAAAGGGGTTAGGACATAGAACAATACGCCAGGGAGACTGAAAGTACAGATAATGGGAATCTATAGAAACACAGAGTTTACTCAGACAATAGGTTGATCGACTAGTGTCTAATAGCCATAGTTTCGTCGAAACGGGTCAACGATCGTCAGGGCGAAAAATCGGGGTGACCTAAGAACCTATCAGATGCCCTCAGCCAGCGAGAAATTTGGTGGTAAGGGGTGTTTCCATAGCAACTGAAACGAAGAACCTATCGGGAGAACTATGACGTAGAATCTTGACATGGTAGGGCAGTATTTTCCAAGAATATCAAAAAACTGACCAATCTCGAAATGAAGTAGGCGTGAAGAGCGCCAGAGACAAAATTTTGAGTAGGGACGAATTAATAAAACCATCTGTCCAGGCCGGCGGAAAGGGAGTCTACACGCAATTTTTGAGAGTCTACAGTCTACAGTCGACACTTAATTTTGAAACGGTCATGCTAAAGTTTTCAGACAGTTTACATTAATATTTTCAAGTAGTTTAACTTCAAGTGCGAGAGACGGTATATCATAAACTTTCAACAGTTTACGCTAATTATTCGGAGTTAGTAATTATTCAATGTTCAGAAGAGTACATTAAACGGCGGAACGCTAACTCGAGTTCGGAAGTTAAAACGGTAACAAGTAACTTAAAAGACTTAATAATACATTCATATCGCGATAGTGATATTGAACCGAAGTGCGAAGTATCGGACTTAGTTAAAATTATACCAAGTGAACAATCAGACCGTTACACCAACAGACATCATCACTTAACGATATACAAATCATTTGAACTTAATATTGTGTACGACACATTATCAACAACATAATGAACACGAAACATTAAACAAACTAATAAATTATATGAACGTTTAATGAAGCAGCGACAAATGAGACTAGACATGTATATTGACATTAAAACGAACTCACAGCATACACAGTAAGATGAAACATTGATGAACACTGAACTTCAATTATTCACATATGCAAACGCCCACGCGAGTGATCGGAAGAGAAGTGTTAAGTGATAGTGATAAAGCAGCTTACGACGGAATGTGTCTACGAGCCATCTTCATCACCAGAACGAGACTTCGTCAACAACTAATGGATATTCAATAACCAAGTAACCATTACTATTAATTATTCCTAATTAATAACTTCTACTGACCTGGTTTCTTTCAAAGAATTCACACCTGAGAAAATTATTAAGAAAAGTAATGAATAAATCTGACTAAGTAGTTAATGAACGTATAAACAAAAGCTTATTTGGGATTTAATGAACGCATTAAATAAGTAGAATATTGAATTGTAATATTATTTGATTTATATATGTATGTATGTTTCTTTGTTTTTCAGCATATATTGAGACATGTATTTGTTTATTATAAAATATGTATGTATTTCAGGTACAGCGACGTAACCTATGTACTATTATAATATGTTATGAATGATAATTAAACTAGTATTTTAGTTGATCATAAATATGCGTTCATTATTACCAATGCAACCCAAATATTAACCTAAAGTTTGAAGGAATACAAATAGATTTTAAGAGTTTCTTGTGTTCAATTAAAGTAAATGAATCGATAACTATCATCTATTAAATGATATCACGTATGTGTTGATGAGAATCAGAATAGTTAGACATAATGTTAAATGGTTGCCTCACACACAGCATGAAAAGAATCAATTAAAACAAGTAAATACACATTATTTATTGCACATGAATTTATATAAAATTCAGTACGGTATATAAACTGTGTTCCAACACGTGAGCATAGATAGTCAGAGTCATAAATAAGATTCAATTATACACATACATGTAAGAGATCGATAAATTTTGTATTTAAGAGCAAACACAATAACAATATTAATTACCACAAGTGTGATTTTACATTTACTACACATTTGCATAAATTGACATTTATAATTTACCACTAATCAAATATGCAAATAAAAGTTATAAATTAACATTTATATGGGGTACGATAGTCGACTTTTCACTGGAGTTATTTATATTCTGACAAGATTCAGTACTTTATTTGGTATTTCCTTAATCACTGCAAGCCAATTGTTAGTTGCATTTTGTGCAGAAATTATTGATTTATGAACATGGCTAGAAAGCATTAAACCTTTTTCTAGGAACAAAGTTTACTTCTTCATAGCAGTTAGTTGTCCTTGCATTCTCCTGTCAATGTAGACTGATGTCTGTTCTACACATATCTACACATACTAGATTGATTTATAAACAGGGCTGTTTTAGCAGAAAAGGAAGAGATAATGCATGAAATGATTTGAATTTAGTATGCGAGGAATATGGAATGAGGATTAATAAGGGATAACTAAGTGTATAGTGATTAGCAGAGGAGGAAAAAGGGCAAACATAAAGATAGGGCAAGACAAAATACAACAGGTGGAGTTGTTTAAATATCTTGGAAGCTTGATAAATGGAGATATGTCCTGAATTCCAGGATTAGAGCAAATATCGCTATAGCAAAAGAGGGATTTAATGGGAAGAAAACACTGCTGTGGCAAAATTATAAGAATTTAAGAAAAAGGTTGGCCAAATGTTATGTTTGGAGCGTTGCTTTATGTGGTGCAGAGACATGGACTCTGAGGAAAGAGGATGAGAATAGATTGTGAGTTGTGGGTTTGGCGAGCAGTGGAAAAAGTGAGGTGTGTTGATAAAGTAAGGAATGATGAAGTTTTAAGAAGAATAGGGGAAGAGAAGAATATCCTGAAGGTAATAGAAAATAGGAAAAGGAATTGGTTAGGTCATTGTTTAAGAAGAGACTGCTTGCTGACAACTGCCATGGAGGGTGTCATAGAAGGAGAAAAAAGAATGAAGTTAATAGATAACATTAAAACTACAGGGTGTTACGAAGGAACGAAAAGAATGGCATGCGATAGGACAGCTTGGAGAGCTTTTACCATTTGAAGACCTGCCTTAGGGCAGAAAACCAAATAATAAACTAATATGAACAACCACTGCCGGCTGTCGTAAATATTGAGCATCCGAAACCTTAATATGTTAACTGTAATATTTCCAAATTGCTAACATTTTACTTTTTATAAAATTAAGAGTTAAAAATTATAACGCAAACAAATAAGCAACGTTAGAAGATCTGCTCCGTTCCTCAAGTGTGTGTGTGTGTGTGTGTGTGTGGGTGTTGAAGGAGATAGGGCGGCTGCTTTTGGACAGTGTAACTGATGTTGGAATAGTCGATGTGTGCCCGTTTTACGTCACGGTTCTGAAGTTAACTATTTATGATTCGATACAGACTTCGTGTGACCCAGTTAAGGAAACTGCTACGAAAACATCACTAGTTCTTTTGAGATAACGTGTACGAGCTACGTCTGGCTTTCCTACAGAATGTTGACTTTCCTGCTTACGACCAGTTTCCTGGCGCATTTGAATTGTAAATTTCAATTAAGGTTCTGTGCAATTACCGTAATTGACAGTTCAGCATTATGTGTCTGTTTTCTGTTTACCTGCATGTCTCTATTCAGACGGGAAAACTTATTTCTATTTGCCGCTCCCTTGTTCTTGTAAAATATGTTAACAAACAAACAAATCAACGCAGAGGTAAGGAACGCTTTTACAAAATCATCGGTATGGAGCACACTGTTTTATGGAAGTGAGACGGAAGGCCACCACTCAAAGCAGCAGACATCTGTATATGCGGAAAATAAGAAGTACCGTAAGGAAAACTAATTTATGGGGATGAAGAAGAAAAGAGGTTACTACGTGAAAGGAGAATTTTACATTTACAGTTCGGTCCGTGTGGCAGAATAACCTTAACACGAGCATTCCTGATGTCGAGCTCTTAGAAATAAAACGACGAGGAAGACATTGGAAAACTCTTTGAAAGATGTCAAGGTAAGAAGGAGATATGAGAGTTGTCTGCAAATGGAGAGAACAGCAGAAATAACAGGCACACATTGTAGCGACAAAGCTTATTATAACAAAACTTATTTACGTTATTACTCTAGACTTGTGTCTGTCGAAAAGTTTATTGTAATGACAAAGGACTAACCATTGGTTTAGTGTGGCGTACATTTGTCTCATTGAATTAAAAAAACTTAATAATCTCCCGAATTCATATCCGTCTCCAATGACTCTCCATCTATATCTTCTTTTAATGAGTCAGGTTCCACAATTTAATATGCAAATTTAACTTTATTTAACATTAACATTATGTATTTCTATGGTTCATTTAGTAACTCTGATAAATAAGTCTTGAAAGAACATGAATCTTTGGTTTCTATAGGTTTTTTTTATCACACGATTATTTATTTCAATTTTAATTTTCTTTCGATTAACTTAAAAAATATATATTAATACATATTACCACTGTGATAAATTAATTAAATGTAAAATTGCAATTATTTTATTACTGTTTTCTCAAAACGTCTGACAGTCTTATTAAAGTTAAAAATGAAAACTAGTCCGTTGAAATGTTCTGACTGCATTTACGTAACTAAGATAATTTTTTTAGATACGCTTTGTGTGAGATTAATTTTTTTAGTTAGAAGTCTTCTTAACATCAAATCAGGGACTGGCCCTGTCGTAATAAATGTAATCGTATTGCTGCGATGTTCTCAGATATTATCTGAGAGGAAAGAAAACCAAATCTGCCGGAAGGCAATAGTGACGTAATCACCACTGAAACAAAAGTTTTTTCTGGTTATATTTAATGGTTGTATTTAAAAGAGGACCTAACAGACATCGTAAATAAACTTTGTTCTGCAAAAAACTTTTGTTTCAAGTACGATTAAATTTGTAATATCAGCTTTATTAAGAAAAATAACTAAGTAACTTTACATATCTTGATTTGATTAGATAAGTCTAAAAAGCACAAAGTCTCCAGTAGGGTGAACGGTACGTTTAAAATAATTCAGCCCAAGTTACGGAAATAATCTCTTGTGTCTATTTCTTATTGGCTGTCACTACGTTGTCCTTGTCTTGTAGTGTTTTTATAATTTAATTGTACGAGGGCCAATAAAGAGACAAACAGTTGTAGAGGAATAACGGTTAACAGGCGGAGTATGGTAGTGTTACAACTGTAAGCTAGCATCCCTGTGATAAGTTCTGATCAGCCGATTAGAACTATATTGTTTATAACCTCAAATTCTCATTTAATGACTGGGAATCCTCTTGAGGTTTCGGAATTAGTTGAGCAACGTGCAGTGATCCGATTTTTGTTTTCTGAATGTGAAAAGGCGGCTACAATTTACTCTCGAAAATGAAAAACGAAATTAAACTAAACAAAATGAAAAAAGCCGTATGACCTCAGAAATTTATATAAATGGGTAGAACAGTTTAAGAACGGTCGAACTTCAGTGACTGACGAACACCGTTCTGAACGTTCAGTTGAGGTTTCAACTTTTGTAATTGTTTTAGAAGATCGGCGGACAATAAACAGTACCTGCTTACCAGTAAAGTAAAGCCGGCAGTGATGTGGAAACACAGGCCCGGATTTCCCACTAGGCACACTAGGCACGTGCCTAGGGGGCGGCAGGAGTATTTGTATTGGCACTTGCAATACGGGTAAATTGAAGAAAATGGTTTTGAAATAACCTTTAATTATATCATTGAATAACACGGTATTGACACAGGGCCTATCAATACCGGTGGCCGGAGCGGAGCACGGTCGTATATTCTGGATACTCCGTTGAAATTCTTGTTCGCTTTTTTGCCGAGTAAAATAGTTTGTTTCGATATCGCTGTTTTAAAAAGAATTAAATCATGTGTTACATCCACAATGAATGAGGAAAACTCAACTCACTCTCAATCCTGCATGCTGAGACAGAACTTTTAAACAGTGAGCAAATGAACTTTGAAGGCCTTATTGAAGAATTTTTACTGATCAAAGCAGAACGAAAGCCAACGTAAAATCAAGCCATTTGTGTAATTTGGGATCTTATTTAATCACTCTTAAATAATTTATTCTATTAATCCAATTTACATTACTTTCATTGATTTTACTATGTTTGATGGTAAAACCAAACCATGTAGGTCTACAATAAACCTATAAAAAGAAAGTAGGCCTACGTATATTACTTGTTATAAAACTAATCTATGTGTTATTAACTAAAGTGTACACGTAAATAAATACTAATAAAAGTTAAAAAATGTAGTCTTTTTCACAATTCCATCACATTTCCCTTTTAGATTTAAGATAAAATGAGATATTTTTAATAGAGATAGTTAAAATGACTATTTTCAGCAACTTTTTTTCAGCAGTCAAGGAGAATTTAATATATAGATGTTACTTGTTGGGAGGGGGCGGCGCTAACAATAGTGCCTAGGGGCGGCAGGACACCTAATCCGGGCCTGTGGAAACATCCTGGATTTCTGCGTAAAAGCGTCATTCTCCTTCATGATAACGCCTGTCCATATATAGCTCACTTAACACGTGAAACCTTCAATAAATTGAATCGGGAGATTCTACCTCACCCCGTCCAAACTTGGCTTCATCTGATTTCCACTTATTTGGTCCACTCAAGGAGGCGTTAAGTGGTACGAAGTTTCATGACTACGACGAGGACAAAGATAATTTCCTAAATGGCTCCGACATCAACATAAAGATTTCTTGGCATCAGGCATAAAACAAGCTTATTCAGAGATAGGGAGACTGTATTAATGTTGCTGGGGATTATGTTGAAAAAATAAAAAATTTCTCACACTGATCAAACAAACAGTTTTTCTTCTACAACGATTAGTCTTTTTAATTAATGAATGATCCTCGTATTTTTCATTTTGTGATACTTTATGTTCTAAATAATAGACTCGTGTTAGGTTCTGTCTTTATCTGGATACATTCGTATAAGGATCGCAGGTATTACGTGGTAGGCCTACATAGTGAACGTTACAGAAGCTATGTTAAGTTAGGAACGAATGACAACCACCGCTTAAGAACCTAAACCAAAGAAATGCATATAAAGTTAGATAGCGAAGTTACATTCCCTTCTAGACCTTCAGACCTTCACTTCTAAACGGGACATTTACTGTTGTTTCTCTCATAACGCGCGGTGTCCCTACATCGCTGCTGGTTCGGACTCTACGCTATCGCTGGGTATAGCGCTGGAGACCGTAAATTGTAGTATCTCGAAGGGAGCGACAAACGCCACTCGAGCGTCCTGAAAGCAGATGGCAGTCTTTCAAACGATGTAGGGTGAGAGGGTAGGTGAGTTACCGAACGCTCCTCCGCTCTGATATGGAGGTACTAACGGAAAAGTAAAAATTCTCTTGCTAGATCCACCATTCTGTAA
The DNA here is from genome assembly GCA_034769895.1 of Magicicada septendecula. Lineage (NCBI taxonomy): Eukaryota > Metazoa > Arthropoda > Insecta > Hemiptera > Cicadidae > Magicicada > Magicicada septendecula. Next base: position 89,381,066 of record CM068369.1, on the reverse strand, counting down.
ATAATCTCGTTGGCGGGTCCTCTCTTATTAAAGACATCATTGATATAAATCAACAGGGCAAGATGAGGTTATTTCAACCAGATTATTGCAGAAAGCTAGCAATACCATATGTGAATGGACCAAAAAATGGAAAATTAAACTGAACCAAGCCAAGTCGGCACACATTAATTTCACCAATAAAAGATTGAATAATCTTCCATCATTGGTCATAAATGGAACGGTAGCTCCTTATGAAAACAAAGGCAAATACCTAGGTATGACATTAGAAACCAAACCGAGATGGAAAGAGCATGTAAAAAGAAAAAGAGGAAGTTAAAATAAAATTCCGACAATATAAATGGTTCATAGGAAAACATTCCAACCTGTCTTTATACAGTAAAACTCTGATCTATAGTCAGATAATTAAACCCACCTAGTTGTATGGAATTCAACTCTGGGGGTGCGCGAAAGATAGTAACATCAGGTTAATATACAAACATTCCAAAACAAAGTTTAGCGGACCATGGTGAATGCATGTTAGTAACGCCGATATCCACAGAGATCTATGTATTCCAACAATTAAAGAAGAGAATAAAAGGTTCTTGAATTTCGTTGTCCATGACGTGTCCGTTTCTTAACTAAATATAATTATTTCACTACGACTCGGAACACAAAAAGTTTTATGGGTAAAAACGTAAAAGCTTTACCTTACAACCTGAACCGGTTTTCACTTTTAAAAAGCTTCTTCAAAAACGATTTACGTAGGTAAAGCTTTTACGTTTTTACCCATAAAACGTTTTGTGTTCCGAGTCGTAGTGAAATAATTATATTTAATAAAAGGTTTGCTGGACAATCAACACGTGTTCCGAAGACTGAAGAGAACAAAGCCATTGTTTTATGTTATAAAAGCAAAGCATTTTGCGCAGGTGAGTGTTTAGTTAAGAACCCCAGAACTAACTAAAGGATGTAATTGGACTTAATTTGGCTGATATGTACTTGGTATTAAGAGGTATTAGAGATAAGTTGATGGTTGGTCTTACATACCAGTTTTAACATGTTAAATGCAATAATAATAAAAAAAAATTGATATAAATCTGGCACCGTTAAGCTCATGGACTGGACGTGGATCTCAACAAGTCTAAGGGACAAAGAAGCTCAACACTTCAACTACACGAGATATTGCACTGTAATCACCAAGTGTTAGAGATATTAAATTACACGATGATTTAAAACCCCTGTCAGGTAGGCTAATTAAAGATGTTTGTTATCAACAATTGTAAAAATGATTCTTGCAGCCTTGACGCTTGTTAACGAGTATGCTGTACTATTTCTGTAGTATTATGCTGTACTGTTGAAATACTTGCTGTTTTATGTTTTCAACAGTGTTTATAAATAACATATAGCGCGCGGCATAAATACTTGACGGCTTTTGAAATGAGACAGCACAGTAAATAATTACAAATAGTTAATATCTATTCGTATTCCCAGCATAAACACGCAGGATTCCCATTATCTCTGCTACAATAAAAAATTCAGCTAAAAGTAATCAAGTATGGAAAATACCATTATGTCGTCGGTTTTTGTCAACACGCTTCCGGAGATGTCTATGAAACTTCTCAACGCAGACTAGAGCATGTTTTTTGGTATGGCAGTTATCTCGCGTTGAGTTACTACTCTTAGTTCTGGTAATGAGCGTGGGTTGGCTAAGTAAACTATGGATATCAAGTAACCCAGAGGCAGTGGCGTGGAGTGGGTACATAACATCTGTTGCCGGTTGTGATAGGCCTAAAACTTAACCTAAAAATTAATTCGAATTTTTTCTAGTACCAAGTGTTCTTTTCAGAGCATTTTCTATTATCCGCTGGGAGAAGAAAAGGGTCTCGGTTCAACGGAATCTGACTCTCATTATACTTACACAGAATAAATCAGAACACAAATAATCGAATTAGAAACAATAAAGACAAACAGAGAAACACATGATTAAACGAACAAAACACAAATAGGTAGGTAGTATCTGCTGCACATCAGTTCCGAAAACGAACATAGCTACTAACTGTGAGTTTTGCCGGTTTATACAGCGGCAACACGTTGGGTGGACGAATATGTTCCTCCTCCACAGTTTTTACTGTGAAACTACTAGGAGGAGGTCAATCGCCGTACGCAGTAAAACATTGCCGATGTTTGAGCCGGCAACACGGTGCAAGTGCCCAACAGTTCGCAAGCAACGCGACGCTTTTCTTCAAGTTTCCCTACTAATATTGTTCGGATTTCAAATTATTCAATAACTAAAGTATTTGTTCTGTGATATAATTAATATTATTTTAATATTAATGCCGCTGGCAACAGCGTTACATGGACGCCAAGCTACTGCCCAGAGGGAAAACTCACATACCGAAAGAACGGGGTGGTCAAACACGACGTCTTCGCGGAAAGGAAATTAGACGTCCTGGAAACAAACTCCCAGCACTTCCATCGAAACCCTTGATGTGTGAGGAGTGTGCCCCGTCCTGTTGGAACTACAGTTTGGCTCGCTTTATGCGCTTTCTGCCTGCGATGGTCTGAGACGAAGGTAGTTTTGCATCATCAAAATGTACCGGTATGCGTTCACTCCAACTTCCTCAAAAAAAAAAAAAAAAAAAAAAAAAAAAAAAAAACATCAATCACCCCAAATTTTGACACCCCACACCACTCGTTATCAGTGTTGTGTGAAGTGGACGCACGTGAAGTTACATATAGGCATATAGGCACGAGACAGTGTTTCCTGATCAGTCAGTTATCAATTATCAGTTACCCAATGCATGATTAACCCCCATTAACAAGTATAGCTAAGTTGTCTAGAGAGGGGAGAGGAGAGACAACATGATAACAGTACACCGTCTCACTCATGTACTGTCTCTGTCACACACATGTTTCCATTGTTCTCGCCAGTCTTGTTGCAGTCGATGTTCACACTATGAAACACTGTACAAGACTGTTGTGCGCATGTGCGAAATGACTGAAAATTTTGTTAGCCTCGCAACGAGGTGTTTGTCTACTGCGCATCGAGACCCGAGTGTTCAATTTACATCGTCTTGCCTCTACCAATAACCAAATTTTCAGCATATCACACCCTCTACTTTTCAATATACTCTGCGAAAACTCAACCTTTTTTTCCCAGTCACGAGGAATCAATTCATGGAAGATAATCATTTAGTAGGGACAGAAGCGTAAGCCAAATGCAGAATTCTTCCGACAGTTCGATCGGAGATTTGGAGAAACGAAGACGTACAGAACGGCGAGGGAATGACGTGTCTCAGACCTTCAATACGTTCAGGGATTCGTACGGATTGCGGACTTCCTGTTGGTTTTCATTTAGTTGCTACCGCTGTCCTTCTGAAATTCACCGCCCGCAACAATATCGTGTTCCGAGTAGACACCCGACCATGACGACCAACGTTGAAATGTTGACGAAATCTTCTCTGAGTGAGCACCAACAGATTCATGTTTTTTAAAAACGTTTCAACAGTGAAAACGCGCTGCGTCGCGTCCCACGGCTCCATGGCAACTGGAATGGCAGCGAGTGAGTGTCATGTCCGCCACCCCGATCGTCACAGACCTCTCCGCGTGACACGGTAACAAAACGAAAACCGTCAGATATTTCTGCCGCACCCTTGAGTACTTATACAATATATGCTATGTGAAATTATTTATACTGTTAAATATAGGTAGACAGAAGTGGCGTGTGGTCAAGGGAAGCAAGTGAAGCACTGCTTTACTAAAGATTGATGACACACTAACTGCAATTATTATGTAGAGTAAATGTAGTTAATTAATTGAATTGAATCTAATTTTAATTAACCAAAATAAAAATTCACTGCAAATATTTAACGTAACTAAGTAGACTACAGTACCTTCATTCGCTGACACTGCTACGGTAGGTGAAGAAAATGTGTCTCAACGTGAGATACCCTTGTGTAGAGAGATGCTCGCGCACTTAGAGCGACATAGAAAACCACCACTGCAGTGGTCACTAACTGATGCTAGCTTCAGTTGAGTTGGACTGCATGGTGTTGAGTTTGCTGGTATCGCTGTGTGTGTTATGTTTTATTTAGTACCATATTTAAACCACAGGCGTTATAGATTTTTAATATAGGTATAGTTATAGTTATAGAAGTTATAGTTATGCCTTATTAAATAACTCGTCTTCCGTTTTATTTACGTTGCATTTAAACGATATAGGCCTACATTTTATTTGAAGTTACAGACGTTTTAGAATAGAATTTTAAGAATTTCAGTGTTGGTTTAAATACTTTCTACATTGCCAGTTTGTATAATAAAAGACCTTTTGGTAGTGCCATTTTCTTTCCCGATATTTAACGAAAAAACTGGTAGTCCGACCCCGGAATCTTTCAAATACCCAACAAATGCACAGGAAATGTGAATGGTTGGCTGGTAGAGCTGATCTAAACGCACAATTTTGCTGGTATTGTTTGTTGTTTGGAAAGGACAGGAACACTAACTGGATTCAAACATTTAAGAAACCTAGTTAAATCTGTTGCTGGCCATGAAATTACTGTGAATTATCTCCATCAACATTGTGTATTGCTGCTTTCGGTCAGCGTAGAATAGAAACTGCTTTAGAAGACCAATTTAAATCGGAGATGCCGGTTCACAACCAGAAGGTTCGACTCAATAGGAGACTAATAAACACTGTTTGCTTTTTAGATAAATAAGAATTACCATTTCGGGGATACGATGAAACGGAAAACGTATTTAATCGAGGCAATTACGTAGAACTTCTAAAGTACACAGCCAAATGTAATATAATATCCGTCTTTCTGCGGATAAAATGGAAACATCTAATGTATTTAGGGGACTGTCTACTCGAATACAAAATTATCTCATTGAAGCGGTTAGCTCAGCTCCTTTAGTGGCTATAAAAAATGAAATAAAGGAAGCAAACTTTGTAGATGTATTAGTAGCTGAAATCACAGACGTTTCAAATAAAACACAATTCTCTTTAGTGTTGCATTATCGGTAGCCTTACGATGGAGAAATCAAAGAGAGTTTTTTAGGCTTTACTGAATTAAGTTGTGATCGACATGCCCAGGCTATTACAGAACTCATTCGCCAGTTGTTGACTGCATTTGAATTTGCAGGGAAAACTAGTCGCTCGAGCGACAATGGCAGGAAATTTTGATGACGTACAGACCTAAGTACGATATCGGATACAACTCAGCTTCACCAAAATTGTTACCCGCCGCACGCCACTGGTAGACAGTAAAGAATTAAACGTTTATAACTATTAGTTTGTTGATGTTCCTTTTTATATTCCTTTGTATAAGAATGAAGACTGGCCCATATTATTCAGTTGTCTATTTCTCCGTATCCCTCGTTTTGCAGCACTTTCTCGAATTATTTCTGTACGATAATCACCATTATCTTAAAACTGTAGGCTATAATATTGACTCCAGATGAGATTTCATCTGGTTTTGAGACTTTCATTGATTTTCTGTTTCTGACTGTAGTACATAGCCTGTGGATATTTTGGTTGAATTGTTAACGATTCCTTGAATGCTGACTGGTTATTCGCCTTGTCTGCACAGTGTTGTTTCCATATTTTAGCTAACGTGGCTGCGTCCGTCACAGTGTTTCCTTTTTTTCAACCTTTCGTGATTTGGTTTCATGATTTTCATACATCCAAAGGCCAACGAAATATTACAGATCGTTCATCTAATAGTATTTAAAGTCTGTATGCCTGCTGAAGAGCAGGCTACTTCGTTATTTAATAACGTTTTGTGCGATTTTGATTGGTCTTCACTGTAAGACCTTGTCAAATCGAAAAAACCATAACACATATATGTGCCGTGTAAGCGGGTTTGAAAAATGTCACTATATCGTTTCTACCAAAGTGTGATTGTTATTAATCGATCAAATTTGTGTATCAATTAACAAATGATGAATTTATTAATATCGACTTAACTTCGCGTGTTTACAGAATATCAAATGGAAAATACCAACATATGAAAAATTAACTGTATAAATAACTAAAATATTTTTCTGAACAAAAAACTGTTCAAATATTATGGATTTAATATACTGAATTTAAATCTATTGAAATTGGTATGAACTACCAAACTAAATCGACTAAATCATATTTTTTGTATTACGTATCTTTAACTCTAACAAATTTGGTTTCTAACCTGAATTTCACATTCCCTGTTTCTATGTACTATTTCCTTTTCCATAAGTTAAATAGATTCCTGTATGTTCAATATAATATTTAATCCTTGGGTCACTTCCTTTTTGGTTTTTCGTCTGGATTTAAGAGAGAAAACTCTCCTTCCAAAAATTCACAGATATCCTGAATATCTCTTCTTATTAAAATATCAACACTTCAACGCTTCTTTTACCAGCCATAATTATTAGTCTACATAATTATTAGCTAGTTATTATTTATAAGCGTCTGCTTCGTCATTATTAGAATCGCCTAAAATAATTTAAGCACTGGCTATAAGTACTAGTAGTAGTAGTGGTGGTGGTATTCTGATACTTAAAACCGCTTATTTTAATGCGATGCTAAGCGAAAACTTAGTGTATACCCTGTTACTACTTTCTTTTAATAAATTATTTTCGTTTTACCACAGGCAGCATTGTAGCTACATATTACTCATTGTAACATGTATTTTAAACTATCAGAAATTACGTTTTAGCAAAGACTACAGGATTCAAGAAGAAATACTACCACACCTTCAATATCTTTGACCTTACAGATTCAAACGTTTAAAGTAAACTTTAGGTTTGCTTACGTTTCTGATGTAAACTATAAAATTATATTTTATTTATACTTCTAATTAACGACAGACACAATACACATGACATGACGTATTTAACCTTCATCGACCTGGAAAAAGCTTTTGATAGGGTTGATTGGGAGTTCTTATTTCCGGCAATGAGGAATTTTTAACTTGATTGGAATGATAGAAGACTGATTTTGAATTTGTACAAATTGCAGGAGACTGAAATTGATGTAAGCGGCTGCAAAAAAAGAAGCCAGAATAAGAAAAGAAGTCAGACAAGAATGTCCTATGTCTCTATTTTTGTTTAACTTATTTATTGAAGAGGCTATCACAAGAATGAAAAGAAAAACCAAAGGCATTCAGATTGATGGAAGGCGTATTCATAGTATCCGCTTTGCAGACGTTATAGTAATAATCTCAGAATCAGTAAAAGAAATGAAGAGAATGTTAGAAATCTTGCGTGAAACCCTAGGGAAACTTAAATTAAAGATTAACAAGAAGAAAACAAAAACAACTGTGATAGGGAAGAAGAAAGACAATGTAAAACTTGATATTAAATTGGGTAATACAATTTTAGAACAGGTTGAAAATTTTTGCTATTTGGGGAGCACCATCTCTTGTGAAAATCGATATGGGACAGAGATTAAGAGAATAGGTCTAACAAAGTAGGCGTTTCAGAACAAAAGGAATTCACTTACAAATAATCTCTCAAGTATGGAGGTAAGGGAAAGGTTTGCAAAAACATTTGTGTAGAGTGTCTTAACTTATGGGTGTGAGGCGTGGACCCTCGGCAAAATAGAAAGCTGGAAGCAATGGGTCTGGAGGAGAATGACGGGGACGAGTTGGATGGATAAGAAAAGTAATGAGAAAGTCCTCGCAGAAGCGAATGAAGACAGATCACTTTTAAAAATGATTGGGAGAAGAAGGGCAAAATTGATGGGGTACGTGTTACGACACGATCAATTCTTAAGTAACATTTTTGAAGGAAAGGTGTTGGGGTGTAACCAAGAGGACGACGAAGAGCATCGATCTTCAAAGACATGGGAGAGGCTGATTTCCTATCGTACTGAAATTTAAAGAGGACAATGATGGAGAGAGAGACGTGGCTGACTCGACAAGGCATAGCCTTTAGATGATGATGATGATGATGATGATGATAATACACATTTCTAAATATCGCGTCCATTACTGACTAATAATTTTTGTTAACAATCTTTTGTGACGACGGCCTCTTCCAGCCTAGTAGTGTGTGAGAAACCAATCGTTTCTGGAAGTCTATCAAGCAATGATGAAAAATATCACATGTTCCCAACGTCGGTGTATACTATATGGATCGCGTGCTGACAGGCAAAGTGAACGGCAGAAAACGTTCTGAAGCACGTACAGCTTCTCCCATTGGCGGGGGGGGGGGGGGGAATAAACTCAATTTGACAGTAAACTCAGTGCCAAAAAATGATTATATCAGCTTGCAAAAACTTTGCCGGCACAGTGTTTAGAAAACATATTTCAAACAATGATTTTTCTGAAGACAGCCCATGAAGTGAAACTTATCAAATTAATAGGGACATTATTTTATAAAATCTTGTGCTATGATATTGCTAAGGAAAAAACCGCTGCAGCTACCTTCTCTAAGCTTGGTGTCCGCCAAAAGTTAAATAAATTTGTATTATTTAGTAATGTTTAATGTAAACAATTTTTATACAATTAATATGTATCTAATTAAATTAAATAAAACATTTTAATGTAAATTAGCATTGCTAGTTGAACACTTTAACGACCATGGTGAGCGTATACGTCAGCTTTTTTTACGCAATAAACATTTTAAAGTTTACGGCTCACGTCTTTTATTCTTTGTTTCCCTTATTTTTAATCTTTATTCGTCTGGCTTCAACATTAAATATTCATAAGTAGGTATTTATGAACGCAACAGAACTTAGCGATAAACTGAAATAAAGTGTCAGAATACTCAAATCTTACAGTGAAACAAATGTGTTCATTTTGGAAAAGAACTTATTAAAAACCTCCCACTGTGGACTCATTAAGTAATGTTAAAATATGACATATCTATACCATTTAACGCAAAATATGCTCCGCTAAAGCAACAACAGCTATAACAAAGCAGAAAAGTCAGACTTTGTACAGATACAGTGTATAGGATACGCAGTATTCTTGCCCCCCATTGATGCAGCGGTCGGACCGAATTCAGTGAATGCAGCACGTGATCCATATAGTATACATCGATGGTTCCCAATGGTTCCTTTGCTTTAAATTATATGTCATTACAGGTGATAATTTTTCCTAACTTTCGTGTTACGGCAACATAATTATAAGTATAAATATCCTGAATATCTCTTCATATTAAAATATCAACTCTTCAACGCTTCTTTTATCAGCCATAGTTATTAGTCTGCATAGTTATTAGCTAGTTATTATTTATCAACGTCTGCTTCGTCATTATTAGAATCACCTAAAATAATTTAAGCACTGGCTAGACCTTAATTGTCAATTTCACAAATATTTTAACCGTACACTCTAAAATTTTAGTAATAGTAGTAGTAGTAGTTAGACTGGTGGTATTCTGATACTTAAAACCGCTTAATTTAATGCGATGCTACTCGAAAACTTAGTTTATACCCTGTTACTACTACTTTCTTTTAATAAATTGTTTTCGTTTTCCCACAGGCAGCATTGTAGCTACATATTATTCATTGTAACATGTATTTTAAACTATCAAAAATTACGTTTTAGCAAAGACTACAGTATCCAAGAAGAGATACCACCACGCCTTCAATATCTTTGACCTTACAGATACAAACGTTTAAAGTAAACGTTTGCTTACGTTTCTGATGTAAACTATAAAATTATATTTTACTTATTCATGTTACGGTATCAAAATAAATTATTTTGCTGAATGAGACAGAATATAAGTTTTTAGAAGGAAAATAAAATTAAAAGGAAAAGTAGAAATTTTATAAAATTTCTTGCCTATTTGCCTAAAATTATAAAATTATTTGCCTACGCAAATAAAGAATGTTTTTCTATTTTTAGTTTGACTATATCAGTTCTTTGTATGGGAACTGATGCGTTTAAGTATTCTAATACGAATCCTCGGACGACATTAGAATTGTTTGGTTAGTTTCAAAGTAAATTAAAGATGGAATATACAAACAGAATATACAAACAAATAATGATTTTAAGCTTCCATGAATGGACAAACAATGATTCATCACTTTTTACTTCGATTCTAGAGCTGTCAAACTGTTCTTTGAGATAGTTTTTCTTTTTCTAGTAGCCTGCATTTATATTGAAAAAGTAATTTTTGTTTCCCGAAGAAAAAAGTCATTTTTCGAACATTAAAATGAATTTATTTAATTTAAAATTTTATAGTTTATATATAAAGCTATGATTAATTTTCGTTTTTCATTATTGATTTAGCTTCGAACTGTCTTTTATTTTTATGTTCATTTTTACTTCCACGTTCCTTAAGGAAATGGAAGTATGGTGATGGCAAAAAAAATCGTGTTCGAGATTATTGCAGAATATGATTGTACTACACTTAAAACATGAAAAAAAGGCATTTTTCGAAAAGTGTCTGTGTGTGTGTGTGTGTGTGTGTGTGTGTGTGTCTGTCTGTGTGTGTGTCTGTCTGTCTATAGATTTTTTTTCTATGGCAAACGATAACTGCCGCAAATTCAAACAGAATCAAATAATTTTTTGCATACAGCCCTGATTTGTAGAGGACTCGCCACCTATTGTTTTTGGTGAAGATCGGTTGAGGGAAAGGGGTAGTTTACCGGCAACGGTTCTTTTTTATCAAGGGAAATTTTTTTTTTTTTGGCAAACGATAACAGCCGAAAATTCAAACAGAATCAAATAATGTTTCGCATACAGCCTTGAATTGTAGAGTTCTCAAGACCTATTGTTTTTGGTGAAGATCGGTTAAGGGAAAGGGGTAGTTTACCTGTAACGTTTTATGTTTTAACAAGGGTATTTCCTATGGCAAACGATAACAGCCGCAAATTCAAACAGAATCAAAAGATTATTTGCATACAGCCCTAAATTGTAGAGTTCTCAAGACCTATTGTTTTTGGTGAAGATCGGTTAAGGGAAAGGGGTAGTTTACCTACAAGGTTTTTTTAACAAGGGTATTTTTTATGGTAAACGATAACAGCCGCAAATTCAAACAGAATCAAATAATTTTCTGCATACAGCCCTGATTTGTAGAGTCCTCAAGACCTATTGTTTTTGGTGAAGATCGGTTGAGGGGAAGGGGTAGTTTACCTGCAACGTTTTTTATCAAGCGTATTTTCTATGGCAAACGATAACTGCCGCAAATTCAAACAGAATCAAATAATTTTTTGCATACAGCCCTGATTTGTAGAGTACTCGCGACCTGTTGTTTTTGGTGAAGATCGGCTGAGGGGAAGGGGTAGTTTACCTGCAACGGTTTTTTTATCAAGGGAAATTTTTTTTTTTTGGCAAACGATAACAGCCGCAAATTCAAACAGAATCAAATAATGTTTCGCATACAGCCCTGAATTGTAGAGTTCTCAAGACCTATTGTTTTTGGTGAAGATCGGTTAAGGGAAAGGGGTAGTTTACCTACAACGTTTTTTTAACAAGGGTATTTTCTATGGCAAACGATAACAGCCGCAAATTCAAACAGAATCAAATAATTTTCTGCATACAGCCCTGATTTGTAGAGTACTCAAGACCTATTGTTTTTGGTGAAGATCGGTTGAGGGGAAGGGGTAGTTTACCTGCAACGTTTTTTATCAAGCGTATTTTCTATGGCAAACGATAACTGCCGCAAATTCAAACAGAATCAAATAATTTTTTGCATACTTCAGTGAATTATAGAGGACTCAAGGCCTTTAGATTTTGGAGAAGATCAGTTAAGGGGAAGGGGTAGTTTACCTGCAACCTTTTACGTTTTAACAAGAGTAAAGTACTTGAAAATTCATTTAAACTTTTTCAAACAATGGTAATTGTTGAAAATAAAATAATTTTGTTGCCAGGCAATCTGAAAATTTCAGATTTTGTACCACAAAATCTGAAAAGATTATACGATAGTTTATGAAATGGTTAATAATACGTCAGTGGAAGGTGTAATGAGAAATTAGCAGAAATGGAAACCTGGGGAATGTTAACTGTTCTGTAGATACAATTTTGTCAGAATGTTTGGAAATGATCATCAACATTGAAGAAAAAGTAAGCATATTAAGAAACATATGTAAATACTTATTATAAAAAAATAATGTTTGTTTTTTGATAAAGTCATTTTGATTATAAAATATAAATATTTACAACAAGAAAAGAATTTTCAGTTTTCAAAATTTAAATATAGTTTTATAAAACAATGGGTTCTTCATTGAGGTGGGGACCATGTCACTCACTCCATCTCAAGCCTCCTCTCCCATTTTGCAGAAAAAGAGGACCCTGTCAAGGCTGATACTTTGACGAGAGTGACAGGGCTTTCCACCAAATTCAGCAGAGTGACAGGTAGGCCCAACTCTGATTGGCTCCTCAGATTTCCCCAGCGTTAGTAGGTTCTATGAAAATATTTTATTTCAAAAATGATTTTAAATATAAATCTTAGATATGTTTTATAAATCTCATGTTTTATGTTTTAACATGGGTAATTTTTTATATGACGAACCATAACTGCCGTAAATTCAAACAGAATCAAATAATTTTTTACATTTGTGCCTGAGCTATAGAGAACTCAATGTCTGTTGATTTTGGTGAAGATCGGTTACGGGAAAAGGGCAGTTTACCTGAAACATTTTTTGTTGTAACATGAGTAAAGTACTTAATTTTGATAAAGTATCCTGATAAGATCTTAATAATCCACTGTAGAAACGTAGATGAAATATCTATAAATGAAGAGGCTAGTTGAACGGGCTGGGGGTAATTTTCTATAAATCAAAATTATAGTTGAAGGGGGAGGGGATAATATTTTTTATATGTGTACTACATTATTGGCAAGAAAGAAGTACTTTTTTGTTAAAATTCCTTCCCTAGCTGTTTGGCTGAAAATGATTTTAAATATAAATCTTAGAATATGGAAGTCATGTATGGTTCTCCATACCGATATTTTACTATATTGTACGTTGTTTATTTGTATTACGTCAATAAGAAAACAGTGTGAACAGTTTTTCATACGCTTTTGTTTCGCCAGCGTTTGTGGGATCGTTACTGTTCTAATTTCTCAAGATAATTAAGTTTAGAAATTTTGCGTTTTCATATTTCTTAGAGTGCGAAACGTTTTACTTCCATATTCCTTAAGGAATGGAAGTATGGTGATGGCAAAAAAAATCGTGTTCGAGATTATTGCAGATTCTGATTGTACTACACTCAAAACATGAAAAAAAGTCGTTTTCCGAAAAGTGTCTGTGTGTGTGTCTGTCTGTCTGTCTGTCTGTCTGTGTGTCTGTGTGTAGATTTTTTTTCTATGGCAAACGATAACTGCCGGAAATTCAAACAGAATTAAATAATTTTTTGCATACAGCCCTGATTTGTAGAGTACTCACGACCTATTGTTTTTGGTGAAGATCGGTTGAGGGAAAGGGGTAGTTTACCTGGAACGGTTTTTTTATCAAGGGAATTTTTTTTTGGCAAACGATAACAGCCGCAAATTCAAACAGAATTAAATAATGTTCCGTACGCAGCCCTAAATTGTAGAGTTCTCAAGACCTATTGTTTTTGGTGAAGATCGGTTAAGGGAAAGGGGTAGTTTACCTGTAACGTTTTATGTTTTAACAAGGGTATTTCCTATGGCAAACGATAACAGCCGCAAATTCAAACAGAATCAAAAGATTATTTGTATACAGCCCTAAATTGTAGAGTTCTCAAGATATATTGTTTTTGGTGAAGATCGGTTGAGGGAAAGGGGTAGTTTACTTGCAACGTTTTTTTAACAAGGGTATTTTCTATGGCAAACGATAAGAGCCGCAAATTCAAACAGAATCAAATAATGTTTTGCATACAGCCCTAATTTGTAGAGTACTCAAGACCTATTGTTTTTGGTGAAGATCGGTTGAGGGGAAGGGGTAGTTTACCTGCAACGTTTTTTTATCAAGCGTATTTTCTATGGCAAACGATAACAGCCGCAAATTCAAACAGAATCAAATAATTTTTTGCATACGTCCCTGAACTGAAGATCGGTTAAGGGGAAGGGGTAGTTTACCTGCAACCTTTTACGTTTTAACAAGAGTAAAGTACTTGAAAATTTATTTAAACTTTTTGAAACAATGGTAATTGTTAAAAATAAAATAATTTTGTTGCCAGGCAATAAAATTATAATTTTTTCATTTTAATGTAATATAATATTTTTCATTTAATACAGCAATAAAAAGGCAGGTAAGACACACACACACACACACACACACACACACACACACAATTCACGTTATTTCTGGCCTCACTCATGTTTATTTTCTTACGTTTGCACACTTTTTAAATGCAAAGTGCCGAAACCCACACCAAAATAACGCGTGCAAGCCGAAAAAATGGACATCAATTTGCTTACTGGCGAAGCTAGTAGTTAATGAATGGGTAGGCAAAAATCTTATCTTAAATTTTTTTTAAGGAATCACTAAAAGGACGGTGGTTCAAATCGGACGCTGAGGTAGAGTTTGCTGTAACCGAATGGTTCCACAAACAGCCGTAAGAATTTTACTAGCAGGGAATCTACAGGTTAGCGCAACAGTGGAACTCATGTCTTAATGTTATTGGAGACTTCTTTTAAAATCGTTGAATAAAAAATGCTTTACAGCTCTATACGTGTTTCTATTGAACAATCCTTGTATTAGTCATACACAATAATACAACTGATTGAACTTCAAATTTTTAAACTTGATTAGTTTCTTTATATATGTTTAATGTTACAAATAATTCAAATAACAATCTTGATCATCTGTTAGTTCAGCGGAATAACAGTGACACTTTTAATAACCGCATAAAATAAACACTTAGAAACAACACAGGCGCTTTAACTTAACTGTTTGGACCACAGAAGTGAGGCATGCCTCAACGCTCTATGTGTACAGCGCAGGACAATCCCCTCTCCCTACACTTCCCTATCACACCACTACATTGCTTACATACGATGTATACAAAAAACGCTGAGGCAAGTTCAAGTTGCCTCATTCGCTTTAAACGAACTGTGCCGAATCTCACCTGTCACCATCTAGCGGTCGCTCAATAAAGCACGTTTCGGTTTAATAAATTTGACAGTCGCAGTAACAATGTATAATCTTTACGTTATGTAGTTCATACGTATTTATAATTTTTATTCTACAGAATTTTTTAGGGTAGGCATTGCCTCAATTGCCTCCATGTAACTTCGCCACTGATATATATGTGTACAACGTTATCGGTAACAAAGAAGTAGTTTTTGTTAAAATTCCTTCCCGGGATATTTGGCCGTAGTCCAATGTTTTCTACAAAACCAGACATTTCGGCAATGCCATCGACTTCCATCATCAGTGAAAATCGAGTGCGATAACGTGAGGTGGTATACGTTAGTGACCACAGTACTGTGGTTAAGGCTGAAGCAGTAAGTAGAAAGAAGTAGTTTCTATGGTAATATTTCATTTCGAAAATGATTTTAAATATAAATCTTAGAATATGGAAGTCATGTATGGTTCTCCATACCGATATTTTGTTTTGGGAGATAGATATATAATGTGTATTCATTTTTTATTTCTTCAACAAATTTTATAAAATGAGACTTGAAAGTGAGAAAATGACTTTCCCAAATGACTTGAAAAGTTCCAAATGAGACATCGAACCCTCATTTTGGGTTCTCGACAACAAGCGCTACCGACTCACGAAACACACCACGTTCGTCCAATGACTATCTGATTCAGAGAGAGAGAGAGAGAGAGAGAGAGAGAGAGAGAGAGAGAGAGAGAGAGAGAGAGAGAGAGAGAGAGAGAGAGAGAGAGAGAGAGAGAGAGAGAGACAGACAGACAGACAGACAGACAGACAGAGACAGACAGAGAGAGACAGATAGTTAGCAGGGGAATGGTTTGCCAGACTTAGTTATACTGTATAACAGACCTGCATTCCATTCCAATCCAAGATTAATTAAACTGTTCACAGCTTGTCCCGGATTGTCACAATACGTTTGCTGTCACTTTCAAACAATATTAAAAATATCTGCTTATCTTGGTAATTTTCATCGTCTGAAGAACACTCTCGTCATCTTCAATACTTGTTCTTGAATCGCAAAGTTTGTACACTTTCTCAAAGTGTTTTTACTTCCATATTCCTTAAGGAATGGAAGTATGGTGATGGCAAAAAAAATTGTGTTCGAGATTATTGCAGATTCTGATTCTACTACACTCAAAACATGAAAAAAAGTCGTTTTCCGAAAAGTGTGTGTGTGTGTGTCTGTCTGTGTGTCTGTGTGTCTGTCTGTCTGTCTGTCTGTCTATAGATTTTTTTTTTGGCAAACGATAACTGCCGCAAATTCAAACAGAATCAAATAATTTTTTGCATACAGCCCTGATTTGCAGATTACTCGCGACCTATTGTTTTTGGTGAAGATCGGTTGAGGGAAAGGGGTAGTTTACCAGCAACGGTTTTTTTTTTAGCAAGGGTAATTTTGTTTGTTTGGCAAACGATAACAGCCGCAAATTCAAACAGAATCAAATAATGTTTCGCATACAGCCCTGATTTGCAGAGTACTCAAGACCTGTTGTTTTTGGTGAAGATCGGTTAAGGGGAAGGGGTAGTTTACCGGCAACGTTTTTTATCAAGCGTATTTCCTATGGCAAACGATAACAGCCGCAAATGCAAACAGAATCAAATAATTTATTGCATACGTCCCTGAATTGCAGAGGTCGCAATGACATTCGATTTTGGTGAAGATCGGTTAAGGGAAAGGGGTAGTTTACCAGCAACGTTTTTTTAACAAGGGTATTTTTTTCTATGGCAAACGATAACTGCCGTAAATTCAAACAGAATCAAATAACTTTTTGGATACAGCCCTGATTTGTAGAGTACTCACGACCTATTGTTTTTGGTGAAGATCGGTTGAGGGAAAGGGGTAGTTTACCGGCAACGGTTTTTTTTTATCAAGGGAAATTTTTTTATTTGCCAAACGATAACAGCCGCTAATTGAAATAGAATCAAATAATGTTTCGCATACAGCCCTGAATTGTAGAGTTCTCAAGACCTATTGTTTTTGGTGACGATCGGTTAAGGGAAAGGGGTAGTTTACCTGTAACGTTTTATGTTTTAACAAGGGTATTTCCTATGGAAAACGATAACAGCCGTAAATTCAAACAGAATCAAAAGATTATTTGCATACAGCCCTAAATTGTAGAGTTCTCAAGACCTATTGTTTTTGGTGAAGATCGGTTAAGGGAAAGGGGTAGTTTACCTACAACGTTTTTTTAACAAGGTTATTTTCTATGGCAAACGATAACAGCCGCAAATTCAAACATAATCAAATAATTTTCTGCATACAGCCCTGGTTTGTAGAGTACTCAAGACCTTTTGTTTTTGGTGAAGATCGGTTGAGGGGAAGGGGTAGTTTACCTGCAACGTTTGTTATAAAGCGTATTTTCTATGGCAAACGATAACTGCCGCAAATTTAAACAGAATCAAATAATTTTTTGCATACATCAGTGAATTGTAGAGGACTCAAGGCCATTAGATTTTGATGAAGATCGGTTAAGGGGAAGGGGTAGTTTACCAGCAACATTTTACGTTTTAACAAGAGTAAAGTACTTGAAAATTCATTTAAACTTTTTCAAACAATGGTAATTGTTAAAAATAAAATAATTTTGTTGCCAGGCAATAAAATTATAATTTTTTCATTTTAATGTAAATTATGTATATATCAGAAAATATATCGTGCTTGGCAGGCAAGCATTTTCAGATTATAAGTCTTAGAATATGGAAGTCATGTATGGTTCTCCATACCGATATTTACTTCCATATTCCTTAAGGAATGGAAGTATGGTGATGGCAAAAAAAATCGTGTTCGAGATTATTGCAGATTCTGATTCTACTACACTCAAAACATGAAAAAAAGTCGTTTTCCGAAAAGTGTCTGTGTGTGTGTCTGTCTGTCTGTGTGTCTGTGTGTGTGTCTGTAGATTTTTTTTCTATGGCAAACGATAACTGCCGCAAATTCAAACAGAATCAAATAATTTTTTGCATACAGCCCTGATTTGTAGAGTACTCACGACCTACTGTTTTTGGTGAAGATCGGTTGAGGGAAAGGGGTAGTTTACCGGCAACGGTTTTTTTTATCAAGGGAATTTTTTTTTTTTGGCAAACGATAACAGCCGCAAATTCAAACAGAATTAAATAATATTTCGTATACAGCACTGAATTGTAGAGTTCTCAAGACCTATTGTTTTTGGTGAAGGTCGGTTAAGGGAAAGGGGTAGTTTACCTGTAACGTTTTATGTTTTAACAAGGGTATTTCCTATGGCAAACGATAACAGCCGCAAATTCAAACAGAATCAAAAGATTATTTGCATACGTCCTTAGATTGTAGAGTTCTCAAGACCTATTGTTTTTGGTGAAGATCGGTTGAGGGAAAGGGGTAGTTTACCTGCAACATTTTTTTAACAAGGGTATTTTTTAAGGCAAACGATAACAGCCGCAAATTAAAACAGAATCAAATAATGTTTTGCATGCAGCCCTGATTTGTAGAGTACTTAAGACCTATTGTTTTTGGTGAGGATCGGTTAAGGGGAAGGGGTAGTTTACGAGCGACGTTTTTTTATCAAGCGTATTTTTTATGGCAAACGATAACAGCCGCAAGTTCAAACAGAATCAAATAATATTTTGCATACGTCCCTGAGTTGTAGAGGTCTCTAGGACTTTCGATTTTGGTGAAGATCGGTTAAGGAAAAGGGGTAGTTTACCTGTAACGTTTTATGTTTTAACAAGGGTATTTCCTATGGCAAACGATAACAGCCGCAAATTCAAACAGAATCAAAACATTATTTGCATACAGCCCTCAATTGTAGACTTCTCAAGACCTATTGTTTTTGGTGAAGATCGGTTAAGGGAAAGGGGTAGTTTACCTACAACGTTTTTTTAACAAGGGTATTTTCTATGGCAAACGATAACAGCCGCAAGTTCAAACAGAATCAAATAATTTTCTGCATACAGCCTTAATTTGTAGAGTACTCAAGACCTATTGTTTTTGGTGAAGATCGGTTGAGGGAAAGGGGTAGTTTACCGGCAACGGTTTTTTTTTATCAAGGGAAATTTTTTTTTTTGCCAAACGATAACAGCCGCTAATTCAAACAGAATCAAATAATGTTTCGCATACAGCCCTGAATTGTAGAGTTCTCAAGACCTATTGTTTTTGGTGACGATCGGTTAAGGGAAAGGGGTAGTTTACCTGTAACGTTTTATGTTTTAACAAGGGTATTTCCTATGGCAAACGATAACAGCCGTAAATTCAAACAGAATCAAAAGATTATTTGCATACAGCCCTAAATTGTAGAGTTCTCAAGACCTGTTGTTTTTGGTGAAGATCGGTTAAGGGAAAGGGGTAGTTTACCTACAACGTTTTTTTAACAAGGTTATTTTCTATGGCAAACGATAACAGCCGCAAATTAAAACATAATCAAATAATTTTCTGCATACAGCCCTGGTTTGTAGAGTACTCAAGACCTTTTGTTTTTGGTGAAGATCGGTTGAGGGGAAGGGGTAGTTTACCTGCAACGTTTGTTATAAAGCGTATTTTCTATGGCAAACGATAACTGCCGCAAATTTAAACAGAATCAAATAATTTTTTGCATACGTCAGTGAATTGTAGAGGACTCAAGGCCATTAGTTTTTGATAAAGATCGGTTAAGGGGAAGGGGTAGTTTACCAGCAACCTTTTACGTTTTAACAAGAGTAAAGTACTTGAAAATTCATTTAAACTTTTTCAAACAATGGTAATTGTTAAAAATAAAATAATTTTGTTGCCAGGCAATAAAATTATAATTTTTTCATTTTAATGTAAATTATGTATATATCAGAAAATATATCGTGCTTGGCAGGCAAGCATATTTCAGATTATAAGTCTTAGAATATGGAAGTCATGTATGGTTCTCCATACCGATATTTACTTCCATATTCCTTAAGGAATGGAAGTATGGTGATGGCAAAAAAAATCGTGTTCGAGATTATTGCAGATTCTGATTCTACTACACTCAAAACATGAAAAAAAGTCGTTTTCCGAAAAGTGTCTGTGTGTGTGTCTGTCTGTCTGTGTGTCTGTGTGTGTGTCTGTAGATTTTTTTTCTATGGCAAACGATAACTGCCGCAAATTCAAACAGAATCAAATAATTTTTTGCATACAGCCCTGATTTGTAGAGTACTCACGACCTATTGTTTTTGGTGAAGATCGGTTGAGGGAAAGGGGTAGTTTACCGGCAACGGTTTTTTTTATCAAGGGAATTTTTTTTTTTGGCAAACGATAACAGCCGCAAATTCAAACAGAATTAAATAATGTTTCGTATACAGCACTGAATTGTAGAGTTCTCGAGACCTATTGTTTTTGGTGAACATCGGTTAAGGGAAAGGGGTAGTTTACCTGTAACGTTTTATGTTTTAACAAGGGTATTTCCTATGGCAAACGATAACAGCCGCAAATTCAAACAGAATCAAAAGATTATTTGCATACATCCCTAGATTGTAGAGTTCTCAAGACCTATTGTTTTTGGTGAAGATCGGTTGAGGGAAAGGGGTAGTTTACCTGCAACATTTTTTTAACAAGGGTATTTTTTATGGCAAACGATAACAGCCGCAAATTAAAACAGAATCTGTTTTGCACGGAGCCCTGATTTGTAGAGTACTTAAGACCTATTGTTTTTGGTGAGGATCGGTTAAGGGGAAGGGGTAGTTTACTTGCGACGTTTTTTTATCAAGCGTATTTTTTATGGCAAACGATAACAGCCGCAAGTTCAAACAGAATCAAATAATATTTTGCATACGTCCCTGAGTTGTAGAGGTCTCTAGGACTTTCGATTTTCGTGAAGATCGGTTAAGGAAAAGGGGTAGTTTACCTGTAACGTTTTATGTTTTAACAAGGGTATTTCCTATGGCAAACGATAACAGCCGCAAATTAAAACAGAATCAAAACATTATTTGCATACAGCCCTCAATTGTAGACTTCTCAAGACCTATTGTTTTTGGTGAAGATCGGTTAAGGGAAAGGGGTAGTTTACCTACAACGTTTTTTTAACAAGGGTATTTTCTATGGCAAACGATAACAGCCGCAAGTTCAAACAGAATCAAATAATTTTCTGCATACAGCCTTAATTTGTAGAGTACTCAAGATCTATTGTTTTTGGTGAAGATCGGTTGAGGGGAAGGGGTAGTTTACCTGCAACATTTTTGCTTTCTATGGCAAACGATAACTGCCGCAAATTCAAACAGAATCAAATAATGTTTTGTATACATCCCTAAATTGTAGAGATCTCAAGGACGTTTGATTTTTGTGAAGATCGGTTAAGGGGAAGGGGTAGTTTACCGGCAACCTTTTACGTTTTAACAAGAGTAAAGTACTTGAAAATTTATTTAAACTTTTTGAAACAATGGTAATTGTTGAAAATAAAATAATTTTGTTGCCAGGTAACAAAAATAAAGTCATTTTGATTATAAAATATAAATATTTACAAGAAAAGAATTTTCAGTTTTCAAAATTTAAATATATTTTTACGCGTATAAAACTATGGGTTCTTCATTGATGTGGGGACTTGACGACAGTGACAGGGCTTTCCACCAAATTCAGCAGAGTGACAGGTAGGCCCAACTCTGATTGGCTCCTCAGATTTCCCCAGCGTTAGTAGGTTCTATTAAAATATTTTATTTCAAAAATGATTTTAAATATAAATCTTAGATATGTTTTATAAATCTCATATTTTATGTTTAACATGGGTAATTTTTTATATGACGAACCATAACTGCCGTAAATTCAAACAGAATCAAATAACTTTTTACATATGTGCCTGTGCTATAGAGAACTCAATGTCTGTTGATTTTGGTGAAGATCGGTTACGGGGAAAGGGCAGTTTACCTGAAACATTTTTTGTTGTAACATGAGTAAAGTACTTAATTTTGATAAAGTATCCTGATAAGATCTTAATAATCCACTGTAGAAACGTAGATGAAATATCTATAAATGAAGAGGCTAGTTGAACGGGCTGGTGGTAATTTTCTATAAATCAAAATTATAGTTGAAGGGGGAGGGGATAATTTTTTTTAATATGTGTACTACGTTATTGGCAACAAAGAAGTATTTTTTTGTTAAAATTCCTTCCCTGGCTGTTTGGCTGAAAATAATTTTAAATATAAATCTTAGAATATGGAAGTCATGTATGGTTCTCCATACCGATATTTTCATTTTAAAGTAATATAATATTTTTCATTTAATACAGCAATAAAAAGGCAGGTAACACACACACACACACACACACACACACACACACACACACACACACACACACACACACACACACACACACACACACACACACACACACACACACACACAATTCACGTTATTTCTGGCCTCACTCATGTTTATTTTCTTACATTTGCACGCTTTTTAAATGGAAAGTGCCGAAACCCACACCAACATAACGCGTGCAAGCCGAAAAAATGGACATCAATTTTTACTTCCATATTCCTTAAGGAATGGAAGTATGGTGATGGCAAAAAAAATCGTGTTCGAGATTATTGCAGATTCTTATTCTACTACACTCAAAACATGAAAAAAAGTCGTTTTCCGAAAAGTGTCTGTGTGTCTGTCTGTCTGTCTGTCTGTCTGTCTATCTATCTGTCTGTCTGTCTGTCTGTGTGTCTGTAGATTTTTTTTCTATGGCAAACGATAACTGCCGCAAATTCAAACAGAATCAAATAATTTTTTGCATACAGCCCGGTTTTGCAGAGTTCTCGCGACCTATTGTTTTTGGTGAAGATCGGTTGAGGGAAAGGGGTAGTTTACCTGCAACGGTTTTTTTTTAGCAAGGGAAATTTTGTTTGTTTGGCAAACGATAACAGCCGCAAATTCAAACAGAATCAAATAATGTTTCGCATACAGCCCTGAATTGTAGAGTTCTCAAGACCTATTGTTTTTGGTGAAGATCGGTTAAGGGAAAGGGGTAGTTTACCTGTAACGTTTTATGTTTTAACAAGGGTATTTCCTATGGCAAACGATAACAGCCGCAAATTCAAACAGAATGAAAAGATTATTTGCATACAGCCCTAAATTGTAGAGTTCTCAATACCTTTTGTTTTTGGTGAAGATCGGTTAAGGGAAAGGGGTAGTTTACCTACAACGTTTTTTTAACAAGGGTATTTTCTATGGCAAACGATAACAGCCGCAAATTCAAACAGAATCAAATAATTTTCTGCATACAGCCCTGATTTGTAGAGTACTCAAGACCTGTTGTTTTTGGTGAAGATCGGTTGAGGGGAAGGGGTAGTTTACCAGCAACGTTTTTTATCATGCGTATTTTCTATGGCAAACGACAACTGCCGCAAATTCAAACAGAATCAAATAATTTTTTGCAAACAGCCCTGGTTTGTAGAGTACTCGCGACCTATTGTTTTTGGTGAAGATCGGTTGATGGGAAGGGGTAGTTTACCTGCTACGGTTTTTTTTATCAAGGGAAATTTTTTTTTTTTGGCAAACGATAACAGCCGCAAATTCAAACAGAATCAAATAATGTTTCGCATACAGCCCTGAATTGTAGATTTCTCAATACCTATTGTTTTTGGTGAAGATCGGTTGAGGGAAAGGGGTAGTTTACCTGCAACGTTTTTTTAACAAGGGTATTTTCTATGGCAAACGATAACAGCCGCAAATTCAAACAGAATCAAATAATGTTTTGCATACAGTCCTGATTTGTAGAGTACTCAAGACGTGTTGTTTTTGGTGAAGATCGGTTAAGGGGAAGGGGTAGTTTACCTGCAACGTTTTTTTATCAAGCGTATTTTCTATGGCAAACGATAACAGCCGCAAATTCAAACAGAATCAAATAATTTTTCGCATACAGCCCTGAATTGTAGATTTCTCAAGACCTATTGTTTTTGGTGAAGATCGGTTGAGGGAAAGGGGTAGTTTACCTGCAACGTTTTTTTAACAAGGGTATTTTCTATGGCAAACGATAACAGCCGCAAATTCAAACAGAATCAAATAATGTTTTGCATACAGTCCTGATTTGTAGAGTACTCAAGACCTATTGTTTTTGGTGAAGATCGGTTAAGGGGAAGGGGTAGTTTACCTGCAACGTTTTTTTATCAAGCGTATTTTCTATGGCAAACGATAACAGCCGCAAATTCAAACAGAATCAAATAATTTTTTGCATACGTCCCTGAATTGTAGAGGTCTCAATGACTTTCGATTGTGGTGAAGATCGGTTAAGGGGAAGGGGTAGTTTACCTGCAACCTTATACGTTTTAACAAGAGTAAAGTACTTGAAAATTTATTTAAACTTTTTGAAACAATGGTAATTGTTAAAAATAAAATAATTTTGTTGCCAGGCAATAAAATTATAATTTTTTCATTTTAATGTAATATAATATTTTTCATTTAATACAGCAATAAAAAGGCAGGTAAGGCACAGCCTGGCTGTTTGGCTGAAAATGATTTTAAATATAAATCTTAGAATATGGAAGTCATGTATGGTTCTCCATACCGATATTTACTTCCATATTCCTTAAGGAATGGAAGTATGGTGATGGCAAAAAAAATCGTGTTCGAGATTATTGCAGATTCTGATTCTACTACACTCAAAACATGAAAAAAGTCGTTTTCCGAAAAGTGTCTGTGTGTGTGTCTGTAGATTTTTTTTCTATGGCAAATTATAACTGCCGCAAATTCAAACAGAATCAAATAATTTTTTGCATACAGCCCTGATTTCCAGAGTACTCGCGACCTATTGTTTTTGGTGAAGATCGGTTGAGGGAAAGGGGTAGTTTACCTGCAACAGTTTTTTTTTAGCAAGGGTAATTTTGTTTGTTTGGCAAACGATAACAGCCGCAAATTCAAACAGAATCAAATAATGTTTCGCATACAGCCCTGAATTGTAGAGTTCTCAAGATCTGTTGATTTTGGTGAAGATCGGTTAAGGGAAAGGGGTAGTTTACCTGTAACGTTTTATGTTTTAACAAGGGTATTTCCTATGGCAAACGATAACAGCCGCAAATTCAAACAGAATCAAAGGATTATTTGCATATAGCCCTATATTGTAGAGTTCTCAAGACCTATTGTTTTTGGTGAAGATCGGTTGAGGGAAAGGGGTAGTTTACCTGCAACGTTTTTTTAACAAGGGTATTTTCTATGGCAAACGATAACAGCCGCAAATTCAAACAGAATCAAATAATTGTTTGGACACCTGCCTGAATTGTAGAGGACTCAAGGACTTTCGATTTTGGTGAAGATCGGTTAAGGGGAAGGGGTAGTTTACCTGCAACCTTTTACGTTTTAACAAGAGTAAAGTACTTGAAAATTTATTTAAACTTTTTGAAACAATGGTAATTGTTAAAAATAAAATAATTTTGTTGCCAGGCAATAAAATTAAAATTTTTTCATTTTAATGTAATATAATATTTTTCATTTAATACGGCAATAAGAAGGCAGGTAAGACACAAACACACACACACAATTCACGTTATTTCTGGCCTCACTCATGTTTATTTTCTTACGTTTGCATGCTTTTTAAATGCAAAGTGCCGAAACCCACACCAACATAACGCGTGCAAGCCGAAAAAATGTACATCAATTTGCTTACTGGCGAAGCTAGTAGTTAATGAATGGGTAGGCAAAAATCTTATCTTAAATTTTTTTTAAGGAATCACTAAAAGGACGGTGGGTCAAATCGGACGCTGAGGTAGAGTTTGCTGTAACCGAATGGTTCCACAAACAGCCGTAAGAATTTTACTAGCAGGGAATCTACAGGTTAGCGCAACAGTGGAACTCATGTCTTAATGTTATTGGAGACTTCTTTTAAAATCGTTGAATAAAAAATGCTTTACAGCTCTATACGTGTGTCTATTGAACAATCCTTGTATTAGTCATACACAATAATACAACTGATTGAACTTCAAATTTTTAAACTTGATTAGTTTCTATATATATGTTTAATGTTACAAATAATTCAAATAACAATCTTGATCATCTGTTAGTTCAGCAGAATAACTGTGACACTTTTAATAACCGCATAAAATAAACACTTAGAAACAACACAGGCGCTTTAACTTAACTGTTTGGACCACAGAAGTGAGGCATGCCTCAACGCTCTATGTGTACAGCGCGGGACAATCCCCCCTCCCTACACTTCCCTATCACACCACTACATTGCTTACATACGATGTATACAAAAAACGCTGAGGCAAGTTCAGGTTGCCTCATTCGCTTTAAACGAACTATGCCGAATCTCACCTGTCACCATCTAGCGGTCGCTCAATAAAGCACGTTTCGGTTTAATAAATTTGACAGTCGCAGTAACAATGTATAATCTTTACGTTATGTAGTTCATACGTATTTATAATTTTTATTCTACAGAATTTTTTAGGGTAGGCATTGCCTCAATTGCCTCCATGTACCTTCGCCACTGATATATATGTGTACAACGTTATCGGCAACAAAGAAGTAGTTTTTGTTAAAATTCCTTCCCGGGATATTTGGCCGTAGTCCAATGTTTTCTACAAAACCAGACATTTCGGCAATGCCATCGACTTCCATCATCAGTGAAAATCGAGTGCGATAACGTGAGGTGGTATACGTTAGTGACCACAGTACTGTGGTTAAGGCTGAAGCAGTAAGTAGAAAGAAGTAGTTTCTATGGTAATATTTCATCTCGAAAATGATTTTAAATATAAATCTTAGAATATGGAAGTCATGTATGGTTCTCCATACCGATTTTTTTTACTGGCGAAGCTAGTAGTTAATGAATGGGTAGGCAAAAATCTTAACTTAAATTTTTTTTAAGGAATCACTAAAAGGACGGTGGTTCAAATCGGACGCTGAGGTAGAGTTTGCTGTAACCGAATTGTTCCACAAACAGCCGTAAGAATTTTACTAGCAGGGAAACTACAGGTTAGTTTTTGTTAAAAATCCTTCCCGGGATATTTGGCCGTAGTCCAATGTTTTCTACAAAACCAGACATTTCGGCAATGCCATCGACTTCCATCATCAGTGAAAATCGAGTGCGATAACGTGAGGTGGTATACGTTAGTGACCACAGTACTGTGGTTAAGGCTGAAGCAGTAAGTAGAGAGAAGTAGTTTCTATGGTAATATTTCATTTCGAAAATGATTTTAAATATAAATCTTAGAATATGGAAGTCATGTATGGTTCTCCATACCGATAATTTTGTTAGTCCGTAATTATTTGTCTAACGGAGCAGAAAGCAAGTAATCACTTTGTCGCCTTAAACGCCACCGCGAATCTACGAGCGCGTAACATTGTGTACAAACCGTTGATGTACATCACTTTCGCGTAGTATTAGTTTCATAAATTTCATTGGGCATGTGTTAAATTCAAGTCTGTACTCGAGTCCCGCATACAAATGATTTACCAGTTTATACACAGATCTCACCCCTCATGACGTCAAATCACGTGACACACACTTGTGCATTTTATGATTATATTATGATTGCATAATTTATATATAAAACTCAAAGTTTGAGAATTTCTGGGTACTGAATGCAAATCCACACCGTTACACCGATTGCCACCAAATTTTCACAGGTAACCTTTAACACAAGGCGAAAAATAGTGTCTAGCTTGGAATTTGATATTTTGCCCCGTTCACACGATTTAGGCCCTTTTAATTATGCCTTTTCGTTTACGCATATAAAGATGTCAACAACACCATGGAGACCAGAATTAATTACCATAGTAACAAGTAAATAAACAAAAGCTATTTAGCGGCATCGAAACTGTACATTTATCCATTCCTGGAGTACATTTTCGATATTTTATATAATATGCGATTGTATCGATACATTACGATGTGGAAAGTGTACTAATTGTAAATTGTCCTATTACTTAATGCAAAGCGAAAAGACGCGTTGTTTTCATTTGTAAGGTTAGGTGACAACGGTTTTTGGTTTTTGGTTTACTGCTGAAATAAATAAAAGCCATGGTTGAGGAAAACATAACGTTTAATGTGTTATACAATGCTTCTAAAACAGTAACACTTAAAATAAAGAATTTAGCGTGTTTGGTCTAACAGGTACTTTATAAATATCTCAAAAGGCTTTATAAACGGGTACTTTTAAATCTCCAAAGGCTGTTGCATCAATATAATAATTTAGTACAAGTTAAAATAGTACAAGTGTTGAAACATCTTTGGAGAGAATTTGACTAATGAGTATAAAACTGTTATACGAGTTGACAGAACGCCATATAGACATAGACAATACAAATTATATTAAAATACTTATTAAAAGTCAAATATTCGCGTGCGAAGCCGCGGGTAACAGCTAGTAAGATGTCATCATCATCATCATCATCATCATCATCATCATCATCCTCATCATCATCATCATCATCATCTTCTTCTTCTTCTTCTGCTTCTTCTTAACGGTTAACGGTTTTAGGCTTTTAGCGGCCTGTTCCTATTCCACAGTCCACCTTTTTTTAGGTTTATCAACTTTTCTTCTGCCTCTAGGGTTGTTATCTTTCGCTATCTTCGGTATTCTACTTTCTTCCATTCTATCTATGTGTTGAATCCATTTTCTTCTGTATTCTTTACTCCTTTCATTAACTGCAAAAAATATCTAAATCACTTCTTATCTCCTCATTTCTTATATGATCTCGTCTACTACACCTTGTAACTGATCTCCTGGTTTCCGAGGCTACTGTTGGAACTGTGAGTTGTTGATTGAGACCAACCCTATAGGGCAGCCAACCCTATGACGGCTATATTTTTTATCGACCTTCTCTGGCCTAGATCCGTCGTGTTCTGTTATAGGACCACCTCGAAAAGGGTGTGGCTCTTCACCACACACGACGGTCTTGAGTATGTAGAGGCTCTGGTCCAAACGGCTCTATGTTCCGCATATCCTACTCCTGGATGTGAAAACATCCCAAGGTCCCAAATAATTTGTACTGTTGTTAATTATGACACACACACACACACACACACACACACACACACACACACACACACACACACACACACTCATATAAATTGTATAAGGCACTATTTACATACACCATACTGTGCTTTTCAACTCTTCACTTAAATACACAAGCTCAAAAGATTCAGTTCTTTTGAGTCTTCTGATCAGACCTCGGACATCGGGCAGCTGGAAATTATCGTAGCGATGAGGTATTCTTTCATCTTTTTTTAACAAATCCACTATCTTGGTTAGTCACATTTTCAGGTCTTAAAGGGGATAAGAATTTTTGATATGTTTTACGGCGCGTCTACTATATCACAGTATTTGTAAATAATTCGATTAATTATAACAAATAATATTATACGTTATACATTACACCCCTCCCCTTGTTGAATGATGTTAATACGTTGAGGCTGAAACATATTATACAACAGAAATTTTTTAAATGCAAGCAGCTGTCAGAATATATGAAAACCAAGTATTGATTATTGATTTAAAGTGATTATCATATATGTCCACAGTCGATACACATTGCTGATATCAATCATTTACATACGCGATACACTAACACCATTATCAGCGTTATCAAGGTTACCCTCTATTATACAACAGAGTTTATTACCCACGTTCTCATAGTCATGACGTCCATGTGTACAGACGGGTGCATTTCAATCTGTGCCATACAACACTGAAAGCAAACCGCTGATATTGATTTGACATTATCTAACCCGATTGTCTACGCTTACACAAACTACTGAACAACACAGAATGGAATGGCGGTAGTGGACAGACATGCCAATGCAATTAGCTTGGAAAACAGTAACACACAAAAATAGAGTTGAAGTATTTTCATTTATTAAGATATTATTTTAAACAACTATGTTGAGATGAATATTTTCAAACCACCTCGGTCGGCAGTTCTCTATGTAAATGACAAGTTACCCGAGTAACAAAAATAAACAACACGTGCAAACAACACGACCAATGGAAGACGCGTGTTTTCGTTTTAATTCCGGTTAAAGAAACACTATTATTATTAATTTCGGGTCAAAACGTCCTACAACGTTGTCCGATGCCTAACCTCCATTGTTGTCTGTCGTTGCAGTTTTCATCGCTTAGTCCTCTATCGCTCATTGATCTTCTTATGCCCTCTATCCATATTTTCTTGGATCTTCCTTTCTTTCTGTACTATATAGGTATCCATCTCATTGTTTTCTTTGGTAGTCGGTCTTGTCCCCCCATTCTTTGTACGTGTCCGTACCAGATTAGTTGTTTCTTTTCAATGGAGTCGATGATTGTCTTTTGTACGCCCATTTTTCTTTGATCGTTTCATTTCGTATTCGCTCTAGCCTTGAAGTTCTGGCAGCTCGTCTCAAAGCATCAATTTCTGCAGCTTCTAACGTTGTTTCTACCTGTTCTTTTTCTCTCCATGTTTCGGAACCGTACATAAATTGTTTTTAATCATATTATCGTATATTGTTTTCTTCCTTTCTTTTCGAATTTCTGTGCTCCATAGAATCCCGTTCAATGATATCATTATTTGTTAATAAACATCTGTTCAACGTAGTCGCCTTAACGGAAACAAAAAAGAAGGAAGCGGGTAGTGAAACCATTGGCAACTACGTCCAACTCTATAGTGGTGTCCCAAAAGAAGGGAACGGGTAGTGAAACCATTGGCAACTACGTCCATCTCTATAGTGGTGTCCCAAAAGAAGGGAACGGGTAGTGAAACCATTGGCAACTACGTCCAACTCTATAGTGGTGTCCCAAAAGAAGGGAACGGGTAGTGAAACCATTGGCAACTACGTCCATCTCTATAGTGGTGTCCCAAAAGAAGGGAACGGGTAATGAAACCATTGGCAACTACGTCCATCTCTATAGTGGTGTCTCAAAAGAAGGGAACGGGTAGTGAAACCATTGGCAACTACGTCCATCTCTATAGTGCTGTCCCAAAAGAAGGGAACGGGTAGTGAAACCATTGGCAACTACGTCCAACTCTATACTGGTGTCCCAAAAGAAGGGAACGGGTAGTGAAACCATTGGCAACTACGTCCATCTCTATAGTGGTGTCCCAAAAGAAGGGAACGGGTAGTGAAACCATTGGCAACTACGTCCATCTCTATAGTGGTGTCCCAAAAGAAGGGAACGGGTAGTGAAACCATTGGCAACTACGTCCATCTCTATAGTGGTGTCCCAAAAGAAGGGAAGGGGTAGTGAAACCATTGGCAACTACGTCCATCTCTATAGTGGTGTCCCAAAAGAAGGGAACGGGTAGTGAAACCATTGGCAACTACGTCCATCTCTATAGTGGTGTCCCAAAAGAAGGGAACGGGTAGTGAAACCATTGGCAACTACGTCCAACTCTATAGTGGTGTCCCAAAAGAAGGGAACGGGTAGTGAAACCATTGGCAACTACGTCCATCTCTATAGTGGTGTCCCAAAAGAAGGGAACGGGTAGTGAAACCATTGGCAACTACGTCCATCTCTATAGTGGTGTCCCAAAAGAAGGGAACGGGTAGTGAAACCATTGGCAACTACGTCCAACTCTATAGTGGTGTCCCAAAAGAAGGAAACGGGTAGTGAAATCATTGGCAACTACGTCCATCTCTATAGTGGTGTCCCAAAAGAAGGGAACGGGTAGTGAAACCATTGGCAACTACGTCCATCTCTATAGTGGTGTCCCAAAAGAAGGGAACGGGTAGTGAAACCATTGGCAACTACGTCCAACTCTATAGTGGTGTCCCAAAAGAAGGAAACGGGTAGTGAAATCATTGGCAACTACGTCCATCTCTATAGTGGTGTCCCAAAAGAAGGGAACGGGTAGTGAAACCATTGGCAACTACGTCCATCTCTATAGTGGTGTCCCAAAAGAAGGGAACGGGTAGTGAAACCATTGGCAACTACGTCCATGTCTATAGTGCTGTCCCAAAAGAAGGGAACGGGTAGTGAAACCATTGGCAACTACGTCCAACTCTATAGTGGTGTCCCAAAAGAAGGGAACGGGTAGTGAAACCATTGGCAACTACGTCCAACTCTATAGTGGTGTCCCAAAAGAAGGGAACGGGTAGTGAAACCATTGGCAACTACGTCCAACTATATAGTGGTGTCCCAAAAGAAGGGGACGGGTAGTGAAACCATTGGCAACTACGTCCATCTCTATAGTGGTGTCCCAAAAGAAGGGGACGGGTAGTGAAACCATTGGCAACTACGTCCATCTTTATAGTGGTGTCCCAAAAGAAGGCAACGGGTAGTGAAACCATTGGCAACTACGTCCAACTCTATAGTGGTGTCCCAAAAGAAGGGGACGGGTAGTGAAACCATTGGCAACTACGTCCAACTCTATAGTGGTGTCCCAAAAGAAGGGGACTGGTAGTGAAACCATTGGCAACTACGTCCATCTCTATCGTGGTGTCCCAAAAGAAGGGGACGGGTAGTGAAACCATTGGCAACTACGTCCATCTCTATAGTGGTGTCCCAAAAGAAGGGAACGGGTAGTGAAACCATTGGCAACTACGTCCATATTTATAGTGGTGTCCCAAAAGAAGGGAACGGGTAGTGAAACCATTGGCAACTACGTCCATCTCTATAGTGGTGTCCCAAAAGACCAGCAGGCGCGAAGAGGGTTATCTATACTAATACAAAGAAACACTACTTTCCTAAAACAGTATTTTTCCTAATGTACGAAATTAGAAAACGAACTGAACCGAAAATATAAATGTATAATTTTATCATTTCACATGGGAAACATTAGCAAAGCCAAACTTTCCTCCATGTTATTTTTTCATTTATGAAGTCAAAGATACTGAAAATTGTCTTTTCTTAAGTAGTATTGTTTTCGTTTTTATTACTATAAATATTATAAAATTAATGAGGTTATCTATAGTCCATGTGAACACCCCAAAGTTATTTAATTTAAATTAATTACTGTAGTCATTGGGGATTAATGTGACTGTTTATGTGGTTGCTAACACGATACGTCATCACTTTGTGTCTTAATTTTTATATATCCTTTGTGAGGTCTACAAAAAGAAAGTCTACTATGAGTACACATGAACTTGCTGACAGAAAATAAAAATAATTAAGGACTTTGAGAAAGACCACAGATCAACATCATTTGTTGGGAAAGCTTTAAGGTACAGTTGCTCGGTTATAGGAGTACAGCTGCTCCTGTAAATTGTCAGAACACTTACAAAAGGTAAACTGAATAACACAATATGTGATAGACAGTGACATAATAAAAACATCACATTTATTACTATGAGGTGTACTGAATTAATTATTGAAAAGGAAAAGTCATTATTAATTATGAAGACTCTCTCTGGTACTCTAAACTAATGAGAAATATTCTTCGTATTGTTTAAATTAGCAGCCATCCTTACTATTTCTTTTATGAATTTGCTAACTGCTATAATTTTTTATTGTTCGACTAAGCTTTTCGTCATTACTGACATCTTCAGGTCTTAAACAAACATCTTCAGGTTGTTTAAGGCCTGAAAATGTCAGTAATGACGAAAAGCTTAGTCGAACAATAAAAAATTATAGCAGTTAGCAAATTCATAAAATAAATAGTAATGAGAAATAAACAATTATTGTAGAGGTCTTGAGGAAAAGGTCAAGAATGACACTAGGTAAACAAGGAATTAAACAAGTGAAACGACTTCAGAGCTGGCTGTAGGTGAAGAATAAATGTGCCACCCCCCTTTTCAACTAAAAAAGTGGTCAAAATATTACACCATAACCGGAAGAGAAATTAGCGTTAGTTCTGGTTTAACTTTAGCTTTATTAAGTTGTATTTTAACTTGTTAAGGTGCTATTGTACCTTAATTGAACCTTGTTGCACCATGTTCTTCAACCATGTGTCTGTATAAATTTTCAGTTGTTAAAAAGTAGATGGAAGAATGTATTACAAATTACAATAAGATCACTAAAAAGGAATTACTCATTATCTTCTTTAAATAGAAAACTGTAACCAATGAGTGAAAATTATTTATTATTAAATATTACAAAATGAATAACATTTAAACATAATTTTTAAAAATATTACAAAATAAAATAGAAAAAATAATTAATAGGGAAAGTTAAAATTAAAATGTTCAAGTTAATTGATGGATTCTGGTGAAATACTAAGTGAAATTTGTAAATATTAAGTGAAAGTAAAATATTAAGAAAACTTGGTAAGTTACTTAACTATAATTTCTCATGCTTTCAGGGCAACAAGCAGTTTTTTTAGTTCAGTTAGTTGGGCTTTTATTTGATATTTGGTCAGTACAACAAGTCTTTCTTGACTCAATGAAAAGTAACTTTACATTATACAGTATACTTTATAGTGTATAGTGTAGCCTACACTATACAGTATACTTTTAAGTTTAGATAAACTTCTCTCAGGACTTGTAACGGACATTGGTATGGTTAGAAGGATTCAGATAACAGCAAATAAATTGGAAAAATACATTTCCAAACTATCATCACAGATAAAGTCTTGAGGAGTTGCAGCGTACTGTTGGAGGGAGGGGGACACATAGGAAACAACTTGCCTTCTCTCGATTCACTGGTGATACTGACCATCTAGTAATGTATAACTTTACTTTGCTAATTAAATTAAGCTGATTTTGTTGCTTAAAAGCTAAAATTAGCTTCATGTCAGAGTTAATTTATACAATGGGCTGTTCTTTTTGAAACATAATATTTTTTGCCCAAAAATGTTGTAGATTACAATTATTTTCTCTGTTTAAAAATTTCCCACTCCCCAAATTATGCGGGCTTTGGCAGCCGCCTACCTTGTCCAGCCATTGGTAATTTTACTACCCGATGAGTATGATTATGGGAGACAATATGTGTATGTTAGAAGTGAAAATATGAGTAGCACATGCTTAGCTAGCTTTGAGGATAAAACGAATCTGTTCACAAATAATTATATTGATTTAGAAGTTAGAAAGCCTTTCGTTTGAAGTTCTTTATGCAAATAAAACCTGAACCTTGGGGAAAAAGAAGAATACTGTGAACGTAGAGAAGGATGGTATGGTATATTGGACAGAAGGAAAAAATCCATAAGTATAAAAAAAGAAAACAAAAAAGAAAAATTATAAAAATTATAGAAAGGTAATAACATTTTTAGTCTATGTCTTCAGACATAATGGGTTTATTCTGAACGTTTATGAAGGAAAACTGTTGGGGAAGACAAGGAGAGGGTTGTCAAGGAAGATATAGACAATGTGTGCATGATGGGAGCTGGAAGGTATGCTCCACTAAAAACAATTACAGAGAAAGCAATTCCTGGTTGCAACGACAAAGTCTGATTTTTACTTCCATATTCCTTAAGGAATGGAAGTATGGTGATGGCAAAAAAAATCGTAATCGAGATTATTGCAGATTCTGATTCTACTACACTCAAAACATGAAAAAAAGTCGTTTTCCGAAAAGTGTCTGTGTGTGTGTCTGTCTGTGTGTCTGTAGATTTTTTTTCTATGGCAAACGATAACTGCCGCAAATTCAAACAGAATCAAATAATTTTTTGCATACAGCCCTGATTTGTAGAGTACTCACGACCTATTGTTTTTGGTAAAGATCGGTTGAGGGAAAGGGGTAGTTTACCTGCAACGGTTTTTTTTATCAAGGGAAATTGTTTATTTGGCAAACGATAACAGCCGCAAATTCAAACAGAATCAAATAATGTTTCGCATACAGCCCTGAAATGTAGAGTTCTCAAGACCTATTGTTTTTGGTGAAGATCGGTTAAGGGAAAGGGGTAGTTTACCTGTAACGTTTTATGTTTTAACAAGGGTATTTCCTATGGCAAACGATAACAGCCGCAAATTCAAACAGAATCAAAAGATTATTTGCATACAGCCTAAATTGTAGAGTTCTCAAGACCTATTGTTTTTGGTGAAGATCGGTTAAGGGAAAGGGGTAGTTTAGCTACAACGTTTTTTTAACAAGGGTATTTTCTATGGCAAACGATAACAGCCGCAAATTCAAACAGAATCAAATAATTTTCTGCATACAGCCCTGATTTGTAGAGTACTCAAGACCTATTGTTTTTGGTGAAGATCGGTTGAGGGGAAGGGGTAGTTTACCTGCAACGTTTTTTATCAAGCGTATTTTCTATGGCAAACGATAACTGCCGCAAATTCAAACAGAATCAAACAATTTTTTGCATACGTCAGTAAATTGTAGATGACTCAAGGCCTTTAGATTTTGGTGAAGATCGGTTAAGGGGAAGGGGTAGTTTACCTGCAACCTTTTACGTTTTAACAAGAGTAAAGTACTTGAAAATTCATTTAAAATTTTTCAAACAATGGTAATTGTTGAAAATAAAATAATTTTGTTGCCAGGCAATAAAATTATAATTTTTTTTCATTTTAATGTAAATCATATAAGAGAAAATATATCGCGCTTGGCAGGCAAGCGTATCTCAGTTATGTAATGTTTACGTTTCCATTTTATTATTATGACTACCGCAGTAAAAAGGCAGGGAAGACACACACACACACACACACACACACACACACACACACACACACACTCGCACACACAATTCGCGTTATTTCTGGCCTCATTCATGTTTATTTTCTTACATTTGCACGCTTTTTAAATGGAAAGTGCCGAAACCCATACCAACATAACGCGTGCAAGCCGAAAAAGTGTCCAGCGTGGATAGCGATTTGCTTCCTGTGGATCGCTGGGCAGTGTAACTGCACGTGTTTACAGAGGAACGATTCACAGACAGACTTTTCGTCTTTAGGGAATGAACCCTCTGCAAGATGCTGAGGGTCCATGAGTGACTTCGGAGCGCTCCTTATTTTCCGCGTGTTTGTTCTGTGAAACGTACACTGTAGATTCGCAGATTTATTCTAAGCAACGCTCAATAGGAAATGTTGAAAATTTTTGTCCACGGTGAACCCTCATACACACTAAACCTGCTCTGATGTTTTAATTACGGACATCATAATATTAAAACTTTGGAAACTTGAGCACTACTTAATGGAGATCAATCATTAACTTATACAAGCCATTAATTTTATGCATATTTGTTATATATATGTGTACAACGTTATCGGCAACAAAGAAGTAGTTTTTGTTAAAATTCCTTCCTGGGATATTTGGCCGTAGTCCAATGTTTTCTACAAAACCAGACGTTTCGGCAATGCCATCGACTTCTATCATCAGTGAAAATCGAGTGCGATAACGTGAGGTGGTATACGTTAGTGACCACAGTACTGTGGTTAAGGCTGAAGCAGGAAGTAGAAAGAAGTAGTTTCTATGGTAATATTTCATTTCGAAAATGATTTTAAATATAAATCTTAGAATATGGAAGTCATGTATGGTTCTCCATACCGATATTAGATAAAGAATTAATAATTTTTTTGTTAGCCTAGAGGATAAATATATAGTGCAGAATAAGGCCCACAGAATTTCAGAATAAGGATGCTATTGTCAACTTACTTTATAACTTGAAGTACGATTTAAAAAGTAAACAAAATTTGTGTTCAATTTCACTCAAATAAAGGATGAGTATGCAGAATGTGTAGTGTTTCCTAAGTTAACAACTTTTTATATTAAAAATGTGTGAGGGCGCACACACATATTGCAATAACAAATGTCTGATGAATTCACTTGTGCCCTGTAATATTTGTTTCCTGTTTTACAAGACAAATGGGCATTTTAAGAATTTCTTTTACAAGTGTTACAAGGAATTATAGGTAATCTACATTTTATCATGTGCTTTTCTAATCCCAAATAATTTAAAACTGGCTGCTTATATAGTACTGTAAGATGTTCTGAAAATATCGGTATGGAGAACCATACATGACTTCCATATTCTAAGATTTATTTTTAAAATCATTTTCGAAAAGAAATATTACCATAGAAACTACTTCTTTCTACTTACTGCTTCAGCCTTAACCACAGTACTGTGGTCACTAACATATACCACCTCACGTTATCGCACTCGATTTTCACTGATGATGGAAGTCGATGGCATTGCCGAAACGTCTGGTTTTGTAGAAAACATTGGACTACGGCCAAATATCCCGGGAAGGAATTTTAACAAAAACTACTTCTTTGTTGCCGATAACGTTGTACACATATATATAAAAAATATGCATAAAATTAATGGCTTGTATAAGTTAATGATTGATCTCCATTAAGTAGTGCTCAAGTTTCCAAAGTTTTAATATTATGATGTCCGTAATTAAAACATCAGAGCAGGTTTAGTGTGTATGAGGGTTCACCGTGGACAAAAATTTTCAACATTTCCTATTGACCGTTGCTTAGAATAAATCTGCGAATCTACAGTGTACGTTTCACAGAACAAACACGCGGAAAATAAGGAGCGCTCCGAAGTCACTCATGGACCCTCAGCATCTTGCAGAGGGTTCATTCCCTAAAGACGAAAAGTCTGTCTATGAATCGTTCCTCTGTAAACACGTGCAGTTACACTGCCCAGCGATCCACAGGAAGCAAATCGCTATCCACGCTGGACACTTTTTCGGCTTGCATGCGTTATGTTGGTATGGGTTCGGCACTTTCCATTTAAAAAGCGTGCAAACATAAGAAAATAAACATGAGTGAGGCCAGAAATAACGCGAATTTTGTGTGTGTGTGTGTGTGTGTGTGTGTGTGTGTGTGTGTGTGTGTGTGTGTGTGTCCTGCCGGCCTTTTTATTGCGGTAATCACAATGATAAAACTTTGGAAAAGTAAACATTACATAATTGAGATTTGCTTGCCTGCCAGGGACGATACATTTTCACTCATACGTGATTTACATTAAAATGAAAAATATCGAATTTTGTTAAAGTGAAATGAAGTGTTTCCATAGAAACTACTTCTTTGTTGTCAATAACGTAGTACACATATAAAACTTATAAAAATTTACCTCCTCCATCATCAACTACCATTTTAATTTATAAAATATCGGTATGGAGAACAATACATGACTTCCATATTCTAAGATTTATATTTAAAATCATTTTCGAAATGAAATATTACCATAGAAACTACTTCTTTCTACTTACTGCTTCAGCCTTAACCACAGTACTGTGGTCACTAACGTATACCACCTGACGTTATCGCACTCGATTTTCACTGATGATGGAAGTCGATGGCATTGCCGAAACGTCTGGTTTTGTAGAAAACATTGGACTACGGCCAAATATCCCGGGAAGGAATTTTAACAAAAACTACTTCTTTGTTGCCGATAACGTTGTACACATATATAAAAAATATGCATAAAATTAATGGCTTGTATAAGTTAATGATTGATCTCCATTAAGTAGTGCTCAAGTTTCCAAAGTTTTAATATTATGATCTCCGTAATTAAAACATCAGAGCAGGTTTAGTGTGAATGAGGGTACACCGTGGACAAAAATTTTCAACATTTCCTATTGAGCGTTGCTTAGAGTAAAGCTGCGAATCTACAGTGTATGTTTCACAGAACAAACACGCGAAAAAGAAGGAGCGCTCCGAAGTCACTCATGGACCCTCAGCATCTTGCAGAGGGTTCATTCCCTAAAGACGAAAAGTCTGTCTATGAATCGTTCCTCTGTAAACACGTGCAGTTACACTGCCCAGCGATCCACAGGAAGCAAATCGCTATCCACGCTGGACACTTTTTCGGCTTGCATGCGTTATGTTGGTATGGGTTCGGCACTTTCCATTTAAAAAGCGTGCAAATGTAAGAAAATAAACATGAATGAGGCCAGAAATAACGAGAATTGTGTGTGTGTGTGTGTGTGTGTGTGTGTGTGTGTGTGTGTGTGTGTGTGTGTGTGTGTGTGTGTGTGTGTGTGTGTGTGTGTGTGTGTGTGTGTGTGTGTGTGTCTTCCATGCCTTTTTATTGCGGTAGTGATAATAATAAAATGGAAACGTAAACAGTATATAACTGAGATATGCTTGCCTGCCACGCGCGATATATTTTCTCTTATACATGACTAGCAGAATACCCGTGCTTCGCTACGGAGTTTCACGTTGTACGTAATGAAAATGTTAGTTTAATTAATAAAGTTTAACTAAAGTAGGCTTCTTAAAAATAAATAGCTGTTGCCCACAACTTCGTTCGCGTGGTCTTCAATTTAATGCGATAATATATTTAGAACAGAATCTATTCTATTGGGTTGCCATAGTAACCAGATCTAATAGTTTTTTAAGACCGCAAAGGACCCCCCAGAGGATCGTATCGAAAAAAACACTTGTCCTATGTTGGTTCTCCCTTTGCGTAAAATATTTGTTCCAAGTTTGGTTGAAATCGGTCCAGTGGTTTAGGAGGCGATATGGAAGACCCCAAAGAACCCCCAAAAGGACCCCATCGAAAAAACACCTATCCTTTGTTGGTTCTCCCGTTGCGTAAAATATTTGTGCCAAGTTTGGTTGAAATCGGTACAGTGGTTAAGAGGAGATGTGGAAGAAACCTTCGCGGACGTGCGCACAACAACTCACCGAAGTTTCATCGCAGTCGGATGAATGGTATAGGAACGCATACGGGACAAACAAAGAAACATTCATTTTACTTCCATATTCCTTAAGGAATGGAAGTATGGTGATGGCAAAAAAAATCGTGTTCGAGATTATTGCAGATTCTGATTCTACTACACTCAAAACATGAAAAAAAGTCGTTTTCCGAAAAGTGTCTGTGT
The DNA here is from genome assembly GCA_034769895.1 of Magicicada septendecula. Lineage (NCBI taxonomy): Eukaryota > Metazoa > Arthropoda > Insecta > Hemiptera > Cicadidae > Magicicada > Magicicada septendecula. Next base: position 89,340,568 of record CM068369.1, on the reverse strand, counting down.
GTCTGTCTGTGTGTCTGTGTGTCTATCTGTCTATCTGTAGATTTTTTTTATGGCAAACGATAACTGCCGCAAATTTAAACAGAATCAAATAATTTTTTGCATACAGCCCGGTTTTGCAGAGTTCTCGCGACCTATTGTTTTTGGTGAAGATCGGTTGAGGGAAAGGGGTAGTTTACCAGCAACGGTTTTTTTTTAGCAAGGGAAATTTTGTTTGTTTGGCAAACGATAACAGCCGCAAATTCAAACAGAATCAAATAATGTTTCGCATACAGCCCTGAATTGTAGAGTTCTCAAGACCTATTGTTTTTGGTGAAGATCGGTTAAGGGAAAGGGGTAGTTTACCTGTAACGTTTTATGTTTTAACAAGGGTATTTCCTATGGCAAACGATAACAGCCGCAAATTCAAACAGAATGAAAAGATTATTTGCATACAGCCCTAAATTGTAGAGTTCTCAATACCTTTTGTTTTTGGTGAAGATCGGTTAAGGGAAAGGGGTAGTTTACCAACAACGTTTTTTTAACAAGGGTATTTTATATGGCAAACGATAACAGCCGCAAATTCAAACAGAATCAAATAATTTTCTGCATACAGCCCTGATTTGTAGAGTACTCAAGACCTATTGTTTTTGGTGAAGATCGGTTGAGGGGAAGGGGTAGTTTACCAGCAACATTTTTTATCATGCGTATTTTCTATGGCAAACGACAACTGCCGCAAATTCAAACAGAATCAAATAATTTTTTGCATACAGCCCTGATTTGTAGAGTACTCGCGACCTATTGTTTTTGGTGAAGATCGGTTGAGGGGAAGGGGTAGTTTACCTGCAACGGTTTTTTTTATCAAGGGAAATTTTTTTTTTTTGGCAAACGATAACAGCCGCAAATTCAAACAGAATCAAATAATGTTTCGCATACAGCCCTGAATTGTAGATTTCTCAAGACCTATTGTTTTTGGTGAAGATCGGTTGAGGGAAAGGGGTAGTTTACCTGCAACGTTTTTTTAACAAGGGTATTTTATATGGCAAACGATAACAGCCGCAAATTCAAACAGAATCAAATAATGTTTTGCATACAGTCCTGATTTGTAGAGTACTCAAGACCTATTGTTTTTGGTGAAGATCGGTTAAGGGGAAGGGGTAGTTTACCTGTTTACTTCCATATTCCTTAAGGAATGGAAGTATGGTGATGGCAAAAAAAATCGTGTTCGAGATTATTGCAGATTCTGATTCTACTACACTCAAAACATGAAAAAAAGTCGTTTTCCGAAAAGTGTCTGTGTGTGTGTCTGTCTGTCTGTCTGTAGATTTTTTTTCTATGGCAAACGATAACTGCCGCAAATTCAAACAGAATCAAATAATTTTTTGCATACAGCCCTGATTTGCAGAGTACTCGCGACCTATTGTTTTTGGTGAAGATCGGTTGAGGGAAAGGGGTAGTTTACCGGCAACGGTTTTTTTTTTAGCAAGGGTAATTTTGTTTGTTTGGCAAACGATAACAGCCGCAAATTCAAACAGAATCAAATAATGTTTCGCATACAGCCCTGAATTGTAGAGTTCTCAAGATCTGCTGATTTTGGTGAAGATCGGTTAAGGGAAAGGGGTAGTTTACCTGTAACGTTTTATGTTTTAACAAGGGTATTTCCTATGGCAAACGATAACAGCCGCAAAATCAAACAGAATCAAAAGATTATTTGCATACAGCCCTAAATTGTAGAGTTCTCAAGACCTATTGTTTTTGGTGAAGTTCGGTTGAGGGAAAGGGGTAGTTTACCAGCCACGTTTTTTGTTTTATCAAGGGTATTTCCTATGGCAAACGATAACAGCCGCAAATTCAAACAGAATCAAATAATGTTTCGCATACAGCCCTGATTTGTAGAGTACTCAAGATCTATTGTTTTTGGTGAAGATCGGTTAAGGGAAAGGGGTAGTTTACCAGTAACGTTTTATGTTTTAACAAGGGTATTTCCTATGGCAAACGATAACAGCCGCAAATTCAAACAGAATGAAAAGTTTATTTGCATACAGCCCTAAATTGTAGAGTTCTCAAGACTTGTGATCTTTGGTGAAGATCGGTTGAGGGAAAGGGGTAGTTTACCTGCAACGTTTTTTTAACAAGGGTATTTTCTATAGCAAACGATAACAGCCGCAAATTCAAACAGAATCAAATAATGTTTTGCATACAGCCCTGATTTGTAGAGTACTCAAGACCTATTGTTTTTGGTGAAGATCGGTTAAGGGGAAGGGGTAGTTTACCAGCAACGTTTTTTTATCAAGCGTATTTTCTATGGCAAACGATAACAGCCGCAAATTCAAACAGAATCAAATAATTTTTTGCATACGTCCCTCAATTGTAGAGGTCTCAATGACTTTCGATTTTGGTGAAGATCGGTTAAGGGGAAGGGGTAGTTTACCTGCAACCTCTTACGTTTTAACAAGAGTAAAGTACTTGAAAATTTATTTAAACTTTTTGAAACAATGGTAATTGTTAAAAATAAAATAATTTTGTTGCCAGGCAATAAAATTATAATTTTTTCATTTTAATGTAATATAATATTTTTCATTTAATACAGCAATAAAAAGGCAGGTAAGACACAGCCTGGCTGTTTGGGTGAAAATGATTTTAAATATAAATCTTAGAATATGGAAGTCGTGTATGGTTCTCCATACCGATATTTTTTTCTATGGCAAACGATAACTGCCGCAAATTCAAACAGAATCAAATAATTTTTTGCATACAGCCCTGATTTGTAGAGGACTCGCGACCTTTTGTTTTTGGTGAAGATCGGTTGATGGAAAGGGGTAGTTTACCTGCAACGGTTTTTTTTTATCAAGGGAAAATATTTTTTTTTTGGCAAACGATAACAGCCGCAAATTCAAACAGAATCAAATAATGTTTCGTATACAGCCCTGAATTTTAGAGTTCTCAAGACCTTTTGTTTTTGGTGAAGATCGGTTAAGGGAAAGGGGTAGTTTACTTGTAACGTTTTATGTTTTAACAAGGGTATTTCTTATGGCAAACGATAACAGCCACAAATTCAAACAGAATCAAAAGATTATTTGCATACAGTCCTAAATTGTAGAGTTCTCAAGACCTATTGTTTTTGGTGAAGATCGGTTAAGGGAAAGGGGTAGTTTACCAACAACGTTTTTTTAACAAGGGTATTTTCTATGGCAAACGATAACAGCCGCAAATTCAAACAGAATCAAATAATTATCTGCATACAGCCCTGATTTGTAGAGTACTCAAGACCTATTGTTTTTGGTGAAGATCGGTTGAGGGCAAGGGGTAGTTTACCTGCAACGTTTTTTATCAAGCGTATTTTGTATGGCAAACGATAACTGCCGCAAATTCAAACAGAATCAAATAATTTTTTGCATACAGCCCTGGTTTGTAGAGTACTCGCGATCTATTGTTTTTGGTGAAGATCGGTTGAGGGGAAGGGGTAGTTTACCAGCAACGGTTTTTTTTATCAAGGGAAATTTTTTTTTGGCAAACGATAACAGCCGCAAATTCAAACAGACTTAAATAATGTTTCGTATGCAGCCCTGAATTGTAGAGTTTTCACGACCTATTGTTTTTGGTGAAGATCGGTTAAGGGAAAGGGGTAGTTTACCTGTAACGTTTTATGTTTTAACAAGGGTATTTCCTATGGCAAACGATAACAGCCGCAAATTCAAACAGAATCAAACGATTATTTGCATACAGCCCTAAATTGTAGAGTTCTCAAGACCTATTGTTTTTGGTGAAGATCGGTTGAGGGAAAGGGGTAGTTTACCTGCACCGTTTTTTTATCAAGCGTATCTTCTATGGCAAACGATAACTGCCGCAAATTCAAACAGAATCAAATAATTTTTTGCATACATCCCTGAATTGTAGAGGTCTCAAGGACTTTCGATTTTGGTGAAGATCGGTTAAGGGGAAGGGGTAGTTTACCGGCAACCTTTTACGTTTTAACAAGAGTAAAGTACTTGCAAATTTATTTAAACTTTTTGAAACAATGGTAATTGTTAAAAATAAAATAATTTTGTTGCCAGGCAATAAAATTAAAAATTTTTAATTTTAATGTAATATAATATTTTTCATTTAATACGGCAATAAAAAGGCAGGTAAGACACAAACACACAATTCACGTTATTTCTGGCCTCACTCATGTTTATTTTCTTACGTTTGCACGCTTTTTAAATGGAAAGTGCCGAAACCCACACCAACATAACGCGTGCAAGCCGAAAAAATGGACATCAATTTGCTTACTGGCGAAGCTAGTAGTTAATGAATGGATAGGCAAAAATCTTATCTTAAATTTTTTTTAAGGAATCACTAAAAGGACGGTGGGTCAAATCGGACGCTGAGGTAGAGTTGCTGTAACTGAATGGTTCCACAAACAGCCGTAAGAATTTTACTAGCAGGGAATCTACAGGTTAGCGCAACAGTGGAACTCATGTCTTAATGTTATTGGAGACTTCTTTTAAAATCGTTGAATAAAAAATGCTTTACAGCTCTATACGTGTGTCTATTGAACAATCCTTGTATTAGTCATACACAATAATACAACTGATTGAACTACAAATTTTTAAACTTGATTAGTTTCTATATATATGTTTAATGTTACAAATAATTCAAATAACAATCTTGATCATCTGTTAGTTCAGCGGAATAACAGTGACACTTTTAATAACCGCATAAAATAAACACTTAGAAACAACACAGGCGCTTTAACTTAACTGTTTGGACCACAGAAGTGAGGCATGCCTCAACGCTCTATGTGTACAGCGCGGGACAATCCCCCCTCCCTACACTTCCCTATCACACCACTACATTGCTTACATACGATGTATACAAAAAACGCTGAGGCAAGTTCAGGTTGCCTCATTCGCTTTAAACGAACTATGCCGAATCTCACCTGTCACCATCTAGCGGTCGCTCAATAAAGCACGTTTCGGTTTAATAAATTTGACAGTCCCAGTAACAATGTATAATCTTTACGTTATGTAGTTCATACGTATTTATAATTTTTATTCTACAGAATTTGTTAGGGTAGGCATTGCCTCAATTGCCTCCATGTAACTTCGCCACTGATATATATGTGTACAACGTTATCGGCAACAAAGAAGTAGTTTTTGTTAAAATTCCTTCCCGGGATATTTGGCCGTAGTCCAATGTTTTCTACAAAACCAGACGTTTCGGCAATGCCATCGACTTCCATCATCAGTGAAAATCGAGTGCGATAACGTGAGGTGGTATACGTTAGTGACCACAGTACTGTGGTTAAGGCTGAAGCAGTAAGTAGAAAGAAGTAGTTTCTATGGTAATATTTCATTTCGAAAATGATTTTAAATATAAATCTTAGAATATGGAAGTCATGTATGGTTCTCCATACCGATATTTTACTTCCATATTCCTTAAGGAATGGAAGTATGGTGATGGCAAAAAAAATCGTGTTCGAGATTATTGCAAATTCTGGTTCTACTACACTCAAAACATGAAAAAAAGTCGTTTTCCGAAAAGTGTCTGTGTGTCTTTCTGTCTGTCTGTCTGTCTGTCTGTCTGTCTGTGTGTCTGTAGATTTTTTTTCTATGGCAAACGATAACTGCCGCAAATTCGAACAGAATCAAATAATTTTTTGCATGCAGCCCTGATTTGCAGAGTACTCGCGACCTATTGTTTTTGGTGAAGATCGGTTGAGGGAAAGGGGTAGTTTACCTACAACGGTTTTTTTTTAGCAAGGGTAATTTTGTTTGTTTGGCAAACGATAACAGCCGCAAATTCAAACAGAATCAAATAATGTTTCGCATACAGCCCTGAATTGTAGAGTTCTCAAGATCTGTTGATTTTGGTGAAGATCGGTTAAGGGAAAGGGGTAGTTTACCGGTAACGTTTTATGTTTTAACAAGGGTATTTCCTATGGCAAACGATAACAGCCGCAAATTCAAACAGAATCAAAAGATTATTTGCATACAGCCCTAAATTGTAGAGTTCTCAAGACCTATTGTTTTTGGTGAAGTTCGGTTGAGGGAAAGGGGTAGTTTACCTGCAACATTTTTTTAACAAGGGTATTTTTTATGGCAAACGATAACAGCCGCAAATTCAAACAGAATCAAATAATTTTTTGCATGCAGCCCTGATTTGCAGAGTACTCGCGACCAGTGGTTTTTGGTGAAGATCGGTTGAGGGAAAGGGGTAGTTTACCAACAACGGTTTTTTTTTAGCAAGGGTAATTTTGTTTGTTTGGCAAACGATAACAGCCGCAAATTCAAACAGAATCAAATAATTTTTTGCATACATAAGTGAATTGTAGAGGACTCAAGGTCATTAGATTTTGGTGTAAATCGGTTAAGGGGAAGGGGTAGTTTACCTGCAACCTTTTACGTTTTAACAAGAGTAAAGTACTTGAAAATTCATTTAAACTTTTTCAAACAATGGTAATTGTTAAAAATAAAACAATTTTGTTGCCAGGCAATAAAATTATAATTTTTTCATTTTAATGTAAATTATGTATATATTAGAAAATATATCGTGCTTGGCAGGCAAGCATATTTCAGATTATTTTTTTTTGGCAAACGATAACAGCCGCGAATTCAAACAGAATCAAATAATGTTTCGCATACTGCCCTGAATTGTAGAGTTCTCAAGACCTATTGTTTTTGGTGAAGATCGGTTAAGGGAAAGGGGTAGTTTACCTGTAACGTTTTATGTTTTAACAAGGGTATTTCCTATGGCAAACGATAACAGCCGAAAATTCAAACAGAATCAAAAGATTATTTGCATACAGCCCTAAATTGTGGAGTTCTCAAGACCTATTGTTTTTGGTGAAGATCGGTTAAGGGAAAGGGGTAGTTTACCTGCAACGTTTTTTTAACAAGGTATTTTCTATGGCAAACGATAACAGCCGCGAATTCAAACAGAATCAAATAATGTTTCGCATACAGCCCTGAATTGTAGAGTTCTCAAGACCTATTGTTTTTGGTGAAGATCGGTTAAGTGAAAGGGGTTGTTTACCTGTAACTTTTTATGTTTTAACAAGGGTATTTCCTATGGCAAACGATAACAGCCGAAAATTCAAACAGAATCAAAAGATTATTTGCATACAGCCCTAAATTGTGGAGTTCTCAAGACCTATTGTTTTTGGTGAAGATCGGTTAAGGGAAAGGGGTAGTTTACCTGTAACGTTTTTTTAACAAGGTATTTTCTATGGCAAACGATAACAGCCGCAAGTTCAAACAGAATCAAAATAATTTTCTGCATACAGCCCTGATTTGTAGATTACTCAAGACCTATTGTTTTTGGTGAAGATCGGTTAAGGGGAAGGGGTAGTTTACCGGCAACGTTTTTTATCAAGCGTATTTTCTATGGCAAACGATAACAGCCGCAAATTCAAACAGAATCAAATAATATTTTGCATACGTCCCTGAATTATAGAGGTCTCAAGGACTTTCGATTTTGGTGAAGATCGGTTAAGGGGAAGGGGTAGTTTACCTGCAACCTTTTACGTTTTAATAAGAGTAAAGTACTTAAAACATTTTTTTAATTTTTGAAACAATGGTAATTGTTAAAAATAAAATAATTTTGTTGCCAGGCAATAAAATTATAATTTTTTCATTTATGTATTTTTTTCTCAGTTATGTACTGTTTATTCCTGTAAAACACCTTCAAAAATCTAGGATCATCTTATATGTGAGATGTCTTATTAAAACAGTAATTATTTTCTGTTTTGGTTATCTGTTCTGTGATAATCTCATTATGTGGTCACACTATATAAGCTATATGTTTCTATTCTGTCCATTGACATAATATTCTTCCTAATTCCATGAGTATATAGATGTTGCAACTTGGACACTCCACTTGTTTACTTCCATATTCCTTAAGGAATGGAAGTATGGTGATGGCAAAAAAAATCGTGTTCGAGATTATTGCAGATTCTGATTCTACTACACTCAAAACATGAAAAAAGTCGTTTTCCGAAAAGTGTCTGTGTGTGTGTGTCTGTCTGTCTGTCTGTCTGTCTGTCTGTCTGTGTGTGTGTGTGTCTGTAGATTTTTTTTCTATGGCAAACGATAACTGCCGCAAATTCATACAGAATCAAATAATTTTTTGCATACAGCCCTGATTTGCAGAGTGCTCGCGATCTGTTGTTTTTGGTGAAGATCGGTTGAGGGAAAGGGGTACCTTAGTTTACCAGCAACGGTTTTTTTTTAGCAAGGGTAATTTTGTTTGTTTGGCAAACGATAACAGCCGCAAATTAAAACAGAATCAAATAATGTTTCGCATACAGCCCTGAATTGTAGAGTTCTCAAGATCTGTTGATCTTGGTGAAGATCGGTTAAGGGAAAGGGGTAGTTTACCTGTAACGTTTTATGTTTTAACAAGGGTATTTCCTATGGCAAACGATAACAGCCGCAAATTCAAACAGAATCAAAAGAATATTTGCATACAGCCCTAAATTGTGGAGTTCTCAAGACCTGTTGTTTTTGGTGAACATCGGTTAAGGGAAAGGGGTAGTTTACCTGCAACGTTTTTTTAACAAGGGTATTTTCTATGGCAAACGATAACAGCCGCAAATTCAAACAGAATCAAATAATGTTTTGCATACGGCCCTGAATTGTAGAGTACTCAAGACCTGTCGTTTTTGGTGAAGATCAGTTAAGGGGAAGGGGTAGTTTACCAGCAACGTTTTTTTATCAAGCGTATTTTCTATGGCAAACGATAACAGCCGCAAATTCAAACAGAATCAAATAATTGTTTGCATACGTCCCTGAATTGTAGAGGTCTCAATGACTTTCGATTTTGGTGAAGATCGGTTAATGGGAAGGGGTAGTTTACCGGCAACCTTTTACGTTTTAACAAGAGTAAAGTACTTGAAAATTTATTTAAACTTTTTGAAACAATGGTAATTGTTAAAAATAAAATAATTTTGTTGCCAGGCAATAAAATTATAATTTTTTCATTTTAATGTAATATAATATTTTTCATTTAATACAGCAATAAAAAGGCAGGTAAGACACAGCCTGGCTGTTTGGCTGAAAATGATTTTAAATATAAATCTTAGAATATGGAAGTCATGTATGGTTCTCCATACCGATATTTACTTCCATATTCCTTAAGGAATGGAAGTATGGTGATGGCAAAAAAAATCGTGTTCGAGATTATTGCAGATTCTGATTCTACTACACTCAAAACATGAAAAAAAGTCGTTTTCCGAAAAGTGTCTGTGTGTGTGTCTGTCTGCTGTCTGTGTGTCTGTCTGTAGATTTTTTTTTTTGGCAAACGATAACTGCCGCAAATTCAAACAGAATCAAATAATTTTTTGCATACGGCTCTGATTTGTAGAGTACTCACGACCTATAGTTTTAGGTGAAGATCGGTTGATGGAAAGGGGTAGTTTACCTGCAACGGTTTTTTTTTATCAAGGGAAATTTTTTTTTTTGGCAAACGATAACAGCCGCAAATTCAAACAGAATCAAATAATGTTTCGCATACAGCCCTGAATTGTAGAGTTCTCAAGACCTGTTGTTTTTGGTGAAGATCGGTTAAGAGAAAGGGGTAGTTTACCTGTAACGTTTTATGTTTTAACAAGGGTATTTCCTATGGCAAACGATAACAGCCGCAAATTGAAACAGAATCAAAAGATTATTTGCATGCAGCCCTAAATTGTAGAGTTCTCAAGACCTGTTGTTTTTGGTGAAGATCGGTTAAGGGAAATGGGTAGTTTACCAACAACGTTTTTTTAACAAGGGTTTTTCCTATGGCAAACGATAGCAGCCGCAAATTCAAACAGAAACAAATAATTTTCTGCATACCGCCCTGATTTGTAGAGTACTCAAGACCTGTTGTTTTTGGTGAAGATCGGTTGAGGGGAAGGGGTAGTTTACCTGCAACGTTTTTTGTCAAGCGTATTTTCTATGGCAAACGATAACAGCCGCAAATTCAAACAGAATCAAATAAATTTTTGCATACGTCAGTGAATTCTAGAGGACTCAAGGCCTTTAGATTTTGGTGAAGATCGGTTAAGAGGAAGGGGTAGTTTACCTGCAACCTTTTACGTTTTAACAAGAGTAAAGTACTTGAAAAATTATTTAAACTTTTTGAAACAATGGTAATTGTTGAAAATAAAATAATTTTGTTGCCAGGTAACAAAAATAATGTCATTTTGATTATAAAATATAAATATTTACAACAAGAAAAGAATTTTCAGTTTTCAAAATTTAAATATATTTTTATAAAACAATGGGTTCTTCATTGAGGTGGGGACCATGTCACTCACTCCATCTCAAGCCTCTCCCATTTTGCAGAAAAAGAGGACCCTGTCAAGGCTGATACTTTGACGACACTGACAGGGCTTTCCACCAAATTCAGCAGAGTGACAGGTAGGCCCAACTCTGATTGGCTCCTCAGATTTCCCCAGCGTTAGTAGGTTCTATGAAAATATTTTATTTCAAAAATGATTTTAAATATAAATCTTAGATATGTTTTATAAATCTCATGTTTTATGTTTTAACATGGGTAATTTTTTATATGACGAACCATAACTGCCGTAAATTCAAACAGAATCAAATAATTTTTTACATATGTGCCTGAGCTATAGAGAACTCAATATCTTTTGATTTTGGTGAAGATCGGTTACGGGGAAAGGGCAGTTTACCAGAAACATTTTTTGTTGTAACATGAGTAAAGTACTTAATTTTGATAAAGTATCCTGATAAGATCTTAATAATCCACTGTAGAAACGTAGATGAAATATCTATAAATGAAGAGGCTAGTTGAACGGGCTGGGGGTAATTTTCTATAAATCAAAATTATAGTTGAAGGGGGAGGGGATAATTTTTTTTTATATGTGTACTACGTTATTGGCAACAAAGAAGTATTTTTTTGTTAAAATTCCTTCCCTGGCTGTTTGGCTGAAAATGATTTTAAATATAAATCTTAGAATATGGAAGTCATGTATGGTTCTCCATACCGATATTTTACTTCCATATTCCTTAAGGAATGGAAGTATGGTGATGGCAAAAAAAATCGTGTTCGAGATTATTGCAGATTCTGATTCTACTACACTCAAAACATGAAAAAAAGTCGTTTTCCGAAAAGTGTCTGTGTGTGTGTCTGTCTGTCTGTGTGTGTGTCTGTAGATTTTTTTTTTTTGGCAAACGATAACTGCCGCAAATTCAAACAGAATCAAATAATGTTTCGCATACAGCCCTTAATTGTAGAGTTCTCAAGATCTGTTGATTTTGGTGAAGATCGGTTAAGGGAAAGGGGTAGTTTACCTGTAACGTTTTATGTTTTAACAAGGGTATTTCCTATGGCAAACGATAACAGCCGCAAATTCAAAAAGAATGAAAAGATTATTTGCATACAGCCCTAAATTGTAGAGTTCTCAAGACCTATTGTTTTTGGTGAAGATCGGTTAAGGGAAAGGGGTAGTTTACCTACAACGTTATTTTAACAAGGTTATTTTCTATGGCAAACGATAACAGCCGCAAATTCAAACATAATCAAATAATTTTCTGCATACAGCCCTGGTTTGTGGAGTACTCAAGACCTTTTGTTTTTGGTGAAGATCGGTTGAGGGGAAGTGGTAGTTTACCTGCAACGTTTGTTATAAAGCGTATTTTATATGGCAAACGATAACTGCCGCAAATTCAAACAGAATCAAATAATTTTTTGCATACATAAGTGAATTGTAGAGGACTCAAGGTCATTAGATTTTGGTGTAGATCGGTTAAGGGGAAGGGGTAGTTTACCTGCAACCTTTTACGTTTTAACAAGAGTAAAGTACTTGAAAATTCATTTAAACTTTTTCAAACAATGGTAATTGTTAAAAATAAAATAATTTTGTTGCCAGGCAATAAAATTATAATTTTTTCATTTTAATGTAAATTATGTATATATTAGAAAATATATCGTGCTTGGCAGGCAAGCATATTTCAGATTATTTTTTTTTGGCAAACGATAACAGCCGCGAATTCAAACAGAATCAAATAATGTTTCGCATACAGCCCTGAATTGTAGAGTTCTCAAGACCTGTTGTTTTTGGTGAAGATCGGTTAAGGGAAAGGGGTAGTTTACCTGTAACGTTTTATGTTTTAACAAGGGTATTTCCTATGGCAAACGATAACAGCCGAAAATTCAAACAGAATCAAAAGATTATTTGCATACAGCCCTAAATTGTGGAGTTCTCAAGACCTGCTGTTTTTGGTGAAGATCGGTTAAGGGAAAGGGGTAGTTTACCTGTAACGTTTTTTTAACAAGGGTATTTTTTATGGCAAACGATAACAGCCGCAAATTCAAACAGAATCAAATAATTTTCTGCATACAGCCCTGATTTGTAGAGTACTCAAGACCTATTGTTTTTGGTGAAGATCGGTTAAGGGAAAGGGGTAGTTTACCAGTAACGTTTTATGTTTTAACAAGGGTATTTCCTATGGCAAACGATAACAGCCGCAAATTCAAACAGAATCAAAAGATTATTTGCATACAGCCCTAAATTGTAGAGTTCTCAAGACCTGTTGTTTTTGGTGAAGATCGGTTGAGGGAAAGGGGTAGTTTACCTGCAACGTTTTTTTAACAAGGGTATTTTCTATGGCAAACGATAACAGCCGCAAATTCAAACAGAATCAAATAATTTTTTGCATGCAGCCCTGATTTGCAGAGTACTCGCGACCAGTGGTTTTTGGTGAAGATCGGTTGAGGGAAAGGGGTAGTTTACCAACAACGGTTTTTTTTTAGCAAGGGTAATTTTGTTTGTTTGGCAAACGATAACAGCCGCAAATTCAAACAGAATCAAATAATTTTTTGCATACATAAGTGAATTGTAGAGGACTCAAGGTCATTAGATTTTGGTGTAAATCGGTTAAGGGGAAGGGGTAGTTTACCTGCAACCTTTTACGTTTTAACAAGAGTAAAGTACTTGAAAATTCATTTAAACTTTTTCAAACAATGGTAATTGTTAAAAATAAAACAATTTTGTTGCCAGGCAATAAAATTATAATTTTTTCATTTTAATGTAAATTATGTATATATTAGAAAATATATCGTGCTTGGCAGGCAAGCATATTTCAGATTATTTTTTTTTGGCAAACGATAACAGCCGCGAATTCAAACAGAATCAAATAATGTTTCGCATACTGCCCTGAATTGTAGAGTTCTCAAGACCTATTGTTTTTGGTGAAGATCGGTTAAGGGAAAGGGGTAGTTTACCTGTAACGTTTTATGTTTTAACAAGGGTATTTCCTATGGCAAACGATAACAGCCGAAAATTCAAACAGAATCAAAAGATTATTTGCATACAGCCCTAAATTGTGGAGTTCTCAAGACCTATTGTTTTTGGTGAAGATCGGTTAAGGGAAAGGGGTAGTTTACCTGCAACGTTTTTTTAACAAGGTATTTTCTATGGCAAACGATAACAGCCGCGAATTCAAACAGAATCAAATAATGTTTCGCATACAGCCCTGAATTGTAGAGTTCTCAAGACCTATTGTTTTTGGTGAAGATCGGTTAAGTGAAAGGGGTTGTTTACCTGTAACTTTTTATGTTTTAACAAGGGTATTTCCTATGGCAAACGATAACAGCCGAAAATTCAAACAGAATCAAAAGATTATTTGCATACAGCCCTAAATTGTGGAGTTCTCAAGACCTATTGTTTTTGGTGAAGATCGGTTAAGGGAAAGGGGTAGTTTACCTGTAACGTTTTTTTAACAAGGTATTTTCTATGGCAAACGATAACAGCCGCAAGTTCAAACAGAATCAAAATAATTTTCTGCATACAGCCCTGATTTGTAGATTACTCAAGACCTATTGTTTTTGGTGAAGATCGGTTAAGGGGAAGGGGTAGTTTACCGGCAACGTTTTTTATCAAGCGTATTTTCTATGGCAAACGATAACAGCCGCAAATTCAAACAGAATCAAATAATATTTTGCATACGTCCCTGAATTATAGAGGTCTCAAGGACTTTCGATTTTGGTGAAGATCGGTTAAGGGGAAGGGGTAGTTTACCTGCAACCTTTTACGTTTTAACAAGAGTAAAGTACTTAAAACATTTTTTTAATTTTTGAAACAATGGTAATTGTTAAAAATAAAATAATTTTGTTGCCAGGCAATAAAATTATAATTTTTTCATTTATGTATTTTTTTCTCAGTTATGTACTGTTTATTCCTGTAAAACACCTTCAAAAATCTAGGATCATCTTATATGTGAGATGTCTTATTAAAACAGTAATTATTTTCTGTTTTGGTTATCTGTTCTGTGATAATCTCATTATGTGGTCACACTATATAAGCTATATGTTTCTATTCTGTCCATTGACATAATATTCTTCCTAATTCCATGAGTATATAGATGTTGCAACTTGGACACTCCACTTGTTTACTTCCATATTCCTTAAGGAATGGAAGTATGGTGATGGCAAAAAAAATCGTGTTCGAGATTATTGCAGATTCTGATTCTACTACACTCAAAACATGAAAAAAGTCGTTTTCCGAAAAGTGTCTGTGTGTGTGTGTCTGTCTGTCTGTCTGTCTGTCTGTCTGTCTGTGTGTGTGTGTGTCTGTAGATTTTTTTTCTATGGCAAACGATAACTGCCGCAAATTCATACAGAATCAAATAATTTTTTGCATACAGCCCTGATTTGCAGAGTGCTCGCGATCTGTTGTTTTTGGTGAAGATCGGTTGAGGGAAAGGGGTACCTTAGTTTACCAGCAACGGTTTTTTTTTAGCAAGGGTAATTTTGTTTGTTTGGCAAACGATAACAGCCGCAAATTAAAACAGAATCAAATAATGTTTCGCATACAGCCCTGAATTGTAGAGTTCTCAAGATCTGTTGATCTTGGTGAAGATCGGTTAAGGGAAAGGGGTAGTTTACCTGTAACGTTTTATGTTTTAACAAGGGTATTTCCTATGGCAAACGATAACAGCCGCAAATTCAAACAGAATCAAAAGAATATTTGCATACAGCCCTAAATTGTGGAGTTCTCAAGACCTGTTGTTTTTGGTGAACATCGGTTAAGGGAAAGGGGTAGTTTACCGGCAACGTTTTTTTAACAAGGGTATTTTCTATGGCAAACGATAACAGCCGCAAATTCAAACAGAATCAAATAATGTTTTGCATACGGCCCTGAATTGTAGAGTACTCAAGACCTGTCGTTTTTGGTGAAGATCAGTTAAGGGGAAGGGGTAGTTTACCAGCAACGTTTTTTTATCAAGCGTATTTTCTATGGCAAACGATAACAGCCGCAAATTCAAACAGAATCAAATAATTGTTTGCATACGTCCCTGAATTGTAGAGGTCTCAATGACTTTCGATTTTGGTGAAGATCGGTTAATGGGAAGGGGTAGTTTACCGGCAACCTTTTACGTTTTAACAAGAGTAAAGTACTTGAAAATTTATTTAAACTTTTTGAAACAATGGTAATTGTTAAAAATAAAATAATTTTGTTGCCAGGCAATAAAATTATAATTTTTTCATTTTAATGTAATATAATATTTTTCATTTAATACAGCAATAAAAAGGCAGGTAAGACACAGCCTGGCTGTTTGGCTGAAAATGATTTTAAATATAAATCTTAGAATATGGAAGTCATGTATGGTTCTCCATACCGATATTTACTTCCATATTCCTTAAGGAATGGAAGTATGGTGATGGCAAAAAAAATCGTGTTCGAGATTATTGCAGATTCTGATTCTACTACACTCAAAACATGAAAAAAGTCGTTTTCCGAAAAGTGTCTGTGTGTGTGTCTGTCTGCTGTCTGTGTGTCTGTCTGTAGATTTTTTTTTTTGGCAAACGATAACTGCCGCAAATTCAAACAGAATCAAATAATTTTTTGCATACGGCTCTGATTTGTAGAGTACTCACGACCTATAGTTTTAGGTGAAGATCGGTTGATGGAAAGGGGTAGTTTACCTGCAACGGTTTTTTTTTATCAAGGGAAATTTTTTTTTTTGGCAAACGATAACAGCCGCAAATTCAAACAGAATCAAATAATGTTTCGCATACAGCCCTGAATTGTAGAGTTCTCAAGACCTATTGTTTTTGGTGAAGATCGGTTAAGAGAAAGGGGTAGTTTACCTGTAACGTTTTATGTTTTAACAAGGGTATTTCCTATGGCAAACGATAACAGCCGCAAATTGAAACAGAATCAAAAGATTATTTGCATGCAGCCCTAAATTGTAGAGTTCTCAAGACCTGTTGTTTTTGGTGAAGATCGGTTAAGGGAAATGGGTAGTTTACCAACAACGTTTTTTTAACAAGGGTTTTTCCTATGGCAAACGATAGCAGCCGCAAATTCAAACAGAAACAAATAATTTTCTGCATACCGCCCTGATTTGTAGAGTACTCAAGACCTGTTGTTTTTGGTGAAGATCGGTTGAGGGGAAGGGGTAGTTTACCTGCAACGTTTTTTGTCAAGCGTATTTTCTATGGCAAACGATAACAGCCGCAAATTCAAACAGAATCAAATAAATTTTTGCATACGTCAGTGAATTCTAGAGGACTCAAGGCCTTTAGATTTTGGTGAAGATCGGTTAAGAGGAAGGGGTAGTTTACCTGCAACCTTTTACGTTTTAACAAGAGTAAAGTACTTGAAAAATTATTTAAACTTTTTGAAACAATGGTAATTGTTGAAAATAAAATAATTTTGTTGCCAGGTAACAAAAATAATGTCATTTTGATTATAAAATATAAATATTTACAACAAGAAAAGAATTTTCAGTTTTCAAAATTTAAATATATTTTTATAAAACAATGGGTTCTTCATTGAGGTGGGGACCATGTCACTCACTCCATCTCAAGCCTCTCCCATTTTGCAGAAAAAGAGGACCCTGTCAAGGCTGATACTTTGACGACACTGACAGGGCTTTCCACCAAATTCAGCAGAGTGACAGGTAGGCCCAACTCTGATTGGCTCCTCAGATTTCCCCAGCGTTAGTAGGTTCTATGAAAATATTTTATTTCAAAAATGATTTTAAATATAAATCTTAGATATGTTTTATAAATCTCATGTTTTATGTTTTAACATGGGTAATTTTTTATATGACGAACCATAACTGCCGTAAATTCAAACAGAATCAAATAATTTTTTACATATGTGCCTGAGCTATAGAGAACTCAATATCTTTTGATTTTGGTGAAGATCGGTTACGGGGAAAGGGCAGTTTACCAGAAACATTTTTTGTTGTAACATGAGTAAAGTACTTAATTTTGACAAAGTATCCTGATAAGATCTTAATAATCCACTGTAGAAACGTAGATGAAATATCTATAAATGAAGAGGCTAGTTGAACGGGCTGGGGGTAATTTTCTATAAATCAAAATTATAGTTGAAGGGGGAGGGGATAATTTTTTTTTATATGTGTACTACGTTATTGGCAACAAAGAAGTATTTTTTTGTTAAAATTCCTTCCCTGGCTGTTTGGCTGAAAATGATTTTAAATATAAATCTTAGAATATGGAAGTCATGTATGGTTCTCCATACCGATATTTTACTTCCATATTCCTTAAGGAATGGAAGTATGGTGATGGCAAAAAAAATCGTGTTCGAGATTATTGCAGATTCTGATTCTACTACACTCAAAACATGAAAAAAAGTCGTTTTCCGAAAAGTGTCTGTGTGTGTGTCTGTCTGTCTGTGTGTGTGTCTGTAGATTTTTTTTTTTTGGCAAACGATAACTGCCGCAAATTCAAACAGAATCAAATAATGTTTCGCATACAGCCCTTAATTGTAGAGTTCTCAAGATCTGTTGATTTTGGTGAAGATCGGTTAAGGGAAAGGGGTAGTTTACCTGTAACGTTTTATGTTTTAACAAGGGTATTTCCTATGGCAAACGATAACAGCCGCAAATTCAAAAAGAATGAAAAGATTATTTGCATACAGCCCTAAATTGTAGAGTTCTCAAGACCTATTGTTTTTGGTGAAGATCGGTTAAGGGAAAGGGGTAGTTTACCTACAACGTTATTTTAACAAGGTTATTTTCTATGGCAAACGATAACAGCCGCAAATTCAAACATAATCAAATAATTTTCTGCATACAGCCCTGGTTTGTGGAGTACTCAAGACCTTTTGTTTTTGGTGAAGATCGGTTGAGGGGAAGTGGTAGTTTACCTGCAACGTTTGTTATAAAGCGTATTTTATATGGCAAACGATAACTGCCGCAAATTCAAACAGAATCAAATAATTTTTTGCATACATAAGTGAATTGTAGAGGACTCAAGGTCATTAGATTTTGGTGTAGATCGGTTAAGGGGAAGGGGTAGTTTACCTGCAACCTTTTACATTTTAACAAGAGTAAAGTACTTGAAAATTCATTTAAACTTTTTCAAACAATGGTAATTGTTAAAAATAAAATAATTTTGTTGCCAGGCAATAAAATTATAATTTTTTCATTTTAATGTAAATTATGTATATATTAGAAAATATATCGTGCTTGGCAGGCAAGCATATTTCAGATTATTTTTTTTTGGCAAACGATAACAGCCGCGAATTCAAACAGAATCAAATAATGTTTCGCATACAGCCCTGAATTGTAGAGTTCTCAAGACCTGTTGTTTTTGGTGAAGATCGGTTAAGGGAAAGGGGTAGTTTACCTGTAACGTTTTATGTTTTAACAAGGGTATTTCCTATGGCAAACGATAACAGCCGAAAATTCAAACAGAATCAAAAGATTATTTGCATACAGCCCTAAATTGTGGAGTTCTCAAGACCTGCTGTTTTTGGTGAAGATCGGTTAAGGGAAAGGGGTAGTTTACCTGTAACGTTTTTTTAACAAGGTATTTTCTATGGCAAACGATAACAGCCGCAAGTTCAAACAGAATCAAATAATTTTCTGCATACAGCCCTGATTTGTAGATTACTCAAGACCTATTGTTTTTGGTGAAGATCGGTTAAGGGGAAGGGGTAGTTTACCGGCAACGTTTTTTATCAAGCGTATTTTCTATGGCAAACGATAACAGCCGCAAATTCAAACAGAATCAAATAATATTTTGCATACGTCCCTGAATTATAGAGGTCTCAAGGACTTTCGATTTTGGTGAAGATCGGTTAAGGGGAAGGGGTAGTTTACCAGCAACCTTTTACGTTTTAACAAGAGTAAAGTACTTAAAAAATTTTTTTAACTTTTTGAAACAATGGTAATTGTTAAAAATAAAATAATTTTGTTGCCAGGCAATAAAATTATAATTTTTTCATTTATGTATTTTTTTCTCAGTTATGTACTGTTTATTCCTGTAAAACACCTTCAAAAATCTAGGATCATCTTATATGTGAGATGTCTTATTAAAACAGTAATTATTGTCTGTTTTGGTTATCTGTTCTGTGATAATCTCATTATGTGGCCACACTATATAAGCTATATGTTTCTATTCTGTCCATTGACATAATATTCTTCCTAATTCCATGAGTATATAGATGTTGCAACTTGGACACTCCACTTGTTTACTTCCATATTCCTTAAGGAATGGAAGTATGGTGATGGCAAAAAAAATCGTGTTCGAGATTATTGCAGATTCTGATTCTACTACACTCAAAACATGAAAAAAAGTCGTTTTCCGAAAAGTGTCTGTGTGTGTGTGTCTGTCTGTCTGTCTGTCTGTGTGTGTGTCTGTAGATTTTTTTTCTATGGCAAACGATAACTGCCGCAAATTCATACAGAATCAAATAATTTTTTGCATACAGCCCTGATTTGCAGAGTGCTCGCGATCTGTTGTTTTTGGTGAAGATCGGTTGAGGGAAAGGGGTACCTTAGTTTACCAGCAACGGTTTTTTTTTAGCAAGGGTAATTTTGTTTGTTTGGCAAACGATAACAGCCGCAAATTCAAACAGAATCAAATAATGTTTCGCATACAGCCCTGAATTGTAGAGTTCTCAAGATCTGTTGATCTTGGTGAAGATCGGTTAAGGGAAAGGGGTAGTTTACCTGTAACGTTTTATGTTTTAACAAGGGTATTTCCTATGGCAAACGATAACAGCCGCAAATTCAAACAGAATCAAAAGAATATTTGCATACAGCCCTAAATTGTGGAGTTCTCAAGACCTGTTGTTTTTGGTGAACATCGGTTAAGGGAAAGGGGTAGTTTACCTGCAACGTTTTTTTAACAAGGGTATTTTCTATGGCAAACGATAACAGCCGCAAATTCAAACAGAATCAAATAATGTTTTGCATACGGCCCTGATTTGTAGAGTACTCAAGACCTGTTGTTTTTGGTGAAGATCAGTTAAGGGGAAGGGGTAGTTTACCAGCAACGTTTTTTTATCAAGCGTATTTTCTATGGCAAACGATAACAGCCGCAAATTCAAACAGAATCAAATGATTGTTTGCATACGTCCCTGAATTGTAGAGGTCTCAATGACTTTCGATTTTGGTGAAGATCGGTTAATGGGAAGGGGTAGTTTACCGGCAACCTTTTACGTTTTAACAAGAGTAAAGTACTTGAAAATTTATTTAAACTTTTTGAAACAATGGTAATTGTTAAAAATAAAATAATTTTGTCGCCAGGCAATAAAATTATAATTTTTTCATTTTAATGTAATATAATATTTTTCATTTAATACAGCAATAAAAAGGCAGGTAAGACACAGCCTGGCTGTTTGGCTGAAAATGATTTTAAATATAAATCTTAGAATATGGAAGTCATGTATGGTTCTCCATACCGATATTTACTTCCATATTCCTTAAGGAATGGAAGTATGGTGATGGCAAAAAAAATCGTGTTCGAGATTATTGCAGATTCTGATTCTACTACACTCAAAACATGAAAAAAAGTCGTTTTCCGAAAAGTGTCTGTGTGTGTGTCTGTCTGCTGTCTGTGTGTCTGTCTGTAGATTTTTTTTCTATGGCAAACGATAACTGCCGCAAATTCAAACAGAATCAAATAATTTTTTGCATACAGCTCTGATTTGTAGAGTACTCACGACCTATAGTTTTTGGTGAAGATCGGTTGATGGAAAGGGGTAGTTTACCTGCAACGGTTTTTTTTTATCAAGGGAAATTTTTTTTTTTGGCAAACGATAACAGCCGCAAATTCAAACAGAATCAAATAATGTTTCGCATACAGCCCTGAATTGTAGAGTTCTCAAGACCTATTGTTTTTGGTGAAGATCGGTTAAGAGAAAGGGGTAGTTTACCTGTAACGTTTTATGTTTTAACAAGGGTATTTCCTATGGCAAACGATAACAGCCGCAAATTGAAACAGAATCAAAAGGTTATTTGCATGCAGCCCTAAATTGTAGAGTTCTCAAGACCTGTTGTTTTTGGTGAAGATCGGTTAAGGGAAATGGGTAGTTTACCAACAACGTTTTTTTAACAAGGGTTTTTCCTATGGCAAACGATAGCAGCCGCAAATTCAAACAGAAACAAATAATTTTCTGCATACCGCCCTGATTTGTAGAGTACTCAAGACCTGTTGTTCTTGGTGAAGATCGGTTGAGGGGAAGGGGTAGTTTACCTGCAACGTTTTTTGTCAAGCGTATTTTCTATGGCAAACGATAACAGCCGCAAATTCAAACAGAATCAAATAAATTTTTGCATACGTCAGTGAATTCTAGAGGACTCAAGGCCTTTAGATGTTGGTGAAGATCGGTTAAGAGGAAGGGGTAGTTTACCTGCAACCTTTTACGTTTTAACAAGAGTAAAGTACTTGAAAAATTATTTAAACTTTTTGAAACAATGGTAATTGTTGAAAATAAAATAATTTTGTTGCCAGGTAACAAAAATAAAGTCATTTTGATTATAAAATATAAATATTTACAACAAGAAAAGAATTTTCAGTTTTCAAAATTTAAATATATTTTTATAAAACAATGGGTTCTTCATTGAGGTGGGGACCATGTCACTCACTCCATCTCAAGCCTCTCCCATTTTGCAGAAAAAGAGGACCCTGTCAAGGCTGATACTTTGACGACACTGACAGGGCTTTCCACCAAATTCAGCAGAGTGACAGGTAGGCCCAACTCTGATTGGCTCCTCAGATTTCCCCAGCGTTAGTAGGTTCTATGAAAATATTTTATTTCAAAAATGATTTTAAATATAAATCTTAGATATGTTTTATAAATCTCATGTTTTATGTTTTAACATGGGTAATTTTTTATATGACGAACCATAACTGCCGTAAATTCAAACAGAATCAAATAATTTTTTACATATGTGCCTGAGCTATAGAGAACTCAATATCTGTTGATTTTGGTGAAGATCGGTTACGGGGAAAGGGCAGTTTACCAGAAACATTTTTTGTTGTAACATGAGTAAAGTACTTAATTTTGATAAAGTATCCTGATAAGATCTTAATAATCCACTGTAGAAACGTAGATGAAATATCTATAAATGAAGAGGCTAGTTGAACGGGCTGGGGGTAATTTTCTATAAATCAAAATTATAGTTGAAGGGGGAGGGGATAATTTTTTTTTATATGTGTACTACGTTATTGGCAACAAAGAAGTATTTTTTTGTTAAAATTCCTTCCCTGGCTGTTTGGCTGAAAATGATTTTAAATATAAATCTTAGAATATGGAAGTCATGTATGGTTCTCCATACCGATATTTTACTTCCATATTCCTTAAGGAATGGAAGTATGGTGATGGCAAAAAAAATCGTGTTCGAGATTATTGCAGATTCTGATTCTTCTACACTCAAAACATGAAAAAAGTCGTTTTCCGAAAAGTGTCTGTGTGTGTGTCTGTCTGTCTGTGTGTGTGTCTGTAGATTTTTTTTTTTTTGGCAAACGATAACTGCCGCAAATTCAAACAGAATCAAATAATGTTTCGCATACAGCCCTTAATTGTAGAGTTCTCAAGATCTGTTGATTTTGGTGAAGATCGGTTAAGGGAAAGGGGTAGTTTACCCGTAACGTTTTATGTTTTAACAAGGGTATTTCCTATGGCAAACGATAACAGCCGCAAATTCAAAAAGAATGAAAAGATTATTTGCATACAGCCCTAAATTGTAGAGTTCTCAAGACCTATTGTTTTTGGTGAAGATCGGTTAAGGGAAAGGGGTAGTTTACCTACAACGTTATTTTAACAAGGTTATTTTCTATGGCAAACGATAACAGCCGCAAATTCAAACATAATCAAATAATTTTCTGCATACAGCCCTGGTTTGTAGAGTACTCAAGACCTTTTGTTTTTGGTGAAGATCGGTTGAGGGGAAGGGGTAGTTTACCTGCAACGTTTGTTATAAAGCGTATTTTCTATGGCAAACGATAACTGCCGCAAATTCAAACAGAATCAAATAATGTTTTGCATACATAAGTGAATTGTAGAGGACTCAAGGTCATTAGATTTTGGTGTAGATCGGTTAAGGGGAAGGGGTAGTTTACCAGCAACCTTTTACGTTTTAACAAGAGTAAAGTACTTGAAAATTCATTTAAACTTTTTCAAACAATGGTAATTGTTAAAAATAAAATAATTTTGTTGCCAGGCAATAAAATTATAATTTTTTCATTTTAATGTAAATTATGTATATATTAGAAAATATATCGTGCTTGGCAGGCAAGCATATTTCAGATTATTTTTTTTGGCAAACGATAACAGCCGCGAATTCAAACAGAATCAAATAATGTTTCGCATACAGCCCTGAATTGTAGAGTTCTCAAGACCTGTTGTTTTTGGTGAAGATCGGTTAAGGGAAAGGGGTAGTTTACCTGTAACGTTTTATGTTTTAACAAGGGTATTTCCTATGGCAAACGATAACAGCCGAAAATTCAAACAGAATCAAAAGATTATTTGCATACAGCCCTAAATTGTGGAGTTCTCAAGACCTGCTGTTTTTGGTGATGATCGGTTAAGGGAAAGGGGTAGTTTACCTGTAACGTTTTTTTAACAAGGTATTTTCTATGGCAAACGATAACAGCCGCAAGTTCAAACAGAATCAAATAATTTTCTGCATACAGCCCTGATTTGTAGATTACTCAAGACCTATTGTTTTTGGTGAAGATCGGTTAAGGGGAAGGGGTAGTTTACCGGCAACGTTTTTTATCAAGCGTATTTTCTATGGCAAACGATAACAGCCGCAAATTCAAACAGAATCAAATAATATTTTGCATACGTCCCTGAATTATAGAGGTCTCAAGGACTTTCGATTTTGGTGAAGATCGGTTAAGGGGAAGGGGTAGTTTACCTGCAACCTTTTACGTTTTAACAAGAGTAAAGTACTTAAAAAATTTTTTTAACTTTTTGAAACAATGGTAATTGTTAAAAATAAAATAATTTTGTTGCCAGGCAATAAAATTATAATTTTTTCATTTATGTATTTTTTTCTCAGTTATGTACTGTTTATTCCTGTAAAACACCTTCAAAAATCTAGGATCATCTTATATGTGAGATGTCTTATTAAAACAGTAATTATTGTCTGTTTTGGTTATCTGTTCTGTGATAATCTCATTATGTGGCCACACTATATAAGCTATATGTTTCTATTCTGTCCATTGACATAATATTCTTCCTAATTCCATGAGTATATAGATGTTGCAACTTGGACACTCCACTTGTTTACTTCCATATTCCTTAAGGAATGGAAGTATGGTGATGGCAAAAAAAATCGTGTTCGAGATTATTGCAGATTCTGATTCTACTACACTCAAAACATGAAAAAAAGTCGTTTTCCGAAAAGTGTCTGTGTGTGTGTGTCTGTCTGTCTGTCTGTCTGTGTGTGTGTCTGTAGATTTTTTTTCTATGGCAAACGATAACTGCCGCAAATTCATACAGAATCAAATAATTTTTTGCATACAGCCCTGATTTGCAGAGTGCTCGCGATCTGTTGTTTTTGGTGAAGATCGGTTGAGGGAAAGGGGTACCTTAGTTTACCAGCAACGGTTTTTTTTTAGCAAGGGTAATTTTGTTTGTTTGGCAAACGATAACAGCCGCAAATTCAAACAGAATCAAATAATGTTTCGCATACAGCCCTGAATTGTAGAGTTCTCAAGATCTGTTGATCTTGGTGAAGATCGGTTAAGGGAAAGGGGTAGTTTACCTGTAACGTTTTATGTTTTAACAAGGGTATTTCCTATGGCAAACGATAACAGCCGCAAATTCAAACAGAATCAAAAGAATATTTGCATACAGCCCTAAATTGTGGAGTTCTCAAGACCTGTTGTTTTTGGTGAACATCGGTTAAGGGAAAGGGGTAGTTTACCTGCAACGTTTTTTTAACAAGGGTATTTTCTATGGCAAACGATAACAGCCGCAAATTCAAACAGAATCAAATAATGTTTTGCATACGGCCCTGATTTGTAGAGTACTCAAGACCTGTTGTTTTTGGTGAAGATCAGTTAAGGGGAAGGGGTAGTTTACCAGCAACGTTTTTTTATCAAGCGTATTTTCTATGGCAAACGATAACAGCCGCAAATTCAAACAGAATCAAATAATTGTTTGCATACGTCCCTGAATTGTAGAGGTCTCAATGACTTTCGATTTTGGTGAAGATCGGTTAATGGGAAGGGGTAGTTTACCGGCAACCTTTTACGTTTTAACAAGAGTAAAGTACTTGAAAATTTATTTAAACTTTTTGAAACAATGGTAATTGTTAAAAATAAAATAATTTTGTTGCCAGGCAATAAAATTATAATTTTTTCATTTTAATGTAATATAATATTTTTCATTTAATACAGCAATAAAAAGGCAGGTAAGACACAGCCTGGCTGTTTGGCTGAAAATGATTTTAAATATAAATCTTAGAATATGGAAGTCATGTATGGTTCTCCATACCGATATTTACTTCCATATTCCTTAAGGAATGGAAGTATGGTGATGGCAAAAAAAATCGTGTTCGAGATTATTGCAGATTCTGATTCTACTACACTCAAAACATGAAAAAAAGTCGTTTTCCGAAAAGTGTCTGTGTGTGTGTCTGTCTGCTGTTTGTGTGTCTGTCTGTAGATTTTTTTTCTATGGCAAACGATAACTGCCGCAAATTCAAACAGAATCAAATAATTTTTTGCATACAGCTCTGATTTGTAGAGTACTCACGACCTATAGTTTTTGGTGAAGATCGGTTGATGGAAAGGGGTAGTTTACCTGCAACGGTTTTTTTTTATCAAGGGAAATTTTTTTTTTTGGCAAACGATAACAGCCGCAAATTCAAACAGAATCAAATAATGTTTCGCATACAGCCCTGAATTGTAGAGTTCTCAAGACCTATTGTTTTTGGTGAAGATCGGTTAAGAGAAAGGGGTAGTTTACCTGTAACGTTTTATGTTTTAACAAGGGTATTTCCTATGGCAAACGATAACAGCCGCAAATTGAAACAGAATCAAAAGATTATTTGCATGCAGCCCTAAATTGTAGAGTTCTCAAGACCTGTTGTTTTTGGTGAAGATCGGTTAAGGGAAATGGGTAGTTTACCAACAACGTTTTTTTAACAAGGGTTTTTCCTATGGCAAACGATAGCAGCCGCAAATTCAAACAGAAACAAATAATTTTCTGCATACCGCCCTGATTTGTAGAGTACTCAAGACCTGTTGTTTTTGGTGAAGATCGGTTGAGGGGAAGGGGTAGTTTACCTGCAACGTTTTTTGTCAAGCGTATTTTCTATGGCAAACGATAACAGCCGCAAATTCAAACAGAATCAAATAAATTTTTGCATACGTCAGTGAATTCTAGAGGACTCAAGGCCTTTAGATTTTGGTGAAGATCGGTTAAGGGGAAGGGGTAGTTTACCTGCAACCTTTTACGTTTTAACAAGAGTAAAGTACTTGAAAAATTATTTAAACTTTTTGAAACAATGGTAATTGTTGAAAATAAAATAATTTTGTTGCCAGGTAACAAAAATAAAGTCATTTTGATTATAAAATATAAATATTTACAACAAGAAAAGAATTTTCAGTTTTCAAAATTTAAATATATTTTTATAAAACAATGGGTTCTTCATTGAGGTGGGGACCATGTCACTCACTCCATCTCAAGCCTCTCCCATTTTGCAGAAAAAGAGGACCCTGTCAAGGCTGATACT
Source organism: Magicicada septendecula (assembly GCA_034769895.1). NCBI lineage: Eukaryota > Metazoa > Arthropoda > Insecta > Hemiptera > Cicadidae > Magicicada > Magicicada septendecula. Next base: position 89,313,644 of record CM068369.1, on the reverse strand, counting down.
TTGACGACACTGACAGGGCTTTCCACCAAATTCAGCAGAGTGACAGGTAGGCCCAACTCTGATTGGCTCCTCAGATTTCCCCAGCGTTAGTAGGTTCTATGAAAATATTTTATTTCAAAAATGATTTTAAATATAAATCTTAGATATGTTTTATAAATCTCATGTTTTATGTTTTAACATGGGTAATTTTTTATATGACGAACCATAACTGCCGTAAATTCAAACAGAATCAAATAATTTTTTACATATGTGCCTGAGCTATAGAGAACTCAATATCTGTTGATTTTGGTGAAGATCGGTTACGGGGAAAGGGCAGTTTACCAGAAACATTTTTTGTTGTAACATGAGTAAAGTACTTAATTTTGATAAAGTATCCTGATAAGATCTTAATAATCCACTGTAGAAACGTAGATGAAATATCTATAAATGAAGAGGCTAGTTGAACGGGCTGGGGGTAATTTTCTATAAATCAAAATTATAGTTGAAGGGGGAGGGGATAATTTTTTTTTATATGTGTACTACGTTATTGGCAACAAAGATGTATTTTTTTGTTAAAATTCCTTCCCTGGCTGTTTGGCTGAAAATGATTTTAAATATAAATCTTAGAATATGGAAGTCATGTATGGTTCTCCATACCGATATTTTACTTCCATATTCCTTAAGGAATGGAAGTATGGTGATGGCAAAAAAAATCGTGTTCGAGATTATTGCAGATTCTGATTCTACTACACTCAAAACATGAAAAAAAGTCGTTTTCAGAAAAGTGTCTGTGTGTGTGTCTGTCTGTCTGTGTGTGTCTGTAGATTTTTTTTTTTTGGCAAACGATAACTGCCGCAAATTCAAACAGAATCAAATAATGTTTCGCATACAGCCCTTAATTGTAGAGTTCTCAAGATCTGTTGATTTTGGTGAAGATCGGTTAAGGGAAAGGGGTAGTTTACCTGTAACGTTTTATGTTTTAACAAGGGTATTTCCTATGGCAAACGATAACAGCCGCAAATTCAAAAAGAATGAAAAGATTATTTGCATACAGCCCTAAATTGTAGAGTTCTCAAGACCTATTGTTTTTGGTGAAGATCGGTTAAGGGAAAGGGGTAGTTTACCTACAACGTTATTTTAACAAGGTTATTTTCTATGGCAAACGATAACAGCCGCAAATTCAAACATAATCAAATAATTTTCTGCATACAGCCCTGGTTTGTAGAGTACTCAAGACCTTTTGTTTTTGGTGAAGATCGGTTGAGGGGAAGGGGTAGTTTACCTGTAACGTTTGTTATAAAGCGTATTTTCTATGGCAAACGATAACTGCCGCAAATTCAAACAGAATCAAATAATTTTTTGCATACGTAAGTGAATTGTAGAGGACTCAAGGTCATTAGATTTTGGTGTAGATCGGTTAAGGAGAAGGGGTAGTTTACCTGCAACCTTTTACGTTTTAACAAGAGTAAAGTACTTGAAAATTCATTTAAACTTTTTCAAACAATGGTAATTGTTAAAAATAAAATAATTTTGTTGCCAGGCAATAAAATTATAATTTTTTCATTTTAATGTAAATTATGTATATATTAGAAAATATATCGTGCTTGGCAGGCAAGCATATTTCAGATTATTTTTTTTTGGCAAACGATAACAGCCGCGAATTCAAATAGAATCAAATAATGTTTCGCATACAGCCCTGAATTGTAGAGTTCTCAAGACCTGTTGTTTTTGGTGAAGATCGGTTAAGGGAAAGGGGTAGTTTACCTGTAACGTTTAATGTTTTAACAAGGGTATTTCCTATGGCAAACGATAACAGCCGAAAATTCAAACAGAATCAAAAGATTATTTGCATACAGCCCTAAGTTGTGGAGTTCTCAAGACCTGCTGTTTTTGGTGAAGATCGGTTAAGGGAAAGGGGTAGTTTACCTACAACGTTTTTTTAACAAGGTATTTTCTATGGCAAACGATAACAGCCGCAAGTTCAAACAGAATCAAACAATTTTCTGCATACAGCCCTGATTTGTAGATTACTCAAGACCTATTGTTTTTGGTGAAGATCGGTTAAGGGGAAGGGGTAGTTTACCGGCAACGTTTTTTATCAAGCGTATTTTCTATGGCAAACGATAACAGCCGCAAATTCAAACAGAATCAAATAATATTTTGCATACGTCCCTGAATTATAGAGGTCTCAAGGACTTTCGATTTTGGTGAAGATCGGTTAAGGGGAAGGGGTAGTTTACCTGCAACCTTTTACGTTTTAACAAGAGTAAAGTACTTAAAAAATTTTTTTAACTTTTTGAAACAATGGTAATTGTTAAAAATAAAATAATTTTGTTGCCAGGCAATAAAATTATAATTTTTTCATTTATGTATTTTTTTCTCAGTTATGTACTGTTTATTCCTGTAAAACACCTTCAAAAATCTAGGATCATCTTATATGTGAGATGTCTTATTAAAACAGTAATTATTGTCTGTTTTGGTTATCTGTTCTGTGATAATCTCATTATGTGGCCACACTATATAAGCTATATGTTTCTATTCTGTCCATTGACATAATATTCTTCCTAATTCCATGAGTATATAGATGTTGCAACTTGGACACTCCACTTGTTTACTTCCATATTCCTTAAGGAATGGAAGTATGGTGATGGCAAAAAAAATCGTGTTCGAGATTATTGCAGATTCTGATTCTACTACACTCAAAACATGAAAAAAAGTCGTTTTCCGAAAAGTGTCTGTGTGTGTGTGTCTGTCTGTCTGTCTGTCTGTGTGTGTGTCTGTAGATTTTTTTTCTATGGCAAACGATAACTGCCGCAAATTCATACAGAATCAAATAATTTTTTGCATACAGCCCTGATTTGCAGAGTGCTCGCGATCTGTTGTTTTTGGTGAAGATCGGTTGAGGGAAAGGGGTACCTTAGTTTACCAGCAACGGTTTTTTTTTAGCAAGGGTAATTTTGTTTGTTTGGCAAACGATAACAGCCGCAAATTCAAACAGAATCAAATAATGTTTCGCATACAGCCCTGAATTGTAGAGTTCTCAAGATCTGTTGATCTTGGTGAAGATCGGTTAAGGGAAAGGGGTAGTTTACCTGTAACGTTTTATGTTTTAACAAGGGTATTTCCTATGGCAAACGATAACAGCCGCAAATTCAAACAGAATCAAAAGAATATTTGCATACAGCCCTAAATTGTGGAGTTCTCAAGACCTGTTGTTTTTGGTGAACATCGGTTAAGGGAAAGGGGTAGTTTACCTGCAACGTTTTTTTAACAAGGGTATTTTCTATGGCAAACGATAACAGCCGCAAATTCAAACAGAATCAAATAATGTTTTGCATACGTCCCTGAATTGTAGAGGTCTCAATGACTTTCGATTTTGGTGAAGATCGGTTAATGGGAAGGGGTAGTTTACCGGCAACCTTTTACGTTTTAACAAGAGTAAAGTACTTGAAAATTTATTTAAACTTTTTGAAACAATGGTAATTGTTAAAAATAAAATAATTTTGTTGCCAGGCAATAAAATTATAATTTTTTCATTTTAATGTAATATAATATTTTTCATTTAATACAGCAATAAAAAGGCAGGTAAGACACAGCCTGGCTGTTTGGCTGAAAATGATTTTAAATATAAATCTTAGAATATGGAAGTCATGTATGGTTCTCCATACCGATATTTACTTCCATATTCCTTAAGGAATGGAAGTATGGTGATGGCAAAAAAAATCGTGTTCGAGATTATTGCAGATTCTGATTCTACTACACTCAAAACATGAAAAAAAGTCGTTTTCCGAAAAGTGTCTGTGTGTGTGTCTGTCTGCTGTCTGTGTGTCTGTCTGTAGATTTTTTTTCTATGGCAAACGATAACTGCCGCAAATTCAAACAGAATCAAATAATTTTTTGCATACAGCTCTGATTTGTAGAGTACTCACGACCTATAGTTTTTGGTGAAGATCGGTTGATGGAAAGGGGTAGTTTACCTGCAACGGTTTTTTTTTATCAAGGGAAATTTTTTTTTTGGCAAACGATAACAGCCGCAAATTCAAACAGAATCAAATAATGTTTCGCATACAGCCCTGAATTGTAGAGTTCTCAAGACCTATTGTTTTTGGTGAAGATCGGTTAAGAGAAAGGGGTAGTTTACCTGTAACGTTTTATGTTTTAACAAGGGTATTTCCTATGGCAAACGATAACAGCCGCAAATTGAAACAGAATCAAAAGATTATTTGCATGCAGCCCTAAATTGTAGAGTTCTCAAGACCTGTTGTTTTTGGTGAAGATCGGTTAAGGGAAATGGGTAGTTTACCAACAACGTTTTTTTAACAAGGGTTTTTCCTATGGCAAACGATAGCAGCCGCAAATTCAAACAGAAACAAATAATTTTCTGCATACCGCCCTGATTTGTAGAGTACTCAAGACCTGTTGTTTTTGGTGAAGATCGGTTGAGGGGAAGGGGTAGTTTACCTGCAACGTTTTTTGTCAAGCGTATTTTCTATGGCAAAAGATAACAGCCGCAAATTCAAACAGAATCAAATAAATTTTTGCATACGTCAGTGAATTCTAGAGGACTCAAGGCCTTTAGATTTTGGTGAAGATCGGTTAAGGGGAAGGGGTAGTTTACCTGCAACCTTTTACGTTTTAACAAGAGTAAAGTACTTGAAAAATTATTTAAACTTTTTGAAACAATGGTAATTGTTGAAAATAAAATAATTTTGTTGCCAGGTAACAAAAATAAAGTCATTTTGATTATAAAATATAAATATTTACAACAAGAAAAGAATTTTCAGTTTTCAAAATTTAAATATATTTTTATAAAACAATGGGTTCTTCATTGAGGTGGGGACCATGTCACTCACTCCATCTCAAGCCTCTCCCATTTTGCAGAAAAAGAGGACCCTGTCAAGGCTGATACTTTGACGACACTGACAGGGCTTTCCACCAAATTCAGCAGAGTGACAGGTAGGCCCAACTCTGATTGGCTCCTCAGATTTCCCCAGCGTTAGTAGGTTCTATGAAAATATTTTATTTCAAAAATGATTTTAAATATAAATCTTAGATATGTTTTATAAATCTCATGTTTTATGTTTTAACATGGGTAATTTTTTATATGACGAACCATAACTGCCGTAAATTCAAACAGAATCAAATAATTTTTTACATATGTGCCTGAGCTATAGAGAACTCAATATCTGTTGATTTTGGTGAAGATCGGTTACGGGGAAAGGGCAGTTTACCAGAAACATTTTTTGTTGTAACATGAGTAAAGTACTTAATTTTGATAAAGTATCCTGATAAGATCTTAATAATCCACTGTAGAAACGTAGATGAAATATCTATAAATGAAGAGGCTAGTTGAACGGGCTGGGGGTAATTTTCTATAAATCAAAATTATAGTTGAAGGGGGAGGGGATAATTTGTTTTTATATGTGTACTACGTTATTGGCAACAAAGAAGTATTTTTTTGTTAAAATTCCTTCCCTGGCTGTTTGGCTGAAAATGATTTTAAATATAAATCTTAGAATATGGAAGTCATGTATGGTTCTCCATACCGATATTTTACTTCCATATTCCTTAAGGAATGGAAGTATGGTGATGGCAAAAAAAATCGTGTTCGAGATTATTGCAGATTCTGATTCTACTACACTCAAAACATGAAAAAAAGTCGTTTTCCGAAAAGTGTCTGTGTGTGTGTCTGTCTGTCTGTGTGTGTGTCTGTAGATTTTTTTTTTTTGGCAAACGATAACTGCCGCAAATTCAAACAGAATCAAATAATGTTTCGCATACAGCCCTTAATTGTAGAGTTCTCAAGATATGTTGATTTTGGTGAAGATCGGTTAAGGGAAAGGGGTAGTTTACCTGTAACGTTTTATGTTTTAACAAGGGTATTTCCTATGGCAAACGATAACAGCCGCAAATTCAAAAAGAATGAAAAGATTATTTGCATACAGCCCTAAATTGTAGAGTTCTCAAGACCTATTGTTTTTGGTGAAGATCGGTTAAGGGAAAGGGGTAGTTTACCTACAACGTTATTTTAACAAGGTTATTTTCTATGGCAAACGATAACAGCCGCAAATTCAAACATAATCAAATAATTTTCTGCATACAGCTCTGGTTTGTAGAGTACTCAAGACCTTTTGTTTTTGGTGAAGATCGGTTGAGGGGAAGGGGTAGTTTACCTGTAACGTTTGTTATAAAGCGTATTTTCTATGGCAAACGATAACTGCCGCAAATTCAAACAGAATCAAATAATTTTTTGCATACGTAAGTGAATTGTAGAGGACTCAAGGTCATTAGATTTTGGTGTAGATCGGTTAAGGAGAAGGGGTAGTTTACCTGCAACCTTTTACGTTTTAACAAGAGTAAAGTACTTGAAAATTCATTTAAACTTTTTCAAACAATGGTAATTGTTAAAAATAAAATAATTTTGTTGCCAGGCAATAAAATTATAATTTTTTCATTTTAATGTAAATTATGTATATATTAGAAAATATATCGTGCTTGGCAGGCAAGCATATTTCAGATTATTTTTTTTTGGCAAACGATAACAGCCGCGAATTCAAATAGAATCAAATAATGTTTCGCATACAGCCCTGAATTGTAGAGTTCTCAAGACCTGTTGTTTTTGGTGAAGATCGGTTAAGGGAAAGGGGTAGTTTACCTGTAACGTTTAATGTTTTAACAAGGGTATTTCCTATGGCAAACGATAACAGCCGAAAATTCAAACAGAATCAAAAGATTATTTGCATACAGCCCTAAGTTGTGGAGTTCTCAAGACCTGCTGTTTTTGGTGAAGATCGGTTAAGGGAAAGGGGTAGTTTACCTACAACGTTTTTTTAACAAGGTATTTTCTATGGCAAACGATAACAGCCGCAAGTTCAAACAGAATCAAACAATTTTCTGCATACAGCCCTGATTTGTAGATTACTCAAGACCTATTGTTTTTGGTGAAGATCGGTTAAGGGGAAGGGGTAGTTTACCGGCAACGTTTTTTATCAAGCGTATTTTCTATGGCAAACGATAACAGCCGCAAATTCAAACAGAATCAAATAATATTTTGCATACGTCCCTGAATTATAGAGGTCTCAAGGACTTTCGATTTTGGTGAAGATCGGTTAAGGGGAAGGGGTAGTTTACCTGCAACCTTTTACGTTTTAACAAGAGTAAAGTACTTAAAAAATTTTTTTAACTTTTTGAAACAATGGTAATTGTTAAAAATAAAATAATTTTGTTGCCAGGCAATAAAATTATAATTTTTTCATTTATGTATTTTTTTCTCAGTTATGTACTGTTTATTCCTGTAAAACACCTTCAAAAATCTAGGATCATCTTATATGTGAGATGTCTTATTAAAACAGTAATTATTGTCTGTTTTGGTTATCTGTTCTGTGATAATCTCATTATGTGGCCACACTATATAAGCTATATGTTTCTATTCTGTCCATTGACATAATATTCTTCCTAATTCCATGAGTATATAGATGTTGCAACTTGGACACTCCACTTGTTTACTTCCATATTCCTTAAGGAATGGAAGTATGGTGATGGCAAAAAAAATCGTGTTCGAGATTATTGCAGATTCTGATTCTACTACACTCAAAACATGAAAAAAAGTCGTTTTCCGAAAAGTGTCTGTGTGTGTGTGTCTGTCTGTCTGTCTGTCTGTGTGTGTGTCTGTAGATTTTTTTTCTATGGCAAACGATAACTGCCGCAAATTCATACAGAATCAAATAATTTTTTGCATACAGCCCTGATTTGCAGAGTGCTCGCGATCTGTTGTTTTTGGTGAAGATCGGTTGAGGGAAAGGGGTACCTTAGTTTACCAGCAACGGTTTTTTTTTAGCAAGGGTAATTTTGTTTGTTTGGCAAACGATAACAGCCGCAAATTCAAACAGAATCAAATAATGTTTCGCATACAGCCCTGAATTGTAGAGTTCTCAAGATCTGTTGATCTTGGTGAAGATCGGTTAAGGGAAAGGGGTAGTTTACCTGTAACGTTTTATGTTTTAACAAGGGTATTTCCTATGGCAAACGATAACAGCCGCAAATTCAAACAGAATCAAAAGAATATTTGCATACAGCCCTAAATTGTGGAGTTCTCAAGACCTGTTGTTTTTGGTGAACATCGGTTAAGGGAAAGGGGTAGTTTACCTGCAACGTTTTTTTAACAAGGGTATTTTCTATGGCAAACGATAACAGCCGCAAATTCAAACAGAATCAAATAATGTTTTGCATACGTCCCTGAATTGTAGAGGTCTCAATGACTTTCGATTTTGGTGAAGATCGGTTAATGGGAAGGGGTAGTTTACCGGCAACCTTTTACGTTTTAACAAGAGTAAAGTACTTGAAAATTTATTTAAACTTTTTGAAACAATGGTAATTGTTAAAAATAAAATAATTTTGTTGCCAGGCAATAAAATTATAATTTTTTCATTTTAATGTAATATAATATTTTTCATTTAATACAGCAATAAAAAGGCAGGTAAGACACAGCCTGGCTGTTTGGCTGAAAATGATTTTAAATATAAATCTTAGAATATGGAAGTCATGTATGGTTCTCCATACCGATATTTACTTCCATATTCCTTAAGGAATGGAAGTATGGTGATGGCAAAAAAAATCGTGTTCGAGATTATTGCAGATTCTGATTCTACTACACTCAAAACATGAAAAAAAGTCGTTTTCCGAAAAGTGTCTGTGTGTGTGTCTGTCTGCTGTCTGTGTGTCTGTCTGTAGATTTTTTTTCTATGGCAAACGATAACTGCCGCAAATTCAAACAGAATCAAATAATTTTTTGCATACAGCTCTGATTTGTAGAGTACTCACGACCTATAGTTTTTGGTGAAGATCGGTTGATGGAAAGGGGTAGTTTACCTGCAACGGTTTTTTTTTATCAAGGGAAATTTTTTTTTTGGCAAACGATAACAGCCGCAAATTCAAACAGAATCAAATAATGTTTCGCATACAGCCCTGAATTGTAGAGTTCTCAAGACCTATTGTTTTTGGTGAAGATCGGTTAAGAGAAAGGGGTAGTTTACCTGTAACGTTTTATGTTTTAACAAGGGTATTTCCTATGGCAAACGATAACAGCCGCAAATTGAAACAGAATCAAAAGATTATTTGCATGCAGCCCTAAATTGTAGAGTTCTCAAGACCTGTTGTTTTTGGTGAAGATCGGTTAAGGGAAATGGGTAGTTTACCAACAACGTTTTTTTAACAAGGGTTTTTCCTATGGCAAACGATAGCAGCCGCAAATTCAAACAGAAACAAATAATTTTCTGCATACCGCCCTGATTTGTAGAGTACTCAAGACCTGTTGTTTTTGGTGAAGATCGGTTGAGGGGAAGGGGTAGTTTACCTGCAACGTTTTTTGTCAAGCGTATTTTCTATGGCAAAAGATAACAGCCGCAAATTCAAACAGAATCAAATAAATTTTTGCATACGTCAGTGAATTCTAGAGGACTCAAGGCCTTTAGATTTTGGTGAAGATCGGTTAAGGGGAAGGGGTAGTTTACCTGCAACCTTTTACGTTTTAACAAGAGTAAAGTACTTGAAAAATTATTTAAACTTTTTGAAACAATGGTAATTGTTGAAAATAAAATAATTTTGTTGCCAGGTAACAAAAATAAAGTCATTTTGATTATAAAATATAAATATTTACAACAAGAAAAGAATTTTCAGTTTTCAAAATTTAAATATATTTTTATAAAACAATGGGTTCTTCATTGAGGTGGGGACCATGTCACTCACTCCATCTCAAGCCTCTCCCATTTTGCAGAAAAAGAGGACCCTGTCAAGGCTGATACTTTGACGACACTGACAGGGCTTTCCACCAAATTCAGCAGAGTGACAGGTAGGCCCAACTCTGATTGGCTCCTCAGATTTCCCCAGCGTTAGTAGGTTCTATGAAAATATTTTATTTCAAAAATGATTTTAAATATAAATCTTAGATATGTTTTATAAATCTCATGTTTTATGTTTTAACATGGGTAATTTTTTATATGACGAACCATAACTGCCGTAAATTCAAACAGAATCAAATAATTTTTTACATATGTGCCTGAGCTATAGAGAACTCAATATCTGTTGATTTTGGTGAAGATCGGTTACGGGGAAAGGGCAGTTTACCAGAAACATTTTTTGTTGTAACATGAGTAAAGTACTTAATTTTGATAAAGTATCCTGATAAGATCTTAATAATCCACTGTAGAAACGTAGATGAAATATCTATAAATGAAGAGGCTAGTTGAACGGGCTGGGGGTAATTTTCTATAAATCAAAATTATAGTTGAAGGGGGAGGGGATAATTTGTTTTTATATGTGTACTACGTTATTGGCAACAAAGAAGTATTTTTTTGTTAAAATTCCTTCCCTGGCTGTTTGGCTGAAAATGATTTTAAATATAAATCTTAGAATATGGAAGTCATGTATGGTTCTCCATACCGATATTTTACTTCCATATTCCTTAAGGAATGGAAGTATGGTGATGGCAAAAAAAATCGTGTTCGAGATTATTGCAGATTCTGATTCTACTACACTCAAAACATGAAAAAAAGTCGTTTTCCGAAAAGTGTCTGTGTGTGTGTCTGTCTGTCTGTGTGTGTGTCTGTAGATTTTTTTTTTTTGGCAAACGATAACTGCCGCAAATTCAAACAGAATCAAATAATGTTTCGCATACAGCCCTTAATTGTAGAGTTCTCAAGATATGTTGATTTTGGTGAAGATCGGTTAAGGGAAAGGGGTAGTTTACCTGTAACGTTTTATGTTTTAACAAGGGTATTTCCTATGGCAAACGATAACAGCCGCAAATTCAAAAAGAATGAAAAGATTATTTGCATACAGCCCTAAATTGTAGAGTTCTCAAGACCTATTGTTTTTGGTGAAGATCGGTTAAGGGAAAGGGGTAGTTTACCTACAACGTTATTTTAACAAGGTTATTTTCTATGGCAAACGATAACAGCCGCAAATTCAAACATAATCAAATAATTTTCTGCATACAGCTCTGGTTTGTAGAGTACTCAAGACCTTTTGTTTTTGGTGAAGATCGGTTGAGGGGAAGGGGTAGTTTACCTGTAACGTTTGTTATAAAGCGTATTTTCTATGGCAAACGATAACTTCCGCAAATTCAAACAGAATCAAATAATTTTTTGCATACGTAAGTGAATTGTAGAGGACTCAAGGTCATTAGATTTTGGTGTAGATCGGTTAAGGGGAAGGGGTAGTTTACCTGCAACCTTTTACGTTTTAACAAGAGTAAAGTACTTGAAAATTCATTTAAACTTTTTCAAACAATGGTAATTGTTAAAAATAAAATAATTTTGTTGCCAGGCAATAAAATTATAATTTTTTCATTTTAATGTAAATTATGTATATATTAGAAAATATATCGTGCTTGGCAGGCAAGCATATTTCAGATTATTTTTTTTTGGCAAACGATAACAGCCGCGAATTCAAACAGAATCAAATAATGTTTCGCATACAGCCCTGAATTGTAGAGTTCTCAAGACCTGTTGTTTTTGGTGAAGATCGGTTAAGGGAAAGGGGTAGTTTACCTGTAACGTTTTATGTTTTAACAAGGGTATTTCCTATGGCAAACGATAACAGCCGAAAATTCAAACAGAATCAAAAGATTATTTGCATACAGCCCTAAATTGTGGAGTTCTCAAGACCTGCTGTTTTTGGTGAAGATCGGTTAAGGAAAAGGGGTAGTTTACCGGTAACGTTTTTTTAACAAGGTATTTTCTATGGCAAACGATAACAGCCGCAAGTTCAAACAGAATCAAATAATTTTCTGCATACAGCCCTGATTTGTAGATTACTCAAGACCTATTGTTTTTGGTGAAGATCGGTTAAGGGGAAGGGGTAGTTTACCGGCAACGTTTTTTATCAAGCGTATTTTCTATGGCAAACGATAACAGCCGCAAATTCAAACAGAATCAAATAATATTTTGCATACGTCCCTGAATTATAGAGGTCTCAAGGACTTTCGATTTTGGTGAAGATCGGTTAAGGGGAAGGGGTAGTTTACCAGCAACCTTTTACGTTTTAACAAGAGTAAAGTACTTAAAAAATTTTTTTAACTTTTTGAAACAATGGTAATTGTTAAAAATAAAATAATTTTGTTGCCAGGCAATAAAATTATAATTTTTTCATTTATGTATTTTTTTCTCAGTTATGTACTGTTTATTCCTGTAAAACACCTTCAAAAATCTAGGATCATCTTATATGTGAGATGTCTTATTAAAACAGTAATTATTGTCTGTTTTGGTTATCTGTTCTGTGATAATCTCATTATGTGGCCACACTATATAAGCTATATGTTTCTATTCTGTCCATTGACATAATATTCTTCCTAATTCCATGAGTATATAGATGTTGCAACTTGGACACTCCACTTGTTTACTTCCATATTCCTTAAGGAATGGAAGTATGGTGATGGCAAAAAAAATCGTGTTCGAGATTATTGCAGATTCTGATTCTACTACACTCAAAACATGAAAAAAAGTCGTTTTCCGAAAAGTGTCTGTGTGTGTGTGTCTGTCTGTCTGTCTGTCTGTGTGTGTGTCTGTAGATTTTTTTTCTATGGCAAACGATAACTGCCGCAAATTCATACAGAATCAAATAATTTTTTGCATACAGCCCTGATTTGCAGAGTGCTCGCGATCTGTTGTTTTTGGTGAAGATCGGTTGAGGGAAAGGGGTACCTTAGTTTACCAGCAACGGTTTTTTTTTAGCAAGGGTAATTTTGTTTGTTTGGCAAACGATAACAGCCGCAAATTCAAACAGAATCAAATAATGTTTCGCATACAGCCCTGAATTGTAGAGTTCTCAAGATCTGTTGATCTTGGTGAAGATCGGTTAAGGGAAAGGGGTAGTTTACCTGTAACGTTTTATGTTTTAACAAGGGTATTTCCTATGGCAAACGATAACAGCCGCAAATTCAAACAGAATCAAAAGAATATTTGCATACAGCCCTAAATTGTGGAGTTCTCAAGACCTGTTGTTTTTGGTGAACATCGGTTAAGGGAAAGGGGTAGTTTACCTGCAACGTTTTTTTAACAAGGGTATTTTCTATGGCAAACGATAACAGCCGCAAATTCAAACAGAATCAAATAATGTTTTGCATACGGCCCTGATTTGTAGAGTACTCAAGACCTGTTGTTTTTGGTGAAGATCAGTTAAGGGGAAGGGGTAGTTTACCAGCAACGTTTTTTTATCAAGCGTATTTTCTATGGCAAACGATAACAGCCGCAAATTCAAACAGAATCAAATAATTGTTTGCATACGTCCCTGAATTGTAGAGGTCTCAATGACTTTCGATTTTGGTGAAGATCGGTTAATGGGAAGGGGTAGTTTACCGGCAACCTTTTACGTTTTAACAAGAGTAAAGTACTTGAAAATTTATTTAAACTTTTTGAAACAATGGTAATTGTTAAAAATAAAATAATTTTGTTGCCAGGCAATAAAATTATAATTTTTTCATTTTAATGTAATATAATATTTTTCATTTAATACAGCAATAAAAAGGCAGGTAAGACACAGCCTGGCTGTTTGGCTGAAAATGATTTTAAATATAAATCTTAGAATATGGAAGTCATGTATGGTTCTCCATACCGATATTTACTTCCATATTCCTTAAGGAATGGAAGTATGGTGATGGCAAAAAAAATCGTGTTCGAGATTATTGCAGATTCTGATTCTACTACACTCAAAACATGAAAAAAAGTCGTTTTCCGAAAAGTGTCTGTGTGTGTGTCTGTCTGCTGTCTGTGTGTCTGTCTGTAGATTTTTTTTCTATGGCAAACGATAACTGCCGCAAATTCAAACAGAATGAAAAGATTATTTGCATACAGCCCTAAATTGTAGAGTTCTCAAGACCTATTGTTTTTGGTGAAGATCGGTTAAGGGAAAGGGGTAGTTTACCTACAACGTTATTTTAACAAGGTTATTTTCTATGGCAAACGATAACAGCCGCAAATTCAAACATAATCAAATAATTTTCTGCATACAGCCCTGGTTTGTAGAGTACTCAAGACCTTTTGTTTTTGGTGAAGATCGGTTGAGGGGAAGGGGTAGTTTACCTGTAACGTTTGTTATAAAGCGTATTTTCTATGGCAAACGATAACTTCCGCAAATTCAAACAGAATCAAATAATTTTTTGCATACGTAAGTGAATTGTAGAGGACTCAAGGTCATTAGATTTTGGTGTAGATCGGTTAAGGGGAAGGGGTAGTTTACCTGCAACCTTTTACGTTTTAACAAGAGTAAAGTACTTGAAAATTCATTTAAACTTTTTCAAACAATGGTAATTGTTAAAAATAAAATAATTTTGTTGCCAGGCAATAAAATTATAATTTTTTCATTTTAATGTAAATTATGTATATATTAGAAAATATATCGTGCTTGGCAGGCAAGCATATTTCAGATTATTTTTTTTTGGCAAACGATAACAGCCGCGAATTCAAACAGAATCAAATAATGTTTCGCATACAGCCCTGAATTGTAGAGTTCTCAAGACCTGTTGTTTTTGGTGAAGATCGGTTAAGGGAAAGGGGTAGTTTACCTGTAACGTTTTATGTTTTAACAAGGGTATTTCCTATGGCAAACGATAACAGCCGAAAATTCAAACAGAATCAAAAGATTATTTGCATACAGCCCTAAATTGTGGAGTTCTCAAGACCTGCTGTTTTTGGTGAAGATCGGTTAAGGAAAAGGGGTAGTTTACCGGTAACGTTTTTTTAACAAGGTATTTTCTATGGCAAACGATAACAGCCGCAAGTTCAAACAGAATCAAATAATTTTCTGCATACAGCCCTGATTTGTAGATTACTCAAGACCTATTGTTTTTGGTGAAGATCGGTTAAGGGGAAGGGGTAGTTTACCGGCAACGTTTTTTATCAAGCGTATTTTCTATGGCAAACGATAACAGCCGCAAATTCAAACAGAATCAAATAATATTTTGCATACGTCCCTGAATTATAGAGGTCTCAAGGACTTTCGATTTTGGTGAAGATCGGTTAAGGGGAAGGGGTAGTTTACCAGCAACCTTTTACGTTTTAACAAGAGTAAAGTACTTAAAAAATTTTTTTAACTTTTTGAAACAATGGTAATTGTTAAAAATAAAATAATTTTGTTGCCAGGCAATAAAATTATAATTTTTTCATTTATGTATTTTTTTCTCAGTTATGTACTGTTTATTCCTGTAAAACACCTTCAAAAATCTAGGATCATCTTATATGTGAGATGTCTTATTAAAACAGTAATTATTGTCTGTTTTGGTTATCTGTTCTGTGATAATCTCATTATGTGGCCACACTATATAAGCTATATGTTTCTATTCTGTCCATTGACATAATATTCTTCCTAATTCCATGAGTATATAGATGTTGCAACTTGGACACTCCACTTGTTTACTTCCATATTCCTTAAGGAATGGAAGTATGGTGATGGCAAAAAAAATCGTGTTCGAGATTATTGCAGATTCTGATTCTACTACACTCAAAACATGAAAAAAAGTCGTTTTCCGAAAAGTGTCTGTGTGTGTGTGTCTGTCTGTCTGTCTGTCTGTGTGTGTGTCTGTAGATTTTTTTTCTATGGCAAACGATAACTGCCGCAAATTCATACAGAATCAAATAATTTTTTGCATACAGCCCTGATTTGCAGAGTGCTCGCGATCTGTTGTTTTTGGTGAAGATCGGTTGAGGGAAAGGGGTACCTTAGTTTACCAGCAACGGTTTTTTTTTAGCAAGGGTAATTTTGTTTGTTTGGCAAACGATAACAGCCGCAAATTCAAACAGAATCAAATAATGTTTCGCATACAGCCCTGAATTGTAGAGTTCTCAAGATCTGTTGATCTTGGTGAAGATCGGTTAAGGGAAAGGGGTAGTTTACCTGTAACGTTTTATGTTTTAACAAGGGTATTTCCTATGGCAAACGATAACAGCCGCAAATTCAAACAGAATCAAAAGAATATTTGCATACAGCCCTAAATTGTGGAGTTCTCAAGACCTGTTGTTTTTGGTGAACATCGGTTAAGGGAAAGGGGTAGTTTACCTGCAACGTTTTTTTAACAAGGGTATTTTCTATGGCAAACGATAACAGCCGCAAATTCAAACAGAATCAAATAATGTTTTGCATACGGCCCTGATTTGTAGAGTACTCAAGACCTGTTGTTTTTGGTGAAGATCAGTTAAGGGGAAGGGGTAGTTTACCAGCAACGTTTTTTTATCAAGCGTATTTTCTATGGCAAACGATAACAGCCGCAAATTCAAACAGAATCAAATAATTGTTTGCATACGTCCCTGAATTGTAGAGGTCTCAATGACTTTCGATTTTGGTGAAGATCGGTTAATGGGAAGGGGTAGTTTACCGGCAACCTTTTACGTTTTAACAAGAGTAAAGTACTTGAAAATTTATTTAAACTTTTTGAAACAATGGTAATTGTTAAAAATAAAATAATTTTGTTGCCAGGCAATAAAATTATAATTTTTTCATTTTAATGTAATATAATATTTTTCATTTAATACAGCAATAAAAAGGCAGGTAAGACACAGCCTGGCTGTTTGGCTGAAAATGATTTTAAATATAAATCTTAGAATATGGAAGTCATGTATGGTTCTCCATACCGATATTTACTTCCATATTCCTTAAGGAATGGAAGTATGGTGATGGCAAAAAAAATCGTGTTCGAGATTATTGCAGATTCTGATTCTACTACACTCAAAACATGAAAAAAAGTCGTTTTCCGAAAAGTGTCTGTGTGTGTGTCTGTCTGCTGTCTGTGTGTCTGTCTGTAGATTTTTTTTCTATGGCAAACGATAACTGCCGCAAATTCAAACAGAATCAAATAATTTTTTGCATACAGCTCTGATTTGTAGAGTACTCACGACCTGTAGTTTTTGGTGAAGATCGGTTGATGGAAAGGGGTAGTTTACCTGCAACGGTTTTTTTTTATCAAGGGAAATTTTTTTTTTGGCAAACGATAACAGCCGCAAATTCAAACAGAATCAAATAATGTTTCGCATACAGCCCTGAATTGTAGAGTTCTCAAGACCTGTTGTTTTTGGTGAAGATCGGTTAAGAGAAAGGGGTAGTTTACCTGTAACGTTTTATGTTTTAACAAGGGTATTTCCTATGGCAAACGATAACAGCCGCAAATTGAAACAGAATCAAAAGATTATTTGCATGCAGCCCTAAATTGTAGAGTTCTCAAGACCTGTTGTTTTTGGTGAAGATCGGTTAAGGGAAATGGGTAGTTTACCAACAACGTTTTTTTAACAAGGGTTTTTCCTATGGCAAACGATAGCAGCCGCAAATTCAAACAGAAACAAATAATTTTCTGCATACCGCCCTGATTTGTAGAGTACTCAAGACCTGTTGTTTTTGGTGAAGATCGGTTGAGGGGAAGGGGTAGTTTACCTGCAACGTTTTTTGTCAAGCGTATTTTCTATGGCAAACGATAACAGCCGCAAATTCAAACAGAATCAAATAAATTTTTGCATACGTCAGTGAATTCTGGAGGACTCAAGGCCTTTAGATTTTGGTGAAGATCGGTTAAGGGGAAGGGGTAGTTTACCTGCAACCTTTTACGTTTTAACAAGAGTAAAGTACTTGAAAAATTATTTAAACTTTTTGAAACAATGGTAATTGTTGAAAATAAAATAATTTTGTTGCCAGGTAACAAAAATAAAGCCATTTTGATTATAAAATATAAATATTTACAACAAGAAAAGAATTTTCAGTTTTCAAAATTTAAATATATTTTTATAAAACAATGGGTTCTTCATTGAGGTGGGGACCATGTCACTCACTCCATCTCAAGCCTCTCCCATTTTGCAGAAAAAGAGGACCCTGTCAAGGCTGATACTTTGACGACACTGACAGGGCTTTCCACCAAATTCAGCAGAGTGACAGGTAGGCCCAACTCTGATTGGCTCCTCAGATTTCCCCAGCGTTAGTAGGTTCTATGAAAATATTTTATTTCAAAAATGATTTTAAATATAAATCTTAGATATGTTTTATAAATCTCATGTTTTATGTTTTAACATGGGTAATTTTTTATATGACGAACCATAACTGCCGTAAATTCAAACAGAATCAAATAATTTTTTACATATGTGCCTGAGCTATAGAGAACTCAATATCTGTTGATTTTGGTGAAGATCGGTTACGGGGAAAGGGTAGTTTACCAGAAACATTTTTTGTTGTAACATGAGTAAAGTACTTAATTTTGATAAAGTATCCTGATAAGATCTTAATAATCCACTGTAGGAACGTAGATGAAATATCTATAAATGAAGAGGCTAGTTGAACGGGCTGGGGGTAATTTTCTATAAATCAAAATTATAGTTGAAGGGGGAGGGGATAATTTTTTTTTATATGTGTACTACGTTATTGGCAACAAAGAAGTATTTTTTTGTTAAAATTCCTTCCCTGGCTGTTTGGCTGAAAATGATTTTAAATATAAATCTTAGAATATGGAAGTCATGTATGGTTCTCCATACCGATATTTTACTTCCATATTCCTTAAGGAATGGAAGTATGGTGATGGCAAAAAAAATCGTGTTCGAGATTATTGCAGATTCTGATTCTACTACACTCAAAACATGAAAAAAAGTCGTTTTCCGAAAAGTGTCTGTGTGTGTGTCTGTCTGTCTGTGTGTGTGTCTGTAGATTTTTTTTTTGGCAAACGATAACTGCCGCAAATTCAAACAGAATCAAATAATGTTTCGCATACAGCCCTTAATTCTAGAGTTCTCAAGATCTGTTGATTTTGGTGAAGATCGGTTAAGGGAAAGGGGTAGTTTACCTGTAAAGTTTTATGTTTTAACAAGGGTATTTCCTATGGCAAACGATAACAGCCGCAAATTCAAAAAGAATGAAAAGATTATTTGCATACAGCCCTAAATTGTAGAGTTCTCAAGATCTATTGTTTTTTGGGGAAGATCGGTTGAGGGAAAGGGGTAGTTTACCTGCAACGTTTTTTTAACAAGGGTATTTTCTATGGCAAACGATAACAGCCGCAAATTTAAACAGAATCAAATAATGTTTTGCATACAGTCCTGATTTGTAGAGTACTCAAGACCTATTGTTTTTGGTGAAGATCGGTTAAGGGGAAGGGGTAGTTTACCCGCAACGTTTTTTTATCAAGCGTATTTTCTATGGCAAACGATAACAGCCGCAAATTCAAACAGAATCAAATAATTGTTTGCATACGTCCCTGAATTATAGAGTTCTCAATGACTTTCGATTTTGGTGAAGATCGGTTAAGGGGAAGGGGTAGTTTACCAGCAACCTTTTACGTTTTAACAAGAGTAAAGTACTTGAAAATTTATTTAAACTTTTTGGAACAATGGTAATTGTTAAAAATAAAATAATTTTGTTGCCAGGCAATAAAATTATAATTTTTTCATTTTAATGTAATATAATATTTTTCATTTAATACAGCAATAAAAAGGCAAGTAAGACACTGCCTGGCTGTTTGGCTGAAAATGATTTTAAATATAAATCTTAGAATATGGAAGTCATGTATGGTTCTCCATACCGATATTTATATATAAGATGTAAACTATACCACTTACTTGACATAAACCGTGATAGCTAAGCTAATTTACAACATATATGTATTAATTATACACATAAATGTTCCTCGATAGACACTCTATCTATTGGCGAAAACTTGAATAAAATTCGTTTAGTACTTCCTGAGATTAGCGATTTCAAACACAGAGAGAAAACGGACCGACTTTACTTTATACTATGTACAGATTTACATTAAAATGAAAAAATTATAATTTTATTGCCTGGCAACAAAATTATTTTATTTTTAACAATTACCATTGTTTGAAAAAGTTAAATGAATTTTCAAGTACTTTACTTTTGTTAAAACGTAAAAGGTTGCCGGTAAACTACCCCTTCCCCTTAACCGATCTTCACCAAAATCAAAAAGCCTTGAGTCCTCTACAATTCAGTGAAGTATGCAAAAAATTATTTGATTCTGTTTGAATTTGCGGCTGTTATCGTTTGCCATAGAAAATACGCTTGATAAAAAATGTTGCAGGTAAACTACCCCTTTCCCTCAACCGATCTTCACCAAAAACAACAGGTCTTGAGTACTCTACAAATCACGGCAGTATACAAAAAATTATTTGATTCTGTTTGAATTTGCGGCTGTTATCGTTTGCCATAGAAAATACCCTTGTTAAAAAAACGTTGCTGGTAAACTACCCCTTTCCCTAAACCGATCTTCACCAAAAACAATAGGTCTTGAGGACTCTACAATTTAGGGCAGCATGCAAATAATCTTTTGATTCTGTTGGAATTTGCGGCTGTTATCGTTTGCCATAGGAAATACCCTTGTTAAAACATAAAACGTTACAGGTAAACTACCCCTTTCCCTTAACCGATCTTCACCAAAATCAATAAGTCTTGAGAACTCTACAATTCAGGGCTGTATGCGAAACATTATTTAATTCTGTTTGAATTTGCGGCTGTTATCGTTTGCCAAAAAAAAATTTCCCTTGATAAAAAAAAACCGTTGCCGGTAAACTACCCCTTTCCCTCAACCGATCTTCACCAAAAACAATAGGTCGTGAGTAGGCCTACTCTACAAATCAGAGCTGTATGCAAAAAATTATTTGATTCTGTTTGAATTTGCGGCTGTTATCGTTTGCCATAGAAAAAAAATCTACACACAGATAGACACACAGACACTTTTCGGAAAACGACTTTTTTCATGTTTTGAGTGTAGTACAATCAGAATCTGCAATAATCTCGAACACGATTTTTTACTTCCATATTCCTTAAGGAATGGAAGTATGGTGATGGCAAAAAAAATCGTGTTCGAGATTATTGCAGATTCTGATTCTACTACACTCAAAACATGAAAAAAAGTCGTTTTCCGAAAAGTGTCTGTGTGTCTGTCTGTCTGTCTGTGTGTCTGTGTGTCTGTGTGTCTATCTGTCTGTCTGTAGATTTTTTTTCTATGGCAAACGATAACTGCCGCAAATTCAAACAGAATCAAATAATTTTTTGCATACAGCCCGGTTTTGCAGAGTTCTCGCGACCTATTGTTTTTGGTGAAGATCGGTTGAGGGAAAGGGGTAGTTTACCTGCAACGGTTTTTTTTTAGCAAGGGAAATTTTGTTTGTTTGGCAAACGATAACAGCCGCAAATTCAAACAGAATCAAATAATGTTTCGCATACAGCCCTGAATTGTAGAGTTCTCAAGACCTATTGTTTTTGGTGAAGATCGGTTAAGGGAAAGGGGTAGTTTACCTGTAACGTTTTATGTTTTAACAAGGGTATTTCCTATGGCAAACGATAACAGCCGCAAATTCAAACAGAATGAAAAGATTATTTGCATACAGCCCTAAATTGTAGAGTTCTCAATACCTTTTGTTTTTGGTGAAGATCGGTTAAGGGAAAGGGGTAGTTTACCTACAACGTTTTTTTAACAAGGGTATTTTCTATGGCAAACGATAACAGCCGCAAATTCAAACAGAATCAAATAATTTTCTGCATACAGCCCTGATTTGTAAAGTACTCAAGACCTGTTGTTTTTGGTGAAGATCGGTTGAGGGGAAGGGGTAGTTTACCAGCAACGTTTTTTATCATGCGTATTTTCTATGGCAAACGACAACTGCCGCAAATTCAAACAGAATCAAATAATTTTTTGCATACAGCCCTGATTTGTAGAGTACTCGCGACCTATTGTTTTTGGTGAAGATCGGTTGAGGGGAAGGGGTAGTTTACCTGCAACGGTTTTTTTTATCAAGGGAAATTTTTTTTTTTTTTGGCAAACGTTAACAGCCGCAAATTCAAACAGAATCAAATAATGTTTCGCATACAGCCCTGATTTGTAGATTTCTCAAGACCTATTGTTTTTGGTGAAGATCGGTTGAGGGAAAGGGGTAGTTTACCTGCAACGTTTTTTTAACAAGGGTATTTTATATGGCAAACGATAACAGCCGCAAATTCAAACAGAATCAAATAATGTTTTGCATACAGTCCTGATTTGTAGAGTACTCAAGACCTTTTGTTTTTGGTGAAGATCGGTTAAGGGGAAGGGGTAGTTTACCTGCAACCTTTTACGTTTTATTTTCTATGGCAAACGATAACAGCCGCAAATTCAAACAGAATCAAATAATGTTTTGCATACAGCCCTGATTTGTAGAGTACTCAAGACCTATTGTTTTTGGTGAAGATCGGTTAAGGGGAAGGGGTAGTTTACCTGCAACGTTTTTTTATCAAGCGTATTTTCTATGGCAAACGATAACAGCCGCAAATTCAAACAGAATCAAATAATTTTTTGCATACGTCCCTGAATTGTAGAGGTCTCAAGGACTTTCGATTTTGGGGAAGATCGGTTAAGGGGAAGGGGTAGTTTACCTGCAACCTTTTACGTTTTAACAAGAGTAAAGTACTTGAAAATTTATTTAAACTTTTTGAAACAATGGTAATTGTTAAAAATAAAATAATTTTGTTGCCAGGCAATAAAATTATAATTTTTTCATTTTAATGTAATATAATATTTTTCATTTAATACATCAATAAAAAGGCAGGTAAGACACAGCCTGGCTGTTTGGCTGAAAATGATTTTAAATATAAATCTTAGAATATGGAAGTCATGTATGGTTCTCCATACCGATATTTTACTTCCATATTCCTTAAGGAATGGAAGTATGGTGATGGCAAAAAAAATCGTGTTCGAGATTATTGCAGATTCTGATTGTACTACACTCAAAACATGAAAAAAAGTCGTTTTCCGAAAAGTGTCTGTGTGTGTGTCTGTGTGTCTGTCTGTGTGTAGATTTTTTTTCTACGGCAAACGATAACTGCCGCAAATTCAAACAGAATCAAATAATTTTTTGCATACAGCCCTGATTTGTAGAGTGCTCACGACCTATTGTTTTTGGTGAAGATCGGTTGAGGGAAAGGGGTAGTTTACCTGCAACGGTTTTTTTTTAATCAAGGGAAATTTTTTTTTTTGCAAACGATAACAGCCGCAAATTCAAACAGAATTAAATAATGTTTCGTATACAGCCCTGAATTGTAGAGTTATCAAGACCTATTGTTTTTGGTAAAGATCGGTTAAGGGAAAGGGGTAGTTTACCTGTAACGTTTTCTGTCTTAACAAGATTATTTCCTATGGCAAACGATAACAGCCGCAAATTCAAACAGAATTAAATAATGTTTCGTATAGAGCCCTGAATTGTAGAGTTCTCAAGACCTATTGTTTTTGGTAAAGATCGGTTAAGGGAAAGGGGTAGTTTACCTGTAACGTTTTATGTCTTAACAAGGGTATTTCCTATGGCAAACGATAACAGCCGCAAATTCAAACAGAATCAAATGATTATTTGCATACAGCCTACATTGTAGAGTTCTCAAGACCTGTTGTTTTTGGTGAAGATCGGTTAAGGGAAAGGGGTAGTTTACCTACAACGTTTTTTTAACAAGGGTATTTTCTATGGCAAACGATAACAGCCGCAAATTCAAACAGAATCAAATAATTTTCTGCATACAGACCTAATTTGTAGAGTACTCAAGACCTATTGTTTTTGGTGAAGATCGGTTGAGGGGAAGGGGTAGTTTACCTGCAACATTTTTTATCAAGCGTATTTTTTATGGCAAACGATAACTGCCGCAAATTCAAACAGAATCAAATAATTTTTTGCATACGTCAGTGAATTGTAGAGTACTCAAGGCCTTTAGATTTTGGTGAAGATCGGTTAAGGGGAAGGGGCAGTTTACCTGCAACCTTTTACGTTTTAACAAGAGTAAAGTACTTGAAAATTTATTTAAACGTTTTGAAACAATGGTAATTGTTAAAAATAAAATAATTTTGTTGCCAGGCAATAAAATTAAAATTTTTTCATTTTAATGTAAGTTATGTTTGAGTAAATATCTTTATATATACAGTGGAACTTGGTTATTACGGCCTCGGCTGTTACGTCAACTCGGGTGTAGCGTTATTTTGTCATAAGTCCGGTCAAAATGATATCTTTAACATTATAAAAATTCCCGGTTTTAACGTCACTAAAGATTGTACTACTCTGTTATAGCGTCAAATATTTCTCAAATATTTTACTCTAAATTTCATATAAACGTATATATGTGCACGCGCGCGCGCTAGCCCATGGCTACAGACACACATTGTATGCAAGCGATAAGCACTGTAACAGGACTGCCGGCGCCAGCCATTTTACGTGCTCCAACGGATGGCTAGATCGATTTAAGGCCCGACACTCGATTTCCTTTGCAAAAATTTGTGGTGAGGCAAAATGCGTAGATCTGAACGTTACAGGCGATTGGGTGCGTAACACTTGGCCAGAAATTAGACGATCATATAAAGATGAAGACATCTTTAATGGACATGAAGCCGGAATTTTTATAAATTAACTCCAGATAAGACTTTCAAATTTAAAAATGAAAAGTGCGTTGGTGGGAAGCTCTCTAAACAAAGAGTTACAGTTTTTGTTTGTGCGAACATGACGGGAACCGAAAAAAGGAAACTTTTAGTTATCGGGAAAAGTTTGCATCCTAGATGTTTTAAAAACATCAAAAAACTTCCTGTAAGTTACACTGCCAACATAAAAGCGTGGACGACTTCTAGTATTTTTGAAGATGACTTCTGTACGTGTGTATGTCACTGAACTCCTCCATGTATAAAATAATATATCGTTCGTGGCAGGTAAGCATATCTCAGTTATGTAATGTTTACGTTTCCATTTTATTATTATGCCTACAGCAATAAAAAGGCAGGTAAGACACACACACACACACACACACACACACACACACACACACACACACACACACACACACACACACACACACACACACACACACAATTCACGTTATTTCTGGCCTCACTCATGTTTATTTTCTTACATTTGCACGCTTTTTAAATGGAAAGTGCCGAAACCCATACCAACATAACGCGTGCAAGCCGTAAAAATGGACATCAATTTGCTTCCTGTGGATCGCTGGGCAATGTAACTGCACGTGTTTACAGAGGAACGATTAATAGACAGACTTTTCGTCTTTAGGGAATGAACCCTCTGCAAGATGCTGAGGGTCCATGAGTGACTTCGGAGCGCTCCTTCTTTTCCGCGTGTTTGTTCTGTGAAACGTACACTGTAGATTAGTAGATTTATTCTAAGCAACGCTCAATAGGAAATGTTGAAAATTTTTGTCCACGGTGAACCCTCATACACACTAAACCTGCTCTGATGTTTTAATTACGGACATCATAATATTAAAACTTTGGAAACTTGAGCACTACTTAATGGAGATCAATCATTAACTTATACAAGCCATTAATTTTATGCATATTTTTTATATATATGTGTACAACGTTATCGGCAACAAAGAAGTAGTTTTTGTTAAAATTCCTTCCCGGGTTATTTGGGCGTAGTCAGAGTGAAAATCGAGTGCGATAACGTGAGGTGGTATATGTTAGTGACCACAGTACTGTGGTTAAGGCTGAAGCAGTAAGTAGAAAGAAGTAGTTTCTATGGTAATATTTCATTTCGAAAATGATTTTAAATATAAATCTTAGAATATGGAAGTCATGTATGGTTCTCCATACCGATATTTACCATCACCATACTTCCATTCCTTAAGGAATGTGGAAGTAAAAATAATATTAAAAATTTCATTGTTGCAATTAACGATAACAATAAATTATTAGTTTCTACGCAACTGATAGAAATCAAACGAAATTATTTAGTTTAATTCGAACCAGCAAGGTTCACGGATGTATCCTGTCGGTGTCTCTGCAGATAAATTAATCTCATGGCTTATTTACCCACTGCGAAATACTCCCGGTACATGGTACTTTTACTATTTTGATTGTCACTATTAGGACACGGGCATCACACTCACACACACCCGTTTGGCGGACACATGCTGGCGCGCAGTTTGCGTGTTGGGCCAGTGCAAGCGCGCGCCTTGCATTGACTCCAGCACTCATTCTGGCGCGCCCACGCATGTGATGCCCGCGCGTACAGACTCACACCGCACCGCTTGAGCCGACACATGTTCTGCGATGCATTCTGCGTGTTGGGGGTCAGTGCGAGCGCGTGCGGCTTACGTTGACTTCAGTACGCACTCTGGTATGTCGCACGCGTGTGCGCTCGCGGTGTACAAACATGCTTTGTCGTTTTAATCGTGGCAATCACAGTAAAATTTTCCACCTGGAATATATTTGCAGTGACCAAATACAGCCAGGGATGAATTTTATTCAGAGAAAACATATAAAACACATTATATGTTCTTGACTAACATTCGACTAAATAATATAGCCACATTACTATAAGACAGATCAAAAACTTATCAAATTAAATATGTTTTTCTGATTGAGTTCTTAATAAAAGACTGTAAAAGACGCTGTTACAGGAAATGGAGGACGTGCATGTGTGTAGGGGGAGAGAGAGAGAGAGAGAGAGAGAGAGAGAGAGAGAGAGAGAGAGAGAGAGAGAGAGAGAGAGAGAGATGGTGAGGGGGAGGGAGAAAGGTAAGGGTGAAAGAGAAAGAGAGTTTACTGATGTGGTTGTAAAATAAGGGAATAATTTTCAAAGTAATAGCGCCATAAATTGCCAGTGTCACGAAACTATGTGCCGGCGAATAAGGGCATTTGACTACGCCGCGGGAAGTAATGGCTGATGATATTTCCTAACTTCAGTCTGTGCGCCAGATGTAAAGTAAAGTAAGACAATAAATAACCCCACTTACATTACACTGTACCCATTAACAGAATTATCAATCAATACTGTCACTCTAATAATGTCGATATCCTCATATCGCCAAAGTTTTAATGTTTAAGTACTAGTAGTAGTAGTAGTAGTAGTAGTAGCAGTAGTAGTAGTAGTAGTAGTAGTAGTAGTAGTAGTAGTAGTAGTAGTAGTTGTTGTAGTAGTGGTAGTAGCAGTAGTAGTATTATAGAATAATAAAAACATAAGAAGACAGAAAATAAGATGACAGAGAAAGTGGCTTTGCTGTAGTAGGGCCAGTTCATGTCGAGGCTCCAAAGTGGCTTTGCTGTAGTAGGGCCAGTTCATGTCGAGGCTCCAACATTTGATGTAAGCACTTGTTGGACGACGTATCGTCGACAATTTGAAGCCGCTTGCATGAGGAAATCATTTGAAATCAATTTCACTTGTTTTGCTTTAAAGGGGACCAGCGCAGATTAATTACAAAAAATGCCATCGTGCACGCCAAATTAGTAAAACCTACGAGATTACGGTATGGTGAACAGAGTCTGCGCGATGTGTACTGTGCCCAGCTAAGACGACACCGTTCTGGAGATAGTTTCCAATTACTTTCATGAAATATATTTGTTATTTTGGGCAGTTGATTTTCAATCGGTTAGTCTGCGCGACGAATGACGAATTTCATGTTTAAGAATTGCTACGATTTTGAACGTGAGTCAACGGATGCATGGAACGCTTTAGTAAGCAGATTTTACTTTCCCTTTTCTGCGACATTGTAATCAGTATTCTTCTCAGATCTCTACTGATCCACATGTTTTACGCGTACATCCGACTCAAATTGATGGGTGTACAGTGAAACAGGGAAACGTAGTAAGCGTATTCTACTTGTATGCAATTTATATAATTTCCAGGAAATTATAAAACACGTAGTGTATCTATCCTAACATTACATTAAATTATTCAGCAATCTGGTCAGAAGAACGCGCAGTATTTAAATCTATTTATTTAGCCAAATATCTACTTCATTTAAGACTGATTAGCTGAAGTAAAGACCTCTCCAACTTTTTGGAACACATCCGCAATATTACTGTGTAACATTCCTGACAACCAGAACGACATAATCAGTATAGGCACGGACTTGTATTACTCTGTACGTTCGAAAAGACACTTTGATACAAAAAAAAAGAAATCGATCGACAAACATTTCTAACGTTAAATTTAAAACGAGATTTTTCTCGTAAATCTAATAAAATCTCGACCACCATAAAGAAAGGGCTTTTCTTGGATACATTAGAACAACGGAACCAGAAACGATGGCAAACAAAATCATCACGTTCCAAGAGAATACTAAGATACAAGTACTAAGGGTGAGAGGATAGTATCTGGATCTTGTAAAATATGAATTCTGGAAAAAGTATAAGGAAAGAGAGACGTGTTTAGAAGGAAAATTGTGGGAGTGAATTACCTGTTCGAAGATAAACTAAGGAGAACCAAAATGGCGTTATCGGAAGAGAATCAAGCAAGAAAAGGAGCCAGAGAATGAAGGAATATGGCGAGAGAGAAAATAACTTCCGAAGGTGAAGAAAGTTTTGTAATCGCGCTGCCTCTGAAACAAGAAAATACATGTCAGTGAAGTGACTGCTGACCTGTCGGTGAACATTATAGGTAGCGTTCGACGATAATATCTAATTTTTTACATCCGTTAACTAAGCTAGTAGAGTACAACGGCTTTCAATTACACCGCGTAAACATACAGACAAACATAACTTACCGAGAAAATTAAGTAAAGTCCTAGTGAAGTACGTATGTCCGGATGATTAATGGTAGCCAGCTGCCGCCGAGCGACAAACAATACTGTACCTAACGCTCTGACAAAAACCGTCCCCCGGACGTACCTTTATATAACTTACCTAATTTTAAAACAATATTGTTTACGGTAGTAAATAAAATAGTGTATTAAGATTAGTGGAACAAAAGCTGGTAATTATTCACCTGACATTTATTTCCGCTTATAAAAAAAAAGTCCGCGGATTGCTGCGGATAAACCGCTCGCGGATAGTCCGGAGTTTACTGTATCAAATTAAAAATTGAAATTATAAGATTAAATTGTGTTATGTTTATTACAAAAAACCCTCATGATTCACCTGTACTAGAACATAAGTTTACACACGCGCGCGAGCGCACTATATCATAATAAATTAATACATTTTTATTAAAATATATAACGTTTACTCGTTTCTTAAAATTTCCAGTACGTTTGAAACTTGTGTGGGTTTGCTGATCGCCTGAAAGCAATTAGAAATTAGTTTCCTCTTATTGATTTTAATGTTCCCCTTTCTACAAGTCGTTGAGGCCGGGATAAATCCTTTTCTTGCAAACGTGTTTAAGATCTGAATCTTGTTACGTTTGTTTTTGTCGACTGCTCCTGTATATTAAGACAACTTATCATTTCCTGTATTTTCAAACTGAAATACCTCTACGTTTATTGTACGAGCCGACCAACAAAAATCAGCTTGAATTTGATAAATTTTATTCTGAGCGATAATGAAAAAGGAGATCTGCAGACAAGTTTAGAGTATTTTGTTAAGCCTAAGCAATGTTTCAATTTTATAATTTCGTCTCTTTTTTAATTAAAGTGTGCGGCAAGATGAAAATTTGTTATTACTGTTACTATGGGATTTGGCAAGCTTTTGTAAAAGAGAACTGGAATTTGAAAACGTGAATTAATTTTATTTATCCTTTTTTTTACCACAAAGCATTGACGATTTCATTAAAAAAAAAAAAAAAAAAAATAGGAAATGTAAAAAGGAGAGAAATTTAAATTTTAATAAATCGCACATTTAAACAAATTTTAAACCCCTGAAATAACTCAAAATAATATTTAATAAAGAGATTTAAAAAACAAAAGGAATGCGAGTGTAAAGGTAAGGAAACCCTTTAATATTTACCATGCATTGACGTGCGGTAACCGGAATCAACTTGCATACCGACCCATAAACAAAACTAATAATACCTGTAAATTGCAATTAAATAAATAAATAAACAATAACACAGTAGTATACCATAATTAATTCTGAAGTAAAGCATATCTTTGGATAATTAATAGGTCAAACATTAATACCGTAAATATCGAATAAATGTGGAACTACTTTTATGGTGAAGGGTAAACTACGCGAGGTTACAAATTTGCCCCTAAACGAAGCCCACTTGAAATGGAGCGGTCAAGCCGTAAGCTGCGCACAGCAGTAATGTGGAACGATAATAATATTTTGTTTCCTAAAGCGAATAATCCCGTCAGTTAAGACATAGAGGCACTTTTACACTATTAAACCCATGTGTATCGTTAATATAGTTGAACCGCGATTCATATAAATATGTAGTAAACGAGTAAGAAAGAATAATGAAAATTGTGCGCCTATGACATCTCTACAAAAATCTTAAAATATAAAACTTATGTAATTAAAACTGTGGTAAGACCATAATGTGAAGTGCAACAAATAAACAATCATGTGAAGTGGATACAGGTGAATAAAACTTTTGTGTTAATCATTCAAAACAAAGAGCTATTACTACCCGTTATTAAAGAGCAGAGAACCAGGACCCACAATGATCTAAAAGACTTCAGCACTTCACCATCATCGGATACGAAGATAACGAGAGATACCTGACCTTCATGAAACATGCTGCAACCGAGGACCGAGGACTGGAATAACGAGGAGCTGGAGGATATCACAGGTAACACGAAGACTTGTCTTCCGTGGTCATGAAATACTAAATACTATATCCAACAAAAGACACTTTAAATAACAATATAAAAGACTTTAATAATAGTCACTTTGTAACATGTAGTATGTCATAACGATTAAAAAATATTTGTAGTAGCAAGTAATGCTTATATTATAAAGCTTCTCTGATACTAAAAGTTAAATAAAGTCATTCTTCAAATGGCCCCCAAATAGTATGATAGTTTATGAGTAAGTGACCTTTACTTACAAACCAGTTTAATATCCCGGATCCGTGGAAAATGCTAGCATATAACATTCCTTATTTTGAGGGCCCCTTCAGAAAATATGTTGTAAACTGTAAACTATATATTAAGAAAACCTTATGTTGAAAACCTCATGTAGAGCTGTTAAAGTAATCGTTTAATAAAGAGATGTCATTAAATAACACATAATACTGAGTGAATAAATCATCAGACACCCCTGTAATATTTCCTTTAATTCTAACTACAGCTTGTAAAATTAATAATTAGAAGTTGGTTACTACTATGGCAGCCTATGCAATTGATCCGAGGCAATTAAGCACAGGTTCCCGATGTTATAACGTAGGTAAGACGTTATAGCATATTGTTACGTAATACGGAACGTTCTACAAGTATCTCGGCTATCCCAGCAGAGCCCAGCTGTAATGTGTGTGTCCGTACATATTGGTGCTACTTTGAGATGAAAGACAATTACGTGACACTTATCATGCGTCAACAATCGAGGCTATTCCAGACCGTACCGGTCAGCGCTTTGTGTTCAAGGACACTGTTTCTAGTTGATTCAAGAGCGCCTGTTTGTTTAACACATCATCCAAAGTTACCGATTATTCTAGCATCTCAGCGGGGTATAAATGTAGGCATTCAGCGACGGTCAGTTCAGTTTAAGTGGCGATTTATTCAAGTGAGTTTCGAAGTATTGTGGCGAGTGTTATTGTGTTATAATTGAGCGGGACTCTGTTAGTTGACATTATTATTGCGTGTGGACAAATTTTATTTGAATTATTGTACAAGTATAATCTTGTTGATAACTTGTTGATTACAAACTGTTATTTTTGAATAATTAAAGCTGGTAATTAGTGGTTTAATTGGTGTCTTGTAGTTTGTTTTCCACTGTACCATAGTGAGACCGTCGTAACAATATCGTTTTGTTTAGTTACAGGCTATCTAACCGTTCGAAAAGGAAATAAGGAAACCAGTTCCAATAGGAAGACAAGACGAACATTACATTAATTCCAATATCACCGGCCCTCCGTTCACAGTATGTTTTTCAGACTGTTCTATAACGACAACATCTTTGCCGAATAGATGATTGCCTTTACATCAACAAACGTTTCGTCACTTCAGTACCATCGCAGTAATCATTATCGTACCGCGTATTCCAGACATTGAAACTGTGCTTCAAACAACATAATTTCTTCTGCGACTAAGAAGCAACAGGTTCGTTAGGAGATATTAAATCCCCCTCTTCAGAGCCATTGATTGACAATCCCTTGTTTGGAAGAACTCCACCTTCCTCATGCGTACATCATCATCATCATCATCATCATTATTATCATCTTCTTCTTCTTCACGGATTAAACCAAGGATGGTTTGTTCCGGTCTCAAATAGGCAAAGATTAGAGCTGGTCACTCCAGCGCTTCCTCGGACGTCCCACACCTCTCCTTCCCCTCGGCTTATAGTTCCATAGTTGTTTGGGGATGCGGCAGTCATCCATTCGGCAAAGATGTTCCCACCAATTCAGCTGATACTGGGCGATGCTGTCGAGTATACTCATAATATTCAGTTCCTGCCGTATATCTGTGTTTCTTCTATGACCACGGAGAGTATACCCTGCCACGTGCCTGAGAAATTAGATTGTACTCACTCCACAAATTATTTTAGATTTTAAGATGTCCATAATAGCATAGTAAGCTCACTTTTCAGCAGTTAACCTTTTGTTGTTTTCTTATGGTAGGCCTACCGGTCAGTCACGCATAAACAAATACAGACATCAAACAGTATCCGTCCGCACGATTAGGCGCAGTCCGGTAATAACTCTTTCGTACAATCACTTCCCCATACCTCGTTTCGCAAACGTACAACATAACAAACATGTAGTAGTAATTACAAATAATCAACTTTGTAAATAGCAGTTTTTAAACCATTACTATGTATACTATGTAGTTAGACTGATACATTTGTATACGACGGGAATAGATAATTATGTAACTAAATACGTATTCTTTAAAATAGCTGTTGATTAAATTATCTAAGTTACTACAGTTCCGATACTTTATAATTAGTCAAAATGTCTCCCAGATATTTTTCAATAATTTATCGTTACAGAACAAACGATGAGCAATGCTCATTACATAAATTTTGCTGTTTTTCTAGAATATGTAAAAGAATATATGTAAATATGCAACTTTCGTGTGCATATTGTTTCTGTATGTTCTTCTTACTTGAGCGGATTTCTATAACTTTTAATTTAGGAAATAAATACTAAGTAACAAGCACTACATGTAACAAGTGCTTATCTCTTGTGAAAAGCATTAGATTTAACAGTAATAATCACTCAAGACTTCGTCAGGAATAGGCTTATTTCCATTTTGTTAGTTTATGTAACGATTAATGTAAAATACGTTTGCTTTGATACATAGATTCACACATTTTAATGTCACTATTATTATTATAAGCAATATTAGAACAGAATTAAAAGCTAACAATATTAATTAAATCCATAAATTCGTAGTAACACTCTTCCCGTAGTAATACTCTTCAATGTAAGTTGTTAAATCTATACTGTTATCTTGTACATAATTCTCTTATTTATGTGAGGACGTTAGTGTTAAAAGAAATGGTGAGTATTTTAGAGTGCCATTTATGAAAAAGACAAGTGAGAGAGAGAGAGAGAGAGAGAGAGAGAGAGAGAGAGAGAGAGAGAGAGAGAGAGAGAGTGAGAGAGAGTGAGAGGGAGTGAGAGAGAGAGAGCAAGAAAGAGAGTGAAAGAGCGATTTCAAGTTAGAGTGAGAGGTTTGCCAGAATGAGAGGTAGAGGTAGAATGGGTGAGAGAGAGGGTGTGATTGTGGACATGCACATAAATTTACAATACAGTGGAACTTGGTTATTACGGCCTCGGCTGTTACGTCAACTCGGGTGTA
The DNA here is from genome assembly GCA_034769895.1 of Magicicada septendecula. NCBI lineage: Eukaryota > Metazoa > Arthropoda > Insecta > Hemiptera > Cicadidae > Magicicada > Magicicada septendecula. The sequence goes on along the minus strand of CM068369.1, from coordinate 89,280,050 downwards.
GCGTTATTTTGTCATAAGTCCGGTCAAACTGATATCTTTAACATTATAAAAATTCCCGGTTTTAACGTCACTAAATATTGTACTACTCTGTTATAGCGTCAAAAATTTCTCAGATATTTTACTCTAAATTTCATATAAACGTATATATGTGCGCGCGCTACGCCCATGGCTACAGACATACATTGTATGCAAGCGATAAGCACTGTAACAGCACTATAACCACTGTTTATAGAATTTTATACGTAGGCCTAGGTCTACATTTTTATACAGTAATCATGGCAAGTTCTAGTACAAAAGAAAGGTTCCGTCTATTCAAGAGAAAGTACGTGTAATTAGATCATATGAAAGCGGACGTAAAATAGCTGATGTATGCTGTGAGTTTGGTTTAGTGAATTCTACTGTAGGTTCAATTTTAAAAAACAACGACAAAATTTTAAAAAAATTTGAGGAAGACTGAGAAAAAATTTAAAAAATTAGGAAATGCGAACATGATGATGTGGATGCAGCATTATTGAAATGGTTCAGTGTCGATGTTCAGATATTCCTGTGAGTGGACCAATTCTGAAAGAGAAAGCTACAGAATTTGGAAAATTGTTTGGTATTGATTTTACGTGCTCCAACGGATGGCTAGATCGATTTAAGGCCCGACACTCGATTTCCTTTGCAAAAATTTGTGGTGAGGCAAAATGCGTAGATCTGAACGTTACAGGCGATTGGGTGCGTAACACTTGGCCAGAAATTAGACGATCATATAAAGATGAAGACATCTTTAATGGAGATGAAGCCGGAATTTTTTATAAATTAACTCCAGATAAGACTTTCAAATTTAAAAATGAAAAGTGCGTTGGTGGGAAGTTCTCTAAACAAAGAGTTACAGTTTTTGTTTGTGCGAACATGACGGGAACCGAAAAAAGGAAACTTTTAGTTATCGGGAAAAGTTTGCATCCTAGATGTTTTAAAAACATCAAAAAACTTCCTGTAAGTTACACTGCCAACAAAAAAGCGTGGATGACTTCTAGTATTTTTGAAGATGAACTAAGAAAGTGGGATAAAGAACTGTCATCGAAAAACAGAAAAATTCTACTTCTAGTTGACAACTGTGCAGCCCATCCAAAGTTAAATTTGACAAACATTAATCTGGTCTTCTTACCGACCAACTGTACGAGTGTCCTGCAACCTATGGACCAAGGCGTCATTAGAAGCCTAAAGTGTCACTACCGCAAGCAACTTTAAAAAAAAATTATTTTCTGTAGGGACACGGCGCAACCTGCCACAATTTCACTCTTAGATGCAATACAATTCCTAGACGACTCTTGGAAGAGTGTAACACAGAAGACGATAGCAAAATGCTTTAGTAAAGCACAACTCGTACATGAAAATTTACCCGATAATGACGAAGACGACGACTTGCCGCTCTCGGAGTGGATTAAGAAATTCGGCGTAAATTAATTTGGAAATGAACTTGATTCCTATGCATCAGTGGATGACCAAGTAGAAACATTCCAAGTGTTGAGTGACGCAGAAATTATCGCGGAAGTAAAAAACATAGAAGCAGAAGATATTGTTGAAGAAGATGCTGAGCAAGAGGAGGATGCCGACATCGTTTGTCCGACACTACAGGAAGCAATGAGAGACGCCGAAACTCTTTCACGATTTTACTGCTTTAGAGAGACGTCTGACGACACGTTCAATGCTGCGCAGCATCTCCACAGCACAACAGAAAGAATTTATTTTTCAGAAAGGAGCGTTCAAAAGAAAATTACGGATTACTTTCGACAGTAAGCCTAAATGTAAGTTACATGTACTTTCTTTTTGATCTTTTAAAATATTCTTCATGCTGTTTGTATAAATGAAATGCAGTTTGTAAACTTTAGAATAAATATCACGAATAATGTTAATAATGCAAAGATCTTTTTTTTATTTCTCCTTCCTTACTAGTGATTAAAAAGGGTCTTTTATAACGACTCTTTTATAACGTCACTCGGACATAACGTCATTATTTTTTTGGTCCCTTCAATGACGTTATAACCAAGTTCCACTGTATTCTAAATTACTCTGGACTATAATTTACAACAATATGATTACAATTATTATCCAAGTTTACTTGTTAGATAAATTTACCATAAACTTTTGTTTGTAACATAATGTAAACTATCTGATGTAAGGTCGTAAAGTTCTACAGTTATTATGTAATTTATACATAGTTGAATGTCCTTGAACTGTTTTTAGTCATAATATAGTTTACTATGCTATATGTTGACTGCTATATGTATAAACGTTTTCTGTACCAATCTAATATCTAATTGATGATTATTGCTTTTATAATTAATTAAAAATATCATTACATATAGCAATTTAAATTGTAATAGTGTATAAGTTAAGTTCTGTGATATTATAATTTTCTCGTTTTTCTTAAAGAAAACATTTGTAGATGTAAAAAAATTATCTCAACTCCTTCACATATACAATGATAATACGCACGCACACACACTCACATACAAGAACACGTTTACCAAAATAATTGTTCTGTTACGTTTGACATTTCTTTTATATTCATACACAGGTCCTGATGATGACAATAAACATTATGGAAACGTCGACACAAATAAGTTAAAATTTGTGTTATTTTTGACCGAACGTCACAAACCCTTCACTGAAAAATTAACAATATTAATATTATTATCATTAGCTACAAGACATTGTGTGTCGTCTGAAATACTTAGAAACGTATGTTACGGAAGAGATGCATGTTGGAGAGATGTTACTGTGTGCATACATACTTTATGTTATTTAAAAAAAAAACGGCATGTGAGATTATCTAAAACAAATTGACAAATTTTACTCCAAAAAATAGTACAAATAATATAGTTTTACAAAATAGTAGTACAAAATAGTTTTACAAACTAGCGTTTTGAAAGTAAAATATCTTTTCTATGCCACTCTAAATATCATACAACTTAATGAATGTGATACAATGTTGATCTGTTTATTTGAAAGAAGGCCAGGAAGACGTACCAATTTACATTTAATTTGTTGTTAGAAAAATATAATTTTTCTACGTACAGATCGCTTTTTTAAAAATGCTTCCAGTTTCCTGTAGTTAACACTAACATAATTAATATTCATATCACTGGTTGAAGGCAACATTTCATTATAATAATACCTGTCATACGAAGAAACTGTCATTTTGCAAATGTAAACTAAGGGTCTCCGCACACAGCCCGACTTCTCTGCTACACGAGTTGAGCAACTGGTTTGAGACGCGATCGTTTGGAAACTTTAGTTACTAACGGTTTACTGTTGTCCGCAGACGGAGCAACTGAATTTTGACCAAAATTAAGTCAGTATGGGCAACCTGTCTAGTGAAGATGGCTTAAACAGAACTGTAGTGAAATGTTTGTTGACATTATTCTTCAAAGTATTATTATTATTATGTGTAGCCGTAGCGAAAAGGAAGACGTTGTTTATAGATAGGGGAACAAAAAAAAATTTTTTGTCTGTTGCATGAGATTTTTCAACTGTTTCTATGTATTTTGGCATCGTCGATTCCAAATATGAAGTCAGTTTTCCTGTGCATGCTCTAGTTTTCATGCAATATGAGTTTTAATGAACTCATGGTTTGGCGTGAACCGAAGGACCACAGCAGTGACTGCTATTCTGCCTGGTCAATACCAAGGGAATCGGCAAGAAAAACCGGCATAGTATTACATATCCCAGTATTCCCTCAGAAATACGACCCGTCCCACACTCTCCCGCGCTCCCGGTTCCAGTTTTCAATGGTTTTCATTCAGTTGAGGACACAGAAAGTGAACATAATGATCAGAAGACTTTTCTTGAGATGCATGGCGAGATGGTTGCAGAATCTGACGGATCTTATTCAGATGCCAAGCAGTCATTAACCCCCCAGAAGTTCAACCAATGTGGGATAGCCGTGCTCGGGAGAAACACTGGACACAGAAGGAGTGGCCCGAACGTGAAACTCTCGAAGTAGGGATGCCAAATATTATGAATGAACCTATTGTCAGCCGAGACAGAATCATCTTCCCCCCGCTTCATATCAAGCTTGGCTTGATGAAGCAATTCGTAAGCAATTGCCCAGATATAAATTTCCCGTCTTTTACCCAGTCTTAAGGACAGCAAAAGGCGCCGTTACTTTACGCACTCGGCATATTGCACATCAGGCACTAACGCCAACACATCAGACACAAATACTCGGCGTTTCAGTCTACGTCCTTAGAATGGTGTTGCAAGTCCTTCTACTAACGGGTTCGGATTTATTCTCAGCCTCTTGTCGTACAGTACAGCTCAGCAAACGCTTGTATTCATTTGTATTAGAAGAGTTTACCGGGCTGTTTGGCCGTGGTCTACGGTTTACAGACAAATCAAACGTTTCAACAGCACCACTGGCTGCCATCATCAGTGAAATTCAAAGAATTCGAGACCTCCTGAACGTGGGTTGTTATCGTCAGGTCCACAGTACTGTGGTAAAGACTTGTATTCATTACTTGACTTGCACCCAAGTCTCGGTGGATGTTCTCATTCTTGACGCACCACGGTGCCTTAACGTCTTTGAACCTTGAATTGAAACTCCTGGGTTCAACGTATTTAAAATTTGTAACTTTTGTAAATCCCAATTGAAGATAGTAGCCCATGAGTTCATACAGGTTTCATAACAGATTTATAAACAAGTAACTTGTTGTCAAGATTTAATAACGAATTATAACAATTCCGCCAAACCTTGTACACACACCGGAACCAATAACGTATACGTTACACAGGTTGCGTATCTCATAGGGGTTAGAATATGCAATTTAACAAATTATTATTATGTCAGTTTATTATTATATGTATTAAATATCTAAAAATTGTTATTGAAATTTAATTCATTTTTTTAAAAATATACTAAATATGTTAAACTTATTTGAAACATCAACGGAAAGAGATAAATAAAATATTTCGTGTGACAATAATTCACAGAACTTGTTACAGTATTCTCAAAGGTCGGTCCGAATCTCTTATAACGCAATTCATAACATAAAAGAGGAATCCAAATTCGTCATATCTTACTGTACAAACCGCATTAATGCCAGTCTAACTGCAATTCTATTGGTTTCGGTGACCTATGAGGAACAATGAGTGGGGGCTGCAGGAGAATGCCAAAGTTTACAGGGAACAAACCACTCGTATGCCACAACACTGACGGCGCTTAATCTCTCTTTAATCAGATTTCCATCACCACAAACATCACAGGATCAGGAAAGCAACACAAACACTACACAACACTATAGCAATTGACCATCTACGCAAATCAATTACTGACCGCTGGACGACGCGAGTCGAAACTGATGGCGTCAATAATTCAGATTTTCTTCGGAGAAGATTGTATTACAGACATCCTATTTAAAAAGATAATTTTTGCGAAGAACTGGTTTCTGAATTTTTGTAGAATAAAATGTTGACAGACATAACAATATTTCCTTAAAAGACAGGGACGTATTTACAAGGGGGACGAACAGGACCGCACCCCTCCCCACTAATGGTCGAAAAAAGTAGACAAATTTTGTTAATCTTTTACTTTAGGCTGCTTTATTATTTTTTCAAGATGCCAATATAGTAGTAACTCTTTTTTTAATATAAAAAAGATATATTACACAGCGTTTGCGTATACGTTTGAAATATGAAATACAGGGAATTCTAATCAGTCAATAAGTATCTTCTAAACAATGTTTCAATAACGCGTATTTTTATTGTATTATTACCGTTTACTTTAATAGGATCGATTTCAGGATGTTATCACACCGTTTTCAACCATTTTAAAGACAGTAATGTTGATTAGTCTTAACTTGTTTTTTCTTTTGTACGAAGGTGACTCGACCGAAGTCCCCCCCCCCCCCAAGTCAAATTGTGGATACGTCATTGGTTAAAGACGACAGAGTGTAGGAGTTGAAATAAACAATAACAATATCTCTCAAAATGTTTCAAAATTGAAAATTATTATTTTCTAATTTTGAATATTCTAGTTTTTAGAAATAATCCGTCGATTCTTTGTAAAATTTTATAAGCTTTGTAATACAAGATAACTCTTTGCAATAATAACAGCGCGTCTGCCCACTTTACTGTCTCAACAATGCTGACCTTTTCAACACTTCATATCTTACAGATATTTTCACTTATTTAATTAAAGTTCTTTGGATAAGTTCTTAATTAATAAGTTAATTGCCTTTAAAAACAATAAGACCTATAGAAACCAATAGGCCTACATCAATAAGGCGTATAAAATGTCTCAACTCAATGTTTATCAAAACGGTGGAGATAAAAAAATATCGGTATGGAGAACCATACATGACTTCCATGTTCTAAGATTTATATTTAAAACCATTTTCAAAAATGAAATATTTCGATAGAAACTACTTCTTTCTTCAGCCTTAACCACAGTACTGTGGTCACTAACTTATACCACCTCACGTTAGCGCACTCGATTTTCACTGATGATGGCAGTCGATAGCACTGCCGAAACGTCTGGTTTTGTACAAAACATTGGACCACGGCCAAACAGCCTGGGAAGGAATTTTAACAACAAACTACTTCTTTGATGTAGTACACATGACATATAAATAAAAATTATCCCCTCCCACTTCAACTATCATTTTCATTTATAGAAAATTACCCCACCGCCTTCAACTAGTCTCTTCATTTATAGATATTCCATCGACGTTTCAACAGTGGATTATTATGATCTTCTTATCAAAATTAAGTACTTTACTCTTGCTAAACATAAAATGTTGCAGGTAAACTACCCTTTCCCCGTAACGATCTTCACCAAAATCAATACGCCTTGAGTTTTCTACAATTCAGGAACGTACACAAAAAAATATTTGATTCTGTTTGAATGTGCGGCAGTTATCGTTCGTCATAGAAAAAATTACCGTTGTTAAAACAAAGTGTTGTTAGTAAACTACCCCTTTCCCTTAACCGATCTTCACCAAAAACAATAAGTCTTGAGAACTCTACAATTCAGGGCTGTATGCGAAACAATATTTAATTCTGATTGAATTAGCGGCTGTTATCGTTTGCCATAGAAAATATCGGTATGGAGAACTATACATGACTTCCATATTCTAAGATTTATATTTAAAATCATTTTCGAAATGAAATATTACCATAGAAACTACTTCTTTCTACTTACTGCTTCAGCCTTAACCACAGTACTGTGGTCACTAATGTATACCACCTCACGTTATCGCACTCGATTTTCACTGATGATGGAAGTCGATGGCATTGCCGAAATGTCTGGTTTTGTAGAAAACATTGGACTACGGCCAAATATCCCGGGAAGGAATTTTAACAAAAACTACTTCTTTGTTGCCGATAACGTTGTACACATATATATCAGTGGCGAAGTTACATGGAGGCAATTTTGGCAATGCCTACCCTAAAAAATTCTGTAGAATAAAAATTATAAATACGTATGAACTACATAACGTAAAGATTATACATTGTTACTGCGACTGTCAAATTTATTAAACCGAAACGTGCTTTATTGAGCGACCGCTAGATGGTGACAGGTGAGATTCGGCATAGTTCGTTTAAAGCGAATGAGGCAACCTGAACTTGTCTCAGCATTTTTTGTATACATCGTATGTAAGCAATGTAGCGGTGTGATAGGGAAGTGTAGGGAGGGGGGATTGTCCCGCGCTGTACACATAGAGCGTTGAGGCATGCCTCACTTCTGTGGTCCAAACAGTTAAGTTAAAGCGCCTGTGTTGTTTCTAAGTGTTTATTTTATGCGGTTATTAAAAGTGTCACTGTTATTCCGCTGAACTAACAGATGATCAAGATTGTTATTTGAATTATTTGTAACATTAAACATATATATAGAAACTAATCAAGTTTAAAAATTTGAAGTTCAATCAGTTGTATTATTGTGTATGACTAATACAAGGATTGTTCAATAGACACACGTATAGAGCTGTAAAGCATTTTTTATTCAACGATTTTAAAAGAAGTCTCCAATAACATTAAGACATGAGTTTAACTGTTGCGCTAACCTGTAGATTCCCTGCTAGTAAAATTCTCACGGCTGTTTGTGGAACCATACGGTTACAGCAAACTCTACCTCAGCGTCCGATTTGACCCATCGTCCTTTTAGTGATTCCTTAAAAAAAATTTAAGATAAGATTTTTGCCTACCCATTCATTAACTACTAGCTTCGCCAGTAAGCAAATTGATGTCCATTTTTTCGGCTTGCACGCGTTATGTTGGTGTGGGTTTCGGCACTTTCCATTTAAAAAGCGTGCAAACGTAAGAAAATAAACATGAGTGAGGCCAGAAATAACGTGAATTGAGTGTGTGTGTGTGTGTGTGTGTGTGTTTGTGTCTTACCTGCCTTTTTATTGCCGTATTAAATGAAAAATGTTATATTACATTAAAATGATAAAATTTTAATTTTATTGCCTGGCAACAAAATTATTTTATTTTTAACAATTACCATTGTTTCAAAAAGTTTAAATAAATTTTCAAGTACTTTACTCTTGTTAAAACGTAAAAGGTTGCTGGTAAACTACCCCTTCCCCTTAACCGATCTTCACCAAAATCGAAAGGCCTTGAGACCTCTACAATTCAGGGAAGTATGCAAAAAATTATTTGATTCTGTTTGAATTTGCGGCTGTTATCGTTTGCCATAGAAAATACGCTTGATAAAAAAACGTTGCAGGTAAACTACCCCTTTCCCTTAACCGATCTTCACCAAAAACAACAGGTCTTGAGGACTCTACAAATCAGGACAGTATGCAAAACATTGTTTGATTCTGTTTGAATTTGCGGCTGTTATCGTTTGCCATAGAAAATACCCTTGTAAAAAAACGTTGCTGGTAAACTACCCCTTTCCCTCAACCGATCTTCACCAAAAACAACAGATCTTGAGAAATCTACAATTTAGGGCTGTATGCAAATAATCGTTTGATTCTGTTTGAATTTGCGGCTGTTATCGTTTGCCATATGAAATACCCTTGTTAAAACATAAAACGTTACAGGTAAACTACCCCTTTCCCTTAGCCGATCTTCACCAAAAACAATACGTATTGAAACCTATACAATTGAGGGCTGTATACGAAATATTATTTAATTCTGTTTGAATTTGCGGCTGTTATCGTTTGCCAAATAAAAAATTTCCCCTGATAAAAAAAAACTGTTGCCGGTAAACTACCCCTTTCCCTCAACCGATCTTCACCAAAAACAATAGGTCGTGAGTACTCTACAAATCAGGGCTGTATGCAAAAAATTATTTGATTCTGTTTGAATTTGCAGAAGTTATCGTTTGCCATAGAAAAAAAATCTACAGACACAGACAGACAGACAGATAGACACACAGACACTTTTCGGAAAACGACTTTTTTTCATGTTTTGAGTGTTGTACAATCAGAATCTGCATTAATCTCGAACACGATTTTTTTTCCATCACCATACTTCCATTCCTTAAAGAATATGGAAGTAAATACTCAATTTTAGAGTTGTTGTAACATATAACCGATTTATAATCTAAATAAAGGTCAGAAAGAGACTAAATAGACTAGTTACATCTATTAACCATATGTTCTTAATCTAAAACAATAAATCTCGGCTGAAAATGTTCGACATTTTTAGGTTACCATGTTACGAAAAAGTAACATCTTTAACCTATGCTTATATTTTTTTAATTTACAATTTAACAATATTAGTGATTATTTGAATAATGGGTAATGTCTTGGTGATGGTGTAATTGTTGACAAATGTGTAATTATTTCAAACTGCTTTGCTGGATATTATACTAACATAAATAATTAATATTGAACTATACTTGCCTTAAATTCACTGAATTGCTAATTATTATACACCTTGCAATTTTATGATACTATTAACCCTGGAATAAACTTTTAATTAACGAATTATTTGATCGGAAGATTCTAACAACCTTATCCGTTCAGAACTTTGAAAAAAGTCAGTTATTTTAACGGTCACAGATTTACGGCGTACCTCGTATTTGGAAATCTGGGGGTAAGATTATTCAAATATAGATGCGTGATTGGCTGAAATATGGACACCTGAATACGTTTCACAAAGTCGATTAGTCGATACAATATTTTGATAAACTTATGTCTTATAACTAATTACTGATTGAATGATTGTTATTTACATTAACTAGGATACGTATAAAGTTCTTTTATAACAATACTTAACATAATAAATATCTTAAATTGACAAAAATACAATGTTTAGTTCTAGGCTTCAGTTGGCTTATCACATCCTAAGTTACATTTACCAGTACTTATCATAAAACGTTGCAGGTAAACTACACCTTTCTCTTACCCGATCTTCACCAAAATCAATAGGCCTAAAGTCCTCTACAATTCAGGGACGCATGCAAAACATTATTTGATTCTGCTTGAATGTGCGGCAGTTATCGTTTGTCATACAAATCGATTAGTCGATACAATATTTTGATCAACTTATGTCTTATAACTAATTACTAATTGAATGATTGTTATTTACATTAACTAGGATACGTATAAAGTTCTTTTGTAACAATGCTTAACATAATAAACATCTTAAATTGACAAAAATACAATGTTTAGTTGTAGGCATCAGTTGGCCTATTACATTTACCAGTACTTATCATAAAACGTTGCAGGTAAACTACACCTTTCTCTTACCCGATCGTCACCAAAATCAACAGGCCTAAAGTCCTCTACAATTCAGTGATGCATGCAAAAGATTATTTGATTCTGCTTGAATGTGCGGCAGTTATAGTTCGTCATAAAAATAAAAGTAAAATTACCCTTGTTAAAACATAAAATGTCGCCGGTAAACGACCTCTTTCCCTTAACCGATCTTCACCAAAAACAATAGGTCTTGAGAACTCTACAATTCAGGACTGTATGAAAAAATTATTTGTTTCTATTTGAATTTGCGGCTGTTATCGTTTGCCATAGAAAATACCCTTGATAAAACGAAAAACGTTGCTGGTAAACTACCCCTTCCCCTTAACACATCTTCACCAAAATCAACAGGCCTTCAGTCTTTCACAATTGATGAACGTATGCAAAACAATATTTGATTCTGTTTGAATGTGCGGCAGTTATAGTTCGTCATAGAAAAAATTACCATTGTTAAACATAAAATGTTGCAGGTAAACTACCCCTTTCCCTTAACCGATCTTCACCAAAACCAACAGATCTTAAGAACTCTACAATTCAGGGCTGTATGCAAAAGAGTAGTTGATTCTGTTTGAATTTGCGGTTGTTATAGATTGCCATAGAAAATACCCTTGTTAAAACATAAAACGTTGCAGGTAAACTACCCCTTTCCCTTAACCTATCTTCACCAAAACCAATAGATCTTAAGAACTCTACAATTCAGGGCTGTATGCAAAAGAGTAGTTGATTCTGTTTGAATTTGCGGCTGTTATCGTTTGCCATATTAAATACCCTAGTTAAAACATAAAACGTTGCAGGTAAACTACCCCTTTCCCTTAACCGATCTTCACCAAAATCAATAGATCTTAAGACCTCTACAATTCAGGGCTGCAAAAGAGTAGTTGGTTCTGTTTGAATTTGCGGCTGTTATCGTTTGCCATAGAAAATACCCTTGTTAAAACATAAAACGTTTCTGGTAAACTACCCCTTTCCCTTAACCGATCTTCACCAAAATCAATAGGTCTTGAGAACTCCACAATTCAGGGTTGTATGCAAATAATCATTTGATTCTGTTTGAATTTTCGACTCCTATCGTTTGCCATAGGAAATACCCATTTAAAACATAAAAAGTAGCAGGTAAACTACCCCTTTCCCTTAACCGGTCTTCACCAAAATCAATAGGTCTTGAGAACTCTACAATGTAGGGCTGTATGCAAATAATAATTTGCTTGTGTTTGAATTTGCGGCTGCTATCGTTTGGCATATAAAATACCCTTGTTAAAACATAAAACGTTGCTGGTAAACTACCCCTTTCCCTTAACCGATCTTTACCAAAAACAACAGATCGTGAAAACTCTACAATTCAGGGCTGTATGCAAAAGAGTAGTTGATTCTGCTTGAATTTGCGGCTGTTATCGTTTGCCATAGTAAATACCATTGTTAAAACATAAAACGTTGCAGGTAAACTACCCCTTTCCCTTAACCGATCTTCACCAAAATCAATAGATCTTAAGACCTCTACAATTCAGGGCTGCAAAAGAGTAGTTGGTTCTGTTTGAATTTGCGGCTGTTATCGTTTGCCATAGAAAATACGCTTGATAAAAAAACGTTGTAGGTAAACTACCCCTTCCCCTTAACCGATCTTCACCAAAAACAATAGGTGTTGAGTACTCTATACGTCAGGGCTGTATGCAAAACATTAATTGATTCTGTTTGAATTTGCGGCTGTTATCATTTGCCATAGATAATACCCTTGTTAAAAAAACGTTGCTGGTAAACTACCCCTTTCCCTTAACTGATCTTCACCAAAAACAACAGGTCTTGAGAACTCTACAATGTAGGGCTGTATGCAAATAATCTTTTGATTCTGTTTGAATTTGCGGCTGTTATCGTTTGCCATAAGAAATACCCTTGTTAAAACATAAAACGTTACAGGTAAACTACCCCTTTCCCTTAACCGATCTTCACCAAAATCTACAGATCTTGAGAACTCTACACTTCAGGGCAGTATCCGAAACATTATTTGATTCTGTTTGAATTTGCGGCTGTTATCGTTTGCCAAACAAACAAAATTACCCTTGCTAAAAAAAAACCGTTGCCGGTAAACTACCCCTTTCCCTCAACCGATCTTCACCAAAAACAACAGGTCGCGTGTACTCTGCAAATCAGGACTGTATGCAAACAATTATTATATTCTGTTTTAATTTGCGGCAGTTATCGTTTGCCATAGAAAAAAATCTACAGACACACAGACACTTTTCGGAAAACGACTTTTTTCCATGTTTTGAGTGTAGTAGAATGAGAATCTGCAATAATCTCGAACACGATTTTTTTTGCCATCACCATACTTCCATTCCTTAAGGAATATGGAAGTAAATATCGGTATGGAGAACCATACATGACTTCCATATTCTAAGATTTATATTTAAAATCATTTTCAGCCAAACAGCCAGGCTGTGTCTTACCTGCCTTTTTATTGCTGTATTAAATGAAAAATATTATATTACATTAAAATGAAAATATTATAATTTTATTGCCTGGCAACAAAATTATTTTATTTTTAACAATTACCATTGTTTCAAAAAAGTTTAAATAAATTTTCAAGTACTTTACTCTTGTTAAAACGTAAAAGGTTGCAGGTAAACTACCCCTTCCCCTTAACCGATCTTCACCAAAATCGAAAGTCATTGAGACCTCTACAATTCAGGGACGTATGCAAAACATTATTTGATTCTGTTTGAATTTGCGGCTGTTATCGTTTGCCATAAAAAATACGCTAGATAAAAAAACCTTGCCGGTAAACTACCCCTTCCCCTAAACCGATCTTCACCAAAAACATAAGGTCTTGAGTACTCTACAAATCAGGGCTGTATGCAAAACATTATTTGATTCTGTTTGAATTTGCGGCTGTTATGGTTTACCATATAAAATACCCTTGTTAAAAAAACGTTGCAGGTTAATTACCCCTTTCCCTCAACCGCACTTCACCAAAAACAACAGGTCTTGAGAACTCTACAATTTAGGGCTGTATGCAAATAATCTTTTGATTCTGTTTGAATTTGCGGCTGTTATCGTTTGACATAGGAAATACCCTTGTTAAAACAAAAAACGTTACAGGTAAACTACCCCTTTCCATTAACCGATCTTCACCAAGACAATAGGTCTTGAGTACTCTACAAATCAGGGCTGTATGCAAAACATTATTTGATTTTGTTTGAATTTGCGGCTGTTATCGTTTGCCATACCAAATACCCTTGATAAAACAAAAAACGTGGCTGGTAAACTACCCCTTTCCCTTAAACGATCTTCACCAAAAACAATAGGTCTTGAGTACTCTACAAATCAGGGCTGTATGCAAAACATTATTTGATTCTGTTTGAATTTGCGGCTGTTATCGTTTACCATATAAAATACCCTTGTTAAAAAAACGTTGCAGGTTAATTACCCCTTTCCCTCAACCGCACTTCACCAAAAACAACAGGTCTTGAGAACTCTACAATTTAGGGCTGTATGCAAATAATCTTTTGATTCTGTTTGAATTTGCGGCTGTTATCGTTTGACATAGGAAATACCCTTGTTAAAACAAAAAACGTTACAGGTAAACTACCCCTTTCCATTAACCGATCTTCACCAAGACAATAGGTCTTGAGTACTCTACAAATCAGGGCTGTATGCAAAACATTATTTGATTTTGTTTGAAATTGCGGCTGTTATCGTTTGCCATAAAAAATACCCTTGTTAAAACATAAAACGTTGCAGGTAAACTACCCCTTTCCCTTAACCAATATTTACCAAAATCAACAGATCTTGAGAACCCTACAATTCAGGGCTGTATGCGAAACATTATTTGATTCTGTTTGAATTTGCGGCTGTTATCGTTTGCCAAACAAACAAAATTACCCTTGATAAAAAAAAACCGTTGCCGGTAAACTACCCCTTTCCCTCAATCGATCTTCACCAAAAACAATAAGTCACGAGTACTCTACAAACCAGGGCTGTATACAAAAAATTATTTGATTCTGTTTTAATTTGCGGCTGTTATCGTTTGCCATAGAAAAAATCTACAGACAGACACATACACATAGACACACAGACACTTTTCGGAAAACGACTTTTTCAGTAAATTACTTCCATGTTCCTTAAGGAAATGGAAGTATGGTGATGGCAAAAAAAATCGTGTTCGAGATTATTGCAGAATATGATTGTACTACACTCAAAACATGAAAAAAAGTCATTTTTCGAAAAGTGTCTGTGTGTGTGTCTGTCTGTCTGTCTGTCTGTGTCTATCTGTGTGTGTGTCTGTAGATTTTTTTTCTATGGCAAACGATAACAGCCGCAAATTCAAACAGAATCAAATAATTTTTTGCATACAGCCCTGATTTGTAGAGTACTCGCGACCTATTGTTTTTGGTGAAGATCGGATGAGGGAAAGGGGTAGTTTACCGGCAACGGTTTTTTTTATCAAGGGTAATTTTGTTTGTTTGGCAAACGATAACAGCCGCAAATTCAAACAGAATCAAATAATATTTCGCATACAGCCCTGACTTGTAGAGCTCTCAAGATCTGTTGATTTTGGTAAAGATCGGTTAAGGGAAAGGGGTAGTTTACCAGCAACGTTTTATGTTTTAACAAGGGTATTTTATATGTCAAACGATAACAGCCGCAAATTCAAACATAATCAAATAATGTTTTGCATACTACCCTGAATTGTAGAGTTCTCAAGACTTTTTGGTTTTGGTGAAGATCGGTTAAGGGAAAGGGGTAGTTTACCTTCAACGTTTTATGTCTTAAAAGGGTATTTTCTATGGCAAACGATAAGAGCCGCAAATTCAAACAGAATCAAATACGTTTTTGCATACAGCCCTGATGTCTTGAGTACTAAAGACCTATTGTTTTTGGTGAAGATCGTTTAAGGGAAAGGGGTAGTTTACCTGCCACATTTTTTGTTTTATCAAGGGTATTTTGTATGGCAAACGGTAACAGCCGCAAATTCAAACAAAATCATATAATATTTTACATACAGACCTGAATTGTAGTGTTCTCAAGACATGTCGTTTTTGGTGAAGATCGGTTAAGGGAAAGGGGTAGTTTACCAGCAACGGTTTTTTATCATTTTTCCATAGTAAACGATAACAGCCGCAAATTCAAACAGAATCAAATGATGTTTTGCACACAGCTTTGTATTGTAGAGTTCTCAATACGTATTGGTGTTGGTGAAGATCGGTTAAGGGAAAGGGGTAGTTTACCAGCAACATTTTATGTTTTAACAAGGGTAATTTTTTTATATGACGAACGATAACTGCCGTAAATTCCAACAGAATCAACTAGGTTTTTGCATACCTTTTTGAACTAAAGAGATCTCAAGGTCTGTTGATTTTGTTGAAGATCGGTTAAGGGAAGGGGTAGTTTATCAGCAACGTTTTATGTTTTAAAAAGGTTAATTTTTTTTATGACGAACGATAACTGCCGAAAATTCAATGAGAATCAAATAATTTTTTGCACTCTTTCCTAAGTTGCAGAGAGCTCAAGGACTATTGATTTTAGTGAAGATCAGTTAAGGGAAAGGGGTAGTTTACCAGCAACATTTAAGTTGTAACAAGAGAAATGTTTCCATGACGAACGATAACTGCCGCACATTCAAACAGAATCAAATATTATTTTGCATGCTTCCCTGAATTGTAGAGGACGGAAGGTCTGTTGATTTTGGAGAAGATCGGTTAAGAGAAAGGGGTAGTTTACCTGAAACATTTTATGATTTAACAAGAGTAAAGTCCTTAATTTTTATAAATAAAGTATCCTGATAAGAAGCTCATAGTAATCCACTGTAGAAACGTAGACGAAATATCTATAAATGAAGAAGTTAGGTGAACGGGGTGGGTGTAATTTTCTATTATTAAAAATTATAGTTGAAGGTGGAGGGGAGAATTTTTTATATGTGTACTACGTTATCGGCAACAAAGAAGTAGTTTTTTGTTAAAATTGCTTCCCGGGCTTTTTAGCCGTAGTCCAATGTTTTCTGCAAAACCAGAGTTTTCGGCAGTGCAATCGACTGCCATCATCGGTGAAAATCGAGTGCGAAAACGTGAGGTGGTGGTGGTATACGTTAGTGAGCACAGTACTGTGGTTAATGCTGAAGCAGTAAGTAGAAAGACGTAGTTTCTATGGAAATATTTCATTTCGAATATGATTTTAAATATAAATCTTAGAACATGGAAGTCATGTATGGTTCTCCATACCGGCAAGAAAAACCGGCATAGTATTACATATCCCAGTATTCCCTCAGCAATACGACCCGTCCCACACTCTCCCGCGCTCCCGGTTCCAGTTTTCAATGGTTTTCATTCAGTTGAGGACACAGAAAGTGAACATAATGATCAGAAGACTTTTCTTGAGATGCATGGCGGGATGGTTGCAGAATCTGACGGATCTTCTTCAGATGCCAAGCAGTCATTAACCCCCCAGAAGTTCAACCAATGTGGGATAGCCGTGCTCGGGAGAAACACTGGACACAGAAGGAGTGGCCCGAACGTGAAACTCTGGAAGTAGGGATGCCAAATATTATGAATGAACCTATTGTCAGCCGAGACAGAATCATCTTCCCCCCGCTTCATATCAAGCTTGGCTTGATGAAGCAATTCGTAAAGGCTCTGAATACTGAAAATGAATGTTTTCAACACATTGTTTCTGCTTTTCCTGGTCTGTCATTCGACAAAATAAAAGCAGGTGTGTTTGATGGTCCTCACATTCGATCCCTTATACGTGACAAGGAATTTGTCAGGAAGATGGATCAAAAGGAGAGAGCAGCATGGATGTCTTTTGTAGCAGTTATTAATAACTTCCTTAGTAACAAGAAGGCAGAAAACTATGTACTTCTGGTTCAAAGGATGCTAAAGGCATTTTGCGATCTTGGATGCAACATGAGTATTAAGATGCACTTCCTGAATAGCCATCTTGATCAATTTCCCGAAAACCTTGGGGATGTTAGCGATGAGCAGGGGGAACGCTTCCATCAAGACCTGAAGACAATGGAAGAGCGTTATCAAGGGCGATGGGACACGCATATGATGGCAGACTACTGCTGGAGCATCAAACGAGACCGTCCTGAGCAAGTCCACAAACGCAAGAGCTACAAGCGCAAATTCTTGCCTGAATGAGTTTTGCATGCCCTCTATGTCACATTGCTGCATTAATTAATTAACATCTTCCATTTGTATGTACATATCAATGCTATAGTTAAGAAAATTATATGTTTGTATTTAATAGTGTTTTATGTCATATTTATGCTCAAAATAAGTGATTTTATTCCTTTGCATTTCAAAACTGTATGCATAATTGTACGCCATTGCATGTTTTTGTGTTTAAATGACTTATATTATCACCACGAAGGTGATTAAGATAATATCCCACATTTGTAAGTTGAGATAAATGCTGAAAAATTCGAAAATTTTACATTAACGTGAAAAATTGTTAAAAACGAATTGCAAAAAAACTGTAGCTTACAGAGAAAAACTAACTTCAGATATGAAATCAGCGCACCCAAATTAGTTAAGAACAAGTGTTTTTATCAATGCAACAAAAATTTTGTTCCCCTGTGATATAATATTGAAGACGGCGAAGAGGTGGCAGGATGTTCTGCACTCATCCTTACATCGAAAGAAATATTAATATATTTCGCTTAAGCGCAGGCTTTTTGTATCTGCTACTCAGCTGAAATAATCGGATTCAAAATTTAAAAAGAGGTTTTTCCACCTCTTAGATAAATTTTATATTCGCCGTCTGATCATTCACTTTACAGATGAAAGTATAAAGTTAATAATAATTACAAAAACTATAAAATGAAAGTATAAGAACTTAAAAAAATTATAAAATGGATTTACATTAAAAAACGCAGACGGAATAGGTTGCACAACTACGCGACACATGTTGCTTTTCGATCAGCAAGTCGGGTTGCTTGCGATTGAAATGTGGGTGATTTCAAACCGGTCTGTTTGCGATAGTGTCGTGTGCGGCGCCCCACTCCACTAAAACCGTTGGTCGCGCAACCTTTTAACAACTAAAGTCGCAAAACAGTCGCGCGATCTAATTCTTCGATTCGTGCTTTCCATTCCCGCAGACAACTGTATGATAACTTCTGGCCGACTTGATTCTAGTCCTTCGTCTGCTGATGTTGATTTCAAACTTCGTGACTTTGACTTGAACTGGTAATACATTCCTAATGATTTGCCATTGGTACAAAGATATTTGAGCAGTTCTCGTGATTTCAGATTTTGAAAGGTTTGTGATTGGTCGAGAAATCAGGTGGCGACCTTCTTTTGATGGTTAGTTTCTCGATACCGTACAGTCGGCTGATGTGTCCCACAAACGTTAATTTTTTTCGCTATAATAGCTCACTGCGGACCGTTTCGTACAAGAATGTGGAGCTCTCTTCATATCGAGACTTTATGCCGCGGTAGCAAATCGTCTTTGTGCGGTAGGTTGTATTTGGTTCAGTTTCAATTCCATACAAAGTTTGTTCTTACATTTTTTTTTTAATTTTTTAATATATAATTTATTGCAATCTATATTTGTATGACGTTATGTGCAGCAAATGTTACAGTCAGCAACAGTAATACTGTACGTGTTATTGACTTCTCGGAGGAGTGTGCCCAGATATAAATTTCCCGTCTTTTACCCAGTCTTAAGGACAGCAAAAGGCGCCGTTACTTTACGCACTCGGCATATTGCACATCAGGCACTAACGCCAACACATCAGACACAAATACTCGGCGTTTCAGTCTACGTCCTTAGAATGGTGTTGCAAGTCCTTCTACTAACGGGTTAGGATTTATTCTCAGCCTCTTGTCGTACAGTACAGCTCAGCAAACGCTTGTATTCATTTGTATTAGAAGAGTTTACCGGGCTGTTTGGCCGTGGTCTACGGTTTACAGACAAATCAAACGTTTCAACAGCACCACTGGCTGCCATCATCAGTGGAATTCAAAGAATTCGAGACCTCCTGAACGTGGGTTGTTATCGTCAGGTCCACAGTACTGTGGTAAAGACTTGTATTCATTACTTGACTCGCACCCAAGTCTCGGTGGATGTTCTCATTCTTGACGCACCACGGTGCCTTAACGTCTTTGAACCTTGAATTGAAACTCCTGGGTTCAACGTATTTAAAATTTGTAACTTTTGTAAATCCCAATTGAAGATAGTAGCCCATGAGTTCATACAGGTTTCATAACAGATTTATAAACAAGTAATTTGTTGTCAAGATTTAATAACGAATTATAACAATTCCGCCAAACCTTGTACACACACCGGAACCAATAACGTATACGTTACACAGGTTGCGTATCTCATAGGGGTTAGAATATGCAATTTAACAAATTATTATTATGTCAGTTTATTATTATATGTATTAAATATCTAAAAATTGTTATTGAAATTTAATTCATTTTTTTAAAAATATACTAAATATGTTAAACTTATTTGAAACATCAACGGAAAGAGATAAATAAAATATTTCGTGTGACAATAATTCACAGAACTTGTTACAGTATTCTCAAAGGTCGGTCCGAATCTCTTATAACGCAATTCATAACATAAAAGAGGAATCCAAATTCGTCATATCTTACTGTACAAACCGCATTAATGCCAGTCTAACTGCAATTCTATTGGTTTCGGTGACCTATGAGGAACAATGAGTGGGGGCTGCAGGAGAATGCCAAAGTTTACAGGGAACAAACCACTCGTATGCCACAACACTGACGGCGCTTAATCTCTCTTTAATCAGATTTCCATCACCACAAACATCACAGGATCAGGAAAGCAACACAAACACTACACAACACTATAGCAATTGACCATCTACGCAAATCAATTACTGACCGCTGGACGACGCGAGTCGAAACTGATGGCGTCAATAATTCAGATTTTCTTCGGAGAAGATTGTATTACAGACATCCTATTTAAAAAGATAATTTTTGCGAAGAACTGGTTTCTGAATTTTTGTAGAATAAAATGTTGACAGACATAACAATATTTCCTTAAAAGACAGGGACGTATTTACAAGGGGGACGAACAGGACCGCACCCCTCCCCACTAATGATCGAAAAAAGTAGACAAATTTTGTTAATCTTTTACTTTAGGCTGCTTTATTATTTTTTCAAGATGCCAATATAGTAGTAACTCTTTTTTTAATATAAAAAAGATATATTACACAGCGTTTGCGTATACGTTTGAAATATGAAATACAGGGAATTCTAATCAGTCAATAAGTATCTTCTAAACAATGTTTCAATAACGCGTATTTTTATTGTATTATTACCGTTTACTTTAATAGGATCGATTTCAGGATGTTATCACACCGTTTTCAACCATTTTAAAGACAGTAATGTTGATTAGTCTTAACTTGTTTTTTCTTTTGTACGAAGTCGACTCGACCGAAGTCCCCCCCCCCCAAGTCAAATTGTGGATACGTCATTGGTTAAAGACGACAGAGTGTAGGAGTTGAAATAAACAATAACAATATCACTCAAAATGTTTCAAAATTGAAAATTATTATTTTCTAATTTTGAATATTCTAGTTTTTAGAAATAATCCGTCGATTCTTTGTACAATTTTATAAGCTTTGTAATACAAGATAACTCTTTGCAATAATAACAGCGCGTCTGCCCACTTTACTGTCTCAACAATGCTGACCTTTTCAACACTTCATATCTTACAGATATTTTCACTTATTTAATTAAAGTTCTTTGGATAAGTTCTTAATTAATAAGTTAATTGCCTTTAAAAACAATAAGACCTATAGAAACCAATAGGCCTACATCAATAAGGCGTATAAAATGTCTCAACTCAATGTTTATCAAAACGGTGGAGATAAAAAAATATCGGTATGGAGAACAATACATGACTTCCATGTTCTAAGATTTATATTTAAAACCATTTTCAAAAATGAAATATTTCGATAGAAACTACTTCTTTCTTCAGCCTTAACCACAGTACTGTGGTCACTAACTTATACCACCTCACGTTAGCGCACTCGATTTTCACTGATGATGGCAGTCGATAGCACTGCCGAAACGTCTGGTTTTGTACAAAACATTGGACCACGGCCAAACAGCCTGGGAAGGAATTTTAACAACAAACTACTTCTTTGATGTAGTACACATGACATATAAATAAAAATTATCCCCTCCCACTTCAACTATCATTTTCATTTATAGAAAATTACCCCACCGCCTTCAACTAGTCTCTTCATTTATAGATATTCCATCGACGTTTCAACAGTGGATTATTATGATCTTCTTATCAAAATTAAGTACTTTACTCTTGCTAAACATAAAATGTTGCAGGTAAACTACCCTTTCCCCGTAACGATCTTCACCAAAATCAATACGCCTTGAGTTTTCTACAATTCAGGAACGTACACAAAAAAATGTTTGATTCTGTTTGAATGTGCGGCAGTTATCGTTCGTCATAGAAAAAATTACCGTTGTTAAAACAAAGTGTTGTTAGTAAACTACCCCTTTCCCTTAACCGATCTTCACCAAAAACAATACGTCTTGAGAACTCTACAATTCAGGACTGTATGCGAAACATTATTTGATTCTGTTTGAAGTTGCGGCTGTTATCGTTTGCCATATAAAAAAATTACCCTTGTTAAAACATAAAACGTTGCTGGTAAACTACCACTTTCCCTTAACCGATCTTCACCAAAAACAATAAGTCTTGAGAACTCTACAATTCAGGGCTGTATGCGAAACAATATTTAATTCTGATTGAATTAGCGGCTGTTATCGTTTGCCATAGAAAATATCGGTATGGAGAACTATACATGACTTCCATATTCTAAGATTTATATTTAAAATCATTTTCGAAATGAAATATTACCATAGAAACTACTTCTTTCTACTTACTGCTTCAGCCTTAACCACAGTACTGTGGTCACTAATGTATACCACCTCACGTTATCGCACTCGATTTTCACTGATGATGGAAGTCGATGGCATTGCCGAAATGTCTGGTTTTGTAGAAAACATTGGACTACGGCCAAATATCCCGGGAAGGAATTTTAACAAAAACTACTTCTTTGTTGCCGATAACGTTGTACACATATATATCAGTGGCGATGTTACATGGAGGCAATTTTGGCAATGCCTACCCTAAAAAATTCTGTAGAATAAAAATTATAAATACGTATGAACTACATAACGTAAAGATTATACATTGTTACTGCGACTGTCAAATTTATTAAACCGAAACGTGCTTTATTGAGCGACCGCTAGATGGTGACAGGTGAGATTCGGCATAGTTCGTTTAAAGCGAATGAGGCAACCTGAACTTGTCTCAGCATTTTTTGTATACATCGTATGTAAGCAATGTAGTGGTGTGATAGGGAAGTGTAGGGAGGGGGGATTGTCCCGCGCTGTACACATAGAGCGTTGAGGCATGCCTCACTTCTGTGGTCCAAACAGTTAAGTTAAAGCGCCTGTGTTGTTTCTAAGTGTTTATTTTATGCGGTTATTAAAAGTGTCACTGTTATTCCGCTGAACTAACAGATGATCAAGATTGTTATTTGAATTATTTGTAACATTAAACATATATATAGAAACTAATCAAGTTTAAAAATTTGAAGTTCAATCAGTTGTATTATTGTGTATGACTAATACAAGGATTGTTCAATAGACACACGTATAGAGCTGTAAAGCATTTTTTATTCAACGATTTTAAAAGAAGTCTCCAATAACATTAAGACATGAGTTCCACTGTTGCGCTAACCTGTAGATTCCCTGCTAGTAAAATTCTCACGGCTGTTTGTGGAACCATTCGGTTACAGCAAACTCTACCTCAGCGTCCGATTTGACCCACCGTCCTTTTAGTGATTCCTTAAAAAAAATTTAAGATAAGATTTTTGCCTACCCATTCATTAACTACTAGTTTCGCCAGTAAGCAAATTGATGTCCATTTTTTCGGCTTGCACGCGTTATGTTGGTGTGGGTTTCGGCACTTTCCATTTAAAAAGCGTGCAAACGTAAGAAAATAAACATGAGTGAGGCCAGAAATAACGTGAATTGTGTGTGTGTGTGTGTGTGTGTGTTTGTGTCTTACCTGCCTTTTTATTGCCGTATTAAATGAAAAATGTTATATTACATTAAAATGAAAAAATTTTAATTTTATTGCCTGGCAACAAAATTATTTTATTTTTAACAATTACCATTGTTTCAAAAAGTTTAAATAAATTTTCAAGTACTTTACTCTTGTTAAAACGTAAAAGGTTGCAGGTAAACTACCCCTTCCCCTTAACCGATCTTCACCAAAATCGAAACGCCTTGAGACCTCTACAATTCAGGGAAGTATGCAAAACATTATTTTATTCTGTTTGAATTTGCGGCTGTTATCGTTTGCCATAGAAAATACGCTTGATAAAAAAACGTTGCAGGTAAACTACCCCTTTCCCTTAACCGATCTTCACCAAAAACAAGAGGTCTTGAGGACTCTACAAATCATGACAGTATGCAAAACATTGTTTGATTCTGTTTGAATTTGCGGCTGTTATCGTTTGCCATAGAAAATACCCTTGTTGAAAAAACGTTGCTGGTAAACTACAACTTTCCCTCAACCGATCTTCACCAAAAACAACAGATCTTGAGAAATCTACAATTTAGGGCTGTATGCAAATAATCGTTTGATTCTGTTTGAATTTGCGGCTGTTATCGTTTGCCATATGAAATACCCTTGTTAAAACATAAAACGTTACAGGTAAACTACCCCTTTCCCTTAGCCGATCTTCACCAAAAACAAAACCTATTGAAACCTATACAATTGAGGGCTGTATACGAAATATTATTTAATTCTGTTTGAATTTGCGGCTGTTATCGTTTGCCAAAAAAAAAAATTTCCCCTGATAAAAAAAAACTGTTGCCGGTAAACTACCCCTTTCCCTCAACCGATCTTCACCAAAAACAATAGGTCGTGAGTACTCTACAAATCAGGGCTGTATGCAAAAAATTATTTGATTCTGTTTGAATTTGCAGAAGTTATCGTTTGCCATAGAAAAAAAATCTACAGACACAGACAGACAGACAGATAGACACACAGACACTTTTCGGAAAACGACTTTTTTTCATGTTTTGAGTGTTGTACAATCAGAATCTGCATTAATCTCGAACACGATTTTTTTTCCATCACCATACTTCCATTCCTTAAAGAATATGGAAGTAAATACTCAATTTTAGAGTTGTTGTAACATATAACCGATTTATAATCTAAATAAAGGTCAGAAAGAGACTAAATAGACTAGTTACATCTATTAACCATATGTTCTTAATCTAAAACAATAAATCTCGGCTGAAAATGTTCGACATTTTTAGGTTACCATGTTACGAAAAAGTAACATCTTTAACCTATGCTTATATTTTTTTAATTTACAATTTAACAATAATAGTGATTATTTGAATAATGGGTAATGTCTTGGTGATGGTGTAATTGTTGACAAATGTGTAATTATTTCAAACTGCTTTGCTGGATATTATACTAACATAAATAATTAATATTGAACTATACTTGCCTTAAATTCACTGAATTGCTAATTATTATACACCTTGCAATTTTATGATACTATTAACCCTGGAATAAACTTTTAATTAACGAATAATTTGATCGGCAGATTCTAACAACCTTATCCGTTCAGAACTTTGAAAAAAGTCAGTTATTTTAACGGTCACAGATTTACGGCGTACCTCGTATTTGGAAATCTGGGGGTAAGATTATTCAAATATAGATGCGTGATTGGCTGAAATATGGACACCTGAATACGTTTCACAAAGTCGATTAGTCGATACAATATTTTGATAAACTTATGTCTTATAACTAATTACTGATTGAATGATTGTTATTTACATTAACTAGGATACGTATAAAGTTCTTTTATAACAATACTTAACATAATAAATATCTTAAATTGACAAAAATACAATGTTTAGTTCTAGGCTTCAGTTGGCTTATCACATCCTAAGTTACATTTACCAGTACTTATCATAAAACGTTGCAGGTAAACTACACCTTTCTCTTACCCGATCTTCACCAAAATCAATAGGCCTAAAGTCCTCTACAATTCAGGGACGCATGCAAAACATTATTTGATTCTGCTTGAATGTGCGGCAGTTATCGTTTGTCATACAAATCGATTAGTCGATACAATATTTTGATCAACTTATGTCTTATAACTAATTACTAATTGAATGATTGTTATTTACATTAACTAGGATACGTATAAAGTTCTTTTGTAACAATGCTTAACATAATAAACATCTTAAATTTACAAAAATTCAATGTTTAGTTGTAGGCATCAGTTGGCCTATTACATTTACCAGTACTTATCATAAAACGGTGCAGGTAAACTACACCTTTCTCTTACCCGATCGTCACCAAAATCAACAGGCCTAAAGTCCTCTACAATTCAGTGATGCATGCAAAAGATTATTTGATTCTGCTTGAATGTGCGGCAGTTATAGTTCGTCATAAAAATAAAAGTAAAATTACCCTTGTTAAAACATAAAATGTCGCCGGTAAACGACCTCTTTCCCTTAACCGATCTTCACCAAAAACAATAGGTCTTGAGAACTCTACAATTCAGGACTGTATGAAAAAATTATTTGTTTCTATTTGAATTTGCGGCTGTTATCGTTTGCCATAGAAAATACCCTTGATAAAACGAAAAACGTTGCTGGTAAACTACCCCTTCCCCTTAACACATCTTCACCAAAATCAACAGGCCTTCAGTCTTTCACAATTGATGAACGTATGCAAAACAATATTTGATTCTGTTTGAATGTGCGGCAGTTATAGTTCGTCATAGAAAAAATTACCATTGTTAAACATAAAATGTTGCAGGTAAACTACCCCTTTCCCTTAACCGATCTTCACCAAAATCAATAGGTCTTGAGAACTCCACAATTCAGGGCTGTATGCAAAAGAGTAGTTGATTCTGTTTGAATTTGCGGTTGTTATAGTTTGCCATAGTAAATACCCTAGTTAAAACATAAAACGTTGCAGGTAAACTACCCCTTTCCCTTAACCGATCTTCACCAAAATCAATAGATCTTAAGACCTCTACAATTCAGGGCTGCAAAAGAGTAGTTGGTTCTGTTTGAATTTGCGGCTGTTATCGTTTGCCATAGTAAATACCCTAGTTAAAACATAAAACGTTGCAGGTAAACTACCCCTTTCCCTTAACCGATCTTCACCAAAATCAATAGATCTTAAGACCTCTACAATTCAGGGCTGCAAAAGAGTAGTTGGTTCTGTTTGAATTTGCGGCTGTTATCGTTTGCCATAGAAAATACCCTTGTTAAAACATAAAACGTTTCTGGTAAACTACCCCTTTCCCTTAACCGATCTTCACCAAAATCAATAGGTCTTGAGAACTCCACAATTCAGGGTAGTATGCAAATAATCATTTGATTCTGTTTGAATTTTCGACTCCTATCGTTTGCCATAGGAAATACCCATTTAAAACATAAAAAGTAGCAGGTAAACTACCCCTTTCCCTTAACCGGTCTTCACCAAAATCAATAGGTCTTGAGAACTCTACAATGTAGGGCTGTATGCAAATAATAATTTGCTTGTGTTTGAATTTGCGGCTGCTATCGTTTGGCATATAAAATACCCTTGTTAAAACATAAAACGTTGCTGGTAAACTACCCCTTTCCCTTAACCGATCTTTACCAAAAACAACAGATCGTGAAAACTCTACAATTCAGGGCTGTATACAAAAGAGTAGTTGATTCTGCTTGAATTTGCGGCTGTTATCGTTTGCCATAGTAAATACCATTGTTAAAACATAAAACGTTGCAGGTAAACTACCCCTTTCCCTTAACCGATCTTCACCAAAATCAATAGATCTTAAGACCTCTACAATTCAGGGCTGCAAAAGAGTAGTTGGTTCTGTTTGAATTTGCGGCTGTTATCGTTTGCCATAGAAAATACCCTTGTTAAAACATAAAACGTTTCTGGTAAACTACCCCTTTCCCTTAACCGATCTTCACCAAAATCAATAGGTCTTGAGAACTCCACAATTCAGGGTAGTATGCAAATAATCATTTGATTCTGTTTGAATTTTCGACTCCTATCGTTTGCCATAGGAAATACCCATTTAAAACATAAAAAGTAGCAGGTAAACTACCCCTTTCCCTTAACCGGTCTTCACCAAAATCAATAGGTCTTGAGAACTCTACAATGTAGGGCTGTATGCAAATAATAATTTGCTTGTGTTTGAATTTGCGGCTGCTATCGTTTGGCATATAAAATACCCTTGTTAAAACATAAAACGTTGCTGGTAAACTACCCCTTTCCCTTAACCGATCTTTACCAAAAACAACAGATCGTGAAAACTCTACAATTCAGGGCTGTATACAAAAGAGTAGTTGATTCTGCTTGAATTTGCGGCTGTTATCGTTTGCCATAGTAAATACCATTGTTAAAACATAAAACGTTGCAGGTAAACTACCCCTTTCCCTTAACCGATCTTCACCAAAATCAATAGATCTTAAGACCTCTACAATTCAGGGCTGCAAAAGAGTAGTTGGTTTTGTTTGAATTTGCGGCTGTTATCGTTTGCCATAGAAAATACGCTTGATAAAAAAACGTTGTTGGTAAACTACCCCTTCCCCTTAACCGATCTTCACCAAAAACAATAGGTGTTGAGTACTCTATAAGTCAGGGCTGTATGCAAAACATTAATTGATTCTGTTTGAATTTGCGGCTGTTATCATTTGCCATAGAAAATACCCTTGTTAAAAAAACGTTGCTGGTAAACTACCCCTTTCCCTTAACTGATCTTCACCAAAAACAACAGGTCTTGAGAACTCTACAATGTAGGGCTGTATGCAAATAATCTTTTGATTCTGTTTGAATTTGCGGCTGTTATCGTTTGCCATAGGAAATACCCTTGTTAAAACATAAAACGTTACAGGTAAACTACCCCTTTCCCTTAACCGAACTTCACCAAAATCTACAGATCTTGAGAACTCTACAATTCAGGGCAGTATCCGAAACATTATTTGATTCTGTTTGAATTTGCGGCTGTTATCGTTTGCCAAACAAACAAAATTACCCTTGCTAAAAAAAAACCGTTGCCGGTAAACTACCCCTTTCCCTCAACCGATCTTCACCAAAAACAACAGGTCGCGTGTACTCTGCAAATCAGGACTGTATGCGAACAATTATTATATTCTGTTTTAATTTGCGGCAGTTATCGTTTGCCATAGAAAAAAATCTACAGACACACAGACACTTTTCGGAAAACGACTTTTTTCCATGTTTTGAGTGTAGTAGAATGAGAATCTGCAATAATCTCGAACACGATTTTTTTTGCCATCACCATACTTCCATTCCTTAAGGAATATGGAAGTAAATATCGGTATGGAGAACCATACATGACTTCCATATTCTAAGATTTATATTTAAAATCATTTTCAGCCAAACAGCCAGGCTGTGTCTTACCTGCCTTTTTATTGCTGTATTAAATGAAAAATATTATATTACATTAAAATGAAAATATTATAATTTTATTGCCTGGCAACAAAATTATTTTATTTTTAACAATTACCATTGTTTCAAAAAAGTTTAAATAAATTTTCAAGTACTTTACTCTTGTTAAAACGTAAAAGGTTGCAGGTAAACTACCCCTTCCCCTTAACCGATCTTCACCAAAATCGAAAGTCATTGAGACCTCTACAATTCAGGGACGTATGCAAAACATTATTTGATTCTGTTTGAATTTGCGGCTGTTATCGTTTGCCATAGAAAATACGCTAGATAAAAAAACGTTGCCGGTAAACTACCCCTTCCCCTTAACCGATCTTCACCAAAAACATAAGGTCTTGAGTACTCTACAAATCAGGGCTGTATGCAAAACATTATTTGATTCTGTTTGAATTTGCGGCTGTTATCGTTTACCATAGAAAATACCCTTGTTAAAAAAACGTTGCTGGTTAATTACCCCTTTCCCTCAACCGCACTTCACCAAAAACAACAGGTCTTGAGAACTCTACAATTTAGGGCTGTATGCAAATAATCTTTTGATTCTGTTTGAATTTGCGGCTGTTATCGTTTGACATAGGAAATACCCTTGTTAAAACATAAAACGTTACAGGTAAACTACCCCTTTCCATTAACCGATCTTCACCAAGACAATAGGTCTTGAGTACTCTACAAATCAGGGCTGTATGCAAAACATTATTTGATTCTGTTTGAATTTGCGGCTGTTATCGTTTGCCATAGAAAATACCCTTGTTAAAAAAACGTTGCCGGTAAACTACCCCTTTCCCTCAACCGATCTTCACCAAAAACAATAGGTCTTGAGAACTCCATAATTTAGGGCTGTATGCAAATAATCTTTTGATTCTGTTTGAATTTGCGGCTGTTATCGTTTGCCATAGGAAATACCCTTGTTAAAACATAAAATGTTACAGGTAAACTACCCCTTTCCCTTAACCGATTTTCACCAAACTCAACAGATCTTGAGAACTCTACAATTCAGGGCTGTATGCGAAACATTATTTGATTCTGTTAGAATTTTCGGCTGTTATCGTTTGCCAAACAAACAAAATTACCCTTGCTAAAAAAAAACCGTTGCAGGTAAACTACCCCTTTCCCTCAACCGATCTTCACCAAAAACATTAGGTCGCGAGTACTTTGCCAATCAGGGCTGTATGCAAAACATTGTTTGATTCTGTTTGAATTTGCGGCAGTTATCGTTTGCCATAGAAAAAAAATCTACAGACACACAGACACACAGACACACAGACAGACAGACAGACAGACAGACAGACACACAGACACTTTTCGGAAAACGACTTTTTTTCATGTTTTGAGTGTAGTAGAATCAGAATCTGCAATAATCTCGAACACGATTTTTTTTGCCATCACCATACTTCCATTCCTTAAGGAATATGGAAGTAAATATCGGTATGGAGAACCATACATGACTTCCATATTCTAAGATTTATATTTAAAATCATTTTCAGCCAAACAGCCAGGCTGTGTCTTACCTGCCTTTTTATTGCTGTATTAAATGAAAAATATTATATTACATTAAAATGAAAAAATTATAATTTTATTGCCTGGCAACAAAATTATTTTATTTTTAACAATTACCATTGTTTCAAAAAGTTTAAATAAATTTTCAAGTACTTTACTCTTGTTAAAACGTAAAAGGTTGCAGGTAAACTACCCCTTCCCCTTAACCGATCTTCACCAAAATCGAAAGTCATTGAGACCTCTACAATTCAGGGACGTATGCAAAAAATTATTTGATTCTGTTTGAATTTGCGGCTGTTATCGTTTGCCATAGAAAATACGCTTGATAAAAAAACGTTGCAGGTAAACTACCCCTTCCCCTTAACCGATCTTCACCAAAAACAATAGGTCTTGAGTACTCTACAAATCAGGGCTGTATGCAAAACATTATTTGATTCTGTTTGAATTTGCGGCTGTTATCGTTTGCCATAGAAAATAAAACGTAAAAGGTTGTAGGTAAACTACCCCTTCCCCTTAACCGATCTTCAACAAAAACAATAGGTCTTGAGTACTCTACAAATCAGGACTGTATGCAAAACATTATTTGATTCTGTTTGAATTTGCGGCTGTTATCGTTTGCCATATAAAATACCCTTGTTAAAAAAACGTTGCTGGTAAACTACCCCTTTCCCTCAACCGATCTTCACCAAAAACAATAGGTCTTGAGAAATCTACAATTCAGGGCTGTATGCGAAACATTATTTGATTCTGTTTGAATTTGCGGCTGTTATCGTTTGCCAAAAAAAAAAATTTCCCTTGATAAAAAAAACCGTTGCCGGTAAACTACCCCTTCCCCTCAACCGATCTTCACCAAAAACAATAGGTCGCAAGTACTCTACAAATCAGGGTTGTATGCAAAAAATTATTTGATTCTGTTTGAATTTGCGGCAGTTGTCGTTTGCCATAGAAAATACGCATGATAAAAAACGTTGCTGGTAAACTACCCCTTCCCCTCAACCGATCTTCACCAAAAACAATAGGTCTTGAGTACTCTACAAATCAGGGCTGTATGCAGAAAATTATTTGATTCTGTTTGAATTTGCGGCTGTTATCGTTTGCCATAAAAAATACCCTTGTTAAAAAAACGTTGTAGGTAAACTACCCCTTTCCCTTAACCGATCTTCACCAAAAACAAAAGGTATTGAGAACTCTACAATTTAGGGCTGTATGCAAATAATCTTTTCATTCTGTTTGAATTTGCGGCTGTTATCGTTTGCCATATGAAATACCCTTGTTAAAACATAAAACGTTACAGGTAAACTACCCCTTTCCCTTAACCGATCTTCACCAAAAACAAAAGGTCTTGAGAACTCTACAATTCAGGGCTGTATGCGAAACATTATTTGATTCTGTTTGAATTTGCGGCTGTTATCGTTTGCCAAACAAACAAAATTTCCCTTGCTAAAAAAAAACCGTTGCAGGTAAACTACCCCTTTCCCTCAACCGGTCTTCACCAAAAACAACAGGTCGCGAGAACTCTGCAAAACCGGACTGTATGCAAAAAATTATTTGATTCTGTTTGAATTTGCGGCAGTTATCGTTTGCCATAAAAAAAAATCTATAGACACACAGACACACAGACAGACACACAGACACTTTTCGGAAAACGACTTTTTTTCATGTTTTGAGTGTAGTAGAATCAGAATCTGCAATAATCTCGAACACGATTTTTTTTGCCATCACCATACTTCCATTCCTTAAGGAATATGGAAGTAAAAATTACTCTTGATAAAAAACCGTTGCCGGTAAACTACCCCTTTCCCTTAACCGATCTTCACCAAAAACGATAGGTCTTGAGAACTCTGCAATTCAGGGCTGTATGCAAAATATTATATGATTTTGTTTGAATTTGCGGCTGTTATCGTTTGCCATACCAAATACCCTTGATAAAACAAAAAACGTGGCTGGTAAACTACCCCTTTCCCTTAAACGATCTTCACCAAAAACAATAGGTCTTTAGTACTCAGGAAATCAGGGCTGTATGCAAAAACGTATTTGATTATGTTTGTAATTGCGGCTGTTATCGTTTGCCATAAAAAATACCCTTGTTAAAACATAAAACGTTGCAGGTAAACTACCCCTTTCCCTTAACCAATATTTACCAAAATCAACAGATCTTGAGAACCCTACAATTCAGGGCTGTATGCGAAACATTATTTGATTCTGTTTGAATTTGCGGCTGTTATCGTTTGCCAAACAAACAAAATTACCCTTGATAAAAAAAAACCGTTGCAGGTAAACTACACCTTTCCCTCAATCGATCTTCACCAAAAACAATAAGTCACGAGTACTCTACAAACCAGGGCTGTGTACAAAAAATTATTTGATTCTGTTTTAATTTGCGGCTGTTATCGTTTGCCATAGAAAAAAAATCTACAGACAGACACACAGACACTTTTCGGAAAACGACTTTTTCAGTAAATTACTTCCATGTTCCTTAAGGAAATGGAAGTATGGTGATGGCAAAAAAAATCGTGTTCGAGATTATTGCAGAATATGATTGTACTACACTCAAAACATGAAAAAAAGTCATTTTTCGAAAAGTGTCTGTGTGTGTATCTGTCTGTCTGTCTGTCTGTGTGTCTATCTGTGTGTGTGTCTGTAGATTTTTTTTCTATGGCAAACGATAACAGCCGCAAATTCAAACAGAATCAAATAATTTTTTGCATACAGTCCTGATTTGTAGAGTACTCGCGACCTATTGTTTTTGGTGAAGATCGGATGAGGGAAAGGGGTAGTTTACCGGCAACGGTTTTTTTTATCAAGGGTAATTTTGTTTGTTTGGCAAACGATAACAGCCGCAAATTCAAACAGAATCAAATAATATTTCGCATACAGCCCTGACTTGTAGAGCTCTCAAGATCTGTTGATTTTGGTAAAGATCGGTTAAGGGAAAGGGGTAGTTTACCAGCAACGTTTTATGTTTTAACAAGGGTATTTTTTATGGCAAACGATAACAGCCGCAAATTCAAACATAATCAAATAATGTTTTGCATACTACCCTGAATTGTAGAGTTCTCAAGACCTTTTGGTTTTGGTGAAGATCGGTTAAGGGAAAGGGGTAGTTTACCTTCAACGTTTTATGTTTTAAAAGGGTATTTTCTATGGCAAACGATAAGAGCCGCAAATTCAAACAGAATCAAATACGTTTTTGCATACAGCCCTGATGTCTTGAGTACTAAAGACCTATTGTTTTTGGTGAAGATCGTTTAAGGGAAAGGGGTAGTTTACCTGCCACATTTTTTGTTTTATCAAGGGTATTTTGTATGGCAAACGGTAACAGCCGCAAATTCCAACAAAATCATATAATATTTTACATACAGACCTGAATTGTAGAGTTCTCAAGACATGTCGTTTTTGGTGAAGATCGGTTAAGGGAAAGGGGTAGTTTACCAGCAACGGTTTTTTATCATTTTTCCATAGTAAACGATAACAGCCGCAAATTCAAACAGAATCAAATGATGTTTTGCACACAGCTTTGTATTGTAGAGTTCTCAATACGTATTGGTGTTGGTGAAGATCGGTTAAGGGAAAGGGGTAGTTTACCAGCAACATTTTATGTCTTAACAAGGGTAATTTTTTTATATGACGAACGATAACTGCCGTAAATTCCAACAGATTCAACTAGGTTTTTGCATACCTTTTTGAACTAAAGAGATCTCAAGGTCTGTTGATTTTGTTGAAGATCGGTTAAGGGAAGGGGTAGTTTATCAGCAACGTTTTATGTTTTAAAAAGGTTAATTTTTTTTATGACGAACGATAACTGCCGAAAATTCAATGAGAATCAAATAATTTTTTGCACTCTTTCCTGAGTTGCAGAGAGCTCAAGGACTATTGATTTTAGTGAAGATCAGTTAAGGGAAAGGGGTAGTTTACCTGCAACATTTAAGTTGTAACAAGAGAAATGTTTCCATGACGAACGATAACTGCCGCACATTCAAACAGAATCAAATATTATTTTGCATGCTTCCCTGAATTGTAGAGGACGGAAGGTCTGTTGATTTTGGAGAAGATCGGTTAAGAGAAAGGGGTAGTTTACCTGAAACATTTTATGATTTAACAAGAGTAAAGTCCTTAATTTTTATAAATAAAGTATCCTGA
The DNA here is from genome assembly GCA_034769895.1 of Magicicada septendecula. Taxonomy (NCBI): domain Eukaryota; kingdom Metazoa; phylum Arthropoda; class Insecta; order Hemiptera; family Cicadidae; genus Magicicada; species Magicicada septendecula. The sequence continues at coordinate 89,245,215 of CM068369.1, read as the reverse complement.
TAAGAAGCTCATAGTAATCCACTGTAGAAACGTAGACGAAATATCTATAAATGAAGAAGTTAGGTGAACGGGGTGGGGGTAATTTTCTATTATTAAAAATAATAGTTGAAGGTGGAGGGGAGAATTTTTTATATGTGTACTACGTTATCGGCAACAAAGAAGTAGTTTTTTGTTAAAATAGCTTCCCGGGCTTTTTAGCCGTAGTCCAATGTTTTCTGCAAAACCAGAGTTTTCGGCAGTGCAATCGACTGCCAGCATCGGTGAAAATCGAGTGCGAAAACGTGAGGTGGTGGTGGTATACGTTAGTGAGCACAGTACTGTGGTTAATGCTGAAGCAGTAAGTAGAAAGACGTAGTTTCTATGGAAATATTTCATTTCGAATATGATTTTAAATATAAATCTTAGAACATGGAAGTCATGTATGGTTCTCCATACCGGCAAGAAAAACCGGCATAGTATTACATATCCCAGTATTCCCTCAGCAATACGACCCGTCCCACACTCTCCCGCGCTCCCGGTTCCAGTTTTCAATGGTTTTCATTCAGTTGAGGACACAGAAAGTGAACATAATGATCAGAAGACTTTTCTTGAGATGCATGGCGGGATGGTTGCAGAATCTGACGGATCTTCTTCAGATGCCAAGCAGTCATTAACCCCCCAGAAGTTCAACCAATGTGGGATAGCCGTGCTCGGGAGAAACACTGGACACAGAAGGAGTGGCCCGAACGTGAAACTCTGGAAGTAGGGATGCCAAATATTATGAATGAACCTATTGTCAGCCGAGACAGAATCATCTTCCCCCCGCTTCATATCAAGCTTGGCTTGATGAAGCAATTCGTAAAGGCTCTGAATACTGAAAATGAATGTTTTCAACACATTGTTTCTGCTTTTCCTGGTCTGTCATTCGACAAAATAAAAGCAGGTGTGTTTGATGGTCCTCACATTCGATCCCTTATACGTGACAAGGAATTTGTCAGGAAGATGGATCAAAAGGAGAGAGCAGCATGGATGTCTTTTGTAGCAGTTATTAATAACTTCCTTAGTAACAAGAAGGCAGAAAACTATGTACTTCTGGTTCAAAGGATGCTAAAGGCATTTTGCGATCTTGGATGCAACATGAGTATTAAGATGCACTTCCTGAATAGCCATCTTGATCAATTTCCCGAAAACCTTGGGGATGTTAGCGATGAGCAGGGGGAACGCTTCCATCAAGACCTGAAGACAATGGAAGAGCGTTATCAAGGGCGATGGGACACGCATATGATGGCAGACTACTGCTGGAGCATCAAACGAGACCGTCCTGAGCAAGTCCACAAACGCAAGAGCTACAAGCGCAAATTCTTGCCTGAATGAGTTTTGCATGCCCTCTATGTCACATTGCTGCATTAATTAATTAACATCTTCCATTTGTATGTACATATCAATGCTATAGTTAAGAAAATTATATGTTTGTATTTAATAGTGTTTTATGTCATATTTATGCTCAAAATAAGTGATTTTATTCCTTTGCATTTCAAAACTGTATGCATAATTGTACGCCATTGCATGTTTTTGTGTTTAAATGACTTATATTATCACCACGAAGGTGATTAAGATAATATCCCACATTTGTAAGTTGAGATAAATGCTGAAAAATTCGAAAATTTTACATTAACGTGAAAAATTGTTAAAAACGAATTGCAAAAAAACTGTAGCTTACAGAGAAAAACTAACTTCAGATATGAAATCAGCGCACCCAAATTAGTTAAGAACAAGTGTTTTTATCAATGCAACAAAAATTTTGTTCCCCTGTGATATAATATTGAAGACGGCGAAGAGGTGGCAGGATGTTCTGCACTCATCCTTACATCGAAAGAAATATTAATATATTTCGCTTAAGCGCAGGCTTTTTGTATCTGCTACTCAGCTGAAATAATCGGATTCAAAATTTAAAAAGAGGTTTTTCCACCTCTTAGATAAATTTTATATTCGCCGTCTGATCATTCACTTTACAGATGAAAGTATAAAGTTAATAATAATTACAAAAACTATAAAATGAAAGTATAAGAACTTAAAAAAATTATAAAATGGATTTACATTAAAAAACGCAGACGGAATAGGTTGCACAACTACGCGACACAAGTTGCTTTTCGACCAGCAAGTCGGGTTGCTTGCGATTGAAATGTGGGTGATTTCAAACCGGTCTGTTTGCGATAGTGTCGTGTGCGGCGCCCCACTCCACTAAAACCGTTGGTCGCGCAACCTTTTAACAACTAAAGTCGCAAAACAGTCGCGCGATCTAATTCTTCGATTCGTGCTTTCCATTCCCGCAGACAACTGTATGATAACTTCTGGCCGACTTGATTCTAGTCCTTCGTCTGCTGATGTTGATTTCAAACTTCGTGACTTTGACTTGAACTGGTAATACATTCCTAATGATTTGCCATTGGTACAAAGATATTTGAGCAGTTCTCGTGATTTCAGATTTTGAAAGGTTTGTGATTGGCCGAGAAATCAGGTGGCGACCTTCTTTTGATGGTTAGTTTCTCGATACCGTACAGTCGGCTGATGTGTCCCACAAACGTTAATTTTTTTCGCTATAATAGCTCACTGCGGACCGTTTCGTACAAGAATGTGGAGCTCTCTTCATATCGAGACTTTATGCCGCGGTAGCAAATCGTCTTTGTGCGGTAGGTTGTATTTGGTTCAGTTTCAATTCCATACAAAGTTTGTTCTTACATTTTTTTTTTAATTTTTTAATATATAATTTATTGCAATCTATATTTGTATGACGTTATGTGCAGCAAATGTTACAGTCAGCAACAGTAATACTGTACGTGTTATTGACTTCTCGGAGGAGTGTGCCCAGATATAAATTTCCCGTCTTTTACCCAGTCTTAAGGACAGCAAAAGGCGCCGTTACTTTACGCACTCGGCATATTGCACATCAGGCACTAACGCCAACACATCAGACACAAATACTCGGCGTTTCAGTCTACGTCCTTAGAATGGTGTTGCAAGTCCTTCTACTAACGGGTTCGGATTTATTCTCAGCCTCTTGTCGTACAGTACAGCTCAGCAAACGCTTGTATTCATTTGTATTAGAAGAGTTTACCGGGCTGTTTGGCCGTGGTCTACGGTTTACAGACAAATCAAACGTTTCAACAGCACCACTGGCTGCCATCATCAGTGGAATTCAAAGAATTCGAGACCTCCTGAACGTGGGTTGTTATCGTCAGGTCCACAGTACTGTGGTAAAGACTTGTATTCATTACTTGACTCGCACCCAAGTCTCGGTGGATGTTCTCATTCTTGACGCACCACGGTGCCTTAACGTCTTTGAACCTTGAATTGAAACTCCTGGGTTCAACGTATTTAAAATTTGTAACTTTTGTAAATCCCAATTGAAGATAGTAGCCCATGAGTTCATACAGGTTTCATAACAGATTTATAAACAAGTAATTTGTTGTCAAGATTTAATAACGAATTATAACAATTCCGCCAAACCTTGTACACACACCGGAACCAATAACGTATACGTTACACAGGTTGCGTATCTCATAGGGGTTAGAATATGCAATTTAACAAATTATTATTATGTCAGTTTATTATTATATGTATTAAATATCTAAAAATTGTTATTGAAATTTAATTCATTTTTTTAAAAATATACTAAATATGTTAAACTTATTTGAAACATCAACGGAAAGAGATAAATAAAATATTTCGTGTGACAATAATTCACAGAACTTGTTACAGTATTCTCAAAGGTCGGTCCGAATCTCTTATAACGCAATTCATAACATAAAAGAGGAATCCAAATTCGTCATATCTTACTGTACAAACCGCATTAATGCCAGTCTAACTGCAATTCTATTGGTTTCGGTGACCTATGAGGAACAATGAGTGGGGGCTGCAGGAGAATGCCAAAGTTTACAGGGAACAAACCACTCGTATGCCACAACACTGACGGCGCTTAATCTCTCTTTAATCAGATTTCCATCACCACAAACATCACAGGATCAGGAAAGCAACACAAACACTACACAACACTATAGCAATTGACCATCTACGCAAATCAATTACTGACCGCTGGACGACGCGAGTCGAAACTGATGGCGTCAATAATTCAGATTTTCTTCGGAGAAGATTGTATTACAGACATCCTATTTAAAAAGATAATTTTTGCGAAGAACTGGTTTCTGAATTTTTGTAGAATAAAATGTTGACAGACATAACAATATTTCCTTAAAAGACAGGGACGTATTTACAAGGGGGACGAACAGGACCGCACCCCTCCCCACTAATGGTCGAAAAAAGTAGACAAATTTTGTTAATCTTTTACTTAATAAAAAAAATAAAAAAAAATTAAATAAATTTGTTTAATTAAATTAAATATTGATAAAAAAAAACCGTTGCCGGTAAACTACCCCTTTCCCTCATCCGATCTTCACCAAAAACAATAGGTCGCGAGTACTCTACAAATCAGGGCTGTATGCAAAAAATTATTTGATTCTGTTTGAATTTGCGGCTGTTATCGTTTGCCATAGAAAAAAAATCTACAGACACACACAGACAGATAGACAGACAGACAGACAGACAGACAGACAGACACACACACAGACACTTTTCGAAAAACGACTTTTTTTCATGTTTTGAGTGTAGTACAATCAGAATCTGCAATAATCTCGAACACGATTTTTTTTGCCATCACCATACTTCCATTTCCTTAAGGAACATGGAAGTAAAAATTACCCTTGATAAAAAAAATGTTGCAGGTAAACTACCCCTTTCCCTTAACCGATCTTCACCTAAAACAATAGGTCTTGAGTACTCTACAATTCAGGACTGTATGCAAAAAAGTATTTGATTCTGTATGAATTTGCGGCTGTTATCGTTTACCATAAAAAATTCTACAGACACACAGACAGACACACACCCACACACACACACACACACACACACACACACACACACACACACACTCACACACACACACACACACACACACACACACATTTCGAAAAATGACTTTTTTTCATGTTTTGAGGGTAGTACAATCAGAATCTGCAATTATTTCGAACACGATTTTTTTTGCCATCACCATACTTCCATTTCCTTATGGAACTTGGAAGTAAAACACCACATAATAGTAAATACAATTTTTTTTAAATTAAACACTATGACAACTTTGTCAAATTAAAAAATAAGTACATAAGGGTTTAAATTTGGGTTATATTTTACTAGTCTTACACTGTATTACTTCCATGCTCCATAAGGAAGTGGAAGTATGGTGACAGTGAAAAAAATCGTGTTCGCGATAAGGGCTGATTTTGATTGTACTACCTTCAAAACGTGAATAAAAGTCATTTTTAGAAAATTTGTGTTTGTGTGTCTGTGTCTGTGTCTGTGTGTATAATTTGTTCTATGGGAAACGATAACTGGCGCAAATTCAAACAAAATCAAATAAGTTTTTGCATACGAGCCTGAATTGTATAGGACTTAAGGTCTATTGATTTTTGTTAGGATCGGTTAAGGGAAAGGGGTAGTTTACGTGCAACGTTTTATGTTTTAACAAGAGTCATTTTTTTCTGTGACGAACGATAACTGCCGTAAATTCAAACAGAATCAAATAATTTTCTGCATATATGCCTGAGTGGTAGAGGACTCAAGGCTAACTGATTTTGGTGAAGATCGGTTATCGGAAAGGGGTAGTTTACCTCCAACATTTTATGTTTTAACTAGAGTAAAGTACGGTACTTAATTTTGATAAATAAAGTATTCTGAAAAGAAGGTCATAATAATCCACTGTAGAAAAGTAGATGAAAAATCTATAAACAAAAAGAGTAGTTGAAGGGGAGGGGTAATTTTCTATAAATGAAAATAATAGTTGAAGGGGGAGGGGATAATATTTTATATGTGCAACTACTTTATCGGCAACAAAGATGTCGTTGGTTGTTAAAATTCCTTCCCGGGCTGTTTGGCCGTGGTCTAATGTTTTCTGCAAAACCAGACGTCTCGGCAATGCTATCGACTGCCATTATCAGTGAAAATCGAGTGCGCTAACGGGAGGTGGTATACGTTAGTGACCACAGTACTGTGGTTAAGGCTGAATAAAGAAGTAGTTTCTATGGAAATATATCCTTTCGAAAATGATTTAAAATATAAATCTTAGAAGATGGAAGTAGTGTAAGGTTCGCCAAACCGATATTTTTTCTTCTTGAAGTTTCATGTCGTAACGTTTGCACTGTCCACGTAGAAGATGAAATAACAAGCAGCAGCGGAGCAAGATTTCCTTTGTGATGATGGGGGGGGGGGGAGATGATTCTCGATGATTCCGGAAGAGATTTAAATTTTGTGCATAAAACTAGAAAAACTAAAAGAAAAGTAACTCATTATTTGCTATTTATATTGTTGTAATCAAAAAGGTAATTAGCGAAACATGAAAGTTACATTAATACATAATAAAACTTTAAACAATAAAGATAACATCTTACATTACAATATAAATAAAGAAAACAATACCAGAAAATTGGCATCAATTTTTCCCGTCTTCTGAAAACGCTGATAGTGTTAAATATTGTGTGTATGTGTGCGCGCGCGCGCGCGACATGGTTTCAATAAAAAACGCTTATACTGTAATAATTGAAGACATATTTGTGACGTCGTGTACCAGTCTTTCTTCACCAAATTCCTCTAAGACATAGGCATGTAGACGTCCCCATATATTCATTCAAAACTTACAGACATATAAACATAAAATACAAGACAAACTGATACCGGAACAAATACAAATCAACACAAGACATGATACAATATTTAAAATCCGATCTAATTCTCAATTATTCTTATCGTATCTTAAACACTCAGTCGCAGCTGACACCAGTATTAATCCGACAGCTATGAAAAAAATATTAAAAATACGAGACTCAACGTTGATGTATGATAAATCCATATTCAGTACGACACCTTAGAATTAGTTCTGAATTATCCTACACTAACAGTCAATTACATAATGTCTGACAAGTGAATTACTAAATTTAGTACACAGCGAGTATTTACTACGGGTGGAAGAAATTAACCGCAGTAAGAAACTTAGATAATTAATCGATTCAATGAAGCCAGAAAAACTTCCAAACCTCGGAATTCACTCCAATAGAACGAATTGATATAAAACTTTTGTATTCTCTTCTACATAATGGCTAGATAAAATTTAAAAGTTTTGTGTGCTCTCGTCTGTGAAGGGTAAAAACACCTTAAATGCTGGAAATTATTTTTTAACAAACTATTCGGAATAAATTGACGAAATTGCTTACAATTATGTTTTCAGGTCGCTGAGTACGAATTTGAGATCAAACGTATTGTACAGAGTCTAGGGGAGCTAAATGGGGCAATTTGAAAGGGATGAAATGTATGAAATACAGTAGCAACATTATTTTTTCTCATGATTTCAGAAATTAATTTTAAGTGAAGTATGGTGGTCAAACTGTCTTTGGTATTACGTAGGACAGGCATGAAATTACCCTCCTAAATGCTGGAAATTACTTTTGTAGCAAACTGTTCGTAAAAAATTGCTGAAAATGATATATTTACGTTTTCGAGGTCACTGATTAAGAAAGTAAAGCCAAAAATATTACAAAACACAGGGAAGTCAAAACGGCCAATTTAAAGGTGAAATTTTCAAAGTATCCGTATCTTTGAATTCACTTTTCTATGATAGTTAAACAGCAATTAGTTAAAGAGCAAGATGAACGAAAAAGATATACTGAAAAAAGAAAGTAGATGAGAATATAGTTAAATATCTTTATTAATATAGTATTTTATTATTTTATAAGTAGCGCAAGGTGCGACGCCTTTCCTTAGATCATTTCACTCCTGACATGTGTACTTAGAAATTCAGTTAAGTTTACCACCATATTTAAACAATCAAATCTCACCAAGTATTCGTAGTACAAAAATTGAAAAAACGTATTTGTTAATAAGTCTTATTTAGCAAGTCTTCCTTTCTTTGTTAAGTTGAATTTTTTCCGATTATTTAGGAAAATCAGAAAATATTTCAATAACATCACTAAATTACCCTAAAATTTTAAGTGTAATATTTTAAAAAGAGATGGTTAAAAAAAATCTTACTTAATTTAAGGGTGATGAAAATAATGTGAGATAACGATACTTCTTATGATTTTTTTCTTAATTTTTATTTAACAACAAACTACAGCAGGATAATTGTTAACTTTCTAAAAAAAGTATGAAAAATGGACATGATTCTTCTATCTTAACATCGTTATTTTTACTAATATTATAGTAACACAGACTTCATTAGAAAGACAATATAAATATTTTTAACCTAATTTTGAGTATTGTTTTCATCTGATGTATAGTTTTTAGTTATTCGAAGTCAACAAATGTTATTTTGGAGGGAGGGGATAAAAAATTTAAGTACCATCTTCATACCTCATATCATCATATCATATCATCTTCGAAATTAACAGTCATGTTTCATGAAGATTAGTCTAACTGTGTTGAGAAGATAAGCAGATTTTGGTAAAAAAATACGCTTAATACGCTTTATTTCGTGTCTCTACCTTTATTTTGTTTAAGTTAATATTTTTTGGGTTATTTAGTTAGATATCAAACTCGATATATTGAGTTATTAGTGGCCCAAGAACTGTTGGCTTCCACAAAAAATGTATACCAACTTTATTTCTTAGAATTTCATAACCTCTCAGTTTAAAGGTTATTTATTTTAACATTGAAAATGTTTATAAGGACGTGTCGCACTTTGCGGCCGATCGCTGGTGCGTTATCGAAAATGGAAACCAGTGAGTTTCCATAGAAACTACTTCTTTGTTGTCAATAACGTAGTACACATATAAAACTTCGCTTATGAATGCGACTACATTTAACTTATAATCTGTACATTGGTAAATGAAGAATGAATTCATTGATTCGTGAATGAAGAATGAATTCATTGATTGGTGAATGAACATAAATATATATATTTTTTAGATTTATTGAAGCATCTTCAATGCCCTTCTCTGTGCATTGCATTTGTGCAATGCCTGTAATTTTTTTTTACTTTCCACCCACTGAAAAGGGATGGGAATAATCCCCTGAGGGAGAGAACCCAAAAGGGGGTTTTCAGCTTCTATCTAGACAGTATGTAGAAGATATTACAAAAGGTTTCAGTTCAGTTCGTTCTAATATAAAGAATTCCAAGGTAAAATGCTTCATTAACTCGACTAAATTATTTTGAAAAGGAAAAGGCATTCAGTAATATATATCAATAATCGAAATATATACAGAATAACAGTGAGAATATAGGAGCCAAACAAGTAGGCTTAAAGATAAGTAACAAAAAGAACAAGGAAATGCATATTAACCATAGAAATAATTCTGATTTGATACTAGACGGAAGAGTTATAGAAAGGGTAGAGGAATTTTGCTATCTGAGTAGAATGGTTAGTCAGGATGGAGGTGCTCTTAGGGATGTGATAAGTCGTATAAATATAGTAAAAGGAGCATTTGCACAGTTACGACCAGTATGGAGGTCACCCCATATACGCAGGAAGGACAAAACAGAGAATATTTGACTCAAATGTCAAATCGGTGTTGGTGTATGGATGTGAAACCTGGAAAGTGACAAAGGATATCACCATAAGGTTACAGACTTTCATAAACCGTTGTCTGAAGTACATAATGAAAATTTGGTGGCTTAAGACCATCTCGAGCAGAGATCTATGGGAGATCACAAGTCAGAGTCCCATCCAACTACAAACAAAGAGAAGAAAATGGAGGTGGATCGGTCACACCCTGAGAAGACCACCAGAAAATATCGCTGGAAAGGCATTGAATTGGAATCCGGAGGGTAGCCGCAGACGTGGAAGACCGAGGAACACCTGGAAGAAGATTATGGAAAGAGAGCTGTGTGGTGTTACAAGACATGGAGGGAGGTGAGGGCCCTGGCAATGGACAGAACACGCTGGAGACATTTCGTCGAGGCCCTATGTTCCACCTAGGAATTTAAGGACTTAAGTTAAGTCAAGTCATAGTGAAAATATAGAGGAATAGCAATGGTAAAAAATCAACGAGATTTAAATACGATCATTCTTGCAAATGATTCTGCAGAACAGGTTTTTTTTTATTAATTAGAATGTTCAGTTAGTAACGACATGGCCAATAAATTGAAAGCTGTATGTTGCTTTATTCGACGAACCTTTAGGGGTAAAACTCAAAAATAATCTGGATTGTAGTTTTACAAAGAGCTATGACGTTCCTTTGTGGAAGTGAAGCTTGTGATGAATTAATGAAGACGAATACGTCAATCATGTTTTTTATACGAGTTAGGAAACACATTAAATTGGAAAGCTTCCAATATTCTCCAATTAGAAAAGGCTTAATATAATAATATTTACATTAATTGACAAAGCTAGTGGGCACAGGAATAACATGCTGACAGAAGGCAAAACACTAGGATTCCAAAGACATCATTTGGATGTCTTAGGAGACCTACGAAACGACGGCAATAGTGGGAATGGATAGCATCAAACAAGAGGTCTAAGTCTTAACAGGGGAAAAACCATAAGAATTTTTTAGTAGGAACTCGTTAAAAAAACTTCTTATTTGACATGCAATTGACGTGCATATTAGAAGAAAAATGTATACGTTGAACACAGAAAGACGTTTGTAATATTGTAACACTGGTTGCAATACGGTTCACCATAGAAACTATACGTATGACGAAAATGATGATGATGTGCGCGCGCGCGATCATGCGGATGTACATGTGTTGCAATGACACTATTTCGGCTATTATTCATTATTTTATATTTAATAATATTCATTAAATATTTAATCGTGAAAGGAATAAAGGTCCATGTCCTTATGGTATTATTTCTCGACCTTCTCAGACTTTTAAAGCGTCATGCTTCCCTGCCCATATCTAACGGGTTCCATAAATACCAGTATGTCCCTTCACGCTCGTATTAATTTCAAACTCACGTTTACATCAAGTTTTTAGAGACCGTTATTGTTCCCGCTCAAATTTTTAAGTCTTCAACAGTCATGATGCGACTAACCTCAGTTCTTTCTCCCTGCTTCCGTTTTTCTTACTATGATTTATGATATGATAAGGTATTGCATTATGATTCAAGAAGCGTTTATTCCTTGCCATCAAACAATAGGCTAAAACTTAATCAGTTGCATCCATCATACCCCTAAAGACAAATTGCATTCCAAGCAATTATAGTCGTCAACAGCATTCCTTGAATTATTTCATCCACTCAAGACACGAAGTTTCCTTTACAAAATCATTGTCGCTGAGTCACCGTACATACTGGTGTATTTGCATTAAATATTTCTAACCAGATTTCCTCGTTTTTCTTCCGTGAGCAGGAAACATCAAACAGATTCCGCGCCGGATTTTATTGAGCTTCTTGTTAAAAATTATCGTGTAGAATAATCTTGATATCTTCAATTGGTAAGCGAATAGTTGACATCGACTTTTGCGTTGGAAATACAAACACAAAGTGACGTGTATCAGTGTGTCAATATAAGTCGTTCCTGTTTTATTTACTAAACGAGGAAAGAGAGTTCTCAGTTGAAACTCACCCATTTGGAATTTGTCTGTCTGCGTGTCCATACTTTTAACCCTCAAGTGTTTTTGAGATTCATCCCCTCAAAACGGCGGGACAGGACACAAAAATGTCAGCTGTGGAAAATTGCTGTTCCTTACAACTCCAAAATAATCCCTGTCTAGAGCTACAGCCACTTTTTTCCAATTAACTCCACGCCTCTGCACTTTTTCCTACGCCAAATCCGAATACTTTTTCTTTTGCTTTGTACAGTCGTAGTTTTACTTTATTCTTAATTTTTCGTACACCATAAAAGCCCATTCAGTCGTCTAACTGCAGTCCAAGCCTATACCAATCTAATATAGAGATTTCTTTACTCATTTTTCGTTATCGTCACTCTAAAGTATTTATACTGTGTCATATTTCACAGAATTTCCCTACTAATATGCAAATCTTTCCTTCATTTCGCTTCAAAGTTTTCTGCTTTTTCCACAATAGTGGACAATTCTATTGCCAGGGATACCACCGTCGTTCTGACGCTTTGCCCTCACTCCCATTGTGGTATCGGTACGTAATGGACCGCATCAGTAGCCTATACATACAGCCCCTTTGCCTAGATTAGATGCGGACCCAATCCTCCCAGACCAGGACATCCATCTCCCGTCCGCTTGCCCCGAAGTTACGACAATCTTGGGTTGCTCGCCGTAACAAGGCCTATCGACATACGGGTAAGAGTGAAGTTGGGATGGAGAGCCTAGTACATAAATGCACATATTGGCACTACGTTCCCTTGATCTTTAAAATGAAGTCCTCAGAAGATTCAATAGCTAAAGAAAAATTCACAAAAAGGAAATTTGGGTAGAAAATGTATTGGTTGTATAGAGTGTAGAGTGTAGTGTGCGAAATAAAAATTGCCACACAATTTTCTGACGCCATACGTAATTTTCCACACTTTCACTTTCGCGCCATTCGAAAATTTAAATGTTGCTCAGATTGGCAGCAGTTACTACTATCTCAAAGTACAAAATATTTACTTTTTAATAATTATTAAACAATATACAATTAAAACTGTTTTACGTTAGGTCCTTTTGACTACGGTATAAACTACAATGATCTTCGGAAAAGTACCAAAATACATGGACTTAGAATTAAATACAGAGTGTCATAACAAGAGTCTATTATTAATTTTACAATGTTCAGTGTAGGTTATGTTGAACTATGTATTTTCAATGTCTAATACACTTTAAATGGTTATATTACCATACTTTAATAGTTTTTTACAATGAAAATAAGACTGTTCATTAATTATTTTCCCAGTGAAAGTTCAAATGTAATTTTCATCAAAAAGTGTAAACAGTTTCTTTGTTAAGTGTAAACTTAGAACATTAAGGTAATTTCTTCAGTTTAGTTATTAGCAAAAATACTTCCCTTTCTGGATATGTTGAATTTGTTTCTTTATATGTTAATTGGCTTCCTTCTTTCGAATAATAGTTTACTTCTTTCTTCTAAACATTTAGTCTTGTATAATGATTTAACTTTAATTATCTTTACTGTTATTACATTCGAAATATGTTAGATTGGTCTCTTATATTTTATATCAACCTTTTTCGTTCAGTTCTAATAATGGAATCATCTTCATTCAATTCGTAACATATCTGTTGCTAAGGCCTATAACTTAGCTTTCATTGGTTTAAACTGTATCATATTGAGTTACTATGGTTCTCTCTGAGACTCAAAATAAACAAACATCTAACATCTTACATACAATTTTCTTAAAATTGTTATAACTATTTTATATGATCTTTGATCTTCAATATACTAGTATCTTTGAATTTCTGATGGAACACTGATTGTTTTGATATCACTTTTGATTAGTTTCCATTCCATATTTCCTGAGTTACTATTTTACACTTTTAACTATTTGTACAAAATTATTTATAATTAGTTCTTTTTATACCCTTCACTTTACTAAAATATTAGATACAATCAGTAATAACATAGTTCAACCTGACATTAATTATTCTAGTTTTAATATAAACTCTTTTTCAAATTCCTTAACAACTCTAGGCCTAACATGCCTAGTTTCACAAATCTCTATTATTATAATTTGTGTACCTTTCCAATAACATTAACATTTGTTTAAATAATATTACAGCATATATTATTAATCAACATCAAACAATTAATTACTAACAACTATTATGAAACATCTGACAATTCTTATTGAACTTATGGATCCATTCCAGTTTTTTATAAACATAATAAAACTTGGTAAGTAGTTCCCAAAACATTGTCCTCCTTACTTACTAACTTCAATAGTTCAAACATAATTATTAGAACATTATTTAATATTAGTCATTAGTATAAAACCTATAATTAGTAGTCCTTGAACCAAGCTACTTTATGTTTCCTGGTACTTTTCTAGGATTTATAAATATATTTACTCATGCAACTACAGAACAAGGTGATGGGAAAAATATCATGTAACAACATATACGTTCCTTCCTAACCTTAAATACAGTTCGTACACAACAAAAATATCTCTTATATACTTGGCTATGGCGTAAGCTGACTACACATTATCAGGCACAGTTGTCATTAAAGAACGTACAAACAAAGATTCCAGAACTTACCGTTAATATTAAAAGGCCCGATGCTTGAATTTCTCGTCACGGCCAGTACGACTTCCTACGCAACCTGAGGGAAGCGGGCGCAGCCGTTCTTGTCGTGACCACGGAGCCACTTCACACAAGTCCATGTGGGAAGTGAGCGAAGCGATGTTATAGTGTGGCAAGTCCGGTGTAATTCACCCCGAGCGTCAGACACCGCTCTGGATGGATTTCGGGGATGGATCTTCGCCCGAGAGCTCTTCGAAGGCGCCCAGGGTCCCCCGTCTTAGCGGCTGCTGAAGGTACTGCGCCCGACAGAGCCCTCTGGGGGCGCCTGGGTTCAAACGTCCCTCTCCCAGGCGTTGGAATGTTGACGAAGCCGGGTGGTTGAGTCGTCACAGCGGGATGAATCTAAAACAAAAACAAATTGTTATCAGTTTACTTTTAAATAAAAACTGATTAATTAATGTTAATGTTAGCTTGCTAAATACTTTGCGTCTGGTAATTACAATGTAATAATTGTAACATAAAATTATTATCGTAGTACATGATAATTTAGAATACCTAGGCCTATATTGTAAATCCTAGTTGATATAGACCTAAAACTGATTGTTTACGCTGACAAAATTTTCTAAATGAGCGTGTAAAATTATTTAAAATTTCTCTTTTAATTATCTAATGTATTTTCCATCAGTTAATCAGGATGACAAAGTTAGGGATTTATTACTTCCTAATACAAAATATTTGTTTTTTTATTATAAAAATCTTATTTTGTTAATGTTTTCAATTTAGTATTCGTTTATAAAACTACTTACAATATTCGTCTTTATCGGTAACTTGTAGGGGCGTGTTATAAAAGAAGAATTTTGAGAGACTAAATATCGGTATGGAGAACCATACATAACTTCAATGTTCTAAGATTTATATTTAAAATCATTTTCAAAATGACATATTACCATAGAAACTACTTCTTTCTACTTATTGCTTCAGCCTTAACCACAGTACTGTGGTCACTAACGTATACCACCTCACGTTATCGCACTCGATTTTCACTGATGATGGAAGTCGATGGCATTGCCGAAACGTCTGGTTTTGTAGAAAACATTGGACTACGGCCAAACATCCCGGGGAGGAATTTTAACAAAAACTACTTCTTTGTTGCCGATAACTTAGTACACATATATATAAAATATATGCATAAAATTAATGGCTTGTATAAGTTAATGTTTGATCTCCATTAAGTAGTGCTCAAGTTTCCAAAGTTTTAATATTATGATGTCCGTAATTAAAACATCAGAGCAGGTTTAGTGTGTATGAGGGTACACCGTGGACAAAAATTTTCAACATTTCCTATTGAGCGTTGCTTAGAGTAAAGCTGCGAATCTACACTGTACGTTTCACATAACAAACACGCGGAAAAGAAGGAGCGCTCCGAAGTCACTCATGGACCCTCAGCATCTTGCAGAGGGTTCATTCCCTAAAGACGAAAATTCTGTCTATGAATCGTTCCTCTGTAAACACGTGCAGTTACACTGCCCAGCGATCCACAGGAAGCAAATCGCTATCCACGCTGGACACTTTTTCGGCTTGCACGCGTTATGTTGGTATGGATTTCGGCACTTTCCATTTAAAAAGCGTGCAAATGTAAGAAAATAAACATGAATGAGGCCAGAAATAACGCGAATTTTGTGTGTGTGTGTGTGTGTGTGTGTGTGTGTGTGTGTGTGTGTGTGTGTGTGTGTGTGTGTGTGTGTGTGTGTGTGTGTGTGTGTGTGTGTGTGTGTGTGTGTGTGTGTGTTCCCTGCCTTTTTATTGCGGTAGTCATAATAATAAAATGGAAACGTAAACATTACATAACTGAGATATGCTTGCCTGCCACGAACGATATATTTTCTCTATACATGATTTACATTAAAATGAAAAAATTATAATTTTATTGCCTGGCAACAAAATTATTTTATTTTTAACAATTACCATTGTTTGAAAAAGTTTAAATGAATTTTCAAGTACTTTACTCTTGTTAAAACGTAAAAGGTTGCTGGTAAACTACCCCTTCCCCTTAACCGATCTTCACCAACATCAAAAGGCCTTGAGTTCTCTACAATTCAGTGATGTATGCAAAAAATTATTTGATTCTGTTTGAATTTGGGCTGTTATCGTTTGCCATAGAAAAAAAATCTACAGACACAGACAGACAGACACACACACAGACACTTTTCGAAAAACGACTTTTTTTCATGTTTTGAGTGTAGTACAATCAGAATCTGCAATAATCTCGAACACGATTTTTTTTGCCATCACCATACTTCCATTTCCTTAAGGAACATGGAAGTAAAAATTTCCGTGCCGGCGGTTCCAAATCTAATTTAAAAATTTCAATAATAATTTCCGTGGTTACGGTCGATGTAAATTTATAAATATATATAATATGGTTGGTCAAATATATTTAATTTTTATTTCACTTGAGTAAAACTGACTACTAGGAAGATACTAAAGGAATTATTTCAATTCTAACAATACTGAAAAAAAAAATAGTTTAATAAGAAAACAATTAAAATAAGATATTTTCAACCATATATAAGAAACACAACAAAAACAAAAATAAGGAAAGACAAGCTTTTTACTTTTTAATAATGTTTTTTGTAGTTAAAAAAGTTTCTTGTAGTTGGATGGCAATGCACGGACTGTCTTTGGCTTTAAACACGGTTAAGGTCCAAGAAGAGGATTACAACCATCTTGCTTCTGCGGGTCGTCGAAGTCGATACAAAGGTGAGTTTCTTTCATCAGATACGGCATACGGCGGTCAAGGCTGCTAAAGTTAGCACATTGATGTCTAATGTGAGTGGACCCAGACTTTGCAAGCGTCGTTTGTGACGACAGCGGTCCAGTCATTTCTCTTGTACGGCACAGAAGTATGCTCTGAACAAAAAAATATACTGAGAGGCCCTGGTGCAGAGGAGGGGAGGGTTGAGGGTAGCCTCTGCTTACCGCACCGTCTCTGAACAAGCTGTTATGGTGATCGCTGGGGTTATCCCTATCGATCTTCTTGCCAAGAAGAGTTGTGCATCATAAGAATGCCGAGATCGCCAAAGAGATGGCAAAACACCAAGAGAGGCTTCACGTCTTTCAGAGGTGGCAAAGAGCTCGGGAAGAGGAGACGAGAGGACGCTGGATTGAAAGAAATCATGAGGAGGTCAGCTTCTACCTGACGCAGCTTCTTAGCGGCCGTGGATATTTCTGATCCTACCTTCATAAGACGAGGTATACAGACTGTCTGTACTGCCTGGGTATAGAGGATAACGTGGAGTACGTCTTCTTCAACTGTGATAGGCGGGCCACGAGAAGAGCGTCTCTGGTTGCTGATATAGGAACGGTAACTCCAGATAACACCGTCGAAACCATGCTAAGAGGGGAGAACGTCTGGAACCGCGTAGCTCATAACGAAGAGGGCATCCTTCGGGCGAAGAAGGGATATTTAGACAGTCTATGAAGTACAACAATGTGAGCACACTGGGCGCAGGAAAATGGCGCAATCTGGAGGAGTGTAATAAACAATTCCAGGTTAGTGCTAGATTCACGGAGGAGGAGTTTTAGTGGGTTTTCCACTTGAGATGAGAGACCCACACTTACTGCGTAAATGCATTTCACCTCCTCCTTTAAAAAAAAAATATATATATATATACATTATACATACCGGTATATATTATATAATATATATAGAACGATACTCTTAGACACTTACTTTTGCACATATGCTGTTACTCATTTGTGCGCACTTACCCACGTCTCGAAGGTATACTCTTCTTCTGCAGTATTTACCTTGATGCTCCCCGGCTGGGTCGCAGGCTTTGGTAGTTGATTGAGTGTGGATAAGCACGTGAATATCGTTATACAATTGTAATACAAGTAAAGAGTACAGAGGATTTAGTACTGGTTGTGAAATTAGTACGACTTTGTTAATAAAATCATATTCATTTTGTTTATTATTTAAAATAATTCAAATTATCATATTATTAATTGTTGTGTGGGTTAATTATTATTTGAACCATTATATTCGATACGAATATAATATACTTATAACGTGGTTAAAATCTTATCTCTTATATTATAAGACATATATGACCTGGAATATTTACACAGACATATAATACATAACACATATATTATGATAATACGTGATTAACACGTACGAAATTGAATATTTATCTTGTCTTAGCAAGTGTGGTTTTTTATTATATACCACTTAATAAAAAAATTAATTAATTAAACATTTATTAAAAATACTAATAGAGACCATTCTATTACTTTAATTAATTATATTACTAATGTCTCAATTAATTAACAATCTTCAATTTAAGTAACTCTCATACTTGAATTTAATTATCTAATAAAATATAAAAATATAATAAAATATGGTTTCTATACTGACCATTATTTATGAGATTAATAAATTTATATTCTCTGTTATCAATTATTATTCTTTGAACATTTATTGATTATTCATTATGAAAAATAAAAATATAATATTGTTTATGTAAACTTGTATATGGAATCTAGAGCCTTCTTTCGATAGACCTCAGGGTCATTTATAATATTAAATAAATGTCTGACTTCACCTGCATATTTCTGCAACCATTTAACTGTGTCGTTACCGTCATCTGGTCTCTCGAGTTTGGGATCCTATTCGGGTATCACCTTCTCTGTCTCTGCGTCGTTGAAATTACTCTCTCCGTCTACTGGATGCTGAGTTCTGACGTGGACCTCTGGTCGAGATGATGTACGGCTGGATGTAGTTGCATGTGGCTGTCCCTGCGTCCTCTAGTATCTTGCTCTGGTTCCTCTCCTTGTCTTGTCCCTCGTGATGTCTCGAAGTTCTACGTGGACTTCTTGAAGTTCATCGACGTTACAACTCCTCGTAGATTACGATATTATAGTCTTTTAAAAAAATCGTGTTTCACTACTACTTTCACCGACATACTGCCGGTTCCATCGCACTTCAAGTTACGTAATACAGTTTAAAACATTACTTAACTTTATAAAATTCGTGGTTGCGAGATGCGTGGATTTCACGTAGTGTCTGTTAATGATCTGAGAAAGCGTGTGTCGCTCGCTGGGGTTTTATACTCCTGCCGTCGTTCCATTCCTGTTGAAAACTGTTTGAACAAAATTGAACAGGTCCGCGCGTCGATTAAATTGCTAAATACAACCTACGCGTCTTTCTATGAAGCGCACACTTTTTTATAAATATTATTTTACAAATCGTTAGGTACATTACTAAACTTAATTTATGCAAATTATGAACATTAAAGTGTGTAAACTATAGAAGTTGTGGCAAAATTTCACACGGTGGCTGAACGGTTCCCACGATCATGGACCACATAATGTCTAACTGTAGCGCCAGGAGTCAGTTTTATTTTTACATATATGTCTCTGATTCGTGTGACTTCTGGTTTACGTTCAGTACTTAAAAAACTGTGTAAAATTTTCCACAATCGTATGCATAATTCAACTTGTTCTTCGATTTACACACTACCACTAACACACACGCAGACTGATACACACGCGGCTGCCTGTCGCTATGACGTCACCCTTGCCGGTCGGCGCGTGTTTCTTTCTCCCCTTCGCTGCGTTTAGAAACCAACTAGGCTTTTAATTCCATATGTAGGCTCACTTACAAATATTTATTTATTTAAAAATTAATTAATACGTTTATTTCTTTTATTATCTCTTATACCTAACGCTTAATTATTACATTATTTTTATTATTTACATCTTTTACATCTCATACGTTATAATACGACTCGTGTACCCGTAGTATCTTAATGGTATAATGATTTGCCCGTTTTATTCCTTGTATATGTTAATTTGTAATAACTAGTTGTAAATAGTGTATCAGCTGATCGTGGAATATTTATGTTGTGTGTTTACGAATGTGATTTAATTATATAAGTAAAAGAATCGAATTATTCTGCCTTGGTTGCTGAATCAGAATTATAATTATTCCAGTTCAGTAGTTAGAACTCCAAAATCAATTCAAAAATAGCGGTCGAGTCATCCCAAAATTTTCAAGTCACCTTCGATATTAGGCTTTAACCTAATATTTGAGGTTAATCTTGGTTTTGCAATTTGCGTACTTCCAATGACTCCCCGAATTCTTCTTATCCTGGTTAATTATAAAATAACTGCTGATAATATATTACGTTCCTGAAATAATAACGCATGGATATGATTTAATAACATAATGGTTTAATCTCTGTAACATAAATTCAAATTATTGGAAAATTCCATTCGATACATACGGTTGTCACAATCGATATTTATCTCAGGATTTAATAATTAAATAATTTTAATATATTTCGTGGGAATTCTTGTGGCTGCTATGAAAAGTTCCTTTACATGATAATTAATAGTATAGGGTACCTTTACAAACAATATTACTTATAATCTAAAAAATTACAAAAATTATATATTAAGTAACACACAAAGTTGACGAGATTCAATGCTTCGTAAAAAGCATGTAGGTTAGAGTGATGTCAACATCATGGCTACTATATTGTCCGTCTCAGAAAATAATGAAGTTTATTAATGTGTCCAAATAAATGTTTCCTTGTAATCACTGTTCGCTTACATATTGAATTTGTTTTCACTTAAAATGTTTACTAATGATTAGTGTTAGTGTAAATTGTTATATTGTCTAGTGGTTGTTCCTTGTTGGATAAAATTATTGTCAAATTATACTTTACACATCTAGACGATATTGCTGAAGGGTTCCTGGTTTATTCTAGATAATTTCTTGCTTGTGTGTGTTACTTGTTCGTGAAAATTGTAGTGGAGGGATTATTATCTTCGATGATGGTCATTCAGATCTTCTTTCACAAACGGGTTATCTATTTTTATATTTTTATTTTTTACATCTAGACACGCACTATTCAACTGTTTTCCATCACAATTAACAATTAAGTGTTATTTCTTCTTTTTTAGTCACCGAACTCATACAAACTTCTTAAATTTTGATTGGCCATTTATGTACAGGTTAAGTGTTATAGGATCAACACCCATTAATTACTTTACATTTTTCTAAATTACCTTTAACAGATAATTTTATTATTATACTCTAATGATACATGCAATGTTTACATGATGATTAATTATATAATTATAAACAATTTGATACTAAACATGCCTCAGTTTATAACTGTAAAACCTTATTAATTTGAATTTCTATGATATGTGGTGGAACAATTTGTTATGGTTGATTGTAATTTCTACTTTGACTACCAGAGATAAATATATTTACATAAATTAACCGGTGACATAAAATCTTATAACGTACAACAAAACTCTTAATAATAATAATTGTTTTTGACAACTTTAATTATTTCATACTTTTAAACTATTGTCTGTATGATAATACTAAAACACTTTTTATAAATAATAAATAGCACACTGTTTAACTATAGTTTGTGCCACTATTTATTATTACATCACTCATATCACTGTAAAGGTTTGTGTCCCCTTTTCTATCCTTATTATAGGCCTATATGATTTTAATTAATACAATTTTTATTTCGTGAATAGGTACTCTTTATTAGGTTTAGTTGTGTTTCAGGGTAATTTGATTATTTAGGCCTACTAGGTATATTTATTTAATTTTGTCTGTTTACTGCCCTATTCTACTGGGTTATTTCTGGTTTCTTGATAATATTAAATAAGCCAAACCAACTAGGTTTCCTTTAAATTGCTATCAATTATTATTTCTTGTTTCCTCTCTGGATCGGATTTCACTATTATTTACTATTCTTTTGTAACATTTTGTTTCGTTACAAATTGCCTCCCTTCAGAAGTAATTATTTCTGAACACTTCATTAGGTGTGAGGACATAATTACTTATGTTATTTTTCCTTTTCTTCCTCATGATATTTTTTCATGGATTGTTGATTATAATCTTCTGAATTGCTACTATTGGGCTAGTATATGGTGATTGGCTATGTTCAATTATATCATTTAACAACATTTTATTAATTTCAGCTCTAAACGCCTCCTTCAATGAATATGGTATAGGATAGGATTTTCTGTGGAATTCTGCTGGTTCTTTAAACTGTATTCTACACTGATAGTTTTTTACTTTTCCTGGTTTTTCTGAAAATACATGTTTACACTTCTTATATATTATAATGAGATCTTCTACTTGTTTTACTGTCAAATTATTTGTGCCTTGGTGTCTAAACTCTCTTATCTCCTGTAATTTACTGTTCCACAGGTCTTCATTTGTCATATTATAGATTATTTTTCTGCATTGGGTGTCATTCTTTAAAAAATTTAATTCCCTAACTTGGTGATGGGTACGGTTCAGAGGGGCACCATCGCTTCCTATTAACTCTGCCGTCCACATAACACCTTCTGAGTTCAAGGACACCTTCTCCTTGCTCAGATCAATAATAGCTGAATATTTCCTCAGCATATCGCATCCGATTAATAATTCGAATGGTAGGCCGATTGCGACCAAACATATAATATTAATTGTAACACCTTTGCTTTCTATTTCCAATGACACTTGTTTTCTCACTGTATTATTTTGACGCCCAGTGGCATCTATTAAAATAACATTATTGACAGGTAAGGTAGGTATTATATTTTTACTTTGTTTCTGTATTCTCTCCAGTTCAGCGTCGTTAATAAGTGATACATTTGCACCAGTATCTATCATTATTCGTGTAGGAATTCCTTCAATTTGAGCGGTTATGTATAAAATTTCAGTATGCTGGTTGATTCTACTTGTCACCGTTTCCTCCAACAGTTCTTCTCGAAGATTTTTCAAATAATAATTGTAAATAATAGTAAGATTTTGACTATCCGTCCTTAAACTTTGGTTGTTGTTATACTTCAAAATTCTTTTATTTTCCATAATTAGTTTTTCATAATTAGTTGGTAGTAATTTGTTATTACTATGTTTTTGAATTTGGTGGTTTTTGTACTTCAAAATTCTTTTACTTTCCATAATTAGTTGGTAGTAATTTGTTATTACTATGTTTTTGAATTTGGTGGTTTTTGTACTTCAAAATTCTTTTATTTTCCATAATTAGTTTTTCATAATTTGTTGGTAGTAATTTTTTATTACTATATTTTTGAATTTGGTGATTTTTTACTTCAAAATTCTTTTATTTTCCATAATTAGTTTTTCATAATTAGTTGGTAGTAATTTTTTATTACTATATTTTTGAATTTGGTGGTTTTTTACTTCAAAATTCTTTTATTTTCTATAATTAGTTTTTCATAATTAGTTGGTAGTAATTTGTTATTACTATATTTTTGAATTTGGTGGTTATTGTACCCAGTAGTTAGTAGCAGTAAGGGGTCGCGAGGGTTTATTACTGCCTCAGTCCGTTTAAATTAAGGCTATCATGATTATTTTCCGGGCATGACTGTTGATTTGCCTGGAATGGTGTGCTGGTTCCTGGTTGTTCAACCTCTCGGTTGTCTAATTGTTCACTTCCCCTTGATTCTCGGAAGTCCTCCTGGCTTCTACTTCTTACTCGGTTATAATGGTGATTCATCCCTCTGGGATTTCCTCTTTGATCATAACTGTTATTAAAACTGTTCCTCCGAGGTTGATGGTATCTCCAGTAATCCCCTTCTTCTGCACTAACATAATTTATTCTTGGTCTGTACGGACGATTATTAGTATAATTACCCTGGTTATTATTATTGGTATTAATTCCTGAGTTATTTCTAAAATTATTATAATTTTAGTTTGTTCGGTAGTTATTATAGTTATTATTATTTCTATTACCCGGATGGTAATTTTGATTGGGCCTGTTGTTATTATTATGGTTAATTGGGTTTCGATTGAAGTTTGCTTGTTGGTTATAATTTGGATTAAAATTTTGGTTGGAACTACCATCGTTGCCATTAAAATTATAACTATTCCGGTTATTTATGTTATTATAGTGATTAGGATTCATACCATGGTTATTATTTCTTGAACCGCACTGATCAGTTCGTTGTCTGCTTCTTTTGTAGTAACCCTCGTGTTCATAATTTTCTAATAAGTCAGCCATTGCGTGGACCGTTTTAACCTGGCTTCCCAGGCGTGCTCTGGCAATTCCTGTGTCATAATGGTATGCCATTTTAGTTACTAGGGATTCTTCTGGTATTCTTGGCTCTAGGTGTCTCGCCAAACACACCTTTCCTCAGAAGTAAATAGTTGGAGATGTACCTCTATTTCCATCATATCTTCCCTGACAAATGTTGTCCCTTATAATATTTTGTATAGCTTCGGATCAATATTTTTCCTTAAAAAGTTTTTTAAATTGAGCGTAGTCCACTATCTCATTCCTGGTTGCTGTCCACCAGTTGTCCGTAATCTCCCTAAAATGCTCATCCAACATCTCTCTAATCGAGCTCCAGATAGTTATTCGATGTTTACTAAAATGTTCCTCAATTCTGGCCAGGAATTCCATGGGGTTTTTCCGATAATTTTTGAAATTAATCCCTTCTCTGATTTCATTTGTGGAAACATGAGTAGTATTATTTGGTCTGGTTCTAATTAACTCAATTTCTTATTGATTTTGTCGTACTTGACCAGTTAAATTATTCACCGTAGTTTTAATATTGTCACACCTTTCTCCGGTTTGTTTCTGTAAATTTACTAAATTTTCTTGTTCCTTTTGTATTCCTTCTATTTGAATACGACTATTTTCTTGGACCTGGTCTATTCTGGTATTTATCATTGCTTTATTTTGTGTAATGGATTCGTTAGCTTTTCTCAATCTCTCATTAGTGTCGGCTATTTCTTGCTTCCTTTCCTCATCAATTTTGTCCATCTTCTGGTTAATTGTATCATTGACCTGTTCAATTCTACCATTAATTCTTCTTAAATTTTCTTCATTGATTTGCATGAATTCTTCCTTCATTTGGTTATTATTGTCACTTATAGTTTGCCTTAAGGTTTCGTTGGTACTTTCTTTGATACTATCAATTTTTTCATTTATCCGTTTTAAACTCTCATTAGTGGTTTCGTTTTGTTTCCTAAAATTTTCGTTAGTTTCTTCTTTGTTTTGGTCAAATCTCTCCTCCATCTGTTTTATTAAATTTTCACTCATTTTCTCGTTTTGTACCCTTGAGTTCTCGTTAATCTCTTCCTTCATACCGTCTATTTTCTCATTTGTTCGTCTGTTATCTTCCTTGATACTATCAATTTTTTCATTTGTTTGTCTGTTATCTTCCTTGATGCTATCAAATTTTTCCTCCATTTGTTTTAATAAGATTTGACTCAAAATTTCATTTTGTTTCTTTGAGTTTTCAGTGAATTCTTCCTTCTGCTTCTTAGAGTCTTCTTTATTTAATTCCCATAGTTGTTGTAAATCCAGGCCTCCTCTGGCTTCCTCTCTTACTACCGTTTCCACATCCTCCACCGATGTCACTTCTTTCTCTTCCATCCTGACTTCTTTCTCTGCCTCCTTCGTCCGTTTCAATGATGTAGCCCTCTTACGCATCTTTATTATTTCTTGGAACTTATAGCAGTCGCCAGCTAAAAATTAGGAAATTAATTTGCTTGTTTCAATTTCTTCACCTAATATTCCCTAATTTCAGCCTCACTAGTTAGTGCGCCAATTTATAATACGACTCGTGTACCCGTAGTATCTTAATGGTATAATGATTTGCCCGTTTTATTCCTTGTATATGTTAATTTGTAATAACTAGTTGTAAATAGTGTATCAGCTGATCGTGGAATATTTATGTTGTGTGTTTACGAATGTGATTTAAATATATAGGTAAAAGAATCGAATTATTCTGCCTTGGTTGCTGAATCAGAATTATAATTATTCCAGTTCAGTAGTTAGAACTCCAAAATCAATTCAAAAAATAGCGGTCGAGTCATCCCAAAATTTTCAAGTCACCTTCAATATTAGGCTTTAACCTATTATTTGAGGTTAATCTTGGTTTTGCAATTTGCGTACTTCCAATGACTCCCCGAATTCTTCTTATCCTGGTTAATTATAAAATAACTGCTGATAATATATTTCGTTCCTGAAATAATAACGCATGGATATGATTTAATAACATAATGGTTTAATCTCTGTAACATAAATTCAAATTATTGGAAAATTCCATTCGATACATACGGTTGTCACAATCGATATTTATCTCAGGATTTAATAATTAAATAATTTTAATATATTTCGTGGGAATTCTTGTGGCTGCTACGAAAAGTTCCTTTACATGATAATTAATAGTATAGGGTACCTTTACAAACAATATTACTTATAATCTAAAAAATTACAAAAATTATATATTAAGTAACACACAAAGTTGACGAGATTCAATGCTTCGTAAAAAGCATGTAGGTTAGAGTGATGTCAACATCATGGCTACTATATTGTCCGTCTCAGAAAATAATGAAGTTTATTAATGTGTCCAAATAAATGTTTCCTTGTAATCACTGTTCGCTTACATATTGAATTTGTTTTCACTTAAAATGTTTACTAATGATTAGTGTTAGTGTAAATTGTTATATTGTCTAGTGGTTGTTCCTTGTTGGATAAAATTATTGTCAAATTATACTTTACACATCTAGACGATATTGCTGAAGGGTTCCTGGTTTATTCTAGATAATTTCTTGCTTGTGTGTGTTACTTGTTCGTGAAAATTGTAGTGGAGGGATTATTATCTTCGATGATGGTCATTCAGATCTTCTTTCACAAACGGGTTATCTATTTTTATATTTTTATTTTTTACATCTAGACACGCACTATTCAACTGTTTTCCATCACAATTAACAATTAAGTGTTATTTCTTCTTTTTTAGTCACCGAACTCATACAAACTTCTTAAATTTTGATTGGCCATTTATGTACAGGTTAAGTGTTATAGGATCAACACCCATTAATTACTTTACATTTTTCTAAATTACCTTTAACAGATAATTTTATTATTATACTCTAATGATACATGCAATGTTTACATGATGATTAATTATATAATTATAAACAATTTGATACTAAACATGCCTCAGTTTATAACTGTAAAACCTTATTAATTTGAATTTCTATGATATGTGGTGGAACAATTTGTTATGGTTGATTGTAATTTCTACTTTGACTACCAGAGATAAATATATTTACATAAATTAACCGGTGACATAAAATCTTATAACGTACAACAAAACTCTTAATAATAATAATTGTTTTTGACAACTTTAATTATTTCATACTTTTAAACTATTGTCTGTATGATAATACTAAAACACTTTTTATAAATAATAAATAGCACACTGTTTAACTATAGTTTGTGCCACTATTTATTATTACATCACTCATATCACTGTAAAGGTTTGTGTCCCCTTTTCTATCCTTATTATAGGCCTATATGATTTTAATTAATACAATTTTTATTTCGTGAATAGGTACTCTTTATTAGGTTTAGTTGTGTTTCAGGGTAATTTGATTATTTAGGCCTACTAGGTATATTTATTTAATTTTGTCTGTTTACTGCCCTATTCTACTGGGTTATTTCTGGTTTCTTGATAATATTAAATAAGCCAAACCAACTAGGTTTCCTTTAAATTGCTATCAATTATTATTTCTTGTTTCCTCTCTGGATCGGATTTCACTATTATTTACTATTCTTTTGTAACATTTTGTTTCGTTACAAATTGCCTCCCTTCAGAAGTAATTATTTCTGAACACTTCATTAGGTGTGAGGACATAATTACTTATGTTATTTTTCCTTTTCTTCCTCATGATATTTTTTCATGGATTGTTGATTATAATCTTCTGAATTGCTACTATTGGGCTAGTATATGGTGATTGGCTATGTTCAATTATATCATTTAACAACATTTTATTAATTTCAGCTCTAAACGCCTCCTTCAATGAATATGGTATAGGATAGGATTTTCTGTGGAATTCTGCTGGTTCTTTAAACTGTATTCTACACTGATAGTTTTTTACTTTTCCTGGTTTTTCTGAAAATACATGTTTACACTTCTTATATATTATAATGAGATCTTCTACTTGTTTTACTGTCAAATTATTTGTGCCTTGGTGTCTAAACTCTCTTATCTCCTGTAATTTACTGTTCCACAGGTCTTCATTTGTCATATTATAGATTATTTTTCTGCATTGGGTGTCATTCTTTAAAAAATTTAATTCCCTAACTTGGTGATGGGTACGGTTCAGAGGGGCACCATCGCTTCCTATTAACTCTGCCGTCCACATAACACCTTCTGAGTTCAAGGACACCTTCTCCTTGCTCAGATCAATAATAGCTGAATATTTCCTCAGCATATCGCATCCGATTAATAATTCGAATGGTAGGCCGATTGCGACCAAACATATAATATTAATTGTAACACCTTTGCTTTCTATTTCCAATGACACTTGTTTTCTCACTGTATTATTTTGACGCCCAGTGGCATCTATTAAAATAACATTATTGACAGGTAAGGTAGGTATTATATTTTTACTTTGTTTCTGTATTCTCTCCAGTTCAGCGTCGTTAATAAGTGATACATTTGCACCAGTATCTATCATTATTCGTGTAGGAATTCCTTCAATTTGAGCGGTTATGTATAAAATTTCAGTATGCTGGTTGATTCTACTTGTCACCGTTTCCTCCAACAGTTCTTCTCGAAGATTTTTCAAATAATAATTGTAAATAATAGTAAGATTTTGACTATCCGTCCTTAAACTTTGGTTGTTGTTATACTTCAAAATTCTTTTATTTTCCATAATTAGTTTTTCATAATTAGTTGGTAGTAATTTGTTATTACTATGTTTTTGAATTTGGTGGTTTTTGTACTTCAAAATTCTTTTACTTTCCATAATTAGTTGGTAGTAATTTGTTATTACTATGTTTTTGAATTTGGTGGTTTTTGTACTTCAAAATTCTTTTATTTTCCATAATTAGTTTTTCATAATTTGTTGGTAGTAATTTTTTATTACTATATTTTTGAATTTGGTGATTTTTTACTTCAAAATTCTTTTATTTTCCATAATTAGTTTTTCATAATTAGTTGGTAGTAATTTTTTATTACTATATTTTTGAATTTGGTGGTTTTTTACTTCAAAATTCTTTTATTTTCTATAATTAGTTTTTCATAATTAGTTGGTAGTAATTTGTTATTACTATATTTTTGAATTTGGTGGTTATTGTACCCAGTAGTTAGTAGCAGTAAGGGGTCGCGAGGGTTTATTACTGCCTCAGTCCGTTTAAATTAAGGCTATCATGATTATTTTCCGGGCATGACTGTTGATTTGCCTGGAATGGTGTGCTGGTTCCTGGTTGTTCAACCTCTCGGTTGTCTAATTGTTCACTTCCCCTTGATTCTCGGAAGTCCTCCTGGCTTCTACTTCTTACTCGGTTATAATGGTGATTCATCCCTCTGGGATTTCCTCTTTGATCATAACTGTTATTAAAACTGTTCCTCCGAGGTTGATGGTATCTCCAGTAATCCCCTTCTTCTGCACTAACATAATTTATTCTTGGTCTGTACGGACGATTATTAGTATAATTACCCTGGTTATTATTATTGGTATTAATTCCTGAGTTATTTCTAAAATTATTATAATTTTAGTTTGTTCGGTAGTTATTATAGTTATTATTATTTCTATTACCCGGATGGTAATTTTGATTGGGCCTGTTGTTATTATTATGGTTAATTGGGTTTCGATTGAAGTTTGCTTGTTGGTTATAATTTGGATTAAAATTTTGGTTGGAACTACCATCGTTGCCATTAAAATTATAACTATTCCGGTTATTTATGTTATTATAGTGATTAGGATTCATACCATGGTTATTATTTCTTGAACCGCACTGATCAGTTCGTTGTCTGCTTCTTTTGTAGTAACCCTCGTGTTCATAATTTTCTAATAAGTCAGCCATTGCGTGGACCGTTTTAACCTGGCTTCCCAGGCGTGCTCTGGCAATTCCTGTGTCATAATGGTATGCCATTTTAGTTACTAGGGATTCTTCTGGTATTCTTGGCTCTAGGTGTCTCGCCAAACACACCTTTCCTCAGAAGTAAATAGTTGGAGATGTACCTCTATTTCCATCATATCTTCCCTGACAAATGTTGTCCCTTATAATATTTTGTATAGCTTCGGATCAATATTTTTCCTTAAAAAGTTTTTTAAATTGAGCGTAGTCCACTATCTCATTCCTGGTTGCTGTCCACCAGTTGTCCGTAATCTCCCTAAAATGCTCATCCAACATCTCTCTAATCGAGCTCCAGATAGTTATTCGATGTTTACTAAAATGTTCCTCAATTCTGGCCAGGAATTCCATGGGGTTTTTCCGATAATTTTTGAAATTAATCCCTTCTCTGATTTCATTTGTGGAAACATGAGTAGTATTATTTGGTCTGGTTCTAATTAACTCAATTTCTTATTGATTTTGTCGTACTTGACCAGTTAAATTATTCACCGTAGTTTTAATATTGTCACACCTTTCTCCGGTTTGTTTCTGTAAATTTACTAAATTTTCTTGTTCCTTTTGTATTCCTTCTATTTGAATACGACTATTTTCTTGGACCTGGTCTATTCTGGTATTTATCATTGCTTTATTTTGTGTAATGGATTCGTTAGCTTTTCTCAATCTCTCATTAGTGTCGGCTATTTCTTGCTTCCTTTCCTCATCAATTTTGTCCATCTTCTGGTTAATTGTATCATTGACCTGTTCAATTCTACCATTAATTCTTCTTAAATTTTCTTCATTGATTTGCATGAATTCTTCCTTCATTTGGTTATTATTGTCACTTATAGTTTGCCTTAAGGTTTCGTTGGTACTTTCTTTGATACTATCAATTTTTTCATTTATCCGTTTTAAACTCTCATTAGTGGTTTCGTTTTGTTTCCTAAAATTTTCGTTAGTTTCTTCTTTGTTTTGGTCAAATCTCTCCTCCATCTGTTTTATTAAATTTTCACTCATTTTCTCGTTTTGTACCCTTGAGTTCTCGTTAATCTCTTCCTTCATACCGTCTATTTTCTCATTTGTTCGTCTGTTATCTTCCTTGATACTATCAATTTTTTCATTTGTTTGTCTGTTATCTTCCTTGATGCTATCAAATTTTTCCTCCATTTGTTTTAATAAGATTTGACTCAAAATTTCATTTTGTTTCTTTGAGTTTTCAGTGAATTCTTCCTTCTGCTTCTTAGAGTCTTCTTTATTTAATTCCCATAGTTGTTGTAAATCCAGGCCTCCTCTGGCTTCCTCTCTTACTACCGTTTCCACATCCTCCACCGATGTCACTTCTTTCTCTTCCATCCTGACTTCTTTCTCTGCCTCCTTCGTCCGTTTCAATGATGTAGCCCTCTTACGCATCTTTATTATTTCTTGGAACTTATAGCAGTCGCCAGCTAAAAATTAGGAAATTAATTTGCTTGTTTCAATTTCTTCACCTAATATTCCCTAATTTCAGCCTCACTAGTTAGTGCGCCAATTTATAATACGACTCGTGTACCCGTAGTATCTTAATGGTATAATGATTTGCCCGTTTTATTCCTTGTATATGTTAATTTGTAATAACTAGTTGTAAATAGTGTATCAGCTGATCGTGGAATATTTATGTTGTGTGTTTACGAATGTGATTTAAATATATAGGTAAAAGAATCGAATTATTCTGCCTTGGTTGCTGAATCAGAATTATAATTATTCCAGTTCAGTAGTTAGAACTCCAAAATCAATTCAAAAAATAGCGGTCGAGTCATCCCAAAATTTTCAAGTCACCTTCAATATTAGGCTTTAACCTATTATTTGAGGTTAATCTTGGTTTTGCAATTTGCGTACTTCCAATGACTCCCCGAATTCTTCTTATCCTGGTTAATTATAAAATAACTGCTGATAATATATTTCGTTCCTGAAATAATAACGCATGGATATGATTTAATAACATAATGGTTTAATCTCTGTAACATAAATTCAAATTATTGGAAAATTCCATTCGATACATACGGTTGTCACAATCGATATTTATCTCAGGATTTAATAATTAAATAATTTTAATATATTTCGTGGGAATTCTTGTGGCTGCTACGAAAAGTTCCTTTACATGATAATTAATAGTATAGGGTACCTTTACAAACAATATTACTTATAATCTAAAAAATTACAAAAATTATATATTAAGTAACACACAAAGTTGACGAGATTCAATGCTTCGTAAAAAGCATGTAGGTTAGAGTGATGTCAACATCATGGCTACTATATTGTCCGTCTCAGAAAATAATGAAGTTTATTAATGTGTCCAAATAAATGTTTCCTTGTAATCACTGTTCGCTTACATATTGAATTTGTTTTCACTTAAAATGTTTACTAATGATTAGTGTTAGTGTAAATTGTTATATTGTCTAGTGGTTGTTCCTTGTTGGATAAAATTATTGTCAAATTATACTTTACACATCTAGACGATATTGCTGAAGGGTTCCTGGTTTATTCTAGATAATTTCTTGCTTGTGTGTGTTACTTGTTCGTGAAAATTGTAGTGGAGGGATTATTATCTTCGATGATGGTCATTCAGATCTTCTTTCACAAACGGGTTATCTATTTTTATATTTTTATTTTTTACATCTAGACACGCACTATTCAACTGTTTTCCATCACAATTAACAATTAAGTGTTATTTCTTCTTTTTTAGTCACCGAACTCATACAAACTTCTTAAATTTTGATTGGCCATTTATGTACAGGTTAAGTGTTATAGGATCAACACCCATTAATTACTTTACATTTTTCTAAATTACCTTTAACAGATAATTTTATTATTATACTCTAATGATACATGCAATGTTTACATGATGATTAATTATATAATTATAAACAATTTGATACTAAACATGCCTCAGTTTATAACTGTAAAACCTTATTAATTTGAATTTCTATGATATGTGGTGGAACAATTTGTTATGGTTGATTGTAATTTCTACTTTGACTACCAGAGATAAATATATTTACATAAATTAACCGGTGACATAAAATCTTATAACGTACAACAAAACTCTTAATAATAATAATTGTTTTTGACAACTTTAATTATTTCATACTTTTAAACTATTGTCTGTATGATAATACTAAAACACTTTTTATAAATAATAAATAGCACACTGTTTAACTATAGTTTGTGCCACTATTTATTATTACATCACTCATATCACTGTAAAGGTTTGTGTCCCTTTTCTATCCTTATTATAGGCCTATATGATTTTAATTAATACAATTTTTATTTCGTGAATAGGTACTCTTTATTAGGTTTAGTTGTGTTTCAGGGTAATTTGATTATTTAGGCCTACTAGGTTTATTTATTTAATTTTGTCTGTTTACTGCCCTATTCTACTGGGTTATTTCTGGGTTTCTTGATAATATTAAATAAGCCAAACCAACTAGATTTCCTTTAAATTGCTATCAATTATTATTTCTTGTTTCCTCTCTGGATCGGATTTCACTATTATTTACTATTCTTTTGTAACATTTTGTTTCGTTACAAATTGCCTCCCTTCAGAAGTAATTATTTCTGAACACTTCATTAGGTGTGAGGACATAATTACTTATGTTATTTTTCCTTTTCTTCCTCATGATATTTTTTCATGGATTGTTGATTATAATCTTCTGAATTGCTACTATTGGGCTAGTATATGGTGATTGGCTATGTTCAATTATATCATTTAACAACATTTTATTAATTTCAGCTCTAACCGCCTCCTTCAATGAATATGGTATAGGATAGGATTTTCTGTGGAATTCTGCTGGTTCTTTAAACTGTATTCTACACTGATAGTTTTTTACTTTTCCTGGTTTTTCTGAAAATACATGTTTACACTTCTTATATATTATAATGAGATCTTCTACTTGTTTTACTGTCAAATTATTTGTGCCTTGGTGTCTAAACTCTCTTATCTCCTGTAATTTACTGTTCCACAGGTCTTCATTTGTCATATTATAGATTATTTTTCTGCATTGGGTGTCATTCTTTAAAAAATTTAATTCCCTAACTTGGTGATGGGTACGGTTCAGAGGGGCACCATCGCTTCCTATTAACTCTGCCGTCCACATAACACCTTCTGAGTTCAAGGACACCTTCTCCTTGCTCAGATCAATAATGGCTGAATATTTCCTCAGCATATCGCATCCGATTAATAATTCGAATGGTAGGCCGATTGCGACCAAACATATAATATTAATTGTAACACCTTTGCTTTCTATTTCCAATGACACTTGTTTTCTCACTGTATTATTTTGACGCCCAGTGGCATCTATTAAAATAACATTATTGACAGGTAAGGTAGGTATTATATTTTTTCTTTGTTTCTGTATTCTCTCCAGTTCAGCGTCGTTAATAAGTGATACATTTGCACCAGTATCTATCATTATTCGTGTAGGAATTCCTTCAATTTGAGCGGTTATGTATAAAATTTCAGTATGCTGGTTGATTCTACTTGTCACCGTTTCCTCCAACAGTTCTTCTCGAAGATTTTTCAAATAATAATTGTAAATAATAGTAAGATTTTGACTATCCGTCCTTAAACTTTGGTTGTTGTTATACTTCAAAATTCTTTTATTTTCCATAATTAGTTTTTCATAATTAGTTGGTAGTAATTTGTTATTACTATGTTTTTGAATTTGGTGGTTTTTGTACTTCAAAATTCTTTTACTTTCCATAATTAGTTTTTCATAATTAGTTGGTAGTAATTTGCTATTACTATGTTTTTGAATTTGGTGGTTTTTGTACTCCAAAATTCTTTTATTTTCCATAATTAGTTTTTCATAATTAGTTGGTAGTAATTTGTTATTACTATATTTTTGAATTTGGTGATTTTTTACTTCAAAATTCTTTTATTTTCCATAATTAGTTTTTCATAATTAGTTGGTAGTAATTTGTTATTACTATATTTTTGAATTTGGTGGTTTTCTACTTCAAAATTCTTTTATTTTCCATAATTAGTTTTTCATAATTAGTTGGTAGTAATTTGTTATTACTATATTTTTGAATTTGATGGTTATTGTACCCAGTAGTTAGTAGCAGTAAGGTGTCGCGAGGGTTTATTACTGCCTCACTACGTTTAAATTAAAGCTATCATGATTATTTTCCGGGCATGACTGTTGATTTGCCTGGAATGGTGTGCTGGTTCCTGGTTGTTCAACCTCTCGGTTGTCTAATTGTTCACTTCCCCTTGATTCTCGGAATTCCTCCTGGCTTCTACTTCTTACTCGGTTATAATGGTGATTCATCCCTCTGGGATTTCCTCTTTGATCATAACTGTTATTAAAACTGTTCCTCCGAGGTTGATGGTATCTCCAGTAATCCCCTTCTTCTGCACTAACATAATTTATTCTTGGTCTGTACGGACGATTATTATTATAATTACCCTGGTTATTATTATTGGTATTAATTCCTGAGTTATTTCTAAAATTATTATAATTTTGGTTTGTTCGGTAGTTATTATAGTTATTATTATTTCTATTACCCGGATGGTAATTTTGATTGGGCCTGTTGTTATTATTATGGTTAATTGGGTTTCGATTAAAGTTTGCTTGTTGGTTATTATTTGGATTAAAATTTTGATTGGAACTACCATCGTTGCCATTAAAATTATAACTATTCCGGTTATTTATGTTATTATAGTGATTAGGATTCATACCATGGTTATTATTTCTTGAACCGCACTGATCAGTTCGTTGTCTGCTTCTTTTGTAGTAACCCTCGTGTTCATAATTTTCTAATAAGTCAGCCATTGCGTGGACCGTTTTAACCTGGCTTCCCAGGCGTGCTCTGGCAATTCCTGTGTCATAATGGTATGCCATTTTAGTTACTAGGGATTCTTCTGGTATTCTTGGCTCTAGGTGTCTCGCCAAACACACCTTTCCTCAGAAGTAAATAGTTGGAGATGTACCTCTGTTTCCATCATATCTTCCCTGACAAATGTTGTCCCTTATAATATTTTGTATAGCTTCGGACCAATATTTTTCCTTAAAAAGTTTTTTAAATTGAGCGTAGTCCACTATCTCATTCCTGGTTGCTGTCCACCAGTTGTCCGTAATCTCCCTAAAACGCTCATCCAACATCTCTCTAATCGAGCTCCAGATAGTTATTCGATGTTTATTAAAATGTTCCTCAATTCTGGCCAGGAATTCCATGGGGTTTCTCCGATAATTTTTGAAATTAATCCCTTCTCTGGTTTCATTTGTGGAAACATGAGTAATATTATTTGGTCTGGTTCTAATTAAATCAATTTCTTATTGATTTTGGCGTACTTGACCAGTTAAATTATTCACCGTAGTGTTAATATTGTCACACCTTTCTCCGGTTTGTTTCTGTAAATTTACTAAATTTTCTTGTTCCTTTTGTATTCCTTCTATTTGAATACGACTATTTTCTTGGACCTGGTCTATTCTGGTATTTATCATTGCTTTATTTTGTGTAATGGTTTCGTTAGCTTTTCTCAATCTCTCATTAGTGTCGGCTATTTCTTGCTTCCTTTCCTCATCGATTTTGTCCATCTTCTGGTTAATTGTATCATTGACCTGTTCAATTCTACCATTAATTCTTCTTAAATTTTCTTCATTGATTTGCCTGAATTCTTCCTTCATTTGGTTATTATTGTCACTTATAGTTTGCCTTAAGGTTTCGTTGGTACTTTCTTTGATACTATCAATTTTTTCATTTATCCGTTTTAAACTCACATTAGTGGTTTCGTTTTGTTTCCTAAAATTTTCGTTAGTTTCTTCTTTGTTTTGGTCAAATCTCTCCTCCATCTGTTTTATTAAATTTTCACTCATTTTCTCGTTTTGTACCCTTGAGTTCTCGTTAATCTCTTCCTTCATACCGTCTATTTTCTCATTTGTTCGTCTGTTATCTTCCTTGATACTATCAATTTTTTCATTTGTTTGTCTGTTATCTTCCTAGATAATATCAATTTTTTCATTTGCTTGTCTGTTATCTTCCTTGATACTATCAATTTTTTCATTTGTTTGTCTGTTATCTTCCTTGATGCTATCAAATTTTTCCTCCATTTGTTTTAATAAGTTTTGACTCAAAATTTCATTTTGTTTCTTTGAGTTTTCAGTGAATTCTTCCTTCTGCTTCTTAGAGTCTTCTTTAATTAATTCCCATAGTTGTTGTAAATCCAGGCCTCCTCTGGCTTCCTCTCTTACTACCGTTTCCACATCCTCCACCGATGCCACTTCTTTCTCTTCCATCCTGACTTCTTTCTCTGCTTCCTTCGTCCGTTCAATGATGTAGCCCTCTTACGCATCTTTATTATTTCTTGGAACTTATAGCAGTCGCCAGCTAAAAATTAGGAAATTAATTTGCTTGTTTCAATTTCTTCACCTAATATTCCCTAATTTCAGCCTCACTAGTTGGTGCGCCAATTTATAATACGACTCGTGTACCCGTAGTATCTTAATGGTATAATGATTTGCCCGTTTTATTCCTTGTATATGTTAATTTGTAATAACTAGTTGTAAATAGTGTATCAGCTGATCGTGGAATATTTATGTTGCGTGTTTACGAATGTGATTTAAATATATAAGTAAAAGAATCGAATTATTCTGCCTTGGTTGCTGAATCAGAATTATAATTATTCCAGTTCAGTAGTTAGAACTCCAAAATCAATTCAAAAAATAGCGGTCGAGTCATCCCAAAATTTTCAAGTCACCTTCGATATTAGGCTTTAACCTATTATTTGAGGTTAATCTTGGTTTTGCAATTTGCGTACTTCCAATGACTCCCCGAATTCTTCTTATCCTGGTTAATTATAAAATAACTGCTGATAATATATTTCGTTCCTGAAATAATAACGCATGGATATGATTTTATAACATAATGGTTTAATCTCTGTAACATAAATTCAAATTATTGGAAAATTCCATTCGATACATACGGTTGTCACAATCGATATTTATCTCAGGATTTAATAATTAAATAATTTTAATATATTTCGTGGGAATTCTTGTGGCTGCTACGAAAAGTTCCTTTACATGATAATTAATAGTATAGGGTACCTTTACAAACAATATTACTTATAATCTAAAAAATTACAAAAATTATATATTAAGTAACACACAAAGTTGACGAGATTCAATGCTTCGTAAAAAGCATGTAGGTTAGAGTGATGTCAACATCATGGCTACTATATTGTCCGTCTCAGAAAACAATGAAGTTTATTAATGTGTCCAAATAAATGTTTCCTTGTAATCACTGTTCGCTTACATATTGAATTTGTTTTCACTTAAAATGTTTACTAATGATTAGTGTTAGTGTAAATTGTTATATTGTCTAGTGGTTGTTCCTTGTTGGATAAAATTATTGTCAAATTATACTTTACACATCTAGACGATATTGCTGAAGGGTTCCTGGTTTATTCTAGATAATTTCTTGCTTGTGTGTGTTACTTGTTCGTGAAAATTGTAGTGGAGGGATTATTATCTTCGATGATGGTCATTCAGATCTTCTTTCACAAACGGGTTATCTATTTTTATATTTTTATTTTTTACATCTAGACACGCACTATTCAACTGTTTTCCATCACAATTAACAATTAAGTGTTATTTCTTCTTTTTTAGTCACCGAACTCATACAAACTTCTTAAATTTTGATTGGCCATTTATGTACAGGTTAAGTGTTATAGGATCAACACCCATTAATTACTTTACATTTTTCTAAATTACCTTTAACAGATAATTTTATTATTATACTCTAATGATACATGCAATGTTTACATGATGATTAATTATATAATTATAAACAATTTGATACTAAACATGCCTCAGTTTATAACTGTAAAACCTTATTAATTTGAATTTCTATGATATGTGGTGGAACAATTTGTTATGGTTGATTGTAATTTCTACTTTGACTACCTGAGATAAATATATTTACATAAATTAACTGGTGACATAAAATCTTATAACATACAACAGAACTCTTAATAATAATAATTGTTTTTGACAACTTTAATTATTTCATACTTTTAAACTATTGTCTGTATGATAATACTAAAACACTTTTTATAAATAATAAATAGCACACTGTTTAACTATAGTTTGTGCCACTATTTATTATTATATCACTCATATCACTGTAAAGGTTTGTGTCCCCTTTTCTATCCTTATTATAGGCCTATATGATTTTAATTAATACAATTTTTATTTCGTGAATAGGTACTCTTTATTAGGTTTAGTTGTGTTTCAGGGTAATTTGATTATTTAGGCCTACTAGGTTTATTTATTTAATTTTGTCTGTTTACTGCCCTATTCTACTGGGTTATTTCTGGGTTTCTTGATAATATTAAATAAGCCAAACCAACTAGGTTTCCTTTAAATTGCTATCAATTATTATTTCTTGTTTCCTCTCTGGATCGGATTTCACTATTATTTACTATTCTTTTTGTAACATTTTGTTTCGTTACAACGTGCGTTCGTATGTTATCATACCTCAGTCAGGGGTTGATGCATAGACTTATGCTAAACGTATCGTTGCAGTATATATATATTATAACGATTCATATTAGCGTCCTATCTGAGCGTTATATGAAAGTGTCTGACAGAGGGAGTATAGCAGCGTAAGCAAGAGAGAGAGCGTACAATCGCAGCCATCTCACTCTAACCTCGTCACAGCGACATCCGATACCGGTACGAACATGAAAAATTTCTCAATACAAATTATCAGTTCAACCTGTGATAACTTAAAAACTAATAAATATACGGCAATTCTGAAAACAGCATTGTATTCAGCAAGTGAAGCTTTATAAGTAGCCGCAATCTCAGTTAATATAATTAACAATTGAAGAAGTTACACGGAAGACGTGCGCCAAAAGGAATAACGAGATAATTATGTTACGTAGGAATTAGGTGTTTCCACACACACACACACAGATAAAGACCTAAGCAACAATATTCTGTGGTCAGATCTTTGAAAACACGTTTGCAAATACCTGTAATCAATCGATTTGCAAACACAGGAAGTACGATTTTAACTAGTAATTCTCTGCAGTTTCAAACCTGTCACGGGGTGTTTCGTCGACCTGTTCGAGATTGTCAAAACTGGAAAAACGCATGATTTATTTGAACAATCAATCAGCATCCAGTATTTAAAACTGACGCCAACTCAAAGCGAGGGGTAGCATCACTCTTCGTTCGGATCTTCAATGCGCTAGTCGTGTATAAATTACGTACAGAAATTTTTCAATCACGCAAAAGCGTAATTAAGTATCAAATTCGAGAAGTAGTCCACAGTGAAGATGAACTAGTGCCGTTCAATAACTCTCGCTGCGTAAAACAACCTTATTTAATTAAATTATTAATTAATTAATCATCAGCCGTGAAGGACCTGTGCGACAGAAGGCTACAGCATCTGTAATTGCCAGGGCATCTTCTACAGCATTGATCAACATCAATTCTTCTGTGCAAAACCATCAAAAGGAGGACCCCTACGGATTCCTATCTTCGGTCAACGCATCAAACAGTAAGAAATAGATTCATTGATCAATGGAATAAGCACTAAACAAATAATAAAAGCAATAAACAATTTTTAAAAGACACTAAGAATTTTACACTTTGTATTTTAATTATAAGATTAGCTCTAACATAGTATAGGAGTGTTGAATGGAAAGTGAGGTGTAGTATTGGACGTGCAAATTATTGCAGACCTGTTCTTTAGCACTGGTTTGGGAGATAGAAATCTCTTAATTAAACCAGATAAGAGCCATAGGTCGTTTGAACGTCTTAATCGTTACTTTTCACACTCACTCAGTAATTATAAGTGTTAGGGTAGAAATAAGTCCTACCATTAGCCTAATCAAGTTTAAAAATAATTGATTAAAACGTTAATTAAATAATCAAGCAAATATTAAAGTGTTATTTGTAACGATTCCCCTTGAAAACCACAATCACTGAACGAATCCTGAGAAAGAGGGTCTGCATGCGCTGAGCTAAGCTGAAACCGTGTCATTTGTATCTGGGATTTATTCTGGCGCCCAGGTAAAGTAATATCACGGGTAAGTAACATTTTATCTAACATACAAATATTAGATAATTGTGTTAGATAAAAGGGAGCGTGGTAATATATATATATATATATATATCCTGGAATCCTGGAAATATAAAAGGAATATCCTGGAGTCCAGCTAGACCGACATACTTATCTGTGTACGTTACTATTTGCTGACTATAAAATAATAATACAAGAGAGTGAAGATAAATTACACCTGGCAGTGCA
Source organism: Magicicada septendecula (assembly GCA_034769895.1). NCBI lineage: Eukaryota > Metazoa > Arthropoda > Insecta > Hemiptera > Cicadidae > Magicicada > Magicicada septendecula. Next base: position 89,203,848 of record CM068369.1, on the reverse strand, counting down.
CCGACTGAATCAAATATGTCCAGAATATAATCTTAAAATTTCCTTGCAAAAAACGAAAGTTATGGCTTTCCAAGGCAAGTATCCCGTTAGGTCGAAAATAACTGTCAACAATAAGCCAATCGAACTAGTATCAAATTTTACATACTTGGGCTGCGACACAAGATAAAATTAAGACAATGACATGGAAAATAAAATAAATAAGTTCCAGGCAATGTGTGGCACAATAAATAGAACATTAAATAACAAAACACGAAAAGACACAAGGATAAAATTGTATAAAACGATGGCTGTACCTGTACTTATGTATGGGAGTGATGTTGGATAAATACCAAAAAAGGAGACAGCAAAATACAGGCAGCAGAAATGAAATTTTTGAGACGGGTCAAAGGCTGTAGAAGGAGAGATTTAGTAAGAAATGAAGACCTGCGAAATGAACTAAATGTATAAGCAATAAATGAAAAAATAACTGAATATAAAGACATATCAAAACAGCACGTAAATAGAACGGGAAATGGGAGAATACCCAAAAAAATACTCAAGTATAACCCACGAGGGAAAAGAGGTATAGGAAAACCACGAAAACGGTGGTCGTAAGTTTGTGAGGACGGAACAGGCAAATCCCTAATCCTTGTAGTGCAGAAGAAGAAGAAGAAGGTATATAATTACAGTATAACTGTATCTTTCTGACTTATAACCAGTAACGTGGCGTCCATGTAACCGATGTTGCCGGCGGCAACAGTACAGGAAACAAAAGAAAATAATATTAATTATATCACAGAATAAATACTTTAGCTATTGAATAATTTGAAATCCGAACGATATTGATAGGGAAACTTGAAGAAAAGCATAGCATTGCTTTCGAACTACTGTGCATTTGCACCGTCTTGTGTTGCCGGCTCAGACATCGGCAATGATTTACTGCGTGTCGTCATAGACCCATAATAGTCGTCACTGTACAGACTGTCGGAGAGGAGACACATTCGTCCATCCAATATGTTGCCGTTGCCGCTGTATAAACCCGCAAAACGCTCAGTTAGCAGTTATGTTCATTTTCGGACCGACGTGCAGCAGTTATTACAAGTACGTACATATTTGTGTTTTGTTCTTTTAGTTGTGTTTCTGTGTTTGTCTTTTATTATTTGTGTCCTGATTTATTCTGTGTAAGTATAATGGAGTCAGATTCCGTTGAACCGGTACTCTTTTCTTCTGTGAGCGAATCTAGAAAATACTCTAAAAAAATATGTTGGCTCTAAAAAGAACACTCGGTACTAGAAAAAATTCGAATTAATTTTTAGGCTAAATTTTAGGCCTATCACAACCGGCAACAGCTGTTATGTACCCACGCCATGCCACTGCTTATAACCGTCTATCTCCTTTACCTAAGGCATGCTCCTCTTGCTTTTGGTAAGAGTTAATAACCATACGTTTACGTTAAAACTGTACCGACACAAAGCTGAATCATCGATTCAGAAATATCTGAAAGCTGGGGGGGGGGGGCAGCTTTCTTTTATCTGTCGGAGACCATATATTCATTGTAGAATAAATAGTTTATAGTAATTTTAATCGTCTCTTTTATTTGTAGTGAGTAGTAATTAATCAAAGCTTGCGTTCTGGAGTTTTAGAGGGTATTTCGGAGTCTAAAAATAAACGTTAAAAGTAAACAAATTATCATTTTTAAGACTGAAGGAAAAGCTGTATAGAATATAGCCAGGAACATCAAATTGTTAAAACACAGGTTTATGACCGAGACCGTGTCTTATGGTTGTGGTTTAATGTGGCGGCAAAGTAGTATTTTTGTATAGGTTTTTATTAGCCTATGTAGGCCTGTAAAAGACTGGACATCATGTTTACTCCTAATAAATCCACAGTTAACAGTCCATCTACTGTCCGTGAGACTAGACTGAGACGACAAAGAGGAAACGTGGTTCAAAACATGTCTATTCGAACGCAGCATTCTAACCATTCACGATGAAAATGCAGAAGTGCATTATTGTGCGCTAGCGTCGTGTTCAGGGCCGTGCCGTCCATAAGTGCAAACCGTGCGGCGCACAACGGCACCGAGTCAAAAGGGCGCCGTGGGCCGGGGACATAAATTTAATTTTTCAATATATCTATGGCGATGGTGAAATTCTAGTACTCATCAAAACAACCAAGCGTCACCCGGTCACGACATCCAGAGGTCGCATTATACTAATAATTCCAGTTGCAGTAGCTACAGCAGAGAGATCATTTTCAAAACTGAAAATAATTAAAAATTACCTAAGACCCACTATGGGTCAAGAGAGATTGGCAAATCTTGCGATTATTTCTATTGAGAGTGATATTTTACAAAAACTAGATATAGATCTACTTATAAATCAGTTTGCTAAAAACAAAACCCAAAAGTTCAATTTCTACAATTGAACTCTTGTCAAATGTTGAAATTATATTGTTTAGAATAGTTTCAGTTTATTTTTGCTTATTATAGGCCCTCTGTTGTATTTTTTGTTAATGTGATCGAACACAGGTTGTTAAAATAGATTTAAGATGTTTTTCTACGATAAATAATTCAAATAAAATTTTATCTCCATAACATATGTTTCTTTAGCTATATATTTTTGAAATATTTAACATAAAATAATTTGTTTCTAAAAGATATGATCTGTTAAGTAGTGTTAAGCATTATATTACGTATTGTTATTACTTAATAAATCAATAAATGTGTTTAGTACATTTCACTTGTAATTTTATTTTATTTTATTATATGAATATAATTCTTTAAAAAAATGTGTTTGAGAGTAGCCTTTCACAGAGCCAAAAAATGTTTAAACATTAAAAAATTAAATGGTAAAACATTTAGTTCAAATGTTAACAGAAACATAAGCCATTTTTCCCTAATGTCGCCACTCCATAAAGGCGCTCATTAGATATTTTCACGACGGCGCCGATTAGGCTTGGCGCGGGCCTGGTCGTGTTTTACAAATTCAGACAATACACGGAAGAAGTACACTCCAATGATCGACTACGTGTTACATCAGTGGAGTATAATTTGCTGCGTAGTAAATTCACAATCCAGAGTACGCTTCAAAAATAAATTGACGAACTGGTTTGTGCAAATACGCGACGATGAAATATCGGTTCTCTCCTGTCATAACCAGTATTGTAATATTATGGATCAACGTTACTGATCCCGGGTCACAAATATCTTTGTCGCTCAGCACGTCGCCTTGACTTGCTGAAGGAGAACATCTGTTTTACACGTGTCCTTCGAGTCTTCTGTTAACCATACTGAATCATTATCTTATATTACGACCTTAGAGACTGTACAGGTAGAAACTTTTGCACGCGCAAAGAAATGAAGTCGGAACCTACAGTAGAGCACTGATTATTCGAACGAACCTCTCGGGACGAGGGTCCGTTCGGATAATCGATATTTTGGATAATAGATTGTACAGGGTCCGTCACGGGAATCGCATGGTTTTCAAATAAGATATACTTAGTCAGTTTGGCTTAAAAAATATTTTTATTTATGACAATACATAGTGTATGTTGGGAATTTCATTGTTCATTTATGTTTTGAAGATCACGCCGCTCAGATGTTGGCCATTTATGATTATGCATGATTGTAGCCGGTCCCGAAAACTCCGAGTAGCGTTAATTAACATCTGACGTGGAATACGAACGATTTCCTCCTGGATTGTTGTCTTCAGATCTTCAAGGCAGCGTGGCTGGTTAACGTATACTCAGGACTTGAGATATCCCCACAAAAAGAAGTCACAAGCTTAGATCAGGGGAGTGAGGAGGCCAGCGAAGATTGCCATATCTGGACATAAGGTGGCCTGGAAACTGATCCCGTAAGACAGCCATTGAATTACGAGCTGTGTGTGTGCAGTTGCACCATCCTGTTGAAACCATACTTTCCTCATTGCCCATCTGCGACGTCGAAGTTCTGGGAAGAAGAAGGTTTGGAGCATCGTAATGTAGCGCTCTGAATTAACAGTCACAGTAATATTGTTTTCCTCAAAAAAGTACGGGCCAATAATGCCCTTCTCCCCAACTGCACACCATACTGTTACTTTCGGGCTGTGAAGAGGGGACTCATGTAACATCTGAGGATTTTCATTACACCAATATCTACAGTTTTGTTTGTTAACGAACCCATTTAAATGAAAATGGGCTTCATCACTCATGAAAAAAATCATGTTTTCATTATTGACCATGTTTCAAGCATGGTTTCACAAAAGACACGACGCTATTCATAATCACCTACACTAAGTTGCTGACATACCTGAATTTTGTATGGGTGATAATGAAGATCTTTGTGCAGAATCCTTCGCACTGTTGACTCGTTAATCCCTAAACTCGCAGCACGCTTGCGAACCGACCGTTTAGGGCTCTGTATCGCAGACGTCCTAACTCGCTCGATGTTTTCGGGCTGTGTTGACAGGGCCAGGTGGTTTTTTCTTCATTACGAAGCCAGTTGTGTTGAAGTTTTCAAACCATCTCAAAATGGTGTTGCGGTCTGGAACAGGTCGGCGGACCGGAATATTAAAATGGGTGCGAAAGTCACGTTGTGTCTGCGTCACTGACTCATTGTTTACGAAAAACCGCCGGAGAGCGAACGTACGATGCTCCACGTTCCACGACATGGCGGCAACTAAACTTCCCACTCTAACGAACAAATCAAGGCCAACCCACACTCACTGATGCCAACCGCTCGGCCGTACTACCCAATACAAAAACATGCGGTTCCCGTGACGGACCCTGTATATAGAAAACATTAATTATCTTTACAAAAACAAAGGTTTTTGTTACAAAATCATTTCTAACATACTGTTATATAATTACAGCAACCTGTAAACTGTACTGTAATGTATTACTAAGGCTAAAATTCATTCAATTAAAACTGAGTATAATTAATAAAAACCAAAAATTAATTTAAACAATACTAGAGTTTAATAACAAACACTGTGCATTACTATAAATTGAATTAATAATTAAAAAACAAAACATTTACACTTTTTTGAAGAATTGTTCTATCACTCTCTGCTTCAAACTGATACCTCGTTTTCTCGCTGCTACATACTGAATTCGCTTAAGATTCATAAGCTGAATATCTCTTCTTCGGTTTCGACCCACTTTAGAACAGTCTCAGTCTCGATTCTTTGTTTATCGATTGTAAGGCTGTACAGCTACAGCGTTTATTTACTTACTGTACAGTACTGTAATAATTTACAGTATACAATTTTTTATGTTCAATAAATATTCAATACCCCTACACATGTCCAACACATTACTGCACATTACAGTACATAATTGTACTTTTTATTGAGTTCAGATAATAGATCGTTCGGTTAATGGATGTTAGGATAATCGATGCTCTACTGTATTAATCTACCTTTCTCTTTCTCTCCCAGACACTCTCTCCCTTACAGGGTCGTCTGTGTCATATTTTCTCTAGTCTAATATCTCTGTGGTTTGAACAGTCGCTTTTCACAGGTAAACTATCAGTTTCTTGACTTTAATTCGAAAAAATGAGAAGATTTTATTAACTATTTTACAAAAAAATAATGTACTTTAAGACAAAATGTAAGTTATTTTAAAACATTTTGGGCATAACATCCATAAATTAAAATCCGAAGGAGTAATAAAACCGGGTTTTTCAAAATACCATCACAATGACTCATTTTCACAAGATCCTTGAAGAATTAAAGTAATGGCATGAGATTTATTACCTTTAAATTGAGTAACAATTAACCAAGTTGGAATATTTTGAAATCTGCGCTTTTCTATATATATTTTTTAACCCTTATATTACACGTTGATTTGCTCAAAAACTTTGAGGTGCAATGAATTCAGAAAATATATTTATAAAATTATATGGGAGGGTTGTCGAATTTGTCATTTTTTTAGGAATGTTGGGGGGGGATCAACCTTTAAGTTAGTTTCACCCCCCTCCCAGGAGCAGCTGCTAGTTACGCCACTGAGTATAATAACAAAAAACTAATAAAGGCTCTTTAAAAATTACTTCGTAAAAATTGGTTGTCTTGTCTTGCATCTCTAGATAGTTGCATATTGCTGAAATCTTCTTACGAAAACTACTGTTTCTCGGTGTTGCAATTTTTGTGAATGTTTGAAGCTTAGAAACGATGAAAAAATTATCTTTAAAATACGAATGGCCCAAAAGCACAGTTAAATTTCTAGGTAAATTGAAAATGAGAGCTTGTCTGCTGACAACGAAGAACAGAATCGATGAAAAGGTAAAACAGGTTTATAATTACGTAAGCGTTAATTATGCGAACCAACAGGGAAGATCATGTTAATTATACTTTATCCTAAATATTATCTTTTCTGGCTAATGTATTTGTCATCCTGGTGAGGTCCAGTGCTTCGCGTATTCTTCCTGAATATTGACATGAGGACTCTACTGATTATGTTGGTTTAGATCACTGTTTAATAACATTAGTCAGTCTGTAAACTTGGTTTCCCGTAAATCAGTGATATTACGACGAAAGGAAACAAAACTGCCTGTGTGATTATATAAACATAGATTCAATTATCGTTGGCTAATGTTAACAAACAGTATCTTGATCCTAACAGCGCGAGTGATAATCAGAAATTTGCCTCTTAAGTAGTATTCTCTTCTTCCTTCCAACAGACAAAATTAAACATGTCTTTCAAATGACAATACAATATTGCAAGTCATCAGTTGTTTTCGTTTGACCGAAGGTCAGGTCGAACAGTTTGTATGAATTAGTTATTTGTTGACGTAGTCTAATTTAACTTATTCTTGCACCACCACTTTTAAATAGTTTTGTAGTACAACTTTAGTAAATATTTTTAAAGCTGTAGAATCGCTAAATTTGTTTCATCAAAAAACTAAAAATGTTTCGTAAATATTTTCGATAAAACAAATTCAGATATAGTTTAGAATTAAACATTTAAATCCAATTATACTTGTTTATTTTAATGTATAGTAGTGTTAAAACTATTGCTACTGAAAAGGTCTTCTGAAATTTACTGAAATGAAATGAAATTTTCTCCATAGAGGAACGTTACTTGTTTTCTCGTTAGGAACAATTCTAGAATAAGCACATAATACATTATAAAAGTATAGTGAATGACATTTAAAATTTAAATAATATTTAAAGTCTTCTCCTGATCAGGATTATGTCTCGCTATTATTCTGTTGACTGTATGAATTATGATTTTAAAACAAGTTTGCTTTTATTCAGTCTTAAATAGAGTTAATGCCCGTTCGTTATCCACTAATTCCGATGATACATGAAGTGGTCGTAGAACATTAAATTATTTGTATATCTGATTCCATCACCGACGCACACTGGGACAACGGACAGTAAATCACCCACACTACGAATGCATTCCTAAAATGAATATTTCCTCATAAACACGTAATTATATTTTTAAAAACACAAAAATATCATATTAAATCTTCATTTTCTTCAATAAAAGCATAAAATTCTGTACAGCAATATTTAAATACAAAATATATTTAACATTTATATTTACTTTACCTCAAGATTTATTTTTCCCTTATTGACGTAGAATACGTCTTACCTTTCAGGCCGGCAATAGGCACCCCAACCAGAAAATCGAGTGTTACGTTTTCACGTCACGTTTGAAATTAAAATATTATCTAAACGACAAAAGATTCACTCTTATATGAGGTACCATTCGACAGTTAAAGGAACAAAGATAATAAGTAGCACAATATAAGTGGGCTATTGCATCATTCAGCGCTGGCTGAGCGGGGGGAGAAATAGAAATGTTTTGCGCCGCTCGGCGCGCACTAAAATTAGTATTTCTACGGTTTCCGATGCGATTGAGTGAGGTGTCGTTAAAATTGTCTCATCGAGTACTATCTACATAGTGTACCGTAATAGCGGTGATATTATTAAGAGGTTTGAATAATCGTAATTCAAGTTGTAAAAATCGTGTGTTCGGACAAAATGTCGCGGTATATGGATGCTAAACGTGCTCAAAAGTATTGTGCCGGTTTGCTTGAGAACCGGGATTTGTATAAAATAGAATCATTAATGGGATCGCGAATTATCATTATGTGAAGACGGACTGTATTGCCATGTTTCCGGCAGTTAAGGCATGCCGGCGCTATCTAGCGGGGCGACAATTAAGTTGCGGGTCCGGTGCACGTTGAGTCTGTTAGTCGCCAGCCTGCTACAGTAACGAAAACAAGTCTCTCCCCGGCAGCAGAGCTTTTATAATTGTGGTTTTCTCCTCTTTCATGGCTAAGTAATCGCCCATAGACCTTCCGGGTTCCCGAGGTTCTGCTGCTGCTGACGGAGACACCACTGTAAGCCATAACCATGTGACCATCTGGACCAAAATGAGGTGATATTTAAAATTTTTTTATTCGCACCTGGCCTCGGCAGGTAACATTATGTTCTGCGCATTTAACATACACTTTGATTGATTTTTACACCGTTAGACTGTTTAATCGGGTTTATGCCGGCTGGACAGTTTTAATGTAACCTGGGTTTATACGCTGTCCAGGCAGTGAAGGCGGCTAGAGGATTAGGAGACCCTCACTCACACACACACACACACTGACAGGCCGCCTAACAATAGACAGGGACAGGCCTTTTAACCTGCGCTGCTGTCTTTTTAGTTACAGTCTACTACAATAAATTAAATTTTATTGTCGTGCTTAAACTTTTAATTTTTATTGTTCCATTGAATTCAGACTGTAATTTCATTTAAAATAAGTCCAAACACGAAGTTTTTATGGCTATATTCAAATGTTTTATATTTATTTGTTTATTTTGAACTATTGTTATTGTTAAACTTTAGAACACCATCTAAGCGACTATTATTAAAAATGATGATTATTAAAAACTAAGTTACTGATCATCTTATTTATTTTTCAACTATTTTTCTGTGACACTCCCTTTAATATGTAATATTTTCACAAATTAATTTTTGATTTTACAACTTGACCTCGAAATTACGAGAATCTTGAAATTCCTGGCGTCGGCCTTTTTTTTTTTAACTGTTCCGATTCACCGATTGTGATACTCGATAAAGAGCAGATTGACGACCCACCTCTTTATTGTTAAATACTGAAAAAATTAATCAACATATTTAACAGATTTTAATATATAGATATAAAGATTATTTTCAAACCTCATATTTTTATTTCAAATAAACAATATATGAAATAATAGTTGTTATACGTAATCGAAATAATTGTTTGTCTTTTTACTAGCACGAACTTTTAAAAATGTTATTTATTATAAAAATATTATATATTATTGTTTTACAGACACATAAAATGAAATGTGATATGTACGTATGTAAATATATTAAAAATTTACTGTCCATGTTATTAAACTTTAACTATAACTTGAGAGGACGAGGTAGCGCGTCAGGAATTAAATGTGTATTATTGTATCAAGTAATTTGGAAAATAATTAACGGTATTACAGATTTCAGTAACATGCAAGAGAGACGTCCCTTCCTTACTTGGTTTACACTTGGTCGCTATAGTCATTTTTCCAGATAGAGATGGTGATTCGCCCTCAAACCAACAAACAGTAGAGGTCATTGCTCGTGTACCGGGTACCCCGAGTGAGTCACTGATTACCCGCTGATTAGTCGTTAAATAGCTTGCACGGGGTAGTGAGGCCAGCCAGTCTTGTCAGAGAGCAGATCTGTCGCATATATTGTGAGTGAATCAGTTCATTTGTGGTTAGTATATAGTTGATTTGTGATTATGAGTTCTTGTAAAAAACGCCAAGTTTTACATACTCAATGCAGAACAATGTATGCTTCTGTTCTGTTCTATTTTGAGAAAGAGAAGAATAACGGAGGTCCTTTACTTGATACTAAGAAAGTAATGCAGAGAACAGCAGATGCTTGTGGCATTTAGTTGAGAACAATACAACGTATCAACGCAGAGATTAAAAAAGTTTGGAAAATCAAGAAGATCCCTGTGTAGTTGAAGATATTGATTTAATCACAGCTGAGGACGATCAACAAGATAACACCTTAAACAGCACCAAGAGGGAAAATATTATTATTCATACTCCTCGGAAGAAAAGTTTGAAGAGAAAGCGGCCAGTAACAGACATGGATGACTTCGACAAAAGGAGCTATTCGACGTCACATATTGAGCTACTATGCTCGAAAAGAAGCGCCTACCCTCAGACAACTTTGTGTGTCACTCAAGAAGCTGGACTGTATGTATATGGGAGGAAAATCTTCACTGAGCTCGCTATTATCAGACATGGGATTTCAGTACAAGAAATTTAGCAGCAGAAAAATCCTAATGGAAAAGCCGTCAGTGGCCCTGTTAAGGTGTCGTTTCTTAAGAAAGATGCGTGAAGTAAATATTAAAAACACTATATTTTTGGACGAGACCTGGATAAATGAAAACACGAGAAAGGACACTGGTTGGACTGATCGCACTATCCAAGGAACTCTCGGCGGCCCTCTGGGTAAAGGCAAATGATTGATCATCTGCCATGCTGGTCGCTACGATGAATATACAAAAAGCCAGCGAGATCGGCCGCTGGCAGTTCTCAGTGTCATTTGACGGGCCGATTTAATCGGCCGCTAGCAGTTCCAACAATGAACCATAGGGCCATTTAACCGGCTTCTGGCATCCAAAGGGAGTGTCTCAGAAAAATAGTTGAAAAGTAAATTAAATGATCAGAATCTTAGTTTTTAATATTAACATTTTTTTAATAAGAGTCGCGTAAATAATTCTCAGAAGTTTAGCAATCACAATATTTCAAAATAAACAAATAAGAGTAAAACATTTGAAAATCGTCGTATAAACTACGTGTTTGGACTTATTTTAAATGAAATCACAGTCTGAATTAAATGGAACGACCAAAACTATAAGATTAAGCAGAATAACAAAATTTAATTTATTATAGTAAACTGTATTTAAAAAGACAGCAGCGCAGGTCAAGTGCCGGCCCCAGTCTATTGTTAGGCGGCCTGCCAGTGTGCGTGCGTGAGCCAAGGGTCTCCTAATCCTCTAGCCGCCTTCAATGCCTGGACAGCGTATAATAATACAGTTAGTACGAGAATAATTGTAGGTCCGCCCGCTGGATGTGCCCAGCGTGCATTAATTTTATGCTCTATAATGGATGCAAAAGTTGTGGGGGACAGTTTTTTAATTAAGTAGATGGGTGTTGTTTCTATGATGTGCTGAACCGGCTGGTTTGGTTTCATTTTATCACGGGGTTTTTTGCACTTAATCACCTTCTTTTCATACAAGGGCTGGGGTTTTTTTATTCTGCTATCAGGTCTAGTTACTTTCAAAAATTTCACAAATCAGGGGGTAGGCACCTGTTGGTGCCATCTTATGCAAGCTTCTGACATGTTATCCTATGTCGGGTCAGGCATATGCTGGAACATGCCGGCGGCCGGGTCAATTCAGAATCTCTTTCAATTTTTGTATATATATATATATATATTTATAAAATTAAACTTTTACAATTTTTATAAAATTATACAGGCTGTACTGACACTTAGAATTCATTATTGTCTTTTCTTGCTGCTATGGTCAATTCAGATTTTCTTTAAATTTTTCCATTTCTATAAAGTTTCAATTTTTACAATTTGTATAAAATTTTACAGGCTGCATTGACACCCAAGTTACAATTGGGTTTTCTTGTTATTATGGTCAAGCCAGATTATTTTAAATTTCTGAATGTATATGAAATAAAATTATACAGGCGGCACGGACAATTTGAATTTGTAATTTTTCATTCTTACGGTCAATTCAGATTTTCTTTAGCTTTTATATTTTGTAAAATTAAAAATCTTACAATTTTTATAAAGTTATACAGGCTGTGCTGGCACCTTAAGTTTATAATTGTAGTTTCTTGTATTATGGCAAGTCCAGATTTTCTCTACCTTTATGTATGTATTTGATAAATATATGCAGGCGGGGCGCCAGGCTTTATAATTGTAATTTGTCTGTGATTATGTGATGTATAGGTATGTATGTTATATTATGTGTTTGAATTATGAATAAGATTGATATATATATGTTGTTGAATTATGCGAAGGAATGATATTTACATGTTATAGTTGAAATTGATTTATTGAAATATTCAATTGAAATTGAAATTGAGGCTGTTGTTATACTTGAAATTACTGGTAATACTGGAATTTTATCCTGAATCATGATGATCAATTTTGGAATCATGATAAATATTTAAGAAGTATCAATGTAAAAATTATGTGAATTAGGAAAATATATGAAATAATCATTTCATATGGATTATGGGAATTTGTGAGCTTTAAATTTTTCTGGATTATGATGTATTAAATAAAAAAAAGAGGGGTTACAGTATCGTAAACGCATACAGGAGAGTAGAGAAAATCATGGGAAATTCAAAAAACCCAAAATAACCAATTCCGAACGTCAGAGGATTTACCGACAACGCTTAAAAGACAAGGAAATAAATACTGAAGTCGAGTTGGATGAGGAAGAGCGCCCGACTTTGCAAGTATATCAGCCGATCGAATTCAGCAAAACGTGGCAGTTAGCTACAAAGCACATCTACAAAAAATTCTTTAATTATGAATTTGGACACGCGTGTGACGTTTGTGACAGACTGTGGTTCCAGATGGACGTAAAGATAGTGGCTGTTAAAGTGATGCCGTTGCAACACCATGGAGACCAGAATTAATTACCATAGTAACAAGTAAATAAACAAAAGCTATTTAGGGGCATCGGAACTGTACATTTATCCATTCCTGCAGTACATTTTTGATGTTTTATATAATATGCGATTGTATCGACATATTACGATGTGGAAAGTGTACTAATTGTAAATTGTCCTATTGCTTAATGCAAACCAATTATGAAGTACCATTCGACAGATAAAAGAACAAAGATAATAAATAGCACAATATAAGCGGGCTATTGCATCATCCAGCGCGATCGGGGGGGGGGAGAAATAGAAATGTTTTGCGAACAAATGATCGATACCGATGTTGGAGACATGAGTCTTGTGGACATCACGCTAAATGGGAAATCGAGATTCGTACTCGGATGCGCTTACATCCACCCGAACGTCACCATTTCCAATCTCAAGATGTTTCTATTCGGTAATATGATTAAATATTCTGAAAGAACGAAGAAAATATTTGATGATGTGAGCGTAGACACCGAAGTGCCAATGGTGATCATGGGGGATTTCAACGTCGACGCACAGACTAATTTACCTGCGCTGAACTTCATGAAGGAACAATTCAATTTAGACCACGTGCCGTCGTTACCGACTACGCTGGATAACACCACCATCGATTTGACTTTCACCAGAAACATCAGCGTTGATATCTTACCTTATATCAGCTACTTCTCCTATCATATGCCCATTATAAATAAAGTCTTGCTTGAACCAACTAATTAACTTGTGTGATGATTTTGCAAATAAAATTTTGTACTTTGTAAAACTAAATATGTGTTTGTTCATTTTATTCATAACACATTAGCAACCGTAAAGCACACAGACGTATTCTACGCTCTGAAGATTTGTGGCCGTGGCTCCACATAGCCCCCGCCGACTTTTCGGGAACATGTTTCGGGATCCCTAGTGCTCCCATCATCAACCTTTATAATTTTGAATCTTGTGGTGTACCTGTGTGCTGGTTGGCTGTTGTTAGGCTTCCCATTGGTTTCTGGTTTTTTAAATTGTTATTATTGTGTGTGATTGTGGTGTATATATTAGTATTTTGAGTATTTTCGATGTTGAGTGCTTTGAAATTTGTATCATGTTTTGTATTGATTTTTATTTGTTCAGGTATTAGTTTGTTTTGTGTTTGTATATTTGAAAATTTTCCCAAATGTTCATTATGGTGCCTTTGTGTGGTATGTGTTTTATTATTATGTATTATTATGTTTTATTAGTGTCATGTTGGTTATGTCTGTGAATTCATGTCCAGTGTTTATTGCATGTGTGGCCAATTTAGATTTATATATTTCTGGTTTTCTGTACGCGGTTAGGTCTTCAAAATAACGTTTTTTCAGTTGTTATTATACACCACAATCACACACAATAATAACAATTTAAAAAACCAAAAACTTTTACTTTACTTCACTTTATCCAGCGCCTGTCCTTGGCCTCTCAGCCATGAGACGTCGAGCCTCCCAGTAGCGATGAACAGGATCCAGGAGTGTATCAGAGAGATCAATGCACGTCATCAGGTGTTCACTATCCATCATGCCTGAGTGGCATAGGGGGCAGTTGTTGTCTTCTGCTACCCCGATGCGGTGCAGATGGCTTTGTAGGTAGTCATGGCCAGTTGTTAGTCGGAATCTTGCAACCGCTTCCGATCTTTCTAGATTTCTGGAGATTGGACCTTGAGATGCCAGGCGTTCCCATCTCTTGTTTGTACTCAGCTCCTTCATCATCTCTCTGGTGTGGTTGCTTATGGAGCGGCTAATTAAGTTTCTTGCAGCTTTCAAGGTCATAGGGGCCACTGGTTGGTCTGCAAAAAAAAAATGGGAAGCCATAACAGCCAACCAGCACACAGGTACTCCACAAGATACAAAATTAGAAAGGCTGATGATGGGAGCACTAGGGATCCCGAAACATGTTCCAAATAAGGGAAAAATAACATCTTGAGGTAAAGTAAATATAAATATTAAATATATTATATACATCAAGAAATAGACTGTACCAAAAAGTGTTTGGATTAAATACAAAATATTGTATTTGATTAGAATTGCTTGTATGTTAGTTATTTTAACGTAATTCGTCATGAGATTGCGAATACACATCTTTATCATCACCATAATCACATCTAGTCATCTTCATCAGCGTAGTCTTCAACGCTTTCTTCATAAAGGATCTTAACGGGTGATAACTCTAATAAGTCTAATTATTTTTTAGGCAAGGACAAAGGTTTTTCTTTGGTAACATCCTCTTGCTTACAATTCTTCTTCTTCTGATATTTCCTATCCGTTTCGGATGTTGTATATCATACAATTTTAACTTTCTGTACTGCTGCACGGAGTAAGTCAGCTGTGTTCATGCCAAACCAGGTCCTTAAATTTCTCAGCCATGATATTCTCGGTCGCCCAACTCCTCTCTTTCCAAGTACTTTTCCCTGTAGTATGGACTGCAATAAGTAAAATCTCTGTTCATTTCTCATGAGATGTTCCAGACACTGAAGCTTTCTTATCTTCACTGTGTTAATAACTTCTCTTTCTTTCTTCATCTTTCTAAGAACTTCAACATTAGTTATATGTGCTGTCCATGAAATGCTCAGTATTCTACGGTAAAGCCACGTTTCGAAAGATTCCAATTTGCTTACAATTACTGGATGCAAACTCAATAAAAATGAATTAAAAAGATCTTGTATATATTTTTCACAACTCTATGTTCTCAAATAATGCTCTCGGTATTTTTTAAAGTCTTTGTTACGCGACTCTTGCGCTTCTTGTGATAACTGACCTAAGGGCGACAAAGCTGCTGGTACTATTTCTGGACTGTGAATAAAGTGTTTGTGCAAAGTAGGAAGCATATTGTACCAAGGGCACTTCTCAGTAAAATATTCTGGAGTATTGTGACAAAATTCTCGCAACTTCTTGCATTGATTTCGTGTGCACTAGATACAACTATCATTATTGTATCCATCTGTCTGGTTAACTCGAAATCCAATTAGTCGTTCCATCGTTTGTATTCCTGAGCTCTCTGCATTCTTGTTTTATTTTTGCAACAAAATTTTTATCGTTTCAGCGAATTTGCCATTTCTTTATTGGTAATTTGTAGGATAAGTAAGTAGAGAATACATTCGAAAAACCAACCACGTAAAATAAACAACACAAATTCTAAATTCTCCGTTTTTTCTTTCTGCTGGATCATTATGTAAATATTATTAAAATTTTTTAATGTTGCGCCACATGTGTGACATTTCTTTGTTGACGATATACCTGTGATAGCGTTACAAACCTTACCATAGCACAGCAAATCGCCATAGCATAGCATAGTACATGATTTCTCTAGAATTATGACTGTAGAATATTGTAATTTGTTTATTTGGTCGTCTATTTTATATTTTTCTGCTACGGAAATTTTTGTACACTCTTTTATAAATGCTATTTTCAGTGGCCTACAGTGCTTTAGAAGATATCTCTGGAAACAAAACACTAAATAGACATGTAAACAAA
Source organism: Magicicada septendecula (assembly GCA_034769895.1). Lineage (NCBI taxonomy): Eukaryota > Metazoa > Arthropoda > Insecta > Hemiptera > Cicadidae > Magicicada > Magicicada septendecula. The sequence goes on along the minus strand of CM068369.1, from coordinate 89,187,692 downwards.
ACTGTTTCTCTTTCTTCTTCTTCTTCTTCTTCTTCTTCTTCTTCTTCTTCTTCTTCTTCTTCTTCTTCTTCTTCTTCTTCTTCTTAATCATCATCATCATCATCATCATAATCATCGTCTTCTTCTTCTTCTGGTTTATTATTATTATTATTATTATTATTATTATTATTATTAGTAGTAGTAGTAGTAGTAGTAGTAGTAATAGTAGTAGTAGTAGTAGTAGTAGTAGTAGTAGTAGTATTGTTATTATTATTATTATTTGTTGTTGCTGTTTTTCGGCTTTGTTGATAATTTACAAACCATATCTGACCTCCATCTTCTAAGCTTGTAGCTTCTACTCGTATTTCCATATTAGGCTATCTGTTTTTTGTACGGTATGGTAGAAACAATCAGTTACTGTTAACTTTCATTGGTTTTAAATATTTTAATTTTTAATGATATCTAGTAATATTTAGTAAATATCTTTAAACACATATCGTTTGTAGTAACAATGTGTGGCTCATGTATTAGGCTACACTTTTTAATATTGACTTCTCTTTCACTTTTAAAAAAAGTTGAATGCTAAGAAAAGGAGTAAATATGAGCAAGAAATGAAAACAATTGTATAATATACAATGAATAGTGATTATAAAAACTAAAAATAGAATGCCGATCGGACTCGGAACACAACTAACTTTTAACATGTTTCTTGGAATAATTTAAAAAAAATAAAGATTATAACTATTACTTCAAACCAGATACAATTTTTTTTAATTTTAATTACTAAATTCTAGGTACATATTCCCTTAGTGTGTTAAAGCTCAACCGTGTATATGGTGACTATGATAAAGACGAAGTGGTACATAAAAAGATTTCGACAATATGCACGCGCTACCAATGCCGCCGTAGGCAGCTGTTACATAGACAGGTAAGGAAGTTGTTCACTTTATTGTTAAATGGGACTTAAATGAATCATTTCCTAACCTATGCATCATCCTACAGTATTTTCTTACGATTTGTTTGTCTGTGGCCTCGTGTGAAAGAAGCTTCACAAAACTGAAATTAATAAAAAAAAAAAAACCATCGTACATCAACGATAAGTGAGAAACGCTCAAACCTGGCGCTTTTGTTTATAGATGAAACACTGCATTTTCTTTGGATTATATAACAAATAATTCAGTAAAATAAAGGCTTGAGAACATTCATCGTAATTTAGTTTATACGAAACTTTTTCTTTTATCGTTTTTGTATGTCTTTTTGTTTCCTATAACCTACAACCTATAAATAGTGAGTTTAATATTTGGGATGTAAGCCTACTACTAAATGTATACCTATACGATAAAGAAACGATCTGAGAACCCGAAATGAAAGGCCGCCCCGGGCCTTGGTTAGCCTTTGTCTCGTCAAATATACGTAGAAGCTTATGACCGATGGTTAATGTGATAAGAATTAATTTCTTACATAATAGTAAGCCACATATTATAGAAAAATATTAACATTTCTATGTATTGTTGTAATTGTTAATAACAATACGGTACTTTTTTGTTTCTAGGCAATTCACCGAGATTTAACGAATTTATCTAGTTTAATTAAAACCGGCAAAGATCACAGACGTAATTGGTGTCTCAGATAAATTCTCTAGTGGCCTGTTTACCCATTATGAAATACTCGACATACATGGGAACTTTACTCTTTTGATTGCTACGATTAGGACATGAGCATTTCACACACACACACGCGCGCGCGCTTGGCGGACACATGCTGGTGTGCAGTTTGCGTGTTGGGGTCAATGCAAGCGCGCGCCTTGCATTGACTCAACACGCATTCTGGCGCGTTCACGCATGTGACGCTCTCGCGTACAGACTCACACCGCACCACTTCAGCCGACACATGACCTCGTTGCAGTCTGCGTGTTGGAGGTCAGTGCGAGCGCACGCGGCTTGCATTGACTCCAGCACGCACTCTGGTACGCGCACGCATGTGACGCACTCGCGATGTACACACATGCTTTGTTGTTTTAATCGTGGCAATCACAGGAGAAAAATTTTCCAATCTGGAGTCTGTTCACAATGTGCAAATACAGCCAGGGACTGTAGAGACATAGAACATCAAAGTATGTTAATGTTTACAATTAACATAACACGAAATAATTCTTACTACGATGCGGCACGCTTAATAGAAATTTGAGTAAAAACAAGTTTCACTGTCAACGGATGCTAAGATGTAGAGAAGGGAGCACCCTACAGCTAGCACCCTATTCAAAGGTCTATGAGTAAAAAAAGCTTGGTCATATCGAAGAAACACCTCTGAAAGGGTGTTAGAGCCGAGGATACCAAATGAACAAATTAGAAATATAACCAAAGAAAAAACATAATCGTGGAGAGAATAAATGTCAAATGGTTTCGTCGTCTACATAGAACATTGGATTTAATAACTACTGGGATAAAAGAAAATCATTTACATCGACACCAACAGAAAGACGGAAATAGAGACTGCAACGAAAATCATAGAATTACAGAATCCAGGAATGATGGTTATGAGAGAAAGAATTCTAAACCAAGCGACAGCCTATGACAGAAGAACTTGCAAAAGACGATTGGGTAGAGACCTTTTTGTTATTGTGGGCCTATAATTAATGTGTTGTATTGTTTATATGCTGTACATATTTAACCCAAATTAAATAAGATCAAATGTAATTGTTTACTTTATTTAATATATTGCTATAATTACAGGTGTGGTGATTAACATGCGTAGTAGACAGTTTAGACTATAGTCGTCTCTTATTTACTGTCTGCGTCATTAAAGCCGTAGATTTCAGAGACAGACGACGGCGGCTCCCATCAGTTTATTTAGGTTCGTTAGTATTTTTCCAAGAAAAAATATGAGCGATTTGCTTATGAAAGGAGCACCTCCCGGTTCAATTGGTGTATGCCATCCATCAGGCTGAGTGCAATCAAATTTGTTCACTCAGGGTTTGAACATTTTATTAATACTACTAAACCTACACAAGATTCACAAATTTTGTTGGTATTAGACAGTCATACTTGCCCAAATGAAGATAATTTGTTTCTACCTCCCTCCACAGTGGCGGCGCTACCGAAACGGGGGCCCCCCCGCGAAACTAATTAGGGGGCCCTATAAAAATGGTTAAATTTTGTATACGTAATAGGGGAAAACACTCAAATGAGTTTCTATTTACGTGTGTTTCACAACAATGGTTTGTGAATACTTTCTCGTCTATCACAAAGCGTTTGCAATTTGCAAAGGACGTTTTACACGTATACAAACTCTTAAAATTCATTGTTGCTAAATAGACAAAGTTCTATACAAACTATAAAAATAAAAAGAATGATTTATTTTTACGTCAAAGATCTAAATTCAGACTATGAAACAGTACCGCACACAGAATGTTAAAAATTTATTATTTAAAAACGAATATCAAAGTAACATTCTAGCTTTTTTCAAACATTTAAATTAGTTTGTAACTGAACTTGTAAAATTCTTGAATATACTCTATACAAGTTCTCCTTAAGTCTAATCCAATTCAATAACACTGGAACTCAAGTAATGTACAATATTTACAGATGAGGATCAACCAAAGTTCACTGTTTTCCTAAACCTAGTCTTATTTTTTTAATAGCTAAGAACTTTTCAACCACTTCGTTGATATTAGTTTTCTGTGTCTCTTCATGCTCAATGCTTAACAGTGCCAAGTCACTCAACCGAGTTTGGGCCATGGTACTTAATTTATATAAGTATGACTTAATTTAATTAATTTAAGTTTTGAAAAGCTTCTTTCCGCTGTAGCTGTTGTGACAAGTATGGTTAAATAAAGCTGCAAAGCTGTAGTTAAGTCTGGGAGGCAACTTTAAGGCAGCTGTTTTCTTCAACCAGTAAATTCATCATTTCTCGAATTCATTTCTTGTGTACAATTTCTTTGGCCATCAGAGCTTTGAAGGATATTACTTGGTCAGGCAGTGATGTGGAAAGGTCACCAGGATATACATTTACCAGAGCCTTACTTTTCTCAACTATTGTCTCTTGTGAGAAGTTTACAACATTCTGAGGCGTCAGGAATGAAAACCTATCATCAATGCAACGCAATCCTTCGAATCTCATTTGTAGCTGAGCTATTACAATATCTAGTGTTGCATTGAAAACTTTTACTTCAAATGATTTCACTGGGTCGTCAATTCTATGGTCAACTGATAATTCAACAAAGAAGCGTTTTACAACTCGTTTACGCTTATTTTTCATGTTACAAGTTATGTCCCATGACTGGGCCAACTGGGGCCCCCCATGAGGGTCGGGGCCCCCCCGCGCCGCGGGGTCTGCGGGGGCCTTATCGCCGCCACTGCCTCCCACACCAAACACAACCTCCTACTTTCATGAGTCACTACTTTCACAGAGCCAGTGAAGAGATTCCAACCTGGTTGAGGCATGACACTAGGACTCGTAGCCAGTACGATATAGCTGAACTGCCAGGACGAGCCTATTTGAAAGTACAGACTGGTGAAATCGCAGTCGGTGGTTTTAGAGTCACATATATTTATCCTACCAACAGACAGATCTTCAGTGAAGCTGATTTCGTTTCCACTCGTATGCTGTACTTTTATCAAATGATATAGACGCTGAGGAAAGAGGGGAAGATGCTTCAATTCATGACGATGGAGAATCCTCGAGCCACTCAACACACCACAACAATTAGTAAGATCGCTTGATCAAGGATCAGGTTCATCAAAAATGAATGACACTGTGCTCCCCAACATATCTCTACATATTTTTCCACCTTCAATAAGGAGAAAATTATTCAATATAGGACGAAAAACTGTTGGGGCCACAATAATCACTGCTTCACCATAGAAGATGAGTCTGTAGATTTCTCTCAACGAATCCGATAGTAAACGTCCTCCACAGACATGTAAATATAAAATTACATCATCTCGTGTTCCAAGCAATCTATCTAAAAGGAAACAATTAAGGAGAAAATTGTACTCACTTCCACAAATGATAACACTAGTAGAAACTCAGAGCACCTGACATTCCATTCTTATGAATCGTCAGACTAGGAACGTGGAAATGCAAGTGACGAAAAGACTCGTGTTGACCAAGATTCTGAATGTCTGTTTTGTGACAGTAAATCCTCCGATGATTCTGAAGGAGCTTTATGTGCACTCTATGGGGGCACAGTGATTGTGCAGGTGTCTAAAATGAAAATGCTTATATTTGTGGTTTTTGCAAATTTTTTTTTCACAAATTAAGTCTCAGAATATTTTCTGATATTACTCGTATTGGTTTTTATTTTCTGTAGTAAAAAGTTTTACACTTTAGCAAAACATTGTCAAAATGGATTCTATAAACATTCATTTTTTATACCAAATAAGTCATTATACATAATTTACGATAATATAAAACTATTTTGTTCTATATGTAACTTTTTTTTTACAATTGTTTAAAACCTTTTTTACATTTGCGAATACACGGTATTAAAATTTCTTGTAATTTTCTTGTATCCTGATTCCTGATTTAAGATTATTAGATATTACATATTACTGCCACATATTAAAATTGTTGTTTGTTTACATTTCATTGCGAAATTTTGTTAATAATCTCAATTTTCTGTGTAAAATGTGTAATATTCCATAGTGCCCTCCCTACTCCATATCGTCATCATCATCTTCACAAAACGGCATAGGCAAGGTGCTGCCTGTTCCGCCTTAAAGATCCTCTCCAGCCATCTCTTCCTGGGTTAACCCAAACACCCGTGTCCTTTAGGTTTGTATTTCCAGACTTGTTTGGCAAGTCTGGAATCTGGCATTCTTTCTAAGTGTTCTTTCCACCGTTGCTTGAATTCTTTTAATTTTTCATTCAAGTTAAAAACTTGTAACTCTTTTCTTGTGGCCTCATTCTTTATACGGTCAAGTTGAGAACACCTTTTAACTCCTCTTAAGAAAGCCATTTTCGACGCCTATATTTTACTGTCTTGTTCCTTGGTTGTTGTCCATAATTCACACCCATAGGACAGTACAGAGACTGCCATAAATTTGTAGAACGTTAATTTTGTATCTTGACGTACCTTGTTTCTAAAAAAATACGGTTGATTGTCCCACAGATCGTCTGGAACTTACTTAACTGAAGATCAACATCATAATTCCTATCATAGCCAACATATTCCAAATTACCCTTAATTTTCCCACATCTCTTTAAAGAGATACACTTCAACACTGTCAGAGTTTAATTTTATTTAGATGTCAGAGATAATTAAAAGCATACCGATGATTTAATTCGAAATTCATAGAAAGCTGATATAAGCATACTTTAATGTTATTTAAAAAAATAAAGGGTGTTCCATATTAACTCTATAAACTATGCCTAATACGCGATTTATTATATCAGGCAGAACCAACACAATTTTCACGTGTTTCTTACTTAACAAGCGTTAATTAAAGTTAACAGTAGACGCTGGTGAAACAGTGTCAAATATTTTAACGCTAGTTAAATAGTATAACCGTACGTTAGAAAGGAAATTAACAAAGGTTCGTGGAACGGGGCATATAACTGTGAATACGTACGGAAACTTATTATTATTATTCGAGACCGAGTTCTAGATGCCGAGAGATTGATGAGTTCAACAAAGTCAATTGTTTTTAAGTGATAATCAGAGTCAAACCAAACTTGTTTTGCCATCAATACAAGTTGTGCAGGACAATTTATTTTAGTGATCTAGAAACGTGATGTAATAGAGCAGAGATTGAATCGACCTCGAATTCATATAGGTTATGTGAATTAATACAAACCGTGGAACTGAGTCATAAGAACTCTAGAAGGTATACACATACAAACTAGTCAGCTAGATGGCGCTAGCTAGTGGGTTTGTTTATCAAAATACCAACGAGCATTTGCTATCAGTTGAACACTGCTGTTTTAACTCTATTATTATGTCATTAATATTTTTATTTTTGGCAAAAGGTGATTCGTGTGGGTCCCCAAAGCTTTCCTTGTGTGAACAATAGGCCTGCAATAAATGTGACCCTCAAGAAGTCTTGGGAACAGTTTTACAGCCTTTTCTCCTACCTCCAAGAATTGCCTTACACTCACTATTTTGGAAACGGAAGAACTGGTTCCTTATGACCGAGCCTATACATCTGAATATAGATCATTGTTCAGATCACATACACGCGCACACACTTTGCCGTTTACAATTCACTAACTTACGTACCTACACTCTCTCTCTCTCACTCTCTCTCTCTCTCTCTCTCTCTCCCTCTCTCTCTCTCTCCTTAACGTACCCACTACTTCTGTCGCGTCTACCTTCAACTACCCTCTCTCACCAACACCCTAATACACATGTGAAGAAAAACATTTATTTCAAGCACTAGTTAATTTCACGTTAATTGCATACATAGAATAATATTTGTACTGTTGCCATTTAGTTTTGGTAGGACGCGAATGTATGTGTGTTTGTATGTACGCGCGCTCCCGGTGTGTTTCTTGTAGATGGGAGTTTCCCTTCGTCTATACTCTACATTTATATTGTAAGGGTACGTATCTTCAACATGCATTAATGAAGCAACATGATAAAATACAACACTAAATGATTAACACTATGAATAAAAAGGGATGAATCAGAGATAAAGGAATGGGTAATTAACATAATTATGCGATCGAACAAATAAAAGTAATAGTAAAAGTAACCTCTGATAAGAGAAATGTAGCAAGCAACGAAGCAAACGTTGAAAACAATAGTACAATGCGATTTAACCAAAATAACCCAATAGAGATGGTAAGTGAGAAGGTAGAACCAGCCCCAACACCAGTGAAAAGATATATAAAAAGAAATAAAATAAGTGAATAGGTAGAACCAGCCACAACACCAGTGACTGACCAAATAAAATGAAACCAAATGAGAAGGTGAAGACCAAAATATAAATGAAATGAAATGAAAAGAAATGAAAGGACACCAACAAATAATATAGAACAGAAAAAGGAGAAATGTTCCACTCAAATATAATAGTGAAAAAGAAACCAATAAACGATAAAAGTAATTGATAATTATTAGTATCAACCAAATAAGCAATGTAAATGATAATTGTTAAAATTCAATAACTTAAAGATAAACAAAGTACACTAACCAAATAAATAGAGAGTAGCTATTATAAATCACTCTAATATGACATGACTTGTTAACAGTATAATTAACCATTGTAAAGTGAGAGATAAAGAAATAGAGAGATAGAGAACATGAATACGTGAGAAAGAGAATTCAATGTTAGGTAATACCCACTATAGTAACACTTAAATAAAATATAAAAAGTGCAAAGTGATAGTGTAAAACTCCAAATTAAATGGAAACCCTATTGATAGGTATAAACGCCTGATAATCAGTGATAAACACTAAAGGTTTATTGGTGACAAGTGGTATTAAATAAGGATTTTGTTATTATTAGTATTAAGATAAATTGTAGATGAGGAATACAATAGTATTAAGGGTTAGTGTTACCATGGTTAGAGAGTAAAGTTTATTTTAGAAAGAATATGATAAAGAATGGAAAGGCAGAATCAATAAACATCCTATGTTTTAAGGGATAGTTAGTTAAGTAAAGTTGAATGGTGTGACGATGTTTATCAACAAGAAATAAGTAAGAATAAATCAAATGTAAACAAGAGTAGTATAATAAATGTTAAGGGATTGTTTGATTAAGTTTATGTATAGGAATATGGCTGAAGAGTTATACAGACCATAAACCTAAATGTTATGTTATATTTTATAGAGAATAGTAAATAATAGCCAAATTATAAACAATGACAATATAAATAAGAAAAAAGACAAATTAATATAAATCTAATAATACTGGAAAGGCCGTTTAAAAATAATAGACAAACCATAATATGGAAACAAATAAAAACATTCAATTATGATAAAACAGACCCAAAACAATTCAACAAATAAACAAATCACTTGTAACACAAAACAAAACATGTATAAGGGTAAAATAATATGTAATTTGTATAAAATAAGGAAATATAGCCAATTTCAAATAGCCTATGAAATGCCTAACTGTATAAAACCAATAACAACAAATTGTAAGAAATTAACTATAATATTAGCAAATCAAAGGCAAGCAACTAGTCAATGATAATTAATGGATCATATTAAAAGATAAATGTTAAATTAAGGACATAAAATAAGAAAGAAATGTAATTAAATAATATCAACATGCTTGTTCAAACATTAATAAATAAGCAAACTCAGCTTTGTGGGATGTCAAAATGATCTTTGAAAGAAATTACGAACAGTTGTGATAATATTTCATACTTAAATAAGAAGACCGAAGAATAATAGCAATCAGAAGATATTTAATCATTTTGAATAAAAATTCAAATATTCTAACAATGGTCTTAAGTCATGAATAGCCAATCAGAATCAATCAGTTACCATGGCAACTGAACGTTATGTATGAATATTCCGTTAGAAACTGTTAATTCCATAGTGACGCTCAAGACGAATAGACGCCAAGCCGTAAATGGCCCAATTTTTTTATTTAAAACAGTCAAAAGTAACCAGATTTATTAAAGTGAAGAACCAAACTACCTGATGAGGAACTAATACATCCAACCTAGGCAACAGACCAGATTAATTAATTCCAAATTAATTAAATTCGATCAACTACCAAGAAAAAGACGCAAGGCGTGATTGAATCCAAAGACGATTGAAGATTGAAGACCGACAACGATGATCCAACGTAATTCAACTGTATGACCCTACACCTTAAGTCAACTGATTGATAAGTATTGCTGAATTACCCGAATTCAAATTAAAAATTCTCTTTAAATTTTCTCATAACACTTTGAACTCTCACTATATACTGATGATATTATTTCTTTTAAAGATTAATTAATAAAAAATATTTATGAATACCAAGTAACTGAATTATAACGTATGTATTAAACGAATAACACTGGCACACACTTTTAACACCACAGAGTTGAATTTAATGTAAACCTCTTTCATAATTAATTACCACAATTGTAAGGTGGTGTACGTTATTTAAATATCTTGTTCTAAACTTTTTTGTCGTACTTAAAAGAATTCATTGGCAATTTTATTTTGTATAAATAAGAAGATACGGCGTCCATCATGGCGTCAGAATAACTTACGCTGCCACCCTGCTCTCTGCTGAGTGAACAAATAATTTATTGCCGAGGCTAAAAAACTATTATATTAATCTCATTTGTACAACCAGTATTGAAAATTAATAAGCTATCAAGCCAAATAAATAAGTGTGAATCGTTACTAGCTGTCCCGTAATTATTTCAAGTGTATTATGTATGTTGTGTTCTGTAGCAGTGAATATAATTAGCCAACAACATTTTATGTTGGCAACACGTCTCCCCACACAAGCGAAATTCGAGTTCCGCCAGTCGGCAAGTAATTTGAATCACTCATTACAGTACCGTAAACAACTGAGATAGAATCTTTTAATTGTTTTCTTGCAAAACAATTTGGCACCTATCGGGAAGAAAAAACTAGTGAGTAAGGACAGGTAAGGACTAACAGACTGCACGAAGCGTTTGTAACACAGTGACGCATTCAACGTGTGATTTAAAACATACACAGATCTACTTCTATAGCCGAAGTTATACCAACAACAGTGAGACTTTTAATACTTATCACAAATTAACACAGATAGAATACAAGTTCTATTACAAAGTGACGCATTCAACGTGCGACTTAATCAACGCACCGACAGATCGAGATTTATTACGAAAGGACACCAACAACAAAAGGTTTTTTAACAATATATAAAATGAAACGCGCGCGTGTGTATACTGTTCATGTGAACAGCATGTGTTCATGTGTAGGCCAATAGAACAATATGCGTGCTGCTATCGTTTATCCTTTGTTAGATGTTGTGTGTTTGTTCGTTTGTGAGCCTCCCACATGCTATTGAGCGTGAAATAACACTGGATTGCCGGCTGCGTGTACTGAATTCGGTCCACTCAACTCTACGCTCGACCCACCACATTAAGGCAAAAGCCACTTCGCCTGCATACTCGCAGTGTTATCTTAATATTAGTTTAACCGATTTGATCGTCGCATAAACAATATTGTTATGAAAATTGTGTATTTTATATTAATCAGATTAAATGGAACACCTGATACTAATTTAAAAATAATGTAAATATAAATTTAATTTCTGTTGTTCATAATAGAAGCTCGTACACTTTTTTTCGTTGGTACAGATCTATAAACAACAAACAAGTTACCGGTAACATTAAAGTTATGTATACATATTTTCGCTAACTATACCGGTTTGTTAGGGTGTAATAATTTAATAATTACCTCTTTTTTGTAGTAGTTTGTTTTTATTTTGTCAATAAAATAAAGGAAACTGACTAAACAAGAATACAAATGAAAACGAAATTGTTTATTACATAGCTTTACATTTTTTTACATTGATGAATATTGTAACATCACAAAATGTTCCAGAATAATAACGAACACCAGAAGGGTGAATAATACTAAAAGAACTATAAATGAGTAACCAGGAAGAATGTAACAGTAAAAATCATTAACCAATAAAGAATGAAAGAAGAGAAGCAATTCAAATAAACAGTGGTAAATCCACTACATGTACTAAATGACACTACAACATAAATAAACAGAATGACAAAGACGAAATGACAAGACAAGTTTCCCACATAAACTGTTAAGTGAGCTCAATAAAAACAATTGATAAATAAAATCAAACAGAATAAGTAAAATAACAAATGACTTGAATAGTATTGTATACACACATCAATTTAGGAAGTTGCCTGGTTAGCGCATGCGCAATGAATAAGCGTCTCCCACCATACAGTCCGACTGTAAGTTTGGTGTTGTTTACACGTACAGTCTGCAAGCATTCCAAAAGTTACTGAGTTGCTGTTGTGTTTTGTGTTTTGCAATCTGTGCTGTGGTTTTGTATTTTAATAGCTATCTTAGTGATTAGGTTTACCTTTCTGTGACGTTATTTAAAACTAATTTGTTTGTATTGTTTTTCGTCGCGATACATTTTATATCTTTAATTTTTGTTATTAGTGATTGCTTAACAATGAGTAAGTTGTCGGGAAAGGTGCTTAAAAGCCAAACTCGCGAAGTTATATACAATGTGATGGAGTTTATGAAGAAGGAAGCAGATCATGGAGGGTTTTTAATAGACTGTAAAAAAGTTAGAGAAAGAGTGTCGGCTTCAGTTGGTGTAAGTCGGATGACACTAGCGAGAATAAACCAGGAAGCGAAGAGGCAGAGAAGCGAAGGGCAACCATTATTTGAAACGCCAAATAAGAAAAGGAAGAGAGAAAAGCCTGTGACAGATTTGGACGATTTTGATAAATCTGTTATACGCCGAATGATCAACGGCTTTTACCTCGTCGAAAAATGTCTACCTACACTACCAAAATTACATTCAAAATTAGTGAAAGATATAGGGTTTAATGGAGGGAAGACAAGTTTAAGGACAGTAATCAAACAGTTGGGTTTTAAATGGAAAAAGACGAGAAACAACAGACATGTACTTATTGAACAACAACACATAGCCTTCCACAGACACGAATATTTAAAAAACATTAGGAAATACAGAGAAGAAGGGCGACCAGTAGTTTACATGTATGAGACTTATATTCACTCGTCACATGTGAGCCAGAAATCGTGGGCAGACAATAACAATGATGGTGTCGCTATACCCCTCACTAAAGGAGCAAGACTTATAATAATTCATGCGGGAGGAGAGATGGGTTTTATTGAAAACTGCTTCACCATGTGGAAATCAAGTCTGTGTTCAGGAGACTATCACAGTTCAATGAACTTTGGAAACTACCAAAAGTGGTTGACAGAAAAATTAATACCAAACCTGCCAGAAAAAAGTGTACTTGTCATTGACAATGCACCATACCATAATGTGCAGTCAAAAAAGTGTCCAACCTCCGCTTCAACTAAAAGTAAAATGCAAGAGTGGCTTCGAAGTAACCACTCTTCGATGATTCGATGCTGAAGGTACAGTTACTGCAGTTGATTTCGTTACATAAACCAAGGATCAAAGAATATGTAATCGATTCGCTCCTTCAACAACACGGCCACACTGTATTGCGCTTACCTCCATACCATCCGGAGCTCAACCCAATAGAACTTATTTGGGCCGAGGTGAAGAACTGGGTAGCAACCAACAACACAACGTTTACAATTGAAGACGTGAAGCAGCTAACAGTACAAAAATTCGGGGAAATCACCAGAGAATCCTGGCAAAAAAAATGTGACCATGTAAAAAAGGTTGAAGAAGACTACGTTAACATCTCAACCACAAATAGAAAACGCTGTTGAAAATTTCATCATTCAACTTGGAGGGGAAACCAGTGACACAGATGAGGATGACGCCAGCGGATGTAGTCAAATGGACACGGACAGTGAAGAAACTCTATCAGGAATTGAAGACTTAATGTGAAGTGTGGTTTACCTGCTGTCATAGCTGTTAACTTAGTTGAAAATTTTTTTGGTACAAAAAAGTCCATTACTATAAAAAAAGTCATATTACTATATGACTTGCACAGTAAAAATTTTATTATTTTCTATTTGAACAGTTAGCAATTATTTGTGACCATAGGACTGCATATTACTGATCGTCTACTGACATGAAACGAAAAGGAGCTCTGAAGATGACCCTTGGAATCATTAAAGGTAATTTGTATAAACATAATTCCATTTTTCATTTTTGTTGTGTTGTGTAGGGCCTACTTCTATAGTACGTAGTTCCAATGATCTATTTTACTGCATAAATAGGAGCAAGTGGGGTGAGGTGATGAATGGATTAATTTGATAATGTCGGCATATTTATAGGCCTACAATAATTTTACAATAGTTTACAATAATTTTCGGTATGCTTTGTTAGTGTTCTGTGTTTAATTTGTAGTACGTTAATGATTATAAATGTTGTTCTTTAGATCCAAAAACATTAAATAGAAAATAATTTGCATTACAAAATTTAGAAATTACAGTAGCACATAATTACCAGTAGTATTTGCATTTCGTTGTTTGGTTCTATTTTTAAAGGGACAGTGGATATTTTTCTTAAGAAATAAAAATATAAGGCATATTTGCTACCACCTGGGGGCTATGAGCGCACGAGTGTGCAATTTTTATATTTAAAACAGCTCTTAAATTATTGAAATTTAAACAAACACTGACACAAACAAAGCGTTCCGAACACTGCTTGCAGTAGTGACTGTACCAACTAGTACACGCGTACTCACGTAATAGTGGGAAGTCATTCAGCGGAGGGGAAATTTCCCCTCTGTGGGTTTCCAGCTACGTTGATGTATGTATACTATATATTATAAATAAAAACAGCACATTAGCTGATCCAAGTCAAAGCAATGATTTAAAAAAGACAAATATAGAGAACAACGCTAGGAATAATCACAAACTGTAAAAGTAAGTCACCTTGTATCCGTCGTAACGTATTGTCTGTAAAAGATAATGTGAAAGCCAAATTTGTATTATCATGAATTAAGAATAACTATTAATGTAAATACTGAATGTGTTTAAGTAAAATCATAAGTAAATAATATGTGTACATAAATGTAATAATAGTCAGGGAACAAAACATTGTAAAATAATGATAACTAATCCTGAATGACCAATTTAAATCAAGGAAATAAGAATCAAATAGAAACCCTACTAAGCATAATGAAATAAAATCGTGACAATGATAAAAAGAATGTAAAGCACCACCACATGTGTGATGTTATAAGAATAAGATATGAGAAGGACATGTTAAAATAAAATTAGTAAAATATGGAAGTTTATGTTAGAAAATCAACAAATGTAAACAGATAATTAATATTGTTCAGCTGAATGCAGCATTTATATATAATAAGGTATTATTTTTAATTAATTAATCATGTTCAAATTAGAAATTAAGAATAATTAAACAAATATTAGAAAAAAGTTATTAGTCGGATTTGCAACATTTAGCAGACGACGAATGTAAACAATGCATTAGTAAGTTTAAAATAAAGAAATGTTAATGAAAACTATGACCAAACTGGCGTCAAGCCATGTCAAAATAAAGATAAATAAATAAGCTTTACAATGATAGTAATAGAACCCGAATTGGAATTGTAATTACTGAGATATAAACGTTAGCATCATAAATTTGGTGAATCTCGAATAAATACAAGGAATAATAACACGAACGAAACCGACGCTCTAAATACAAATATGTAATGCCTAAAAATAGAATTACGTCATCATGACATAATTTCAGACCAATCACGGACGACTTTAGAAGCACACCTAGAGCGCCAAGCGGCATTCTGAAAAATGTATATAAACGATTGCCATTGTAAACAGAGAAGCATTTTGTCTAAATTCACTCAACCAACAACAACAAATCCAGGTCACCGTATCATCCAAAATTTAATAATCAACGAGAAGGAAGAAGTATAATTCAATCAGTGCATCGACAATAGTAGTGAAACTTTTACAAGAAGTGCGTGTGAAAGAACGAGGTTAAGTATCAAACATAACCAAAGCAGTAGTTTACCAAGAAGAAAATAAACCCGTTCATGTGCGAAATTAAGTGAAGTGTAAACACGATCATTGAATCAGATCGTTAGAAGTGTTAATAATTAATCATTGCGATTAATCACCAGGGAGTACAGTGCACATACTTACATTGTTTACATTTTAGCCATTAACAGCATAGTATAATACAAATGTGTACTGACGCAAAAAACAATAATACAATAAGTAATCAACGCTGTTTTAAAGTTATTTAGAGGAATTAACATATTCCGACGTAAGATTTCATGTGTTAACGTTCTTATAAATAATCTAAAATTTATTCAGAATAATCGGACTTCTCGTTTATTAATTTTCAATTACTAAAGGAATCTAACCTAACAATATAGTATATTATAAGAGCATTGTAAAGTAAGACTGTGGCGTTCTATTCTGTAAATTAAAAGAAGTCACCCTTGAGACAGATAACATTTATAAATAACATATCGATTATAACCAGAGTTTTCATAGCGACTGAACTGAGCTAGATAAAAGAAAAAAAAACGGATGATCTGTAATCCGTTTGTTATTATAAACCGAATGTATTTCATTGAATTTATTCTAGAACAAGCAATAAATAACTGAATTGTAAAGTAACAACAATTGTCAACAATTATTTCAACAAATAATTACAGTATTCAGTATTGTTAATTAATGAGTTGCATTTGTATAGTAAACAAATAAACAGAAAATTAATGCCTGATCTTGATTTAACTATTTAATCAATTATTGATTTATCAAATATCAGATTTAACTAGTAAATTATTCAGAAGAATTCTTTTGATGGGACATTTCTCTCGAAAGCCCATATGGCGCCCAAATAAATTTTAAAAGTGCTCACTAAAAGCTTACACAGCATAAGTATACTGTTTGATCAAAAGCTTGACAGTTTATTAACCACCTGTGACCGACTGAACTTCCAGTACAACATCACAGGTCGGTGAAGGTTTAATTTACATAAAATAACTTTGTCTAGACTATACGCTGACACACACAGACGACACGATTCAACAGGAGAGTGAACTAACGTCAAGAGATCTACGCAACTGTATACATTCAACAACGGATCTACAACCAAATAATTACTCAAATATAAATAAACAAAACAACAAAATTGAATTAAACAATTAAACAAAATAAATAACAAATAGTTGAAGAAATCATTTAATGAACGTGAGTGTTAAAATCAACAACCAGTAAAAGTTTTAATAACAATAAAAAAAAGAGAAGTAAGCCGTAAATTGTTATAATATGTACAAAAAAAATCTTAGTTTACAGCCTATCTGCATATAATTACAACGTTTTATCTAAAAATGAAACTTGTACTTGTGAACTTACTGTTTTTTCTTCTCGTCGAACGCGTTTCGGCGTCGTATTCGCCTTCTTCAGCTTAGAGACAGACTGCCAGTATTTAGTAACGGTTGTTGTATGGAAGGTGTAGTGGGGGTGGTGCGTGGAGGAAGGGGATTGGCGCGGGGATTCAAATTAATGTTTGTTTTTTGTATAATTGTGTCAAAAAGTGTATGTGATTTATATTGTAATTGGTCGTTAAGTATGTTGTTTGGTTGTGTTGTGTGGTGTTTGTATATTTCGTATTGTTCAGCTGTGTTGAGTTTTCGACCTTTGGGTAAGTAATGTAAAATTTCAAGATTAGTGTCTATGTTGGTGTAACTGTGGTTTTGTGTGTGTATGTGTGTGGCAAACGCGGAGTGTATATTGTTGTTGGTTAAAGCTTTTAAGTGTTCAGAGTAACGGGATGAAAAAGATCTTCCCGTCTGGCCTATGTAGAAACTATTGCAGTTATTACAATTTAATTTGTAAACACATTTGTAAAAAGTTTCATTTTTAGATAAAGTGTAGTGCTGTGAAAGAAGATGATGAACAATCAAGACAACTATAATTACAACGTATCTTACTATTTCTAATCAAAATATATTACATTTGATATAAAACTACATTTGCTATGAATAACATATTGCAATTCTGGGCTAAACATTGCTAAATAGAACTAACTTATTTAATTTTTGACGCACACCAAGTTTCGAAAACATAGCTGATGATGTCTTTTCTTTAGCTATACTAAAACATACAATTTTGTAAAATAAACTACGGTACCTATTAACATTACTAATCTAATTTCGTGAGTGTCTTCACCATAATCATTGTTAGAAGTATAGGCTGTAAATGTGTTATTAGTAAAGGTTCTACACGCTAATATAATCATCTTTTTGTGTCCAAATTGTTTTTGTCAATATTTTGTTTATTTTTAAAAAGGGAGTACATAAATTTTACTATCCTGATTACATCTGAGGAAGCCCTGACCAAATTTCCTTTTGAAATATAATCAACAAAATGGGTGTAAGGGCTAAGATTGCTATCATCGGCTATCAGCAGTCTTATACATTCTTCACATTTCAACTTAGAACTAATTTTTCTGACAATAAATCCAGACAAGTAGAAAAGAATATTATCTTTATAATACGAGTTTTTATTTTCCAGCAGACATTTAGCGTTTTTAATGGGTTCTTCATAGACGCTGACTGAGTTTAGGTCTACTGTTTCTTCTGCTTCTGCAAAACTCATAACAGAGTTTTGAAATGTCATGTCAAAACTTAAACAGTTGCTTTTGTCAGGTGCTTTAACGGTGTTCCTGAACATAGGTTTCCTCAAGGCCCATTGGAACTGCTTGACATTATGATTGTTATTATGTCCCCCTCGAGATCTTACACAGGAAAATAACAGTTCCAATTGATCTTGAGAAAACTTATAAGTCAAAATATACTTGAATTGTAAACTATTTAATAATCTGTTTGACAGAATCTTTATTGCGTTTATATTCGTAATAAATTCAAGTGCAAATGTTTTCCTAGGATGCCGCAGAACCTGAATATTTTCAATTTTTAACGTTGTTAAATTTGCCAAAAAATTATCTAACATTTTATTGTCATTTTCTAAATTCTTCTTCTTTATTGGTTGTTTGAAGTGCTGCCCAAATGGGTCCCTGCTATTAAAATAATCGAATAGCCTGTCTATAACTCTAATATATTCCACTGTTGGTTTAGCACCAATAAAATCAGGATGTTGTTTATACATCAAAAATTCTATGGCGTCTGCTACGCTGGCACTTAAGGTTTAGGCCGCAATTTTCACGTTTATTTTTCTGTTGCCATAATGCATGTGTCTGTCTGAAAGGCTATTGGCAAACTTTAATCCTTGTTCTTTTTGTAAAGTGTTTAGCCGTTGAATATATTTAAAATCTATCACACCATTTGTAGATGGTAAAGTACCTTTATCTGCTAATGTGTTGCAAGCCAATTTAATCATATGGCTAGCATCTAGCATTACACAAACTGTTACATTTTCTTTGTTTATTTTCACATTGAAAAAAGGCTTTTCTGGGAATTCGCAACCAAGTTTCGTAACAGCGTTTATATTTGTACTAGTACCATCAAATGTTACATTATGTAAATGGATACCTGGTTCGTATAATTTAATAATGCACATTTTTATTTGTTTGGACAAAATTTCTGAACTAATCTTATCAATAAAAAAATAACCAACGGCACATTTGAAATTTCCTCGTAGTGCAACTATCTGAAAGACTAGTGCTTCACTAGCTAATGTTTCGTGTTCATTTACTTTTATATCATTACCCAAATTCACATACCCAAAATTCTTTCCCTCTCGTGGATCGTAGATTACTTGTTTCCTTATGCTCATAGCATCAAAAACCAAGTTAACGTGTTGTAAATGTGGCTTGCTTTGAACGTTTTCTTTTAAATATATAAAAATCTCTTCTAAAAAACAGGGTGAGCAATTAAAATTAGAAAGCCACCTCCTTAAAGTTGATGGGTTAGGTAACAAAGTTTAGATTTCTCAAATACATATCTTATAAGCTTTGGGACTGTAGAAATAAACGGTTAAAGCAAACTCCTTCATTTTGTCTGAATAAAACCTCTTAAACTTACTTCTATATTACCTTTTGTTGCTAAAGTTATTAATAATCATTTTTAACGGAAAACCAGAAAAATTATCTTCTAAAATTTCTATGATATATAATTACCTTAATATCCACTTTAGTGATACACAGTTTCGTCACTGATGACGCGTTTCGGGACTAAGTCCCATCCTCAGATACATTTAATTAATAAACTAAAATATTAAAAATCACGACCATGATACTGGTCAAGTCAAAAATAAATAAAATAAAATAAATTACAAATCGCATGTAATAAGCTTTGCTAACCACGGCTGGAGCTCCCGCATGCGTTCACCCGCAACCGCGATTGTCACGCGACTATTTTGAATAAATTTTGAATATATTTAAAATCTATCACACCATTTGTAGATGGTAAAGTACCTTTATCTGCTAATGTGTTGTAAGTTTCGTAACGCATGCGGGAGCTCCAGCCGTGGTTAGCAAAGCTTATTACATGCGATTTGTAATTTATTTTATTTTATTTATTTTTGACTTGACCAGTATCATGGTCGTGATTTTTAATATTTTAGTTTATTAATTAAATGTATCTGAGGATGGGACTTAGTCCCGAAACGCGTCATCAGTGACGAAACTGTGTATCACTAAAGTGGATATTAAGGTAATTATATATCATATAATAAGTGATACGGTACGCAAAAAATAAGTAATTAAAATTTCTAGTAACCTTTCAGAATTTAATTTTTCTTTAAAACTAAAATAAAATCTTTCATGGATTTAATTTTAGCATCCCTTCTGTGTAAACGCTCTTGCAGTATTTTCACCTTCCGGCGGAGAAATTTTACTTCCATATTCCTTAAGGAAATGGAAGTATGGTGATGGCAAAAAAATCGTAGAGATCTCAAGGATTTTCGATTTTAGTGAAGATCGGTTAAGGGGAACGGGTAGTTTACCTGCAACCTTTTACGTTTTAACAACAGTAAAGTACTTTAAAATGCATTTAAACTTTTTCAAACAATGGTAATTGTTAAAAATAAAATAATTTTGTTGCCAGGCAATAAAATTATAATTTTTTCATTTTAGTGTAAATTATGTATGAGTTAATATACGAGGTGTGTTCATAAAAAGACCAAACTTTTTGAGTAACACATCAAACCCCACAAACGACGCGCCGCGACTTTGCGCGCACATAGCGATAGTTTTTGACAACAAACTACCACTTATTGTGTTCCGCTATTAGCAGTAGTCTTTGAGGTATATCACATTGAGTGGGGACGTGCACATGCTGGCCGGCGGATTAGTGACAAAGCGATTAAGAAAGACCGCGAGAACAACGTGTGCGTATGAAATTTTGCAGCAAAACTAGGTTAAAGCTTTTCAGAGACATTCTGGTTTTCAATTAAGCATACGCGGAAGCCTGCGTGAGCCGAACGATTAGTTTAAGAATTTTTAAAGAGGGAAAACAATGGTCGGTGCAGATCAAAGCGATATCGAAGATCATAGGAAGAGAGCTCGTGATGTGGTAATTGTAAATCATCGTTTAAATGCCGATACTTTCTGACAGAATCCATTTAAGATCGTAAAATTAAATTTTGATAGAAAAATTTAAATGTATCGTATCACTGAAAAATTCTTACTGTGTTTGTTGACGACGATCAGAAAGAGACCCGTTTTGAAATCGGTCAACAACTGCGTACCAATGCAAATGGTAATGAAAACTTTAGAAGACAATGGAAATAGCTCTGTAAAGATTTTACGAAGTCAGCAGCAAAATTTTATACACACACGTGGTGTTAAGATCTTCATTCTCACTTCGTTATAAATCCGCCGGACGGTGTGTGCCCGTGCCCACTACAGCGCGTGTAGCTCGAAGACTGAAGATCGTGACGGAACAGAGAAAACGGCATTCAGGCGTCAAAACCTGTCGCTAGCAGCACTTAATTCTGCAGCTCGCTCTATGCGCTAGTTGACGTGCTACACAAATAGTTCGGTCTTTTTTTGAACACACCTCGTACATGTATAAAATAATATATCGTTCGTGGCAGGTAAGCATATCTCAGTTATGTAATGTTTACGTTTCCATTTTATTATTATGACTACAGCAATAAAAAGGCAGGGAAGACACACACACACACACACACACACACACACACACAATTCGCGTTATTTCTGGCCCCACACGTGTCACTTTTACCCTTATTTTTAGTTATATTGAGAACGTTATTGTAGCCGAACAAAGAGGGTGTAATAACGTTAAGCTGACTATCGAAACTGCACGACTCTCAGGCTCCAACCCTACAATGTGGCCATATTGTCTAGTTGAATCCCGGCACCATATGGGTTATGTGAAGCGTATAAAAGACAGACGTCAAGTGTCCTATAAAAAAGTATAACGAAAAAAAAAGAACGTCGACCGACGTGCATGTATATGGACGTATCGTAAACCAACAGGGCAGCTGGACGCTTGGAGAAACTAAGGGTTTGTTCTGGCTGAAAGGCATACAAAAACGCCAGAAAGAGTTACGATTATGATATACCGAGAAGGCCACAGCAGAGGTGATTGAACTAATCAACATGGCAGCTGGACGCTTGGAGAAACTAAGGGTTTGTTTTGGCTGAAAGGCATACAAAAACGCCAGAAACAGTTACGATTATGATATACCGAGAAGGCCACAGCAGAGGTGATTGAACTAATCAATAGGGCAGCTGGACGCTTGGAGAAACTAAGGGGTTGTTCTGGCTGAAAGGCATACAAAAACGCCAGAGAGAGTTACGATTATGATTTACCGAGAAGGCCACAGCAGAGGTGATTGAACTAATCAACAGGGCAGCTGGACGCTTGGAGAAGCTAAGGGGTTGTTCTATCTAAATGGCATATAAAAACGCCAGGAAGATTTACGATTCTGAGGTCGGACATACCACGGCAGAGGTGGTTGAACCAAGAGTAAGAAATAAAGAGGGAACGGATGTGACATATCAGAAAACAGCTTTGGAGGTAGGTGTGTTTCCAGGAGTGGAATTTCCTAGAAGAAGAGAAAGAAGGACCAATTAAAACTGAGCAAAGTTAAATTTAGGAAACTAGTGGGGAATTATGTGTGTTCAATATATTATACAATTAACTTAGGCGCGATCGTGGAGTCTACTGTAAATTTTCGGGAGTCTACTTTAAATTTTCGGAAAGTTGTACTTAAAATTTCCGTAGAGTCTATATGGGTAAACAGTTTTGTGAGAACTAAGAGTTTTATTTAATTTTTCGTAGAGTCAACATGAATGAACAGTTTGTGTAACGTAGTTAAATATCGAAGGAGTGAGAAGTAGAATTTTATTAGTTTGTAACTCGTAAAACAAAATCGGATCATATCATGTGTTACTAAAGATATAAAATATTGAAACGGAATAAGCCGTTTGCGAAATGTAAATTAACGTAATGAGAGTTACCGTTGTAACTAGTGAACAGTATTTACACTAAAGTAAATATCGGAAGAAACCGGATATACTTACGTAGAGTGAAGTGATTAAAGTGTTAACGAATCAATCACTACGAGAGCGAACCACACTATGATTCATCCAAATGATCCTGTGTTCAAAGAAGCCGGGAGAGAATCTACATCTACTAAGCGGACCTAAGGAGCTGGAGATGAGATCACAGTACATCAGCCCACCGTAGACAGGAATATTAATACTAACAGTAAAGAATTTTATGTACTAATACTATTTTACGATACACCTGTCTGTCCTTCTAAAAAAACTTACGTATGAATTACACATTAAAACTTAAATTCATATGATTAGAGTATAAAAGTGAACTACGTAAATTATAAAAAATATCACTTCAATTAAGTTATAGTAAAAAATAAAACCATAAAATAGTTTTAGTGATTTCCACTCGTCAATTTATTAAAATTATAAAACCATGACAGCTGTTTCGGCAGTACAGTGCCTTCATCAGATGGTGTAAGCTGACTAATTTTCGTACAAACAATACAGAATATAAAATATAATACAAGTGCTGTTGTATAGAGAGCGATAGTAATCTCGTGTCAATAAGATTTATACACATTACACAAACATATAACATAACATATACCAAGTCTATTTATACAAAATTATTACAAATAGCAGAGGCGAGCTATTTAGATCTAACTGATCATTTAATAATACATTTAAATATTTGTGTTTATTAATTTCAAGGGTTTCTAATAAATCAAGCTTTGGACCTTTATCAGATAAATGTAAAATTTCAAAATTGTCATTATAACTATGGTCTTTTTCTAACAAGTGATTTGCATAATTTGATTTGCCATCATTATATCTAAAACTATAATTGTGACCATACATTCTTTTTTCGAAAGATCTACCTGTCTGTCCGATATACACTTTATTACAAGACCCACAGGAAATTTGTATACACCAGACTTTTGCAGTTTATCTGTTTTACTCTTGTTATTTTTAATATATTTTCCCAAAGAAGACTGCGTCTTAAAAGCTATATTTACATTCCTTTGTGTGAAATATTTACCAATATTATCAGAAGCAGAACCTATGTAAGTGAGAGTGTGATATCTTTTAATCTGTGTTGAGGGAGGGTAAACTAGTTTTAAAGCTTGTGAATAAAATTTTTTGTTTAACAAGTGATCTATGAGGCTAGGTTGGTAACCATTGTTGACAGCTATTTGTTTAATAATGTTAAGTTCTGATTGGAAATTTGAGTCTGATAACGGAATACTAACTAGTCTGTGAATAAAACTGTGAAAAGCAGCCAATTTATGTGAGTATGGATGTGTGGAAGTAATGTGTATTGTCATATCTGTACTTCGGTATTTTTCATAAGCCTACACATACAGATATGACAATACACATTACTTCCACACATCCATACTCACATAAATTGGCTGCTTTTCACAGTTTTATTCACAGACTAGTTAGTATTCCGTTATCAGACTCAAATTTCCAATCAGAACTTAACATTATTAAACAAATAGCTGTCAACAATGGTTACCAACCTAGCCTCATAGATCACTTGTTAAACAAAAAATTTTATTCACAAGCTTTAAAACTAGTTTACCCTCCCTCAACACAGATTAAAAGATATCACACTCTCACTTACATAGGTTCTGCTTCTGATAATATTGGTAAATATTTCACACAAAGGAATGTAAATATAGCTTTTAAGACGCAGTCTTCTTTGGGAAAATATATTAAAAATAACAAGAGTAAAACAGATAAACTGCAAAAGTCTGGTGTATATAAATTATCCTGTGGGTCTTGTAATAAAGTGTATATCGGACAGACAGGTAGATCTTTCGAAAAAAGAATGTATGGTCACAATTATAGTTTTAGATATAATGATGGCAAATCAAATTATGCAAATCACTTGTTAGAAAAAGACCATAGTTATAATGACAATTTTGAAATTTTACATTTATCTGATAAAGGTCCAAAGCTTGATTTATTAGAAACCCTTGAAATTAATAAACACAAATATTTAAATGTATTATTAAATGATCAGTTAGATCTAAATAGCTCGCCTCTGCTATTTGTAATAAATTTGTATAAATAGACTTGGTATATGTTATGTTATATGTTTGTGTAATGTGTATAAATCTTATTGACACGAGATTACTATCGCTCTCTATACAACAGCACTTGTATTATATTTTATATTCTGTATTGTTTGTACGAAAATTAGTCAGCTTACACCATCTGATGAAGGCACTGTGCTGCCGAAACAGCTGTCATGGTTTTATAATTTTAATAAATTGACGAGTGGAAATCACTAAAACTATTTTATGGTTTTATTTTTTACTATAATTTACAATGGATTTTCACCAAGTAAAGGTATCAAGCTTTAATTACTTCAATTAAGTATATTTATTCATATCTCAAAATGAATCCATTTGAAATATATAGTTCGTAATATAATAAGTAACTAGATGTAAGTGTTATTCACGTTTATATACAAATCAAAAGAACCCTGACATATAGAGATATTAGCATATAATTGTCTATTGGTAGAAATCATGTTTAAAATAAGTAATGATAATAATATGTTAAAAGGCATAGAAAGCTGGTAGTAATGACAGTAAATATAAATATAATAAATTTGTTGGTTAGACAGATAAATGTGTCTTGTTTTCATTTATTAAAGATCAACCTTATGGATATTATACAACACTATTACTTGAAATAGTTTCTTTAACACCAACAAATCAATTATAAGAATTAGTCTTCATCACTTCTGATTAAACAGTTAATACTTGAGTTTTATACTATTAATTTTCACAACTACCAATAAGAGTTTAAAGCGATAAACTGGTACCAACAACTTGGGGCGTATTTATTTTAAAGTTAAACTGGCACACAAATGTGGGGCTTAAAAGAAATCTAAATTTTTGTTCATAGCAAAAGATTAAAACGAAAGTAGCGAGATTAATTGTATGTTATAAAAGCTAAAAATTCAGGTATAGGGAACACGCTCGCTTTTCAAATTCGGTAAAATAAGTAACGGTCTTAACGTCACTAAAGTAACAGGATCATTGTTCCAGGTGATCGAGAGCCGCGTTTGAAATTTATATACAATTCTTTAAATTTGTATAATCTGTTTTCGTTTCTTACACTTCCTATTGAAATTCTATTTGTCACTTTCCATTTATCCTGCTGCCGAATATACACTACATTTTTCTACAACGTGTTGAGAGATTCCAGAAGAACTGCTTGTAAATAAAACATTTTAGGAGTCCATTAACGTATAATACTTTAGAGAAAATTAAATTTACTGATTTAATTAAATCAATTAAAGTTAATAAATTAAAGTTAATAAACACTGTATTTAACTATTACCGAGTTCAAGTCATGGAAAAGTGTTTCTATTCCGTATTACGTTTGCAATCTTAATGTTACGCAAAATATTTGTTCATACCAGCTATAAAATTGTAACCCAGCTGTACAAACAGGAAAATCGACTTCAAAAACTAGGAAGTCCCAAACTTTCTTTTTTAAGCGACAGCCTACATTTCTTTAGGGCCCACACTTTTAAGATATTTTTGAAAAGTTATAAATTAAATTTTGTACGAATTATTTTATAAATTCTTTTTTTTTTAGGAAAAAATATTCTTGTATTTATTATTGTCCATGCCGTGGCTGCTCATATAATGTACTTTTCCGACTACGAAACGTTAAAATTTAATTTTTTACCTAGTAGGCCTATAACGTTTTAATTTAAATTTACATAACAACAAATGCAGCTTGGGAAAGCTAAATTTTCACTTTAAAATATATCTAGAAATTAGTGTTCCATAATCGAAAAAGTGTATACAAAGAGCTGAACAAAAATCCACTGGAATGGGACTCAATGTAAACATCAGCAAAACTAAATACATCCTGATTTCTGCATCAGAAAGGAGAAGACATCTATATAATTTACGCATTGAGGATAATTCATTTGATGCAGTTAATAAGTTCAGATACCTGGGTAACATGACAGATAATGAAGGGTCCATAAACACGACAATACATTATAGGATACAAATAGGAAATAGGGCATATTATGCCAACAGCAGGCTATTGAGAAGCAAACTCGTTAGGAAAAGTCATAACACAAAAAAAAAATATAGCCTATAAGACACTTATCCGATCGGTTGTTACTTATGGAGGCGAGACATGGTCACTGATAAAAAAGGAACAAGAAACACTAAGAAGCTTTAAAGGAAAGACCATAAGACGTGTTTATGGCCTGGTTAAAGAAGATGACGAATGGGGAATAAGAAATAGCCAGGAGATAGACGAGCTATTGAATGATGAGGATATTGTAAGATTCATAAAGGCTCAACGAATACAATGGGCGAATGGTGAATATAATGCAGCCCACCTAGAGCGGATGGCTGAACATCGTGCGCCAAAGAAAATCCTGAGGGCGCAAGCCCATAAAAGCAGAAAGAGGGGCCGATCTAGGATTAAGTGGTTGAATGATGTAGTAGAAGATTCCAGAAGAATGAATGTGAGGGGTTGCAATGAGATTGCAATGTACAGGAGACTTTGGAAACGATTGGTGTTGGGAAGCCATGGCTCACGTTAGGCTATAGTGCTGAAGAAGAAGAAGAATCAACAAGATATATAGTATTTACGTATAAAACATCTTGTACGTGTAACAAACCATATGCTCAATAGGTGCAGGGACTTTTTATTTTACCAGGGATTTTTGTGTTGGATGGATGGATGATGCACGGGCGTCTTGCGCCCTAATTTGTGTGCGTTGTGCAGGCCTAAGCCTGATGAACGCCAGGTGCCAACAGGTCAGCGCGGTCGTTTGCTCTGCTCAAGGATGTTATGGTGCAGTCCGCGGGTCCATGATATATTACATGGCCACCACGGTGGCAAGCTTAAGCTTTTGCTTCAGCCAATTGTCCGGCCAAGGCGCGACACCTTGGTCCCCTCAGGCTAGCCTTTGGGAACGTAGTGACGCACTGGCGAGGACAAGAAGCTCGAGCGCCCTAGGGCGTCGGCCGAAATGGTAGGTAATGTCACCGAGACAGCCAGCTTTCGCAAGGAAGGCACTTGCACAACCTCGCGGGAGCTCATGTCTCAGGTCATTACCCTGCCGAATCAGCAAAGCAGGTGCTGACGGGGATTTTCATGTTGCTCATTAATAGGCTTACGTACAGAGCTTGTTACTTTGATCTAGCTTATTCTTTTATGTTCCTCATGCTCTCTACGTTTCCCTTAATGTTTTGTTGTCTACTACTGACAAAGTTTTGTTTTAAAACTACAACCAATTTTCTGCGCGCTTACCATAATTTGCTGACACACCAAATGAAACTCTGTTTTTTTGTAAATTTTATATCTACCAATTATTGCATGTTCATTGAACTTAATCTGCTACAAAATCAATGTTACACGTTACTAGGCACTATACATAAATTAGACCACTATTTATTACTCCGCTTTAGTATTGCTGCACGAATCAGAATCCAGTAACTAATGTCTAATTACGTATTACAAAATTTATAAACATGTAAGTCGGTCGACATCGAACCACCTTTCCTACCTACAGTTACACGAGGCGAGCAGCGACGTCTATAGCTTAGCGGTAGAACTAAAATTTTTCGCTTGTTGTAGGACTTACACTTCGTGTAAACTCCTGTTAATTTCCAAATCTGTCTGCCAATTTGTTCATTGTTTACCAGGTGCACGAAATTTACGTGGCACGCTTTTTACAAGAATGGACAAAATCAAGAATTCTTTGTTAAAGCGCAAATGGAAATTCACAACGAAATATTAAATGCGTTAGGAGATGCTGCACCTTCAAAAACATTGGTTTGTAAGCGGGCGCTCGAGTTTAACCGTGGCCGTACGACCATTATAAACATGAGGCGCGCAGCGGACACCCCAAACGTGCAACACTCCAAATCGGCACCCAGCTTGCACAAAGTATTTTCGCAAGTTATTGAGCTAAAATAGGACACAAACGCTCAATTGAGATGCCTGTGATCTCAGGAACATCGTCATCCCTCACAATCGCCGGTCTTCTAACGCGGGTATGACATTTTGTTAATGATATATGAAGTAGTTGCACTTTTTGGCGTTAATTGCGGGGATTATCTTCAGTGATCGTACTACAAGGCTTAAACTCGAGTGCCCACGTAAAAAATATTGTTTTTGAAAGAGCAGCATTGCGTAACACAAAATTATAAGTTGTTAATTTTAATTGGCGCTAGACTTTTTTTAACAAAGAATTCAATCACATCACAATGTTTGATTTGCCCATTTTTCAAAATACGCATGACACGTAAATTTCTAACAGCTGATAAATAGTAAATAAATTGGCAGAAAGCTTTGTAATTTAACAGATGTTCATTGATAATGTGAATCTTATAACACACGAAAAACTTTTAATGTCCATTTATTTGTAAACATGCAGGTCGGTCGACATCGAACCACCTTTCCTACCAACAGTTATACAGCGCTGCTTCTAAAAGTGAACGCTGTGAAATTGTAAAAAGCACCCAATAACAATAGGCAATAACTGTTGATACTAAATTGTAGAAGTGGACAGGAACGTGACACAAAAACTAACGGTTTTTATCGTACTTAGAAAAACTCGATATTAACTACAAACTATAAGGACGAATGAATAATTTACACAAAAAAAGCGGTGACGCATACAAAACTACTTTTGTATTAAAGGCCGTGTAGGAATTGGAGATATGGTTGTCCAATAACCGTAACGTTTCAAGCTATAAATGATGCTTAATAATAAATTATTAGCTATAGGTTTATTAAATGTAACGATCTGATATTAAGTTAACATAGAATGATACATACTTTTGTAAGTAAAAAATATTTATTCTTCATGCATTTTTATATTTGGACTTTTAACGACGACAATCTGGTCATTTTGTTAAACTGAAATACTTCCTTGGCTATCAACTGCACTGTCTTTTGAACGTAATGATTGATGGAATTAGTAATTTCAAGAAATTCATTTTAGAATCTGTTCAGTAAGTAAAAATCTGTATACGCGTTGTTCAGTATTAGGTCACAAAAGATGGCACTTTTATTCTGTTTGTGTTGGAAACCTTCTCAATGCAGAGCGTCTTTTTTTTCATAATTTATCTCAAAGCAACAACAGCTGACAGAGGTATTCGTTAAGCTAATTGTAAACCAATGAAGTCATTCTACAATCGTTTTCTATTAATCCAATTTAATCGTCACACACTGTCCGAATGTAGAAGTCCCTGGCCATTAGCCTCGTCGCGGTCGTCTGTCCAGTATTCTGTACGCACGCATATGACGCTTGACTTTGCACTATGCGTCAACCACACAACAATACTGCTGGGTGTCGCTTTCTAATTACAATTAAAATACGTCAGACATTAACACAAGTATACGCGAATTTGAGTGCAAACGTCAAATAATTTGTTGTTGTTTCAGTGTGCAAATTCCGTGGAATAGTTTATGATGAAACATAAAACGTTAAAGGGCGAGAAATACTTCTGAAGGATGTGAGATAACGCATTTAATCCAGCGAACACATGTTGTCAAAACAAACAGTTTACAGCCTCCTAATTAGCCAATAATTATTAGGCCTAGTTGTAGCAACAACACACTTGTGAAAGTTACCATTTGTAGATTTAATAATACAACAAAATCAGTTATTCTCAACCTCTATAAGTCCGGAAACTACCTTGAAGGATATTGCACTTCATGGGACCCATAAGCATGTGGGCGCCGGCAGAATTACTCGTAGGGGTGTGCATCCCGTTGATAATCATGTTTTGCTAACATCGAGTACTTTTACGTTTAATACAAATTATACCAGTGGCGTGGCGTGGGTACATAACACCTGTTTCCGGCTGTGACAGGCCTAAAACTTAACCTAAAAATTAATTCGGATTTTTTCTTGTACCAAGTGTTCTTTTTAGAGCATTTTCTATCATTCGCTGGGAGAAAAAGAGGGTCCCGGTTCAACGGGATCTGACTTCTATTATGCTTACACAGAATAAATCAGAACACAAATAATCGAATTAAAAATAATAAAGACAAATAGAGAAACACATGACTAAACGAACAAAACAGAAATAGGTACGTAGTATCTGCTGCACGTCAGTTCCCAAAACGAACATAGCTGCTACTGAGCGTTTTGCCGGTTTATACAGCGGCAACACATTGGGTGGGCGAATGTGTCCCCCCTCTACAGTTTGTAAAGTGACCGTACGCAGGTCAATGGCCGTACTTATTAAAACATGGCCGATGTCTGAGCCGGCAACACAAGACAGTGCAAGTGCCCAGCAGTTCGAAAGCAATGCTACGCCTTTCTTCAAGTTTCCCTACTAATATTGTTCGGATTTCAAATTATTCAATAACTAAAGTATTTATTCTGTTATATAATTAATATTATTTTCTCTTATTTCCAGTACTGTTGCCGCCGGCAATAGTGGTTACATGGACGCCGGGCTACTGAATTATACGTAATTAATTCTACGTAGTACTAAATGTCATAGGTCTTTAATATACAGTAAATAAATTTTACTTCGCCACCCCCCTTCGGGACCCAGCAATGGATCGCGCCCTATAGGTTGAGAAACGCTCAACAACAATCAATAATCATCCTTACAGAGGCGCGTTATTTATGTATTATCTTTTTAAAATTTGCAACATTTAAATCCATGTTTTAATAAAAATATTTGTTTAAATATTGATTTATCTGTATAGAATCGTCCAATTATTTAAATTATTACCCACTGCAGATATTTTGTGGAACCAAAAGTGGAATGTTAGTAAATTTTTCCAACATGGGTTATTTCTCTACAGTACCTTTTAATAAATACAAAAACTGTAATAAAATTTTTCTCGCCTTTGCATAAGATGTAATATAGTGTCTTAATATAACAAAAACAACAACAGTCATAATAATTTTTTTAAGGAAGAGAAAAATGCATCATATACCATAAGGTCGCCGCCCCTTAGTGTCGGACTCTGACCGATTAAAAAACTCCACCGAACATTAGGCACACCTCTACCACGGAACCGCTCCTCGCATTACTTCAAGGCGGTGCCTCTGTTAAACCCATTGGCCTACCAACTCAATTTCTGTACTCCACGTAAGTTCAGACTATATTAAATCTTGTTCTTTCTTCTTCTGCTTCAGCACCCTTTCAATGTAGGCGGCCACACGATCCCAGCTGTCCTCGCCGGCTAGCATAAATCCTACGATGTGTTCCGGGATTATTTCGCACATGCCGATTACAAGATTTCGCCTCTGTGCCATCCACTTTAAAAAAGTGCTGTAAGCGTCGCCTACAGGCAGGTTATAATACTGGCAGACTAGCTCTGCGCTTTTCCCGTCCTATGAACATAATCATTAAAGTAGTGATAAATTAAGTGAGAGAGAGTAATTCCACGTTATGTCCATTCCGCAAGGCTTGTGATAAGAATCGCAGTCCATCTTAAGAGTAATAATAATAATAATCATCGTCATCTTCAAGGATTAAACCAAGGCTGGTTTGTTCCGGTCTCAAAGAGGCAAAGATTAGAGCTGGTCACTCCAGCGCTTCCTCGGACGTCCCACACCTCTCCGTCTCCTCGTCTTATAGTTCCAGCGTTGTTCGGGGATGCGGCAGTCATCCATTCGGCAAAGATGCTCCCACCAATTCAGCCGATACTGAGCAATCCTGTCGAGTATACTCATAATATTCAGTTCCTGGCGTATAACTGTGTTTCTTCTATGATCTGGAGAGTATACCCTGCAACGTGCCTAAGAAATCTCATTTTAGCCACTTGGATGCGACTGGCCTGGTCTTTCGTTAAAGTCCAATTCTCAGACCCATAAAGAAGTGTGGGAAGAGCCACCACATTGCAGAATTTTAGGCGAGTTCCTTTACTTGCTGACTTAAGGGTTCGCCTAATTGTCCCGCACACAAGGTTGAACTTATACAACTTATTCACAACGTCGTTGCTTGCATTATAAGACACCCTGTAGCCCAGGTATTCAAAATTACTAACTTGTTCCAGGACAGTACCATCTATAACAATTTCTGCCCCTACGGGATCAGTTCCACGAAAAGCCATCACCTTGGTCTTAAGTGTGGATATTTGCTATCCAGAGTCTTTCCAGATTCTGTTTAACAAATGTATACCCAATAGTAATAATAATAATAATAATAATCATCATCATCAACTTTAAGTAAATTAGTGTCTGTATTTAAGCCTATACTAATCGTCATTAATATGTTATTATAGACTTTTCAAAAAGTGTACGTTACAATTGGAATTGTACGCAACAAACCAGTAATGTTACTCATTTCCGGGCTATTCGACCGTGGTCTAATGCTGTTAATTTGAACAGACGTTTCGGCCTCCCCACCACTGGAGCCCATCTTCAGTGTAAACGATCGGCAAGGTTCAATGGTATGGTGTTCACCAGTTCCTACAGTACTTGGTAAAGACTGACAAACCAGTAATGATCATAAGTGCATCATATAATTTTGTCGATAACACAACATAAAACTGTCTCTTCGACAACCATTGTTTTACTGTTTTGTTTACAACAATAATTATATAGCAAACAAGAACAATTAATCTTACCTTTATCTAAGTAACTACTTTCCATGAAGGTCAAACTGTCTTGTATAACAATTTACTGTCCATTTTTAAAGTTAACAGACATATGAACTTATTATGGAACTTTCCCACCTGATTTCCTGAACATTATATGTATACACAGATCGCTAAATTTTACATTTTTAAACGCCAATAGAATTTATATTGATCTAGATTAATTAATAATATCTGAATTTCAATAAAAGAAAATCGGTATGGAGAACCATACATGACTTCCATGTTCTAAGATTTATATTTAAAATAATTTACTTGAATTCCGTTCGATAATTTCTAAAACAAGACATGACAGGTGCAGAATTTTACGTTTGTGTCTACAATATATATTTGACAAGAAGCAGAGCTAGATATTGTGACAAAACATCAAATAAGTGGATCATTTAGTTCTGAAGAAATGACGTATCAGCTAAAATGGTACCTCAATATCAGGTGGGTGAAGACTATCCTCAACCTTCGTGAGGAAGGACTGTACTTTTGGATAAAATGCTTGTAGGTCGAACGAAGAGCTGGCCAAAGGGAGCTGTGATCTGATTCCTGTAATGAAATTGGACTCTCGCTGCGAGTTATCGGCCGAGGGTGAATAATGTCTATATGTTATCAAAGTCTTTCCTGTCAATATTATACTAGTCATTTTTCTTTTTTAAAATCGAGTCTTTCTTTCTTTGCATTCGTCTTCTGATTTCCTGAACGACGATTCTGTTCACCCGTATAATTATAAATTTCTCAGCAAAACATTTATTCCTTAATTCGTTAGTGTCTTCTGTTTAACACGCACCATTATAATACATGTCATAACGCTATATTCCATACAGGCTAATAAATAACTAGCCATCAAGGAGGTCAAAATATTTTTCAGGAGGGGCAAACAATTTTCCAGAGGAGAAAAATATTTATATATTTTTCATACATACACACATGCACATATTAGTTTGTAATTCTTATATCATAATAGAAATAAGTACTCAGATTGTATTAATTTATTAAAACATTTATTGATTAAAAATATGCATAAAATTAATGGCTTGTAAAAGTTGCATGTAAACATGAGTGAGGCCAGAAATAACGCGAATTGTGTGTGTGTGTGTTGCCTGCCTTTTTATTGCGGTAATCATAATAATAAAATGGAAACCTAAACATTACATAATTGAGATATGCTTGCCTGCCACGAAAGATATATTTTCTCTCATACATGATTTAAATTAAAATGACAAAATTATGATTTTATTGGCTGGCAACAAAATTATTTTATTTTTAACAATTACCATTGTTTGAAAAAGTTTAAATGAATTTTCAAGTACTTTACTCTTGTTAAAACGTAAAACGTTGCAGGTAAACTACCCCCTTCCCCTTAACCGATCTCCACCAAAATCTAAAGGCCTTGCGTTCTTTACAATTCAGGGGGGTATGCAAAAAATTATTTGATTCTGTTTGAATATGCGGCAGTTATCGTTCGTCATAGAAAAAATTACCCTTGTTAAAACAAAAAAAGTTGCAGGTAAACTACCCCTTTTCCGTAACCGATCTTCACCAAAAACAACAGGCCTTGCGTACTCTACAATTCAGGACTGTATCCAAAATATTATTTGATTCTGTTTGAATTTGAGGCTGTTATCGTTTGCCATAGAAAAAATTCTACACATAGACAGACACACTACACACACATAGACACAGACACTTTTCGAAAAAATCGGTATGGAGAACCATACATGACTTCCATGTTCTCAGATTATATATAAAATCATTTGGTACTGCCTTTATGCGTACCCGCAGTTATTTCGATAATGCGATTTTCGGGCTTCGATATGTAGTGAATATCGCACATAATTTTATGTTTGCCAGTCTCCATCTTGAAATAAACTTGTGTTGCCAGTTTGGTAAACGCTACACTCTAATGACGACTTTCGATGTCTCTGCCATTCTACTAACGGCTTGGTGCAGAACGTATGCCGTGTCATAGGGCCCGGGACAGTGGAAAAAAATACGACAGACAGCATTGTTTGTTTTTTTTTTTGTGGTGTAGATAGACAAAACAACGTAATCTTTGTTTATTGTGAACTTATTTTAATTTTATGATAATTGTGATAAAAGGACGGGCCCTCATTCATCACATCACATTATTATGATGAAAGCATTTATAAAACAGTGTTTGAATCAGAAAAGAATCCACTGAGCCTACACTCTAATCTATTTATGACAAAAATCTTCAAGCTATATTTGTGAACTTCTGTCTTGCCCGTAGGCTTTTGTGTACTACTCCAGTTACAGTTTCGTCTGCTGAAAGATCTTTCAGGAGGTTAGCGAATTAACTGAAAACTTGGCAGAAAAGCACTACTTCCCAAGAAAAGCTTAGGACTAATTTTAGCTATTGAAAATGAATTGGGTAAGAGTATTGATTTTTCAGATGTTATTGACCAGTTTGCTTAAATGAAAGCAAGAAAAAACTTTGCACTACTTAAGCCATTTTAGAAGATAGACTTCTCTCTTTCACTTATGATTGGTTATGATCTTAAACATATTATCGCTTTTTGTTTATTTTTATAACAACTGCAGGCATGTTACTTATGTATTGATAAATATAGATTGTGTTTATTCTTTGTCTTATAAAAGTTTATTTTAGTAGATGGTTGAAGTAAAAAGTGAGTTAATTATTTGATTTGATTAGAAACTTAAAATTTGAAACGTTGAAGATTTTAAGTACTCTAAGTAGTTCGTTAATTCTGTTTTACTTTAAAGCAATACGTCTAAAATTTTCTGTCTAATAAAAAGACTTAAACTATTTAGCATTTTTATTACTCCCCTGTTTGCAGAAAAATGTTTTTAGACACATATAAGTGATATGTTTGTCTAATAAGAAAAATACTTTAAAACAAGAGGACCGCCCGGAAGGTGATCTGACATAGGGGCCCCAGGAACGATGTGGGGCCCATGGTCACAGTAATGGTGAACACAGCGAAAGGCCTCCTGCAGGAGGCCCCCGTTTGCAACACAAATTGACGATATCATAATAGTTTTATTTCACATCGTGGAAAGTAATTTATTTTTAACAGCAGCTTAAAATTAAAGAAGAATTATAATCAACCGCAGCCACATAAATATACCTGTAAACACGCACACGGATAAATGTGAAACACTAAACACAACTACGGCGTAAGCACGTACATATCCTACGAGGAAAAGATAAAGTAATGAGATTTGTCGCAGCATTATGAAGCGTAATTGTCACTTAGATAGTAAACAATTACTAGTCTTTACGTTAGTATGAACCTGCAAGGTTAACTACTTCACGCATAATTGTCTTTTAGATATACTAATGACTTGTTTTTAAATACTGACGTCTGTGAATATGTCTTCCTCCAGTTCACTTTATCCTCAATCAGAAGGCTTGAAATTTTCTAGACAATTTCAATTATCAATTTGCAGTCAACTACAGTGACCGCTAACTCTGTGAGGTGGGTTGACATTGCTTTTTTACCCCTGTTCAGGAGCGAACGTAGGATTTCATTTCAAGGGGGCGGGGGGTTCAAGCACATTTCGTTTCGGGGAGTATTTTTTCTCATATTATTATCGTACCAATAAATTAAAACCAATGGGTAACTAATGGCTGTAATTCACCGATTTCATAAAAACCAATTAATAACATACAGTTTGACTTGGAAGCCTAATAATACCTTTCTGTGGAATATAAATACTTTAAAGAGAATGTAAAAATTAAGAAAATACATTCTGTATGTGTATGTGTGTGTTTGTGTTGTAGGGTTAACACATGCAAGAACACGAACAATTTTTAATGAACAAATGTTTAATTTTACAATATTTTGTTTCTTAAAGCTAGGTAGAGTCTATTACAACAACCCATGTCCATTACGAAAAATAATGTTAAGAAATTAAAACTCATTCACGTTACGTGCTTTGTGATTGAAGTTATCAACATGTAACATTAAGTTAAAATATAGAAAGATATGTCCCTATTTACAGTAACCAGCGGAAAAACGTACCCCTCTCTTCAAGCAGACTACTTTTCATTTTTCACCATTTCTTTCAACATCTGTTATATTTATTATTGAGTATAAGGCCTATTATAGTAGATTATTTAAATCTGTCATTGACGCAAATAGTAATTTTTTAAATTGGCAAAACTTGGAAGTCCATTAATTACATTTCAAAAAACACAACCAGTTTTAAATTTTCGGGTCCGAAATTGTTTTAATTTTTTGTATTTCGGGGGATCTCCCATATCCCCCCTAGGTTTTCCCTTGCCCCCGTTGAACCTAGAATTAAGTAGGTAATTCAGAGATTCTTCCAGATATCTTTTGTACGACGCTTATATATTAAACGAAGCTGTTTTTTTTTTTTTTTTTTTCAACATACCATCTCGTTTCTTGCCTACTCGTTTTATACTAACATACCATCTCGTTTCTTGCTTACTCGTTTTTTTATACCACATACCATCTCGTTTCTGGTATACTCGTTTGTATACCAACATACCATCTTGTTTTTGGTTTACTCATTTTTATACCAACATACCACCTCGTTTTTGGTCTGCTAGTTTTATACCAACTAACCATTTCGTTTCTGGCCTACTCGTTTTACTTTTGTTTGTTGTTTTTTCAGTGAACATCTGTAAGAATTATTAGGCCTCTCGTTCGAATAAATGTCAAATTGTACCGGAAACGCTCAGTGTTCCCAGGACACCAATTAAATGCGGGACACCAAAACAAATTACAGACTTCCTAATTACAAACTATTAGGAAAGACATAGACTGAGAACTGTATGCCGTTTTACTATGCAGAGAAATTCAATAATTTATAAAGATTATTAAATACTATGAAGAAATGTATGAAATTAAAACTGCGAACAGAAGATAAGGCTTTTTGCGTATCAACAAGGCTTTGGCTAAATATGCAGTAGTGGCTGTGTCCAGTAGCGTAGTTATGATTTTCACATGCAGGAGTTATTGACAAAGCCTTTTCAATGGGAAGGGACTTATAGAACAAGAATGTTTCCATTGTGGCGGATTATTAATGATAAGCGCTATTTATAACACTGTATGGTGTCACGATCGCTAGTTATGTAATATCTCCAGATTTTATATATAAGATCTCATTGCCGAGGAGGTGTGATTACAAAGTTAGATAAACACAAATATCTCCATAAAATATAAAATACCTGATTTAAGTTGACCAGAATTCCCTTCAAAGTAATCCCTTTATGCAGTGGTACATCGTTCCCAGCCCTTTTCACATGTTTATACACTCTTAAAAAGTTCCGTTTCCTAAGGTGTCTTTTGTGCCTTTTGCGATTCACATTGCCAAATTAGCGACGCTACAACTTGCCAGTCACAACATACACTTTTAAACAAAACACGATCACTACCTGCGTTTTTACAAATGATACGTTAATGATATTAGCAAATTCTTTTGTGGTAAATCAATAATACACATGTGCAAGTCGTTTAATTTATCATATATTTGGGAAATTCTTACTTGCCTTCTCGTACTGCGTCATAGAGAAACAGAAACACATCGCATGGTCTACTGCTTTATTCCGTTGACCTGCTGAATCAATTCACAGGCGTCCATTGTACAGAGAGATCACTCTGTAGATTTCCTTATTTTGGTTCATGGGAATTTCCCGTGTTGTTAGCTAGCTTCTCGAGTTTGAGACCCGTCGTAAATTTGGAAGTGCTCCAGCGATCATAAGTCCAAATATAAATAGAAGGACTTATAACTCAGTAGCTCGACATACTGAGTTATGCTGGTTACTGTTCACCTCTGTTACGCATTTGAGCTTTTACAGCATCGTGATTTTTATTTACAAAAGTAATCTTAGAACTTTTGATCCCCTTAAAATCATTGATCTGTGTCTTTCAAGTGTCTCAAACGCGCAGGTTACAGGAATTCTGGTATCGAACTCAAGACAGTTCTGGTGTTGAAGAAACTCTCCGAAACTAAACAAACTACAATCTTTTTAATTTTTAACAAAGGTTTGGAAAATTTAAGAAACGACCGCTCATTCTGGTATATTTGTACCGTAATTTGTTTTAGCGTTCTTCCCAATAATACATTCCCACCATTGCTTTTTGTCACATACAGAGAATGCTTATCTATTAGCTATACTTTTCTATCAATTACGAATTATAATAGATGAATGTAATATCAATACATTGCAATAGATATAACAGGTAATGGATTTACAACTACTTGGTTCCTGTTAATGTAAATAATAGTACACATTGCGGCGGCATATTGTAAGAGAGTAGTGCAGTACTAAGGTCATTATTACATTGAAATATTCATATAGCCTACTTCCATAAACATTATCTTAATAATCCTGTAAGAAAAGGGTCATGATTAAAAGAATTGGCTTTTACAAAGAGTTATCGGTATAGCATTATATTATTAACTTAAATCATTTTGGCAAGAAAACAGAGGAAAATTTAGAAAAAGCTGTAGGCTACCTCTTAGATATGAGATTTCTGAAAGAATAAGGCATTACCTTGGTACTGTGCATTACTTTATCTCAAGAGTGACTGAATAGTCACTGACCATGTAATGACGCAAAAAGCTGGTAGAATGTTGCAATTAACAACTGAAAATCGTATTAAGATATACGGGGCGGATTTGTTTCTGAGACCCCCTCCCATAAGACGGGTGTTTATAATCTAATTTATCTTTAAATAATATATATCAAAAAACACTTTACTGTTTCATATGTATTGTCTATTTGCTGTATCGATAGATCTAGTTAGGAAACTTTATATGTGGTAATGTTTGAAATAAAAAACCCACTTTCATATTGTAAATTCAAAGTCTGAAGAAACAATAGAAGTAGTATTATTTATAGAATGCATTAGTTGTATTACACTGTACGTGCTGTTGTCTTCAATGTCACTCACGGTTTTGTTCACTCACACAATAAACTTATGTGATGCACTTTTTTGTGAATTCGTTCGTTCGAGTATAAAATTATAATAACCGAACTGACCCGATTTCCGCACTCCACGTTATCCACTGTTCTGTAAAAATCCTGATCAGAGATTTTAAATAAATTGTTGGTGTCCTGAAATGTTAAATATTTTGCACTGGTGAAATCTCTTTTAGCGTAGGCATACATGTCTTTCACCAACGTAGTTCACTCTGCCGTTTACATTTTCGTACCAAGGAACGGCCTTCTTGAGTCGCTGCCGCTGCCGTTGCCGTTGCCGTCCGTGCTGTTTGGGGTTCAATTTGCGACTCCCGACTGCGTGGTGAGGCATTGACTCTAGGTACAACTGACATTACCTTTTTAGTGTGACTATACTTCTAATAATAAACTTACATGTATAAGTTTTTTTTTTAATATCTGTAAACACTTTATGAGGTAGGGTTGTAAGGTAGATCTAAAAAAAAAAATATGAAAATAACTTTGGAATCGATCCATTAAGTCCTGGAACTCTTCTAGTGTTGCGTTTTAGGACATGACAATTACCAAAAAAACTGAATTTCCTAAATCTGGAGGAGGCTCCTTACTAAGTGGGGCCCGGGGCGGTCCGCCCCCCCCTTTAGTCCGCTACTGGCTCTTTCATTCTGTAGTGAAATATGGGAGAGAATGATAAAATATTATGACTTCGTAAAGAGGGTACGAAAGACTCACACTGGAGACAAGAGTTGTGGCGACAAACGACAAATGCCTTCCCGTCCCGTTCTGCGAGTGTCACTCTACTTTCGGTGTAACACAGTCATGATCACATCGTAGTATATGATTATTATACGTTTATTATATATGTTATTATATACGTTTGGTGTTCAAAAATTTGTTAATACCTATGTTAAATCAAAACAGATTTGTTATCTGTGCGCAACGGCTGATTGAATTATTCAGTGCTCCAAAGATTTTATCTACCGAAGAAATTATTTGTATTGTGCAATAAACATGGGCGTATTGGGCGTAAACTTGGGTCTACTCCAAACGGGCGCAGAATACGTCAAGACTTTGCTGTAACTCAAAATAAAACAGATGAGCTCACCGTAACGCAACCTGTCGAAAGATTCAAGAGGCGCAATTAAAAATTTTGATAATCTGCGATTCGCGCGAAATTCTATCGGCCATGTCATGACCATGTGACAATATAAAGAGAAAATCTCAAAGAAACTGGAAGGGCATCCTTTTAAACTGATCCGGAGGCTAAAACAATCAATGAGGCGATGTTTATATTAGTAAATGTGTCTCCAGACGACGAAAAAAGCTTATTAAATGAGGCCCCTAAAATCTTGAATATCGATCTGTTACTAATGAGGGTATTCAACTTCCCTAAAGTACATGAAGAAGGTATACAACTGCGACTTGAATTCACGGCTGTGTGGTCGTGTATTACCGCCACACACCTGGAGGAATAATGAACAAGGAGGTGTGTTGAAGAAACTGTTTTGCAATAATTGAGACAACGAAGTAGAAGTTTAGCGGCACAATCTTCGGGAAACAAATCTGCAGATGTAGAGGAGTATTCCTGCAGTAATGGAGACCACGAAGTAGAAGTTTAGCGGCACAAACTTCGGGAAACAAATCTGCAGATGTAGAGGAGTATTCCTGCAGTAATGGAGACCACGAAGTAGAAGTTTAGCTGCACAATCTTCGGGAAACAAATCTGCAGATGTAGAGGAGTATTCCTGCAGTAATGGAGACCACGAAGTAGAAGTTTAGCGGCACAAACTTCGGGAAACAAATCTGCAGATGTAGAGGAGTATTCCTGCAGTAATGGAGACCACGAAGTAGACGTTTAGCGGCACAAACTTCGGGAAACAAATCTGCAGATGTAGAGGAGTATTCCTGCAGTAATGTAGACCACGAAGTAGACGTTTAGCGGCACAATCTTCGGGAAACAAATCTGCAGATGTAGAGGAGTATTCCTGCAGTAATGGAGACCACGAAGTAGAAGTTTAGCGGCACAATCTTCGGGAAACAAATCTGCAGATGTAGAGGAGTATTCCTGCAGTAATGGAGACCACGAAGTAGAAGTTTAGCGGCACAATCTTCGGGAAACAAATCTGCAGATGTAGAGGAGTATTCCTGCAGTAATGGAGACCACGAAGTAGACGTCTAGCGGCACAATCTTCGGGAAACAAATCTGCAGATGTAGAGGGGTATTCCTGCAGTAATGGAGACCACGAAGTAGACGTTTAGCGGCACAAACTTCGGGAAACAAATCTGCAGATTTAGAGGAGTATTCCTGTAGTGATGGAGACGACGAAGTAGAAGTTTAGCGGCACAAACTTCGGGAAACAAATCTGCAGATGTAGAGGAGTATTCCTGCAGTAATGGAGACCACAAAGTAGAAGTTTAGCGGCACAAACTTCGGGAAACAAATCTGCAGATGTAGAGGAGTATTTCTACAGTAATGGAGACCACGAAGTAGAAGTTTAGTGGCACAATCTTCGGGAAACAAATCTGCAGATGTAGAGGAGTATTCCTGCAGTAATGGAGACCACTAAGTTAGACGTTTAGCGGCACAAACTTCGGGAAACAAATCTGCAGATGTAGAGGTGTATTCCTGCAGTAATGGAGACCACGAAGTAGACGTTTGGCGGCACAATCTTCGGGAAACAAATCTGGAGATGTAGAGGAGTATTCCTGCAGTAATGGAGATCACGAAGTAGAAGTTTAGCGGCACAATCTTCGGGAAACAAATCTGCAGATGTAGAGGAGTATTCCTGCAGTAATGGAGACCACGAAGTAGAAGTTTAGCGGCACAATCTTCGGGAAACAAATCTGCAGATGTAGAGGAGTATTCCTGCAGTAATGGAGACCACGAAGTAGACGTTTAGCGGCACAATCTTCGGGAAACAAATCTGCAGATGTAGAGGGGTATTCCTGCAGTAATGTAGACCACGAAGTAGACGTTTAGCGGCACAATCTTCGGGAAACAAATCTGCAGATGTAGAGGAGTA
Organism: Magicicada septendecula; assembly: GCA_034769895.1. Lineage (NCBI taxonomy): Eukaryota > Metazoa > Arthropoda > Insecta > Hemiptera > Cicadidae > Magicicada > Magicicada septendecula. The sequence continues at coordinate 89,144,139 of CM068369.1, read as the reverse complement.
TTCCTGCAGTAATGGAGACCACGAAGTAAAAGTTTAGCGGCACAATCTTCGGGAAACAAATCTGCAGATGTAGAGGAGTATTCCTGCAGTAATGGAGACCACGAAGTAGAAGTTTAGCGGCACAATCTTCGGGAAACAAATCTGCAGATGTAGAGGAGTATTCCTGCAGTAATGGAGACCACGAAGTAGACGTTTAGCGGCACAATCTTCGGGAAACAAATCTGCAGATGTAGAGGGGTATTCCTGCAGTAATGGAGACCACGAAGTAGAAGTTTAGCGGCACAAACTTCGGGAAACAAATCTGCAGATTTAGAGGAGTATTCCTGTAGTGATGGAGACGACGAAGTAGAAGTTTAGCGGCACAAACTTCGGGAAACAAATCTGCAGATGTAGAGGAGTATTCCTGCAGTAATGGAGACCACAAAGTAGAAGTTTAGCGGCACAAACTTCGGGAAACAAATCTGCAGATGTAGAGGAGTATTTCTACAGTAATGGAGACCACGAAGTAGAAGTTTAGCGGCACAATCTTCGGGAAACAAATCTGCAGATGTAGAGGAGTATTCCTGCAGTAATGGAGACCACTAAGTTAGACGTTTAGCGGCACAATCTTCGGGAAACAAATCTGCAGATGTAGAGGTGTATTCCTGCAGTAATGGAGACCACGAAGTAGACGTTTGGCGGCACAATCTTCGGGAAACAAATCTGGAGATGTAGAGGAGTATTCCTGCAGTAATGGAGATCACGAAGTAGAAGTTTAGCGGCACAATCTTCGGGAAACAAATCTGCAGATGTAGAGGAGTATTCCTGCAGTAATGGAGACCACGAAGTAGAAGTTTAGCGGCACAATGTTCGGGAAACAAATCTGCAGATGTAGAGGAGTATTCCTGCAGTAATGGAGACCACGAAGTAGACGTTTAGCGGCACAATCTTCGGGAAACAATTCTGCAGATGTAGAGGAGTATTCCTGCAGTAATGGAGACCACGAAGTAGAAGTTTAGCGGCACAATCGTCGGGAAACAAATCTGCAGATGTAGAGGAGTATTCCTGCAGTAATGGAGACCACTAAGTTAGACGTTTAGCGGCACAATCTTCGGGAAACAAATCTGCAGATGTAGAGGTGTATTCCTGCAGTAATGGAGACCACGAAGTAGACGTTTGGCGGCACAATCTTCGGGAAACAAATCTGGAGATGTAGAGGAGTATTCCTGCAGTAATGGAGATCACGAAGTAGAAGTTTAGCGGCACAATCTTCGGGAAACAAATCTGCAGATGTAGAGGAGTATTCCTGTAGCTAATCAAGGAGACGCTTTGCACATTCAACCGTGAGATGAAAGCTGAATGCTAGCGTTCGAAGTAAAATAAACTTAATTTTGAAAAAATGTCAAGTCCGGCGTATATGCAAACCAAATAGGAAGATGTTACCTTATGTAAAAAATAAAACAGCTAAGTCTACAAACATATGAGGTGCATAAAAAAGAGGCTCCAGTTGAATCGGCAATAGGGTAGTATAGTCGGGAAACCAAACATCAGATACCTCTTTAAAAACACAACTTTCATAGGGAAACTACAAAATCATGTTCCTCGAATTATCAGAGAAATAATTAAATAATTAAACGATTAAATCATTAATAATTAAATGATTAAATCATTATTTAAAATAAAACATGTGGAGAACTAAAAATTGTGATGAAAACGATCAAAACTCACATGATGTAATTTGTAGGTGAAGCGTGCATAACAGAGCCCGATATACAAACCATAAAGTAGTCCAAGCGTTGAGGGGGTCCATAAACTAATTCGTAGCAGCAAAAGCAGTTACCAGAAGTGCCAGTTATGAAACGTCCCAATCAAATTATATTATAGTCTCGACTAAACTACTGCTCATTAGCATGCCTCAAATTTAAATCAATAAACTACGTCAAACAATGATGGTTCTATATTAGGCCTAATCACTATTCACTGAAGTATTCACTGATGCCCTGCTGGGGGGCAGGGGTTCCTTGAGCTGGAGACCAAACTTAATAGATCGGAAAATTACACAAAATCTTATTCTAAACTTGGAAACACCCTAAAACGTCCTCTAGTATCAATACAAGAATACAATAACTACTTACATTTCCATGAAGAATAAAATTCATAACAGCGGTGCGTATAAAAGTATGTTTTTAAAAGCAAGAAAGTTTTATTAATTTTCTGCCATGCCGTTTTATCAACAAGCCATTGAGTTGACAACTTCAAAATATCGGTATGGAGAACCATACATGACTTCCATGTTCCAAGATTTATATTTAAAATCATTTTCGAAATGAAATATTTCCGAAAGAACTACTTCTTTCTATTTCTTGCTTTAGCCTTAACCACAGTACTGTGGTCACTAACGTATACCACCTCACGTTAGCGCACTCGATTTTCACTTATGATGGAAGTCGATGGCACTGCCGAAACGTCTGGTTTTACAGGAAACATTGGCCCACGGCCAAACAGCCCGGGAAGGAATTTTAACAACACACTACTTCGTTGCTGCCGATAACGTAGTACGCATATAAAAAATTATCCCCTCCCCCTTCAACTATCATTTTCATTTATAGAAAATTACCCCTTCCCCCTTCAACTACCCTTTTCATTTATAGATATTTCATCTACCTTTCTACAATGGATTATTATGACCTTCTTTTCAGGATACTTTATTTATCAAAATTAAGTACTTTACTCTTGTTAAAACATAAAACGTTCCCGGTAAACTACCCCTTCCCCTTAACCGATCTTCACCAAAATCAGTAGGCCATGAGTCCTCTACAACTCAGCTACATATGCAAAAACTTATTTGATTCTGTTTGAATTTACGACAGTTATCGTTCGTCATAGAAAAAATTACTCTTGTTAAAACATAAAAGTTGCAGGTAAACTACCCCTTCCCCTAAACCGATCTTCACCAAAATCAGCAGGCCTTGAGTCCTCTACAATTCAGGCACATATACAAAAATTTATTTGATTCTGTTTGAATTTGCGGCAGTTATCGTTCGCCATAAAACAAATTACACACACACACACACACACACTTTTCGAAAAATGACTTTTTTTCATGTTTTGAGGATAGTACAATCGGAATCAGCCTTTATCTCGAACACGATTTTTTCGCCATCACCATACTTCCATTTCCTTATGGAATATGGTAGTAAAAGAAATCAAATGAATATTTCCAGTAATTATTGTTGTTGCGTTACCCATCACACACAGTCAACAGTGAGGTTGGACACGCGTAGAGGGTTCGTAAAGACTACGCTTTGTGATTAGAGTACAAAAACCGTGTACAGTACAGCAGGGTGTGTGGTGTGGTAGGCATACAGTATAACTGCGGGATTACGTGTAAGGTGGCGGTAACAAAGAGGGATTTACGAGGCGTGGCTGCCTGCAGTATCTCGTGTCCTCGCACGCACTGATCAATCTTGTTAAAACAAGAAAAACAGCTTCTCATTCAGACGCCAAACACAGATGGAATTCTTTCTGTTGAAACGCGAAGTATTTACGCTGAATTTCCTTTCAGTCGTCATAAAATAATTGTTCCACGTGCACGTCTACACCATGTCTACGCGATGGTACCAAAGGAACGTTTATTGTACACGTGAAGGTCAACTGCTGTCTCAGTTGTTGTCTGTCTGAAGTTAGTATTCTTAAAACAGCTGTGCAGGTCGCATTTCCCGCTTGATCGCAGATCGAGCAAAGTTCTCATGAAGTTCTCATTTTTACTTCCATATTCCGTAAGGGAATGGAAGTATGGTGATCGCGAAAAAAAATCGTGATCGAGATAAGGGCAGATTCTGATTGTACTATCCTCAAAACATGGAGAAACGTCATTTTCCGAAAAGTGTCTGTGTGTAGAATTTTTTCTATGGCGAACGATAACTGCCCCAAAATCAAACAGAATCAAATAATTTTTTGCATTTATGTTCGAGTTGTAGAGGCCTCAAGACTTACTGATTTTGGTGAAGATCGGTTAAGGGGAAGGGGTAGTTTACGTGGAACGTTTTATGTTTTTTACAAGAGTAAAGTACTTAATTTTGATAAGTAAAGTATCCTGAAAAGAATGTCATAATAATCCACTGTAGAAAGGTAGATGAAATATCTATAAATGCAAAGGGTAGTTGAAGGGACACGGGGTAATTTTTTATATTGATGTTATAAATTTATTCGACCGAAAACTTGAAAAAATTTCAATAAAATATTAACAATTGATATCGTTTCATGACCAAATATCGTAAGCACCGATACGCAAACAAAATAATCTGTCGTTTTCAGAAATACACAGTTTACAAACGCTGGACGGTATTCGCTTTCTTTCGCAATGTTCAAGTAAAACATAATTTAATAAAATTAATTCTTTATTTTTAAAATATTAACAACTACTTTATGTACAATTCGTAATGTGATTATCTTTCTCAGCGTTTTTACCAAAAGCATGCTGATATATTTAGTTTCATTCTGAGTGTACTTATTAAAAATAATGTTATAATTAATTAGAACATGGAAGTCATGTATGGTTCTCCATAGCGATTTTTATTATTATTACTTTTGTTTTGTAGTTTTCCATTAATCTCCGTTTCGTTTCGGTGTCCGAGTATTGCAACATAGACGATCGTTGTTTTCAGCCAAGGCTTCGGCTAGATATGCACCAGTCCCTTCAGTGGCTGTGTGTGTTACGCAGCGTAGCTAGGAATGATGTCGAATAAATTAATAAAATTAATAAATTAACCACATGGAGGGGTTAATAGACCAGGATTTTCCAATTTTCCAAGTCGGTGGATTATTAAAAATAAGCTGGAAGAGGAGTGTTGACGATAGTAGAGTAGAAAATTCACCAGTTATTGTGTATGCCAGTCATAGGCAACCTTTGAATTTATGGGGGCGCATATATAACTGCGGACCAGTTCGCTGGGCGCACCTCTCCCCATCCCATCAATGGAAAATATAAAAGTGCGGAGCTGGACGTTGGACATCAATACCTGGACGTTACAAACATTAACTGTCGCTTTATAATACCCTTCCGCTTATATTTAGCGACGTGAAACACCGAATCAAAAAAGCTTTGGAGTATTTTTCATATGAGTTTTTGAAAATTTTTCACATTAGGAGTAGGTCATCGATAATCTGTCATCATGCGCACGCACGTTAAAATTAACAAAACTTTAAATGAAAAAAATGACGCAGGAACACATTTTAATACAAATAAATTAAAGAACTTACCATAATAAAAGCTATTATTTTTTTAAAGTGTACAGAAATGTAAAACTTGAAAAAATTATATTTAAAACATAATTGGAGGCTTCAGTTTCTTTTCCTGAAAACACTAACTTTTACAGTAATTAGTGTATTAGAAAAAAGTAAAATTTGAAACGGCTTGTACTACTGTACTATTTTATAAAACAGCACTTCGAAGCAGGTACAATGCGGGTGCCTTCGTTCGTTTAAAAGAAAAGAAAATTACAAATTGGTTCGTGGACGCGTCAAACCTTATCGACGGGCGCAGGGTTGTCGACTGCTGGTGTATTAGCCCAGTGATTTAAATAGTTCTGAGGAAATTGCCCAAAAAATCTTACTGATCTCGATTTTTGCATACAGCTTTATTTCGACGTCCTTAATAACGTGTGAAAAGTCACAACGCCAATCGTGCACGCGTCTTGAGTTATTAAAGGTCAAAGGTCACAACAAATGGTTTTTTGCAAATATCTCGCTTCCTATTTTTCGGACAACAATAAAGGTGGGTATAAAAATTATAGATCTCACTATTCTCTATAAAAAGATCCTATGCAATTTTTACGTAAAACCAACGGTTTATCGAATAACGCACTTCTTAATTTTGGAGCAAAGCATATACTTTACTCCTCATATTCCATTCGCTCCGAGCCGATGCGTATTACGTGACTATAATCTCTAACTTCCTTGTTTTCCTAGGATGTTTCATCATTAAAAAGCATGGCGAAAAGACAAAAAAGACCCGTTATTACTCTTTCACAGAATAAGTTTGAATAAAAAATTCGACGAACATCTCCGTGATTATTTACAATATGAATTGAGCCCGTAACCAATGGCACTTTTCGACAATGCTGGCATCCAGAAAAATACAAAATCAAAAATCTACGATTTATTCGAACCCGTTACTGTTGGAACTCAACATCAAACATGTTGGAGCTAACATCAAATATGTCATAGATGGAGGATTTCTTCTTCTTCGTGTGGTGTAGCAGAGAGGTGATACTTTTGGTTGTGTTCTTACAAGATTTGTTGACTATTTACAAAAACATTAACGCTTAAATTTAGTTGTAGTTTTCGATGGTTATTGTGACAACAGTCAAAATATTAAAGCAATGGAACAACTTTGACGAACTGCAGCTGTAACTGGATCTGTCGAAATTCTTTTCAAACAAACTATGAATGTGCCTATCAGCCTAGAAAAATTTCTTTCGAACCGATTTAATAAAAATAGATTAATTCAGATGCTTCTCCAAAAACTACAAGACGTCAACATCACAGCTAGACAAGCTCGTGACGATGCCGATGTATTAATAATCGAAACAGCTATTGAAGAATCACAACTTAACACCACCGTCATTGTTGGGGAAGATGTCGATCTTGTGACTATTTTGATATGGCGTACTCTTCCCCATCAAAACATTACGAAGCCTGGTAAATGAAATATTGAAACGAAAGTATATTCTTCTGCAAGCATCAACAATTTTATTAATTGTAAAAAACACATATTATTTTTGCACGGATGTGCCACAACTTCTGCGATCTTTGGTAAGAGAAAAAATACAGTGATGAATTTATTTGAAAAACGTCCTGATTTGCACCAAGCGGCACAAGTATTTCAACTGGAAAATTGCCCTCCAGAAACCATATACAATACGGCATACTTTTTCTTTTCGCCATATATGGTGCTCCAAAAACCGAAAAGTCCATTGATAATTATAGGTACTTACAATTTGCTAAGTCAACAAGGCTTAATGTACCTGTTAAAGTGTCCTCTCTTCTTCCTACTGCTGCAGCCGCTGAACATCTCCGCTTCTTATTCCATGTACAAACTTGGTTAGGGAAAAACTTATACCCTCAACAATGGGGATGGATTGTCAGGAACAATTTTTTGGAGCCCATTACAACTTTATTACCACCAGCGCCAGACGTATTGCTAAATACAATTTTTTGCAACTGTGCGAAAGGTTGCTAATTGCGGTTGCAGAAAAAATGGCTTAAAATGTTCCGCAGTCTGTGAGCACTGTAATGGCCACCCTTGTTTTAATTCCGCATCACGTGACATTTGCTACTGATGCATCTGCTTTGGACACGGACAATGATGTTAATCCAATAGATATTTTATCCGCAAACTTGACAGAATTAGAAGAAAATGACGACGAGCTTGAGCCGAACATTGATGACTTTCAGGACATGCACGATGAAGACGAAAGAGAAAATTAATTAATCAATTATAGGCCTATTAATTAATTATATTATTAATCCACTAAAATTTGTTTTTAATTATTAATGTCAGACCCCTGCATAACATGGATTAGGCCTACTGGGGAAACCATGTAAAAAAAACGCGCCTTGCACTCTACTGTACCACGAAGGTGGTGCGAAAATGAATGCATTGAGCGGCTTTGATATTTTCTCTGCGTCATTTCGCGGAAATGGCTAGTTTTACGTGAAAATTGCATAGGCCCTTTTTTATAGAGAATATTAAGATCTATAATTTTGGTATTCACCTCTATTGTCGTCCGACTAATAGGAAGCGAGATATTTGCAAAAAACCATTTATTGTGACCTTTGACCTTCAATAACTCAAGACGCGTACACGATTGGCATTGTGACTTTTCACTCGTTATTCAGGACGTCGAAGTAAAGCTGTATACAAAAATCGAGATCAGTAGGATTTTTGGGGCAGTTTTTTCGTTAAATCACTGGGCTATATGCTGTTACGGCCGGTATCTGTATAACTGTCTGGCTGCAGAGTTTATGTGGCGCAACCACACATGTTCAAGATCTCATTACGCGACTTAGCCAACTGAGGAGGGATTTTATCACCCCGTAACTCTCTTTTGGCTATGTCACTGGTCGCGTTGAACTTGCCAGTGACAATTGTAACTATCTAAAGACAATTAATAGGCCTACACTTGCGTCAGTATTAGTTACGTCATATTATTTTAACAATATTTAGGCCTACTGTTTTAGCGTTCACTGACTTTACCGACTTGTTTAATTATGATAATAAAGTTTTTGTTTTCCCATACAATGGTCCAATTTGATCTAGTCCAAAAATAATAATTTAGTGTTCTGGCTCCGCGCACGGTGTGACTACTATGCAACACGAGTTGAGCAACTGGTTTAAGACGCAATCGTTTTGAAACTTTAGTTGTTAACGGGTTGCTGTTCTCCACAAACGGAGCAACTGAATTTTGACCAAAATGAAATCAGTATCGGGCAACCTGTCTAGTGAAGATGACATGAACAGAACGCAGAAAGATGTTTTGTTGACATTCTTCTTCAAACAATAATAATAATAATAACATATTATTATTATTATTATTATTATTATTATTATTATGTGTAACAGTAGCGATGAGGAAGACGTTGTTGTTTATAAACAATATCGAACACGGCGAAGAGGTGGTAGGATGTTCTGGACGCATCCTTACATCGAAAGACATATTATTAAGTGCAGGTTTTTTGTAGCTGCTATTCAGCTGGTAGATTCAAAATTCATTGCGCTTTACAGAATGTCAGAAGCTTCTTATCAGCACTTATTACAGACAAACTGTCCCAGCCTTCACAAAGCATAATACTAAATAATAAAGCATAACACTGGGTGCTTTTCCACCTCTTGGACAAATTTTATATTCGCCGCTTGAACATTAATTTTATAGATGAAAGTATAAAGTTAATAAAAATGACAAAAACTATAAACTGAAACTATAAGAACTTATAAAATTAATTTACAGTAAAAAAGCAGAACGGAAAAGGTTGCACAACTACACGACACAAGTTGCTTTTCGACCAGCAAGTCGGGTTGCGTGAGACTGAAATGTGAGCGATTTGAAACCGGTCTGTTTGCGATCGCGTCGTGTGCGGCGCCCCACTCCACTACGTTGGCGGATCGCAAAACAGTCGCGCCGTGAGCGGAGGGCCTTCCTTGATACTCAGGTGACTTGAACTTCTGAAAACAAAGCCGGAAGCATTCCGATTGTCTCATGGATTCTTGAGCAGTGTTTTAGAAAATTAAGAGTAAAATTGTTAATTTTATATTAAAAGCAATTAATGCTTTATTAACAGTTTTTTTTTTTTATTAAATCCCTGGAATACAGACTTGCCCTTAAAAGTGGTAGGGCCATGTGAGAATCTCGCCGCGGGACTCCTGTAATTTCTCATACTCCCTAAAACCAAACAACAGTTTCCTTAACCTCTTATATGCATTTGATATAACACCGACTCAAAAAATTATATTCTATATAATATCGAATATAATAATATAATATGCTAGAATTATATAAAATGCTAATAATATAATATATTATTTTTCTAGTAATAATAATAATATAAATTAATAATTAATTATATATCATTATTATATTGTTACGACATTACAGAACAATCTACGTGTTTATCGAATGTTCCAGTGGAATCCGGCTGTAATGTGTGTGCGTACGTGATTCTCGACGCGTTAACTAGAGTGTGGCAGAAGTAGCGCGGCCGCACGCACTGTGTCAAGGCCGCAATGGATTACGCTCTAAGGTTTTCCTTTATTGTTGATGACTCTGAATTTTCGGCGGGGTATAAATATAAGTACTCAGCGACGTTCAGTTTCAGTTTGAGTTGCGAGTTATCGTCAGGCGATTACACAGTGCGTTTAAGTGGCGATTAACACAGTGCGGTTTGAAATATTGTGGTGAAGTATTACGTGTTTTATAATTTTGCGAGAAAATTGTAATACAATTGTGTTTTATATCAGTTAACATTTTTATTGAGTGTGAACGATTTTTTATTTGATTTGTTGTAAGAGACTATCTAGTTGATTACAAAATGTTTAATTGTGATAATTAAAGCTGGTGATTAGTGACTTAATTGGTGTCTTGTATTTTTTTTCCGCTGTACCATACAACGATCAGTAGACCGTTGTAACAATATAATTATTAATTATAATAATTTATAACTATTAGTGATTTATAATTATAAATTATAATAATCATTATAATATTTTTTTATAGAGGGGGAAAAATACTTTATGCACTGTCAGAGGAGGGCGTGCTTCCTCTGGTGTGTGGGACTCTCACCCACTAAAAACCCATCTATAATTCAGGCATTCATATCCATCCTGGAACTACTTAATGTTTTACTTCAGGATGGAGCTTATTGCTCCCTTATTGGCCTCCTTCTAGTTGTTCCTCATAATCTACACCCATTGGGTGCAAGTTGGGCCTGTCTTTTTTTATTTTAGTAGGAGCCACTGAATAAATGCATTGATGTGGTCCCATTCCGCCTTATCACAAAGCATAAGCGCAACTATGCTCTCAGGCGTGAACTCCCCGAGCTCCATTTCCAGTACCATCCTCTGTCTTTGCGAACCTGCAGACTTGAAAAACGTGTGCGAGGCATCTTCATGGGGAGAGTCTCCATATTGGCATGCTGGGCTTTGCACCTTTCCCATTCTATGGAGATAGGATAGGCATAAAAATTGCCGTGGCCACTGAGCAACTGTCAGATGGTAGTTGACCTCACCGTATTGGCGGTTGATTCATTCCTTCAAGTTTGGTATCTGAAGCCAAACTTGCGATCCATCCATATTTGGTCGAGCCTTGCAATCCATCTTCCTCTACCCTTTCTATCCCACTATCCCAACGATCTTGCCAGTGCTAGAGACTGAGTTCTCTGGCTTCAAGCTTTACAACATCCCTTCCAATTTCCTCTCTTCTTTCGAACAGATGCTTCCGCTCTAGCGCCAACAGGTCTATGGGAACCACTCCTGCTATCATCAGGACTACTGGCTCTGGCACTGTCCAGTAAGAGGATACTACTCTGAGGGCTCCTCTTCTCTGCACCGATGCCATATGTTTCCTGAATTTCTCCGTCTTTAGTGCATTGGCCCAGATTTCACAACCGTACAGAAGGATGGATTCTGTGACCGCCATCAACAATTGTCTCTTACTTGCAGTGGGACTCCTTATGTTGGCCATAATTCTGCTGAGCTTGGTTCTAATATTAACCGCCTTATCAGCTGCATACTTTATTCGTTCCTAATAGGAGAGCTTTGAATCTAGCCTCACCCCTAAGTATTTCACAGCATTCTTTGTAAATACTGTCTCAGCTACCACTTGCCAAAATAATAATAATTATAATCATAATAAATTATAATTATTAATTAATAATCATTATTATAAAACTAATTATTATAATATTTATTCTATAATAATATATATATAATAGAATATAATGATAATATAATATAATATTCTCTAAAAAAAATTATTCCTATCAAACTGATTATAAATTTAGATTTATAACTGATTCACCATGTTAGCTGATAATTATAATATTTAAAGTGAAATTAAATAATGTAGGTAATGATTCTTTATTATTTAATGTTATTTGTCACAGTATATTATACACTGAACAACTTCCAGTTTCCCCACTTTATTTCTCATTTAATTTTTTTTTCTGAAACCATGACTTACAATTCCAAAATGTGTCTCGACTTTTAGGCACTGATAATACACACACAAACACACAGCAAACAGTTCAAATGCATGTCATACAATTTATAAACACTGAGCTTACCAATACAGACACAGAACGTTTTATAATATCTATTCATGGAATGAAATTCAATATATTGTACAAGGCAGAAACTAATAGTTCCTCATTGTATAAAGTGATTTTTTACTTTGGTGTCTGCTTAGTATACACAATTGCAGCAACTAAACTGAAACAAGACGTAAACAAATAAAGTTAACCATAAAAGTTACTGTAGTTATCATTTCTTATATCAGCTACAGTTAGGAAATCAAACTTTCCCATATCCATCTCCTATTCAAATTGAAGTCATCTACGTATATTAGCGGTGTTGGTAACGATAATGTCTCAATGTAATCAAGTATGAAAAGTTCAACTTCCTTTTTCAAAAAAGCCCTGCCAAGCACAATGAAATTGTCTGTTTCACACCTTGTAATGCCCCACAGACTAATTTTTTTTTTTTATAATTTGTATGAAGCAATGTTGAAAGCTTCAGATGCAAATATTAGTATTTTGCTAGTCATAACACTGTAGTTTGCTTCTGATATTTAAGTAAATATATGTATTCAAGTGAATTAAAAAAAGGAGTTGAAAATACCAAATTATAATAATCGAATACAAGAAACTGCTCCCTTGCTTTCTTCGGAAGTCTCTGTCTCTCTTATCTTCTTTCTTTTCGCAGTGAATGTGAGGGGATCCCAAAAGCCCAGACCCCTGTATGGCCATGCTGTTGCATACCCCTAAGGACGCCTTTGTTTCTTGTAAGATTTGTTCTACACTGAGAGATGATGACACATGAGTGTAAAATCACTGAGTGTTTCATCTGCTTTCAGTATTAATTAATCTTTTCCATTTGACTACCCTTCCCTGTGTAGAAGTTCCCAACAATGGAGTCGCCATGTGGTTATCTACCCAGGTTTCTCACTCATGCACGTGATGCTTGTCTTTGGAGTGGCTCCACAATGCTATAATCATATGATTCTACATTGAGTTGCCAGTAGGATGAAGTAAAATAATAAATATGGCTGTAGATTTTGAATACTAGTGTCAAAAAAAATTATGTAAGTGACGAATCACTGGAATCTGGTTTATAACGAGCGAAAATTTAAAAATTTCAAATTTTCTCCTCGACTGATTTTGTTCACACACAGTTGTGTCAACGACTTCTGGTCAAAGCAAAAAATAAGACTTAATGTGAAGATGTCAGAACAGCGTCGCTAGCAGACAATAGGAAGATGTTAGGTTCTACTCAACAATAGATATGAAAGTACGAGATGACAGGAGAAACTTGGCTAAAAATTATTACCCCACAACATTCGACACAAAGCAGACGAGGACACTCACACGTGTACGGAGAAATAAGGCGTACGTCCGCTCAGGTTACGTCAGAATACGATGGTACTGCAAAAAAAGGGGAAGGATGTTACATAGGAGTGAACATGCTGCACTTTAAGAGAGACAATAGAAGAAGTAAATAGTTGAAAAGACTCGAGTTAAGCTGCACAGCTGGAGGTAACGTTTACGTGACAGACGCAATTTACGGGTAGAAAGTCAGGGTGACTTCACCAACCAACATATGTCAGAAGTTATTAATAGTAACAAAAAAGGGGTGTGAGATAGAACAATGCTTCAAAAGGACTTAAGAACAGATGTGTATGAATTAGGACAACACTGCGTATGTCCCACACAAAAGAGTGATCGACAGGCGCAAAATCGCTAGAAATTCTGCGAAATAGGTCAACGTTCGAACAGGAAAAATCTGGGGATGTCTGACAACCTATCAGAGTACAACTCTTGCGAAGAACACCGGTGGAAAGGACAGTTTCTATGGTAACCAAAAGCCAAAGCGAATCATGGAACAGAAACCAAAAAACCCTGAAGAAGTGGGACGAAATATTCCAAGAAAACTTTGAGCTGACCTGTCACAAGTAAGAAAAGGCGTGGACAGACCCCGAGACAAAATTTGAGTAGGGACAAGTTGATAAAACTAACTGTCTAACACGGAGAGACTCTCAGTATTATTCAATATCAGTCAGTCTTCGGCTTAGTATCGGTCTTAGTATCAAGTTTAATATCAGTATGAGTCTTATTACAATTTGTAAACATATATTTTGACGCGGTATTACTGTGCTCAGTTTCGTATAAGTTAACAGACTTAGTGACATCGTCATGTTATAGTATTCGAACTTAGTGATTTTCAAACTGTAGAATTCAAAGTGCGACTTTACAGACTTATGTATTATTAATCAATATCATTAAGAATCTGAGTGAACAATTCAATCTCGGTACACACAAGAAACATTACTAGTGTATTGTACATATTAGACAAACTTACAAGTAGCCAGTGTTACTGAATTACATTAAATATAATAGAACATGTAATACTTGGACGAAATAATATAATCGTATATACATCGATAAAAAGTCGAGTAAGTTTCAGTGGCGAATGGACATAAACATTAAATTTGCGAAAATGAACATACAACACTTATTTTAGAATGATTTACACAAACTGACGCTGAAAACAATAGCATATCTACACAACTCCATAAATGACGCGAGTTCTCGTGGGTGTATACAAGTGATTGTGCATTCAACATCATTCAACAAGATGTGCCTTTCTGCCTTCACCACAACAAAGAGATCGGGCGCCAATGGACCATAAAACGGATATTCTAAATTTCAAGTAACAATTATTAATTTATTACTTTAAGTAACTACTACTGTCCTGATTCTTTCAAAGAATCCCTACCCTGGAAAGTTTTGAATAAATTTGATAAAAACAAATAGAGTTAAAGTTATAAATAATGAATGTGTAAACAAAACTATCTGGGATTAATGAACGCATCAATTAATTATTATTTGAATTGTTGTATACCATGATTTATGTATGTATGGCTTTTTCAGCTATTATATGAACTAGAACTTGTTTTAAGATATATGTGTGTATTTACAGGTACAGCATACGTTTATATATATATGATTATAAACTTACGTAATGAATAATAAATTAGCTATTTAAGTACATTTGAACACATGCGTTCATTATTACAGAAAACCCACTTAGTAAAGTTATCTTTGAGAACATAGATTAATTTCTTAAGCGTCTTTTTGCTAAGCGATTTAATTGAGTTGATTAATTAATTAAATGCACAGAATCAATTGTACATTAATATCATTATAAATGGCATTCCAACACGCGTGGCTCGAAGCTAGATTAATTGATTGATCAACAAACACAATTAATTATATTAATCGTAAAGGTTAATTAATTTATGCAAATATTTAAATATGCATAATTATCACTGTAGGTTGTGGAGAACTACCAGATCACTGGAACCTTGAGGAAGACAATTTAAAGGACAGAACTTCTTTCTAATGACTTTATAAAGATTAAAACAATGTTGTCCCTTAACAATGTATATATACTTCAAGTTAGGGAATGTAGATGACAACAAATTTTACTTAATAAAGGTTACCCAAGACTAAACTTGAAAGGTTACATCTGATGAGTTTTAAGTTCTTGCCATTATAATACAGGGTCCGCCAGTGAAGCGGGAAAATTAAAAGTACCCAATTTTTTCATGAAACATTTATTATCAGATTTTTTTTTACAGATTTGAGTTGAGTAAAGTATGCCATTATTTTACTTTTTAAAAATAATGCTGCTCAATTGAGAGCCATTTCTGTGTAAACATTCTTCTAATCTTGACCAAAAATTTTCCATCACTCGACGAAGCAGGTCAGGTTGAATCCGTGCAATTTCTTGTCTGATATTCGTTTTTAATTCCGATATGGTGTGCGGTCTATCAATGTACACCCTGCTCTTTAGAAATCCCCAAAGAAAAAAGTCGCATGCGGACAAATCTGGGGATCTTGCAGGCCACGAGATGTCGCCATATCTGGATATGAGTCCGTCCGGGAAGAGTTCTCTTAAAGCAGCCATGGACACACGAGCAGTATGACTTGTGGCCCCATCCTGCTGGAAAAAATTAATTTCCGGAAACCTAGGGAGCTGTTGCATCAAAAATGTTCTGACCATGGGTGTGTAGCGTTCTGCATTGACAGTTGTGGTGTTTCCTCTATCGTCTTGGAAAAAATATGGCCCAATAATGCCAGATGATGAAACTGCACACCACACCGTAACTTTCGGACTTTTCATGCAACTCACCTGGGTTTTCATCATTCCAATATTGACTATTTTGTTTGTTTACATATCCACTCAAATGAAAATGTGCTTCATCGGACATAAACATGCGGTGAATAAAGTTTTCATCATCATTTACACGTCGCAATATTTCTTCGCTGAAAATCCTGCGAGCCAGCATATCGCCATCTTTCAACTCCTGGATTACTTGAATTTTGTAAGGATGAAAAGATAAGTCTTTATGCAAATTTCGTCATAATGATGTGTCATTAATGTTTAGTGTGGATGCATGTTTCATTGCAGAACGTTGTGGACTACGCGTCAATGCTACTCGAACTCTTTCAATGTTTTCCTCTGTTCTTACAGACCTTGTTGCTCCTCTGTGTTTTAAGTTTAATGTGGAACCAGTTTCTTCAAACTTTTTCACCCAAGACGTAATTGCATGAGCGGACGGCACTCTTCCATGCCGTGGAATATTGAAATGATTACGAAACAATCGTTGTACAGAAGTCACACAGTCACCATTCTTATAAAACGATTTTACGCAGAAAGCATGCTGTGCACCGGACCACTGCTCCATGTTTAACAAATGGCGTTAAATGTTAAACAACAATCGAAAACCTCCACGCCCTCTCGTGAGCAGAAAATGAACTATGGGACTTTCAAAATTTCCCGCTTCACTGGTGGACCCTATATATGAAAGAGACAGTTTCCTGTAGTTCTCTTAGGGAATGTGTCTATTGTTTTATATGTTTCTCTATAAATATTTATGCTTATCTTGTTAAATGTTTTATTTTCTCTTTCAAATTAATGATAACTTTGTCAGATACTTGTTTTTAGTTTTTGTTCTTCAAATGTTACTCATTATGCAGTTTTTCAATTTAATCATAAATAGTAAACAAATCTGACTTTTACCTCAGGAACTGAGATTTGTCTCAGTAAATAAATGTTATATTAAGTAAATATAATATTCATTTACTTAATTAATTACTTTTCATCACACTGAGTTAGATGAGTGATCCTACTCATCTAAGTACACTTTCAATTATAAACAACCTGCAAGTATTTTAGGACATCCAGATACTTAAACTCAATAATTTTAAGATGTAAAGGAACCCACAAACTTCCTTTATCATCATTGAATTCCAATATCATCATATACAAGTTAATATCGATGGAAAATCCATAATTTTCTATTATGTTTCAAGAACAATCTCTTCTAGATATTTTGAAAACCTAGAGATAATTCACTGGTACGAAAGAGGTTATATATTTTTAAAATGAAGTTTAGTAATTATATATTTAACCCCAATAACATTTTACCAATTTTACAAAACAGATATTTATTTTGAGTAGTATTTTTCAATTTTTTAAATAATTTTTGAAACTTTTTGTGTTATTGGACTTTTTGTGTTTTGGGGGATACTTTGATTTTAAAACAAATAAAAAGACATGTGTTGAACCAAAAAACAATGTTATTATTAACGAAAACCACAAAAATTTACCAGCTAGTTTTAACAGAAAATAATGTGTATACTCTTCATCTTTAAATATTCTGTCTACATGTTAGGATCATAAAGCAAGTTTTTTTTACAACATTCTTCGCTTAAATTTCTCATCCATAAAAAAAATACATTAGCAGGTTATCCTTGCTAAGAACCGTATTGAAAATCAAGAGCAAATGCACTCAACTCTAGGTTGAGTCAATCAAAGCAAGTGTACCTACTGTTGAGGCAAATGATAGTCTGGCTGAGGTAGGTTAGGCCTGGTTATCTTTTATGGTTAACGTTACTTGTTTCTGTATTGTTTCAGTTTAGTTGCAACAATTGTGTATACTAAGCAGACATCAAAGTAAAAATATCAGTTACATCAGTTAAATCAGCTTCACTATCTAAAGTAGACCTAAGGAGGCATCCACTAACTTCTCATAGCTTCTATTTCCTCGAATACCTTTATCCCCATACTTGTCCTCCTCTCATCATATAACCTATTCAACCCCATCTGAACTACCTCATCCCACCACACAACGGGCACAAAAAACTCAATATAACACATCCTTGCTTTACCAGGTATTTAAAACTGTTTATATTTTTTTATAAAATATTTTTGTATAACAGATTACTACAGAATTTGTTATTAAATTATTTTGCCAGAGGTTTATCTTTTGTTAGCAGGATGTAACTTGTACACTCACTCAGTTCTTGTTATGATATAATTACTGGAGTTTTAGCTTTTACATCCACACAGGAAACTGTATATCAGACAACATGGCTGACTGTATTTTGTCTCATAATATTTGAAGTATTGACTCGTTTTTACTGCCAAATTCACACTGTTCCTGCCAAAATAAATCTTGTTCTTCAACTTGCTCATACACTCATTTGAAAATTTAGATTTTTTACATATTAAAAGGTGATTTCTTTTACATTGCACATATTGGGATATGTTACTTCTATGGCGGTGACACCACAAGGATTGAATCAGCTTGGGCTATTTTCAAGGTATCCCTATGCGAAGTCTTAGCAACAGCTTTTGGTATCAAGTACACTCACATATATATTTGATTTCATTGTCTTCTCCAGCTATGTTGCCAAAATAATTATATTCATTC
Organism: Magicicada septendecula; assembly: GCA_034769895.1. Classification (NCBI taxonomy): domain Eukaryota; kingdom Metazoa; phylum Arthropoda; class Insecta; order Hemiptera; family Cicadidae; genus Magicicada; species Magicicada septendecula. The sequence goes on along the minus strand of CM068369.1, from coordinate 89,125,606 downwards.
TTTGTTGACTTCTTTATTACATAGGAAGACAAACAAACAAATATTTTCTGTAACAGTGTACAAATTATATTACCACTCCCAATCAAATATTACCTTTTGATATCCCAACAGCACTGTTGATTTATACACTGGTGTGTTTTAGGAATTGTCTGTTCCCTTACAACGTGCATTGATAATAAATCATTTCTTAAATATACACTGATGTTTTGATGGCAGTGACTCACAAAGTAAAAAGCAACAATTCTTTAAAGCAACAAATGTTAAAGGAAATATATAGAAACTTACAATATGAAAAACTTACTAGTTCTTTTTCTTGTGCCACATTTTCCTCATGACTTAAATCTTCTTGTCACCAAAGCTAAATATCGGCATGGAGAACCATACATGACTTCCATGCTCTAAGATTTATATTTTAAATCATTTTTGAAATGACATATTTCCATAGAAACTACTTCTTTCTTCAGCCTTAACCACAGTACTGTGCAGTTGCGAAGTTACATGGAGGCAATTGAGGCAATGTCTACCCTAAAAATTCCATAGAATAAAAATTATAAATACGTATGAACTACGTAACGTAAAGATTATACATTGTTACTGTGACTGTCGAATTTATTAAGCCGAAATGTGCTTTACTGAGCGACCGCTAGATGGTGACAGGTAAGATTTGGCATAAAGCGAATGAGGCAACGTGAACTTGCCTCAGAGTTTTTTGTACAGCTTGGCAACTCTTTCTGAAGCCCTGGCTGGCAGCGCTAGCTCCGCGTCTGTGGGGAGCGAGTAACCCTACTTTGGAGTGAGAGAGAAGGCAATACGAAAGCGCTGTTGCCAAGTCAACAGTGAGTTACAGACATGCCAGTCACAGTCAAAATGCAGTTAATTATATAAGTAATAAATAAATATTAATAATAATAAAATAAAATAAAAAAATAACAACCCCGTACCTTCACTATTCCAGAGCTTCAATTCCCGAGATTCCGCTAGCTACTGAATCGCTGCTGGAGTCATTTCCGTCCAACTCAGTACTGCTGTCCGAATCGCTGTCACTCTCATTGCCAAGTCGGATGATCAGCTGCTCCTGGACTTCATCCACCAAAGCATTGTTCACCCAATAACTAGACCGCAGTTCATCCACATGCCCACATACTTTCTTCCATTCATCACCTGTTACACTGGCAAATGCTTCTTTGGTAAGCTGTTCTATGTCTGCATTTGACTGGGCCACATTATTCTCGGCGACTCTTCTTTTCACGGTACTCCAGATGTATTCTATGGGGTTTAAGTCGCAATGATACGGGGGTAATCTAGCAACAGTATGTCCAGCAGACTTCAGGAATTCGTCCACAGCGAACGTAGGAGTCGATTTTTTATGGCGTATAATGTCAAGTAATTCGCACTTCTTGGCGTCAAGTGGAAATTCTATGTTATTCTGTGACAGCCTTCATTTCTTCTTTTCTGCTGTTCGAAGTGGGTGGTTTATTTATCTGTTGGCTGTGATATAGTGCATTGTCCATAACAATTATAGAAGCCTCTGTAATGTTCGGCAGTAATTGCATTTTGAGCCACTTTGTGAAGTTTCCACTGTTCATCTCGTCGTGATAATCCCCCGATTTTGTTTTTGACTTGAACATGCAGAGTGCACCAGGGACAAAACCTTCCTCACTGCCAGCATGAACAATAATCCACCTTTGGCCGGCACTATCAGATGTTAAAACGCCATCCGTATCATCATCTTGCCAACACTTTTTAACTGTATAGGACGGATGGATGTAAGTTTCGTCGAGGTATATGACAGGTCTTTTCTTCTCCCCTAATTTGTCATTTGCCCGCAAACTTCTTAGGTAACACGATCGCTTGAACACGATGTCATTTCGTTCCATGAGAAGTTTCCTTTTGTTTTGACACTTCTTAAATCGAAAACCGATTGCATGCAATGTCTGTCTAAGATGTTCCTTGCTTCCTTCATAATTTATAGCTTCTTGTAGAACCGCGCGCAGTTTCCATAAGGTCAGAACTTGTTTCTTTACCGAATAAAACTCCTGTACTTTTCTACGAATGATACATTTGCTCATATCATCCAAAGCAATGCGTTTTCTGACATTTCGTTTCTTCCCGGGGGTGTTTAATTTCGTTCCACTCTCCTGGGACACTTTAAGTTCTCTTCTAAGTTTCTTAATGAAACTAACCGACTTGCCAGTTGCTTCAGCAGCTCTCTTTGTTGCTTGGGTAACTGGCAAGATAAACGAATTACTTTCTTTCTCAGCATCGCAGAAAGCTATAACACTCGCCACAATTTCTCTTCCCTGGCTATGAACGACTTTATTCTTGTCAGTGGACATTGTAATAAGAACACTTTCATGAACCAAATATTCCTTAATTATATTAAAATAAATCGTTAAAGAAAATACACTTTCTATTACACTCGGTTTTAAGGCAGAGTAAGCAATAATGCAATACAACTGACATCGTTGGAAACACATCAGCACGTCACACCCAGCACCTGGCCTGCAGTGTTGTCAGACTGCCGTAAATCAACACCAGAGCGTGATGTAGCCACAAGAATGCCACAATGCTCGCCTTACGGACCTTTACCGTGGGATGACTTGGAATGGAATGAACATATTGTAGTATCTGACAGCGCTGCATGAACAGCACACGAAACGAGCTCCTATTGGTTCACGCGGCAACAAATAGAGTGGCTCGAGTAACATGTGGACTGGAAGGGCGAAGGGAGGCTCTTCAGCTTCGAATTTCATCCGGGGACTCAGATAAAGTTGCCAGACTGTATACATCGTATGTAAGCAATGTGCTGGCGTGAATGTGAAGTGCGGGGGAGGGGGATTGTCCTATGCTGTACACATAGAGCGTTGAGGCATGTCTCACTTCTATGGTGCAAACAGTTAAGTTAAAGCGCGCTGTGTTGTTTATAAGTGTGCTTATTTTATGCGGTTATTAAAAGTGTGCCTGTTATTCCGCTGAACTAACAGATGATCAAGATTGTTTTTTGAATTGTTTGTAACATTAAACATATAATATAGAAACTAATCAAGTTTAAAAATTTGAAGTTCAATCAGATGTATTATTGTGTATGACTTATACAAGGATTGTTTAATAGAAACACGTTTAGAGCTGTAAAGTATTTTTTATTCAACGATTTTAAAAGAAGTCTCCATTAACATTAAGACATGAGTCCCACTCTGTAGAGTCCCTGCTAGTAAAATTCTTACGGCTGTTTCCGGAACCATTCGCTAACAGTAAACTCTACCTCAGCGTCCGATTTGAACCACCGTCCTTTTAGTGATTCCTTAAAACAAATTTAAGGTAAGATTTTTGCCTACCCATTCATTAACTACTAGCTTCGCCACTGGTACTGTGGTCACTAACGTGTACCACCTCACGTTAGCGCACTCAATTTTCACTGATGATGGCAGTCGATGGCACAGCCGAAATGTCTGGTTTTGCAGAAAATATTGGATCATGGCCAAACAGCCCGGGAAGGAATTTTAACAACAAACTACTTCTTTGTTGCCGATAACACACATAAAAAATTATCCCCTCCCTCTTCAACTATCATTTTCATTTATAAAAAATTACCCCCTCCCCCTTCAACTACCCTTTTTATTTATAGATATTTCATCTACTTTTCTATAGTGGATTATTATGGCCTTCTTTTCAGGATACTTTATTTATCAAAATTAAGTACTTTACTCTTGTTAAAACATAAAACATTGCAGGTAAACTACCCCTTCCCCTTAACTGATCTTCACCAAAAATCAATAGGCCTTGAGTCCTCTACAACTCAGACACATATGCAAAAATTACTTCATTCTGTTTCAATTTATGGCAGTTATCGTTTGTCATATAAAAAATTACTCTTGTTAAAACATAAAATGTTGCAGGTAAACTACCCCTTCCTGTTAACCAAAACCTAATAGTCTTCACCAAAATCAATAGGCCTTGAGTCCTCTACAACTCAGGCACATACGCAAAAAATTATTTGATTCTGTTTGAATTTGCAGCAGTTATCGTTTGCCATAGAAAAAATTTCTACACGTAGACAGATGTTAGAATTTTTAATTGTATGTGTAGATTTATTGTATGATTAATTATTCCATGATTAATTCTATTTATAGAATTTAAAATCAAATTTTTAATTCTATAAATAAAATAAGACGTGTTTTATTTATATAATTATAAACAAACCACAGACACTTTTCAGAAAATTACTTTTCTTCATGTTTTGAGGATAGTACAATCAGAATCAGCCCTTATCTGGAACACAATTTTTGTTGCCATTACCATACTTCCATTTCCTTACGGAACATGGAAGTAAAAAGGATGAAAATGTAAACAATTTTAAATGAATGTAAAAGGATATTAAAATCAAATGAACAAAAAATGGTTTGTTATTATTTTAATAACAATTAAACCAGTTACAAGTCAGTATATGATGCATATTATAAGCTATGCTGTTGTAGCAGTTGTGTGTAAAGTCCACCTTTAGCAAGTAACTGTTCATGTGAGCCCATCTCAACAACAGCGCCATGATTCAGTACACAAATGACATCAGCATGTGTAATGGTACTCAGTCTGTGTGCTATTATTATGCATGTTCTGCCTTTCATTGCATCATCCAGTGCCTCTTGAACTATCTGTAAATATAATACATTTTAAACATAATATAATTTGTACAAACTGCATTATTTGAATAAATGTAATTTAGCAAAAGTTTATTAATATTCCAATTACACTCTCTTTTCTGGCATAGTTTATCATTCTCCTTAAATGATTAACTCTTAAAATACATACAGTATAGTATTATTGTACTCATTAAATATATATTATGGTACTGGGATTTACATTACAATACTATTACAAATGCAAAAAAAGGATAAAATTTGAAATGTTAATTAATTGACATGCATCTAAGTAAATCTTAATTCCAAATTTACCTTTTCACTTTGTGTGTCCAGTGCTGAAGTGGCTTCATCCAGTATCAGTATTTTTGGATTCCGTACTAATGCTCTAGCTATTGCAATTCTTTGTTTTTGTCCTCCGGACAACTGGGTACCTTGACTTCCAAGTCTGGTTTCATAGCCCTTTAAGATCATTTAATTATCTAACTTTTGGATTTTGTTGTCCATGACACATGTGAGAATTAATAATATGTGTAATAAAGTACTATTTCAGCTATGGAATTCTCATTTTTAGATAATAATTTTATTTTTACATGTAAAGGTACAAATCTATTAAAATTGTTATAAAAAGAAACAAGTGTTTCATAGGTTTTTAATTGTAATATTTGTAAACAGTTGGTTACTCACCGTCTTATGACTTCTTTAAAACTTTCAATAACTACTGCCTGTTGATCGTGTGTAGTGGTGCGCACCAGGTCACAACATGGCGTGAAGTGCTACAATAAAGTGTTTTTAGATGACATACATACTGTGATGTTTGGTAAAAATTTTTGATTTTTTGACAACTTCTCCAGAAGGATTGGTGTTTTTATATAACCTGATGCTGAGGATTTATCCTTGAAATGCATAGTTATTGAAAGTTTTAAAGAAGTAGCAAGACGGTGAGTAAACAAGTGTTTACAAATATTAAAATTAATACTTATACACGTGACTTGGAAACTATAATATAATGAAAGTGTTCCATAGTCATAAATGAATAGTGCATACATGCTATTAATTAATTAATAAAATTTATTGAACAGATATGTCTATAATTTTTGTTGTACATAGATGAAGCTATGACCAGAGTTTAATAAACAATTTTTCAATAGTCTATTAACGTTCTGGCCTTCTGATTAAGGATAATATATTCACTGATAATGAATAGGGCACTAACAATAAGTGAAATTTAATATTATTATGTAACCTGCATTCAAACAGTATAAACTGAAATGAAATGCATTCATGTATTTACACTTACTAGATAGTTAAGCTTAACAGTACCTACAAATCTAGTTACAGTATTACTTACAGCTGGAAGAGATGAAATAAAATTATGAATATTAGCTCTTTTAGCAGCATCAATGACATCTATAATTGAAACTTCTCTACTGTTGTCTCCGTAAGCAATATTTTCTGCTATTGTACGGTCAAACAATACTGGCTCTTGTGACACAATTCCTAACCCTGATCTCAGGCGGTCCAATGGAATAGTGGTAGTTGTTTTACCATCCACACTCTACAAATCAAAACAATATTAACATATGTAAGCATTATATCCATAATTTCATAGAAAATTACAGTAAAATCTAATTATATAAAATCAAGTAAGAAATTGAATTAAATATCATCAGTATTTGCATTTGACAATTTCAGAACAGGTTTCTTAACTACTTCACAAAATACCTTTGATGGCATTTTAACATACCGGTACAGAATTAAAAAAAAATTATGATGTGCATCTAAGGGTAAACATATTTTGATATTAATGATTTTTTTTATTAACTTGTTTAGCATCAGAACTATGAACACAAAAAACATCTTATGAGGTGTGTTCAGAAAAAGAACAAACTTTTTTTGATTTAACGCGCCGACCAGCACATGGATTGTGTTCCAACAGGTGGTGCTCACTAGTGGCAACTTTTAGAAACACAATGCTGCTTAATCCATCATACTACCATTGTTAGTATTTGAGTTATAACAGCTGGAGTAAACATGTAATCTAACCTCTTATAGGAGAGAAGACATGGTGTTTTTTCCTCTCCTACAGACAAAACGCCAGTAATCAAAAAGGAAACCAAAATCATATTCTTGGACACAGAAGTTTCATTTGAACAAGAGTAAAGGAAAAGTTATGTTGGAAATTGTTTTTGTTTCACAGGGAACTGTCCACTATAAATTCATTCCACAAGACCAAATAGAGAACAAGAAAATGTACATAAAGATCTGTTGTGGCGGCTGGTGGTTGAAAACTTTGGGAGTTGCAGTTGTAGTTGGGATGGTATTAAATTGTTTTATTCTCTGAATAGAAAATGTCCAAGACGTTACCTCTTCTCCAAAAAATAGACAAGGGAAGCAAATTAATGCAATTTTAGTATCACACCCACATAACAACAAATTTTTATTGTATAAATCTTTATTAAATTTACGATTAAATATTCTGTTATCTGATTTTACACTATGACTAAAATTTGAAAGGTCTGGCGGATTACAAATACCAGCCTGGTGCACCACGTGTTATTTACCAACAAACAGACTGGTGGCGACGTGACGTCCAAGCGGGGTTTGCAGTCCCTAATCACACCAAGGGAGCCTATACCATTGTAACAGGAACACCCAGCCAGCCAGAGCACTACTCCATTGTATTTCCCCATATACAAAGCGTGTCATACTTGGTGCATACACCGCGGCAAGAGATTGTATGCTTTTTAGCATTCCTCTGCTCTTTTCAATCGGCAAATGATTAATTATGATGATTTAGCTTGTAAACACTATTATTAGTTATTGTTTTATCCAGAATTCTATAAATTAAAATGCAATTCAGGATTTAATGGGGGTTGTGCAACCTAAGCATGGGCTGCCACTGTCATCTACAGGATACCATCAATAGGAAGTGTCCTCAAAAATGGACAAAATACTGTGTTCTTTTGCATGACAGTGTGCCAGCACATCAATCAGTCCTGGTCAAGGAGTACCTTCCACATCACAATGTGACAACTCTTGAGCATCCACCATATTCTCCTGACCTTCCACTAGCCAATTTTTACGTGTTTCTTAGCTTGAAACTGGCTCTGGAAGGGGAAAGGTACAAGGACACTGATGACATTATCACCAAAGTGACAAAGTGGCTGAAGGAGGCTTCAAAAGAGTGGGTTCCAGCAGTGTTTTCAAAACTTTACAGACTGTGGCAAAAGTGTGTAGATTATGTTTTCCAAAAGAAACTACTTCGAAGGAAATACAATGTAAAAAATGTTAATGTTAACAATTTTTATAAAATAAACTAATTCCATGAAATTTTTTAATCTAACTTGTATATTAAAGTTGCAAGGCCCCTGTTAGTTTGAGCCCCTAGGTGACATCTTGTTCTCCTATAGAAGGGTCACCTCTGGGTCCTGCATTAATCTAATATAAAATGCCCCAGCAACATAAAATGCTGCTTTAAAAGTTGTATCAATTATCAGTCGTTACAATCAATTACCTAGTATACAAGTAACCTAAGCTTCTTTTATTTTCCTTGTGTCAAACAAAAATCAATCTTAGTACTCACTTTACTAGAAGTAAACCTCGCTTTTCTACAAGAATACGTATTATAAAAAAAAAAAAACTGTATTATGTCACCTGTTCATTAATTACAATGTTAACTACTCATTCTTTGGTGAAAAAAGAATGACCAGCTCTCTATATTTTCATTTATTCTCTGCATTCAATTTGATAAAGAAGTGCTCAAAAATATACTCAGAATATATGCTCAAAAATTAGCTGATACAATTATTAGCATTTGTACAATTGGCTGTTTAAAAATGTTTTACTCCCATATTAACACTTGCACTGTAGTGTTATGTCATATCTTTAAAATATTTTGCTTAGAAATTTAGTATGTATCTAACTGTTTTAACATTCATTTAAATAAATGTTGTGTGTACATATTATAACAATCACATACAGTATTAGTTATTTTTAGAAATAAATATAAAAACCTATTAAAGTAGATGTTTTACTTACACATTATATTTGAACACATATATGACTAGTACCTGGCATAACTTACTACAATTTGAAATTTTACAACACAAGTACAAACTTATACTTTTTAAATATAATTATTTCACTTACGACTCGGAACACAAAGTTTTTTATGGGTAAAAACGTAAAGTTTTACCTTATAACCTGAACCGGTTTTCACCTTTTAAAAAGCTTCTTGAGAGGCTCTTTGATTTATTCTTTCTATAAATCAAACTTTTTTTATGAATGCGCACTTTTGAATGTGGAAAGTAACAAAACAGTGCATAATACATATAAATTGTTATGCAGAAATGCATATACCTGTAAGATACTTACAAGAGAACCAGTATCTGGGTCATAAAATCTTTGCAGTAGCTGTATACATGTAGACTTGCCACATCCACTATGACCAACTAAAGCCACAGTCTGTCCTTTAGATATCGATAGCTGGAGGCCATTTAGAATTTTCATTTCAGGCCTAGTAGGGTATGTAAAATGTATATTTTTGTAGTTTATGTTACCATCAGGTTTCTGAAAGTGAACAATTTATGTCAACCTTAATAACCTAACAATTGAAGTAACTAATTTCTATATCCTGTGGTTTAATAATTTTGTAGCTTATAATTATTAAGACACAAAGAAAAGAATGCATTTAAATATTTGAAAAACACTATTGTTTTTTGCCATGGTTTTTATGGTTAATAATGTAGACACAATTGTGGCAGCATTGATACTATATTTGTTGTCTTCCTACTCCTCCATTTGTTTCCTTTTACACTTCATGCATTGAGCAGATTACCTATTATAGTACACAATACTTTATCAGTCACCCTAAGCTTTATGACTAAAACCATCCACTTTGCGTGATATGCCAGATATTCAAAACAGATTGTTCTAGATGTTTAATTTATAGTGTTCAACTTAAAAAGGTATTTAACTTGTCCTAATCATCACTATAAAGTTGTTTAAGATCCAAAATTCTATGAAAAAAAAAACACTTTTATACAGCTACATACATTTTTAACTTTAAAAGCATTTTCCTAAAAACTTGTTTTTACAGAAAGGTACCAATTTTTTCAGAATCTATTAAAGCTAGATACTAAAAATTTTTCTTATTATTAGTGCAAACAAATGAAATTATGTGAATCTAGAATCATGATGAATGTATCTATAGACAATTTTATTTAGATTTTGTTGTTGTAAGAAATGATAAAAAGTAATAAGTTTAAACAAGAATTTATATATTTTGTATTTGATGTCAAGTGGCCATGATTCCAGATCAGTAGCAAACCTATACTAAGATGCAAGAAGCAAACACTACAGAATTTCAAGATGCTAAGCCAAACAGTTTTGAGATAAGGGGTTTCCAAAATAATAAATTTAACATGGGCAAAACATAAAGTTACAACTCCCCTCAAGAGAATTATAGTTAAGCCATATTCTCAAATTATCTTATAATCTTACTGTAGTGAGATTGTCTAGCCTACTGTAGTCTATGTATAAGTCTATCTCAACCTCCAGATAAGTAGTCTACATCTAGAGAGTCTACTTACATCTTGTACTTAAACTTGTTCACCTGCTTTAAAGTATAAGGTTTTAAATAATTTGTTAATCTTTTAAAATACAATAGCTTCTACTAACTTATAAATATAATTTATACATATACATATACATATACCATATACAGCATATACATAAGTTTTTAAAGTATTATTGAATATAAAATATACCCAAGATGTAAATGAACTGTGGCAATCCTTAGGAGAAGATATAAGAGGCTTTTGGTCTAATATTTTAAACAGTCTCTCAGCAGCTATTCTTCCAAGACTTATGTTAGGAACAAATGACAGAGCATTTCCAAGCATCCAAGCACCAAAGAGTAATGCATCTGTAATCCTACAAAAAAACATAGCCATTAATTTTATGTCAGTTATTTTCTCTGTGTTAGCAGTCTTCATAACAACTTTCTCGAATTTTATTGCTTCTCTGCTATGTACAATTTTCCCTCGAACAAGCCCTTTCGGTTGAGCAACCATTATCAAGTTCTTCCTACAACAACATTAAAATACCTACTTCCCTTATATATATACTAACCCTCCCACACATCACCCTCCCACCCATTCAACCAATAGGAGGCAATACTTACCGCCCAGTCCTTGTTAGCCCCACCCCTTACTCAGTCAACCTGACCTCGTCACATACATTACCCTCTATAAATCTCCTACAGCTTTCTACCTTTGCCTAAGGTACATTATATTTTTACCTACTCAGTTTAGTGTATATGATAGTATATTTTAAAGTAAAAAAAATCTGCAACATCTTAGGAGGAAGACAAGATTTATTATAAATAAAAACAATTCTTACGGTAACAGCTCAATATTCTACAGTTTTCTAATTATTATTAGCTCATTATAAATGACAGACAAGTGACTATGAATTAAGCTATCACTTCATATGTCTCTGACTTCAGTGACCACTACCTGTTCACTTCTGATAGGAATTAGATCATCATCATCATCATCATCATCACCACTCCAAGGACTAAGCCTTAGACCTGTTCCAGAACCCATCTCCTCCTCGGTCTACTGATGATAGGAATTAGAGAAGTAAGTAAATACAGTGACTACAGATTTAGTAGACAAACATGACAACAGATTTTTTTTTATTCGATCACATTCTTCTATCACATGTCTAACAAAAAACTATTTATTCAATATCCATATCACAGATCTGCACATTGGATACCTTACTAAAAAATGAACTTACAGTATCTTTTATGTTTTTGAAGTTTTCTTCCAGTTTGGACCACGTCAAAAATGTCTTGTATGACAACGTTTTGTATGACAAAAATGTCTTGTGTGACTGCACTTAGACCTGAGGATACTCATTGTATACTCATTGAGTGAAATGTCATACAAGACATTTTTGACGTAGTCCATACTGGAAGAAGACTTCAAAAACATAATGGACACCAGCCGCGGAAGCCTACGTGAGAATATATTACATTATCTTAATAAAAAAATACCTTACTAAATATGGAGCTTATGCCCTGAGCAAAATATTTTATATTTTGAATTATTGATTTTTAAAAATAATAAACATTAGTTATATTCTTCTTCTTCTTTAGCACTACAGCCCAACGTTAGCCCTGGCTTCCAACACCAATCTTCTCCAATGTCTCCTATCCATTGCCATCTTAGTGTAACCCCTCACATCCATTCTTCTTAGATCATCCAGCACATCATACAACCATCTTATCCTAGATCAACCCCTCTTGCTGATATTCTAGACCTGTGCCCTCAGGATTTTCTTTGGCATACGCTGATCATCCATCTGCTCTAGAGGACCTAGCCATTTTATTCATTGAACCTTTACGAATCTTACAGTGTCCTCATGCTTCAATAGCTCATCTATATCCTTGTTATTTCTTATTCTCCATTCATCACCTTTATTAACCAAGCCATAAACACATCATAAAATATTTCTTTTAAACCATCTTAGTGTTTCTTGTTCCTTTTTTGTTAATGTCCATGTCTCACTTCCATAAGTAACAACTGGTCTGATAAGTGCCTTATATATTTTTATTTTTGTGTTACGACTAATAAGTCCATCTCAATAGTCTTCTGTTAACATAATATGCCCTATTTCCCATTTGTATCCTGTCATGTACTGTTGTGTTTATGCACTCTTCATTACCTATTATGTTACCCAAGTATCTGAACCATATCAAATGAACAATCCTCTATGCATAAATTGTATAGATTTCTTCTCCTTTCTGTTGCAGAAATTAGCATGCATTTAGTTTTGCCGATATTTACATTCAGTCCCATTCCAGCAGATTTTTGATGCAGCTGCTTGTAAACATTAGTTGCATACCCTAAAATTCTGTATAAAAAGGTAGATAAGCTTTACTGCAACTAAACATTTATCTGCCACTCTTTTTACCAAAGGTACACAACCTTCTAAGAAAAAGCATTTGTTTCTAACACTCTAGCACTGTAAACTCAACCATAAAGGTAGTTGGTGTCAAGAAAGCTACCTACATTTCACCTGCTATTATGAATAAAAAGTATGGTGACTCAGTTAACTAACTTTGAGAAACCCGCCCCCTTTGATGCAAAGTCGGCTTCATTTTTATGTCATATAACATAAGCAAGGTGAGAAGAATTTTGAAAAGAGAAATGTTTGGAACATAAGAAAAAGAAAATATTTTAAATATAATTTTCTCTTTTACAGTACAACTCTGTGTTTTTTTTTAATTTTCATAAAAGTAAACAGTATTATTTCTAACATAATTAATATTGAAGATTTTTTGGAATATCAGACTCATATATAATCAAACTAAAACCCAATGTTTTTTTACACAGTGATTCCATAAGGTTATGATTTGTGCAATTCAATTCCACCACATTAACAGTAGGCCTACAGTGTTAAACCTATTTTTAGTTCTGCTCAGTTCCTGTCTTAATTTTGCCCCTTTTGTAAAGATAATGCGAGAAACTTGATGAAAACAAATTTACAACGTTCCATAGGATGAAGTTTTTATCAACAATGTGTATATATATGTTTTAACTAAGACAAATGAGACAAGAAACCCCTTTCAAAATCACACCACTAAATAAAGTTGAATTTTATTTTGATGGTCAATAAAGAATTAAAATCTCATTACGATTTGAGGAGTTTCAACTTGCCGTTACAGTTAAAACATTTTAACTACAATTTTTGGCTACTCATAAATGGCTTTTGAATATCAAAAAATAACCAAGCTGAGAACAAAAATTAAAATAATTTTCTCTCAGTGAAGTTGTAGAAAATATTTTTTGTAATTGGAAGGAAGAATTTCTCCTAGTTTCCATCCCCCTCCCCGATCTACTCTTGCTGCAAATTAAAGAGTACAGAAGTTACAGAAATTAAACAGATCCAATAAACTGTTTTCATATTTCTTATTTAGTAAGCATTTTTTAATACTTACAAAATTATATCTTTGTATGGAACGTTTTCTCTTGCAGTCAGGTATCCACCATAACAGTAACTTAATGAGTAAGAGAAAATAGTACAAGTTTGGCCAATTGCAAATACAAGTCCTCTATATCGAAGTTTGTAAATAACTGCTCTTTCTACTTCAGCAAGAGCTTTGTTATATCTCTTTATAATTGCATCTTCTAAACCAAGACTGGCAACTGTTCTTACAGACATTATTGCTTCCACTGCAACCTTTAAACAAAGATTTTATTAATTGAGTAAACATAAACATTAGGTTTAATATGTAAATTAAAGTGGGCATAAATTAATATATTTAATACAGTTTTTGTACAGTGTGAAAACTTACTTCTGTTGCAGATTCCATGGCAGCTTTTTCTACTACATTTTCTTTCTGCATAACTTTTCCTTCAATAATTAAAGAACCAAGAACCAAAGGAACACACAAAAGACAAACCAGTGTCATTTTCACTGAAAAGAAAGCAGATAAAACCACTCCCACTCCTATTGTACTGACTCCTTGCACCAAGGTACCGAGTTTACTTCCTGTTGCCTATAATAACATAACCATACACCAACAATGTTTAGTATCATAAATATTATAGTAGAAGTACAATATTATGAATGAAAATAATAAGAATGGTATTGAAAGGATCAAGAGTGGACAAGCAAACTGGAGGGTGCTGACAACAGATAGAGGACAGAAGAATAGGCTGATGAAGACATGAAAGGAAACCTAGTAATTATAATTAGTAAACTACAGAGTCACAATTAAAGTCTGCTTAATCTTACAAATGTTTTGCTTTGGATATCATCAAACTTTGATGGAATGTGATACATCTATGTTGTTTAACAGTAGGTTACTGTCACTGAATACAAAAATACAGTATAGTACAATAAGCAGTGGTGAAGTTACATGGAGGCAATTGAGGCAATGCCTACCCTAAAAAATTCTGTAGAATAAAAATTACAAATACGTATGAAGTATGTAACGTAAAGATTATACATTGTTACTGTAATTGTCGAATTTACTAATTACATGCTTTACTCAGCGACCGCTAGACGGTGACAAGTGACAGCAGACATAGTTAGTTTAAAGCGAATGAGGCAACGTGAACCTGCCTCAGAGTTTTTTGTATACATCGTATGTAAGCAATGTGTTGGACGGACTGGGCAGTGCGGGGAGCGGGGGATTGACCAGCGCTCCACACACTGTAGCATTGAGGCATGCCTCACTGCTGTTGTGTGAGTTTTAAAGTGCGCTGTGTTGTTTATAATCGTGTTTATTTTGTGCGGTTATTAAAAGTGTGCCTGTGATTCCGGTGAACTAATAGACGATCAACACTGTCATTTAAATTATTTGTGACATTAAACATATATATAGAAACTAATCAAGTTATAAATTTGGAAGTTCAATTAGTTATATTATTGTGTACGAATATAAG
Organism: Magicicada septendecula; assembly: GCA_034769895.1. Lineage (NCBI taxonomy): Eukaryota > Metazoa > Arthropoda > Insecta > Hemiptera > Cicadidae > Magicicada > Magicicada septendecula. The sequence goes on along the minus strand of CM068369.1, from coordinate 89,110,506 downwards.
TGTGTCGCCCAAAATGTGTGAACGCGGTCCTTTTAATACTTTGTCAGGTCTTTTAAACTTATTAAAAAGTAAGCCGTTTTCTTCTTGGAGTTACGAAGAAAAATGTGGTGTTAAAAACAAGAGATTTACGCCTTTTTTAGAAGTTAAACATTTTTATGGTAAAGTATCTAGAAAATTTCAGTTTTCTTGGTACGAGCGATATTCGTGGTTGACAGGCTGTTCTGAAACCAACAGACTTTTTTGTTATACATGTATCTTGTTTTCTGCTGAAAAAGAATGGATTTTATATGGGGTGACGGTAACAAAAAACTTTCTTAGAAAGGCAGACAAACACCAGAATTCAAATAAACATATTCAAAATGAAGAGCGGTACCGTTTGCTGGGACGCGTGAGGATTGAACATACTCTCTCTGAAAGGGCTAGAATTTAAGCTGTTAAACATAATGAAGTCGTGAAACAAAATAGGCTTGTTGCTGAAAGACTTGTTGATATTGTGTATTTTCTCGGGAAACAGGAGCTTGGATTTCGAGGTAATTTCGAAGGGGAAGACTCAGTCAACCGGGGTAATTATCTAGAATTGTTAGATCTTCTTTCTAAGCAGGAGCAGTACATTCGAGATCATCTCCAGTCTACGTCAGGATTTAAAGGTACATCAAACGATATTCAGAATGAATTAGTTGAATCTGTAACTGATATAATTCAAGAGAAGATTAAGGCGGAGTTAGATTATTGCGATTTTATTGAAATTCAGGCAGATGAAACTTTAGACGTATCAAGTAGATCTCAAGTCAGCATAATTTTTAGATTTTGTTCAAAAGAAGGTCCAATAGAAAGGTTCATTGGGTTTTATGATGTTTCAGTAGATAAGACTGCATCAGGCTTATCAGAATTAATTGTTAACGTTTTAAAAAAGTGGGGTGTAACTGAGAAGGTAGTCTGTCAAAGATGGAGCCTCTGTAATGGCTGGAAAGCATGGAGGTGTTCAGCACTTTGTAAAACAGACTTGCCCAAGAGCATTATTTCTACATTGCTATGCTCACAAGTTAAACCTCGTACTTCTTCATTGCACTAAAACAATAAAATCGGGTAGGCTCTTCATTCACAATCTGACAGCATTTCACACAGTTTTTTGTAGATCCTCAAAGAGATCACAGCTTTTAGAATCTAGAGGATTTAAACTTCCACAAGCATCCACTACCCATTGGAACTTTCATTCCAGAGCAGTTCATACCATCTTTTCCCACTATGGTGACTTGAGACAAATTTTTGAGGACATTACAGAGAATGATGAAGGATGGGATAGTGATTCGTATAATTCTGCTGTTGGATTGCTTAACATACTCAAAAAGACTCATTTCATTTACTTACTTTGTTTTTATAGGGAAATATTCGTTTATACTGACCATCTCTTTTCTCTACTGCAACAAAAAACTATCTCCGATATAATTCTGTGCAACACTGAAATCAAGAAAACTACTGCTATCCTCAAGGACATGAGATCAGAAAACACTGTGTCGTCTTGTATTGAAAAATGTCACCAAATAAGCAGCGAGGTAAATATAGATGACAGTAACAGGAACCTACTGAAAACGTTAACTTATGAAGTTCTTGACACTTTGATTATGCAGCTGGAGGTACGGTTCAGTGATTTCGAAAGTATCCAGTTTGTCGAGTTGTTGGATCCAAATCACTTCATTTCTTACAAAGAGAGTTTTCCTTCTTCTAAACTGAACAGCCTTATAAATAAATACCCTTTTTTCAATAGTGAAAGACTGGAAAATGAATTAAAAAACATTTACTCAGATACTGGAAAACATTTGTTCCCTCAAAGACTTATACATTTTATAATTCTTAATGACTTAGAACCAGTGTACGTGAAAGTTTCAAAATTAATTCGTTTGATTTTAACGTTTCCTGTTACCACGGCGTCTTCAGAAAGGAGTATGAGTACTTTGAAAAGAATAAAAAACTACTTGCGCAATACGATGACTAATGAAAGACTTAACTCTCTTAGCACCATTGCTATTGAAAACAAATTTGTGAAGGAATTGATGAGTGACCAGCTGTTCAAAGACCATGTAGTTGACAATTTTGCAAGCAAGAAAACTCACCGTGTTGAACTACTCTACAAAAAAATTTAAGGTAAGACTTTTGCCTACCCATTCATTAACTACTAGCTTTACCACTGACAATAAGTATTTATCATAGTGGACGAGAGACCAAATGTGCATTGCACACACACACACACACTTGGTGCCTGGTTTACTCTACAAGGTAACAAAAAACAATGCCTCTACAATAAGGCTTGCTGCCACATCATGCTGAATATTGCCAGTTCGGTCCAACTATTTTCTACGAAAAAGTTAAGTTGAATAGTTTTGATCTCAAATGCTACAAAATTACACAGCAATCATAACCCAATTCCTAAATACAAAAATTAATTTCTTTAAAATATATCCAATGTTGAATAATCTTGAACTATGTCAACTGCACGGGAAATATAATACTGTTGGATCACTTAGTGCTTTAATAAAGTAAATAGCAACTACTGTAATAAAGCAGTATGGCAGGTGCTACAAAAACTTAGCAGATGCTAATATTTATTTTTAGAATTTAGAAAGAAAGACTCCTAACATTTTATGTTCTTTTTCTCGTTACTTTTTTATTTTCATTTAATTTGTTAATTTATTTATTTGCATTATATTATAAACCTAATGTTTTATTTATAGTCATAAAAATATGTAAGTTTTTAAAAGGTTCTAGATCTCTGAATTTGAATAGTTTAAAAGATCTTTTTATTGTTACCAAAATACATTCCCAGAGCTGGATATCTGAGAAATTTATTTTTTTTTTTTAACAGGAAATAGATGAAATCACATTATGTATGAGGTAGAAGTAGCATACTGCAACAATACATATATTTGCATATTTACCCAGGGCGGTATGTTTAATATGTAATTAGCATAGAAAGTATAAGGAACAGTTTTATACAGTTTTGTGCAAGAAAATTCAGGCTGTAGCCTGTCAAAAGTAACACCTGCTGTGCCAGTGTAAGATACGGCGTGTGTGTGTTTGTGTGCATGAGCCAGCTGTGACCTGTATTGAATGACGCGATAGGGTGACGCTACGAATTGTTTGTTCCAATTAGTCAGGTCTTAACAGGATTATAATAAACTAATTACTTGTGTTAAACCTGTAAGCAAAGACTTGCGCCAATTATAAAAACACCATTGCATTAATGAATTCTTAACGAATGCAGTGATATAAAATTTATTCCCAGAGATGCAATATTAAAGATGCTAACTAATTAATATTAATTACTAGTGTAATTAAAGAGTAATTAATATGTGTGGTATATGTGAGTGACCAGAAAATAATTATGCAAACAATGAGATCGCTTATGTGACGAATATGGTCATGAGTTCACGTTAATTAACTAAAAAGTGAATGTAATAAAAAGGACGCTCTGGAGTGAACTGGCCATCTCTAACCTGTCGAAAGCAGGAATGTTCCTGTCAAATCGCCACCAGTATAAATACCACTGGCAATTTTAGGCGATCACACACTCAGACTCAAGAGATCTACAGAGGACGTTATGCTGCCCGTTTGCAGATCGACATGGACACACACACACTACCACACTCACACTAAGACGTAAGGAGGAATGCTGGAGCATCACCAACAACAACACTTAGAGACAACGACCACAGCACCATCATCAACATCATCATCATACTCTCAGCATTCTGGACACACACACACGCAACGGTAACAGCAGTATGCAGGGTGATAAAAAACAATTAAATATCACTATTACTTTAACGACTCGGAACACTAGTGGATGGAAGCATAAATTGATCATCGGAACGTGGAACGTACAGACCATGCTGCAACCAGGAAAGATGAGGGAAGTTGCTGATGAAATGAACAGATTTCATTTGGATACTATTGCCTTACAAGAGATTAGATGGCAAGGACAAGGTGTAATCGAGAAAAGAGAGTTCAAGTTCGTTTACAGTGGACCTATAGCAAGAACAGTTCAGTTAGGGACTGGGTTCATAATGAACAAGAAAATATCTGACAGGGTAATTGGAATTGAACCAATATCTGATAGAATATGCAAGCTAAGAATGAAAGGCCATTTCAGAAATATAACACTCATATCAGTACATGCACCAACTGAGGATACATCAGATGAAGAGAAGGAGGAATTTAATGGAAAATTAACAAGAGTGTACGGAGCAGTCCCAAAATACGACTTAGTTATCATTCTGGGGGACTTTAATGCTAAGATTGGAAAAGAGAATTTTCTGAAGGGCGTTGCTGGGAAATTCTCCCTGCACAGTGAATCCAGTGACAATGGAAGAATGCTTGCAGAGTTCGCTACAGCGTGCGGAATGATCATAAAAACACCAGTTTTGATCATAAAAGAATCCACTTAGGGACATGGAGAGCCCCTGGGACTGATCTAATGAATCAAATTTATCATGTCCTTGTTAGCAAAAGACATGCAACCTCTGTAGTAGACACTAGAGCAATGAGAGGTCCAAACTGTGATACTGATCACTATCTGGTGACAGCAGTGGTCAGAGAAAAGCTAGCTATGATCCAAAGAGATAAAGGAGAGAAAAGAATGAAATGGGATGTCGATAAACTTAAAGATGGTCATTGTTGTGGTCAATACCAACTAATGATAACTAACAAACTTGATGAGGAAATCAATAATATTGAAGAAAAGTGGACAAACATGAAAGAAGCTGTTATATAGGCGGCTAGAGAGATAGTAGGTGTGAAAAGGAGAAAACAGTCCGAATGGTTTGATGACGAGTGCAGAGAAGCTATACAGAAAAAGAATGAATGCAGAAGGAAAATGTTGGAGAGAAACACTAGACAGAATAGTGACCGATATAGAGCTAGCAGACGCAAGGCAAACCATTTATGTAAGAAGAAAAAAAGAGAATACATGAAGGAGAAGGTGTGTAAAATAGAGGAATTATCAGAACAGAAGAAAACAAAAAACCTGTATAATGAGGTAAGAAGTATAAACAGAAGTTACCAACCAAAGCTAAATATCTGCAAAGACAAAGATGGAAAACTAATAGCAGAAGACAGGCTGATCCTCAACAGATGGGCTGAATATTTTGAAGAAATATTAAATAAGCCTGACACAATGGAGACTGTAGAAGAGAATGTAAGAATAGGTCCAGAACCATATGTAGAAATTCCCTCAGTTGAGGAAGTGAGAAGAGCAATTAATCGACTAAAGAACGGGAAAGCGCCTGGCGAAGATCAGCTTAGCCCTGAACTGATCAAAAAAGGCGGTGGAGCACTAACTGCACAAATTCATGATATAGTATGTAGTGTATGGGAGGAAGAGACAATGCCAAATGACTGGAAGACTGGAGTAATATGCCCAGTTTTTAAAAAAGGAGATAAAACTGTATGCAGTAATTATAGGGGCATAACACTGCTAAGCTGTGTCTATAAGATATTTTCCATGATTCTCCTTGATAGGCTAAATGTTAATGCAGAGGAAATCCTAGGTGAACATCAAAGTGGATTTAGAGCCGACCGGAGCACAGTCGATCAAATTTTTGTCATGAGGCAGTCACTCGAAAGATGTTTCGAATATGGTATTGACCTCCATATACTGTTTATAGATTTCAGGCAAGCCTTCAATAGTGTAAATCGAAAAATGTTGCGAATAGCATTGGAAGAATTGGGAGTACCTCAAAAGATTGTGAGACTGGTACTGCTCAGTCTGAAAGATTTCAAAGGAAAAGTAGTTCTGGGAAGAAACAAAAGCCAAGATTTTACGGTTGGTACTGGAGTAAAGCAGGGTGATGCACTATCTGCAACCCTCTTCAACTTGGTACTACATTATGCTATAAACAAGATAGACTTCAGAGGACACATCTTCAAAAGGACGAGGCAACTAGGAGCATATGCATATGATATTGTGCTGGTAGCCAGGAACAAAAATGTATTAAAAGATACCTTTATTGAAATGGAGAGGGAAGTAAGCAAAATTGGTTTGGAAGTCAATGAGGCTAAAACAAAATACATGAAAGTGTCTGCGAAGGAAAATAGAGAACTGCCAGACCTTCACACAGGCCATTACTGTTTCCAAGGAGTTACAGAATTTAAGTACCTAGGTGTTATTCTGAATAATGAAAACCGAGTGAGCAGCGAAATAGTAAATAGAATCATAACCGGCAATAGAGCCTACTATGCAAACCAATCATTACTGAAATCAAAGCGTCTAACTCCAAGAACCAAACTGATGTTATATAAAACACTGATCAGACCTGTTGTTGCTTATGCATCCGAGACATGGACTCTCGTAAATAAGGATATAAGCGCTCTAAGAATTTTTGAAAGAAGAATATTGAGACAGATATTTGGACCGGTGAAGGAAGGGAATATGTATAGGATCCGAAATAACAGTGAGATAAATGAGTTGATTGGTGGACAAGACCTGGTGAGGCACATAAAATCAGCTAGAATTAGATGGCTGGGACACGTATCCCGTATGAATGTTACGAGGATGCCCAAAACTATATTAAGTGGAACGATATTGGGCAAAAGAAGAAGAGGCAGGCCTCGAAGAAGATGGCAGCAGGATGTGGAAGAAGATCTGAGAAAGATGGGCATTAGGAACTGGAGACTGAGGACAATGGACAGAGATGAGTGGAGACGGGTCGTAGCGGAAGCCAGGCCTCACCATGGGCTGTAGTGCTGGAGAGTAGTAGTAGTAGTAACTAATTAATATTAATGACTAGTGTAATTAAAGAGTAATTAATATGTGTGGTATATGTGAGTGACCAGAAAATAATTATGCAAACAATGAGATCGCTTATGTGACGAATATGGTCATGAGTTCACGTTAATTAACTAAAAAGTGAGTGTAATAAAAAGGACGCTCTGGAGTGAACTGGCCATCTCTAACCTGTTGAAAGCAGGAATGTTCCTGTCAAATCGCCACCAGTATAAATACCACTGGCAATTTTAGGCGATCACACATTCAGACTCAAGAGATCTACGGAGGACGTTACGCTGCCCGTTTGCAGATCGACATGGACACACACACACACTACCACACTCACACTAAGATGTAAGGAGGAACACTGGAGCATCACCAACAACAACACTTAGAGACAACGACCACAGCACCATCATCAACATCATCATCATCATACTCTCACCATTCTGGACACACACACACACACACACACACACACACACACACACACACACACACACACACACACACACACACACACACACGCAACAGTAACAGTAACAGCAGTATGCAGGGTGATAAAAAACAATTAAATATCACTATTACTTTAACGACTCGGAACACTAGTGTCCGAGTCGTTAAAGTAATAGTGATATTTAGTTAAGTAACGGACATGCCATGGACAACGAAATCCAAGAAGAAAACAATTATAGCAATTTTATTGCGAAAAGAGCTCTTAAAAGAAATGAGCATTAAAGCATTAAAGTTAGTAAGTTTAAATATTAAGAATTAAGAGAAGTTAATTTAATAACAAAATTTAGAAAAGAAATAATAATCTTTTGTCGTATTTTTTGGGTGTGTCAGTATAAGTCCATAATAGATTGGAAGTAAATGGTAGATTATTTTATTTTTGTTTATAGCAACAATAAATTCATTCTTGAAACTTAATATTATTTTGTTTGTAACTGAGTTGCTATGAGTATTTAAAAGTTGAGTTAATTTCAGACACACAGAAATAAAAAGAATTTAAATAACTTGTTTAAGATGTTTGTTTAGTCAATAAGATTATATGGGTGTTTATTTTTGTTGTATGTTATGAATAGCATTGCAGGTTACAGTATATGTGTAAAACTTATAAAGGTGAATATTTATGTGTCTAATGTTTGAAATTTTAATAGTGATATATTTTTTCTGTTAAGTAATAAATCTTAGAATGATTATTTGAAACGATTTTAAATGATTTATTTCATCTCAGCATCTCACTCCTCTTTAAAAAGTATTTAATTATTGTGCAACCACATATACTTGACGCAACGAGAAACAAAATCCTGCGACCTGGCCGGTGTAATACATATTTAGTTGCGTTGAGTATATGGTAATATATTTGTATCATTGTTGTAATGTTGCAATACATTTTAAGGATTGCAGGAATTAAACAAATCATAATCATAAAGCAGTAGTCTGATAAACATATGGAAAGGAATTATATCAATTTTAAAAACTATTCGAAATGTAGCTAAACTGCTACCGGTATTTACTGATCAAGATAATTTAATTTGATGATTTCCCTCTGTCAACTCCTGTGAATATAGAAGTCCCTGGCCATCAAGACACCATGTGGTCACCTATCAAGAACCTGTACTACACAGGTCTGTACCACCAGTTACTAAGCAATTAATTTGAATAAATCTTATCCTTGAAGCTCAGAACTAGTACAGATGAATACTAAAATAGGGACCAATAAACTATTGAAAACCTACTCTAGTAGACTAAATTCTAAGTCTTTTTTCATATCCCAGTTAGATATGCAGAACGGCATAGAACAATAAAATATGGCAGGTAAGCTATTTAATGATGGAATTGTGCACACAATTTAATGTTTTATACTGATCTACTTATTTCTTAATTTTTTCAACATATCTGATTCCAGACATTTGTCAAAGGTGGATAGAATACTTTAATTCTTTTATTAGTAAAATTTTTGTTAGCAAAGTGCCATTTCTCTAATGAGATAGTCTTTAAGACCAAAGATATTCTGAACATAATATACTGGTACTTTCTGAACAGACCTCGAGTCCTAAACATTTTATAGGAGGTTTAAATTTAATATTCAATTAGAATAAATAAAACTAATTTAATAAGCTCACCGCTTGAACAGCTGAAGTGTCACTAGACAGTTTAGCACTCAGTGCACCAACTGAATGAGCTGGATCATCAAACCATGACATGTCTTGATGTAGCATAGTATTAAACACATTGATTCTCAATCGAGACACTAGCTGAACTCCAGCATATGTTAAAGTGGCTCCCTAAAACAAAAATATTAAGCTGTTCTAAGAAAATATCAACACATGCTCTATTAAGCTTCAAAGTGTCAGCATATGTGACTATTTGAAGTTATAAATTTACTGATAAACAATTTACTCTCTCTCTCTCTCTCTCTCTCTCTCTCTCTCTCTCTCTCTCTCTCTCTCTCTCTCTCTCTCTCTCTCTCTCTCTCTCTCTCTGTGTGTGTGTGTGTGTGTGTGTGTGTGTGTGTGTGTGTGTGTGTGTGTGTGTGTGTGTGTGTGTGTGTGTGTGTGTGTGTGTGTGTGTGTGTGTGTGTGTGTGTGTGTGTGTGTGTGTGTGTGTGTGTGTGTGTGTGTGTGTGTGTGTGTGTGTGTGTGTGTGTGTGTGTGTGTGTGTGTGTGTGTGTGTGTGTGAATTTTTCTAAGTGAAGAATTTGGTAGTAGGATTAATTGAAATGGGGACTGCAAAATTGAGTACAAGACAATCGTATTGCTGTCTTTTGTTTGGTTTGTCAAAAGAACTAAGCTGAACAAGTCTACCAATATACGAGGATGTACTATTGTGTTGTTTTGAAGGCTATAAATTATCAATATCATTGGATTCAAAGAAAAGTATTTTCAACAATAACTGATTATGTCGTTACACACATAGAGCAATTATGTTGTAAAGCCTCCATTCCAACTGTGACTCTTACTCAAGCTGTGAAGATGATAAAAAGCATACCGTGATGCATACTTCAACTTAAGAAAATTTTACCATCAAGACAGAAATACAAATAGCTATAAGGAAAAATTTGGGAACTTCGTTGCTGAAGCTACATCAAAAGTGTTAGATATTGCAGCATGTAAATTTAATGTGACGTTTTTGTGTAAATGTGGAAAAAAGCAAAGAACTTGTGACTGTTCTGTAGTTACTGAATGTAACTGTAAAAAAGATAAAAATATTCCATTAATCGAGAGGAACTTTATGTACAACCAACAAATTACCAGGATAGGTTGCATTAGCAGTTTGGATAAAAAGGAGACAGTAAGACTAATGAACAGGGAAGAAAGAAAACAATTACAGCTTTCAAGAAAAATGTTTTGTCCAGTTTTGAAGAATGTAAATGTGAAGATACAATGAATTCTTCAGGTGAAGAAATAATGAAAATAATGAGTCTATTTCAGTTCCGTCTACATTTAAAATGAGAATAAAATTACTTGCTACTGCCTTAATCAGTGATAGATTTGTTGTTTCTGATAGAGCCTCAGCTGCTTTTGCTCCTAGCATCTTAAAGGATCTTGGACTAATTACCGAAAAAGATTCATCACTAGTGACAGACAAAAACAAGATAAGATGAGAAAAACAGAAGGTCCAAAAGGCTGTACAAGACATTCACCAGGTTACAGTAGGAAAAGGCAAAAGTAACCAGGTGGTACTTTTCTACAGTACTTTGATGGTAGAAAAAATTGTTCAATACTATAGTTCAAGAAAAAGTAGGACACAAAATGTATCATCAATTATAGAAGGAGGAGCACATCACTTTGATTCAAGAGCCTGGTGGACAGTATGTCAGCCAAGTGGCAGTGGTAAATGGAACAGGAAGTGCAATAGCTAAGTACATACTTAAATTCTTAGGAAATAACAATTTTGACCAACTAGTAGCGATTAGTTGTGATGGTATAGCCACAAACATTGCATGGAAAAATGGTGTAGTTCACAATTGAGTTCGTAATTCAGTAGCCATTGCAGTGGTTTGTTTGCTTACTTAACTTCAATGAGCTCTCCTTCAGACATTTGTTTGAATATTTAGGTGGTGAGATGACAGGCCAAGCATCATTCTCTGGGGAAATCAGCAAACAACTACCTGGCTGTGAAAAAGTTCCCGTTGTTAATTTTGAATCTGAAGAAATGAATGTAACAAAAACTGATCTAAGCAAAGACCAACAGTATTTATTGGACATTGTCCGCACAGTCCAGACAGGAGAGTGTGCACCAGACCTTGCTGTGAAAGATCCAGGACCTCTTACTCATTCCTGATGTAATAATGCATGTGCAAACCAATCATTATTATTTATTTCCTAATCATTCAAACCAATCATTCTAATTAACATAAGATACTTGCAAGTTAAATTGTGAAGACATATGCTCCAGTCTGGTTCAACATTAAGAACTATCACTCTGTGAAATATGGACCTAAGCATATCTTGAAAGTTGTACAAACAATACGATTTTTGCCCAAAAATCTTATGAAATTTGCAAATCCAGTGATTCAAAGGAATGCTTTTTTCACTCATCCTCAAAATATGTTATGAGTACTGAAAGCCAGAAATCAACTGCTAAAGGAAATCTGTGAGAACGTTTTTCTACCGTCAATAAACTTTGAAGCCTCAGACTACATAGAATTGATAGACTGGACAAAATGTAAACTGTCCTCTCCACCAGTGATGGAAAGTGAGCCAACAGAAAGCATTTTGTTATTTCTAAAGAGAAAAGATTTGCCTGCCACACACAAACAGTGGAAAGAAGTATAAAACTTGTAACAGAATCTGTGGGAAAAGTATGTGGAGAAGATAGCAGAGATGGGTATATATGAGCAACTTTCCTCTGAAGATCTGCAATGCCAAAATTCAACCAAAAATCAGATTTCAGGGATATACTTACCTAAGGTTTATGTACCATAAATAACCACACTCTGAATAGTTGGGCAGTTAGGATGGGAGTGGGTGGAACTTGACCTGCAGCCACCTCCACATGGTTTGGGTCATTTCAGTAATTTATATGCAAAATGAGGGTAAAGCTGCACACAAATGACCAAATATGAATGTTAAAGGAAGACTACACTAAATAATCATAACTTTTTTTGGCCACATTATTTGCAAGATATAAAAAGGAATCTGGGTAAGTAGAAAGTTCTCAACAGAAAGTCAAAATAACTTCAACAATCATGTTTTCTTACTTTTTAGGTTAATAAATACAAATATTATGTAATAATAATGGTATAAATGTTTGTAAGATTGTAAAAACAAAAATTTTCAGCAATTTTCACTAACTGTAGGCCTCATGCACAAACTAAAAATGTAGTGGAAGATTTTTTATTTTATTTTTCACATTATTAAGTACCGGTAGCTAAAATTAAGAATTTCAATAATATTAAACAATGTGTTGAAAAGGCTGAAATGTTTGCTTTGCATTAGCTAATACTTTTCAATTGCATTCAGTTCCAGGAAATGAATTTTTTCCAGAAATGAATATAACAGAAGATAAAACAATTCAACCAGTAACTCATAATGAACTCTTCACGTGATCCAAAAAAATCTTAATTCTAATAAAGAACCAGATTACTATTTAACAACTGGGCAAATACTAAAATAATTGCCAAATAAAGAACTAAGAAACTTACACATTTATTTAATACTACATTACATCTTCGATTTATGCCAATGCAGTAGAAAATTGCTAAGGTGCTAATGGTCCCTATACATGGCAAACCATAAAACTAGAAGTCATCACATCAGCCTACATGCTGGTTGCCAATTATATTTAAACTGTTTACAACCTGTTCCTCAAATGTTTCAGACAAATAATTGAGAAAAAGCAATTTATTCCAAACCACCAATTTGAGTTTCACTGATATAACTATGCAGTCACTGGAAGAAAAGAATTATGTACAGCAACATTCTTGGATGTAACCTAAGCTTCTGATGAAATGTATAACAAGGGTGTGATATATAAGACGAAAATGAACCTATCTTGCAGATAAGCCAAATCCTCAAATCATATATTTCAGAACAAACTTCAGAGTAAAGTGAGGTGACAATTACTATAGCTAAAAAGTATTTCAACTGGAGTACCACAAGGGAGAGTCCTTGATCAATACTCCACTTGTTGTACACAGGAGGAGATATTTCAAAATGTGATGTGGTGACAAATACACTTGCTGATGACACTCCATTATTAGCTACCAGTAACAATGTAGAAACAGAAGTTCGTTTGATTGTAGAAACATGTCCATTGATTAACTAATTATAACACTATTGACTCGGAACACAAAGTTTTTACCAATAAAAAACTTTGTGTTCTGAGTCGATAGTGTTATACTTGTAATTAGTTAATTTAGTATAAACTTTAGAATATCTACAGTTTTGTAAATAATTATAATTGATAAATAATAATACCTAGTAATTAATATACCTAGTCTAGTCCTAATCTTTATTTGCTAATGTTTTTAATTAATTACAATTATTAATTATTTGGATGACATATTGGTATGTATGTTGACAGGTTATGATTCAAGTCTATTTAAAGTTTATGTTGCTAAAGTATAATGTGGTTTAAGATTGAACAATATGTTTTAGTTTTTATCATGAGTAAATACAGAGAGTAAGTAAGGAAGGACAAGTATAGCATAGGCAAACCAAAGTGATTGTCAGTAATATTATTCGACATGTAACGGTACATACCGTGATGGAATATAACTTGGGGAAAAAGAGTATTAAATTGTAAATGTGATTTCAATAAAATGGCAAGCGAGAGGCCAGTTTAGGTGTCATTCAGTAACTCAAAAGCTATTTTTAGACTCGCCACAAACCAAGCCCAACATACGTCACAAAGGAATCTGAGTAGGACATTGCCAAGCCTTAAATTTCGCCCAGGTTGAGAACTTTTGGTAGCGAGGGAGTACCACGTGATCAACATTCCATAAAACTAGAAGCGAGCAGTTTTTCTGCGCCAGATCTGTACATCATCTTGTGCCGTACGGCCGCGTAAATAGTCCGCAGAATAAATTTGTATAGTCTGTGGCCCACCACCTAAAGAGTGTAAAATGTGAATCAACAAAATTTAAACATTGATTAGACCGGATTAACAGTTTTTTGTTTTAAACATGCATAGTCAGTGAAATAAAATATACGGAGTAATCGACGAAGTGTGCGTGGGTGACAGGCTTGGCCATTCCCGGACTATAAACAGATAAGTAACCATAAAGGACAACCAAAATTATTCAAAATTTTTCTTTTCTCAACAAAATTAATTTCAAACAAAGTAAAAGAGGATAAACAAAATAATGAGCTCAATAAACGGGGGTTGTAAAGATGTGTAGAGAGTGAGAGAGACAGAGAGTGAATATGAAAATATAAAAGAAGTGCTGGTTTGTACAAAAATGATCTAGTAATTTCATTCATATTTCTTATTTGTGTTGATAATGTAAAGGCTATAAAATTTTAATCATAATTGATTCCGTTTCATGTATTTGCATCTATATTAATCCTTGAAAAGTAGCTAAATGAAGGAAAAGAAGATATTATTTGTATTATTATTATTGAAGAAATAAAAGTTAGTTCAATGCAAATGTAAATTAGACTAATTACTGCAAATAACCTAATTCTGCTCTCTGGCTCGCCCAAACGAACTTCGGATCACGGTAAGTAGGTTGGTAACAAACAAAATGGTGTCTGAATAATTAGACATGAGCACAGCTGTTTTTGTATAACAAGTAGAAAGAAAAAGTTAAGTAGTAAATATCTTTACAGACTCGGAATGACAATCTATCAACACGATTATTATTCTACCATCTAAGTTAGAGGTGGTGTAATTCTAATTACAAAGGGAATATAAAAGTAAATAATAAAAATAATAATAATGTAAACCTAATTACATAATTACAGTTAAAATCTGATACCTGCAGGAAAATAGATACTGCTGCTACCAAACCAACAATGATGTATCCAAGAGCATACACATTTGCAATTGAATAGACCTCGTTTACATCTGGTAATGACCAGACCTATAACAAACAACACCATATTGAAAACACACAAAAAGTAGTTTCCTAATTATTTTATAATAATTAATTCTGTGAATTTATTATAATAATAATTAATTTTATTTCTGTTAATAATTGATGGATTTTATATTCACCTTTTTTATTCAAAAAGGTGTTACTCATTTGACCATAACATCATATATAAGCTAATATGTATTTTGTATTAAAATTACAACAACAACAAATACTCTATACACAAAATATAAAACGTATTAACAGTGTAATCAATAGATGCCAGTAGCATACAGTCAGGCAGCACACTCCAAAATATAGTAAATAATAATAGTTTTAATGGGTCAGATGATTTTTTTTCACAAAACACTCTTCACTTATTCTTTTTTACCTTTTCTGCAAACTTTTTCCCATGTAAATTCTCTCTCTCTCTCTCTCTCTCTCTCTCTCTCTCTCTCTCTCTCTCTCTCTCTCTCTCTCTCTCTCTCTCTCTCTCTCTACTTATTTGTAGCAAATAAATTTATACTTATTTTAACAGAATTAATACAGATTCAATAGTAAATCATGGAACGGTTAGCACAGATTGTAATGGGGGCAGGGAAGGCAGTGCAAGAAGTGGGAATTGATCCGAAAACAATGTGTTAAAGCTGCGCATGTGCAATGAGATCTTTTGACACTGAGCATGCAGATGCCTGTTTTACATCTAATTATTTTAGCTGTACTAATTATTTTAGTCATTACAATTATATAGGTAATAACTGTGCAGTCATTCACATTTATAATAACTTACCCCAAACATCTCACTATAAAATATAGCATTTACGGGATTAATACAACCCACTAGAAATGAAGATAGAGATCCAATAATAATGTAGAGTAACTCAGGTTTGTTGAGAGCCATTATTCTACAAAATGTTGCTTTTTCCTAGAAAAAAATTGTTTTATTATAAAACACAAAAAAAGTAATAAATTGTAATATTTTATGCAAAAGTAATAGCATTATTAATATAATTAGACTGAAATATAAGCTATAATCCTACTTGATTTTTCAAACATTGTAACAAACATTAGCTTTCTTTAACACTTTGTTAGGACACATGTTCGCATTAAGATATGGGGTTAGTAGGAGAAACTAATTCACCTAAAGTGTGGTATACAACTGAAAATCTGAAATTTTAATTATAAAAGGTAAGGATGTTAATTATGATGTTAATCATAAACATCAGGGGTTAAAGGTTGATAAAAGGTCTAGGAGGTTGTATACAATGCCGATTAGTATACAATGGTAAAACTCTGAGAAATGCTTACTGTTTTCTGATGAACGAGTCAGAAGTTCGAGGAATCGAAGTCAGTTCTGCCAACAACTTCTACTCTGCATCCTCAAAGACATGTGTCACGTAGCCCCTGGGTACATGGCATGCAATGGGTGTACATTATGTAGCAGACGAGAGAGGGTGAAAAGGCGAGTTTCCAGCGCTAATTAACTGGAACATATAGGCTAAAGGAAGAAACACCAACAGAAAAACTGGGTCCTCCTGCAGGGGGCTGTGTCAATGGTTTTGCTCCTCATCTCACATAAAAAATGTTTAATGCAAAAAAGCATAATACTAGCCTTGGAAAAGGACGGTCTAAATGGAAAACAACAAAAGCATAGGAAACGGATGATGATTTTTGGAACTTTAAATACACAAGGTTGCAAAGGAAAATTAACAGAAATTGCCCATGAATTAAATAAACATCAATTCAAAATAGTTGCCTTAACGGAAACAAAAAAGAAGGAGACAGGTAGTGAAACCATTGGTAACTACGTCCATATCTATAGTGGTGTCCCAAAAGAAGAAGACAGGTAGTGAAACCATTGGTAACTACGTCCATCTCTGTAGTGGTGTCCCAAAAGAAGAAGACCGGTAGTGAAACCTTTGGTAACTACGTCCATCTCTGTAGTGGTGTCCCAAAAGAAGAAGACAGGTAGTGAAACCATTGGTAACTACGTCCATCTCTGTAGTGGTGTCCCAAAAGAAGAAGACAGGTAGTGAAACCATTGGCAACTACGTCCATCTCTGTAGTGGTGTCCCAAAAGAAGAAGACAGGTAGTGAAACCATTGGTAACTACGTCCATCTCTGTAGTGGTGTCCCAAAAGAAGAAGACAGGTAGTGAAACCATTGGTAACTACGTCCATCTCTGTAGTGGTGTCCCAAAAGAAGAAGGCAGGTAGTGAAACCATTGGTAACTACGTCCATCTCTGTAGTGGTGTCCCAAAAGAAGAAGACAGGTAGTGAAACCATTGGTAACTACGTCCATCTCTGTAGTGGTGTCCCAAAAGAAGAAGACAGGTAGTGAAACCATTGGTAACTACGTCCATCTCTGTAGTGGTGTCCCAAAAGAAGGAGACCGGTAGTGAAACCATTGGTAACTACGTCCATCTCTGTAGTGGTGTCCCAAAAGAAGGAGACAGGTATTGAAACTATTGGTAACTACGTCCATCTCTGTAGTGGTGTCCCAAAAGAAGAAGACAGGTAGTGAAACCATTGGTAACTACGTCCATCTCTGTAGTGGTGTCCCAAAAGAAGAAGACAGGTAGTGAAACCATTGGTAACTACGTCCATCTCTGTAGTGGTGTCCCAAAAGAAGGAGACCGGTAGTGAAACCATTGGTAACTACGTCCATCTCTGTAGTGGTGTCCCAAAAGAAGAAGACAGGTAGTGAAACCATTGGTAACTACGTCCATCTCTGTAGTGGTGTCCCAAAAGAAGAAGACAGGTAGTGAAACCATTGGTAACTACGTCCATCTCTGTAGTGGTGTCCCAAAAGAAGGAGACCGGTAGTGAAACCATTGGTAACTACGTCCATCTCTGTAGTGGTGTCCCAAAAGAAGAAGACAGGTAGTGAAACCATTGGTAACTACGTCCATCTCTGTAGTGGTGTCCCAAAAGAAGGAGACAGGTATTGAAACTATTGGTAACTACGTCCATCTCTGTAGTGGTGTCCCAAAAGAAGAAGACAGGTAGTGAAACCATTGGTAACTACGTCCATCTCTGTAGTGGTGTCCCAAAAGAAGAAGACAGGTAGTGAAACCATTGGTAACTACGTCCATCTCTGTAGTGGTGTCCCAAAAGAAGAAGACAGGTAGTGAAACCATTGGTAACTACGTCCATCTCTGTAGTGGTGTCCCAAAAGAAGGAGACAGGTAGTGAAACCATTGGTAACTACGTCCATGTCTGTAGTCGTTCCCAAAAGAAGGAGACAGGTAGTGAAACCATTGGTAACTACGTCCATCTCTGTAGTGGTGTCCCAAAAGAAGGAGACAGGTAGTGAAACCATTGGTAACTACGTCCATGTCTGTAGTCGTTCCCAAAAGAAGGAGACAGGTAGTGAAACCATTGGTAACTACGTCCATCTCTGTAGTGGTGTCCCAAAAGAAGGAGACAGGTAGTGAAACCATTGGTAACTACGTCCATGTCTGTAGTCGTTCCCAAAAGAAGGAGACAGGTAGTGAAACCATTGGTAACTACGTCCATCTCTGTAGTGGTGTCCCAAAAGAAGGAGACAGGTAGTGAAACTATTGGTAACTACGTCCATCTCTGTAGTCGTGTCCCAAAAGAAGGAGACAGGTAGTGAAACCATTGGTAACTGCGTCCATCTCTGTAGTGGTGTCCCAAAAGAAGGAGACAGGTAGTGAAACCATTGGTAACTAAGTCCATCTCTGTAGTGGTGTCCCAAAAGACCAGCATGCTCAAAGATAACACATGCATTTAAAACACACACACACACACACACACACACACACACACACACACACACACACATCCACATTAAGCACGATATTTCTATGGATTCATCGTACAAGCTAATTTTATGGCAAATAGGTTGTTGACCACCTTTCATATGCTTTCTAAAATTCTTTAGTCCCTAAAAATGTTTTTTCAAAGCCCTTGAAGATAGGTGTCAGAGACTTGACATTACTATTATTATTGTAAACTTCTGTAATGATTGGATGTGGTTTACTGTTGTTAAAATTTCTTAACACTGACATTTTGGCAACAACCATAGCAGCCATCTTCAGAGTGAGGATTAAATCGTGTATGTCCCTGACATTGAAAGTGTAACTACACCATTATAGTTACAGTAAAATGCGGTCTGTGTAGAATATTCTTTTCAGATTATTTCAAATATTCAGAGAATGTTACAAGGTCAGCATATTTTGATACTTATCAATTCTTAAATGTTAAACTACAAATTTTATTAGTGGTTAAATAATTTATGCTACACTCACTTGTTGCACACACCACTAGTCACTGTGACACCGATTAGCGCTTTCGAACGTTTGGTGGCAGTTACGATCTGATGATGAACAGGCACGTTCGAAAGCGCTAATCGGTGTCACAGTGACTAGTGGTGTGTGCAACAAGTGAGTGTAGCATAAACAATTCTTAAATGTTATTGCTGTGACTTTTCACGTCATTTATACAATAGCAACATTATCCATTGTACACTGATTTGTATGAACTCAAAGCATCTTTGACAAGAGCGTATACTTCTCATATTATCAGGCAACACTGTTTGGATTTTTGCCAGTCCATCATAGAGAGATTTAAATATTCCTAAGAAGTATCTGCAGCTCATGCTGTGTTCACAAGCACAAATAAAGCAATAGTTAATACATCCTACCTAAGAATGCCTCCATTATTACATTAATTATATTTACTAAAACAATTAGATAATATGGAAAAAGTTATAGATATCAGTTGCATGCAGTCAGGCAGCACACTACAATAAAATAGTTAATAATGATGATTTTAATGAGCCAGATGATTTTCTTTCATAAAACACTTTTCACTTATTCTCTTTTACCTTTATACAAACTTTTGCCCATATCTCTCTCTCTCTCTCTCTCTCTCTCTCTCTCTCTCTCTCTCTCTCTCTCTCTCCCCTCACACTCTCTCATTATTAGTCTGTTCAATGCTTTCCCTTGTTTCCCTTGCCACTGTGTATTTCCACACTTTTGTATATGAAATAATAACCAGACTTGGAAAAGTTAATAAAATTTTTTAATTGATTAAAGTTAAAGTCAGTGCCCCCAAAATTAACTGAGTTAAAATTAAAGTTGATGCGTGCAATAAGTAACTGATTAAAGTTAAAGTTAAAATCAAATTAACTGATTAAAAGTTAAAATTTATTTTTTTTGAGAAAGCTGATTTGGCTGTTGAAATAATTAAAATCGTGTTAAATAAATCCAGAATTAGGCTTTTTAAAAAAAATTATTAATATTTCTGTTGCAGAAAAAATGACATAAAATATTTAGCACTAAAAAACTCAACCATTAATAATTTAATACTTAAAAATCATTGATTATTTTATTTTAATCATTAAATTATATTAACATTATTTTTCATTGCGGCAGGTAATTAAATATTGTTTGTCTATTGCATTTTTCAGTTCATAGAACTGACTACTGATATTGTACTGTGCCTGCAGGGCGATTTAGTATTAAATGACTTAATAGAACAGACAATAATTAGGCTACTCTATTGATTACTTTTATAATCTGCAAGTTGACGTGAAAAAATAATTGGGAGCTGGAGATACAACTGAGGCAGAGTTGACATTGACCAGGCAAAGATGTTCTAATATTTTAGATTATCTAACATAAAGTATAATTTTACAATATAAATTCTTTTAGTTAAGGTGAATTCTTAAATTAATGAATTTTGGATAAAATAAATGTTACCTTCTGTTTTCTTCAAAATGAGAGTTAAATTTACTATTAAATTTCAATTATTGTAATTGTTAACAATAAATTGTCTGTTTCTAAGCAACTGATCTAAACTAATGAATTTATTTATTTTAATTCAAATTGTCAACGATTACAGATGTATTCCATTGGTGTCTCTGCAAATAAATCCATCTCGTGGAATGTTTTACCTATTGTGAAATACTCAAGGTATACAGGGTTTTTTGATGATTTGATTGCTACGATTAGGGCACGGGCATCACACTCACACACACCCGTTCAACAGACACATGGCCTGCATTGCAGTCTGCGTGTTGGGGGTTAGTGCGAGCACGCGCAGTTTGCATTGACTCCAACATGTACTCTGGTACACACAAGCATGTGTCGCCCACGCGTACAGACTCACACCGCACCACTTAAGCCGACATGTCCCACGTTGCAGTCTGCGTGTTGTGGTTCAGTGCGAGTGCGTGCGGCTTGCATTGACTCCAGCACTCACTCTGGCATGTGCGCGCGCATGTTGCGCTCACGTGGTGCACACACATGCCTTTGTTGTTTGATCGTGGCACTCAGAGTAGTAAAACTTTCCAACCTGAGTATTTTCAAATTGGGGAAAATACAACCTGGGTTGAATTTACTGCAGAGACACTAAACATTTAAAACACATTACATGCAGTCATGTATCCTCAAACGAATGTATGAATAAGTAGCAGAGTTTTAACTATGAAGTACAGAATGAGTGCCTAGGGCTGCTATAATGTAAAAATTAGTATAGACATAGCAGACATGAAAAGTATAATAGTTTGTGCTAAACACTTTCAAGCGTTTTTACACTAAATCTACACATTTTGATCATCTTTCATATAAAACTGGCTATGTAATAATGAATTAACTCGATGTTGTCGATCAAACGTGAATAGGTGTGCACCTACTGATGCATATACATTGCAAAGGATTGTTAACTGATGACAACCTACGATGTCATCTATATATTACAAAGAAGCCACAAGGCGGGATTGAAAAAGGTTACTTTGTCTATCTGAGTATACTCGTTCATTTTTTCAAGTACATTATCACTAGCCACCTCCAATAAAAATCCTATGGTTTTTACTACTGTAGCTTTACACCTTTCTCCTCTCCTCTCTCTCACTCTCTGTCTCTGCCTCTGCCTCTGTCTCTGTCTCTGTCTGTCTGTCTCTCTCTCTCTCTCTCTCTCTCTCTCTCTCTCTCTCTCTCTCTCTCTCTCTCTCTCTCTCTCTCTCTCTCTCTCTCTCTCTCTCTCTCTCTCTCTCTCCATTTAATTTCTCAGTATTTCATAGACTCTAGAAATTTGTAACCAATGTGACGATGCCATATTAATATAAAAATAATAAATGATACGGATAATAAATTTGTGAAAAATTTAAAGTACCGTTTACCAAATGGTAAAAGCTTAAGAGCATGATAATGTCTTTCAGCCGCCAGCTAAACGCAACATTATTATGGTTACTGACTGACTGATTGGTTACATACCTATCTACAGCTATGCAGTGTTGTTTGCTTGTTAGGTCTTTAATCTGCGACGCACGTTAGCGGTCGCGGTTTTAGTTAACGATTCCCGGCTGGTAAATGATGACGTCATGCAGCGTGATGCGTTACAGAAATTTTCAAATGACCCCCAGCCATAAGACATTATCATGTCAAAAACATAAATACCGGTACATAACAAAAAACTATTCTATTTACAAAACAATCAACACAAATCTGTAAAACACAACCATAACAATTACCATTACGCTGACTGCACAAATTATAAAAATGACATTAAGCACTTGAGAACGGACAGTGAACGATAAATTGGTGGAATTGAAAATCTATTTAAATTAACCTCCTTTGTGATCTCTGGGTAGTAGGAAGAGTGAAATTTGCCATTCGTTGAACTAGCCAATCATTGCTAGACGTTTTTGATGCCCTCGCCTAGCAGCTGCTAGATGTTGTCAGTTCGTATCACTAAATGAACACTTGCAATATTCAGCATATGTAAAGCAATTTCGTTTTAGAGCTCAGCCTGTTATTAAAATGTATGTTAGCAACACTGTATTCCCACTACTTCAGGTGTCAAAACAGAAGTTATTTGTTGTCCACTTCTCTGGGGTAGTCATGCGAATAATTCAACAAAAGACAGAAAACCATCCTTGCCACCCACCCTGAAGTTGACAACAAAGAGACAAAGGAGACCTAATAGTTCCATGGGGGAAAACCAGTCCATTGTCTGCCAAAGAAGGGTTAGGAATACTTAGAACAAACATTCCCCAACATTTACTTCTACCAACTATTTTGGCTACTGTGCCACTTGGGAAGCAAAAAACAAAATTCAACTTGTTAATTTTTTAATCGTTAATAAAAAATTTAACGATTAATGATTAAACATTTTAAAATTTAATGATTAAGTTAAATGTTAATTTTTATTTTTTTTAATGTTAATCCCTAGTCTGATAATAACAAAGATGGAATTAGCAGTTAGTAACAAAATACAAGTACTGCAGCTAAGCTTAGTACAAGGCTTACAACTCCAACAAACTTTATGTACTCAAAAAACTGATGTCATAAGTTTGGAATTAATAAATAAATAAAATGAACTTTACAGAAATAAATGCATTAAAACAAGGCTATTTGTACTGTTATTAGACACATAACACTAGTTAATATATAATTACATTAATTACTGTACTTACTTACTTCATTGGTTGTTTTAGTTTTTCCAGTTTCATCAGCATCATCAGTATTTAATTTAAATTTTGAATGAATCATATCAGCAATTTCTTTGCTAGTTTTCAGGGTTTCTGTATCATTTGCAGACACTGCAGTTACAACAAAATATTTAACTTATATTTTTAAACATGTTTTCTTATTTGACACCATTTAAAATTAGCTGTAAGGAATTGGTACAAAAACATAGAAATTGAGCTTTTATGGTTCAATAATATAGAGTAAATAATAATACCTAATTAAATTTTCGTCCTCAAAATTTTAGTAAATGAACGTATAGTTGAAGAGCAGATAATTAGACACTTCTGTGCAAAATTAATGAAGAATTATGCTCTATTATTACAAAAATCAGCTTCACATATAAGGGTCACACACTTTCACCTTCCCTTTCAAATTATACTTAGCACTTTTAACATCTACCACTTATACCCTACTTCATAGTCACTCTTCCCTACTGTATGTCATACCAAAAAAACAAACAATAATTTGTATGCACCATCTGAGTATGCTGTGTTTATAATAACTATTTGCCTTGTAGATGCTAATCAGGATGCTAACCTATTAAATGTTCATTTTCATTATTATACAGTTTCTAATCATATACTGAATATTACTTATTTCCAAAACTGATGAACACTGTTCTCAGAAATGTTATCAGTTATAGAAATTTCTACTGATACAACTAGGTTTTAAATTTCTTTACTTAAAACATGTATTAATCCAAGACAATGATATTGTCCTAGACTGTAAATGACATTTCAATTTGGAAAAAAGACATAATATAATACGGTAAAACATTTTTCATTTGTTATCAATTTTTTATTTGTAATATGTAAGAATGTAAGAACCAGTAAACATTTTATAAAAGAAACCATGAGTAGAAGATTTACTAGCTGCTGATGTCTAATAATGGGGCTTAGAAGATGAATAAATAAGGTATTTTGCTAATAATCTTGTTTTGATTCTCAGATGTAGCTGATTCCTGGTTTTCCAGCTTCCAGGTCAACTCAGCATGTAAAATGATAATCAGTGTGACACCTAGGGTAACAGAAGGCAGCTAAATATAGTGCTGGCCACACTACCTTCCTACGTACTATAGGCAGCCTATGATACTTCTCCTACATCATTTTGATAGTGCAAAAGTGAGTATTATAATGTTATTTGGTGCCTGGGAATCAGGAAAACACAACCAAAGGAACTGTGCATTAGATTTAGATAGCTGATGTGGTACAGTCAAGTGACAATTAAATACAGTGAGGAGAGTAGAGAAAGGTTTGTGTTTTCTGTGATTTGTCAGCTGGTTTCAAACAAATCCACCTTCTAAAACCATTAAAGCTCTCTTGCTGTCATATAAGAGAAAGTTATTTGAGTAATATTTCTATATTGATTTATATTCTGTACTGCCACAGTGAAATACTACAGCTTTTAAAATGTTTCGTACCTTAACAACTCAAAAGTGTGGCCAACATTTTAAAGATTTTTCTAAGACTTAATTTTTTGGACAAGATTATGTTAAGACTCCAATAAAATCCAGTTGCAAAATATACCTACTACCATATTGCATAAAATTATGCCAAGAATATTTTTTGATACTTTTCTAATATTCAAGTGTGTTAACATTTAATTTTATTAAGTTACTGTGTTTTATAAAAAAAATCAACTATGTTTTCTAATTAATAATAATGTCTTTGATGCTACATATCTGTTCTTACCTTGATGCAAGGCTGCATCAGCTGAGACCAGTTTATAGTAATGGTTTTTAAGTTCCATAAGTTCAGAATGTGTACCCTCTTCAATAATTTGACCTCCAGACATTACAATAATTCTATCAACATTACGAATACTTGAAAGCCTGTGTGATATTATTAGAGTTGTTCGGCCTTTACTAGCCTTATCGAGCGCTTGTTGAACAATTGCCTCATTAGTTACATCAAGGGCAGATGTTGCTTCATCGAGTAACAGGATTCCAGGTTTACGTACTAACGCTCTTGCAATAGCTATACGTTGTTTCTGTCCTCCAGACAGTTGTGAACCTCGATGTCCTACATTAGTATCATATCCCTAAAAAAAAAGCCACATATTTTGTCTTAAGGTGTAGAAGGTTACAGTAGGTAATAATTAATATGGTGATAGTTTTCCCTTAAAGCAACATTCAAATACTTAATCCAAATAATTAATTCAAAATTATTTAATCGTCGACTCAGAATTTATCACAGTAAAGTTTTATTTCCATCTTTTAGTGTTTCTGGTGTGCACGCACGCACATGCGCGCGTGCACACACACATGCATGTATGCATGCACATGCACACACATGTTGCATGTTTGTGTATTTCTTGATAATTTTAAGTGACTTTCTTTATGCTAATTCCTTAAAAGGGGCAACAACAACAACAACAACTTGAACTAACTTTACCTTAGGCAATTTCATTATGAAGTCATGTGCATTGGCTTCTTTTGCAGCATTTATCATTTCTTCTCTAGAAATATCAAGATCACAGCAAATATTTTCAGCAATTGTAGCATTAAATAAAACAGGTTCCTGACCAACTAACCCAATCTGGCTTCGTACCCATTTTAGGTCTAGATATCTAATGTCCACACCATTCAGACTTACCTAAAAAGTGAAGACAAATTGATTATGATGTTATATTAACTCCTTATGGTTGTGTTGCAAGTAAATTGTGGATATATACAGTGTTTTTAAATAACTTTAAGTACAATACATTCAAATATAAATTTTATGAACAAATTTGCTTTTTATGTTTCTCCGATGTAAGTTACTCTAATTAAGTTTGCACATAAAATTATATTTCACATTATAACTAGATGAAGCAGTAATTCAGAAATTAATGTACGTATTGTGCAAAAAATTAAAGAATGTGCTACTAAGAATAATTTAAAATTGAGATAGAATAGTTAAGATAATTCATACCCTCTAACAAATCTAGTTAATCAATTTGGCAATAAAATTACATATTGTATAAACATTTTGACTGTACCAAGAAAAGAATGAATAAAAATAAAATGTTCATGTATGCTTCTGTATCAGCAGAAACACTGAGAAAATGAACGATTGTAGACATACTGAAGATAGCCACATTGTAACAGTGGGCGATGAGTCTTTATTATGCAACTATTTATTTTCTGTATTTTTTTAAAATCTTGTTCCAAAGTGTGATTGAGTATTTTAAATTGATTACAAAAAATTGTAGTTATTAAAAAAGTCAATAGGTAATTGTTTAAGTGCATAAGTAAATTAAATTTTAAGTACTTACAGAACCAGTAGAAGGATCATAGAATCTTTCTATTAATTGAATTGTAGTAGATTTTCCACTTCCTGAACCTCCTACTAATGCAACTGATTCTCCTTTCTTAACGCTAAAATCAACCCCTTTTAAGATCTAAAAAAAAATTACAATTAAGAATTTTATTTAAATAAATCAAAACAAAACTGTTGGTGCAATAAAAACAAACTAATAATAAATATGAGATCACTAGTACTGGTACCAACTGTATAATACACAATTGTAGTAAAAACAGATTGGATCATCAAATTACTCAAGGATGCACTTCCCTATAAGACCAACGTTCTCCTAATGTATTAGTAAAATACTAATATAAAGATATTACACACACACACACACACACACACACACACACACACACACACACACACACACACACACACACACACACACACACACAATAATAATAATATTAATAAAAATAATAGTAGTAATAATAAAAATATAACACTACCAACATCTGTATATAAAAAATGTTGTTTGCAAATATGTGTAAATATTTATAGTATGTATTGTCTATTTACACCTTTACATGAAAAAATAGACAATGTATGGTTCCAGCTAGATCATGATATTACGTTTTGATAAATGTTTGAGACATCATAAATAATAAAAAGACAGTGTGAATAAAAGTTAATAATTTGTTTAAGTAATTTTTAATGTATAATAATTTTGTATTTATTATGCACAATTGTTAATTTGTATTTCTACATATTAACTGTTCTTTAAAGTATTTGTGGTGTTTCTCACTTTCATTGTGAGTTTTTTATCATGATCATAATAATAATTAAAATAAAGTTTTTAATACAAAAGACAGTCATCCATAACTAAACACCAAAATATAGCCACAGAATTTGTGCATTCAAAACACCTTTGTGGTACTCTATTACTGTATATATAATATTAAATGTTTATGTGCAAATAATTTCTACAAAATAAAAATTGCTTCAATAAAAAACAAAACAAAAAGTGTGTAAAATAAACAGTCTTTAATATTTCTCCAGTTTTAGAAATTAAGCTTTAATGTTTTTTATTGAGTATATGAAGAAAAATATGGAAAACCATCATTTTAGTAGAGACATGATATACTATTTGATAAATCATGAATGTTAATAGTTTCACTAAAATTTTTAGTAATCATCAAATGATTTACAATTAAATTAATTAAAAACATTTTGAATTTCAAATCAGTGAAAATTCTGATTAATTGTATCTTGTTATTTACAAACTAATTAATATATAGCCTACATATTATCAATAAAATTGAAGTTTTTGTTTTCCCCAGGGAAGCTCCTACAGGGAAGTTCAGTTTCTGGTCTCAAATAAAAATGTTATCTCTGATGAAAACTACAAATATAACATCCTATGATTTCCCTTAAATTCTGCTCTATTGGTACAAGCAAAAGTGGTTATATTCATAACATTAATAAGAATGATTAAGAAAATGTGTTCTCATATACCAACATACAATACCAACATATAGAGTTTTTCTTATAACAATATTTTTTATGGATTTCCACATTTAATTTTGTAAGGTAACACAAATGCTGATCTATAAATCTATATTTCCAAAACATACAAAATTGTACTGGCTTCTAAAAAATTATAAAATTTTTGTGTACTTAAAAGTAGTTAGTTTTCATTTTAAATTCTTTTATATGAGTAAATGCAACTTACTTTAACATCTGGCCGTGATGGATAACTGAAATGAACATTTGTAAAATCAATTTCATTTAATTCAGTTTTCATTGTAGCTCCGCGTTTATTAATGTCGAAAGCAGGCTTCTTCTGGAGTATAGAATTCACAAACTTTGATGATGCTTTGGCTTTGGCAAACGATTCGAAATAAGGACCTGAGAAACCGAGGTTAATTGCTCCGCCCACTATACCATATAGAATCTAAAAAACAAAACAAGTAAATAAACTAATTATTCCTGGTAACTAACATTATATCAGGTATACAGGTATACCAGGGAAGCTCACATATGTAATGTATTGTTACGACATCACAGAACAATCTACGTGTTTGTCGAATGTGCCAGAAGAATCTCGCTCTACTGTGTGTGGCGTACGTGCTTGTAGACGCATTTGCGAGAGTCTTCTCGATGCCACCAGCCGTGCGGACTGTGTCAAGGCCGCAGTTAATTACATAGTTCATACGGACACTAAGACGCAATTAGGAATCGTCTAGATTTTAGGCGGCTATAAATACAATTACTGAGGGACGCTCAAGATTATAGCAGCGATATATTGACAGTGCGGTTCGAGAGTTATAGTAGCGATATTACTGTGCACGTTCAAGTGGTTATTAGTTAAGAGTGGTGTTTTATAATCGGATGGTATAATTGTAATACAATTTTTTTTTTGTGTGTTTAATTTTAGTGGACATTTTATTGCGTGTGAACAATTTTCATTTTATTTGTTGTAGAGACTGTGTTGTTAACTACGAACTGTTTAACTGTAAAAATTAAAAGTGTGATTAGTGACTTAATTGTTGTCTTGTACTTATTTTGTTTCCACTGTACCTACAACGATCGAGTAGACCGTCGTAACAGTGGTGTCAGAAGTGGGATGGAACGGTTAACAGTGGAAACAGTGGACACTTTGTACAAGACGAGTGTAATTCGTAATTAATCGGTAAACATGGATTCCAGTCAGATGATGGAAGCTTTACAAACACTGCTGCGGCAAACACAGGAAGAAGCAGAAAAACTACAGGATAAAAAATGCAGGCAGGGAAGAGAAGAGACAGAAGAACGACGACGACAGGAGGCAGAGGAATGAAAGCGTGAAACAGAAGAGATCAAAGCATTAATACAGGAGCAGAAACAGATTCAAGAACATAGTACCCCAGAATTGGGTCTCCTACGAGGTGAGCTTAATAAACAAGTTACTAAAATATCGGTGGTACAAGAATCAGTGACATTAAAATAGCTGAAGTAGAAAAATCTGTCTCGAGTTTTGAAGAATCGATGTCTATAAAAATATCTGAAGTAGAAAAATCTGTCTTGACTGTGGAAGAAACTATGTCAACAAAAATATCTGCAGTAGAAAACTCAATGGCAAACATAAGAGAACAAATTAAAAGTGAAGTTGAACAGTGCATGAAGAGTCAACCAAAACAAATTTCTGAACAGACTGTACCAGTGATAGACAGAAAAAGACGCAGAAAGTAAGTTAATAGAGAAAGTCACTTTGCCTGCAGTAGGGACAGTTCATGTAAAAGCCCCAACCTTTGACGGAAGCAGTCACTGGGCAACGTACCTCCGCCAATTCGAAGCTGCTGCATGCGCAAATAATTGGATTGGACAGGGAAAGCCAAGGCAGTTCACTCGTTCTCTCATTAAAAGGACCCGCGGCAGAACTACTACAGAAAGTGCTACCTGACAGCCGAGGAATAGATGACAGCCAACATCTATGCCGAGTTGATAAAAGTTCTAGAATTACGCTACGGTGATAAACATTTGCGAGATGTGTACTACCCTCAGTTGAGAACAAGACGACAACGTTCCGGGGAGAGTCTTCAAGAGTTTGAAGCAAATATCGACAGATTGATTAGATTGGCCTATCCTGAAGCACCAGAAGACTTCCGAATAAGGTTTGTGGTGCAGACATTTATTGATGGCATTGGAGATTATGAACTTCAGCAAGTGTTACGAATGGCAAGACACCGAAATAGCTCAGAAGCTCTTGTTCATGCCCTAGAGTTTGAAGCTGCCAAGTCAGCGTCCCGCTACATTAATGGGTTTGTGCCATCACATTGCCGTTACGATGGGTGCAGAAAAACAATGTTGTTGGACAAACAATTCAAAAGTTCAAGAGAGTCGCAACGATTTGAAAAAGACAGAAGACTGAAATGTTACAACTGTGGAAAACGTGGTCATCTACAGGTAGACTGTTGGGAGAAGAAGATACCGGGAGAAGAGAGTGATCACGCCAATTGGAGAAGTAAAGCCCCAGAACAGCACACAGTTTCCACACTACCTAAGACCAGTGGAAACTTGATCATTAATGGATTTGCGGAAGGTAAACCAACATCATTTACAGTTGACACGGGCGCAACAGTGTCCATTGTGCACCCTGACTTATTCAGCAACCGTCAGCCTCTAATTAGCTCTTGTACAATACAGACTGTGACTGGAAGCTCCGTCAAGGTGCTAGGAAAGGTAGACGTACGTGTACGCCTAGGTCTTCTCGAGTTTAGCCACCAAATGCTCGTTGCAGACATTGTCGATGAAGTGATTCTTGGCACGGACATTATGAATGCCTACGGATTCGTTGTGGACTTAAGAGAGAATGTCCTGAAGGTTGGCCAAGAGAAGATAAAGCTTTACATGGCTAAAATTACAGGGTCTACCAACCATTAGATTAAGCGAGTGGCATTAGTCGAAGAAAAGTCAACAGGTCTGGGCAAGAGGAACCCTCCCTATTGCAAGCGGAAATGGAGGAAGAACTAGCAGAGGAAATACAAATAAGTGTAACGACAAAAGAAGTGATTGGAAAGACAACTATGGGGGTCGAGACAAAGCTCTTGCTTGTTCCTGAGCTGATAGAAGTGCCCGAGGGCAAAGTGCGAAGATGAGGTTACGCAAGAGGTTGTTGATGAGAACCAAACAAACTTGGATCAGCCAGTGGTGTTTAGGTCATCAGTACATGATGCATCGGGAGTGATTCCAGCACAACTAGTCGTTGAGCGGAAAACTCGCATTCCTGGGAACGTGATGTTTGGATCACACCAGACTGAATTCGAAGAACGGGAGAATTATTTTTCCAAGGACGTCCACCTAGATCGCCTGGTCAAGTATTACTTCAGAGACAGTTTGCCAGTTCGGGACGAACAGGCTTAAGGAGGGGGAAGTGTTATGACATCACAGAACAATCTACATGTTTGTCGAATGTGCCAGAAGAATCTCGCTCTACTGTGTGTGGCGTACGTGCTTGTAGATGCATTTGCAAGAGTCTTCTCGATGCCACCAGCCGTGCAGACTGTGTCAAGGCCGCAGTTAATTACGTAGTTCATACGGACGCTAAGACGCAAATAGGAATCGTCTAGATTTTAGGCGGCTATAAATACAATTACTGAGGGACGCTCAAGAGTATAGCAA
The DNA here is from genome assembly GCA_034769895.1 of Magicicada septendecula. Classification (NCBI taxonomy): domain Eukaryota; kingdom Metazoa; phylum Arthropoda; class Insecta; order Hemiptera; family Cicadidae; genus Magicicada; species Magicicada septendecula. The sequence continues at coordinate 89,078,829 of CM068369.1, read as the reverse complement.
CGATATATTGACAGCGCGGTTCGAGAGTTATAGTAGCGATATTACTGTGCACGTTCAAGTGGTTATTAGTTAAGAGTGGTGTTTTATAATCGGATGGTATAATTGTAATTTTTTGTATTTAATTTTAGTGGACATTTTATTGTGTGAACAATTTTCATTTGATTTGTTGTAGAGACTGTGTTGTTAATTACGAACTGTTTAACTGTAAAAATTAAAACTGTGATTAGTGACTTAATTGGTGTCTTGTACTTATTTTGTTTCCACTGTACCTACAACGATCGAGTAGACTGTCGTAACAGTATTTATTCAAACACTTTTTGCTACAGTCTATTTCTTGATGCATATATAATATATTTAATATTTTTAATAACTTTACCTCAAGATGTTTTCCCCTTATTTGGAACATGTTTCAGGAAACTTATTATCCCCATCCTCAGCTACTTAATTTTGAATCTTGTGGAGAACTTGTGTGTTGGTTGGTTGTTGTTATGGTTTCTGATTGTTTATTTTCACTTTATTACTGTTATTCACTTCACTATTGTTTTTTTTTCACTACACTGTTGTCTTGAATTGCTTAATAACCTCACTTTTGTTCTGTTCAAATTAAAAACTCAACAGTGAAGTAAATAACAGTAATAAAGTGAAAATAAACAATCAGAAATTATAACAACAACCAACCAACACACAAGTACTCACAAGATTCAAAATTAAGAAGGCTAAGGATGGGAAGAATAAGTTTCCCAAAACATGTTCCAAATAAGGGAAAAACGTCTTGAGGTAAAGTTATTATAAATATTAAATATATTAATGTATTTAATAGTAACAATTAATATGAAGTTCCTATGTTCTACTAATTTAATCAAATTTCATATGTATAGTTAAAAACATTTACAATTATCATTGTAAATAATCATATCTATCTCAAATTAAATATTATGTATAGGTCTATAATGGTCTGAGTTTCTTCAAAGAAACAATTTAATCATGAAACACTATTAAACCATACTTTTACAAATTAATGTTTCTTTAAGATATAAAACACAGGTCCCTTTTTTTAGAAATCTATAGGAGATCCTTCAAAAAATGACTCATGCCTCCACATGACCGAATATTTTTATTAACATGTGTTTTTAATGTACCTTTGGATAAATATTTTTTCTGAGGTAATCTAAACTACGAACGGCATTACCAATGTAGGTATCAGTAGAAACAATACTATGCTCAGAGGATACTTAAAACAATTGATGATCCCTTCACTTTTTTAGAGGGATTTAGAAATAAAATATTTTTAGGAAGAGTATTTGATAAGATAATTTGATTGTATGAGGTCTGACTGGAAAGTATTCAGCTATTTGAATATCTCACTAACACGCCACATGACTTTCATGAAACTGAATAGCCAATCACAGGGGATCATAATGTGCAGTCAGGTTTAATGCTATGGACAGTCAGGCTTTCATCAGACCCCTCATTTGGCAGTGATATGCCAATAAATAATCTTGTGAATTGTGTGGCATCATATTCAAAATTTGTGTGTGAGTAGATCAGGGAATCTGCATCATGTTTTGCTTCATTAAACTGGCCATTTACCCACATAAACTATTCAAATGATTAATAGAGTCTTCGAGGAGAATTCCAAATTGTCTTGTGATGGTTAAATTAGATATGGAGACTAATTATGCTAATTTGATGGCCAGGAATCCATAGAAAGTGATCCATGTTCTGTAAGCAACATCAAGGCCATGTCTACTGTTTTGTTTACCTTGAATGTGTGTGTACACTTCTTTAGATAAGAAAATAGCTAAGGAATACTGCACCAAAATTTCTCCACAGTCTGAGGGATCCAGTGAGGAGAGATAAAAAGCAGTTGTGGGGAAGTATTCATGATTATACACCTACACATTCTGTATGACTGACAAAGGATTTCTTGGCAAAACATCACATCATAAAGGTTTCTCATCCCTCCTACAGTTCTGATTTGGCTTGCTCTAGTTTCTGGCTGTTCCTAAAGTTAAAACTTGCACTGAAGGGGAGGAGATTTCAGATATGGAGAATATTCAGGAGACTGTGACAAGACAACCTTGACAGTGATTTGAAAGGGGACTTTGCAACTGTTTCAAGAAGTGGAACAAACGATGGAACAACTGTGTGAAGTCCTAACGGGAATGCTTTGAAGGGGACTATGGCCCCAATATACTAAATAAGCATTTTTCTCAAAATATTACATGGTTGTATATTTTCTAAACACCCCTAGTACAGATAAATGTAGAACACATGTACGAAATTAGATTAATAACTAAGCGTACAGTTCAGTTTTGATCAGAATTCTATACACAAAAATTCTAATTATAATCTACTTATACAATATAATCATATTACACTTACAATTATAACAACTCCTGGAGTGTATACTTTGTCTATTTTATCTCTGTCACCAACAATAAGTGGTGTCCCATACCAAAAGCATAGTGAGTATGCCCAATATATTAACATCCATGTTATTCCTCCTCCAAGACCAACATATATACCACTTTTGATGCCAATTTTATGTGCTGGTGCCAACTTCTTTTGGTATCTTGACAGAAAAAGAATGTATTTGTTAAAACATTTCATATCATCAGGTAGAAACAAGTTAGTTCACCTCAATGAAGACCAACTGGTTTATAAAATTACATCGTGTGTGTGTGTGTGTGTGTGTGTGTGTGTGTGTGTGTGTGTGTGTGTGTGTGTGTGTGTGTGTGTGTGTGTGTGTGTGTGTGTGTGTGTGTGTGTGTGTGTGTGTGTGTGTGTGTGTGTGTGTGTGTGTGTGTGTGTGTGTGTGTGTGTGTGTGTGTGTGTGTGTGTGTGTGTGTGTGTGTGTGTGTGTGTGTGTGTGTGTGTGTGTGTGTGTGTGTGTGTGTGTGTGTGTGTGTGTGTGTGTGTGTGTGTGTGTGTGTGTGTGTGTGTGTGTGTGTGATTAAAATGTCATTCTGTAAATTGATCTTGTACATCTGGTCTGTCTTTCTATATAGTCTTTAAAGAATTATGGCATGGAATTTAAAGCAGGTTAAAAATGTAAAATTCTAAAATTTGGCTGTTTGCTATTTTAGTCAATAGTATAGGTGCTTTAAACCAGTAAGTTTTTCATTTACATTTTTATAATTGTTTTTTTACTGACACAACTGAGTTGTAACCATAAAACACACACACACACAAACTGAAAATAATGGTTCTTCTACAACACATTTGAAGAAGCCATCAATCACTCTCTCACAATATCAATGTCACATGAGAAATGACTGTTCTATACTAGATATAATGAATCTGGTAATAAACATTGGCAGAGAGTTGCTAGAGAGGACAATGTTGGCCAGTGGTATAGCATAAATTATTGCAATGAGAGTGCTAAAATTTTGAGGTCATACAGGAGAACATACATACCAAAACACTTTGTTGGTTTCAATGTATCTTATCAACCAAGGAAACCTGTTATACCATGAAATCTTTTTCATGTTTTTGTTTGATTTTTGTGTACTTTTTTATTTGACAACATTGATTTTCGCCTTTTAATTTTCAACTGGCACTACTGCTTGTGTGTCAAGTTATAGTAAAAGTAGGATTTATAGTAATAAGTATTTTATCTAAATGTTCTAAATCTAAATGATGGCAAATGTTCATCAGGCATATCAAATATTTTACATTACATGTGCTGTGCACTTGTATAAAAAAACAATTCTTTTCTTCACACACACACACACACACACACACACACACACACACACACACACACACACACACACACACACACACACACACACACATCTATATATATAAAACTCAGAGTCTGAGGATTTATGGGTACTGAATACAAACCCACACCGTTACACCGATTGCCACCAAATTTTGCACAGGTAACCTTTGACACAAGGTGAAAAACACTGTCTAACTTGGAATTTGATATTTTGCCCCATTCGCACAATTTAGGCCCTTTTAATTATGCCTTTTCGTTGACGTGTATAAAGATGTCAACAGCACCATGGAGACCAGAATTAATTACCATAGTAACAAGTAAATAAGCAAATGCTATTTAGCGCCATCGGAACTGTACCTTTACCGTTCCTGCAGTTTTTAATATTTTTAATATGCCATTGTATCGATATATTTTGTAATTTTGTGTACAGATACATCTATATATTTTGTAATTGTCTTAAACGATTATAAAATTTATGTTTATAAATATAAATATGTTTAAAAATATGTTTAAAAGTCTGATGACGCAATGAATAAGTAATTAAATATATTAAATACTACTACTAAAGATGTCAACAACACCATGGAAACCAGAATTAGTTACCATAGTAACAAGTAAATAAACAAATGCTATTTAGCGGCATCTTTGAACAGTGCGTGTGTCTATTGTCGTATAAACTATGTATATAGTATGTCAATGTATACTTATTGAGCATTATAATTAAAAGAAAAAATAGCTCAAAAACAGATGTGTCCTTATCTGTTAAACTGACTATCTCTTAAATTTTCTCAACAGACAACTCATAAAACGGCAAGTAAATTCATTGTATCATCAATCATAGGTTGCAAAAATAGAGCACACACAGTTATTGTCAGAGGTTTATCAGGAAGTGGACGCTTCTTCCCAGATTTGTTAAGATTTGTCACAAGAAAAATTCAAGTTGCCCATTTTGTCAGTATGAGGGTGAGGACGTCCCTTCAATGAAATTTATCGTCATGGAACTTATCACTAGTTCCACAAAAACAGTACAGACAAGATCAGTATTTAATAAGGACATTTTTATTGGGTAGGCAAATGGTTAGGAACACCATATTGGCAAGATATATTGGATTATTTTTCATACATGAAGCATTTTTATTTCCTTCTTTGTAAAAATTATGGTTGTACATTTATCATTGTATATCCAAAATATTATAACATTTTTTAAATTAAAGCTTCTGTAAAACTGGAAATTATTAGAGCATTGTGTTTATTAACCAAATGCTTTCATTAAAATGATGCAGCACAATAAAATACAGGAAATAAAATATTGTTAACAAATTTTTCAAAAATATTACATACCGGTAGGTTTCTCTATACCTTAAATTTAAAAGGGTTGATCAAATAAAATTTTATATTTTATATAGATTATCTTTATGCTGCACTTAATGACTTTTACAAGCAGTGAAAAAATGTCAGCAGAATTTTTAACATCTCATTGTATGATCACAACATAATTTTAACTCAAGCATAAACAAACCAACAAACACATGTTATGTTATTATACTATTATTAAAACTTGTTTGGTATTGACAGATGGAACTGTTGATTAAACAACTGACTGCTACGTGGCTCTTAACCAATCGCAGTACTCAAAACTGTAAACAGTAACCATAGCAACGCACACTGTTGCCAATATGTCCCCCACATGCTGTTATGAAAACCAGTGTGGAATGTCGCGCCACAGAGGGAACTGTTAGTGTAGGTTCTATGTAACGAAGTCTGTTTGTTAAGAGTCCTGTGTTTTCGGTTACACTTGTTTGATTATTCGTGGGTGTACGTTAGTTTAATACTTAAATAGTTGTGTTGCAGATACAAGTTTATTGCTAACTAATTTCTAATTACTTCACTAATTTCTGACTAATTAACTAAGTGTAGTGAAAACGTGTGAATCTATTATTAACTAAATAAGCATAAGCATGTTTAAATAACATGTTTACCTAAGTATAAATTTACTTTATTTTGTCATTTTACGGAACTTTGTGCGTGCGATTTTTTATATTAAAACAATTTGTATAAATATCTACATTCTTAAATTTTGAATTCTTTAAAATACGTAACAGCTTTAACCTATACGCGTTTACTTTCAAACAGAAGGTATGTCTGAAAGTGAGGAAACTGGGAAAAAGCGTGGTCGACCGCGAATACACCCGGTAAAAGAGAAAACACGTATTTCCGGTCGCGGAGTACCAATTAGAGGGCAGTCCAGAGAATTCGTTTGTTCTCTACGAGATTATTTCGAGATCATGGTGGGCCTCTGATTTCAGTTAGTCAAGTTTCAAGTTGTTGATAGAACACCAACTGCACTCTGTATAAGTAAAAATACGGTCGTAACAATAGGTAAGGAGAAGTTTAAACAAAGCGAGGAAGCTGCCCCTTCTAAACTGGAAACACCAGGTAAAAAAAGACGGATAGAAAAACGTGTTACTAATCTGGATGCTTTTGCAGAAGATGAGATCCGTTGCCACGTATATGAGTATTACAGTCGTAAAGAGTATCCTACAATAAAAAAGCTACTAGTTACTTTTCATGATGCAGAGCTTTTCACTGGTAGCCACTCGTCTTTACGGTCCATAATTAAAAATTTGGGATTTAAATTTACTACCGTTTCGGGTAGAAAAGTATTAATGGAGCAACAACACGTAGTTGCTTCTCGCTGTAGATTTCTTAGGGGTGTAATAAATGAAAATTTTAATAACGTCGTCTGGGTTGACGAAACATGGATGAACAAAGGACATTCTTTAAAAAAGTGTTGGTCGGGTGATTCTACGGCGGGAACTATGCCAGTGCGAATTGGAAAAGGTTGAAGACTTATAATTATCCACGCCGGAAATTCTCAGGGGTTTATTCCCAATTGCCTCTATGTATTTAACTCAAAAAAGACTTCTGACTATCACGAAGAAATGAATCACAACAAATTTAAAATATGGTTTGAAGAATTCCTGTTAAAGAATATTCCTCCCAATTCAGTGATCGTGATGGACAACGCCCCATATCATTCAGTGATTAAAGACAAGGATCCAACAATGGCTTCAAAAAAAGAAGAGATGGTTGAATGGTTAAAAAGTCGAAACATTCCATTGACAGAGTATATGAAAAAGGCTGAGTAGATGGAGTGTTGAGTTTTCGACCTTTGGGTAAACACATACACACAAAACCACAGTTACACCAACATGGATACTAATCTTGAAATATTACACTACTTACCCACAAGGTCGAAAACTCAACACAGCAGAACAATATGAAATATACAAACACCACACAACACAACCAAACAACATACTTAACGACCAATTACAATATAAATCACATACACTTTTTGACACAATTATACAAAAAACAAACAATAATTTGGATCCCCGCGCCAATCCCCTTCCTCCACACACCACCCCCACTATACCTTCCAAGCAATAACCGTTACAAAGTCTGGCATTATGTCTCTAAGCTGACGAAGGCGAACACTACGCCGAAACGCGTTCGAAGAGAAAAGACAAGTAAGTTCACAAGTGAAAGTTTCATTATTATATAAAGTGTAGTGCTGTGAAAAAAAATGATGAACAATCAAGACAACAGTAAATTGTTTTGTCTTGAAAAGCGGCATTAAATGACCTTGAGCGTGAATGTGTTGTAAGTTGTTTGTATGTGAATCATTGTTTCGGTGTATGTGAATCATTGTTTTGTGTTTATCAACTTGTAGAAGTCACGTGGTCAGAGTGTGGCAACGTTGTTTCCCTTTCAGTACAAACGTCAATACCAAAGACGTTTTAATAATAGTAGATTCTAGATCAACACATGCTAGGAATTTTGCATCAAGTCAATTTTGTGTTCTTTTATAGAAAAATGTGAAACAATTACCTATTATAAGTTGCTACAGTAAATTATTAGTCTCCGTCCATCATTTGAAATTGTCTGTGCTATTTAGTCTGTTGTAAATTAACTGAGGGGTATTGAAAAGTTCTATATTTAACATGTTCAACTTGGATCCAGCGTCCATAGCATCACTTTGTTCACATACATAATATATAAAATTATTTCTAACGATGTCTATATTAATTACATACAAATACCAGTATATTACCCTGTGTGAATATACAAATATATATCATTGCAGTGTGTGTGTGTGTGTGTGTGTGTGTGTGTGTGTGTGTGTGTGTGTGTGTGTGTGTGTAAGAAATGGTCCAAGTCCAGCAGCAATGCAGGAATCCAGCAGGTGCAAACAAATCCAGCAGAATAACCTGGATATTGTTTGCTGCTAGGAGTGGAGACATTGAGAAATTGTGTGTCGAAATGAATCAGAATGAAAATGACCTTGTATAAATAAATTATACATCTAAGCAGGAATGGATAACCTATAATAAAACTTATAATTTATTCACAATGGATCTGATGATGACACCATAGGTGTCGAAACTCGAGTTATCCTACATTGGATTTTAAGAAGCGTGACAGAAGATAATAAACCTATTTTATAGTCTTGACCGCTTCTGGAGGCAAATAAAATGTTTAAAAATGTTTAAATTATAATTTATCCTATATGCAAGTAAATGTTAAGAAGTAGGTTATTATTATTTTAGTTATAAGCTGCCTAGGATCATAATAGCAAAGGTATAATATTAGATAATCTGTTTTGAACTTGGGTACACCTACAATCTGTTATAACTTTAATTAAAATTATTCCTTGATTAATTCACATATAATATTCCAGAGAGTTTGAAAGTTGTAAAAGTTTGTTCAAGACATGATCATGAAGTATCCAAACAATTCTAATGAAATCAGCCACATGAATAGCCAAAAAGTCTACAATAAAATAATTTATTAAATGCTTTGATGTATACACAGTATAAAAGTTGAAGAACTTGGATACACAGCTCAGAATTACAAATCATGCTACAGGAATCATGCCATGTACATAGTTTCAGATAGAATATAAAAACCTTACATCCTACAAAAAAATATAATACGGTATGTGAATAATACCTTTCAACTTCCTTGTCTTCACCACCATATGCTACAACAGTCCTTATTGATGCAAGTGCTTCTTCCACTATAGAGCTTGATTCTCCACAGCTTTTTGCCTCTTCTGTAGTAAATTTTGTTTGGATCTAAAATAGTTTTTATTGACATATATTAGCACTTGTAAGTGATGAGAAGTATACCTACATGCATCTTATATGTAGCCATCTTACAGTAAGAAATGTATTTGTTGAAACATAATTATGTGTTTTAGACATGTCCAAAGATAACTTTTGTTTTTGTTATAAACTTTTTTTGGTAACATCACACTATATTATATTATATATATTATAATATAAATATATTTATTATAAAATAAACTATATTTATTATATTTAGCATCTTTTCAGTGACTACTGTACTGTACTTTTTTCGTTATTACAAATTTTGAAAGGAAAATTACATAAATTTATAACAGGTATTTAGTTTTTTATCATAAAATTTCATATCTACATCCACATCCAAGTTGAATGGTGTTTAACAACAAGTGCACACATTGTTCATTGCTACAGTTGAAAGGTCAATTATCTGCAAGCCATCACATAGCTGAGCTACAATTTTTAGCAACACTATTTGGTGTATTCTGCTATACGTGAACCTCTATAACTCTAATTTTAGTAATCCTACTTTTGATAATTAAAACCTCGATATCTCAAAACATTTGATAACATGAATTTTTCCCATCTCATATGCAGTGGCGGATTATCCATAATGCTAGGGTATGCTGCAGCACCGGGCACAAGAGCCTCAGCTGTCAAAGGGGGCACCATCCAGCCCTAAATTATAAATAACTTTTTGAAAATAATAAATGTGAAAATACAAATGTCCTCAATCCAAAATCATAAAAAGATGTATGCACACTTTTCATCAAGTACACCGTTGTTTTTTTAAACTTCTATAATGTAAAATGTAAACAAAACATTTGGTTCGTTGATCGTGTGGCGGCAATGAAAGACAAAGAGCGATAAGTAAGATTGTTTTCATTAGCAAGGTTGAATACTGAAAGGAAGATATCTGATCACTTGATTTAGAAGAAATTATACAAGACTTCATTAAGCCAAAATCAAGAAAAAATATTGACTAGTATTTTCTAAGATTAAGTACTACTATGCTCATTGTAATCACTAGTTAGCTAAATATTTTTTGTACTTTGAGAGTTTAATAAAATAATTGCTACCTTTCAAAACTGTGTATACCATTTATCAGTATAAATAATGGATAAAAGGTTGAATATTGAACCGAGGTGAGGGGGGGCACCAGTCTGATGGCAGCATAGGGCACCATGCGTTTTAATCCACTCCTGCTCCTGTGAGGTTCGACTTACCATTGTTCCACTGTATACAAATTAGATACTAATGTTTATATTGAAGTGGTATTTTTTTATGGAAGGCACCGTATAAAACAGGGACTGAACCAGTTTAGCTATAATGAAAAAAGTCAGTGAAATGTCTTGGTATGACTTCTGCAATTTGTTCATGATACATGGTGGTAAGGGAATTTATTGTACTGACAACATACGTTTTTATTTAAATACATCACTGTAAAATATTTCTGACATGTATCAAGTGTATGTAGTATCAGTAAGAACTAGCATTAGAACTAATCATGTACTAGTATGTGATATTAGAAATTGATCCACTACTCTTAAACAGATACAAAATTATGAACATGTTGAATATGATTCAGCATGGTAAAAAACTGTCTTCATTTTTACAGTTGAAGAACTTGAGAAACTTGCTGAACAATGGCTAATAATATATCTTACCTTCTTCTTAGATATAATGGGTTCAAATGTTGCACCCATTCTACAATAAGGCGTCTCAATCGACCACTGATGATACAACACTGGAGCATTAAATTTTTGGTGTTAAGAAAAATAAATCATGCCTTAAAATATGATTTATATATAGATAGTACACAAACGTCCCAGATTCTACTCAATTTTAAATCCGTGTACATTATCCTGTCCTGGCACTTCAAATATCCCATTATTCTGAATGGATGGTTGTTAATATGAATTATATTATATCTTGAATGTAAGTAAAATTCACAATCATAAATTCAAATTATTAATTTAAAAATTGTTGACTGTTTTAATTTGTGGGCCCTCAGTGTGGTTAGTATATCAGTAGTTGGTAATAGTTGATGGGGACATATTGGTAAGTTTTAATTTCCATTACGAACCAGAATGGTCACTTTTCCAAATAATTCAATTGTATTTTATAATTTAATTTCAGAAATGGCCTCAAAAGAAAATGCTTTGAAATTTCGTGAAAACATTTTAAAGGGTTCTCAAATTAACATAAAGTCAAAACTGACTAATGTACAATGTGTGCATTGTAATTTAGAATTAATAACATCATTTGCATTAATACAATAGTACTAGTATCATTATTTTGTAATAAAGTAGTCTATTTGTTAACAATACAGTATTCTATTTTGAGTTCCAATAAATGTGTTTAATTATTAAATATTAGCTAAAGTCATGCAATGCCAAACTCAGAGAACACAGACTAATAATCTTAAAAAATAAAGTAAACGTGTACATTTACCATCATTATATGTTATATTTTGTTTTGCTGGTTCTTTTTAACTGTTCCAAAACTAGTAAACTAAAAACTCATTTATCAGAATCGCGTTTATCCAAAAATCCGGTTTATCCGAAACAAAATTTGTAGAAATTTAAAAGGCATTGAAGGGTGCACACAGTTGCAAGAAAAAGATATATCCGAGTGGATGAATTCCGAAAAAGACGATCCTGGATATCAGCTGTTATCTGATGACAAAATTGTTGCACAATGCTTACAACAGCCCGGTGAGGACAAAAGCTCTGACGATGATGTGGAAGAGAAAATGGGAGTCAACCATACAGAGGCAACTTCAATGTTTGAGGAGCTACTATCATATTTGGAGTGACAAGACGATACTTCCACTGCAAAACTTCTAACAATGAAACGACTTCGAGATTGGGCAGCCAGCAAATGAGCTTCAAAGCTTAGGCAAAAAAATTATGATTGATTACTGGATGAACAAGCAATAGGACTGTTCCAGTACTGTAGAAACTAATTTACAGTGCGGTGCCGTTTTATAGTTTATTGTGTATTCACTGTAAATAACTTTTAAATTATTATTATTAAATAACGTTACTGTACATACATATGTATTATTATTTAAATAGAAGTTTCGGTTTATCCGAAATTTCGTGTATCCGAAACGGGCATGGTCCCATCAAATTCGGATAAACGAGTTTTTAGTGGATTGTTCAAATTAAAATTTTGGTTATTTTACTGTATGATTATATATTTCAATATCACAGACTTATATAAGAAAAATATAGTCACCCAGCATATAACAATAACTGTGTAGAGTTTATAATAATAAACTACACTGTAACAGATGTGCTATACCCATATTGGACATTATTCCTTGCATCACCCATGCACTAAACTGCCATAACTTGTACAAACTATAATTTCTTTTAATAAAGTTGTATTGTGTTGTGTTGTAGAGCTTACCTTGACAAAAGCCACAGTTAATATTATGAAGATAGGACAGATTATGGTCATCACTAGTGTCAATTCCCAACCATAAAACATAGACACAATGACACGAGATACAAATGTTGTAACCAGATAGATGAAGATGCCCAGTTTCTCGCCTATGCCCTCTTGTATTTTATCTAGATTACTGCCACAAACAGATATTTAGAGAAAAAAACGTTTGTTTTACATTATTGAGTCATCCAGTTATGATGGATGTTACATTTATACCAGTGGCGGCTCGTGACTTAAGTGGCTGGAGGGCGCGGCCTTTAGGCTTTATAAAAATTTGAATTCACCTCAAACAACGGCCTCTACAGCAGTTGTGAGCTGTTGTAGACAGTCTGCGATTTTATTAATAAACATAACTAGACACATTCTTAGTCTCTTCACTGTCTCTTTAGTGTTGAACGTGTCCACAAAAATGTCTATACTGTTTCCACAAAAAAAGTAATACACTATATTTACACTAGGCCTATATTATTTTTATGATAGCTACACTCTAAACAGATCACTTATTTGTAGACAAAGTCCATTTGCTTTTCCTAAAAAATTCATGAATTTTCTAGCACTCTTATCATCAAAGTCCTTCATTTCTTTAACAAGTTCCTTGTTGATAGATAGCATTGCAAGAGCATTCAGTCTCTCGTTTTTCATTGTATTTCTCAAGAAAGTTTTTAGTCTTTTCAGAGTCAAAAAGCAGCGCTCAGGTTTGGCAGTTATCAGAGGGGTAGTTATGATAATTTTTATAAGTTTCAATACATCTTTGAAAACTGACGTAAGATTGTTTTCTAAGAAGTCTTATTGTGCCTTTAATATAATATAATTGTTTCAATTCACTCTGAACTTTGTTTTCTTGTAAGAAAGAGTAATGCTGAATCACTCACTTGAATTTTTATTCCTAAAGGTTTGTAGAAAAAAGTGGAAATAAATCATCATTGGACATCAACAAAGCTGCCACCAGGTGCCCCGTAAGTAAATCTACCTTTTAGTTGAGTTATAATGATGTCACATACCTCTTTTGCATCCCTATTCTAGTGCTGCATCCAACATTATTGTACCTTTTTCTTGGTTGCTCATGGAATCCTCGTTTATTTGTGTTTCTCTTTTATTTATTTTCTCCCTCCCTTTCTGCATCTCATTTTCAAAAATTCTGATGTCACTTTGCCACACTACACTGCCTTTGTTCCTACTCTGTAGTTATTGGTATATTATGTTCATGTGATATAGAATTCTATGGAAAAAAGTTAGCCAGAACATGAAATTTTGGTTCAGAAGAGTCCTTCTGTGACCATTCCTTCATTAACTGAGAGTTTGTTTGTACATTTTTCTTCAAAATTTCAAAACATTCTTCCAACTTATATTGGTTTTTGTACACAATGTTGATTGTAGGAATGTAGTAATTCCATTTTGTTATAGAAACTCTGGGTAACCTGGCTTACATTACTTCCACCAAAACGTTCGTTCATAAAAATGAGTGTGACAAAAGTGCTGGAATGGCAGACAGATTTGAGAAAGATCTCTAACTTTGTTGTTTATACTTGTTGCCTTTTCTAATGACAAATTATTTGATGAGTGTAACAGTGTACAAATTATGCAAGCAGATACACTTTGCCTGTACACCTCCAACACACATAACATTAATGCCATATAAGTCTCAGCTATTAATATTTCCTGTGATGTGTGCAGAAGAGGATTTATGTTGTCCATTATGCACTTTGCTAAGGTTTCTGCATATTTACCTTCAGGACTGAGAAATCCACAAAACCTTTTGTATACCAATCCCTTAAACATATTGTATCTAAAAACTAATACCACATGCAGTGGGTTGTCACATCGGTTGTCTAGCCACATTCGATTGCCACAAATTCAGAAGCTTGTATCTCCTTTTCTATTTCTTCCCTGCAGACACTTGGGTAAAATGATAAAACAAACCTAATAATTCGACACTACAATATTTGCCTAAATTATTCATGAAGCTATTAAATAAATACACATACTCAAAACCTAAACACTAAACAAATGCCTGTACTGAATTAATCACAGCAGAGAAAGTCTAAACACCTAAAAGAGCAAATCTCACACTATCAATAGTCTGCGATTAGTTGTACGGAGTGAATCACGTCACTTTTGCTCAATGAGGCGCGATAGGAGACGCGCCAATTGCCAGTGGAAATACCGTCTATAAGCTTACAGGTTCATTCAATGTTGGACAGAGTGCGGGATGGAGAAATGGGCACGATTGGAAGAGCGCCGTGATGCTGTTCTGAAAACATTTCTGTTATTACCTAACGTGAAAACATTTCCTCGTCCGAACTATTAAATAAAGTTATAATGACTTTCCACGAGCGGTGATAATGGATTGTTTAGTGATATGATTTAAACTTGAGGGCGCGCGCTTTAGCGCCCTAAGAACGAGCCGCCCCTGATTTATACAAATATTTTGTTTAATTCCTTTGCAAACAAAAATCACATACAAAATTTATGTCACGTAAGTGACAAATTAGTAAGTATATACCATTAGTAAATGACAAATAATGGTGAATGACATCATTACCAGTATTATATAAACAGAAGTAGATGGAGTCAAGAGTTAGTCTCTTTTCTGAGAGTTAGTGAGTTAAGTTACAGAATTAGTATGTGTATTTGATACCACATTTGTGGATCAATATTATATTCCATTTGTATGTTATATTAGTAAAATTATGATTGTGTCAATTTTGTGTGTGTTGTATACACTTTTCTTTATAAAAAATTATTTGCGATAACAATAAATGAAAAAGATGTTGACAGTGTTTTTATTTCAATTGCTGCCTAGAAGACAACACCATACCGGTAAAAGTCATTTTGAGCTTCGCAATTCCCTGATGTCACATTCACCACCATACTTATTAC
Source organism: Magicicada septendecula (assembly GCA_034769895.1). Lineage (NCBI taxonomy): Eukaryota > Metazoa > Arthropoda > Insecta > Hemiptera > Cicadidae > Magicicada > Magicicada septendecula. Next base: position 89,063,613 of record CM068369.1, on the reverse strand, counting down.
AAAAATTGCATACCAACAAAACTGGAACAAATATCATTTATTCCATACGCAACATAAACAGCAAATCCATGTTTAAAATGATGGCTACATTAGGACAACATGGGCTGGATGATCTAACATAACATTGGTAACTTCAAGCGTCATAAGTAATTCTGCTACACAAGTAGAAGCAAATTGTGTATTCATTTATTGTATTCATGAATTGTGTATCGCTTATTTCATTGCTTAAATTAACAAGATTTTAAATTCATAGTTTTTCATAATCTTTTGGGAATAATTCACTGGGATTAAAAATAATAAAAATTGTAAATAGAAGTTGGCTGGGAATTAAATTAAAAAAAAAAATGGCTAGGTAGGGCAGAACTTATTCTAAGGCAGATGGTGAACTTCCTGACTCCCTCTGGCTACAGGCTGTAACGGGACAGAATGGAGTGATGAATTTTATTTCAATTGTAAGTGCGACGCAGCGGAGGTACCCATATAGGGCTTCATTTTTAACAAGAGAAATTCCTTGTCAGGGCACCAAGTCGCACGTTTTGTCTGTATGCCCTGCAATAAGCAATGTTTTCAGGTACGCTGGAATGTACATGATTGCGCGGATGCGGGCTCGCGCCTGTGAATAATCACGTAATTTTTGCAAGCCCTAGGACTATGGTACGCCTGCCAGCTTACGGTAGACTCGCGATCAGAAAGGAGAGTAATTATTGTGTCACGTGGTTCCTTCCGGGCCAATGAAAAGTCAAGTTGATGAACATGCGGAACGCTTGGCCATTTTGGGACACTAGTGTTGAGCATCTGTTGTTTAACAATCACCCAACCGGCCGGTTGAACATAAAAGGCTCGTGAGCCGAAAACTTGTTACAAATCTTCAAAATGTGTGGAAAAGTATAATTCAAGGTGATATAAAGTAGAAAGACACGTACAACATAAAAGTTAATAAGTAAATTTGAGTAATTCGACTATGTGACAAAATGCGGTGAACAGTTTAAACGGACTAAAACATACGGAGTGCGACACATGATTGGAGGAGACGCCGACGACCAAGTAACTGTATAATATCCAATCAATCATGAAAATTTAAGTTAAAAGAGCTCTTTATAGTAAATGGGGTAAAATGAATGAATGTGAGTGTATGCAAATACTGGGTCGCCTTTAAATAATATAATATAATGAAACATTTGAATTTCAAGTAGGTTAAGGAAAGCTGTGGATTGTGTTTTTGTCTTGGTTAAATCGAGCATGAGTCTCAACATTAATACTTGACAGATATAAATCCGAATGGATACAGAATAAAATTATATCTTTTATTTTGAAAATATAAGCATATTAAATCACATATCTAATAAAGATTGAATTAATTAACAAGTACAATGAGAGTTGAGTCCTTTAATAACGTAAACCCTAAGTCACGCTTATAGATACGAATTCGTGTGAAGAACCCTGAAGGCCTAGAGAAAGGTAAGATTAATGCATTGTCGGTGTCGAGTTAATGCAAAATCGACACCGACAATTAGTAAGGTGTCATTAGACGATTTATTCCAATTGATGAAAGTTCAAAGTAACGAGTTAAATGCCAAATTTGATGCACAGAACGTAAAGTTTGATAACCTTGCTGAGAAATTTAATGACGTAAAAAATGAAATCAAAAAACAAAATTTTAATTTTGATAAACAAATTAACGAAATAAATATACGTTGTGAGAATAGTCAAAAACAAGCAGTAGAAGCAGTTAGTCAGAAATTTGACACCAAAATAAATGATTTAGACGATAAAATTAATAAAGTAAATGAAGCAGTAATGGAGAAAATTCGAAACCAAATAGAGACACAAAGTAAAGAGATAGAAAATAAATGTTTAGCTACAATAGATAAGCAGATAGAGATGAAAACCAATTTTGAAATAAACAAACAAATAGACATTAAAACAAGTGTTTTACAAAATCAGTTAGAAAATTTTGAGTCAAATGTAACAAGTATAACAGAAAATATAGAAACAGTAGATAAAGCCATTTCAGAGCATGCAACTAGTACCAACTGTAAAATAAGTACCATACAAAGTAAGCCTAGAGAAATAGATGAGTTCAATATACAAACTAGTAATGATATATATGACAAATGTACTCTAATCGAAAATAATTTAACCAGTGTGAAAAATGAGTTACGGGGGGAAATTAACAAAAAATTTACCGGGGTTACCGAAAGGGTGATAATAACTAGAGACCTACACAATGAAATTGAGTTAGAGACTTTCAGCTATGAGAACAGGGAAATACAATAGTAGTTGGGAGGTACAGCTAACCAAAATAATTAAATGTTTTAAGGGAAGTTCCATTTTATGGGCGGAAGCACATAGGTTAGAGTGGGATTGTTACGAAGCATTTGAAAAGGCATTTAAAGGGAAATACTGGACAGAAGACGAACAAGAAATCCTAAGAAGCCGTATAATGGGAACGGGCAATTTTATAGGACACCCTAATAATAATATAACGATATACGTAACTAAGCTATACAATGAAGCCAAATACCTAGAGCCGCAAATACCATTTAAATCTTTTGTGAGGCATGTAAGTAAGCACTTACTGTGAGAAGTGCAGATAACCCTAATGACAAAAGAAATTGAAGATATGAACGAGCTAGAGAGAATCCTAGACATATTACAAAGTATTAGAGACCGAGAAGTGGGTAGGCGACCATTACAACACAATAATAATAATAACAACAACTCTGAATTTAGTCACCAGAAAAATAATTATCATCGTAGTCCTTCAGTCTTCGACTGGTTTGTACCCTCCCCGCATATACCCGTGGTGCGTGTGGTACTGATTCTCTCACAGGTATATGGGACCTACAGTTTAACGCCGGATCCGAACGGCATAGTTGGGGAAGGTTTATACTAAGCAGGATACCTCTCGCTGGTTTGCCATTGCCTTGCGAGGGGGAACGGTCGTATCTAAATCAGATGGCCCCCGGCGGGAATTGAACCCACGCCGACAGCGTAGCAGCGCCACACGCTAGCCACTACGCCACGACCGCTCCGAAATAATTATAACGGGCATAATAATATGCATAGAAATAGTTTCAACAAATCAGGTGAGTGGAGATGTTCCAGATGCAGATGCGAGAATTACGCCAACCGGCAACAATGTTTTAAATGCAGTCTACCAAGAGAAGACCAGAGAAGGAGAGATGAAACAAAACAGTATGGCCAGAAAAATAGAGGAGCACCGAATACCAGGGGAACAGCCAGTCATAACCAGGGATTGCCGAGGGGTCACCAGGGACCAACCACAAGCACCAACAGACAACAGACGGAAAACTAGATCAGACAGTGGTAGCACGGACCAGACCACTGTCCAGGGAAGCACATGAGGTCCAACCGTTGGAGGATGTCCAGAGCAACGTGATTAAAACAGATATAGTTGCAGATCTATTGGAAGAAGAGAACAACACCACAATCGAGGTGAGAGCTGGACTCACAGAGATACAGGTAAATATAGAAAATAAGAATTATAGAACACTTGTAGACACAGGTAGCGAGATTTCCGTAATGGCAGAGAACATTTTAGGAGAGTTAAGGGAGACTAATAAGAATATTCCAATTTTACCAGTAGCAGGGGTCACAGTAGTAGGTGTTACGGGAGTACGCAATAAGAGAATAACAAAACAAATACACTCAAGTTTTTTGATAAATGACACAGAATTTGAGAACACATTTTTAGTAGTAAAAGGGTTAAGTCTAGACATTATATTGGGTAATGATTTCCTGCAAAGAAACAAAGCTGTTATAAATTTTAAGGAGAGGATAGTAGAGTTAGACGGGGTGATCGGTCTGTAAGGGTTAGTTTTGAACAAGTATTAGATAAAATTACAATAACAGGGGTTGTGGCACCATATCTGGGCTGATCCCTTTAGAAAGTGTGAATGAGTCAATGAGAGTTTTTATGTTTCGACATAAAACCTCTCATTGAGGGGGTTTTGTAATGGTACATAGGACCGTGTAGGAATTTGTCGGTACAGGCAAAATTAATTTATTGTGATTTAATGCATTAAAATTGGTGAGGTTAAAATTTCCCTATATATATATATCATGCTACGCAGTTTACCAGAGCAACTCGACTTCAAGGTCATGGGCGTATGTGACAGACGACACATATTTGGACACAGCAATAGTCGAACAATACGAAAACGTGATAATACATACGACAAACATAACCACGGTGACATAAAACAATGCCATCATCAGCGCTGAACAAAAGGGTGATGACGATTAATCCCTTCCAACTGCCGAATTTACGACAAAATGTCTGCCCCAGTCTTCAACATACACTCAGAGCGTTAGCATGCTAAAAATTCGCTGGTACCCTTTTGCCAGCCAAAGTGTTTTGAACAATACCAAAAATGTAATTAACAAGTAACCAGTAACTTTGAATGTAACAAGCAACGTAAAATGTAGATTCAGTGCAGTGAAAGGACAGACAAAACCATAAAGTACGCCGACCACCTGCTTGAGATGGAGAACGTCTGAAGAGAGACTGCGACACTCATTATCAGGAAAGTTTGAAATTTATAACCATATTCATTTGATCAAATTGAGCTCAAAATTCTAATTAAAAAATGTACCGTTGATTAATGTATGGGGAAAGATACAGAGTGTGTGAGTGAGAGAGAGAATGCCGGCATTTATAAGAAAATGAGGCATTGGTTTATGTTTAAGAATATAATCTGAAACTTAGTAAATAAAATAAACAATACTGCAGTTTAATAAAATGCGCTTGTTAAGAATTAAATACCAGAGATGAATAATTAAAATTGATGAATAATTAGTTGAGCGGAAGTGCATAGCCGCCATTTTGTTTTGGGTGTATAAGACTCCATTTTGATTTTGTAAACGTTAATAATGGCAATTCAGAAATATTAAAACAAAAGTTTTATTTCACATGGTGTTAGACTCATTATTTCGAAAATCCCAAACTGTTTCTGTTCTCGCTTAGTAAAGAACCCTGGACCCAAATAAGAAAGTAATGGTGATCATAGCGCCACGCGTACAGACCGGATGTGTGTTGTGAATTATACGGTAAGTACAATAATAAAATTATTATTATTATTAAAAAGTAAAGTGAAATTAATAATTAAAGTTACAAAAAGAATGTTAGATGAAAATACAATAAAGTAGTGTTTTATATGAATTATAACTATGTACTTGTTTATTTGCATTGACCTATTTTTCTCTGGTTAACTTCTACGTCCAAACAAGGTAAAGTAACTCAAACTTAAATACTTTTAATCATTTAATTGCAGAGTACTACTTCACACTATAGAAGAATGAACACTATAAATATTGTCTACTGGAGTGTATGTTAAATTATTACATTCGTGAAGAAGTATTGCAACATGTACATTGGATTAAGCTCATTAATTTTTATTATAGTTTTATTTTAATGACTTTATTATTATTGTTTTAGGACTCAGATCACTGATCTTATTAAAGTTTTATTTGATGTATTATTAAAGATTATCTTCAAGATTTTATGTCAATAAGATGCTTTATTAAGAATATTAAAGGTTATCGTCCACTTAATAATAAGATTTAGGCTACTTTAATTTTTCAGACCATATCTATATTATCAGCTTCACAAAATAGAATTTTAACATTGAAAATATTTATAAGGATGTGTCACACATTTGCGGCCGATCGCTGGTGCGTTATCGAAAATGGGAACCAGTGAGTTTCCATAGAAACTACTTCTTTGTTGTCAATAACATAGTACACATATAAAACTTCACTTATGAATGCGACTACATTTAACTTATAATCTGTACATTGGTAAATGAAGAATGAATTCATTGATGGATGAATGAACATAAATATATATATTTTTTTAGATTTATTGAGCACTTTCAATGCCCTTCTCTGTGCATTGCATTTGGGCAATGCCTGTAATTTTTTTTTAATAATATATTTGTTATGTCTCTTCATTACTTTTGATTCACTTTTAAAGCCTTTAATCTTAATATAAATAAAAGTCAGTGTATCTAAGTACAACCTCGTTTATTTGGATTAACTGGGACCAACGGCAATCGGACAATCGAAAATCCGGATAATCCGGGTAATATGGGTAATAAGCAAAACAAAATCCTTAAATAAGCAGACTTACCATTTATTACGATAAAAAACTATGTTTTGTAACAAAATTACATAGTATTGTTTACAAGACATTAAAAAATATAAAAATAACTTTTCACATCATTTCTTAACAAAGAATTGGTCCACTGTCTTCTATTTGAAACACGTGTGGCGTTTGAATGAAGCACGGTCACGCAAACGCTTTATCATTAATAGTTCAGCTGGAGTGGTGTCGGACTGACGCTCCAAGTATGCCATGACGTTTGTCAGCTGGTGCGCAGCATCTGCATGTGTCGTCCGCTGTTGCGGTGTGATCGCTCCCTCCTCGTCCACGTCATCTTCTTCCTCACTGTCTGCTGTAGATGTGCATGCCGCTACAATTTCTTCTTCCGTCATAGTGCCGTAGCCACCGTCATTGTTGTCTTTCAGCCACTCACTGACGTCTTCCATATCAACATCTGAGCACCCACTTATTGTTCCTAACATTTGCAGGTTGTCTGCACCCACTTGCACCAAATCATCACTTGCCATCTCGTTTGTAGCACAAATACGAGGATAGGCTGAAAAGTAATGCACACATGCTTATAGAACACGAATGAAAAGAAATAGCAAGATGGGGCAAAAAGTAAATAAAAGTACATTTCCTTAGCTTCAAAATTATATATTTATTTTTCAACATAGTCGCCGTTAAGTCTAACACATTTCTCCCAACGCGTAACAAGTTTTTTTATCCCGTCACTGAAATATTCTTCCGACTTTTCTGGAATCCAGGACGCGGCAGCTGCCTTCACCTCATCGTCCGAGGTGTAATGATTACCCTTGAGGTCTCTCTTGAGTAGAGGAAAAAATAGAAATCGCAAGGCGCGAGATCAGGGGAGTAGGGAGGGTGTGGAATCGGTTCAAACTTCAGGTTTCGCAGAGCCTCTTGGGTTGCGCGCGAGGTGTGTGTACGAGCGTTGTCATGTTGCAAGATTATTGGCGCCAGGCTGCCTCTAACCCGACAAACTCGACGTCGGAGGTGTTTTAGATCATTTTGAATCAAATCGTCGACGAGTTTGCGATGTTCATCGTCTGTGGCAGTGTTCGGACGTCCGCTGCGTTTTTCGTCATCATTTACAGCTTTTCCAGGCTCGCAACCACGAAATTTTATTACCCATCGATTCACAGTAGACCTATCAACAGCATCGTCACCATAAACAGCCTTTAAACGACGATGAATCTCATTAGGAATCACATTTTCAGCAATTAAAAATTCGATAACCGCACGCTGTTTAACTCGCGTTGACATAGCACTACAACACGTCTCCATACTTCTGCTACTTAAAGCATATTGTTGTACAAAACTCCTTCAAACTGCGCATGCGTATGGAGGGGGAATGTTACTCCCGAATGCCACCAGGTGCGCTTCTGTAGGTAATTTTGTTCGTGTTCTACAAGCATGTGTACATTACTTTTTAGCCTACCCTCGTAGCTGGCCACAGTTTTTTCCATGACTTTTTCAAAGAGCTTTTTGTGATGCAATCCCAAGCGTCAGCAACCATGTAAATAACGTCTTTGATATTGATTGATTTCAACAAATCAATCACACTTTTTTCCCCTTCCTCTTCAATTATTTTACCAAGCAGTTCTTTTCGGTAAACTCTTTTGATGTTTTCAAGGACTCCCTGGTCCATAGGCTGCAGCAGTGGGGATACGTTTGGTGGAAGAAATTTCACTTTAATTCCTCCACTCACGAGTTCTTGTTCTCCCGGATGAGACGGAGCATTGTCGATCAGTAAAATTGCTTTTTCTGGTAAACTATTTTCTTTCAGGAATTTTCAAACTTCATGAATAAAGTTATCAAAAAACCAGTTCTTAAACAAAAAACTGTCCATCCACGCACTTTTTTGTGGTCGGTAAACCACTGGCAACGAATTGTGGTTCACATTTTTTAGCGCTCGGGGATTCTTGGATTTCCCTACAATGACAAGAGGAAACTTATGTTTCCCTGATGCATTGCTACAAGCCATAGCAGTTAGCCTATCTTTGCTTTTCTTGTAGCTCTTAGCCGAATCTTCAAGCTTTGATGCTAACGTTTTGCTCGGAAGCATCCGGTACAAAAGCCCAGTTTCGTCAGCATTATAAATTTGATCGGGTGTCAATTCCTCAGATAAAACAAATTGTTTGAAGTCCTATTTAAATTTTTCAGCACCAGCAACATCACTAGACAAGCTCTCTCCAGTCAGAGTAAGTTGGTGAATACTGTGCCGGTTTTTCCAATGCTCTAGCCACCCCTGGCTAGCAGTGAATTTTAGGTCAGGATTCGGTAACTTTTTGTTTAAGCTCAAAGCTTTTTGGGCCAAGATTGGTCCAGATATAGGCAAACCACGTTCTCGCTGAGCACTGTACCACATGAATAGTGCGTCGTCTAATGTTTCATTTTTTGCTTTTTTTGCCGTTCCTCTGCCTTCCAAACTGTCTTTACATATCATTTTACAACAAAAATCTTCAATTTCTTTTCTTTGCTTCTTCCAGTCGGACACTGTTGAAGTTCCAACTCCCAATTCAGCAGCTATTTTCTTCAATGCTTCTCCTTTATCAATTCGATTAATAGCGTCTAACTTTTTATCCATTGAAACCACGACCTTCTTTCTCTTCGATGCCATTTTAAACTTGTACACTGCAATACACTCCCAAACACTTTGATAAAAAACAAAAACAATATGTGTACATAAAATTAAATATGTAACCAGTAATCAAAGTTAAAATTAAAATTATAAATTGTTGCAATAAAGTTAAACAAAAACAATCTGGTTGAACCACACATGATAAACAAAATGACAAGTGCCGTTTGAAAACAGTAGGAAAACTGAAGAGATTGAGGGAGGGGAAGTGATGGGTAGGGATCAAGGTCAACGCTCTCTCCCAGCGCTATTTATAGCTGGTGAGTCAATCCACGTCAATGCCCTGTGACACTCAAGTAAATCTTTCTTAAACTCAACAAAAAGCATTTTACTGTATTACCATAATTTATTGTACAATCTATGCAGGAACTGTACATTGAATCAAACTAAAAAGCGAATATTTGGCATACTTATAGTTACGTTCTTGCTATCATAGTTAAAAATTATTATCTAATGTGAACATTAAATAAAAAAAAATGTCTACAAATCTGATCCGGATTATCTGGAGATCCGGATCAACGAGGGCCGGATAAACGAGGTTTTACTGTATGTATGTTCCACATCTCCTCCTAAACCACTGGACCGATTTCAACCAAACTTGGCACAAATATTTTACGCAACGGGAGAACCAACATAAGACAGGTGTTTTTTCGATGGGGTCCTTTGGTGGGTCCTTTGGGGTCTCAAAAAAATGGCAACCCAATAGAATACATTCTGGTTGCCATAGCATCGGTGAAAGCCTCCCGCATAGGGAATAGCACAGGAGTCGTCCAACGGGCCTTCCCTGGAGTCCGTCCACGAAACCCGGGGAGTCTTAGGTCGGATCTCGTGAAAAACGGCCGGGCCAGAGTCACAGCGCCTCGTGCGGCATGTTGACGGCTTTCCCGGGCTTCGGAGAACCTTCCGTGCCCCGGGAAGTTCTCTGACCAAGTCCTAGCACGGGAGTACGACCGGCCTGTATGCTGGAATAAGCAGGCGGTGTCCCGGCATAGGTGGAAGCCTCCCGTGTAGGTAATAGCACGGGAGTCTTCCGACAGGCCTTCCCCGGAGTCCATCCACGGAACCCGGGGAGTCTTAGGTCGGATCCCGCGGAAGATGGCGGGGCCAGAGTCCACGGTTCTTATAAATAAAGATATAGGTTATGATATCGAAGGTGGTGTATGCATCTTAAGAAACTTTTTTATAGTGCGTGAATTTAGAGTTGTTTCAGTTTGAATTTAAAAGTAGATAAGTTAAGATCGAAGTAAGTTATAAGCGAGTATAAAAAAAAACGTTTTGATAGCGAATGTATTCAGATCGTAGTGTTCAGACAATATAAATGCGCTTGCTTCGGTTTGAATTTAAAAATTGATAAGCTGAAATCTTCATAATTTGTGATTATGGTCTCCAAGTCGTGTTATTGAAATAAAACTTATAGTTTTACCTTATTTCCTTTCCAAAAAGGAAATCTATAGAGGTAGTGTATTGTTAGAATAAGTTTAGGAGACACTAATTTAACAAATAACTTATTTCAACATTAACACAATGAATTATAAAACGACAGTTAAATACGCAGCACGTGCAAGTACTGTAGACATTTTATTGAAAACTAATTTAGCTGTTCGCCCTCTCCCAGAGTTAGAAATCGAGCAGGAGCATCACGCGCAACAGAATTCTTCTCCAGATATAAGAATAAAGTTTATGACATGTTCTTAAACAGGTGCACTACAGACTATTTGACTATTTCTTCAGTGAGAATGCGAACGTAACAATATACAGAAGATTATACAATATAGAAGTAATATAACATTAGAACAAGAATAGGTGCCTATGAGCCTATGAATAAACTATGAACCCGAGCAACACTGGGTAAACGGCTAGTATTAAATAAAATGTATTGGACAGGAGAGGAAGGCATTAAGAAATTGGAAAAAGACAAACCACAAGGAATAGCCTCATGAAATAGCTATAAACATTTTAAATTGAAGGGAACACTCAAATAACAGAGTATCTCTTTTCAAGACTTAACAGAGCAGAGACTTAACAAGCCTTTATAGAAAATGCTACCTATCGGAACTAGGAAGAAATCATCCTGTACAACTCAGCAGAGCATATTTTAAGCAATAAACTAGGCAGCACTAGTGCCGCCTAGTGGCAGGTATTAGTCCCGGTGCCAAAAAGTGAGAAAAAGGGGAGAAATCAGCAAATCAGGAAGGCACGTTTTGTAACGGCTACGGCCGTTACATGAAAATTAAAACTAGATTGAATTGCTCTGGACATTACACATAATCTGTCCAGGTCTGCGAAACAACGTGGTCGCTCAGAAAAAACCAAGCGAGATCATTCTTGGGGTATCACCCTCTCCAAAATTATTTGTACTATATCGAGCTTGGACAAACCCAACCTCAAGATCCGAGCAGAATCCTTTATACTAACGACAAAATTGGCCAGGCTTTCACCATTGGCCTGCACTCTGTAAAAGTGTTTTTGGCGCAGTTGACCAGGTATAAAAGCATCCAACACCTCCCCATGGAAGGAGTCTATACTGCCGCCACCTCGTAGGGTATGGGTCACCTGCTCAGCCATGGAGCCCCGACAGTAAAGGTAGATGAGCTCAAGGAGGGTCTTTCCTGACATCCCCGGGAAGTCAGCTAACTGGAAAAATATTTTGAAAAACTTTAGTAACTTGTCCGCATCCAGCCCATCCATGACTGGAAGTAGCTGGAGGATATCGATAAGAGGGTTGGGAAGTTTATGGTAACACGCCGCCGCCATTCCTGAGAAGGCTAGCAGGGGCACCGCTGTCCTCCACTTCAAGGGTGGGAGGTCGAGGCTCACTTCAGGTGGGCGATGCTGACTGCTTGGAGGATCTTGCAGGGCCGCTGCCACTTGGTCCCTGAGTAGTGCAAGTGTCATCTCCATCTCGGTGTTGCCGGCTTGAGTTTCCAGATTTCTCAGGCGGTCTAGTAGATGTTGCAGATGCTGCTGCATCCTCTGTTTGGCCCTTAAGGAGGGAGGGGCTGACTCGAGGCCTTCAGCCAAATCTCGGAGTTCTATCCATTTCTCATGACACAGCTCGACCTCCGCAGCCACATCGGTCAACCTTACTCACGACACCACTTCCCCCATGGCGAGAGCTTCCTTTAACTGCCTTCTCAAGGAGGCAACGTCCCCCTGCGGTTTCTTCCCCGGGACCGTGGACCTCGAACTCTAGCTCATCTTTCACATACAAATCCGCATTGACTTTATTCATTATTGAGCCGCCCAATGGGTATATTCGATTAAAACAAATATAAATATCACAAGAAGAAACAACACAGAAGAAGGCAAAGGAAAAACTTGACTACATTCAAGTGGTCTCAGGGTCCTCTAACGATGCAAGAGAAAGGGGGCAGATAAAAAGGGCAGAGCCAGCTCCCATAACAAACAACAATACACAACCACATTGATACCAAAATTACAATACACGATACAATATAACACATAAATAAATACCATATAATATTCAAATAACTATATTCACAACACCCAATAGGCTAACTAATTCATAAAATTGTTAAATCCAATTAACCAATCTATAACTCATTAAATGTTTCACTATTATAATTCAACTCCTATAATTTTACAAGTCAAGGATCATATAATTCAAGGTCACTAACAAGGGTGTCTGGTCTAACCATAACCGCATTCAAAAAATTTTAAATACCTATATAGTGCAGATTAACTCTCATATTGGCTCAATGATTCAACGATTAAAATTAAAAAACTTCGGTACAACCACATCAATGAAATCTCATTATACCCTTCAAGGTTTGGGATCAATTCCCAACAGGGTTGGACAGGTTACAACCAACTCCAACAAGGTCTGATGGAACTTGGGTATGGCAAAAAAATTTTTAAAATGTAGACCCAATGTACATAAAACTCTAAATATCCCACATAAGTGCCCTTGGATGAATATAACATATTGCATTGAATATTTTGTTAAATGTAAACCGGAAGTGACACTTGCAATTTTGAGGGGGGGACACATTTATGTGTTATATTAACATTTATAAATTCATAACACATTAACTAACAAAGACACAAACACTAATAAAAAAATATTTTCTTTGAACTCATTCTATGCCGAAAACTATGACAAGTACACATATATAGATAGAATTGCCACCTCCCTTGCTCACAAAAAAAAAAGTTTATCAACCACTAAATCATATTGCAAATTCTGCCACTGCGTCAGCACATAGATCTTAACCATGCTCTGCTACCATTTGTAACGGCTATGGCCGTTACGTGAAAATTAAAACTAGACCCTTGGCCTAGATGAAGCAAGAAATGTGCTGGAGCCCATAGTGACAGGATTTGCAATAAAACACTCGTTAAAACAGTAACAATTTTTTTTTTATTAGTTCTTCATAATCGTAACCTATTTCACTACAGTGTATAACAATGCTCCTTGTAATATATAAGTATGTAATAATAATAAGAATGTAAGAATTGTAACCTAATAATAAGAATGCATAACAATAATTCTTGTAATTATCTTTCTTGTTACTATCTTTTGTTTTATGTAGAAATATATACGGTATATATTGAATTTACATGGATGGCAATCACCACCACCATTAACCACGAGAATTAATCAACAGTATCACAGGTGGATGCTTTTAACAGATATAATAATAAATCACAGTATATATTTAGCGGACATGTTCTAGCCAAAATTTTGATCATTATAAAATGAGAATACTGTTTATACGAATAACCTTTCTACTAATAATTATTAATACTATTAACAATAAAAATTAACCAAACACCCTGACAAGCGGGTGCTCTTATACAGTCAATAATATGAATCAATATATATATATATATATATATATATATATATATATATATTTTGTTTTCACAGGGCTTGTTCTAACAAAATTTCTTCTGTTTCATCGCACAATCATCATAACATTCACTATCTTTCATTTTCTCGATAATATATCTACATATATTCAATGTGCAGTAATAACATGAATTAAAAATAATATTAACACTTTAAAGTAAGCAGACTATATATGAAGTGAATGTCCCTTTTTAACACAGGTTATAGTGAATCAGGATTATGCATCGATTAGACATGTTCTCACACAATTTTACTAATTATAATTTTTGAAACTATAGTTTATATACATGTCCATTTCTGCTTCGAAGACCGGTAAGTGTAGTAGTTGTTGAGTTTTTACAAATGGAAACTTCCCACCTGTATTTTTAAACCTGGTTGCCATTACCGCCTGTGATGATGATGGTTAGCAGTGTTGTTGGTGAGCTGGAAGTGGGTGCTCATTCTCCTGAGGGGCAACTGTCTTCCTGATGTCCTGGAGCATGTGTGTGTGTCTGACGGCGTTGGGGGAGCTTTCCAGTTGACATCTCTGCCGATGGTGACAGATGATCAGGTCACCATCTCAGCCTCTCCCTTCCTCTCGGCTGATCGAGGACCCTGTAACGTTTTTATCTACATTAGCCATCAGGACTTATAACTACCCAAATTATCTCTCGCCTCATAACACCGAGACCACACACACACTATCACAGTTTTATACACCCCAAATATTCTGTACCAGCAATATGGTTTTATGCAATAAGCGAGCTTGAAAGTTTACATTTAAATTTTCATTCACATGTACAATCTTCAAAACATTTAATTCAAATTACCATTACAACTACTTTCACTTTTTGCTTTTACTTTCATTTTATATTACTTTTACATTTAAATTTCTTAAATAATCAAGTGCAAAAAATCACCACGTGCTCGCATATATATATATATATGTACACCGAAAGTAACCTGCTAGATACACACACATACACGTCCTCACAGAATTAATAATTAACATACACAATTCTCATTTATTAATTTAAACACATAACCCCTTAAAAACCATATATCATTTAACAAAGAATAAATAATGATCTTTACCTGAGACACTTTCTGATCAATCACGCATAATAGATGAAGAGAATATAGCAGTTGATGAGACTCTTCCCAAGCCATCAGACCACCATTACCTGTCGGAGAGTCAAATTGGAAATGAGGACGATTTGCGTTTTGTGTCGGGCCACAAGGCTTCGGATTAACCTGCTACAAGCTGTCGATCAGCTGATCAACCGGCCTACTTTATTGCATCGGCGCTCACTTATCAAAGCGTCATTGCCGCCAATGGCCACAGCCTACCTTGCCTCGGCGCGATTTTTCAAACATGCCGGTAAGTCCCGGCACAGTTTGCGTTTGAGTATATTAGCTTTCAGCTTTGTCTGCACAGTCCACATCACACTGTAATGTACTTATTGAATATTACATAATTAATTATAATGAATCCAGTGTTTTTGGTGTTTTTTTTTAATTTTCCTAATGTCTAAAGCATAGTGTCTACTTTTACAGTTAGTTTCACAAGTAAAGAATGAACATAATCATGGTCATGTTAAATTCAAATTACATAATTTTCAATATTATATAAAAATCATAACACACACACACACACACACACACAAATTGGTTGGTTTAGTGCCTAGTGCAAATTCCTTAAAATATGCTCTGCAACTCAGTCAAAAAAACTTAAAAACAGCAGCCTTCAAGAAAAACAATTTTGAATAGTCTGCTAGAATTTTAAACTTTAATTCAAACACCAGTACAGTGTGTGTTTATCAGAGAGAGGTAAACAGATATCGAGACAGGAAGGCAGTAGACTGTAAAAAAACTTTCAGTATTCATATAAAATATATAAGTAATTCTCAATATAATCACACACTCAAAATACTCTTACTTACTCGGTAACAGTACTAGTAAAACCTGAGCTCTGAGTATCATGCCAAGCCATATCTTGTTTCAGAATTACTCGCAAGAGGTTCCTTCTCATTCTCCCTACCTAAGAACAACATATTCATACTTTAAACATATGACATTCATAAAACACTACGCAATCGTAAAATCAAAATGAAAAATAAAAAAATATATATATAATTAGATATAAAATTTTAATCTCAGTAGTTGAGTACTGAGAATTCCTCTTGATAGATCTGGGGGTGAAGTGTCTTGGTTAACAAAATGCTGTCTTGGTTAACATATTTTGTTGTCCATGATGTCATCTGAACAATATGTACACATTTTGCTGACTGGAACACTACTGTTTTATATAAATATTAAAAACATTTTTACTTTTGTCTAAGTCAGCTTTTGCTTATTGTGACCCTATCAGAAGCCAATGGTAAAGCTCACAATGTGTGTAGGTTGAGGTAAAAAAAATTATATAAAACAAAAGTGTATTCTTTGTTGTATACTAGGGAACCCCCAACCCACAATCAAAGCAATATTATGAATGTTGCATAGTATATTGAGTGATATTGTGATTGGTATTCTTATAACTGTTTGTCATATTGTTAAAACTATTATAATAATATGTATGTAATGTTACACACTCAGGGCCACCGCTAGGGTGCTTGCCACCCATGTGCAGTTTTACCTTTGCCGCCCTCCTGAATATACTTTTAATATCCCTACTTTACCACACTATTTAATATTATTTTAATTAAAAATTAATAGACATAAATAGTAAAATTGACAAAAAATAAATATATTTTTCAAAAACTTATTTAACTGAGTATTTACATGATATAAGTGGAATATGTGCTCGTAGAAGTGTTGAATACATTTTCAAAAACAGAACAGTTTATTTGTGATGTTGTCTTTTCAGAGTTTTTATTTTATACACTATAGTTTATTAAAAGAGCGCTTTTTGCGCTTTGGTTTCAGAATTTTTTTAAATAAAATTTCTCAACTTGATTCCCTCCAACATTTCATGTTCTATGGATAGAGTAGCTAAGGCTGATATTCTTTCTTGACTCATGGAAGACCCTAAATAGTTTTTTATAATTTTTAGTGTAGAAAATGAATGTTCGCCTGTTGCCACTGTAACCGGCAATGTGAGAAATATCAAATAACAATTGTTCAAAGCCCAACAACTGTTATTTTTTTTCTGTCAGACATTTTGATGATATTACAAATATAAGCCATATACAAATACAGCACATCTCAGAATTACACCACGAAGCTGTGGCCAAACCGTGACAAGACCTTACTTGGAAACGTCTTAAGCATAACTAACAAATTTCTGTTACAAACCACTGTTGTTTTGAATACAAGTTGACAGTCCTGAGGGCACCCATTCATCAAAATAAAACAAAAATAATTTCTTATCGGGTAGGTACTTTATAGTTTGCCAGCATCGACATGCACACGCCTGTCTACAAAACCACAAAGAGACCTCAGCTATAACTCAGATATAAATGTCGCACAACAATACCTATACGCTTTCTTAGCAGTCAAAACAAAGGCTAATGCCAGTACACTGTGGCAATGCTAACAAAACAAATATCAAGAACAACTCAATAAACGTTAATGTCATATACCTAGACCTAGTCGGTATATTAATTTTTATAATTTATTTTGCAATATCTGCTAATTAAATTGGCAGTCTACAGCTGCCCCTTTGGTATGGCCGCCCATGTGCACATATGGTAGCGGCGGCCCTGTACACACTATAGGTTAAGATTACACAGAAAGATAAGGGTACATTACTCACATGTGTTTACATTATCCACTAATGATGTGTAACTTATGCATATTGATACATACAATTTATAGAGAAACTATATATAGATTACACTGGAATTTTCTGTAATGGTAGTACTATAGGTTTATAGTTAACATAGTTTGTTCTACAACGCTCTGGTCTATGTGCCTGGAATATCCTAGACTATTCTAGTCTGTAATGTTTGCTGGTGAATGACACCATTACTAACTGTATATATAACTGTAAGAGAAAGTGTGGGCAGTCTTTATTGAGAGTTCAGTTGTGTGTTACAGAGAGTGTTTCTTTGATACCACATTTATGGATCAATATTATATTTGTGTGTTGTCCTTTTGTTTGTATAAATTATGGCTGTGTAAATAATCGACATCTCAGTTGTGGATCAAAATTGTATTTTTATGTGTTATATTATTATTTGTGAAAAATTATTTGTGACATTGGTAAATAAACAAGGTATCAACACTGATATGAGTGTCTTATTTCGATTGCTGCCTAAAAGATGACATCTTATTGTTATAAAATGTGTGGTGTTGTCTTGATAGGACTTAAGCAGTCATATTAATTTATTTTGTACCGCTAATACTATTCACACTCAGTATGGTTGATGATACCATAAAATTCAAAAGTAGGTACTCTTTCCTATTTTTGCTCTGTGAGAGAAGAAATTTCATCCAAAATAAATCTGGAATGCCTTGTGCTCTGACCATTTCATGTTATTTTAATAAGTTACTGGGTTGCTGGGCTTTTTGGGGGGGAGGGGATGAGAATCGTTAGTTATTGAATACCTATTTGTTAGTTTAATTTAGGGGGGATGAGAATCGTTAGTTATTCAATAGCCATTTGTTAGTTTAATTTTCTATTTAAACTGTTGTTCTTAATTAGGGAACGTATGTTAACCTCAATGTTTGTTTATTTTAAACATTACAAGTTTTAAATCTACTTACCTTTGAAATAGCTGCACTGTTAAGGCAGTTAATTGAAATTATACAAAATGAAAATAAGAAAATACAGAAAATGGTTTCAGCAAGAAAGAGAGCTATACAATCATCTATCATTCCGTCCATCTGCTCTTGATGACTGAAGTCTGGTCTGTTTACAAACAAATTAAATGTCAAAATACAGTATTAGCATTTTTTAATTGACATTATAAATATTGTCTACAAACAAATGATTATTAAATAGAAAGAATATCATTTTTAAATATTCATTTACAAATAAAATAATATAATGTTGTGATGTTATTTAAATTAATTAATTTACTTACAGACCTCTGATGATACTGATATTTTTCAGTGAAACGTGCATCAGGTGTTAAAAGAAAATACGAAAGTACACTACTTGCAGAAGAAATAAATTGAATAACATCACAACATTATATAATTGCTGCAAGAAACTTTGAGTTACCTATATAGAAAATGATGGATAAAATAATATATATATTTAATAAAAACACAATGTATAAAATATTTAATATTATTATTTGATATATTAGTTTCAGTAGGAGCTATTGGCCATAATAATTTTCTAATCAGTTTCTGATACCAGAAAACCTCAAAGGACAATGTTTTATCTACTTTGCAATTAGTACTTCTACTATTCCAAAGATTAAAGTAATAAAATACACACAGTATTACAAGATAAGTGACAGATTATCACTTAGACCCTGAAAATAATTAACTATTCCCAAAACCATTTAAAGTTAAAACATTGAAAAGCTCATAAATATTACCATTTAAAATATTATCCATTTTAAATTAAAAATGATACAAAAGATTATAATTATTTAAAATATTAAAGTTTTTCCACAAATTATATTTATTTGTTGTGTGTGTGTGTTTGTGTGTGCGCGCGTACGTGTGTGCTCTTAATTTTCTTAAGTTTAAGAAAATATTTTAAAATTGTAGGTATATTTAATTATGCTATTTAGTGTTTGTATTTTAGTGCTTCATTATTGTTTCTTTTAACAAAGATTTGGTGTTCTCTTTTTAGTGGTACAGTTTTTGATGGCTACAAAGCTTTAGTGTTTATAAAGTTTAAAATTAAGTTTCTCTAATACCTGAAGTGGTTTATTAGTAGCTCACAAAGTTAGAAGCATATTTGTTTCAAAAAATGATAGTTTCATTGTTATACTCAGAAGACAATCCATTTACTTATTATAAGTATAACACTACTGACTTGGAACACAAAGTTTTATATTGGTAAAATTGTATAATTTTTATCTTATAGCCTGAACCAGTTTCACTTATTATAAGGTTAGTCAGAAGCTAATAAGCAAAAACTGGCTCAGGCTATAAGGTAAAAATTATACATTTTTACCAATACAAAACTTTGTGTTCCGAGTCGGTAGTGTTATACTTATAATTAGTTAATCAACATCATGGACAACAAAATCCAAGCATTCACTTAATTATTACTACCGGTATGCCAATATAGCTCATAATTAAACAATTATTAAACGATAATTAATTACTAATTTTACACATTGATGTAACTTTAGTGTTTAGAATCAGCTATCTGGTAGCACAATATAAGAAGTCTGGATTTACTATGAATTACTCCACAAGAGAGTAAATTCAAATAGTTTAATATCAAGCCTGAAAATATTCATTGTTAGACAAGTAAAATGGCTGCTTAGTGTGTAATACAACTGACATGTTTAAATCAAAACAAAACAAAACTAACAATATTTTAAAGAAAGAGTACTGTTTATATTGCACTTTGCATCTGAGTTCCAATGCCACAGATAAATCAATTATACAGTACAACTTACAAATATAATAACTTACAATAAGACTTATACTTTCCTATGACTACAGTGGTTGGTTAATAACTTACCTGAACTTTCCTCCACCAAACACGCCAAGGGTCAGAGGAGGGGTAATGGTAGCATTTGGTGTGTGACGATTCACTAGTAGAGTTGTGAACTCCCCAAAGCTCACCAACACTGAAGGAAAGAATATGCCCATTATTAAGCTAAACACTAGTCCAACAATGAAGTACAGTTTTTCTGATATTGTTGAATGTTCAAACTGTAAATTGAAACACATAGCTTTAAGTAATATATATGAAATATGATAAGGTAAATGTTAGAGTAAACAAGAAAATTAAACAAAATTCAAGAATACCAAAAACAGTTTAATCTGACCTTAAGAGATCCTCAATTAGGAGCAATCATTAACATCCAAACAATTTGCCAAAGTTAACAAAGTTATTCATTCTGATTTACTGTTTAAGCGTAATAAAGTTCTGTAAGTGGAAAAGTAAACATTTCTCATTTCTCATATAAATTCCATTTGATTTTTTCTCAAATTTTTATACATTGTTCCATAACAGCTTTCATTCTTGTTTCAATTTTTGTCAACTGACAAACAAAACAAATTCAAGTTTATATAATCAAGAGCTTTTGAATTAAGCTAAATTAGAACTTTTTAAGGAACAGAGATTACGAGAGACTGATGGTGAATTTTAATAGGGAAACTACAATCAAAAAATAGAATTTGATAAGTAGTAAAGGTACTAAGATAGTTTTTTCAATAAACTATAAACTAAGGTACCTTAGTTTTTTCTTAAGGTATTTAAGATAGTTTATAAATTTCACTTGTAAGGCAAAATAATGAACAAATAATATTATTTGAAGCAGTGAAACAGAGGCTCTATGGAAAAACACTGTTCGGAGGAAAAACTGATGTCACTGGTCTTTTTTAATACAAACTAAACTCTGGATCAACATTGGTGTTGTTTAGGGTAGCTGCTGTTATAATGGGTCTGGTCACGAAAAGAAAAGATGCAAGTTAGTTAAGAAGAGTCCTATAGAAGTCATGGGAGAAGTATGATGAAGGAGATAAATAAATCAGCAAGAGCAGTATACTGTACTTACGTAAGTTATTTATCAAATTTCTCAACTACAATTTAGCTTTCAACACAGTTTATTTTATAAGCTTTCACTAAAAACTGCGTTTATATGGTTAACCCTAAAATGCCTTGGAAATCCATGATTCATCCCAAATTCTAAACATTTGTCTCAGTATCCATGAACACTGTGTATTTGTACTGGAACACTGATTTGCCCTTGATTTTAATTATTGTAAAATGTGATGAGGATATGATGAGGATGATGATATTTGTTTTCCTGGTGAGGATGAAAGAAGGAAGAATGGAAAGAAAAAATATTTTCCAAAAGCAGGCAAATTTATTTCTTAACTATGGTATGTGAATATAGAATAGTGCATTCTAAAATTGTGTAGCTATTATTTATTTCCAATGCCATCTTAAAATTCCAACAGGAAAGAATATTTTTGTACATCAAAATTGAATTGGGTGATGATAAAAGTATGCTAAAAATCAACACACTGGCTGGGATTCTGCGAATTTTCCATACATTTCAAATAAATTGTATAGAATTTTACAATTACTTTTCTAGGAAAAGTAAATTTAAAAGTAAAGCTTATTCACTTGAAAAGTGGTTATGATTGAAACCTTCAAATCAGAAGCATCAAAATTTGATTAACATTATGTGGTGTGCATGGTTGTGTATGTAATTGCGTGTGTGTGTGTGTGTGTGTGTGTGTGTGTGTGTGTGTGTGTGTATGTTTTTTTTGTTGTTGTTGTTGTTTATTATACATTTAATAACAAATAACAATAAATAGCAATGGAGTAATACCAGTTTCAATAATACCAATAATTCAAATTTCATACTACCAATTATGAGTAAGTAATATATTTCATATTATCTTTTTAGTAATAATAATAATAATAGTTCTAGTAAAATAGTGAATGCAATTAAAGAATAGATTCCAACAAACATGTTTTCTGGAAAAAAACGAATTCTCTAAAAATGTCCCAGATTTTGACTCAGACAATTTAGCAGTCTAGTTTGCATACTTTTGTAAAAGTTAATGTGAATCACATATTTACATATTATCAAGAAATGTTTATTTCTAAAGTGTTATCTTACAACATAGGTACCTCATCATAAGTCTTTTTTCGTACTTCACACTGTCCCACCTATAAATAAATACAGTAATTAGTAAAAACACTATAAAGTTAAAAGCAACAATAAATAATTAATTTTATTTTTTAATTTATTTGTAATTTTAATCCTAATTTTTAATAGTTACATATTCTCAAAAACTAAAAAAATTGTGCTCGAGTTTTTGTTATTGAACTGTTATTCGA
This sequence comes from Magicicada septendecula, assembly GCA_034769895.1. NCBI lineage: Eukaryota > Metazoa > Arthropoda > Insecta > Hemiptera > Cicadidae > Magicicada > Magicicada septendecula. The sequence continues at coordinate 89,041,037 of CM068369.1, read as the reverse complement.
AAGTTTCTTGCAGTTCTATTACAATTATTGGGAAAAAGTGTTTACATTAAGTCTTTAAATAATATTGTCTGATGTATGCTCAACATGATCTATACCTACATTGCCAAAAATTGAATTATTAATATATAATTAATTTTATATACATTAAAAATCAAAATTACATTATAAAACCATTCAATTTTGACATTTCCATTCGAACTTATTTACATTTTAACATTTATATATGATTTGTATATATATTATCTGTATATATATATATTGCCTCTTACCTGTGAATATTGTTTTTTAGCCATTGCAAACAGATATGTAAATTCGCAGGAAATGAATTATTAAAGATGATGCACAGAATGAGACCTGCAAATTCATACCAAATGTAAGCGATACAATTGACAATTAATTTTTATGCATAGCTTTCTAATAAATTATTTTACTGAGATAAAGTAAAATGAGAAATATGGTATAAAATTGAAGGATCTTTGTAACTTTCTAAATAATAGTAGGTGTAAAGACGTTTTATCAATAGAAACCTGATGGTTTTATGGTACATAACAATAATTTATTTATTTTCTGAAGTAAGATTTTGTTCATTCCAGCTCGACAGCCAAAAGAGTTAAAAACCTATGTGATACCACTCAAGTATTAACCAGCAGAGAGATGATTATATATTCTTGACAGCTTGACACAGTGAAAATTAGGGGGTTGGATCATTTGCTCGAATTGACACTTGCTCTTAGTGACATTTGTTCTGAATGTACGTGTGTTATCAACGAGCCTTGTACAAACACACACACGACACAGGTGTATACCAAATAAACAAGTACTTTGTCTCTACTTTGTTTCATTCTTTCAGCCTGTTTAATTAATAAATATAATTTGTGATGTTTTCAATTTGTTTCTTCTGCAAGTAGATAATATTGTATATTCTTTTTTTTTTAAAAAAAAAGAATATACAATATTATCTACTTGCAGAAGAAACAAATTGAAAACATCACAAATTATATAATTACTGCAAGAAACATCGAGTTACTTATATAGAAAATAATTAATAAATATGTAGACAAAGTTTGAATCTTACTTCCCGGACAAGAAGGATTCTGATTTTTCCACAAATGTGTATGTAATGCTAAATTCTATTCTACATGCATGTTTCTTCATCTGCGATATTCTAGTATGATGGTCTGTATTATCAGTTTAAATTATAATAGTTTAAATTTTATTAAGGCGACTGCTATAAGAATAAGTAGTGGAAAAAGATTTGTGCTAGATTTTTATTTTAATTATTTATATTTTTATTATACTTTTTAAGGAAATATATAGCTACAGTGTACCGTTTCCAGAGAACTCAATGGAAAGGTGGTGTTTTATAGATTCCAGAAACCTTTTTTTGTATTTTTTTATTATTTTTTTAATAGCTTGATATGCAACGCAAAGAGTCTCCTATACAATAATTACAATTTGTTGTTTTCTTTACAATATTTACAATTCATATGAATTTTTCAGAGATGGTTTTTTCTTACTGCAAGTCTTGACTAAAAGCTAAGTTTGAAAGTTTCCCCAAACCTTCAAATTTTCCAAAAGCATTGGAAATGAATTGATATTATCTTCAGAACAGGGGTTCCTCTCTTCTTGCCTTTAAGGTTGAGGAATATTCTGTCAACTGTGTGACCATAGTACTCAGTGTCTTTTCGGAGAGCATTCTTCAGCAGGTAAAGTGAAAGAGAATTAATGAAAAATAGTGTAAGGTACATCAATAAACATCAATTTCATGGTATCACAACATGGAAAGAATACTTTTTGTAAATTAAATGGTGTGACGACAGAATCAGTCTAAAAGTTAACATATTGTTTAGGATTCTTCTAGTTTCCAGTTTTCAAATCGATAGGTAGTACTTTATAGGAATGTTTCTGATATAAAACAAAGTATAAAAATATAAAAAAGAATAAAAAAAGTCAGCTGGTACACCTGAAAAGTACTTGTGGGTGAAGCTTTCAATATGAGAAGCATCCAAATTGTAACTGTGTGTGCACGCACCCGTTCTCTGTGCACTTAATAACAACAAAATAATAACAGGAATGATATAATAATAATAATAATAACAATAAACTAAATTTTATAATTATAATGTAATATGATATAATAATTACAATTAGCCTAATTATATTTAATTGTAATAAATAATGCTAATAACAATATAAACATATCAGGCACTTAGGCGCAGAGAATTTGATCAGGCTAACTAAAAGAACTGCAAATGATGTTTTCAAATGATTAGTAGAATATCATCAATATGAACGTTCTATTTTTTAATTACGGTAACTGTTATATGAAATAAAGGACTTATTGTTGGGCTTATGTAGTCAGGTTGACCAGGTAACAGTTTTTAAAACTCATCGTTAGCTTGTGTGCAAATGTAACTGCTTAATACCATACTACACTTCCTGGGATCATTGTGAATTTCCTATTACACTGTTTAGAGCAAATGTCACTACATTAGGCCTCCGAGCAAGTGTCATTCAGACCAAGTGCCACAACTTCGAAAATTAGTTTTAATCTTCTTTTAAAACCCAAGCAGCTCTTATGTATGTCCAGTGCCGCATTTACCAATATGCAGACTAGGCACGTGCCTAGAGCGCAAAATTTTAAGGGGCGCAAAATTTTGAAAGAGGAAAAAGGAAAAATATTGAGAGAAGCTAAGTTTTGAGAACTGTATAAAAAAAAATCTGAAAATTAATCGAAAAAATTATATCACAATTTTAAAGACAAATATGCTAGGTATTTAAAATGCTGTTTTATAAAGTTTCTAGTTGCATTTAAGAAAATGATAGAACGAAAACCCAGAGATGCTGTGAATAAATTTCACAAAGTTAGTAAAGCTTTACAAAATGAAAATGTTGACATTGGGAATGTTGTTGCTCTGTTCACATCATTGGAAAATTACATGGTTTTATGTAGAGACAAGTTTTCTTTATACTTACAGAAGACTGATATTATAACAAAATCCAGTGAATGGAGTTGTGAAGCTCGAAAACGAAAACCCAAACTGTTCTTTGACGAAAAACAAGAATCATCTAATTCTGACTCTAATCTTGATGTTAAAGAGTATTTCAGGACAGGAACTTATCTTGTAATAATTGACAGGTTAATTGCAGAGCTGCAAAGAAGAGCGGTAGCATATGAAATGATCTTCAAGAGATTTGGTTTTATTTTAAACCTGCTAACACTTGACAATAAAAATATCCTTTCTTCCTGCATGGAGCTTGTGAAAATATATAGCAAAGATTTGCAGGATACTTTTCCTGATGAATGTGTACAGTTTAAATACTTCCTGAAGGACACACCTCATGCGACTTTTTTTGAGCCAAGTTCAGGAACTGACAACAAAGAAGAGAAAGAGAAGAAAGAATAGAAAAAAGATCAATCTCATATCTTCTGTGTACAGTTAGGGAAGGAAACTTACAAAACTTTTTCCCGAACATAGAAATTATCCTTAGAATTATTCTAAGTATGGCCGTGACAAATTGCGCTGGTGAACGTTCATTTTCTACAATGAAACGTGTTAAGAACTATTTGCGAAACTCAATGGGTGAAATTAAACTGAATGCTCTAGCCGTCATGGCGATCGAAAGTGACATGACTGAAGCACTGGATTGCCAAGAAGTTATAGAGAAATTTGTTAAAATCAAGCAGTGGAGAAAAGTGATCACAGTATAAAAGTTGAAAAAGTAAAGACTTTTTACTGTGCATTAGAAACCACCAATGGACTTGTTGAACGTAAACGTTAAAAAGTAACGTAGATATTCGAGGACTTTCTACTCGATAAGATTGTAATGCTGTGACTAAAAAATTTTGATAATGAATTAATAGACTTAGTAGTTTTTTGTATATTTTTAAACAATTAATTACTATGTATTGTAGTTTGTAATAGATCACTGTTCAAAATGTAATTAAAAACGATTATTACTCAAAGACAATTCTATTACTTATTTATAGGCCTAATCCTAACGACAGTCCTCATTTAATAGTCTAAAAAACGCGTGTAATGTGAGGCAATAAATATCGACGATGACAATTAATTGGGAGTAGGGGGCGCCGGGGCCCTTGAAGTGCCTAGGGGTGCCTAAATCCTAAATGCGGCCCTGTGTATGTCTCAAATAAAACTGTTTTATAGGAGTGTGACTGTTAAAAAAATATTCTGTTGGATCATAAAAGACAAGAAATTAAGTAATTATAAAATGAGCCTCCAGTGTGGGTCATTCAGAGGATCAGGGACCATGACAGAGCAAAAAACTATTCAAACGACACTACCCTTCTCCACCATTGAAGGTTATCTCTCTTCACACCAAATTAAGTAAGTCGTATTTACAAACTCAATAGTGTTTCTGAATTGACATTGAGCTTGACACACCACTTCAGGTTATCCTGGTGTATCTTTTTCTGGTCTGGTTTTATTCCTGACATTTCCTGAAAGGTTTGTATCCATCTTGAGTGGAATCAAAAACCATTTAAAAGGTTTAATGTAGTAGAAGAGAGTCAGTGATCTGAGAATGATTCTGTCAACCATTTGGAAGCCTCAGATTTGGATAAGACAGTACTGATAAAAAAATCGGCACAGATTAAATAAAGAAGGAAGGATTTCTTTTAAAGTATTTATGATTGATACTCATTATATTTTTTTGATGTAGTTTCATACTTATCTGACTAATCTGTCTCTCTAAAATTATTCTCATAAGTGTACTGATTGAAATATTGCACTACTGACTTTAAGGACTTATAATGATTTATGATTTACTGATCAATGTGTTCAATATGCGAGTAAACATAGCTAGCCTATTAATGGTCAGTTTTTTATTTTTCAAGTTTCCATCTAAAAAACTGTGAGTAAGCCTTACTATATCTCAAATAGAACTGTTTTATTAAAATTAAAATTACAAAAATATATGTACACACATATGCGTGCATGTGCCTAATTATATATTTTTGTTAAAGGGGCCTGTGCAAAACATATACGTCATAACAGTATATGCAGGAAAATAATAGTATAATAATAATTATAGTATTATGTAGGAAAATAATATGCTGAAGAAGTCGGTGATAGAGATATCAATCACTCGTCCATTCTGTCTGTCTGTCTCTCTCTCTCTCTCTCTCTCTCTCAATAATCAGATCAACAATCTAAGTAATATTCGTATGATTCAGTACTGTAAGTAACTTTATTTTATTAAATGATTTATTGTATACTTAAAAGTAATCAACTACAACTAAACCCAAAAGACGCACACATGAGCAAGCTTACGTCAACGTCGTGTCTGTTAACTTTTCATGCCTTTAGCTAGGACCAGTATGATAATGTCATGGATTTCCTAGAAACAATGATAGACCGAGTTTAATACTTTCGTCCCCCTACAGAAAACAAAAAAATAATGCTTCTGGACACCAAAATATTCCATAGTATCAAGCATTTTCCAATAGATCATAGGCCTATGCGTTGATGTAGCTTAATTGTTCTATGTTAGAAGATTGTTAAGGCGCCGTCGTTGAAAATTATTTCACTAAATATTGTTCGTTATGTATAGTAGCCGTTATACTGTAGAGAAGTATTGCATTCTCGTAGGGGTTTAGTGCAGTCCATAAATCATTTATTTTATATTCTCTCGCTTCACTCAGAATGCGAATATGAACACGTGTTTTTCACGAGATGAAAGGAAGGGATGAAAGTACTTGAACCAGCTTCACAAATTTGACTGTGCAACAACATAAATGAGTCAATCAAAATAAGGGTCTAAAAAAATATTTACTTAGTGGGATATTAATGAAACTTAATTATTTAATACACCTAAAAATAAATTCAGGTGAATGTCAAATGTGAAAAATTAAAAGTAACTGGAAAACCCGAAGAATCATGCGCTAGACCAACACAACATTCCGGATTCGTGTACGTGAGCTCAAGGAAGCACAAGATATTCCTTGAGCTAGAAGTTAAACACGTGAAACATAACCTTTTTATATTTCATAATGATATCACCACAATCACGTAAAATTTAATTTCCCAAAACTTATATATTTCAAAAAATGTGTAAACATTTTCAGAATGATTTTTCAGCGTCGAATTATGCATAGCGATAATTTGTTACTCTTTTTTTTTATAATTAATAACTTCTTTTATACTAATACTTTTATAAATTGTAAAGGTATACAGTTTAGTTTCCGTATATAACGGAGTAAAAATGTTCGTGCTATCATCTACGGGAAGTTACTACATATCTTCTACAAAATAAGAACAACTCTTTCAGGACATACCTTTAGGTGGCTTTCTGATGTCACTTAGGCTTCGTAGGAAACCCGGACCCGGCGACGGACTAAACCAACAAAAATTGCTAAAATTCTAACGGATAACTGGGAACAAATTACGCATGCGCTAAACCACATTTGCGGCATTCAGTGAACACAACAAATCAACCATCAATTAATTTGCGATGACGCAGTTGATCCCCGACACTGGATACAGTAACCTTTCTATTATTAAGACGTGAGTTCAATTGTTAGCGTAGGCCTGGAGTGTGATGATTATTAAGATTGTCCACTGTAGGTAGGCCTGCTCGTTATAATTATCACCTACGATTCCGTACTTCCATTTCATCTGCAGGTAAATGGATAAGGTATTTCATCCTACGGATAAGTCAAAAAACTTTTGTCACTACAACATTAACAAATATAAAAAAGTTTGGTCGGGAAAATAATACGTATTCGGTTGATATACAGTGTGCCTGCAACAGGTGAGTACATCGACGCTCACCAGACGTGCCGCGGTTGTCACGTCTGCCTAACATGCAGAAGGTCCTCAGTTCTATCCTGGGCGGAAACGTCTTGGACGTGTTTTGTTTTTATCTTACACCTTTGGACAGGGGGGTTGTCATACATAATATATGTGCTGTCTGTTGTTTTGGATTCAATTCCACTCGCTTTCCCGAAAGAGGTTTAGGCAGATCCGTCTCTATAAATTTCAGACTGTTGGCTCTCCTATAACATCTTAGAACAGAAACAAGGTTAACATATGTTTATGCAATTGTACAGTTATCTATAGGCTATAGAGTTGTCTTTGTAAGTATTAAATATTGCAATATTTTAAAATACTATTCCAGCGTTACTGCTTGTTTAAATAAATGACAAACAAACAATACTCTTTTAGTGTTCAGGTAGGCCTGTCGGCTGAAGGTGATTTGCCACACCATTTTAGGATCTTGAAAAATATGCGAATCGCCACACCGTCAAGCAGGTAGGAAAAAGGTCAGATCGCAAAGGATGAACGTGAGTAATCTGCCACACCACAGACACTGAGAACTGGTATGTGTTGACAAACAAATGGAGAATATTTTTTGGTCGAAAACTAACATGAAAACTGAATAGCAATTTATGAATGTCAAGCTAATATTGGTGCTTTAAAGAAAAGTAATACAGTCCAAGGGATGGCACTTTCCAGTATTGCTGTAACCTTTTGAAACAGCTGTTCACAAATTCTCGTGGCGCAAAACGTTCATTACATTCCCTTTTGCTTTGCCTACTTCCAATAAAAATTTAAAAAAAATCAAACTTACAAGATAATCGTTGCGAAGATAAAAGTTATAATGGGCGATGGAATGTTAAAGGAAATCGTGGTCGACTTTGAGGCTGTCCATTCATAATGCTGTGAATATAGTTTGGCCACGACGATGCAGTTTTCGTCTTTACATAGAGTTGGTGAGTTTTTGTGCTTTGAAATGAAATTATATTTTGAAGGCAAAACTATAGATAAGTAAATGGACAAGTATTTATTCTAAAACACTTCCCGAGTCCACCGTCAGTTACCTCCCTGCGCGGTCGTAGTGTGGCAATTAACTCAAGACCTTTCCTTGCGACTATCCATTTTCCTACCTTCTCGGTCAGAAACGGTGTGGCATTTACCTCCACGTAGGTATATCAATAAAAGTGCTTCTTGTGAGGTCGTGATTAGTCACTAAGTGATTGTCATTCCAATGTTCATTACTGCTCCATGGTGTCAATTTATGGCTAGCCATCCTACAAGTTTTACTTGTGTGCTTTTTCTATGATTTCTGTTACTATCATAGTTTCTCCTCACTACGTAGGTGAGACTTTTTCGGGAAGTATTGGGTGTGCCTAGCTTCTGATGATTTCAAAGTTTCTAAATTTGGTTATATTTACAAAGTAATTAGTATGAACAAAGTGGCTAATTAGAGTGCAGTGCATCCCACACTCAGTACGCAGTTGTTATTGTATTCCTTTCTCTTTAAACAAGAATGGAACTTGATGCTGCTTTTGTTAGTAACGATTTAAAATTGGCCGCAAGAGACGTGTCACACTACATGTAATGTTTTTGCACTTTAGGAACTCACAGAAAAAGGAATGGTATATATCTACAAACCCAACTTGAAAAAACCTTGGTTATGTAAATAGGCAACAAAAATGGCTAGTCTTAAATAACGCAGACTTTTCAAATCATTTAATAAGGGTAATACACAGCTGCTATCAGGACAGGATTTAAAACGGTTGGAGGAAATAAGTTTGACCGTATAAAATAGAAGTGAAAGACAAGAATGTCCTTCATCACCCATACTTTTTAGTATTTGTAATATTATGTATACTGTTTCTTCTGCAAGTAGTTGTAATGTGTTTTTATCGTTTCAATTCACCTGAACCACGTTTCACTGAAATACATCAATATCATAAGAGGTCTGTAAACGAATTAATTATTGACTGTTTTAATGTTTAAAGTGTAGTGTTTAATGTTAAATGTTTTACTGTTTAATTTTTTAATGGTTAATAATAAAATGGCAACTCCTGGCTCCACGATGTATCAGAATTAATGAACCCTACTTCTTGAACATACTGCTATTTGCTGATGACCTGGTACTGATTGCACCAACAGAGGAAGACCTCCAGAAGTAAATTTTCTATTTAGGTAAAGTTGTAACAGAGTATGGAGGAAAGTTACCATCAGAGGAAACAAAGACACTTCTTTCACTGGGGGAAAGAGCTGGTACGAACAAAAATAGTTCTACAAAATAAGCCTCTGGAGCAAGTTTCCCACTTTCATAACCTTGGCTGTGATGTCACAAATGAACACGATAGAGATCACGTGAACAAAATTAATAAGTATCAAGCCGTATGTGGGTTACTAGCAAAGACGTTGGAAACAAATCTAGATTAGACATATAAGTCCGCTTGTACAGTACTTGGGCTTTCCCTCCAATATTTTACGGGTGTAAAACGAGGATCATAAAGATAAAGGAACACAGACGCCGAACATCGGAGATGAAATTCCTCTGAAGAGTCAGAGGATATACGACAGCGGATAGGATAAGAAATGTAACCATACGGATTAAGTTGAGTGTAGAGAAACTGCAGAGATATATGGTAAATTAGGAAGAACGCCTATTAAGAACAGATGAGAATCGCATATCGAGAATGTTACGTTGATATAAATCTGAGGAAGGTCGTAGTGTGCGAAACGTTGGTGAAACAAAACGGAACAGGTCTAATGACCTAAACCAGCAAATGGCACATCGAAACGAATATTTTCTAATAACTATGAAACTAAAAGGCTTTAGCGGTTAAAATATTAAAAAAAAAACTTGTGCAATTAATGCAAACATTCTTTTCCAAACAAGAGGTAACTTGTAGAAAAATCACAGATTGCTATAGTCTCACGTTAGAACTTATTGCCGTGTACTGACAACGTACACAATGAAATTCTAAATTTCAATTTTTTAAATGTTTTTATTCATGTTTTATCCGAAAACGATATAAAAACGAACAGAAGAAAAAGCGTATGAAAAGAAACTGAAACGGGAAATAGAAGCGGAAAAAAGACGGAAAGCACTATTACTGGAGGCAAGAAACGGGAGAGAGAACAACGAAAATTGTAAGGTAAGGAGGGAGATGCAAGGAACACTAAAGAATTGACCCAACAACATAAACACACGTCTTAAATCCAAAATATACACGTATTAAATAACCGTTAAATAAAAGTTCAAAACAAAACAGGTGACTATAAATACTGAGAAGTGAGGAGGTGAAGGGATGATAGGATGACACCAACATCAAAGACGAAAAGGATTTTACAGCGCGAACAAAGAAAGAGCTAAAATACGTTTAAGAGACAATCTGAAGCTGAAATACGAATAAATCTACGGAGAACAAGTTAACAACCACTCCCTCGCATTCTCTCTCTTAAAGGGGCACCGGAGAACTGTTTGAAACGTACCACAGATAGCCGGATCATTTATGGTGTTGTGGCTTCACCAAGTTTCAAGTCTCTTGGTACAAGAAATATCCTTGACTAACAGGTTGTATAATTAAGAACCAATCTGTGTACTGTGTGCCATGCTCAATTTAAAGACAGACGACAGCTTCTAACGGAAAAGCTACAGGAAGTTAAGGCTAACGACAAATTGACTAAAATGCCGTGTAATGAATCGTCCGAAGACTTCCGATTCAGGTTGCAGTACAGATTTTATTGCTTATATTACAGATAGTAAACAAATCAAACTTATTCTTAAAAATGTAACAACGTCAGAATAAGAGAGATGTTCATGCATTTACTTCGAGACTACCAAGATAGTCAGCGACCTGTTGCACCAACCACAGAGTCCGTACTATAAAACAGAGAGTTAAAAATTTTATTTTGCTCAGAGTTGGTTCTCGTTTTTCTCCGAGGCGAGTTCTATCCCAAATACCAAATGACGAAGAGAGAGTAACACCTGAGTTCAATATTACAGCAGGAAGATTTCTAAGATTAAAATATTTTGTATACTAGTGAACGTACAAACCACATTCAAAGTAATATTATTGATATTGTATAATACATTAAATAATATTGTCACTGGTAATATTAAAACTATTTGTCATTAGAATACGTAGCCTATGTAAGTAGGGCATGTTACTCACGTGTATTTATGTATTATCCGAAATTTATGTACACTTTATGTATATTGATGGACACTATTTATAGAATATACTAGAATGTTCTGTATCAATGTACAGTACATTTATAGATAAACGTAGTTTGTTCTACTATATTGTAGTTATAGTGCCTGGAATTTTCTCGACTATATATATATATATATATATGTAAGTGACAAAGGCTGGTGAATGACGTCATTACCAACTATATAATAAACAGTTGTAGACAGAGCAAAGACAGAGCAAAAAGTCAGTATTTACTGAGAGTTTGGTTAAATGAGTTAAGAGTTAGTACGTGTGTTTGACACCATATTTGAAGATCTATACATTTGTGCGTTATCTTTTTATTTGTATAAATTACGATTGTGTTAATAATCGATGTCATAGTTGTGAATCGAAATTGTATTTTATGTGTTATATGTTTATTTATGATACCGGTAAATGAACAAAGTGTCGACAGTGATACGAGTGTTTTATTTCAATCGCTGCCTGGAAGACAACAAAATTGGTGACCGTGACAGGACTAATTTCGTTAACGTTATAATTTAGTGACCAAATTAAGTTGTTATTTAGTAAATATTCAGTGCGGGTGAAAAGATAAGAAGAGTACATTTGAAGAACATGAAAACCATTCAGCTGAAGAAGCAATTAGAAGAAAAAGGGCTTCCCACAACGGGAACTAAGGTATCACTAAGGCCGACGCCTTTGGAGATTCGTCTGGAACAGGCTATACGAGAGACGGGTGGTAAACCGGACGAATTCTTCATAACTGTCGAAGAAATACCCGAAAAGAAATACAGGTAAGCGACATGTTTAATAAATTAATGGCAGTAATTAAAGCCCAGTGAGAACAAATCACAGTAGTACAGACCCAATTACAGGCTCAGTCGGAACAGCCCTCACAAATTCAGACCCAGGTGCAAACAGGGTATCTTGCAAAGAAGAATTACTGAAGTGTCTAGATGCCAAATGTGCAAATAGGGTACAGAATGTTCAGGAACAAGTGAACTCCTTAAAATCAGAGTTCAACACCAAAATAAAGAGACTAGACCATAAACTACGTACCACCAACTCCACGGTAAATAGACAGGACAGAGAAGTAAGCGCCACCAACCAGAATGTCAACAGAATAGAAGAACAGATTAAGGACAAAATTCTACCTCTTCTCCAAACAGGCCCGGTTGATATTAACTATAATTTTCCTCAATCAGGTTCCAGTAGATCCGAAAGTGATTAGAGAGACTTTACCAGAATTCCAAGGTAGGTTGGAGGAATGTCCATCAACATTCATTAGGAGCTGTGTATTACCATTGAATCGAACGAACATACTCCAGGAAATTTGTACTCAGATTTTAACGAATCGGTTAAAAGTTTCAGCACCCACCTGGTGGCAGAACATTAAAGGTTTAAGCTACAGTTGGGTTGACTTTCAGAAAGAATTAATACTGGGATTTAACTCGTATGCTGTCTGAACAGCAATACACAAAAAGTTCTTTGATGGTCAGCCAACAGGAATGCGAGCCCCGAATTTTTTTATCCACAAATTGCAGTTATTCAAAAGAACACATCCTGAGAAGAGTGATGATGAGTCTGTAGCTTTTATTGAGCTGCTCCAACTTTGCTTCGACAGCGACGTCTTCCTGCCCTTGCCTAAGAATCATTCCTTACCCAATCATGGTCACATGCCCTCTGGCGATTTTTGATGACCCCCCCCCCCCCGGTAATATCAGCCTCATTAAGCTATTTCTGAACAGTCCCGAATAACTTCCTTTCCTCTCTGTATAACTCTCTCTGATCAAGGAACTCATTCCCCAAGAATGTCTCTAGCACACTGCTTGGACCTACAACCTTTTGCCACCGGCACGGAGGTTCTCTGCCTGACGGAGAACGACCGACGCCTCAAGGTGTCTGCTTGTTCTGTCCGAGACAGGCGGCATCTGCTGTCGGAATCGCCACCAAAGGCAGTGCTATAAAAGCATACAAAATTGTTCATTCGAACAAAAAATCCGGCACGATCTAGCGGATAACCGCATTGGCGTGTCTCTTTCCATTTTTAGGTACTCCCTCAGAACGACCAGCACTCTTTTCATCTGGCAGGCATCGGACACGTCCCGAAATTCAAGCCACGGGTGCAAATGCACCCCCCCTAGTTGAAGCAAAGCAAAGCAAAATAAGATCAGAACATTAGTAAAAGTGCCCCGTCCCAAAACATTTGAAGATCTGCGGGTCACCATTAGACAATTAGAAGAGGACCTGCTAAGCAGGGCCGTAACTAGGCGTTGGCGAGATGTGCCCCCGCCAAGGGCGCAGGTACAAAGAGGGCGCAAAATTGACCATGAAAAATATCTTTTTTTAGAGTTAGATTGGTACAATTTGTCAAGCAAATAAAAACTCCACGTTATTGGAAAATATCTTTCAGTTTCAGATTGTTAAAAGTTACTGTACGTGAACTGTCTATATTTGTGTCTATTATACAATAAACAAAAAGCAGCTACGTAAATTTAGTAACTGCACTGGACCTTGCCCTACTGATGGGCGCGGAGTCGGGCCAGGCGCAAAGCGAAAATCCCTTCCCCTCCGCCCACCCCTTGATGTGTCAGTCACTGGGTCACTGCACTGTACCTGCGCCTTCTTGGTTTTAGCAACGAATATAGACGTAACTAGAAGAACACTTCTTATGGAGCGAGTGGGGTCAGCTTTCTGGGGTGATAAACCGTAGTTCAACACCCCGGCAACTAGATGGCGCTGCGTTGAAGCACACTTGTTGAGTTCTGATAAATCATTTGAGATAGAATGTTACACTGTATTTGATAGAATTGTAAGTGAAATGGAAAAAAGGGCACACATTTACCACACAGTTTCATCAGACTTCAGTTTTTTGTCAGGAAAGTCCTTAAGTGAATGCTCTGTTTCTTTTCTTGAAAAGTGTGCAGCTGATCTTGGTGCGATATATAGCAGAGACATTGATAGAGTTGAGCTAGTTAACGAAGTAGCTGCTTTCAAGTTTCATGCAAAAGAGCTGGTGAAGAACATTTACAAGGCTTCCCATTTGGATATTCTGAAAGTTATTTCAAACTATGGATTAAGAGATGCTTATCCAAACATCGAAATAGCATTGAGGATATTTTTGACAATGCCCGTCAGTGTGGCGTCTTGCGAGCGTACTTTCAGCAAGCTGAAGATAATCAAAAACTACTTACGGTCAAGTATGTGTGAAAACAGATTGACAAACTTAGCTATCCTGTCCATAGAATATGAGATTGCTTCAAAACTTGATTTTAATGAAATAATTAGTGAGTTTGCCTTGCTGAAAGCAAGAAAGGTAAAGTTTTAGTTCCATGGCTTTTCTGCTGTATACTGTATGTAACAATTTGTAAAAGGAATATATTTGTTTACTGAAGAGTTTCAATTTGTTATTTACCAGCCCCCAGAGCCAAAAAAATGGTACCTGCAGTTACAACAACAGAATGTTGTAAGTGCAAGTCCTGAAGTCCTGTGTAAAAAAAATCGAGATAAATTATAGAACTAAAGCACCGACTAAAGTTATGAATTTTTTTTACTGTTGTATGAAATTTACTATTACAAAAATACCGAATACAATGTGAGAACGTATTTCCTGGTCGCAATTTGCGTGAAAGCTTGCTGGAGGGGGCTGCATGGTGTATCACGTGATGAGACATCCACGAATCACAGTACAATATAAAAAGTTTTTTTTTTTTTTTTTTTTTTTTTTTTTAGTAATCGAGCCTGGAGCTGGGGGGGAAGCGACATAGGGCTTGGGGGGGATCGGCACCACTGTTGGGGGCGCAGCTTTGTCAAAATTGCCAAGAGCGCAGGAGTACCTTGTTACGGCCCTGCTGCTAAGACAAGACCTGTTGCAGAGGAAGGTAATTATAGAAAGTGTTTTAGATGTGGCAAGGTAGGGTATTTAAAGGAAAAATGTCCGGATGGTACTGGGGATATGGCTTGCCCCCAGAAACGAGTTCCCATATGTAGAGATAAGTAGTTACAGAACAGTGGTATTTGCATATTACTATGGACTCTCACCAGCCCCGTCCAGCCATTAGCATTAACATCAAAGACAAGTCGTTTACAGCTGTACTTGATACCCAGGCAAGTCATTCCTTTACCAATTTGAGTGTACCCAAATTACTTCAACCAGAAAACGATGTACGACGAGGAGGTGCAGGGAGCTATCAACTACATACATTATCAGGTGGTAGGCCAGACATCCTTGAAAGCAAAGTGTTCGGGCGTACACTTAGAATTGCCTGAACAAATAATCAAGGATTTGACACCAAATGTTATTTAGGGTCATAACTTTTTAGATATGCATGGAGTGATTATAGACCATACTGCTCATGAAATATTTGTACGGAAGGATAAACGGTTGAGGATTTTCATGGTGTGGCAGCAACAATAAAAAGGAAACTTAGAAAGGAAATCATAAATTCCATAAATCAAACACTAATAATGGGTTTTACATTCTTATTTATCTTACAGGTTTTCTTTCACCTATTCATGCTTAACACGTATAGGCCTACATAAAAACGCATGTAATTGCGTCTCAGTAAAATATTTCATAGATTTTACAAACTATTTACATATTCCGCTATTTCGTAATTGACAGCAATTGTCATTGATTCAAGCTTATGGGTTTTTAATAAAAAGGCTTCTCATTTACAGCTCATGTATCATCGAAGAGACCATTTCATTTTTAGTTCAAGGCGTAACGAATCTTAAAACAGCGTATTTTTTTCTAGCAACACAATTCTTGTTTATTATTTTTCATTTGTATTTGTACATTTAAGGGGTTCCTCCTCAAGCATGGTTAATTTTGTATTCTGTAATTTATTATTTTTGGCTTTAGAATTAAATGCTAATGTGGTTGTACTAACAGTGACTATTATAGTAACTGATAGCACAGCACAATACGTATAAAAATCTCCTAATAGGTTTTGAGAATCTTACTAGCAGTCAAATTGCGTTTTACTAAGTCAAATTGTTTCGATGTTTATGAAATCATAATTTTTGTTTACAGTACCTACTGTGTGCCTAGTTATTTCTATAATAAATAATTGTTTGCCATAATCAGAACGTGACAATGTGCTTTACTTACAATATGAGCATCGTAAGCAGTTTTGCGCGCCCGTGCGTATGTGTGTTATTTATTATTTTTGGCTTTAGAATTAAATGCTAATGTGGTTGTACTAACTATAGTAACTGATAGCACAGCACAATACGTACAAAAATCTCCTAAAGCACATTGTTTGCCATAATCAGAACGTGACAATGTGCTTTACTTACAATATGAGCATCGTAAGCAGTTTTGCGCGCCCGTGCGTGTATGTGTATTACTACTTCCAACTGGACAATGACCTCTTGGTTTACTTCATCGAATAACACCCAACATTTCAAAATAACGTTTCAAAAAAATACGTCTCGCGAGTTAATAATTCAGAACGATGCCGGCAGAACACGTAACAAAAAAAAAATCAGACAAAATGTTGCAAAGGAGATCCTCAACCTTATTAAGTCTCATTTAGAGCAACTGCACTTGCAGCTAAGAGAATATTTTCCCGTGACGGATGATAGTGACATGTGGATAAGGTATCTATTTGCTGATGGGCTGTCAACTAACCTCTCTCTTACACTACAAGGAGGAGATTCATTGGCAGAACTTTCAACTGACAGTTCATCGTAATCCGTCGTTATTGTTTCTTTATCCGTTCTGTTAGATGATTC
Source organism: Magicicada septendecula (assembly GCA_034769895.1). NCBI lineage: Eukaryota > Metazoa > Arthropoda > Insecta > Hemiptera > Cicadidae > Magicicada > Magicicada septendecula. Next base: position 89,024,335 of record CM068369.1, on the reverse strand, counting down.
TGCTCTTGCAATTTTTTCCTGTCGTAAAAGGTTTGAGCTTCTTTTTTTTAAGCACTTGATTTTCTAATCCTAGTTTCCTTAATTCGTCTAATAACTTAATTATTACTTTCTCCTTCAAGCGTTGGTTCTTGCAGTCTGGCATTTATAAGTTTGACCTCAGCTTGATACTGATCCCAAGTACTACACGTATCGCTGCGGGGATATCCAAACCCTAAATTAAATTTTGTTACAAATATTTTGCGATAGTACTCGTAAGAAACACGAGGATAGTTACCAGCCAAATACAGCTCATACATTTTTTTTACGTTTAATGATTCAGGCAGGTATATTTTTCTTGTTTTGTTTAAGCTATAATGACTTTGACGCCCCTTGAAAGAACTAATGTGATTAATTACACTAACTTCAACCTCAGGAGATGACCGGCAATGTTTATGATCGTAAGTGCCCCTTTTATCTACTGGGGCCTTCCCCTGTAATTTTTAAGGACTTTTGAATATTTTGAACCCTTTTAGCTGACACACCATGAAGGGATAAAAAGGCTTTATAACAAACTGGGATCTCCTTAACTAGGTCATTTTCGGTGATTCTAACTTTGTATGTAAAAACATTTTCATGGAATTTGGCATCGTCTTAATTTTTCCTAGGTCTACGATTTTTAACATGGTGTACGTTGATCATGCCTGCTAGATACAAAGATTGCTCATTGACAGATGACAGCTCATTAAAATCACTAATAATTTTCTTAGCATTATCCTTAGATATTACTTGAAAACATTTTTTTTAAACGTTTACACTCACAGTCAGGCCCCGTTTCGTGTGTACATAACCTTATTTTCTTCATAACATCACTTGATCGTCCATGAGATTTTCTTTTCCTTGTACCTTCATTAACTGACTTATTAACTGATTCACAATCAATATTTTCGCTATTTAAACCACTGACACCCTCACCACTATCCATTTTCACAAGTTTATTCGGACAATTAGGCAAAACAAATAAGAACAGGCATTAGCCAGCACAATGCATCAAACTGGAACGTAAACAAACCCACAAGACTGAGCGCGCTGCCAACCTGCTGGATTGACTGTCATCCTTGTTGCATTGGTTGAGCTGACGTTCATCCTTCTTGTAAAGTATAGCATTATTTTGAAGCCCGATAACAGCTAAACCATCATCCGTTTTGCGTAAAACGACCCCCCTGCAGCTTCTAACGGTCCTTGGCTATCCATTACCAACATAAACTCATTTTCGAAAAAAAATTACCCTCATCCTTTTTGCAGTGTGGTCTTCATGAGGACCACACTGCAAAAAGGATGAGGGTCACTAAAACCAAGTTTTCGGCTAGAGCAAATTTAAGGTTTGGACCACTGGTATAAAATCATACAATGTTTTTTAAAAATGTTATACCCACCTAGTTTTCCTCCCAAATGTTGTATTGTCAATCCATACTTCAAATCACTTACTTTGTTATTTTTTATACCCAAAAAAATATAAAAACATTACAAAATACACACTTTTGTCTGCAAAAAAGATGAATGTCATGACCCTCATACTTTTTACGCAGTAAGTTAACAGGGTTTGCCTTTTAATAAAACTCAATATTAGACTATTACTGTAGCTATTTATTAAAATGTTATTTACAACATAAAACACGATAGAAAGTCACAAAAAAATCAAAATAGTACAGAAAAGTTGTACTTTTGGTCCATCAGGAGTACTCCGTCATTTAGTTCGGGATTTTTTTAGCTTTAGGTTTATCTTTTGCTGTAGTTTTATCTTGAGGTTTAACTTTATCTGTAGATTTAGCTTTTTTTGGTGCATGAGGTAGGTTATCATAATAACTTTGTGCAGTTGGACCACAAAACGTTTTTAAATGTTGAAGGTGTTTAAATTTTTCTTCAGAAATTGGTTTAGGAGCTGAAAAAAAAACATCTTTGTTAGAACAAAAAATAATACACAGCCCTAAAAAATTAATAGTAAATACAACGTACGATAAAATGTATTTTGTGAATGTACGTACCTTTGCGAAGTGGGTTTGGCAAGAAAAATTCCTTTCTGCTGCAGTCTGCAGATAATGGTTGAGGCCTGATTGGAGTACAATTCCAGTGGCCGTTAAAGGAGGATCTGTGCTCCACTAATCTACTGTGTTCAGATTTAAATACAATTTCCCGTACCGGTCTTGTAGCAATTGGATTTTTCTTCATATAATGTGGCTCAAGAAATGAGTTCCAATCCCTGAAGAAAGTGTAATCAATATCGACTGCCTGAAGTGGTGAAGGCTTAACTCGTGCATTTTGTACCACATTAATCCAATCTTCTGGCACTTCACAAGGTGATTTTTGATTAATGATAGTCATATTTCTGTCACAGTCCATATAAGAGTGCCCACGGATTGGAAACGTGATTTTGATAGATTCTAGACGTTTCACAACGCTAACTACGTAGTGGCAAAATTTAATCACTAGATAGTTTTTATTTTGCCCACTGCAAGAGTCACAGAAAATTTCAAGGTGTTTCACTTGAGAGTCCAAAATATAAAAAATAAAGTAATTTAACATTGATGTTACCTCATCAGCCCCTTTTGAGCCCATTTCTTCTGAGTAGCAATAAAAAACTGATTCTCCAGTTGACAAAACATGAATGTTGAACATGTAGAAGCTTAGCTGACGGCGATAATAAACATCGTTGGTTGCTATATTCGGTAGACTCAAATTTTTTTGATAAAATTCGTTTTCGCAATTACAGCTAGCTGACGTCTGATTATTGTAATGACTGACTATCCTGAACTCGCAAAAAAAGCTTTGAAGTGTTTAAATGTGTTTCCCTCTACTTATCTGTGTGAAACCGCATTCTCCCAGCTGACGTTCTTGAAGTCAGAGTTAAGAAATATACTTAATATTGAGAGTGACTTAATAATGAAATTATCTGACATTAAACCCAATATTGCAGAGCTAATTGTCCAAAAGCAGCTTCATTGTTCATAAGAAGAACTATGTTCGATATCATTAATATTATAATTTTGCAAGTTAAGAGAATTTTGATTTTAATACATTCTAATTAAAATATAAAAGTTTGTATGATATTTAGTGTTTGTTTTATTTCAGAACTCAGAGTCCGTGAAATTTTTAATTTTTTGGGGGTCCGCGGACTGAAAAGTTTGGGAACCACTGGACTACTATCAAGTACTATTATGACTTCCAAAAGTCATTGCACTATTTTAAACTATTTAGATACAGGTAGGTAAAAGGATGTTTCCATATCTAAGTACGTAATACGTATACGTAATATGTACGTTATAGATTAACGTAATATTTACGTTAGATTATTATCATAATAATAATTATGATATTATTTTCCTGTTATTATTCATTTTATAACTTTCTTCTATATTTTCGTTTAATAAATCATAATTACTTGCATTCTTATTTCCTACGCGTATTTTTACTTCCATATTCCGTAAGGAAATGGAAGTATGATGATCGCGAAAAAAATCGTGTTCGAGATAAGGGCTGATTCTGATTGTACTACCCTCAAAACATGAAGAAAAGTCATTTTCCGAAAAGTGTCTGTGTGTGTTTGTGTGTGTCTGTGTGTAGAATGTTTTACTATGGCGAACGATAACTGCCGCAAATCCAAACAGAATCAATTTTTTTTGCGTGTGTGCCCGAGTTGTAGAGGACTCAAGGCCCATTGATTTTGGTGAAGATCGGTTAAGGGGAAGGGGTAGTTTAACTGTTGATACTTTATTTATCAACAAGAGTAAAGTACTTAATTTTGATAAATAAAGTATCCTGAAAAGAAGGTAATAATAATCCAGTGTAGAAAGGTAGACGAAACATCTATAAATGAAAAGGGTAGTTGAAGGGGAAGGGAGTAATTTTCTATAAATGAAAATGATAGTTGAAGGGGGAGGGAATAATTTTTTGAAAATTACCTTTCTGATGTCAACTTACCTTTCTGGTGTACTACGTTATCGGCAACAAAGAAGTACAGTAGTTTCTATGGAAATATTTCATTTCAATTTGTCAAACATAAAACTCGATTTACAAGGAACACACTTAACTTGTTAGAAATTATCGAACCGAACGAATTTAAGTAAATGATGTTAAATATAAATCTTAGAACATGGAAGTCATGTATGGTTCTCCATACTGATTTTTTTTTAATTTGGTACTTTGTTAGTTAAATAACGAACAGTGTTGTGTGTGCAACATACTATAACGGTCATGAATTTTAAGAATTTATATTATTTAGCCAGTAAACATTATAATAAAGGGTGTAGTATAGCCTACATTATTATTAAAGCAATTTAAAGTACTGTATAAGAAACCTTATTATGAATGATTTCATATTACCGTATGTACTGTATTTCATTGTTGTGTCTCCGGTTTATTGAATCGACTGTCTACTTGAAACGATTTCTGATTTTTCAAATTGATTCTAATTAGCCGCATTAACTGTACTTAAATCCTTAGCTAATTACAATCGCTAAAGGTTTTGTAGTGGTATAATTGCATGCACTAGTATCTGTACGATATTATTACTTCCATGTTTCATAAGGAAATGGAAGTCTGGTGATGGCGAAAAAAACATGTTCAAGATAAGGGCTAATTCTGATTGTACTACTCTCGAAACATGAAGAAAAGTCTTTTTCCGAAAAGTGTCTATGCGTAGAATTTTATGGCGAACGATAACGGCCGCAGATTCAAACATAATCAAATAATTTTTTGCATATGTGCCTAGGTTGTAGAGTACTCAAGTCCTATTGATTTTTGTAAAGATAGGTTAAGAGAGAGGGGTAGTTTACCTGAAACGTTTTATGTTTTAACAAGAGTAAAGTACTTAATTTTGAAAAATAAAGTATCCTGAAAAGAAGGTCATAATAATCCACTGTAGAAAGGTAGATGAAATATCTATAAATGAAAAGGGTACTTGAAGGGGGAGGAGATAATTTTGTATATGTGTACTACGTTATCGGCAACGAAGAAGTAGTTTGTTGTTAAAATTCCTTCCCGGGCTGTTTGGACGTAGTCCAATGTTTTCTGCAAAACCAGACGTTCTGGCAATGCCATCGACTGCCATCGTCAGTGAAAATCGAGTGCGCTAACGTGACCACGTGTGTATACATTAGTGACCACAATGCTGTGGTTAAGGCTGAAGAAAGAAGTAGTTTCTATGGAAATATTTCATTTCAAAAATGATTTTAAATATAAATCTTAGGACATGGAAGTCATGTATGGTTCTCCATACCGATATTTATCAATACTTCCGGCTCTGAATTTGGAAAATCTACTATTTTTTACTGCCGCAGATTGATTTCCTGAGTCATGTAATGTATGCGTCCTTTATTCAGCACAATCGCTGTTTAGAGTTTCTTTCCCACTTTATAACAATAACTGTATTACCAATCTCACACAGTAATAGAAAACAGAAAACAAAACAGTAAAAATAATAATTTAAAAGTAGAGAAATTTTTTGTTTGCTTCACATTTTTTTATGACTGAAGATACAAAGCGGGTATTAGATTGGCTTGCAAAAACTGATGAAGTGATCAATTTGTAGAGTCAATGAAGCCAATTGATTTCAATGACGACAGAAGAATATGGTGCTGATATTAATAGGGCAATGGTAAGTGTGTGCCATCTACTGTTTGTCATTGTTGACCTCGAATTCATAAGACAAGTAAAACAACATTATTAACAGTTAGCTTAATTTAAACATTCTTATGCCTACTAGGAACTGCCTCTACATTTGGTATATTGACCTTTGACCTCCACTATTACATTCTAATTCTACCACAGTGCAGATTTTTAGAAGTTGCCTAGTCATTAATTTTGTCATTCAGTTAAGTAAAGTCGTTGGTAGGAAGTACTGTATTTGAATTTAACAAAATGAAGTGAATAAAACACTTATTTTTATTTTTATTTTAGGAAGTATGCTGCACATATTTTTACATATAATGTCGCAATTTTATTCTTCTGTGGTTTTTGTGATAAGTTATATAAATTTTAATGGAGACTACATAAAACCGATATGATTCTAAATCAGTTAAAAATCTGTAAAGACGTGCCAACTAGAGTGCAATTTACAGGAAGGTGAAAACTTGATGGCAATCGTCAGCTGAAGCAAGATAATCCATGCTCAAACAAGATAGAGACAACAGTGGTGGACCCAGTTTGTGTGTGTTTACATTCTAGCTTATTAATATATGTTATCAAGCATTCTTTGAAATGTTCTTCAACTGAATTTTATAGCGAAATTTATTCTCAATTGCGCAGTAAGTTTTCATTGAAATTATTTTTTTCTTAACAAAACCAATGTTCGAAATTTAGAATAATAAGTAGAAAAATTAGTGCTTATAATGTCATACTTTATTTTACAAAAGCTCTCTTCTAAGTTAGCAGCCCATAGGCTGGTTGGCAGCAGCTCGCCATTCTTCACGCTTCTCTGCTTTTCTTTTCAACTCACAATATGGTGTGCAGTTCATATCGACCATAAGCTGTTTCATGTAGTCTAAACGGGGTCGTCCTCTGTGATTCTTCCCTTCAATTGTTCCTTCTATATTCTCTTAACCAACCCATTGTGTATGCTCTATAAACTTAGCTCTTCTGCTTTTTAAATTTCGTAGAAATCTCTTCTCCTCCTGAGCTCTTCTGCCTTTTAAATTTCGTAGAAATCTCTTCTCCTCCTGAGTTCTTCTAAAGACTTCCTCATTCGTTATCTTCTCCCTCCAGCTTATCTTGAATATTCTTCTGTAGCACCAGGTCTCAAATGCTTGGAGTCTTTTCTTGCCACTTTCTCCAATTGTTCAAGATTCACTCCCGTATAGGGCAACACTCCACACGTATGTCTTTAATAGATTCTTCCTTATTTTTAGGCTGATAGTGTTTGAAGTGAAGAGGTTTTCTGTTTGTTGAAAGCAATTTTAGCGTGGTTAATTCTGCTTATAATTTCATTAATGATTCACAAGTCCATCACTTGTGATTTTACCTCCTAGATAGTTATATTCTTTAACTGCTTGGAGAACATTATTTCCAAGAGTTATTCTGACTGGATCTTCTTCTTACCGACTACAGACTTTTGTAGTTTTGTTCATTTATTTTCATATTGAATTAATTCTTTATTAGATGGTCCATTGTGTCATTTACAAAAGCGGCAAGATTAAAAAGAAATAAAAGTATGTTCCAAACGGACAATCACATAGCCTAAGTACTCAACCAGTGTACAGATTGTTCCAGAAATATGATTCCAAACTTTACAAGTTTTAGTTGTCTTGATTGTTCATCATCTTTTTTCACAGCACTACACTTTATATAATAATGAAACTTTCAACTTGTGAACTTACTTGTCTTTTCTTGTCGAACGCGTTTCGGCGTGGTGTTCGCCTTCGTCAGCTTTGAGACAGACTGCCATTAATTTGTAACGGTTTTTACTTGGAAGGTATAGTGGGGGTGGTGTGTGGAGGAAGGGGATTGGCGCGGGTATCCAAATTATTGTTAGTTTTTTGTATAATTGTGTCAAAAAGTGTATGTGATTTATACTTTACAAGTTTTGTTATGAAATAAATGTGTACCTCCATTATTTTTTATCAGAATTCCATAAACGACGTACAATTGGATTAACAATAAAAGGGATAATTTTTAGATAATGAGATATTTTAGTTATAAGTAATGGTTTTTGTGAAATTGGTAATTACAAACTTCAATCAAGTGCCTTTCTGAAAATTTGTAAGCTCGCATTTTGGTAGGTTTTGTACTTATAAGAAATGGTAAAGGCACTCTGTATACCAAATTTCAGCTCCACATTTCATCTTGTTCCGCAGCAATTAATTAAAAATACAATACAGACACATACGAACAGAGAGTACGGAATCGACATAATGTTTATTGGACATTTTTCCTTCAGATAATTGAATAGAATCATTTCCCGAAGTTTGGCACAATCTGTTCGGGAACGCTTTATAAACAAACTAATAACTATAAGTAATATGTTACCGACCGTCGCAATTAATAAGAGAAATTATGTACTACGATTAAACAACTACATTAAAGTTATATTATATACTACCATATTTTATAGATTATTACTGGAATACTTACGAAGCCCGACTTGATTTTTCGTGTATTTATACAGGAGCGCAGCCAGGCTTTCTTCTGGAGAAAAGGGTTCTGGCGTGTTCTGTTGAGGAGGGGGTTTAGATTTTTGTAAATAAAATTACAACAATTAAAATAAAAAGGACTCATTTTTTGCTATTCGCTATGTCACGTTGAAAGATAAAGACGTGTTACGCAGTATGTGTGTTCAGGGTTACGTTGAAAGATACTTAAAATTTAACAAAGTCGTAAAACAATAAAGATGATATCTTACGTTACAATATAGACAAAATAAAACATATCACCTTATCCTACCTTCTGGAAACGCTGATAGTGTTAAATGTTTTGTATGAATTCTTAAAATTTCGCTTTAGTGAGAATCAGTCTGAATATATTTGCAGCGAATGTAATTAATTTGGTCGTCTCGTTTTGCATCACAAATGAGTCAAATATTATCGTAAAATGCGCAGTACAGTCCTGAAAAACAAACACAGAAACAGGGGCGTACATAAGCCACTGGAGGTCCGGGACAGATTTGTTTATGAGGCCCTTCTCCCATAAGATGGGTGTTATAATATAATTTATCTTTAAGTAATACATAGCGAAAACACTTTACTGTTATATATTTATTGACTAATTACTGTATTGATAAATCTGGTTAGGAAACTTTATAAGAAGCTGTAGTAATATTTGAAATAAAAATCCACTTTCATATTGTAAATACAAAGTTTAAAGAAATAATATAGTACTATTTAGAGAATACATTAAATTTATTACAATACTTTATAATATCCGCACAGTTGTACGTACTTATGTGATACTTATGTGATGCCCTTTTTTGTGAATTCGTTCGTTCGAGTAACTGACCCGATTTCCGCACTCCGAATTATCCATGGTTCGGTAAAAATTCTGATGTGAGATTGTAAACAAATTGTTGGTGTTCTGAAATGTTAAATATTTTTCACTTGTGATATTTCTTTTAGCGTAGGCCTACATGTTACCGCCCGGTATTTCACTCCGCCGTTTACATTTTCATATCGAGACACGGCCTTCTTAAGTAGCTGCCGCTGCCGTTACCGTCCGTGATTTTGGGGTTCAATTTGCGACTTCCGACTGCGTAGTGAGCCATTGACGCCAGTTATAACTGACGCTTCATTTTTAGTATGAATGTAGTATCATTCTAACGATAAACTTACCTTTATAAGTTTTTTTTTATCTGTAAACACTTTATGAGGTAGGGTAATGTAAGGTAGACTTATAATAGTATAGTAGTAAGGTAGACTTAAAATAATAAGAAAAAAATCTTTGGAATCGAGCGATTAAATCCTGGACCTCTCCTAGTGTTGCGTTTCAAAACGTAACAATAGAGCATTTGCAAATAAATTTTTAACATTAACAAAAAAACTTAATTTTTCAAATCTGGAGGCCCCCTACTAAGTGGGGCCCGGTGCGGTCCGCCCCCACACACCCCTTTAGTCCGCTACTGCAGAAAAGAAAAGTCAAAACTCTTAAACATGTAATCATGTATTATACGCTCAACTTCTACACGAGTTCTTCTCCGTTGACTATCCTCATTTTTCTGCCACCTTGTTTAAGAGGAATACATTTTCGTTTCCAGAACCTTTTGCAGTTGATTATTGCACCAGTAAACTCTCATTCTCTCTTAAATACTGTTCTCATATTACTAATGTATCTCGTAATACTATACTAAAGAAGCGGTCGCGGTATAGTGGCTAGTGTGTGGCGCTGGTCTGATTTCTTCCTCCTGACACCTATGCCTGTGAGAGTGTCTGTAACATACGCACCACGGGCATGCGCGTGAAGAATACAAACATGTCGAAACACTGATGACTCAAGATGGATAAGATACGGATACACATACAAAGTTATACAGATCTCATATGAGACACTTACATGAGTACTTAGCTATGAAACGTATGAGAATAATGTACGCCTACCTAGTCTAGGTTTCGAATTACCACGTGGTACTTTGCATGTGTCGTATCATTAATGTTTTCTTCAAAACTGGTAAGTGAACATCAAACGCCATTATGAGTGACAACAAAAATATTCTGTAACTGTAATCTATTCTTACATGTTTTCCTTTTTATAATTCGCAGGATGCTGCGAAGGTACTTCTAATATAATAAATAGTTATTCTAACTTATTAAACATTCGTCTTACTGTTATAATTATAAGCACAGAATAAAGCTTCGTTATCAACAACAAAAGTTTACTTCTTCGAATTATGTAAATAAATTAGAGATTCCTGAAGAAGTCCAAATCCGGCTAAAAAGTGTAATTGACTAAAACATACGCCGTACAAAATTATATGCGAAATACGAAGTGATTTGATCACACTTTACGAAGAAATAAAAACTAAAAGAGATGCCCAACAAACACACCCCCAAGCCCTCACCCATCCAAGAACGTGTGTATTTAAGGCGGTATACGGCCGTTGGCAATCACTGAAACTCATTTTCTCTCACATGAACAAAGTTTAAATCTCGTAAAGTTTATTAAGGTATAAGCATACGAAGAGTTCGAAGCGATATCCGAATCCTTAAAAGAACCACAGAGTCGTACCTCAGATGTGGGGGCAGGCTGGCTCAACTAGCAAATAAAAAATCGGTATGGAGAACCATACATGACTTCCACGTTCTAAGATTTATATTTAAAATCATTTTCTAAATGAAATATTTCCATGTACTTATTTCTTCAGCCTTAACCACAGTACTGTGGTCACTAACATATACAACCTCACGTTAACGTACTCGATTTTCACTGATGTTATCAGTCGATGGCACTGCCGAAACGTCTGGTTTTCCAGAAAACATTAGACCACGGCCAAACAACCCAGGAAGGAATTTTAACAACAAACTACTTCTTTTTTGCCGATAACGTAGTACACATATAAAAAATTATCCCATCCCCCTTCAACTACTCTTTTCATTTATAGATATTTAATCTACCTTTCTACAGTGGATTATTATGACATTCTTTTCAGGTTACTTTATTTATCAAAATTAAGTACTTTACTCTTGTCAAAATATAAAACGTTGCAGGTAAACTACCCCTTCCCCTTAAGCGATCTTCACTAAAATCAATAGACCTTGAGCCCTCTACAACTCAGGTACATATTTTAACAGTACATATCTTCACCATAAATGTAACAACCAAAATAAAGAATGAAACACTCATAAACTAACACCAGAACACATAAGAGAGGAATGATAAATAAATAACTGTGTACTAAGTGTAATATCCGATTCAAGAACTAAGTAAAACAATTAATATAATGAACTCAGTAAACGAAGAATAATAAATAGTGATAAAGAAGAAAATATAGAAGACAACATAATAATGTGATTAACCAAATGACCCAACAGATATGGTAAGTGAGAGGACAAAACTAAAGTATAATGACATTCAGCATTAACAAAAGACTGAAAAGAATCTAAATAAACACAAGTAAAGTAACAAACAAAGAAGAATGAACAAATATGTCAAATAATGTGCCTATAATATGTACTAACAAAGAATGGAATAAATACAAGGAATCTACAGAAATAAGAAACAGCAAAGAGACACAGACAGACAAACTATTACCAAAGACAAAACATGACAAAAACTCTTTATTCTAATAAAAGAATATAATTAATTAAACAAATCGAAGCCATGAAAGAAAATTATGAATGGTAAGAATGAATTTATTAAGTATCTTACTAAGAATGATATACCATGCATGCTTTTAATACAGGCAAATCCAAGTAAGATAACTAAAAGAGAACCTAGTAATAACCTGTAGACAGGTAGAAATCATAAAGAAATAATAAATAATAATTAACAAGAGTAAAAGTGTCAAATAATAACCTGTAAAACATTGAAACCAGAAAGCCAAAACATAGACCATTGTTGTCAGACAAGGGGTCCCAGGTAACCTCAACTCGGTTACAAATCAACTTGTAATTAGCATAAATTAAGACTAAAACAATGTAAACTAATGTAAGTTATACAATAATGAAAGGAGACATTATGAAGACGAACCTAGTGATACAATTTTATTAATTAAAAGTGGGTATGGTGGGTATGTGAACTGTGTTTAATGCAAATACACAGACTGAAATTGGACAGAAAGTTGTACACATTAAACCTACTCAGAATTTCTATAATATTGTAAACCAGTAAGGAACAAGGACATAAATGTGCAATACAATATGTATTACCACTATTATAGTATTGAATGATTATAATGAAATGTTAATTTAACCAGAATTAAGGAAAATTAAAGGAACTGTCTGACCACACTAGATGCAAGAAGTATTAGTGAATTATTATCAATATCACATGTAATTATAAGGAGGCCAACCATTGTAAAACAACCTTTAAACTGTAAAGATTATTTAGACCTAAAAGAACCACTTAAAATTGGGTATATCATGAGTTCTGAATTAAATCATAATGACACATGGCATACTAAGACTATGAACAATAAATGAGACTAAAAACAAGAAAATAATTGTATTCTAATGAAATCTAAGCTGTCCAGAAGTTGTAATGGACATCTTAAAACGTCTGTATCACTGTAAGAAAGTGAACAGAACAAATTATGTCAATAAACAAAGTGAATCAAACTGACCATGCTCTAGGCCATAGATAGTATGGATCAAATATTGTAATTTTATTAATATTAGACAATCATTATACTAGATATGATCATAAAGGGACTTGAAAGGAACCATATGATTGAAATGTAATCATCATTTGGTCAATTTTAGTAATTAATCATATAAAACAATAAGAAATATGTAATAGTCATAAGTAAGGAATTAACTTTCTTATTATCAAACTCACACATGTCTTGTGAGGACTTATTTTAAAAAGGACGTTAAACCAATTTTGAAGGAATTATATTTATTTTCGGAAAAACGAGAAGGCAACAAACAAAACTCTCCACCCCAAAGTCGCTAACAATTTTCGGCAAAATTAATTAATTCGCGAGGGGGTGACCTCGCTGGATAGAATGGCAGCTTTTTAAACCAATGGGATCGATTAAAATCGACCGGGGGGGGGTATGCGATCCTAAAATTGGAACAGTGAAGAAGCACAAAATGACATTCATTCTACCTCAGACTAGCGACGCGAGACGACGGCAAATTTCTGTGCGCGAAAACAGTCGTTTTCAAGATATCAGCTGTGCGGTAGTAAATGTAAACAGTGGGCGTAACCTAACCCCAAAAAGTTTTAGTTCCGAGGGCATCGATATAACGCTTATATTATAGCGTATTAATTCCAGAGTGCACAATAAGCTGCAAATAACAGTGAATTAACAGGAAGTATGGTGTTAATTAATTATTAATGAAGATTAATTAAAAAACATATTTTAAGATTTTTCATTTCTTAGCGAAATAACAGTGAATGAACAAAGTAAATCACAGTCATTCACAAACATTAAGAAACCAGATATAAATATTTTATCCAAATAAATAATAACTTTTTTATCGATGTTACAAAATCGAATCACTGAGAAGGATAAACAACGAGAAGCAGTAACTCGAACTCGAAGAGAGATTATTTGAACTTCTAATTTCGACTTATACTAATTAAACAGTTAACTAACATTGTGATGAACACTAATGTAGTGACCAATCGTAATTATTTGAATAACCAGAGTACCACACGAAATGGACATGATTATAATTCATAAATATTAAGTGAACTTGTAATTTAACTCCCAATGTATTTTACGATGTATAGGTTAAGGCGTTATTTGAATTTAGAATAGCGAATACTTGTATTAGTGCAGAGTGCAGTAGAACTGAATTTAACTTAATGTTGACAAGAGTCAAATTCAGAACCACAGTTTCATAATAGTGGAATCTTTATTAACTTTGTTATGTCATTATTGTTTCGAATTATTAATGCTACAGGCATAAATTAAGTAGTATGTTATCAGTAATCAAAGATATAACGCCATGTTGATGATTTTAGAAATCTGTGAACGATTGTTCACAATAATTAAATCCGCCTACTAATCTTCAACAGTAGCGCAGACATTTTGTTGTTTTGTATCTTGCAGGCTTAAAGGAACCACTGAAGACTTATACACATGATGAACCAAGGTTCAAAAAATTATATTGTAATTTTATATTAACCAATTTAAATATTTTTTATACCCTGAGATTAAGACCAAAATAAAAAGTAAGGTCAATGACTGACAAGGCAAACGCCTATGTTAAATTATAAAATAATGATTTGCAACATTTCACAACATTTGTCAATAAATTAAAATTAATAACAGAAAAACAAAAAGTTAACTTAACACACAGACTGGTAACACACACACAGAGTGTTAACTTTTATTTAACAGACGTTACGATTACGAGTTAGATTTATAGCAATACTTCCACAGGTGGCACCGTGTGACATTGACCGATGAGAATCGAGTTACCGATTCAGTTATTTGCGAATTGGTCAACCGACTAGAACGTCAAAAGGCAATAAGTAAAATAACTTGTGTTTTATTTTAGCAACATCAGATTCTGCGACGATCTACGCCTACCCACGGACGCCTGCGAGAGAACCGACTCGAGTAATTCGTCGTCAGTCTTTTTCACCACAGACTTTTTAATTACACATCATTAAACTAAAACGAATTTTACAAACATAAAACTAAACAATCCTATCCCAACAAAACCATAGGATGGAATCGATTATTACAAATTGGCGCACCAACGTAAGAGGCTCGAAATTAGAGAAACAACCCGACGTCGAAGAAACGCGCGGCGGAAGTCGAAAGGGAACTGAATATGGATGACAAGGGGCAACTCCGGTCGAAGATGTAGAAGAAAGGTTACCTCCTGCGGAACCTAACCGACCCGCACAAGAAGAGAACGCAGACTTAAAGGAATGGATGAGGATGATGTTCGAACAATCCAGAGAAGATAATAAGAAATCCAGAAAAATTTAGAAGCTTTAAAAGAAGATTTTAAAGTAGAATTAAAAGGAGATAACCAAAAATTAATCCAGCAAATGGGCGAAAATAATAAGAAAATAGATGACAACAGTAAGAAAATGCAAGAAAGCATGGAAACATTAAAAGCAGAATTAAAACAGAATAACCAGAAAAACCTCTGGAGAATTTGAAGGAAGAATTAAGCAAAACGATCGAAGATAATAACGAACAAATTAATAAGAAAATCGAAGAGGAAATGACCGAGGTTAAAAGATAAATTTCGGAAATAAAAGGAAAATGGGAAAACACGAATCAGGAATTACAATAAACGAAGGAAGACTTCGGTACCCGAATGACCAATCTCGAAGAAGACAGCCAGATTCGAATAGAGTCGGTACGAACTGTGACAGAAGAAAAATTTAATCAAGTACGAACAGACTTCGGAAAGAGATGTCGGGACATCGACACGACTGTCAATGAAGTACGAGGACAGGGTCAGCACAACCAGGAGAAGATCGAGGAAATCCAACGACGGGAGATCCTAAGATAAGGGAAAAACTCGATATAATCAGCAACCGACCCGCCGTAATTTCGCACCTCCAACACTTGGACAACCGGGAGGCGATAAATTTCAAACTGTATAAACGTAATCCGATGGAGTTCCTGGAACGAGTTGAGGAGCAACTGACGAGAAACAGAGAGACCAGGTGGCCAGTGATTCGTGTACTAATCGACGAATACTTTAAGGAAATAAACGACAATTGGTGGACAGCTACGAGACACGAGCTCCAGAGTTACGAAGAGTTCAAGGTGGTATTTAAAGGAAAATACTGGTCGGAAGCAACCCAAAATATTGTGAGGGATAATATATGTCACGGCAAATATGATACCAACCGAGGGACAACACTCACCGCCTACTTTCTAGGGAAGGTATGCCTGGCGAGGAACCTTGAGCCAAAGATCCCAGAGGAGAGCCTCGTCACTAAACTCGCCTACCATTATGAAGAGGGAGTATCCAGGGCACGACTCGGAGGACAGATTAAGACCGTGCAATCGATGGCAGCCCTCCTGGAGGATTACGAGCGCGAGAGTTATTACTGGAGAAGTCGACAACGGAATGACAGGTACGACAACCGGAACACGCAGAATAACAACAACTCATACAACAACGGTAACTACCGACAAAACTATAACAACCGAAATAACAACAATGAAACATATCACAGACCAAATAACAATAATCCGACGAATAACGAAAATAACAACAACAACAACAATCGGCCGAGTAACCGGCCCTTGGCGTGGAGTCAGGCTGGAGCAATTCTCGCACTCCTTTCTTGCACGCTTGTTGTGCAAAAGGGAACCGCGCCTAACTCCTTGTGTTGAGTGAAAGATCGCGCTTCATTCATTTGAACCTGGTGTTCATCGGGCTTCGACCCGGACAATGTGAACAAAGCAGGGCGAAAGACGTTCCATGCAATTTCTGTCTGTGTCTAGTGCGACAAATACTATATACGCTAAAAACGCATAGCTGAATATTAAAGATTTCGACGTACTTAGGCGCTGACGTAAATCGGAAGAAGAATACACAAATTCTATAGGCATAACACCAGAGGTGGCTCATCAGGGGAGGCAAGAGAGGCTATGCCTCCCCAGTGAAATTTAGAGAAATATTTAAAACAAACAACTAGTAATAGGCTCTATTTTTTATTGTAACTGAACCTGTAATTAATCTGTAATCACAATTTGGCTTTAAATTATCTGATTACTTACAAAAAAAAACTTTTTAGTCTCGCGTTATCAATAGCGCAGAATAGCAGGAGAAGTAGGGATCTGAGTAGCACACAACTCTGAACAAATTGAAATTGAAACTTTAGTAAGTAATAGCAAGGACGTTAGTTCTCGAGAGTAAACGACAGATGCTAACTTCAGTCGATCCTCTAAGCAGTTATTTGTCCAAGAACTGACCGGACCCTATCACGCTACTTACCCGGTGATCGAAGGAGAATTGGTGGATTCAACATGGTAAAGGCGCTGCCGCTGCCTGCTACGTACATGCGCACATGCGCGTCTACCCACAAGATAGGATGCCGAATAGATTTCCTACGTCACGTCTGAATTACACGTACAATCTAATAAAATTCTATAGTAAATAAATCGTAGATAATTTCAACACGATTTTCGTTATCACTCATAATACCTTCGTAGTTAATTTGGAATTTATTTTCTCACTTCTTTTACTACGTATCCCTGAATACGAAGAAAGTCTGGTTTGTTTTTCACATAGACTGATTACTATTTTTTACAGCTTAAAAGGAACCTTACCTTTTTTGAGGCAAGATTAGACTTATTTTTCAAATGTTCAAGAGTAACAATTCAAATTTTTGGAAGAAGAGATTTGAGAAAAGAAACATTTTCTTCCTCCCATATTTGTAATGCGGATGCCTTTTCACATCTCCAGAACTCCCCGTCGGTTCCACCAGTGCATTTATGTTGTGTGAAATCTTTCAAAAGTTATTGTCTGTATATTACAAAATTCATGCAATTGAACAAATTAAATAGAGAAAGTAATAAAAAATATAAACGACTACCCCTGCGCAATCGCGATAGGTGGTTTTTCATTATTTGTAAAACTTGTTTATTATTTGTCTGCTACTTTTTAGTCCCATCGTTTACTAAAGTAAGTATCAACTACTTAGTACATACATTTTTATGCTTTTCAGGTATGCTCGCTGTCGGGGACTTCATCAGAAGCGTCACCAAACACAACACTTAGCATTAGAACCTCCCATAGGAAGAGACCCGACGCTAAACAACACACTAAGAGGAACGAATTGGTTGATGCAGTAATACGCTACATGCAAGCTGACGCTCCCGAAAACGTTTGTCTGTATTTGAGCGTAGAACTACAACTGGGGAAGTGGTTACAGACTATGAACAAAGGGATGTAGCTACAAAACTTAACTAAATATCACTATTGTAATAACGACTCGGAACACTAAGTTTTTTATAAGTAAAATTGTAAAGATTTACCTTACAGCCTAAACCGGCTTTCACCTTTAAAAGGCTTCTTCAGAGGCTGCCGTAGGTAGCGCTGTCCGTCTTGTTGTTGGCGACGGGATAGATTTTCGAAAGATCGATGCTGTGTGTGTGTGGTGAGATGTGTTCGAATAATGTGTGCGATTTGAATTGATTGTGTCTGTTCGTTTAGGATGTCGTTTTTATTTGTTTTTGTGTGTTTGTATATTTCCAATTGTTCTAGAGTGTCTAGTTTTCGGCCTTTTGTGTGTACGTGTAGAATGTTCATGTTATTGTCGATGTTTTTATATGTGTGGTTTGCTTCAATGAGGTGGTTTGCAAAGGTGGATTCTGTAGTGGTGTGGAGTGCCTTTGTGTGTTCAATGTATCTCTGTTTGAAGCTACGTCCTGTCTGGCCTATGTAGAATTTATTGCAATTTGAGCAATTTAGCTTGTATACATCGGGTAGATCGAATTTGTTTTGTGCTTTGTGCGTGCGTTTTGATAGTGTGTGTTCTGTTTTGTTAGTAGTTTTGTAAGCGATTCTGTATCCTGCTTTTTTGAATTTGTGGGCAATTTTTTCAGTTTGTTTGTTGATGTATGTTAGTGTTATGAATTTCTTGTTTTCTGTCTCTGTCTGTTGTTTGTTTTGTGTTTTGTGTAGGAGTTTACTGACTATTGTTCTGTCATATCAGAAAATGCAGAATCTAACGGATTAATCTATACAGACTAAGACAAAACCCCATATATATTATTAAAGTGAATAAGAGTGAAAAAACCATAAGACACTATTTGAGAGAGAAATAATGTCAGAATCCACCAGAATAAAGTCAATAATTATTAAGTTTTATAACTATGAATAGGGTATTAAAAACTATTTTTTGTGAATAAATGGACATGATCCATTATTATATTATGTGATGTAAATAAAATAAATGTGTTAAATGACTTAAATACATTAATAGAAAGAGTTTAAGTTAGAATAAAAATGATATATTTGTTATGACAAAAAAAAAATATTAATGTGTTGGATTTGAGACCATACACCAAGATTTCATGAAAAAATTAATTATTATCAGATTTAAATAAAAACTATATGTAATTGTCAAGCAGACAATAGTGAACAATTTATCTTAAATAAAGGAAGCTGTCAAATGAATAAAAAGCAGTCAAAATAGCCAAAGACAGTGTTAACTAAAAACATGTAATAGGCATCTAATATTGTATAATTTATGAATTTAATGTTGCCAAAATGCAACCAAACTGTATTAGAAAGCTGTAATATGATATAAAGCAACTATACTAATATACCTGACTGACTTTAACATTGTAATAGTCAAGTCAGCAAAATATTTACTTATACCATGTATGGCTGAAGCCAATTATCCAGTACAAAAATAATCATATCTGGCTAAATACTTACATAATACTAACAAAAATAAGATAGAAAGGTACAATACATCAGAATACCTTAATAAGAAACAAACTCAGTTGAAAGTAAAGTCAATTCTAAAGGAATTTAACTAATTAGAGTGAGATTTGTCACACCATAAAAAATGACATCTCAAGACCAATCAATGATGCTATGTCATCTTGTGATAAATATAATATATGTACAGAGTAACCAGGTATCACAAAAGATAGACAAAATAATAAACTCTGTGTGTATAGTAGTGAAAAAATACATATATTAAAGAAAAAGACTAATCATTGTATTAGAAAACTGACAAGAATCTAGGCCATGAGCAGAGGCCATATAAAATTGTATTTATTTGTGTTTTATTGATGTTAAAATTTGTTTATTTTGTTGTAGGAAAGTAGTAGTAGTAGATGTTCAGCTTGTGGAAGGAACTTTGTAATTCCACAACAATTTTTGTTATAAAAATTGAGTTTTCAATGACAACAACTCAAGGTGAGGGTTGTATATTGTATTGTTTATTAGACTTAAGTTAATTAGATACCAATCATATTTAGTATCGCTAGATTCAGTTAAAAACAAGGAATCTAAATGCATTAATGGCATACAAATTGTAAGTACTAATGTGAAACTGTTTGATAAATACCAGTGTAAATTTTGAAATATCCTTTGTATGAAGAATAAGAAATTCGTTCTAAAAGCTTCTACGGAAGTGAAAATTGTTCTATGACATTCCATTTCGTTTATTCTCGAACAATCTAGAAAGAATTTTTACACAAATATACCGGAAGTCGATGAAAACAGTCATCCCGATTTAGTATAAAAGCGAGACCAAATTCGACCCAAAAACACTTGAAGATTGAACTCCAGAACTGATGCATCTCACACAACACTGATCAACGCAGCTAAGGCGAAACCAAAGAGGCGAGAAATCGACAAGACACGGCAGGAAGGCTTTTCCCGTACATAGACATAACCGACTGACTTAACCTCAACGAGAGTCTACGCCAAAAAGTATCGCTGAAGAGCAGCGATACGGCAAATTTTAATAGAAATCACGCAGCCAGAACGTCGACGGCCCAGGAGGGACCAAACATTTAAATAGAGAACGAATTCTGCTGTGTTCGCATTGACTGACTAACGTGACAAATAATTCCCCCGAACGTAAACAAACAATACACTAAGCCTTCCTCAACACTGCATGGGAATCAGCGCTGCGGTGGCAGATTTCTGAATCAACGCTAAACAGATGATTCGTAGCGGCGGCGTTTGAACGAGATTCTACTGCCAAACGTTTTGAAAAAAAGTGCGGAAAAAGTAATGATTGCAAAATTTGACTTTAAATAGATTCAGTGTACACCCGAAGAGGCGAGATTGAGAAACTACCCGAAGGAAGTGTCCAGTGAGAGAATAAACGACCATTGGAACGTGAGTTACCAAAATTAAAGTCATTTGTTACCTGGTTACATTTATCACACAGTTGTACTTTGCACGCCACACATACACCTTCAAATCACTTAGTTTTTTTTCTTGTAAGGCATCTAATTGATATGTCTTGGTAGTTCAAAGGAGTCACGTCCTGAGAGTAAAGATTTTTCACCTATTAAACTCATGCTTTTCAACTGAGTCAGAATCTGATATACTAGCCGATACTTGATTGGATATATATAAAAAAATTGTCAATAATAATAACTTGTAAAATTTTTTCTCTGCAATTTTTTTTTAATTTTTTATGAATGTTAGTCCTTCAGACGATTTGTTTGTTGTTTTTAAAGAACCATTAAACTTAACTGATTTTTCAAAGCTAAACTGACTTGTTTAAATTTTTTCGTAGATTTAAAAATTTTATCAATCACATTTAATTTTTTCTTGGAACAAACGTTTCCAAGTGGCGCCCACAAAAAGCATAGTTTTAAGTTGTGTTACAGGACTACATCACTGCAGAGGATCCAGTCAACAGAGTAAGTAACAAAAGTGCGCGGAGGTAACGCCCGACAGATTACAACACAAACATTTTACACAACACCCACAATTTCTTTTCGTTATAAATTGGCAGCCCAACTAGTGAGGCTTGAAAAAGACAGAACAAGCCCGGCAACTACCAACATATTAAAATGCCGCAACCAAAGGGAAAAAAGGTGAAGAAGACTGTGGAACCCGAGTTAAGTGTGGAAGACGGAGAGGCAGTACAGGTCGAGGAAACGGAATTAGAACCGCCCACACTAGAAATGGAAAGACCGGTACAAACGGCAGACGAAATAGAGGAGCAAACGGGAGAAGAACCCATACAAATGGTAGAACAAACAGAGAAACCCGAACCAGAAAAAACAGGGAGCGTTGACACGGATATAATAATGATGATGCTCCAAAGAATGAAGGAAGATAAGGAGGAAATAATAGAATCCATGAATAAAAACAGACAGGAGGATAAGGAGGAGAATAAAAAAAGTAATGAGCAAATGTTCCAAAAAATGGAAGAAACAAATAAAAATAATAATGAGAAAATGTTCCAAAGGATGGAAGAAAAAATGAACAAAAACACAGAATCTTTAAAGGAGGGTATGAACAAAAATATAGAATCCCTGAATAAAAACAGACAGGAAGATAAGGAGGAAATAAAAGGAAGCATAGAGTCCCTGAAAAAAGAAATTGGCATAAAATACGAAATAGTAAACAAAAGGATCGATGATAATAAGATCGATAGTGACAGGAAGGTCGAAAACATGGAGAAACAATTGGAAAGGTTACGGGAGGGAAACAATACACGTTTCGAAAAGATAGAGGAACAAACAGTAGAGACCAAACAAGATGTTAGAAATCTCGAAAACAAGGTAAGGCAGAACCAAGACGCCATGATGCAGGAAGTCCAGAAAGACGTTAGCGAGAGGATGCAGGAAACATATGACATAGCTAACAGGCTGGATGAACAAATAAAAACTAACAAAAATAGTATACTGGAAATAGACCAGAGAGAGAAAAACCTGCAGGAAAGATTAGAGGCGCTGAGAGACACACCAATACTAAACACTCATACGTGTCATGGTGAAAACAGGGAAGTAATCAACTTCCAGGACTACCGACGAAACCCAATGGAATTTTTGGAAAGAATGGAGGAGGTTATTGGGAGAAGTAGAGAAACAAGGTGGGACAAGATAAGAGAGATGCTTGACGAGACGTTTAAAAATACTAAGGATAACTGGTGGATAGCGGTACGACCAGAAATAACGAATTTAGCAGAGTTTAAACGCCAGTTTAAGGAAAAGTATTGGTCAGAGACCGCACAAAACAGGGTAAGAATGGACATTTTCTATGGCAAATACGACGCGTCCTATGGACAGTCCCCGACGTCTTATTTCCTGGGAAAGGTATGTTTAGCACGGAAGTTGATACCGCCGATCCCAGAAGAATGTTTGGTAAGGCAGTTAGCTGGACATTACAGCTATGGGATCAAGGATGCCCAATTATACCAACAGATTAGCAAAATAGCCGATCTGGCCAAATTATTGGAAAATTGCGAATCCACAGGAAGGTTCCAGGATTACCAACCCCCCAATCGTAAGGTAGAGTACAACAACAATAATAACGGACCAAACCGGAATGGAGGTGGGAACGGTAATAATCTAAGCACCAATAATCAGAATAATAATATCCCACCAAATGGCCGAAATGATAACACTCAGGGCCCAATTAACCGCAACTATCCGGGACCAAACAGAGGTAATTACACCGGGAATAACTACGGTAGGAACTTCCACCAAGGAAACGGTTATCGCGGGAATAATTATAGAGGAAGTAATTTTGGTCAACGTAATGGTTATCGCAACGGGGGAAACCAAGGAGGAAGCGATAGGAGAAACCAAAATGAATATAGGCCCCAGGTAAATTATACAATGGCCAATAACCGACGGCCATATCCACCTAATGTACCCACTTACATGTTTTACCCACAACAGGCGCCAGGTAGCCAGGGTAACACGGCGAATAGCCAACCTATTAACGGTAATCCCGAGGTCAGGCAGGAAACACAGACGGGTCAGCAACCCAATGTTCCGGGAGACCGGGCCAATGAGACAGTGGCTCATTTAAACTAAACGCGGCAGTGAAAAAGGAAAACCGCCCTTCACTGAACCAATATTATGGGGTGACAAACGACGAACGTAGACAGGACAAAGACGGGACTATATTAAGAATAAATAATTACCTTAAGGATATTAGAGAGGAGTTATTAGAAGAAGGTGACGATATCATTAAAAATAGTAACCAAGGGAATAATAGTATCGTGCAGATTAAAGCATATATCAATGGCATAGAAGCGATACTACTCATTGACACGGGGTCAAATGTGTCACTTATCGATAGCATTGAGTTAGAGCGGATTAAACAAAATAGTAATTTACCAATACCCACTCTACCGATAAATAACATTATTTTAGTCGGAGCAACGGGGAGGCAAAATAAATCAATAAAGAAACAGGTGTCATTAGAGATGACTAGTAATGGGGTAACAATACCAATAGGGTTATTAGTGGCGAGTAATTTACCCATGAGTATACTAATAGGCTGCGATATACTTAGGCCATACAATGCTGTGATACATTTGGAAAGTAAGGTGATAACTTTTAAGACTAACAAGGGGATTTGGACCAATAATTTAATCGATGTCCAAGGAAGTGGTACAGACAATACACCTTATCAAGCGATAGTGAACCATTATTATTGTACCGATCGTCCAATCAATATGCCATTATATCAGGAGGAAAACCCAGAGTTGTGGTTAGAAAAGTTAGAAGAAATACGGGATTTCCAAAGGACGAAAGCAAGGGGTCTGATCAGCGAAAAACAGGCGGAACAATTAATCGAGGTATACAACCATTATAAACACATATTCTGGAACGCTCCAGGTAAAGCCAGAGATTATCAGTGCCCTATAAAATTTAAAACTCCGGTGGAATTTAACAGGAAATCGTACCCGATCGCATACTCGCTAAAGAATGAAGTCAGGGAAGAATTGAACAGGATGATAGAGGACGACATAATCGAGTATAGTCATTCGCCCTTTACCAGCCCAATCATAGCGGTGCCAAAAAAGAACGGAAAGGTACGTATATGTCTCGATGCTAGGGAGATTAACAAAATGATTGTTAACGACCGCACATCACCTGGGGAGATAGAGGAGATATTAAAAAAGTTCCACGGAATCAGATATATAAGCTCATGGGATACGGTATGCGGTTACTGGCAGATAGAACTCCACCCTGATAATAGGAAATATATGGCATTCATATTCGAGGGCAGAAACTATCAGTTTAAGCGGTTACCTTTTGGCTTAATAAATTCTGTGGCGGTGTTTGTAAAGATAATGGACAGAATATTGGGGCAGGAAGTACTGAAGTTTACGACAGTGTACGTCGACGGCCTACTGGTGACTTCAGCGAATTGGGACGACCATTGTAATAGGGTTGAACAGGTGTTAGAGAAATTATCGGAGAATAATATCACCCTCAAATTAGACAAGTCCCAATTCATTGCAAATGAGGTGAAATTTTTAGGATTTAATTTAACAGAACAAGGGATTACTCCATCCAAGGAAAAGGTAGAGGCCATACAGAAGTTCCCCACCCCAAAGAATAGGAAACAGCTGCAGTCATTTTTAGGAATCTGCAACTATTACAGAAAGTTTCGGTCCAATTACTCAGAACTAACTGCCAGGTTCCAAAAGCAGTTATCAGCTAAAGACAAATGGACTTGGGGACCAGAGCAAGATGGAGTGCTCAATATCATAAAGGAAAAGTTTTTAGAAACCGTAATGTTGCATCATCCCGACTTTACAAAACCATTTTTTCTAAACTGCGATGCCAGTAACGTGAGTTTAGGTGCAGCCCTCTATCAGGAAGATCAGGACGGTAACCATTTAGTAATTAGCTTTGCTAGCCGCGTGCTGAACAGTTGCGAACGAAACTACAATACTACCGAAAAAGAACTGTTGAGTGTAGTTTTCGCATGCGGTAAATTTAGGACATATATATTAGGGTACCCCATAACAGTTAGAAGCGACCACAAATCTATATCATTTTTAAAGCATTGTAAACTGAACCACGGAAGGCTGACTAGATGGGTTTTGGCCTTGCAAGAGTACAATATCACATGGGAATATATACCCGGCAAACAGAACGTAGCCGCCGACGTCTTATCTCGCGTCAATATACCAGACCAAACCTTTGACGGCGAAAAGGAACAATTAGCCAAGGTTTATCACATTATTAAGAGCAGGGAGGATTTAAAAGATATTTTGCACGAAATAAAGTCACAACAAGAGGCCGATCCGAAATTAGGAGATATTAGAAAAAGGGTACAGGAAGGCGATGAGGTCATAAACAGATTTTATTGTATACACGACGACACTTTGTTTATTAGGAATACCCCGCACCAGGAGAGTTGGAAATTAGTGATTCCACCAGCGATAGAGAGACCGCTAATAATCGACTATCACGATAGGTACGGACATATGGGTGCCCTTAAAGTAAGGAAGGCATTGGAAGAGCAAACATACATCAAGGGGATGAATAAGAAGGTGCAACTGGCGATACGGTCGTGCGATATTTGTCAAAAAGTAAAGTGTGATAACGAGAGGAAGGAAAGGGGTCATGATACCCATATCATCTACCGAAAAATTGGAAAAGGTATTTCTCGATATCTGCGGACCCTTTCCACACAGCGGTGGGAGACACCGATATAAATTTATCGTAATCATTTTCGACCACTTTAGCAAGTATACAAAGCTATACCCAATAACTAGGGCAACGACCAGGAAAATAATAGACATAATAATCAAGCGTTATATAATGGAAGTGGGCCGACCGTATTCTATAATTACGGACCACGGTACTCAGTTTAGGGGAAAACTTTGGAAGGAAAGCCTGGGAGAACACGGAATAAAAACGTACAAGACGTCCGTATATCACCCGAATAGTAACCCAGCCGAGAGAGTGTTAAGGGAGGTAGGACGGTTGCTAAGAACATACTGCCATAACGAGCAGAAAAGATGGCATGAATATGTAGCCTCTACCGAGGATTTCCTCAATTTCTCGCATCACAATACCATCGAGATGTCGCCATACACGGTTATGTTCGAAAGACCCCCACCACGAGAGATAAAATAAATTATTAATTTTCCCGACGAACCCGCATACCAATTTGAAAGGGCAAAATTTTATAATAAGGTGTTAGAAAAAACGGAACAGCAGCGGAAAAAATATATCAAATCACAGCCTAAGGCAATTAAATATGAGGTAGGTGAAAAGGTGTTAGTTAAAAATAGAGAATTGCCCAGTGCTATACAAGGCATAACGAGGAAATTGCTACTCTTATATACAGGGCCTTTCACGATAACCAGAGATAATAAAAACAATACCTACGAGGTAACTGACACAATTAGGAACAAGGTAAAAGGAACGTATAACCAGACTTCATTAAAAAAGTACCATGATTAAAAAAAAAAATCACAAGTCGAATACGCAATCAGTGACCAAGTACCATGACCAAAGACCCAAGTCAAATACAGCATCATAGAGAAGGTACCTTGACTAAACATGTCAACGTGAATTTTTTAACTTAGCCATAATTAGAAAGGAGGTAGAGATTTTTAAATAAATATAAATATTATTGTATAGAGATTATTATTAATAAATATTACGAGATGGACACATTCCACTATAGGCAAGATTTATTTCCAATAGCCATGTCAACGTATATTTACCAGCTTACCCGTACTTAGAGAAGGAGAGAGATTATTATTAATAAATACTACAAGATGGACACTTAATAAAGGAGAAAAGAAGGAGAAATACTGTCATATATTTGATACTAAATGGAAATGATAAATGATAAATGAAAAAAAAAAAAAAAAAAAAAGGGAAAGGAAAACAGTGTGTTACATAAGGAGGTAATGATGAATATGAATATAGCTATTAACATTGAATGATTTTAAACGATAATTTTAACCTGCGGAGAACGATATATTAATATAATTGTGAATTAATCAGAAGAGTTTAAGAAAGGGAATTTATGTGTAGGAGCCTATGATCTTTGAATATTGTATTTTTTTTATTATTATTATTATTATTTGTTGCAAAGGTGCAATTATTATTTTCTGAACAGGGATGTGTTGCCTCTGATTTCAGTAGTTATAGACAGGAAGGGACAGAGAATGTATGCCATAGCGAGCCACTCTGACTCCCAACCCTCTATGTAAGTTAGGGAATTGATAGGGAATTATATCAAAGATTAATTATAAAACATCAAGGTAAAAAGGAAAGGAATAGGTGATACGACAAAGAACGAACTAGGAATATTGAGTTGGATTAATATATTAAAGGAGTAGTACAGGAATTTAATTATAAGATAAAAGAATGAAATATAAAGAAGCTAATAATAAAGGGTTATTATAGAGATGATAATTTCATCAAAACCAAAGATATGTTTTTCCAAAATTATCAACTTTAACGAAGAGGCATATGTAACGTCACAGAACGTTCCATAAAAGAAATCATTTATATAGTAAGTTAGCATAAGAGGAAAGTGAAGTGAACAGTATCGAACCCAAGTAGTCCCAAAAAATTGGGTAATTTTGTATAATTATTTCTATCAACTTGAAAAAACGACCAAACTATGACTAAGACAAAACCCCATATATATTATTAAAGTGAATAAGAGTGAAAAAACCATAAGACACTATAAGAGACAGAAATAATGTCAGAATCCACCAGAATAAAGTCAATAATTATTAAGTTTTATAACTATGAATAGGGTATTAAAAACTATTTTTTGTGAATAAATGGACATGATCCATTATTATATTATGTGATGTAAATAAAATAAATGTATTAAATGACTTAAATACATTAATAGAAAGAGTTTAAGTTAGAATAAAAATGATATATTTGTTATGACAAAAAAAAAAATATTAATGTGTTGGATTTGAGACCATACACCAAGATTTCATGAAAAAATTAATTATTATCAGATTTAAATAAAAACTATATGTAATTGTCAAGCAGACAATAGTGAACAATTTATCTTAAATAAAGGAAGCTGTCAAATGAATAAAAAGCAGTCAAAATAGCCAAAGACAGTGTTAACTAAAAACATGTAATAGGCATCTAATATTGTATAATTTATGAATTTAATGTTGCCAAAATGCAACCAAACTGTATTAGAAAGCTGTAATATGATATAAAGCAACTATACTAATATACCTGACTGACTTTAACATTGTAATAGTCAAGTCAGCAAAATATTTACTTATACCATGTATGGCTGAAGCCAATCATCCAGTACAAAAATAATCATATCTGGCTAAATACTTACATAATACTAACAAAAATAAGATAGAAAGGTACAATACATCAGAATACCTTAATAAGAAACAAACTCAGTTGAAAGTAAAGTCAATTCTAAAGGAATTTAACTAATTAGAGTGAGATTTGTCACACCATAAAAAATGACATCTCAAGACCAATCAATGATGCTATGTCATCTTGTGATAAATATAATATATGTACAGAGTAACCAGGTATCACAAAAGATAGACAAAATAATAAACTCTGTGTGTATAGTAGTGAAAAAATACATATATTAAAGAAAAAGACTAATCATTGTATTAGAAAACTGACAAGAATCTAGGCCATGAGCAGAGGCCATATAAAATTGTATTTATTTGTGTTTTATTGATGTTAAAATTTGTTTATTTTGTTGTAGGAAAGTAGTAGTAGTAGATGTTCAGCTTGTGGAAGGAACTTTGTAACTCCACAACAATTTTTGTTATAAAAATTGAGTTTTCAATGACAACAACTCAAGGTGAGGGTTGTATATTGTATTGTTTATTAGACTTAAGTTAATTAGATACCAATCATATTTAGTATCGCTAGATTCAGTTAAAAACAAGGAATCTAAATGCATTAATGGCATACAAATTGTAAGTACTAATGTGAAACTGTTTGATAAATACCAGTGTAAATTTTGAAATATCCTTTGTATGAAGAATAAGAAATTCGTTCTAAAAGCTTCTACGGAAGTGAAAATTGTTCTATGACATTCCATTTCGTTTATTCTCGAACAATCTAGAAAGAATTTTTACACAAATATACCGGAAGTCGATGAAAACAGTCATCCCGATTTAGTATAAAAGCGAGACCAAATTCGACCCAAAAACACTTGAAGATTGAACTCCAGAACTGATGCATCTCACACAACACTGATCAACGCAGCTAAGGCGAAACCAAAGAGGCGAGAAATCGACAAGACACGGCAGGAAGGCTTTTCCCGTACATAGACATAACCGACTGACTTAACCTCAACGAGAGTCTACGCCAAAAAGTATCGCTGAAGAGCAGCGATACGGCAAATTTTAATAGAAATCACGCAGCCAGAACGTCGACGGCCCAGGAGGGACCAAACATTTAAATAGAGAACGAATTCTGCTGTGTTCGCATTGACTGACTAACGTGACAAATAATTCCCCCGAACGTAAACAAACAATACACTAAGCCTTCCTCAACACTGCATGGGAATCAGCGCTGCGGTGGCAGATTTCTGAATCAACGCTAAACAGATGATTCGTAGCGGCGGCGTTTGAACGAGATTCTACTGCCAAACGTTTTGACAAAAAGTGCGGAAAAAGTAATGATTGCAAAATTTGACTTTAAATAGATTCAGTGTACACCCGAAGAGGCGAGATTGAGAAACTACCCGAAGGAAGTGTCCAGTGAGAGAATAAACGACCATTGGAACGTGAGTTACCAAAATTAAAGTCATTTGTTACCTGGTTACATTTATCACACAGTTGTACTTTACACGCCACACATACACCTTCAAATCACTTAGTTTTTTTTCTTGTAAGGCATCTAATTGATATGTCTTGGTAGTTCAAAGGAGTCACGTCCTGAGAGTAAAGATTTTTCACCTATTAAACTCATGCTTTTCAACTGAGTCAGAATCTGATATACTAGCCGATACTTGATTGGATATATATAAAAAAATTGTCAATAATAATAACTTGTAAAATTTTTTCTCTGCAATTTTTTTTTAATTTTTTATGAATGTTAGTCCTTCAGACGATTTGTTTGTTGTTTTTAAAGAACCATTAAACTTAACTGATTTTTCAAAGCTAAACTGACTTGTTTAAATTTTTTCGTAGATTTAAAAATTTTATCAATCACATTTAATTTTTTCTTGGAACAAACGTTTCCAAGTGGCGCCCACAAAAAGCATAGTTTTAAGTTGTGTTACAGGACTACATCACTGCAGAGGATCCAGTCAACAGAGTAAGTAACAAAAGTGCGCGGAGGTAACGCCCGACAGATTACAACACAAACATTTTACACAACACCCACAATTTCTATTCGTTATAGTGTGTAGTATTTATTGTTATAAGTAAAGTAGTTTTGTTTTGTGATAATGTTCAGAGTTTCTGTTATTTCATTGATAAGTTCGTCTGGTGTGTTGTTCTGTTTGAGTTTGTTTTGTAGGATGGTGATTGTTTCAGAGATGGGGATGTTTGTGTACAGGTTTTTAATGTCAAAGGAGGCTAATGTGGCGTTATGGGGGATGTGTATGTCTTTTATTTTTGTTACTAGGTCAGTGTTGTTTTTTACTGCAATGTTGTTGTCTATTTGTGTGTGTTGTCTAATAATTTTGTCTAGATATTTTGCCAGTTTGTGTGCAGGGGCATTACGGTAGTTGATAATGGGGCGGATCGGAATGTCTTCTTTATGGATTTTGGGAAGCGCTTGGAGTGTAGGTGCTGATGGTCGGATTTGTTTCATGTAGGGCTTTTGTTTATGTGTCATAATGTGTTTGGCTTTGTTGACTATTTGTTTTACTGAGTTTTGGTATCTGTCGGTGGGGTCGTGTTTTAGTTCTGTGATGTTGTTCTGTTCTATGAAGTCTTGTACTTTTTTGTGTAGGTTGTCTGTGGGGATAATTACAGTCGTGTTGCCTTTGTCAGCTTTTACAAATGTGATGTTGTGTTTGTGTGCCTTTTCCCTCAGTTTGATGGCTGTGTGTATTTCTGAGTTGTGGTTGTTGTTGTCTGGTGTCTTATGTACTCCTATTGTGTTGTTTATATTATGTCTTAATGTGTCTTGATGTTCTGGTGCTGTGTTTTGTATATTTGTTTCTGTGTCAATTATGAGCTTTGTTAGTGTTTGTAATGTATGTTATGTTTTAGGCCTTTATCAAGGAGTGTTTGTTCGTTTTTTGTGAGTGTGACGTTCGTGAGGTTTACTGTACGTGGGTAGAATTTGTGCGAGGGAATTATATCTGTTTTGATTGGTGTCAGGTTTTTTATTTTTCTGTCGTGTTTTGTCTGTATACAAAACACGACAGAAAAATAAAAAACCTGACACCAATCAAAACAGATATAATTCCCTCGCACAAATTCTACCCACGTACAGTAAACCTCACGAACGTCACACTCACAAAAAACGAACAAACACTCCTTGATAAAGGCCTAAAACATAACATACATTACAAACACTAACAAAGCTCATAATTGACACAGAAACAAATATACAAAACACAGCACCAGAACATCAAGACACATTAAGACATAATATAAACAACACAATAGGAGTACATAAGACACCAGACAACAACAACCACAACTCAGAAATACACACAGCCATCAAACTGAGGGAAAAGGCACACAAACACAACATCACATTTGTAAAAGCTGACAAAGGCAACACGACTGTAATTATCCCCACAGACAACCTACACAAAAAAGTACAAGACTTCATAGAACAGAACAACATCACAGAACTAAAACACGACCCCACCGACAGATACCAAAACTCAGTAAAACAAATAGTCAACAAAGCCAAACACATTATGACACATAAACAAAAGCCCTACATGAAACAAATCCGACCATCAGCACCTACACTCCAAGCGCTTCCCAAAATCCATAAAGAAGACATTCCGATCCGCCCCATTATCAACTACCGTAATGCCCCTGCACACAAACTGGCAAAATATCTAGACAAAATTATTAGACAACACACACAAATAGACAACAACATTGCAGTAAAAAACAACACTGACCTAGTAACAAAAATAAAAGACATACACATCCCCCATAACGCCACATTAGCCTCCTTTGACATTAAAAACCTGTACACAAACATCCCCATCTCTGAAACAATCACCATCCTACAAAACAAACTCAAACAGAACAACACACCAGACGAACTTATCAATGAAATAACAGAAACTCTGAACATTATCACAAAACAAAACTACTTTACTTATAACAATAAATACTACACACAGAACGACGGCCTACCCATGGGCTCCCCCATATCCAGCATTCTAGCAGAAGTCTTCCTCCAACACTTAGAAAAAACAAAAATACTCACAAACAATGACAGACACTCACATAAAATACTATATTGGCACAGATACGTTGATGACATTCTAATACTATACAGGGGAAACAAAAGACAATGTGAACAGTTACTAACGCACATAAACAAAATACATAAAAACATAACCTTCACTGCCGAATACGAACACAACAATACCATAAACTTCTTAGACCTCTCCATCACAAAACTAGAACACAGGCACAAATTCAGTATATACAGAAAACCAACTACAACTGACACACTAATACACAACACCTCCAATCACCCAATACAACACAAACTAGCTGCTTTTAGAACCATGATACATAGACTTAACAACTTCCCCTTAGATGAAATAGACTACAAAGACGAACTAAACACGATAAAATATCTAGCAGAATCTAACGGTTATGACAGAACAATAGTCAGTAAACTCCTACACAAAACACAAAACAAACAACAGACAAAGACAGAAAACAACAAATTCATAACACTAACATACATCAACAAACAAACAGAAAAAATTGCCCACAAATTCAAAAAAGCAGGATACAGAATCGCTTACAAAACTACTAACAAAACAGAACACACACTATCAAAACGCATGCCCAAAGCACAAAACAAATTCGATCTACCCGGTGTATATAAACTAAATTGTTCAAATTGCAGTAAATTCTACATAGGCCAGACAGGACGTAGCTTCAAACAGAGATACATTGAACACACAAAAGCACTCCACACCACTACAGAATCTACCTTCGCAAACCACCTCATTGAAGCAAACCACACATATAAAAACATCGACAATAACATGAACATACTACACGTACACACAAAAGGCCGAAAACTAGACACTCTAGAACAATTAGAAATATACAAACACACAAAAACAAATAAAAACGACATCCTAAACGAACAGACACAATTCAAATCGCACGCATTATTCGAACACATCTCACCACACACACACAGCTTCAATCTTTCGAAACACTTTCTCGTCGCCAACAACAAGACGAGCAGCGCTACTAACGACAGCCTCTGATGAAGCCTTCTATAGGTGAAAGCCGGTTTAGGCTGTAAGGTAAAACTTTACGTTTTTACTTATAAAAACTTTGTGTTCCGAGTCGTCAATATTATAGTGATATTTAGTTAAGTAACGGACACGTCATGGACAACGAAATCCAAGAACTTGTTGCGAGATTTTAGATTTTCCAGTATCTACTAGAAATCAATAAATACTATTTAATTTTTCTTTTGCTTTGTTCTAGTTAATGCTACATGATGCCAATTAGTCCATTATTAGTTGCCAGCAGTGTGACTAAACATGGTTGGCCACAAATATAGTCAAAATTCTGGCCGAAGAACAAACTATAGTAGCTCACGCCTTCAACTCCTGGAAACCAAAACGAAGACAAAATTAAACTCAGGCCGTGAAAAATTTATATCTTCATTTTATTTTTTTTGTCTAATTAATTCTTCTTCTTTAGCATTACAACCCAACTTGAGCCCTGGCTTCCAACACCAATCTTCTCCAGTGTCTCCTATCCATTGCCCACTCAGAGTAATCCCTCACACCAATTCTTCTTAGATTTTCCAGTACATCATCCAACCATCTTATTCCAGGTCGACCCCTCTTTCTGCTTTTATAGACTTGCGCCCTCAGGATTTTCATTGACATGCGCTGATAATCCATCCGCTCTACGTGACCTAGCCATCGTATTCGTTGAGCCTTTGTGAATATTACAATGTCCTCATGCTTCAATAGCTCACCTGTCTCTTATTTCTTATTCCCCATTCATCATCTTCTTTAACCATCCCATAAACACGTCTTACGATCTTTCGTTCTTAGTGTATCTTGTTCCTTTCATGTTAATGTTCATGTCTCGCCTTCATAAGTAACAACCGGTCTGATAAGTGTCTTATATATTTTTATTTTTGTGTTATGATTAATGAGTTTGCTTCAAAAAACGCTTCCAAGAACATTTACCAAAAAACGACACCCATATTATCAAATCCAACTTTGCACGTGACCTCGAAAATAATAATCATAACTACACCGATTTTGACACCAACTTTAAACCATTACACATTTGCAAGAAATGCAGATATATGGACACATTAGAAGAATTCGAAATTTACAAGGCCTTTAAACAGTCTAAAAAGACGAACAACTCACAAGACGGCGGATTCATATTAAACGAACAACTCAACTTCAAGTCAAATCCCTTGTACGACACGGCCATTGGGATACAAGATGCGTTGCACAGATAACAGTTTACTCGGACAGTCAGTGCGCGAGTAATGTCGCGACGGTGTACACCGGCTATAACGCGAAGTGAACTCATATTGTGACAGTGCGTGCTCCTCTATGCATTTAGTGTATTTTAATATTTTGACGAGTTAATGTTTTAACCATTGATTTTAATTTTAATTTATTACATTTTAATCTTAACGTCTGACGTTCTGTGAAGAGGAATTATTCTGAGGATGGGGCATATGCCCTGAAACGCGTCAAGCGAAATTACAAGTAAGTCACTCGACGGATTAGATAAGCAATTATTTACTTTCGAGTATACTCTTTTTATTTCCTAATAAATCTGACTACTCATTATTGTTGTAGTCGCACCATTATTTTTAAGCCACGTGTACAGACAGCGAAGATATGTAATGAATGTGTATTACATATACACAGAGAAAGAAGTAGAGCAAAAATGAGAGAGAAGAAAGGGGTAAAAAGAGAGATGGCTAGACAGATAGACAGAGGACAGCCAGGCAGCTGGGGTGAGAGTGAACTACTATTTCTATTATCATATTTATGACTTTGTTACAGTTTTTGTTCTTTGTTGTAATTCAGTTTTGTAAGTATGCAATATCTTTTTCTCGATATTTATTGATGACACGTTTGGCACTTGGTGAAACATATGTTACGACGGTCTACCTGATCGTCGTATGGTACAGTGGACAAAAATAAAAGACACCAATTATGTCACGAATCACCAGCTTTAATTATCACAGTTAACCAGTTTGTAATTAACAAGACAGTCTCTTACAACAAATCAAATAAAAATTGTTCACACCCAATAAAAATGTCTACTAATATAAAACACAATTGTATTGCAATCGTCCCTCACAACACATAACACTTCGCCACAATACTACACACCGCACTCCAATAATTCGCAACTCAAACTGAACCTGAACATCGTTGAGTACTTGTATTTATACCCCGCCGAAATACCAGAATATTCCATATTGTGCATTAACAATAAAGGAAAACATAAGAGCGTAATTCATTGCGGCCTTGACACAGTTCGCGCGGCTTCTGGTACAGTCTAGCTAATGCATCGAGAATCACGTACGCCACACACATTACAGCCGGATTCTTCTGGAACATTCGATAAACACGTAGACTGTTCTCTAATATCGTAACACTACCCCCTCCTTAAGCCTGTTCGTCCCGAACTGGCAAACCATCTCTGGAGTAATACTTGGCCAGACGATCTAGGTGGACGACCTTGTGGAGGATAATTCTCCGGTTCTTCGAATTCAGTCTCGTGTGATCCGAACATAAAGTTCCCAGGAATACGAGTCTTCCGTTCAACCGCTAGTTTTGCTGGAATCACTCCCGTTGCGTCATGTACTGATGACCTAAACATCACTAGCTGGCCTAAGTCTGTTTGGTTCTCGTAAACAACCTCTTGTGTAACTTCATCTTCAGCAACTTTTCCCCGAGGCGCTTCTATCAACTCAGGAACAAACAAGGGGTTTTTCTTGACACCCATAGTTGGCTTTCCAATCACTTCTTTTCCTGTTACACTTATTTTTACTTCCTCTGCTAGTTCTTCTTCCAGTTCCACCTGCGACAGGAAAGGTTCTTCTTGACCAGACTTGTTGACTTCTTCTCCGGTCAATGCCACTTGCTTGATTGCATGGTTGGCAGACTCTGTCATTTTAGCCATGCAAAGCTTTCTTCTCTTGGCCAAACTTCAGGACATTCTTTCTCAAGTCCACAACGATTCCTTAGGCATTCATAATGTCCATGCCAAGAATCACTTCATCGACAATGTCTGCAACGAGCATACCCGGTGGCCAAATTCGAGAAGACCCAGGCGTACACGTACGTCTATCTTTCCTACCACATTGACAGGGCTTCCAGTCACAGTTTGTATTGTACAAGAGCTAATTTGAGGCCGTCGGTTGCTGATTAAGTCAGGGTGCACAATAGACACTGTAGCGCCCGTGTCAACTGTAAATGATGTTTGTTTACCTTCCGCAAATCCATTAACGATCAGGTTTACACTAGTCTTATGTAGCGTGGAAACTGTGTGCTGTTCTGGTGCTTTTCTTCTCCAATTAGTGCGATCACTCTCTTCTCTTGGTATTTTCTTCTCCCAACAGTCTACCTGTAGGTGACCACGTTTGCCACAGTTGTAACACTTTGGTCTTCTGTCTTTTTCCAATCTTTCAAATCGTTGTGGCGCTGCTGACTTCTTAAACTGTTGTTCTTGAATTGTCTCTAGTCTGTCCGTTATGACGATACTGTGATATTGGATCAATTTGGCTACAACGTTATGGCATACTTTGATTAATATATGTCGCCAAGCTTCAGAACGGAGAGCATGAACAAGAGCGTCTGATTTATTATCATGCTGTGCCATTCTTAACGCTTGTTGTAATTGACTATCTCTGATACCGTCAATAAACATAATGAGAGAAATCAACTTCCGGAAGTCCTCCGAGTCTTCGGGATAAGCCAATCTCGTCAGTAGGTCGACACTTGCTTCAAACTCTTGAAGGCTCTCCCCTGAACGCTGTCGCCTTGGTTTAAGTTTAACACGGTTTATTTCGCACAAATGCTGGTCACCGTACTATAATTCCAGAGCTTTTGTTAATTCGGCATAGATGTTCTGACCGTCAGATGGCTTTAACTGGTATTTCACCCGCTTGGTTCTAATCGACAAACTCGAAATGAGTCCCAAGACTTAGAGTTACTCTAGATTAAACCAGTTCGAACAAGAAAAATTCTTGACGAAGAGCACACGTTCACTAGGCACCTGCTTCCGATGAACTGCCTCGAACTACACATGACAGCCGACGGATCTGACTGAATTTAGGGGCTTCTGATTGGTCAATCAACTGTCTACGTGGTAGATTGGACAAAAGATAGACGCGTTGCAGGCGAATCTTTGTATAAATCTGCGAGTGCCTGCTCAGATTTTATCTAGAATTTTTATTACTCTTCAATAGATAAGAGTGAAAATTTGAGTTTTCAATTACTAAAAAACCACATTTAAAAAATAACTGAGACAACAGAGTATATAGAAAATGTAGCTATTTTCATAAATAATTCACTGTCCAAGTCTCATGCCGATCGGAAAACAAACGCGGAAGATATAACAACGAAGGTTCACCACACGCGAACGCGCGCACATATTCACAAAGTACATGACATTATAGAGCAAAAATTTAGAAAGAATTTGATATAACACAAGTCCTTATCCATCACTAAATACAAAACTTATAGCTAATTGACAAAAATTGCATAAATCAATTTAAAACATGCTAATGTCCGTCATCCATGCTCTGATATTCTTATTCATAGATCATCATCCTGTGTTCTGTTGAAATATATATATATATCGTACTGTATATTGTTGTTTTGGGTAAAGTTCTGCACTGAACCATGGTTTATTCTCCCAGGAAGAGTTTTCAGAAGATCTGTATCTGCCACACTCATGTTGCTGACTCCTCAACATTCTTACAATAGTATGTTTGTTGTTGTACCCAACCAGAATTTACAATGTTGCAGAAGTGAGCACCATTGCAATGAACCTTGTTTTTGATAGATTATTGGCTTGTGCTGTTAGAATCTGACTGGTAGTTGTGCTATATATAGAACCGGTTTCCAAGCTTGAGTATAGTCATCGGTTCTTCTGCCATATGATTTAATATGTCTAATATTTTTTGATCTCAATAGATTCCCTCATAATTCATTTCTGCAACAACTTATGATGGGCAGAATCTCAAACTTTATTGTTGGAGTGCTGAACTAATGCTGATGTGTTCAGTTTTACACTGTAAACCTGACATACTGTTCTAAATGCCTAATTAGGGGGGACAGGACCGCCCCCTCCCCCCAGAGGGTTGAAAAAATTGACAAATTTTGTTGCTCTCTTCATTTTTAGGATATTTTATTATTTTTCAGCTGTGATTCTAATAGTAACTCTTTTTTTAGACATACAAACAGGTTTATTACACAGAATTTACATATACTGTACATTTAAAATGTGAAATATAGGAAAATCAATTCAGTCAGTTTCAATAACAAGTACAGTACTTTTATTGTGTTATTACTGTTCACTTTGATGGAACGTTATAACATGTTCTTCAACCACTTTAAAGAGAGTAATCTTGACTAGTCTTAAGTTGTTTTTTCTTTTGTATGGAGCTGACTCAGCTGCACCCCCCCCTCCAACCAAATTCTAGATACACCACTAGATATACTGTTTATGTGGCTGTTGGTTCACGTTGGCATTGCTGTGGTATAAAAAAAATATCAAGACACTTGGCTCTTGGCAATCTTCTAACAGTAGGTTGTGTTTCCTCTATTTCCATAATATGCTACCAATTCTGCCTATAGCAGCTTGAATGTAGTTTA
This sequence comes from Magicicada septendecula, assembly GCA_034769895.1. Lineage (NCBI taxonomy): Eukaryota > Metazoa > Arthropoda > Insecta > Hemiptera > Cicadidae > Magicicada > Magicicada septendecula. Next base: position 88,984,790 of record CM068369.1, on the reverse strand, counting down.
TTGAGTTTTACTTCCATGTTCCATAAGGAAATCGAAGTATGGTGATGGTGAAAAAATCATGTTCGAGATAAGGACTGATTCTGATTGTACTACCCTCAAAACATGAAGAAAATTTGTTTTCTGAAAAGTGTCTGTATGTGTGGATTTTTTTCTATAGCAAACGATAACTGTCGTAAATTCAATCAGAATCAAATAACATTTTCCATATGTGCCTGAGTTGTAGAGGAATCAAGGCCTATTGATTTTTGTGAAGATCGGTTAAGGGGACGGAGTAGTTTACCTGCAAAGTTTTATGTTTTAACAAGAGTAAAGTACTTCATTTTGACATATAAAGTATCCTGAAAAGAAGGTCATAATAATCTAGTGTAGAAAGGTAGATGAAATATCTATAAATGAAAAGGGTAGTTGAAGGGGGAGGGGATAATTTTCTATATGTGCAGTATGTTATCGGCAACAAAGAAGTAGTTTGTTGCTAAAATTCCTTCCCAGTCTGTTTGGCCATGGTCCAACGTTTTCTGCAAAACCAGAAGTTTCGTCAGTGCCATTGACTTCCATCATGAGTGCGCTAATGTGAGGTGGTACACGTTAGTGAACACAGTACACTGTACTGTGGTTAAGGCCGAAGAAAGAATTAGTTTCTATGGAAATATTTCATTTCGAAAACGGTTTTAAATACAAATCTTAGAACATGGAAGTCATGTATGGTTCTCCATTCTGATATTTCTTATTGGGCTGATATCTTGAAAACTTGGTAAAATACATTTTGTCCAGAATATATGTGACACTTTGTATAGCAAAATATTGACAATATTTAATCATGTTAATCAAAAGTTGCACATGACACACACACACACACACACACACACACACAATTACAAGGTTTGTGATAAACACAAATTAATCATAATTAAGTTATATAAAATAACTACATTGGTAAATTCTCATATATTAGAAGCAGGAGCACATCTAGAGGTTACAGCAGCTCTGGCTAAATGACCCAATTTCCTTCCCCCGTCTCCTCATTTACCAGAAGCAACATACTATAACCACAATTTTTTATTTTAACCTGCCTTTCTACAATCACCACAACCAAGGAAGACTGAGTCTCATAACTTTAGTACCGGTATGTGAAAGGTTTAATTAACAAATACAACAATTTACAAAATAAAACTAATTTTGTTTATATTTTTTGCAAACATTGTGTGCAAAATTATTGGGCTCTTATGGTCTACAATCGCACTACATTTTCTGACCAAACAGGAAAACTACAACACAAGATTGAATTTTGTACAAGTTAATAAATGTAATGAAACAATTTCGTTGCTTCACTGCAAATTCTAATCAATAAAGTTGCACTTTTGTGCTTTAATTAATGAAAAATCAACAATTTCATCAGACTTTTTTTGAGCCTAGTTCATACTCTATGGAGAGTACTGATATATTTGTTAACCTGGTTTCACTTACTGATGATCTTAAATACTTACTAAAGTTCATTCATTGTTATTAAACTTCTTAAATTTACCAAGACTTCATTCACATGATGCTATACTACAGGCATGGTGAGAAATATTCTCAGGGCCATTTCATTTCATTCCTGACCATTCTGACAGTTCCTGACCAGGCATTGTTTAGACCATTCTGATTGATGCACTATAACAGGTCCATATGTGAAGCTGTGCCAATGTCTTTTACAAGGACTGTGTCTTGAAATTTGAAGCTGTCAATTTCACTCACCACTTCAACAGTATAGATTCCCAGCTCTACATCATGCCAAAATCAGGTGCACACTTTTCCATATGTCACACAGAACTTTGCCTGAGAAGAAACTGAATTTTGATGAAATCTTGTCATCTATCTGAGATTGCCTTTTCATCTCAGTCACAAGCCTATCATGTACACAGAAATATTGATGTTGAAAAGACTCTTGGGCTGAAAGCAAATGCCCTTATTCCTTGCTAGTTCTGATGCCATCTTTGTAATGTTTCTCATCTTTTGTAAGGAAAACTACTTTCAATGCAGTTTTATAGCATACAACTTTGGCTTTATACACAAAGTGCCCAATACCTTCATGACGAAGTGACTGTATTCATTTGAACAAACCTCCATTAATTTAGCAGCCAAATCAAGTGAAATGTCTTTTGCTTGCAGGGATTTGTTGTAAAAATCTATTGTTATCAAAACTTCCACTCCATATTTGTAAGGGGTGCACAAATTTGAAATCTATATGGTTTATAATATGTATAACTTTATTATTATTCACCATCTCTTAAGGCATACTGTGAATACCTATTAAATTATTTTTAACAGATGTTACTACTTGCCGTTTAGATGACCATCTTGTCTTATAGTTTCTTTCCAGAGTTGTTTTAAGAGTAGGCCTACCCATCAAGGCCTCTCATCTCAACATTGAGGTACTAAAGAAATTAAATAGATGTTGCACTTCTCTAAAAAAAAAATAATTACAACTGAAACCTTGGCAGTATGTGTGCCTCTGAGATTTAAATCATGCAAAGTGGTTCATTCACTGACATGAGCCTGGATACTATGGGCGTAACTTGGGGATTAACTTGGGGGGGGGGGGGGGTAAAGCTTCATAAGTTCCAAGTGTGTAGTGAGACCATCTATATAGTAAAATATATTATAACATAACAAACAAATTCAATTTAATTTAATTTGTGTAGCCCTACGATTTTGAAGTGCCAATTTATATAACATAACAAATCATACGTATAATGTATTGAATTCATGGGTGTAATCGTAATAAGAAGATGATGCGTTATTTAAGTTTAAAATTGTTCCATTATTTATTTTTTTTATTAAACAACATCTTTCATTTCGCATATTGAAATAGTACATAGTCATTATTATATCGTTTGTACGACTCTTTCGTACACAACTTATAGCTAACAAATTACATACCACAGGTTATACATAAATCTTATTATCTAATTTTAATTAATTAAATATTATTGCTCTTGGCTTACTCATTGTGTGGTCATCTTTTTGCAATTGCTGATTAATTTACTTCAATAATGCATTTACTTGTATTCCAATTTCTTTAATATTAATTGGTTTTAAAACTTTCTACTGCATATGCATTCTCCTTTATCAACAGACTTTATTAATTACGTTAACTCAAAAATCAAATATTTCTCTTATCATTTATGTTACTCTCAATTACTAAATTTTATACAAGAGATACTCTAACTTTCACTCTGCTTTTACATTTATGTACAATTAGTTATTTTAATACAGGTTGAATGTCTTTCATTCTAACTTTAATTAGTGTCTTTCAAATGTCTGTAATTACAATGGTTTTTCATCAACTTGTTTGACGTGGTTAATCATCCGTACGTCCTCCTTTGGTCCTCAGTCCGTGTCCTCCTGGTCCTCTTGTCGTGTCCTCCTGGTCGGAATCGACTGCATGTGCTGTTTAATAGTCGTCTCGCCTCACATCATATGCTGCAGGTGTGTCCATAGACCTCATCGTATGTGCTCTGCTGCTCTGGTTGGACTTCCAGTTTGTCCTGTGACTCTTACTACAGATTTAAAATAGCGTCGTCAACTGACATAGCCTCCTGTGGCAACGGTTGAATCGAGAAGAAGAAACTTTATTAGCGCGACCTGGTATTTATAGTCAGGTTGTGCAAAAGCTCAGGTCTGAACAATTTTCAACTTGTCAGATTTTGTCGAAGCGTCTTTTCCCCCACTCTGGGGTCAATTCACTATTTTCACCTATCTTCGCGAATTACGAAGTCTGTTTCACACTACACGATGTTCAATCAATCGCTAATTTTTCTATGTTTACTATACGTAAATTACACTTCTTTATTGTAATTACAAAAAGAGCTATTCACATAGTAATTGTACTTTCCGTCACATTGGCACGGTCTTTTAACCCTTCGTTCACCTTTAATTTCTATACACTTTGGTGTCTTTTGTTTTACCATATCGTACATATTTTTCTTATAATTAAAATAAAACATAAAAACTATCCTAATTGGAAAGGGTTGGTTACATTTCAGGAACGGACAGGCTTCACACACACAAACAAAATACAGGCATACACAACGCTAGCGACAGGTGTGCCGGGAATGCATGTCCATGCATGAATTCTGCGCTCCCTATTTTTAACTACGATACAGCTTATGCAACCTGAATCATGTTTATTAATCCATATTTATTTATTTTTATTATTTATTTAATTTATTTTGGCAATGTACAGTACCGTTAATGGTTGTACCATTGCAATATACAAAATTAGAAAGTTTAGTAATAATTCTTAGTTAGTAAACAAGGGACAATTTCATTTTTTAATGATCAACAAACCTTTCTTCATAAATTGTACTTCCAGTTAAGTTTACCTAGAACAAATATAGTGTAGGCCTATAAACATAAACAATTTCAGTTCTTCCAATTCTTATACCCAGTTTTCGTAAACGCATCCTCTCCCTTAGGCTCACTGTCACAAAATTCTCGGCAGTAGTAGCAGTAAGCCGAATCAGTCACAAAACAAAGAAATTTTTAAATTGCCGGTCAGGCAATTTTCAAAGAAATTAAGCAGTGTTACTCCTTTGTGTTTCTTATCTCCCATTTATCAGAACTTAGGAACACAGAAAACCAAAACAATCACAACAATAACGAATTAAGAAAGAGACAAACGATGTGTACTTTAAAGGACTACGTACACAACTGAGTAACCGATCGCACTTGTATCAGTAATCATTAACAAATAACAGTTCCAAACGACCGTCTTTTAAGATTCGTCAACAAAGCCATGATGACACAGAAGAATATGTGTGACAAAGAGAGGAAAGTAAAGAGAGCAAATTCTTAGAAGTACAGCTGCGCTTATTATTTCATTACGGTGTTCCAAAACAAGTCTTTGTTTATGTAAAAGGCACACATTGTATTCCAGTTAATTAGGTCTCTAGCATTTGTTTTTTCGAACATAAATATTATTTTGACGTATATCATTCAAATCTGTCAAACATTCTCCTTACAAGTTTCTTTGAAAGAAATAAGAATAATAATTTTATGGCAACTAGTCGTCTGATAACAGTACAGACATTGATAAATAGTGCTCACTGTGCTTGCAAGCATAGAAACTGTCTCCTGTTTGACTATTTGCCCCTCCCAAGTTATGCCAATGCTGGATTCCCATGTCTTTTCTGACATTCAAACCCTTGTCCGCATCAGTCCTGAACGTTTAAACCATCCTCTTTGAACTTTACCAAAATTCTTTTGATAGGCCTTGTCCTGTCTTTTTATGGCAAACAACACAGTCAACAAAACTTTCTTCTATTTTGCAGCCCCCATCTGAAATATCCATATATCTTGAATATTTGTTCCATGTGAACAGTATAAGGAGTGAAATCAAACACAACAGATCACTACTTAGCTGTTTTAACCTTATCTAGTATAACAGATCAAAATTGTTTCCTCAGAATTCAATTTTTCATTTTGAGTTTTAGGGGAAAAGTGACTTACAATGTACTTGCCAGTTTTGCTTTATTTATGTGTTCCAAAAAGTTTTCTAACTTCTTTGAATATCTGCATCCACTGTAGTACCTATTTTCATTCTTACTTCTAGCTCTTTTAATTTGATATACCAGTTTCTATGTGATGAAGAGGTTCCATGAAATTGAACGAGTGGGTTCAGATGCTTCTAGTCATGAACACCTTTCTCTACATCAGTGAAAATTGTGGTTTTACTATACCTGTCAAAAAAGTAAACATGGAAAGCAAAACAATAAATGTTTTGATTGGCTAAATAACAACCATTCCCTCTTAATGTTTCACTATTTGGCTGGTCTTTGAAAAACCATTTTTAATCACAATGCTTACCATCATCTGAAAAGGAAAGTGACATCTTGCTATGTCTGTGGTTTGTGGACACAGTCAACTCATTTAACATGAAGTGTGTGTGACATACAATGTGTTAGCCATGTTGTAATAACTTTGTATTATTTTCACTTTGTTTGAAGTTAGAGGTTATGTTGAGTTTATTCCAATGTGCATGGTTTTAAGTTATGGCTTTAAGTGGCATTATGGTGTGTTGTTGACGTATCTAAAGAAACATCTTCTTTATTAAGTATATTCAATATTTTTCCATCATTGGGATTTTTTATACCATTGCTTCTTCTTTTCCATTGTTTACAATGGGTTTTGTAGATGATTTTGCCAATTTCTGTGCTTCCAATAAATATGTGGTGCAATCAGTGGCGGTGCTACGGGTGGGCCAGGGTGGGCCCGGGCCCACCCAGATAAGACGGAGAAATTTCAGAGATCAAAGTCAAACTATCTTTTATAAAATTCAACAAGAAATATGTTTTCCACGTGTTTAGAACGAAACTAAAAGATCTTTAGAATGGAAACATGAAACAAACAACCGTCAGAGTGTACACAAACTGTCAGTCGGTCAATCTTGGTTTATCGGTCTGCAGTCGTACTTTCGTTTTCGTTAAGTCAACGATTTTATTTTTGTGTCTGTGGTTTTGTGGTTTGCATAAGCAGAGTTAACGTGTTTAACTGCCAATTTTATTTAAGTATGGACAGCACTTTGTCTCATATTCAATTCATTCTTTCGGTTTTTATGTTATGTATGTTTCAATACGTTTGAGGTTAATTTGCATATACATATTGTAAGGTTACATATCTTCAACATACATTTATGAAGCAACATGATAAGAATAAAATACTAAATGATTAACACTATGAATTAAAAGGGATGAGTCAGAGATAAAGGAATGGGTAGTTAACATAATTATACGATCAAACAGATAAAGGTAATAATAAAAGTAACCTCTGATAAGAGAAATGTAGCAAGCAATGAAGCAAAACTTGTAAACAATAGTACAGTGCGATTTAACCAAAATAACCCAATAGATATGGTAAGTGAGTAGGTAGAAACAAGCCCCAACCCCAGTGATAGGACATATAAAGACAAATAAAATAATCAAAGGTGTCTACCATACACAAATAATAAAGCAAAAAAAAAATAGTAACAAGTATTATATAGAGTATGTAAACAAAAAGTACACTACCAATAGTAATTAAGGGAAAACATTTGTTAATAGACTATATGTATTATTAATAACCCTATAGTGAAAAAAAAATAGAACATAAAGCATAGAAAAATGACTATAAAACTGTGTTTTAAAACCTGATCCAAGAGTGAGAGATAGGTAGGGAGTGAAGTGACCATAAACAGTGAAGTGATGAGTAGAAAGTAAGATAAACAATTGATAATCTTAAGGAGAAAAAATAGTAAACATTAGTAACAATAAAACAAACCCATAAGACGAAAGGGATAAAACCCCTATATTAAACCCAGAAGTACAATACAGTATTTCTTACAAACTAAGGTATTGTAGTCCATAAGAAATAACTGTAAACAATATTTTAATGGTAAAAGTGAAGTGATAAGTGAAGAATGATAATAATTAATCAAACAGACAGGACTGTGTAGATTAATGAGTCCTTTCAGTGCAAACATAAGTGTACACAACAGAAAAAGGGTAAAAAACAATGTTGGGATAATAATCATAATAATCCCCAATTATGCTTTTAAATGAGTACAAGAATTAAGTTAAATTGAGTTGAAGAAACTGAACTGAGAAAAATGACATTAATGTATGTTAAACAGTTTTGTTAGTTTTATGAAAGTCAATCTATTTGTTTAGTGTAGTGGAGTATCAGCCAAGAAGGCATGACATTAAGTTAATATGTTTATATTTTTATTTAAGTAATGATATTATAAAGAGATGATGAGTATGTTAATTTCATATAATAACATACAATAGAACAATTTCAATTAATAAGAAGGAATATGGCTGAACAATAGACAGACCATAAACTCATTTTTATGTTATGTTTTGTTAGTAGAATTAGTATTATAAAAGTGTATAGGAGATGGGAGTAGGCATAAGCTAGCAATAATATAAACTTAACCAGCACAAGATTAATCATTATTATATAAGTATAAGAATGTCAGATAAGAAAAGATTTTGTAAAATTATAATAACAGTAATTGATTGTAAAACAGCTTCAAAGTAATTCAAAAGCCAATAAGTACTAAATGACAATAAACAGAACGTATGGATTTAATAAATAATGTTTAAATAGAGCAAAATAAGAAATTCTAGACTGTAACAGCTTAGGCCTATAAAATACCTAACTGTCTAACTTCAGAAAACCAATTGTAAACAATTAACTATTATAATTCAATAGTAAGACCAAATAAATTATTTGATTAGCATTAACTAATAGTAATAATATGTCAGAAAAGTAATAAACAGTATAAGTTAAATAAGTGAAATGTGTAATAACATAGCAGTAGCAATTTTGTCTAAAAACATTAATACATGACCTAGACCAGTCTTGTGAGATGTCAAATTGATCTTTGAAAGAAAATAGGGACATCTATGTTAATATTTCTTGGATTTCGTTGTCCATGACGTGTCCATAAAGCAGGATACAGAATCGCTTACAAAACTACTAACAAAACAGAACACACACTATCAAAACGCATGCCCAAAGCACAAAACAATTCGATCTACCTGGTGTATACAAGCTAAATTGCTCAAATTGCAATAAATTCTACATAGGCCAGACAGGACGTAGCTTCAAACAGAGATAAATTGAACACAGAAAATCACTCCACACCACTACAGAATCTACCTTTGCAAACCACCTCATTGAAGCAAATCACACATATAAAAACATCGACAATAACATGAACATTCTACACGTACACACAAAAGGCCGAAAACTAGACACTCGGCCTTTTACAATTAGAAATATACAAACACACAAAAACAAATAAAAACGACATCCAAAACGAACAGACACAATTCAAATCGCACGCATTATTCGAACACATCTCACCACACACACACAGCTTCAATCTTTCGAATAACTATCCCGTCGCCAACAACAAGACGGACAACGCTACCTATGGCAGCCTCTGATGAAGCCTTCTAAAGGTGAAAGCCGGTTTAGGCTGTAAGGTAAACCTTTACGTTTTTACTTATAAAAAACTTAGTGTTCCGAGTCGTCAATACTATAGTGATATTTAGTTAATATTTTGTTAAATTACTGTTTATATGCAATAATAATAATAAATGTATATCTGATAATTATGTATTTTATTGTATTTACATAATCTAAACCACACATACGGTGGAAACATGTGCTCAGTTTATCAATGTACATTAGGCTTTTCGGGTCCAAGGTTGCGTTTAAGCGAAAAATCAGAGGCAGTAAGGGTTTCGAAATAACATCCAAATAACATGTGGCAAACAGATTAATTTTTTATTGATATCAGTATCTAAATATTATAAACAATAGGAGTCATCAACGATTATTAAATTCCAAAATGGCGGCTATATTATTTCCGCCTTTTACCATGCTTTTAATTCTATATGCATATATGCTTGTTTTCTTTCAATTAATTCTTTTATCAACTTCTGTACTGCAGTTAACTTTCAAAATTGTTATTTATTTCTCTGACTTGAATAATTACTCTACAATTCACCACAAACCAACGCCTCAGATATAGCTTATTTAAGGTTGGCCAATGCTCACTTTCACTCTCTCACTCAAACCAATCATACTGTGATATTGAACACATTTATTATTTATTCTGATTAGAGCTCATTTTTCTGTTTTAAATTTAGAATAGAAATTAAAAGGGCTTTCCTGAAATGGTGTGGCGTTGACTATCCTCGGTAGACTCCCATGTTGATTTGCAGATGTTCGGCCGAACTTTTACTGTTTTATTTAAGTGCACTGAATTTACTTTTTTCTCTACATTATGGTCCACTGATTTTACTTTATTGCTCTGATTACATTTTTGAACAAATTTACGTTTTTTCTGGCAAAACTGCCCACTACACTGTTGGAACGTGTGTGCTCTCTGAATTGCTTTTGAAGACTGGGGGCGAGTTATACGTAATTGTTATGTAAGTGGTCATGCACCTGACGTCATTGTCTATTGTTTTCCAGTCACCGCCCCGGTTAATACGTAATTGTTTGCATGCCGTCATTATTTATTTATGACGATACGGCTTTGTGGACCAATGAAAGTTCGTATTGTTAGTTCGTTTTCACATATGCCGCCATTATACATGTTAAATTCCGCTCGTACACCGATGACCTTGGCTTCACTCCTCTCTTGTTGAATATGCGTCTTTATTGGGACTTGGGTAAAACTAACCTAGCCCTGGTTAACATTCATGATCAGAATAAAAATACAATATAAGATTCCTTAATCCCATTATTATGGTAATAGGTATTTCTGTACTGTCACAAAACCCCCTCAATGAAAGGTTTGGTGTCGAGACACAAAAACTTTCATTGACTCATTCACACGTTTCTAAAAGGATCAGTCCAGATATGTCGCCACAACCCCCTGTAGTGTTAATATAAAAGAATTTCAATCACTTACCCTTGGTCCAATGATGCTGCTCGTACCCTCTGACCTTACTGGACTTCTCCGGAGAGATCCCTACACCATAAGGCCATGAGGCACTGAACGCTCCTGTTCTGACGCTCCGGCCAGCGCAGGACCGCGGTCACAACACCACAAAACTCTGAAACATGTAATACAAAATTTTAAAATAGTGGCCTTATTTATCGACATATCCGCAACTGATATGTCTCCCCTTAGATGCATTGGTTTGTGATTTGAGGCGTTGGTTTTCTTAACTCCTAAGTTTTCAAATAACACAAAAAAAAATATAACAAGATTTTAGATAGATAGATCCTTCTACTTTTCAGCACTCCTGCATATTTTATCTACTTCTCTGACTCCAGTTAACATCAGCTTACTTCTCTCATCATAAGAAATTATACCCTTATACTAAACATAAAATAAATTCTACCCTCAAACGACAACTACTATCTCTACTAATTTATTTCAAGTAACATCAGCATTTTTAACTATTATGGCAAACACTTCAAAACTATTTAATTTTCTTTACTCAACTTTCTTTACGTTTAATTTTCTTTATAACAGAATCATTACTATAGACTTGATAACCAACATCAATCTCACTATTAATTCTTTAAAATTCAACATTATTACCGTTACTACCCTTGTAGTAACCTCTTGACCTATTGTACCATCAACATAATAAAAACATAATAAAACACTGTACATCATAAAACATTGAACAATTCACATTAAACAATTTACATTTACACAACTTGTACCAAAACTTTAATAAGACATTACGGTTTCAACTTTCTATTAACTTTTATTATTTAACATTCATTATATTCTATACAACAAAATTTCAAATTTATCATTACCTTTCAGTTACATTACCTTTCTACCATGAATTTTCCTTTTCTAACCCTTTTATCCTTATTAGTTTGGGTGACTCTCTATTATTCACTATTCTCTATATCTTATTTTGGCATTTGTCAATCTAACCTTACTCACCTTTTTTCTACTACTAACAACCGCTTCTAACCATTAACATATTATGACACCAATATCTCTATAATAACCCCCTTCACTAATCCCATTTAAAACCTCTGGCACCGCTCATTTTTGTACAAGGATGTATGTTCCCTACCTGGCCATATCCATTCCTAACCATTTGCCCGCCACCAAATATCGACAAACACTCTAACCCAAAATTGATCCGCCTGCCACAACGCTGCATGCTGGTCCCTTGCCACGTCGCACGCTGATCACTCCTTACACCGGATCCTTACTACAAAATATCATCATCAACAAAATATATAATTACTATTCACATTACTCACCTCTACATATAATCACTAACTACTGTGTCCCTAAAATATCTAACACCTCTTTATATATTATCTGTATCTCAACTCTTATTTCCACTAACTCCCAATAACTCTATTTAACTAACTCCAATGCCCTTATTTATCATTATTACCCAAACTCTTTTACAACATTTCACCTTAATATACCACTAGAAAATTCATCACTTATCTTACAATCCTAAAACAACTCAATATCCAAATATATCATCTGCTTCACCATTTATTAACCATTAGACTCTGAATCTCATAATTATTTCAAAATCATTATTAAACTTCCTTCAATTATTTAAAATTCTACAACACATGTTTACATACAAAAAAATACCTAAAATACACAGCAACAAAAATACACAAATACATTGACATTAATATACACAAAAATATACAATCCACATTATCGTCTTATCATTTACCATAAATCAGTCATAAACAGTCCATTTTAAAACACTGTCCACATAATTAAATGTTCATAAACACAATAAAATGTTTACCCTCCATCGTCAAATAATAGTCGAATCTTAAAACTATACACATTGTTTAATATTGAATATCTTATATTATTACTATCAATATAATACTTATCTAATTCTTTATATATTTCCACAATACTATTTGAATTAATATGCTTATTCCATATTACTATCTCATATAATTTGTCACGATCGAGTATGGTCATGTCACCTTTGGTATAGTCTGTTACAATCAGGTAAGTTATAAAGTCATCCTTATCAACATCATCTCCCACTGCTGCTATATCAGCTTCAACCCAAGGTAAGTACTTACTACATTTATTATATATCATCTCTCCTCCTAACCTTTCCATAAATTCTTCATAATCTCTACTTACTCTATATAACTCCATCTCCCAATTATCACACAACTCTCTTTCACAATATCTCCCATCATAACCCCAAATCACATTCTCTCTCTCCATATATGCAGGGGACACTACAACTTTATTCTCGCACCACCTATCAGGTGCACAAAAAATCCAGGGACAACTATTATCAGACCTTTTGTCTCCCAAATCTACAACGAAGGCACTCTCGTCCTTCCTAAAAACATGTACATCACCCCCAAATACACCATTAAGGAAAAAAATCTAACCCCTACAATTATACCTTCTTTACGCACTCTCTTTAAACCTTCAAAACACACTATCATTCCCTTATTATCATATTCTATTCCCCATAACACATCATTATTACTACCAACCTTCACACTATTATCTCCTATTACTATATTTTTATTTATTTTATCATCATTTCCACTACTACTTACCTTGTCATCTTTGTTTATCTCTAACTTGTCTACTTTGTCAATATTACAATTTTGTCTCTGTATTTCATTTTTTAATTCTTCTAATTTTACGTTAAAATTATTTTAGACTTCTCTAATTTCACTTTTCTGTTCGTTAAATTTTTCATCAAGTTTAATAAATTTTTGATTAAAAAGCATTTGCATCATTTTCATTATTTCATTATTTTCAGCCCTGTTAGTCAGGACTGGCGTTGAGTGAATAATTCCTTCACTCATTACTTGTGACTCAGTCATGCTTGTCTGGCTATTATTTGCACTGTCAGTGATGCTGACATTTTCTTTATTGTCTGCCATTTTTTTTTTAATATACTGATAATAATAAATTCTGTCTTAGTTGTCGTACAATTCTACTCACACCATACATGACCTACATCGGTAACCTCTAATGTTACGTATTTTTCGCTACCCGTCTACCTCTGCTTTTGGCTTATTTATATAATTTAATTTTATATAAAGTCCATAGTTCGGGAGCCATCTGTTAAACTACGGACTCTTGCATAATAATTAATAATAATAAATGTATGATAATTATGTATTATGTGTTTTGCATAATCTAAACCACACATCCGGTGGAAACATGTGCTCAGTTTATCAATGTACATTAGGTTTTTCGGGTCCAAGGTTGCGTTTAAGCGAAAAATCAAAGGCAGTAAGGGTTTCGAAATAACATCCAAATAACATGTGGCAAACAGATTAATTTTTTATTGATATCAGTATCTAAATATTATAAACAATAGGAGTCATCAACGACTATTAAATTCCAAAATGGCGGCTATATTATTTCCGCCTTTTACCATGCTTTTAATTCTATATGCATATACGCTTGTTTTCTTTCAATTAATTCTTTTATCAACTTCTGTACTGCAGTTAACTTTCAAAATTGTTATTTATTTCTCTGACTTGAATAATTACTCTACAATTCACCACAAACCAACGCCTCAGATATAGCTTATTTAAGGTTGGCCAATGCTCACTTTCACTCTCTCACTCAAACCAATCATACTGTGATATTGAACACATTTATTATTTATTCTGATTAGAGCTCATTTTTCTGTTTTAAATTTAGAAAAGAAATTAAAAGGGCTTTCCTGAAATGGTGCGGCGTTGACTATCCTCGGTAGACTCCATGTTGATTTGCAGATGTTCGGCCGAACTTTTACTGTTTTATTTAAGTGCACTGAATTTACTTTTTTCTCTACATTATGGTCCACTGATTTTACTTTATTGCTCTGATTACATTTTTGAACAAATTTACGTTTTTTCTGGCAAAACTGCCCACTACACTGTTGGAACGTGTGTGCTCTCTGAATTGCTTTTGAAGACTGGGGGCGAGTTATATGTAATTGTTATGTAAGTGGTCGTGCACCTGACGTCATTGTCTATTGTTTTCCAGTCACTGCCCCGGTTAATACGTAATTGTTTGCATGCCGTCATTATTTATTTATGACGATACGGCTTTGTGGACCAATGAAAGTTCGTATTGTTAGTTCGTTTTCACATATGCCGCCATTATACATGTTAAATTCCGCTCGTACACCGATGACCTTGGCTTCACTCCTCTCTTGTTGAATATGCGTCTTTATTGGGACTTGGGTAAAACTAACCTAGCCCTGGTTAACATTCATGATCAGAATAAAAATACAATATAAGATTCTTTAATCCCATTATTATGGTAATAGGTATTTCTGTACTGTCACAATTTCATACATTGGTAATGTCACCAAGGAACAATATAAAATATTTATTCATTTTGAACAGAAACCCAGGATTTATAACAACAGGTTCAAATGTGTTTAACCAATAAGAGTGGAAGTGGTTGCCATAACAACAAAACATTATTATATTTTAAACCGTTGTAAAATGATAGTTCCATTATTAATTCCAGCGGGACAGACGCTATACTGAATTCGTATCTATAAAAGTCTAATAAAGGAGAAAATAAGATCCAAATGAAAGGAAAATGAATACCAGAAGTCGAACATAGTTCCAGTAAACCAAATGATAACCATAAACAAAATTTTAACAATAAAAAATAGATGAAACTTGAATAATAAGAAACAGACGCCAGATGAAGAAGGGAAACAGTACCATTGAAGATTAACGAAAGCACTAACACAACCTGGGAGAAATACTGATGGCCCATAACAAAGACAACACGGTTTTGTTAAGTATAAATTAAATTACCAATAATTACGAACTAAAACTGATTAACTTTTTTCACAAACAATAACTCTCACTCTGAACTCCGAACACTAAATTCTTTCAAGGATTAATAGATCATATTTATTCAAACTGCATGTAACTGTAAAATAACCTATGTACAAGCCTATAATATTGACGCACACTTTTGAACACCAAGAGTTGAATTTTATGTAAACCTTTTTAGTAATTAAGTACCATTAATGTGAGGTGGTGTACTTTATTGACATCTTGTTAATTGACTTTTTTTGTAATCTAAAGAACTGACTGGCAGAATAACTTGTGTAAATAAGAAACACTAGCGGCCATTACGGCATCACACGACTACTGCCACCGTTGCTTTCCGCTGAGTGAAAATTAATTTGTTGCCGGAGCGAAACTTTTGTTATAATAATTTCTATTGTACCTGAGTAATCAAAAATTAGCGAATTTTCCAACACTAATAAACAAGTACGAATCATTAATAATTGTCCTTTGTATTTATTTGAAATTTATTATGTAGTTTGTGTATACTAGCGGTGAACAGGATTCATTGCCAAAAATTTATGTTGGCAACACGACGAATGACAAGCGAAATTCGAGTTCCCGCCAGTCCGCGTGAGTAATTTGAATTAGTCAACTTCGCACGGGAGAACGACACCGAGCAAACTTTTAATTGTTTTGTTTTGAAAACAATTTGGCACCTATCGGGAAGAAAAAACCAGTGAGTAAGGACAGGTAAGGACTATCAGACAACAACAATATTCGGGACGGTTTATTAGCGCGTTCGCGATCATCATCGTCAGCAACAGCTTTATCACAAATTGACACCTACTATAGTGAGGTTTATACAGGACGATAAAAGGGATTAATACAATATAAACAATAAATAAGTCTTGGTTTCTCGGTCTGCGGTTGTACTTTTGTTTTCGTTAAGTCAACGATTTTGTTTTTGTGTCTGTGGTTTTGTGGTTGGCATAAGCAGAGTTAACGTGTTTAACTGCCAATTTTATTTAAATATGGACAGCAGTTTGTCTCATGTTCGATTCTTTCTTTCAGTTTTTATGTTATGTACGTTTCAATATGTTTGAGGTTAATTTGCATATAAACAATAAAATGTCTCATGACAGTAATCTGTGTTTTGTGTTTGACCGTTTGTGTAGAACATTGTGCGTCTTATTGAAAGTGAATGTGGAATAGTGACAATAAAAATGGCAAAACGTCCTAGCATTTCGGACTTCTTCATTCTGCAACAAAAAATTGTTAAACCAAATGAAGAGGACATTACAACGCCTACAACGTTTACACCTGTAACTGCTGAGGTTAGTTTTCAGGATCCCGAAACTGAACCTGAAAAAACTGTGTTCGATGATGATGATATGGAAGTACGGAAAGAAGGAAAACAGTCAGAAAACGAAGAACTCGGTGAAAATAAAGGTACTGATTTATTTTCTATTCCTAGCAGTAGCACCAGCAGCACTAATCCATCTGGTTCAATTAGTGATATAGCTACGAAACCTACTGATGAACCAAAACAACCACTATTACGACATTTTCCTTTTCACCAGTTTGGAGATAGAAAAAGGAATTTCGAGCCAGGTTGGTACAAAATCCACCCACGGCTTGAATACAGTATTATAAATGATGCTGCATTTTGTTTTGCCTGTCGATTTTTTCGTCCACAAACTCAAGGCACAAAAATTTGTAAATGAAGGTCACACTAATTGGAAAAGAGCAACAGAATCTAATTCCGGTTTTAAGCAGCGTGAGAACAGCTCATCCCACAAACAACTTTAGTTGCTTGGGAGTCTTTCAAAAATTTAAAAAGTAAGTTTGGGAAGGAAGCAACAATTGCTGCTCTGCTAGATGAAACGTATCCTCTTGAAGTTCAAGAAAATAGAGGATACATTGAAACAATTGCTGATGTACTTCGATTCACAGCCCTACAAGGAATAGCTCAAAGAGGTCATGATGAATCGAAACAGAGTGAAAACAAGGGAAATTTTTTAGAATTAATGGAACTTATAGGGAAAAAAGATCCAACTGTTAAAAAAAAAGCTTGAATATAAAAGAGAAAAATATACTCATCATGGTAGTCAAAAGAAATTCTTAGCACCATGAGAAATATTGTGCTAGAAAATATAACAGATGAAGTAAAAAAAGCTCAGTATTTTGCTCTAATGGTTGACGAGTCAAAAGATTGTTCAAAAACTGAGCAATTATCAATAATGATTCGTTACTATTTAGATGGGAATATATATATGAAAGATTTCTAGGCTTTGAACCTGCAAAAAAATTGGATGCTTCTTCTTTATTAATTTGTATTAAACAAAAACTAGCAAACTGAGGAGTTGATTTAAACTACTGTGTTGCACAAACGTATGATGCAGCTGCAGTCATGAGTGGCTCTTGTGCAGGTGTTCAAGCTCTTTTAAGCAGGGAATTTCCACAAGCCAGCTACACACACTGTATGAACCATAATTTCAATCTGGTTATAGTGGCAACATGTAGAGGGATCAAGTCAGCTAATTTTTTTTTGTTTTTTGACACTGCAGGGACAGTATGTTTTCATGAGTGGGTCAGCAGTCCATCAAATGTTTATAGATACACAAATGAAAATTAAGATAGGAAAAGTGGAATTGAAAAAGTTAAGTGACACCCAATGGGCCTGTCAGTACGCTACATGTTTGGCTGTGAAGAAGACAATTGAAGGTATTATTGTAACACTAGTAAATATCCAGAGCGAAAATTCAGAACGAGCTGCAGAAGTGTCAGGATTCAGTGCCAAGTTGAACTTTTCTTTTATTTTTCATTTATGCCTGTTCACACGTTTGTTGAAAGAATCCAAGTCATGGTCTGATTTCCTCCAGGGCAAAGGTTGTGATATTGTTGCTGCGATCAATTTGGTCGAAACTACAAGGGATCTTTTCAACCAAATGCGTGAATATGATACAGGTTTCACTTCTGTGTGGAAAGAAAGTGTAGATGTATCAACAAAAATAGGCGTTGATATTCCCACAGATTCTTCTACTCTTGGCAGAATTCGAAAGTTACCAAAACATCTTGTGGAATATGTTTGTGATATGCCAAATAAAGACAGCTTGAAACCTGTACACCCAACTGATTTCAGCTCTCTAGTATTTGATGAAATTCTATGTAACATAGATAGCGAACTTGAAAGATGTTTTATTTCAAACTCTGCAATAATTAAAGGAATCACTTGTCTGAATCCCAAAAGTAAAATGTTCCTGAATAAAGAAATGTTAATGCTGTTGGCACAAAATTATTCATGCAACACTGATTCGTTGGAGGCAGAAATAAAAATATTAAAAAATCTTATCCTAAGGCGTGAACAACAAACCGGAGTGGAGACTGTGAATCTACTTGCATTGCTCAAGTTGTTAGAGCAATACAAACTAGCGTTCAATGACTTGTACAAATTGACTCAAATAGCATGACTATTCCAGCTTCATCTGCATCATGTGAGAGAACATTTTCGTGTATGCAACATGTTAAGAGGTATTTATGAAACTCGATGTCTGATGAACGTCTTAGCTATATGTCTGTGCTAGCAATAGAAAGGACTTTGACCAAGAACACTGACTTGAAAAGAGTCGTTGATGATTTTGCCGTTAATCACAACAATCGAAGAATTAATCTGTTTTAAAAGTAAGTAAAAGCCTGTTTAGTATTTTGCATTCATAGTATTTTATTTTGCTTAATATTTCAGCTATTCAGTTTTGGGCTATCAATTATCATCTTTACTGTCAGCACTGATTTAAACATTGTACAGTTAAGATATTGTCATTTTGTACAAATAATATACACATGTACATAAATATATACAGTAACTACATTGAAATTTACATAATTGGAATTACAGTCCAAATTTGGTTCTCTGTCATTGATAAAACTATTTTAAATGCCAAATTTATACCAGCAAACTCAAGGTTAGGCCCACCCTCGGCCCACCCATGTGACCTACGCTAGAGCCGCCACTGGGTGCAATGTTCAAAATCAACATTAGATTTATCAAAAAGGGTTTTACTTATGTATAAAGAAGTACATTTATCTTCTTTGTTGCTTAACATTTCTTCATTGGAATTATTCTCCAACTCAAGATCTTCACCTTTGTCATTCTTAATGAGAAGTCCTTTATCTAGAATATTTTCACAATCTCGCCTTTCTTCAACATCGTTCGTTAATACAGTTTTGACCAGCCAATTTTCTATAGATGGCGCAAGAGTTTTCCTAGTTTTCTCTCTGAATTTTTAAGTTTTCTAAACGCAATCCCAGTTTTTGGATCTGTCTGAAAAAAGAGTGCATCATCATAACAATTAGTAACACAATTGTTTTCTAGTTTAACAGAAAGGCTTAATTAACAGCAAGTAGATGCTTATTTAAGTTAAGTCTTTCAGTCATATGTGATTATGAGTGACATGGCCCTAAAGTGCCAAACTGATTTTCCAGTAAACAACATGATTCTACACAAAAAGTCAATGAAAAATGTAACATTTAAGATAAATTTATGAAATTTTCATCATATTTAAAGCAAGAATGTTTCCACCATTTGCCATGATATTCTGAAATTTGTTTTTTATAAATTTACAAAACAAATATCTACACTTAAATTTTGTAACACACTGAACAAACATTATTGTCTTTCACATATTAAATCTGTACAAAACCATTGGTTATTGGTACTGACTTGTCAGTTTTACTTCTTTTTTGGATACTGTTGATGCTAATGTACATTTTCCAAAAATCAGTATGACAACCCTGTCTTATTGATTTAGTGTAACCAAACATAACCTCATTTCTGGAAGAGTTGTCCAAACTGACGACCAATCTCCATGTTATATACATAGTAAATATTAGTTTTCTTACGTTTAACACCGCTTATTCCTATGGTTCAAAATAGGAATACATGTTCATAATTTATAACAGACTCGTCTACGTCAACTAGAACAATTCATCTTAAAAAAAAACACTACACATGTAATACAATGCATTAAGTCAGACAGACTACTTCAGCTATCACACATTTATAGTAATGCCAATTTCTTTTGGGACAACTACAAAATTATCGATTTTTATCAAATCTTTGAGGGCATATTCACTAAGCTGTGGGAGCACAATTTTTAAGAATTTGTTTTAACGCTTAAAAGTAAGGCTGGCAATGTTTTTATAAAAAATATCATTAAAAGGGGCAATTTTTTCACAATTTCGGTTTTTGTATTGAAAGACAAAATGTGGGTTGCACTTCAAGAGATGGTTTTATTCTGTTGGCCAATAATTTATTTCTTAGGAACCAGATTTTCTGCCCTCCCACAGCTGGCCGCCCTTGGCTGGAGCCTTCCTTGCCAACCCTTACATACAACCTTGATCACAAAGACCTTGATACAAGAAGGTAAACAAAACAATGTTATAGTATTTTTTAGCATCCTATAATATCAGCAACCTGCTAAATGACATATTTCTTATCGTATAAAAATTCTATAGATTATATTTTGTTTAATGCAATTTTCATATTGATAGATGAAGTACTGGGAATACAGTGCTGTTGCATTTTACTATATTACCACAAATTCCACTGCTGCCAACTTACACCACTCTAACAGCAAACTGTTGTTTAAACGGAAGTCTAAAAATTTGGCATATTTGAAGTAGTTGAAATATTTATTCTCTTTTTAACTAATCTGAACAAATTGTGAGAGCCAAAATCCAAGACAGAGAATTGTTTTCCTAAAAACTACTAAATATAATGAACACATTATTATTTTTGTTATTCCCATTTTATTACAATCCAGTTTATTACAACACAACAGTATTAATTGCATTTTGAAGTTATAATGGATACTGCAATATATCATGTTTCATTTTACTTATAGCTCTTAACAACTGGCTAATGCCACGAGCATATAACACTATGGTAAACTGTTCAATATCTCATTAATTACAACTTACATAAACAAAGAATATAAACTTGACTACTAAACACACACACACACACAGCACATCATCCAACCTTGCACTGATTGAAACAAGTAAAAGAACAATTAATGCAGCTGCCGTGTAGAGTGCAGCACTTAACACTTAGCTAGAGACAACAATAGTGTTTAGGCCTAAGTAGAGATTTGAATTTAAATCATACTTTAAATAGAATACTTTTACAAAATCTTAAAAAGGAAGTACAGAAATTGTTATTTTTAAAGTCTGAATGTATACAAAAACATTGTAACAGTTCATTTCTTATGACCAAATAAATTTTTACACAAATTTTTAAAATTACGACTTTCCTTACCTTAGGTTCTCCTCCAGGGTTCTATAGACGAAACTGTTGCAGAAATGATTATTTGGGTTTGAATGACGAAATAACTATGCTAACACAGGTTTCTGCTATTAACAAATGATTCTCTGTTATTCAAAATTAATTACCAATTACTCTTTTATTGTTCGTATTGTTTAAATTAGCAGCCATCCTTACTATTTCTTTTATGAATTTGCTAACTGCTATAATTTTTTATTGTTCAACTAAGCTTTTCGTCATTACCGACATCTTCAGGTCTTAAACAACAACCAGGTTGTTTAAGACCTGAAGATGTCAGTAATGACGAAAAGCTTAGTTGAACAATAAAAAATTATAGCAGTTAGCAAATTCATAAAAGAAATAGTAATTACTCTTTTACTTTCCTCAAATTAACAAATACTTTCTTTTAGTAAACAGAAAAAATCTTTCACAATTTTAATAAAAGACAAGAAAACATGGATATTTAAGCACTATGTATAAACTGTTATAAGAATGACTTAAAATAGCATTATCTTAGGCAACCAGTACTTTGTTCACTCTCTCTCTCTCTCTCATTCTTTCCACCTCCCCCCCCCTAAATTAGAGATCTCATATTAATTAGGTTGATTAGGTTATATTGATTTAGGTTGATAATTTATTTGGGTTGAATTATACTTCAGAAAAAAAGGTAAAATGATTTTATAGTTGAAAGTCAGTCGATACTTAACGATTGATGATCTCCGCTGTGTTGCACCATCACTGTGAATTCACTCTTTTCGGTTAACACGCCGTAAATTGGTTTTAAACTGTTAACTTTGATACTGTTGTTGATTGATTCGGCTTATATACTTCACTGTCATTTTAACTCACTTTAAAATAACATTTTTGTCGGCCGACTTTAAATTGCTTGCGAGCACTTGAGCGCGCGGTAGTTTAGTTTCTAGTCGACTGGGGCCCCCAAAACTGGCGTTGGGGTGCGCACTACTTTGCATGTGACCGGTCACATGACCACAAATTCGAGCTCTGATTGGTTGGTTCCACTGAGGCTTCTAGACGCTCGGCCAACAAATTCTGCGAACTGCTCGCCTGGTGAAACTGGGGTTTCACACTCGCAATGTCCGTGATTTATGGACGCCCTGAATTGTAAGTGATTGAGTAACTCGTCTGGACTAACTGACGCCAGACATAAACACAGGCTGATGTTTCACAATAAAATTGTAAGCATGTGGGTTAAAAAAGAGGTTCCCCAAAGGTTATACATTAAAACTGGTTAAAATTATTTATTCCCCTAATCTGTCCCGTTACAACATACAATACTTCATGGCTTGTAAATGAAATACATAATTGTAAACAAAATGCATAATATTGAAATCTATTGAGATATGCAATGATTGGTCTCTTGTTTGCTTCACATAGTTTTAATTGCATGGTTTTTCCATTGATATAAAATGCGACGCCACTATTATCTGACTGATAATTCTTATCCAAAATGGGGTCTGTTGTATGTACTGAAAACAAAGACATGCGTTATTTGTCTCCTGCTGTGGGAAAAGTCTTAAATATCATCCATGAAAGGCCATTCCTTCTATATGCCAGAATATCAATACAAAATGCCATATAGATACTACACAGAACATATCTACTATAAACGTCAGCTGTATTTTACGATTTTAAAAAATCCGACTTTTTTCTAATTTCAGTTCCAATGAAGGAATTTTAGTTACTGAGGAAATGTTTCTTGGTTGGTATTTAAAGGAACAAAACGAACAGAATTTCAATAATTTAATCATCAATAGAATACTACACAAATAACTTACACAATACAATTTACAAACTTTTAAAGTACTGTACTGTACCACAGTGATGTAGCTGTAGGGTCACCTTGTTCCCTTCAATTACAAAGAATAATCTAATATTAAATAAACATTATTCAGATGTTCAATCAAACTTATAAATTATTTGTTTTCCTTATTTACTCTGTGGACAACTATAAGCTAAAGACAACTATTAATTTTTAGATAAATCTTTTATTTACCTAATAAATGATTTACAAACTCGTTGACCTTGACAAAACATGTTTTTGGATATATTATTGCAACATTCTTAAACACCTGAATAGTGTGCATTTTTCTGGAATGTGTATTTTGAGGACCTTTACATTATCCTCTTATATTGTTTACAATTTAATAGGTACTGACAATGTTCCACTAATGAATTTTTGTAATCCTTAATTACAGTAGACGATAAAAATATAAAATCTGATAAATTCACACTTCTTTTACAATAAATGCTTTAAAAACTTTGTGTTAAATCATTTGTCTACAGAGATAAAATGTCAGTTGTTTTACTTTGTGCTGATACAATTACTTTGTTGAAACAAACTGTTAATAAAATATTACAGTTGAAACAAACTGCTATCAAATTATTGGTAACAGCATACAGTTCAAGGGCACCCTATATTCCCTCTTTTAACGTTTTAATCAACATGAAACAAATGCATATTCTAAAAAATGTCTGTACCTTTGATTAGTAAAACTATTTAAAAAATTGATTTTTGTTATCCTGCATATTATTCAATATAAAAAAACTTCAACAGTCTAATGCCAAATTTGTGTACGGTTAATTTCATACAGTTTAGGCCAGTGTGGAACATTTTATGGCATTATGTATGATATAAATATTTCAATTCTACATATAAAACTTTAACTGGATGAGAAACACAGCACTGGAGGAAAAGAAACATTTATGGTAACAATAAAAATTAATTGAGGTAAAACAAATTTTAAAGTCTCATACTGCTCTGCATACAAACTTACAGTTACAGTGTTGATATAACATTGCTTTTTTTGCATTCAGTATTGAAGTGAAACTTCCTTTAAATCACTGTACGTCACAAATCATGATCTGCAATTTTGTTCACGACGAACATGGAATGGCAGTGATGTGTACAATAGGGTGGGTCGAAAAAAATTAAGATTTTTTTTCGAACTGCTACAGTGTGGAAAAGTTGCCTCCTATAATAAGAAGAAAAACAACGTAAAAAAATTGTAAATCGGTTGACATCTTGTGGTTGCGCATCGTACTTAGTTTATAGAAATTGACGAAAGTGAACATTTTTCGTAAATTTTTTAATATTACTTAAAATTCTATGATCGACACGCTATAGTTTGTGATGTTTATTTTATGGTTCAATAAAGTTAAATAAATTTAAACATCATTAATATTTCAATGTTTACCGGTCGCGCAATATGTTCGAAAAACGGGAATTTTCAAAATTTTTGCAAGTTTCATTGTGCAGATAATCACCTTACAACGTTTTTGTACCATAAAAAAAGTATTGCCTGTACAAGTAATTATAACTTCAGTCATCTATAACGGTTAGTTAAATAGTATGTAGTTTAGAGTAGATACAATGTGCGTGGAATTGTAATATGAGACAACATTTACCACCTCCATCACTTACTTCGCAACGCCATCTACTCCTCCCTCACTCCCACCATTTCCTGTCGTGCCTTGTCAGTCAGCCACTGGCTTTGGTGCTGTATTGTTTACTGTGCATGCGTGCGTTTACTATTGTTGTATTAGTTTCTGTGTGTATTTTATAAATTTGATGCTGTTTTTCACTTTTGGTCAGCACAGTTGTAACGATGGATGTGTCGAAGAAAATAATTACTAGACAGGCGTTTGAATGCCCCATATTTGGTCACCCGAGAGATTTTCTTCAGACCAAACTACCAACACATGAATATGTTCTCCGATGCTGTTTTGACGAGAGATTCAAATTACCTATTGAGATAATAACAAGAACGTGTTTTTCTAAAGTAGCCGGGACAGTAGCGGAAAAAATTAAATGTTTGTACGGCAAAGCATCTATCACTACGGTGTCCGATTACAGAATAGTTCAGCTAATTAATGCTTACCATGATTCCTATTATAACATCAGAAGTCGTAAAATTGTGATAAAGACACAACTTCATTTAAGCAGAAGATTGACGAGTTTAAACTGAGAGCTTCTTCACTTTTTGATGCTGCTGCTTGTAAATGTGCTATTGCTGTAGACTGTACATGCAAAAAAACACCGGATGCGTGTGAATGTGCAATTTCAATCAACTGCAAATGCGAAAAAGCAGAAAAGATTCCTGCCCTTGAGTTGAGATTTATTTCTCTTCAAAGGCAATACGGTTTGGGGAAAATTGGATCTTTGGACTTGAAAATAACAAAAAAGTTAAATGAAAGTGTCAAGCGGAAGACCCATGAGCTTCAGCGACCACAGAGTGAACCAAAATTTTCTAACATTGAAGCTGAAGAATATATAGAAGATAAAGAGCACTATTCTTCTGATGTTTCGGATGAGGAATTTAAACCAAGTCCATCGTCAGCAAAACCCCATTGGCAGATGAGAGTTAAACTGAGCGCAACAGCGTTAAACAGTGATCGATTTGGATTGTCCGATCGCGTAACAGCTGCCATAGCTTCAAGTGTTCTGCAAGACATCGGAATGATAACCGACAGATTCTTCCCATGTGGTTGACAAATGTAAAATCAGAAGAGAAAAGAGTCGTGTCAGGACTGATTTGAAGTGTATACCTAATGAAGAAATTTGTGGCCTTTACTTTGATAGCAGAAAAGACTATACTTTGTTTGTCGAAAAAGTGAACGCCAAGCATTTTCACAGGAACAGAAAAGAAGAACATTATTCTTTGATTCAGGAACCAGGATCGACTTACATTGGTCATGTTTCTCCTTCCTCGAGTTCGTCAACCGACATAACTCGAAGCATTATTTCTCATCTGTCTGAACTTGAAATATCGCTTGAAAAGCTACAAGTGATCGGGTGTGATGGCACTGTTACTAACACCGGCTGGAAGTTCTGACAAAACGGGCGAAGAGCTGCACAATGAAACTTGCAAAAATTTTGAAAATTCCCGTTTTTCGAACACATTGCGCGACCGGTAAACATTGAAATATTAATGATGTTTTAATTTATTTAACTTTATTGAACCATAAAATAAACATCACAAACTATAGCGTGTCGATCATAGAATTGTAAGTAATATTAAAAAATTTACAAAAAATGTTCACTTTCGTCAATTTCTATAAACCTTAAGTACGATGTGCAACCGCAAGATGTCAACCGATTTAAAATTTTTTTTACGTCGTTTTTCTTCTTATTATAGAAGGCAACTTTTCCGCACTATAGCGGTTCGAAAAAAAAAAATCTTAATTTTTTTTCAACCCACCCTAATGTACAACTAGGTGCATAAAACACACAAGCTGAACAGAAAATGTCTACTTCATTAATAAGAATAAGAAATAAACATGAAAAAAGATTAATGAATTTTAAAACGGCATTTGAAAACAAAATATTTCAGAGTAAAAAAAAACTGAGCAGAAAAGAATGTTACAAGCGAAAGCAAGGTATCAATCTGTGACCTAACTGAAGTTATACATCCATGCTAATACAAACCCAAAGAAAATATTACCACATACAGCAATATAAATTAAACATTTTATGTATTCTTTGACCAGAAGAATATAAAACGGTTAAACACTAAATGGCACCACAAACACGTCACCATAATAAAGGAAAAACGATAATTATAATCAAAGTGTTGCCAATTGATCTAGTTTATGTAATATATTGGAATTGGATAGTACATTGGTAAAACTGTTGAGTGACAATATTGCAATATTAAAGTCATGATGTAGTTTGACTTGGGAAGTGATAATAAAAATATGTAAATAAAATACATAAAATACACTTTGATAGTATAATTTATAATATACTTTGATAAAATAGTTTCTCAAATTTAATAAATTAATTATTTTAACTCGATTATATCTTTTACCTATACATAAGCACCTTTCAATTATGAAAAAGAAATAAACTTATTAAATTTAATACTATAATTATTATTAAACATAATACTAGGCAAAAAAGAAGTTTCACTTTGAGTGCGTAGATTCGGTGAGCTAATTTTTTTTTTTTTTTTTTTTTTGTGCAGTTTGTCTTCACTGTAAGAGCTCCTTACAATAGTTCATGACTTGGTCATATTTCTAGTATTCATAATGCTTATTGACTTTCCAAAATTAAGTCCTACTGGGATCTATTATAGGAAGTAATTTTTTTGTTTCCTGGCTTCTTTAAGTTGCTTTTACAACTTGCTAACATATTAAGATATTTAGATTGATGATATATATACCTAGTTATCAACATTGTCTTTTTTAGTAGCTGTACAGCTGTTTTAAAACATACAACACATGTTAAAGATTACGTAAAGTGGTATTGCACTTAATAGTATTCTCAAGTCAAACTCAAACCTCCGCTCAACAGTCCCTGAAAGGACAAGGCATACCGGGCAGCTGTTGTGTGCAATGTGACGGTTGCAGGGCTAGTACAACGCGCCACCAGCCGCTAGTTGCAGTATTCACAGCCAGGAGGCGGCGCTGTTATCTCACCGCCTACTCAGTTCGGCCTCACGACACTGAGTGCACGCCGTACGGAGCCTCCGCCAGGAATTGAACCCGGGACCACGAGCACATCAACCGCCCACGCTAGCCACTAGACCACCAGGAGGCTCAATAGTATTCTAGTGGAAGTTATTTGGTAACTCATAATGAGAAAAGGTTAACATTTTTTTTATGTATCATATATTAAAGACTTTATATGTACAAATTCTTTAATATAAATGTAAATATTAAAATTCAAGAATTTTTTATTTATATTAAAATTAAAGAATTTACATTCATTTTATAAATTTTATATTATAATACAGACTCAGTTCCAGTGTTTATACAGTTTTAAGAAATTATGATATGAGTTATTCCATACTTGTATATTCATGGAAAATGAAAAACAGCATTGGTTACACATTAAACAAAATCACAGCCGAATTGGATTATTGACTAAGTACAATGTCAATCATCAGTGCTTACTGATTTATTGGCTTCCAGAGCATATTTAAATACTGCACTTGAAAATATTTCAAATATTTTACTAATATTGTGTAATTAATAACACAGTTGACACCACAGAGATAATTTAATGTATACATGTCAGTGTTGTGTTTGTGGAATTTTAACATTAATTAAAAACTGAAATTTATGTTTACAGTGACTATATACAAAACCACTGACAGTAACTTATATAGAAAACAGTTACAAAATAATAAATTCCTTTTTTCAATATATACTCATTATCACAATGCTTCACTTTTATCAAGAATTTTTCTAAACACATTCTTAACAGTAAATTCTGAAAGTATCATAAGCATATTAACATAAAGAACCAAATCAGGATTCTTTGTATCTAAGCTGCTTATCTTCTCCACACAAAATTAATGTTCAGCTGACACACAAATTACAACTGAAAACAAAACCACATATAGTTTAATTATGTTTTTGAACTTAATTAAATTAATTTTTGTAGTGTTACTGGGCTGGCGGTGTAACGTGGAAAAATGACAGCATAAACCCTACAGCTAACAGAAGGTGGAAACCTAAAATGGCTGCTAACAATCCAATACTCCGGTTTCCAAGTGCTGGCCAGACTGCAGTTACAAGCACAGAGCCAGACATTGCAGCACCGACAAGGACTAGCAACCATTGCAGCCAACTAATCTGTATCACCCATAGCACAGATACAGGAACATAAATTGCTAACGAATATCCATACACGCACAGGAGTTCAAGAAACCCAAGCTGAAAAAAAAATGTAAGTACACATAATTATACACTTGAGATGACATCTGAAAATACATGATTGTGCTTCAAACTCTCTCTCTCTCTCTCTCACACACACACACACACACACACACACACACACACACACACACACACACACACACACACACACACACACACACACACATTCTACATCAACTCAAATGATAAAATTTTATACATTTACAATCAGGGGTGTCGATCCCCCCCCCCCCACCGCTAAAAAAAAAAAACTTTTTCTAACAAGACCTTTTCTCTCGATCTGTAGTCTGTTTGAAGCATTGAGTAGACGACTAGATCCTTTTTTCCCCGTGCACACCGCGCCTACAGCCCGCTCGAAAAAGTCAACTGGGTAGATTTATTGTGTGTCTGATACGTGTCCGTTATAAGTTTCTTACAGTTTTGAAAAATTGGGGAATATTTTTCATGCAATAGTAAACCACCCCCAAATTTTCTAATTTCTAAGATCCCCCCTGTAAGCACCCCTGTTTACAGTACTTTTGTTCTTAGTTCAGTCCTGATATGAACAAATGCACCTGTCTCAAGCATTCCCTTATTGGTTGGAGACAGTTCACTGTTCATACAGTAATGTTTTATGAACACGTGCAGAGTACTGTATGTCATGATATGTGCCTCCTGTCTGACCAACTGATGTTAAATGACATGCAGTTTTTGTTACAAAGCTTATTCATTTTTTTTTAATACTTTTTCCTATCTTTATTCACTGCTTATTGATTACTGACTGAAACTACTCCCTTATTACTATGTTATCAGTCAGTTGTCAATGGAGCCAGTTGTAAAGAGATTAAATGGAGACTATCACAGTAGAACTGCACATATGAGCTGCATGATACCAAACAATTGACAGCGGTAGTCGTAATGAAATAATTGCAGACAATGAATTATTGTGTTGAACATGTAATTAAATAAGGAGTTACACTGTGGCAACTTTACATACAACTTTTAATGTGTTTAATAACATATAAATTTTCACAGTTCACTTGTCTGTTTATAAGATCAAATAGTTACAATCATGTCTATAGGGCTACTGCTTCTGTCAGTGTATCATGCCTCTAATTCAAGCAGTAACTAGTGATTTCGGTGTGTCACATGCATTTGATTACATAAGGAATGAACTATGAATGGAAGTATACACATTTGTATTTTGAATATGAATTTCTCTATGCATATATTACAAACCACTGTTTTATAACTTCTTCCAGTTCTGACCCTTTATTTAGCAACTACCTCCCTCTCTCTACTTCTGTCAATTTTGCCTTATGCAATGATTATACACACCATCCTGTCTTATAATACGACGAAAAAACTTAAAAATTTGCCATTGGTTTTTTGATAGCAGAGAGGAGTACAAAAAGTGGGGCTTAGAGATAAACACACAGAAAACAAAATAGTTGTCTATTAGAACTGATATAGCTAATGTGAGCTTGGATAATGAAGAAATATAGGCATACAGGAAATACGGGTATTTAGGAGTCATTTATGATATGACTGTTAAGGATGATAGGGGGATTACAACAATGATACTTCAGGTCAGGAAAACAGCTGGGTGCCTCAAAGAGCAAAACAAAAAGAAATTAGATGGAAGCAGACACAGACAGATGTGCTACAGGGGGTCCCTAAGAATTTCTATATGGGACAGAATTTCGAGGGAAGAAATCCAATTAGAAGAATGATGGGGATACAGGGAACGTTTCAGGATGTTGAAAGGAACCGTTGATTACCCACATCCAGGATAAGAGACATCCAAAGAAGGTGATGCAATGGGTTCCTCCCTATCGTCAGAAGAACCATGGGTGCATGAGATCTCTGGGATGGAACGCGGAATAACTGTATCAAGTGGATGTCAAAATCAGACAATGTTTAAGGACGTTTTGCACATTCTCGAGTTGCACAATATTTCATAGACCATATTTTTAAACAGTCTATGTATGAAAATGAGAAATGTACACACTTTATCAATCTTTCTATTGCTGCCCTGGTGATATTGTAGTTTTTCATATCTTATTTGCCACTGTTCAAGCAGATTTTGCCATAACTATTCTCTTACATTTCATTTTCACTTCCTAAAATTGTACTTTATTATTTGTAAGAAAACAATAGGCTAAAATGTACTACAAGAGACATTAATCTTACCCAACTTTCCTTAATTGTTGAACATTTCTGTCATTCCAATACAAATTGAGCTAAATATCTGTTTAACTAGAAATACCATTCATATATAACCTTTTCTTGTTTTTCTGTATATTTATGTTTATTATAAGTCTATTTTAAAAAATTGGCATAACACATATTAACAATTTATATTGAATTTAAATAACTGAAATATATTGTTTGTAAGGGTTCTGACATAATACAATACATTCTTGGATTTTGTTGTCCATGATGTGTCCGATGATTAACTAATTATAAGTATAACACTACCGACTTAGAACACAAAGTTTTATATTGGTACAAATTTAATACAGTATTGTTTCAGTGCTGTGGACAAAGTAATTTTTAATCATTCTAAGCAAAACTGAGTAAATTTGGTAAACACCTTATCTTCGATTCTGTTCATACTCTTATATTTGTTGCTGTAGTATCTCTGAGCAAGAGAAATATAGAAATAAAAAAAAACTATCACATATAAAAAGTAACATGCCAGTTACCAAACAATAATAACTGGGTTAAGTGTTTGCAATTCAAAGACTGTGTATACCTCAGTGAGTAGGTCATGAAATGTAGCTGAATATAGTAACACAGAACATTAATTAGCTGTCCACGTGGATGATTATGTATTCAGAAGGCAACCTAATATGTACAAATACAAGATACACAAAATGTTCAAAGGCATCAATGAAGAATATAACATCACGGGTGCAGAATCAAGAATGAGCAAAATTTTGACATTGATGCCGGTGATTATTAATGTTAAAATTGTTTTGATAATGGTGATCTTAACTTGATCTCAAGTTTTACGGCACTTTTTACTGCACTGATTTTATATGGAGAATTTTTCTCTAAAATTTACCCATAACAACCTTATTTAACCTTTCTCAACTGTCTGTATACAAATACATAGGCCTATAGCCAGTCTTGTATTGTTTGGAAATATTTTTATTGTTACATTTCTCAATGTAGCAAAATAATATAAACGAGATGAACTAATCTGGTTTACTAACATTTTTTGCTCAGAATTACCCAATTTTTTCTTTCAATATCCTTGCAATTCACAGTGAAATGTAAAACGTTTGTAATTAATAGGGATTAGGTGGCTTAAGAGAATTATTACCAATTATAGAAATGCTAGTAACTAGTTTCACTAATTATCAGAAACAAATATTAAACCCAATTCTGCTGTAACAATACTATAATAAGAAGTTACACAGTGGCAAGAGGGGAAGGAGCAACTCCCCATTGGATAGCTCACCACTGATATACATAAAATCTTATACACGTTTATTTTGTACATTTATTATACATACATACATACATATTATACATCAGTTATATCACTTGCTAAAACAGGTGAATGTCTTCTACTGTTTCTAATGCCCCCCCCCCCACTAATTATCATCATTAGTAACCAACCACCATGAAAAAATGCTGGTCTACAACTCAACAACTCATATGAAAAATGTTTATCAATAACCCCATCACATGGCACAAAACCTGGTTACGTGACGCTACATAACTATGCAACCCCCTCACTCCCAAGAAGTACACTTACCATGTGCCACTAAGTGTTTTCAACATTTTATTCCTGATAAACTAGTAGGTTAATTAATACACTGTAATGTTATTAACAGTTTACACATAAATACCTGATTGGATCCTTGCCATTTAAGGATTCCCCACAGTACAGATGGAAGGAGCCAAGCATATGCAAATATTGCAGTAGCAGCAAGTGTAACAGCATGAAAATCATATCTCCAATGATACTTCTGGCTTGCTGCGAACTGTAAGTAATTCGCTAAATTTCCACTAATAGCTATTGTAAATACTAATGTAATGCAAATCCAAAATGGCCCATACAAATCCGGCTTGGATTGTATGTGGTGCTGTAAATAGTTGACTCCTGGTTTAGGAATCATTGCCCACACAATCCTATCTACTACTTGGTCTGTATTAACATCAAATAATTTCTTGTAAAATTCAATACTCCAAATCGAATGGACTGGCAAGTTCTCTGCATCACTGAACGGAGTTCCAGGGGACAATCCGGCAGCAGAAGATGAACCTGGTGTTTCGGGTACGTGATTAAATGTTAGTGTGTGAGAATTAATATCTAATTTTGCTGCATCACCCGTATTCTGAACAGGAAAATCCTGAAACTGTAGCTGTGGTTCTGCATTTGGAGACTCTATGTCAATTAAGTTATTAGATCTCCCATGAGATGTCATTTTTAGTCTAGGTCACGCTTAAAAGATCGCAATATATATTGAAAGTAAACTTACGATCTTAATTACTGAAAGAAACCCATGAGATAATTAACATCACTAACACAATGATCTTAAAATATCACTGATAATGTGGCATGAACACTGAGCACACTCACTGTTTACCTTCACAGCTGATTACAGTAAAACGTCATAATTATTAATGTACACCTACGTACCAAGCCTACGTACGATAAAATGTAACAGAACTACTCTGTTTTGCTATTTAAAATAATGTCAATAGAATATTTTTCTTTTCTGTGTGTAGTTTGCTTCAGTCTGTAAGCTACATTAAATTGTAAAATGTATATAATTGTATATATGTGTATAAAGAAATATGAATATTAACACATTATTTACAGTTGCAAACCTGACATGAAAGGCGGGTTGAAAGCAAGTTTAGGTTATTATTATAAGATGCCCTGTTTGTGTTTTGATTAATACGTCAACGTGTTAATATGCCAGAAATAAACATCAATGGCGTTCTAGTCGATTTTCCGTTTCATCCATATCCTGTTCAGGAAGATTATATGAGAAAAGTAATAGAATGCCTTCAAAAAGTAAGTTGTAACAATGGAATAGGTTATGCACTTGTGTACAGTATAGTATTACAAATTGATGTAATATTTTTAATAAACAGGCTTGTCTCAGTTTATTTTGTAATTTAGTTTGATATTTTCAAAGTTCTTATGGGATAAAAAGTATGCGGCCGAGAAAATTCAAATATCGTTTCACTTTTTGTTACTTTGAAACCTGTTGCAACAGGTTTCGTCTGTCATTATTGGGTTAAGAGGCCTATATTTAAATAGCAAAGAAATGTTACCGAAATGTGTATATTTCGAGTTACCGGTATTTATTATTACTTCCATTTCCTTCTCGCTCAGTATAAGACGATATTCATTTTTTATACATTTAATATTTATAATAAATTTACCTCAAGATATTTTTTTCCTTATTAGGAACATATTAACATGTTTCGGGTACCATATTGTACCCATCCTCAGCCTTCCGGTTTTTGTTTCTGGTGAAGTACATATTAGGGATGCGACATCGACAACAAAACATCGATGTTCAATATTAAAACATCGCCCAAAAAGCATCGATGTTTTTAAACATCCATTTTTTTAAACTGGTTTAGTAACCTCTAACATTAATGTTAGCTCGACGGGAGGGGGGGGATTTAATTTTACTTGTTGATTGGGCTGTCACAAATGACAAAAACTTGGTTGCTAGAGTCAGCGCAAATCACAGAATTTCCATGATGCATTTTTATCACTTTTCCCATAGCTCAGAAAATTGAAGAAGACATTATTGCTATAAAAAAATTGATAGGGCCAAAGTCATAAAGAACTTGTCTAGCATCCAAACTCCTACAGATGAATTTGTTGCAGATAATCCTGTGATTGACCACTGTTCATCAATTTATGTGAATTTGATGGAAGCATTAAAAAAAGGTATATCTGAAAAAATAATAAAAATTTTTGTACTCGTCCTTTTCAGACTCAGAGCTCCAACTGACTGCTTGCTGTTACCGGGTATGTCCTGCCGATTGCGTACATGCAGGGTGTTTGCAAGGTTATATAGCTGCATCTCATTGGCTGATTTAAAGTGGCATATGGTCCTCGGACGAGATTAACACAAGTCCTGTGGTTCACACAAACTTGGGCAACGCTGATTAAAATCATGAGTGTGACTATTTCGTAATCCCGTCTAGACAGACTGATGCCAAACACTAACACAGACGAAGTTTCACAACAAATTTTGCACATGTGGATTAGAAAGAGGGGTTCCCTACAGGTTGAAATTTATTACATTTATTGAATAAAAGAATGCCCAGGAGTTGTACCGTCACACGATTGTCATCGCCTTTTGAAATTAGCGAGTATTTGCCAGAGTTGCTGGGTAATGTATAAGAACAAGCACTTATTATCAAGTGATTCTAGTAGAATATTATCAAGCTTACACACACATACACATATTTATTCCAGTTAATAATCAGGCTACTGGTTATTTGGGCCAGCCACTTTATTGGGACAGTATTCAAAATACAAAATCACAACAGGGTTACACACAGAATGTTTTTTCACCTCATAGTTCTGGTCTGCTGATTATTCAGTACAGTAGGAATGTCTCAGTTTTTCTCTTATTAAACCATTTTTTTTTAATATGTAATTTACCCGAATAGACCAGTGAGGTCAACAAACCACAATACATTGTTAACAGTACTCGACAACATGTGTATGGTTTTGGACTTTCGGTGTTTGTCCTTGGCGACATAACACATGCCAACTACAGGCACCAAAATCCCCTTGAGAGGAATGTTATAAAGTTTTTGATAAAATGCTCTACTAACTCGCATTTAGTGAAATTTTGATGTTTTGGAATAAAAATGCATGGGGAATTTGTCACTTTACAAATTGTATTCATTATTTATCTTTATCTATACCATTATACATCAAGAGTACTCTACTCCAGTACCGTTACACAGATAGAGAAAGCTTACCCGAACTCGGTCTTTTGAATCTATGGTAAAATTCTATGTAATTTCATCACCTTTCCATACTGTGCCCCTAAACTACATTTGTTTGTTACCGTATTCAAACAGCAGTTGAAAGTGTTAAACTGTATATGATATAGCTTCATGTGGCTTAATCATAATAAACCGTTCTGTATTAAAATACTGTAACGAGCCCATTAAACTGTATTTTAGTTTACATTTCAAAGATATTAAATTCGTTATCATTTATTTTCATTCCATTGTTGCCGCCTTGATGTGAAATGTATATAAATTTAACAGATAAATTTTGTAAATGTTATATAAACTTTGAATTAATTTTTCATGCCCATGTAAAATTACTCATTTACTAAAAAATAAATCGACCATTCTTCATACAAAATAGTATAGGAAATGAAGGTCGACAGCTGTCCAAGTTTGTGAGCTATGCAATATGTTAAATTAAGATTAATGGTAAGTAGTAAGTGTTACAAAGCATAGTGGTAAGTGGGTAGAGTCTTTATCTGACTTATTTTTTTTATTATGGTACTTTTTTCATTCAAAAAAAAACGACAACATAAAACATTGAGCACAAAACATCGATGTTAAAAAAACATCGGCTCCAATAAATTGATGTTAAAAACATCGACATCGATGTCGCATCCCTAGTACATATGTGTTGGTTGACTATTATTATTGTGGCTTCCTGTTGGCTTCTGGTGCTTCAAATTGGTTTTATTGTGTCTGATTGTGGTGTATGTGTTAGTTTTTTGTGTATTTTTAATGTTGAGTGCTTTGAATATTGTGTCATGTTTTGTATTGATTTGTATTTGTTCAGGTATTAGTTTGTTTTGTGTTTTATGTTTGTATATTTGTAAATTTTCCCAAATGTTCATTATGGTGCCTTTGTGTGGTATATGTTTTATTAGTGTCACATTGGTTATGTCTGGGAATTCATGTCCTGTGTTTATTGCATGTGTGGCTAAATTGGATTTATATATTTCTTGTTTTTTGTATGCATTTAGGTGTTCAACATAATTTTTTATAGTATATTAAAATATATAAAGAAAGTTTTTATGATAAGTGATTTGACATAAAGACATTTCTGACTTACAAGTAAACCAATAATGTTGACTTTTAAAAGTAAATATGGTATTATAATGCATATATAAACAGCAGTTCACATTTACCCAGTTACCAGTTACATAACAGCACTTTATATTTTGCAGTTGTCATTAATAATCTACTTTTTTCTTTTTTGTTTATTTCAGGGAGAAAATGGCGTATTAGAAAGCCCTACAGGAACAGGAAAAACACTTAGCTTGTTGTGTGCTTCATTGGCGTGGCTTCTTGTTAAAAAAGCTCAAATTCAGGCAGCTGGCCTGAATTTGTTAATGCAAAATACAGAAGACTTCGGATCACTTTTAAGAGGAAAATTAGATACAATAGCTGGCATTGAAAGAGATGATAATCAAGTCTGGGGTATGTTTCAATAAATGTATCAGTGTATATATTAGTAAATATATGGTACTTGTTCTGTTGAAGGACACCACGTATTTTGGGTTGCAACATAGTTTTTTAACTTCTTAAAGTACTCTTGCAGTTTCAGAAGAAATTTTTTTCGGAAATACTCAATTTTTGCTTACTTTTGATTTATAATTTTGGTTATTACACCCGCCAGTGGCATGCACATACATGACACAAGGCTGCATCGAGTTGGTTGCTTTTCCAATGATCTGCAGAAAAACCGAATATTAATGAAAAACAAGTTCTGCCACAGAAAAGGAGATATGTATAGTAATAGGCAAGGGAGGCCACCCCATCTTACTTCGGCTCGGTTGTTTTTTTTGTGATCTCCACAAAACCGGGTATTATTGAAAAACGAGTTCTGTCACAAAAAAAAGGGAGACATGTACAGTAACAGGCAATGGACCACCCCCCTTACTTCAAGTTTTTTTTTTTCGTGTTTGCATAAAGGTTAGTTGTTAGGTTAGTTTGCATGTTAATCAATTTTACCTTATTTACCATATATATGGCTAAATTAGACATGGATTCCACATAGAAAATGAAAAAACGTGTTTTACATTATTTGGATTATTTGCATAATTAATTTTTTGCAAACAATATTTAATAACTGTGCTACTGCTTTCCAAAAAAATTTGTTTTTTGTCTACAGTGTTACAGATGTGTATTTACGGTAATTTGACAAAAAAAGTTTGAGAGATTCCATGGTGTCCTTCAACGGGACATTTACCAAATATATTACATCATATTTTATTTAAAATGATTTATAGAAAATTAAAGAACTAAAAAAAAAATTATGAAGTTGTGTTTAATACATTCTGCTTACTATTTTTATAGCTTTATATTCAGACTGTCAGACTGTTAAAAAAGTAATTAGTGTGGTATAGCCACAAATGCATGTGGAATGGAAGCATTTTGTCCAAAACAAATTGTAAATAGTTGTAAATGGATGTATATAATAGACTATACAGCATGTGCAAAAGTTTAATTAGAACTGTTTTGTTTCTTGACCAATACTTCTGTTTTTCACCAATCCACTGACTCATTTCTGATTTTTTGCTGTTTGAGGATGGTCCTGGGTTCAGGATCCTGTTGTAATAAGATGCATTTTCAACTATAAATACTGATTTTTTTTTTGTAAATTTGGAATAAGTCTGTCGTATTACCACTTTTATGATTATTAGAATTCAATTTTCATTATGGAAATTTTTGCACCTGAGTTAAAGATTAGTGCTGCATTTTTTTTTATGTAGCCTGTTGTATAACCAGTATGAACTATAATAATGCATTGCTCTTTAGATACTGCCTTTAACAGTCCAGGTTGGAAATCAACAGTACAAGCATAAGGCGTTGTATGTGATGAGTGGATATATTTGTTATTTGTATAAATAACCACATGATCATTACAAAAGTCCTTTATTGCTCTCAGATATTTCAATCATTATAAACCAATATTTTAATTCTCAAGCTTTCAATTAGTATTTTTTTTATTATATTCACTTTTTCCATTTAAAACCTGTTAAAAGGTAATTAATAGCAAATGATGTTAGATTATTATCAAGTTACAAGGTTTTCATGTTACATTATTTCTATATAAAATGTTTCTTGTGAAGCAATATGTTTTATGATAGAGTGTACAATATTACTTTTTATAAAACCAATCAAATGTTAAGATGATAGTATTAACCATTTAGAATTTGATAGTTTTGCAAAAAACTTTGTTAATTGTTAATACATTAAGTGTTTTCTTACACATTAACACAAACATTTACTATTGATGTACAATAATTTTCTGTTACTTATGTAACGTGATTTTTCCCTCTACATAAAGAATATACCCTTACCTAAATAATTATCTTATCATAATAATGAAGAACAGAATAATAATTAAGTAAGGAACCTGTATAATGTAAAATATGTGTTAAATAGTAAATTTAAGATGAATGTGAAATAAAATAATAAGACCAAAATACCAGATATAACTATCTGGAACTATATAATAAATAACCCTAGTAAACTGCATATGTAATGTTGTAAAAAATAGGTGAAAGCCTGTACAGCAGAACTTAAATGGTTTACCAATCAGGAAAATTTATAAACTAGATAAAATTTGAATAAAAGAACTATAAAATCAGAGTATAATCATATCTGAGTGTGAACCAAGTCACTAAAACAATTCAGAGAATGATTAGTATAAAATAAGTGAAATATAACAGTTTTAATTGTATATAAAAGTGTAATGATGTAAGTTAGGTTATGCACCATATGTCTATGTTAAAGCAAGACAAAAAATAAAGAAGAAAGTAAGATAAATAGTTTCATGATAAAAAGTATAAACAACAAACAGAATAATAAATAAGACAATTATTATAATTAACTATTGATGTTGTAACATTACATTTGGAACAACTTAATATCGTACCTGATTTAATGAAGATTTTGGATAAGAAGCTAACAAGAAGAACAATATCTTCCAAGATGATAGTGAAGAGGAACGACTAACCATTTTAAACTGACTAGTAAGACAACTGACCATACCCAAATTAATGATTTAGGCTAAGTGATGCAAAATACCTTCAACCCCAATTATGACATGAACTTTCAATAATGACTAAATAAAGAATTATAAAGACAGACGGCTTATGAACCAGTACTATAAAGAAACAAATGGTTTCATTCAAAGTATCATAATATCAAGATTATCAAAATACAAATTGAGGGATAATAGGCCCAAACATGTAATATTATGTAAAAGAAATATTAGTAAATGATTAAGTTAATTGATGTAATGAAAATATAAACAAACCTTATTATAGATACATGAACCATACAACTAATTGTAACAAATAGTGTTCACAAGATTGTCCAGAAAACAACAAATAATAACTTGTTCACAATAACATTTTTATAACAAGAGTGAAGTCCTTTTAATGACAATAAAATGTAAAACCCTATAAAACCCAATAAGTATGTTTATAAATACAACCTATTAAGTGTTAAGTGAATAGGGTAAACGACAAACATAGTGACAAGTAATGTGAAGCATAACATAGACAGTGTCAGAGTAATTAATGAATTAACTGACAAAAGACTAATTAATTAGTGCAGAATTTATTTTATAAAAATGTGCATGTTATTATGTTTTAGCACATTGTTTTATTATCATGGTATTTGTGTTGTTTTTTGTATGTAGCAGGTGAAACAGTTGTTTCAAAAGAATATCAATTAAATGATATTAATTTAATTTTTTTATGTTAACAAATATAACCATAGAACTGGTGTTAAACAGTGATAAATTGATTGGCAAAGCAAAATAGACTATAAAAAGATGTTATGGCTAAGTGTCAAACAATTATACAGTTTGAGTAAAAAAACAGTTATTTGTGCAAAGGTTCAGTAAAATCATAGCCATGTGGGCATGAATTTAAACTAATAGAATAGTATATCTTTTGTTTTGTTAAAATAATGGTATGTGTTAAACAGTTTTCATGATTGTTAAAAATTAACTGTTAAAGGTTTTAAACATGGTGATGAAAATAACACCAGTACATAGGCCAGGTGAAACCAACTTTTGTAAATTTTAGGTAATAATGTTAGGGATTTTATAAAACAAATGTGGAAGGATAAATATATTTATAGTTAATAGTGTACACAACGAATATAGAAACAAAATAATACATATCAAGTTATTTAAGAAAATTTCAAATAACAAAATTGTAACATCTGTAGTTCTTAAGTAAAAGTAGGCATGTTTAGTGTCTAAATGTCAGAAATGTAAAGATCAAAATAATGCTGATAATGGTTTTAAATTCCCATTCAGTACAGAAAGGTTATATTAATTTAAAGGTTTTGAACAAATTTAGATTTTGAAATAATGAAAGTATATGACAATGTATATCCGAATCAACCAACCAGATTCCAAGTTTACCCTTAGCAACCAGAAATTTCGGATAAATAAAATGAGACTTCTTTGACAACGATCTTAGTGGATAGACGCGTTTGTAAAACGTCCTACATAATATAGAATAAACAGTGAAAAAACGATACAAACATATTAATACAGTTAGAGGTACATAACACGAACTTTTTACACCAAGAGAAGAACAACCATTATATGAAATAGAAGACCCAAGAACCAGGGAGAAGATCTGAAGTGGACGAGGGCCCTGTATTCGACAAGAACCATACAAAGAAGAGGATTTGGTGATTTTGACATCTTATTATATTGTGCATCAACACCCACTTTGTATACACGACTTTTTAAATACTAATCAACTAAAACTACAGACACCATATCACACCAACACTAAGAACACTCACTAATAACACGATTTGAGATTGACACCTTTTCAAACACCACAAGAACCTTTGATTTACATAATAATTATTATACGCCTAAACTGGACATAACCTATTAGAACTGGTAACCACTATCCGACTGCCTGTGTGCACGTTACACTCTAACATTGTAATATCCTTTAATTGTAAAACTTGTATTTTGATTTATAGAATAATATTTTGTTTAAATGTAATCCCCGAACCATATACGCCCTGAGATACTTTATTATTAATAGAAACATTAACGAAAGCATTCATTTGGTCTGAAAAAAAAAAAAATACTGAATGTTGGCTACTACTGCCAACTGGTAAAAAGAAGACGTATAATTTGCACCACAATTGTGATTGTCATAATCAAATTTAAGAACAATTAACCAGTGTTTTTCTGAATAAAGGATTCCTATAAGGATATATGTTTGATGTTATATTTGTGTCGTTATTATTGCTGTTCCATTTAGGAAATAAATTCACAGATTACAGCAGACATGACAGTTGGCAACGTTGAGTGACGTCACGGAAACGAGCGGTATAGTGGGAGCAAGCGGCAAATTACAAAACCATTCGCCGTTCAACATAACATATTCATAATTACAAATTGACGATTCCAGTGCGAGTTAGTCGCTACATTATTTATCTATGTTACAAATTGACACTTCCAACGGGCGGTGTATGTAATTCAAGTGCACACAACATAACATTTAAACTACAAGTAACCTATTCCTAATAACATTGTACGTAACGAATAATTTGGTTACAAATTGACGAATACAACGTGGAGTTTGGTCAAACCACGAAACCTATTATCAATAATAGTTTT
Source organism: Magicicada septendecula (assembly GCA_034769895.1). Lineage (NCBI taxonomy): Eukaryota > Metazoa > Arthropoda > Insecta > Hemiptera > Cicadidae > Magicicada > Magicicada septendecula. The sequence goes on along the minus strand of CM068369.1, from coordinate 88,941,864 downwards.
ACGTTACAATGTTTAGGAACTAAGTAATAATGTAAATAGTAAGAAACTGATGAGACAAAACCCTACATGTACTGGGTAGGAAAAATGATAACAATTTTAGTAAATAAAACCTGTTAAATGATATAGTATAGATTAATAAATAATGTATGTGATTGGAGTAAGAAGGTAATAATGAGAAATGTCAAGAATTGACCAGGCATAATGTAAATAATAAGTTGTCAACTTAGACAAACACTTCATATTGTGGAAGTTTATAGTGGACAGTACAAGGAAAAAAGCGTGTAGTGAAGTATAAAATATATTGTAAAAGTTCAAGTAGATCATAAGTGATAATTAAGAGTTGTTACTTTGTAGTAGAATTAAGTGTGTTAATAATATATGCAGTGGTAGACAATTAACAGAACGATAGTTAAATATAAATTAGATTTATTAGAAATTAACAAACGTATAAGCTATGCTCTCACAGAGTACACACGCACCAACAACAATGACCTAGTTAAATCTTACGTTTTATAAGTTGGCACTAGTGAATTTATAACTTCATTTAGATAATCACAAAGTATATAATATTCGAATCATAATTATATTTCATAAACATAACTTTTAACTGATACACTTAATGTTTATTCAACAAAGTAATTTTAGTTTTGGAAAGGAATTAAGGTCCCAATGAGCATGGACATGATCAGGTCTAGATGGCGATACTAGGTTTTTTATAATAAATTGATGTTTATAATTATTATCACTATTGTTAAACCATATAATGTTAAGGTAAAGCCAATTATACAACTAAGAATTAAGTGATGGAACAGAAAAATTAATATTTTATAGAGAATACTAGACTAAATCAATCTGTAAAAATTGTTATTTTTATTATTACTGAACAGAACCATGCCTTGAAAGGTCTCAAAATGATGAGCATAAAAAATGCTGTGTAATGATGGTAATATCTTTGTTATATTCAGTAGCATAAGGAAGATATGTCAATTTTAAGATTTTTTAATATATTTAATCCAAAAAGGGACGCTTAACTTGGCGTCTGTTGGTGAGCATCAACCAGAAAACGGAATTTTTGTGATTAAAAACGAAAATGTTTAATAATTCCACCAATCAGAATCCTTCACCGGTCAGGTGAATTAACCCATAATGCAACGCTAAAGCATCATTTTTTCACCGGTCATCATACAGTAAAGAACGCCTCCTCTCTGACACAAAAAATGTAAATAGTCTTGTCCCCAAAGTCTTGATCCTGATTGAGGTTATGTGCAGTGTAAACAAACCATAGTCTAACCTACAAATGGGAACGTAACCCAACCGTGAACGTCAAGCATAGTGAAGTGGTTTTAATCATTAAAGGACATTACAGTGAATAATTAATAACAGTGAATTATAAAGAAAAGGAAAGTATAGTGTATTTTGAGAATGTATAATGAACTTAATAATTAATGGTCTCGATCCCATAGTAACTTGTAATAGACACTTGTGAACTTATGTTTATATTATCACTGTATATAAACACTAACACTATTAATATTATTTCATGTTTAACAATTGTATTTTGTTTTAGTATTCAATGTTTAACTAAATAACTTAGCCAAACTAGGTTAACACCAACACCGGACACTGTCCGAAAGTACGAACTGTTCGTCACTTTAGATTTTACTTTATTGTTTTATAATATCATTTTTAATTTTATATTGTAATGTTTTGTTCTTCAAAAAAGGCATTTTTTGTTAATTATTTTGGTCAAAAGAACTCATAAGGGTTATATTTTCAAAACGTAAACAATATCCTACATCTCTGAGATTTTTTAACTCATGCTACCAACTGTTGAGCTATCAATATAACAAGCCTGGTTAATTCATATTATGAGAAATGTTCTTCATTTTAATGGGAGAAGAATAAAATTTTAAAAGAAAACAAAAAAAAAAGTGAAAAGAATCAATGGTGTATGACATATTATTTTTAATAATTAACATTTTATAATTAACTTTGAACATTAGTGTTTACTTCAACTCCAGAAGAATAAGTTGGCGGTACTTATGATGGGACAACCCGGGTTATTTAAACGATTTAACTAGGTCAGTGAACTCTAAAAAGATAAAGAGAATAGATCCAATAAAACCAGAATCCTCATTACTACAAACTTTTAATATCTCAAGTAAATAAAAAAAATAAATAAAAGACATTTAGAACCATCTTGTTACATACCAGTGAACACAAGGGCATAATTCTAGTTATTTTATAAACTGACCAATCTATTTGATTTATAATTAATTTTAGTGAATTGTCTTAGCCAACCTGAGAAGAAGTAACCAGAACATCATTTAATAATTAAACCATTAATTAACCAAACCATTACCAATAAGCAAAGACAATTACAACACCATATTTTATTTGTAATTTAATTTTATTACAAATTGGTGGCCAAGACATTAATGATTTTAACCAGGTAATCCCAAGTGTTATTATATAAAGTCAGTAATATTGAACCGAATAAAAATACCATGGCAGCGATCATATAAAAACATAATATAAGAAAGAAAATAAATCGCGAGTGTTTCATAAATGGTGCTTACATGAGGCGTAAAGGCCTAACACAACCCACTATTAAATAAGATTGGAAAAAGTGGTATGTTACACTTATTATTAAGTAAAGAAAAATGTATATGTTTGAACATGTGCTCGTGTGTGTGCATGTGCGTAGTGTTTCTGTTTTTATTTGTGTTATTTGTGTACATTCTATCAAGATCTTGAGCCCATGGAGTATTAGTTCATGTTTAAGTAAGAAGTTCATATTTTTGTATAAGAAGTAAGTCTTCTATGTGAATTTATATTTTAAAAAAACATTAAACGTTAACCAGGTATTTCAGGTGTTATAAAACTGTAAAACTCCATCTAACCTGTGTGTGTGTGTGTGAGAGAGAGAGAGAGAGATAGATAGAGAGAGAGAGAGAGAGAGAGAGAGAGAGAGAGAGAGAGAGAGAGAGAGAGAGAGTTCAATGGATGAACTCTAATGGATTTCAATAGAGTGACTGTTCAGTTTTACTTCTATGTTCCTTAAGGAAATGGAAGTATGGTGATGGCAAAATGTTCGAGATTATTGCAGATTCTGTTTGTACTACACTCAAAACATGAAAAAAGTCATTTTTCGAAAAGTGTCTGTCTGTCTATCTGTCTGTAGATTTTTTTTCTATGGCAAACGATAACAGCTGCAAATTCAAACAGAATCAAATAATTTTTTGCATGCAGCTCTGATTTGTAGAGTACTCAAGACCTATTGTTTTTGGTGAAGATCGGTTAAGGGAAAGGGGTAGTTTACCTGCAACGGTTTTTTTTTAATTGCTACGTTTTGTTTTAACAAGGGTATTTTCTATGGCAAACGATAACAGCCGCAAATTCAAACAGAATCAAATAATTTTTTGCATACAGCCCTGAATTGTAGAGTACTCAAGACCTATTGTTTTCAGAGAAGATCGGTTAAGGGAAAGGGGTAGTTTACCTGCAGCGTCTTTTTTTATCAAGGGTAATTTTTTTTTTGGCAAACGAAAACAGCCGCAAATTCAAACAGAATCAAATAATGTTTTGCATACAGCCCTGAATTGTAGAGTTCTCAAGACCTTTTGGTTTTGGTGAAGATCGGTTAAGGGAATAGGGTAGTTTACCTGCAACATTTTATGTTTTAACAAGGGTAATTTTTTCTATGATGAAAGGTAACTGCCGCATATTCAAACAGAATCAAATAATGTTTTGCATACATCCCTGAATTGTAGTGATCTCAAGGCCTTTTGATTTTGGTGAAGATCGGTTAAGGGGAAGGGGTAGTTTACCTGCAATCTTTTACATTTTAACAACAGTAAAGTACTTGAAAATTCATTTAAACTTTTTCAAACAATGGTAATTGTTAAAAATAAAATAATTTTGTTGCCAGGCAATAAAATTATAATTTTTTCATTTTAATGTAAATCATGTATGAGAGAAAATATATCGTTCGTGGCAGGCAAGCATATCTGAATTATGTAATGTTTACGTTTCCATTTTATCCTATACTATTAACCGAGCAATAATTGTTTGTCTGTAAATTTTTTTTCCCGAAACGGCTCGAGGAATTTTCTCGGAAGTTGGTACTTAAGGGTATTTTGACACCAGGAATCGATTGGACTCGGTCTCATTTTCCGCAAAATTCGTCTAAGGGCCACATCTGAGGGCCTTTATTTTAAAATATCGCGGGACCGATACCGCGCTACAATTAATTATTGCTAGGCAACTGTAATTTCTAACCAGCTTTGTTACCGTACAGATAAATAAATTACAGAAACCATCGATAAATGCAAACGGAGCAGTATCGATATGTTTATATATGAAGAAGAATAAATAGCTGTTGCAATCAATGTAAATAAACAAAATAAGAGTTGAGACGAGCAATAATTGTCCGTCCGTCTATAAATTTTTTTCCCGTAACGGCTCGAGGAATTTTCTCGAAATTTTTACATTACCGAAATTTCATTACATTATTATTCAAAAACGTTGTGTCTGTTTGTTTATTCAAAGGTTTATTTGAAAATTATAGGTGAGCTATTTCAGAAATTAATCGATTTGTGTGATCATTTTCTTTGTCTTTTAAATGATTTTATTCCAATCAGTTATTTAGTGTTACATCTGCTCACTGAAATAAAAAAATAATTGCAATTTTTCTCTGCTCAGTGATCTATTTACAATACCATTACAGTGTTTGTGCAGGTGCAAAGCGACTCAAATTCTTGCTCGGCTGGTAATTTATATAGTTTTTTAAGAAGGTAAGTGTAATCACCTTAGGTTACATATTACTATTCTGTGCACACCCACCAAGCATTGGACACTGCAACATTATTTATACTTCCAGTCTTATGCCCAAGTGCTTTTAAATATTTTTGCCAGAAAAAATCAATTTGAAAATGTTATTTTTTAGATGCCTCGTGGACGACCTCCTAAACGGCGAATTTTTAATAACTTAAGGCCACCGCAACAAAGACAGCAAGAAAATGAGTTACCACAGCCTCTTCAGGAAATAACGAATGTCAGAGACGAACTTTCTGAAAATAATCCTATCAATGCTATTTCTGAAAATCAGGCATCCACTTCAAGACCCCTTCCCCTTCCCGAAGTAACAAATGCCCGAAAACAAGTTCCTCAAAGTAATACTAACAACGTCATTCATGAAAATCAGCCATCAACTTCTAGACCTGTGCGAAGTGCCAAGAATGATTGTATGAATAGTCTAAATGAAGTATTGAGGGAGCTTAACGATTACCAGTCGCAAGAATTAGGTGAGCAAATAAGGGAGATAAATAATAAACGCAGAAGATTGGCAGAATCAACAGAAGAGCGTGAACTACGGCAAGAAAATGATCGATTGCGAGCAAGTAAAAGGAGAGCTGAAGAGTCACCAGAGCAAAGAGCTCAACGGCTTCTAATCATTCGATTACGAGCAAGTCAAAGAAGAGCTGAAGAAAATGAAGAAAGACGCCAGTAGCGATTAGAGGAGCAACGTCGCCGGAATGAAAGACGTCAAAGAGCTCTGCTATTGAACCCTTTACGAATATACAAATTAGCTGTCACTTCTGATGTATCCAGTCACACATTAGGAAATTTTAATGTTGCTTGCTTGCATTGTGGCGCTTTGCATTTTTCAGAAGAACGTGTTAGCAATCGAACCCATAGAAATTCTTTCGGAGACTGCTGTTTGCATGGCCGCATAGAGCTGCATCCACCTAAATTTCCAAATGAGTTGGTGCGACTATTTCTTCATTGTCATCCATTAACTGATGAATTTCATAAAAGAATACGTAATTTAAATGCATGTTTTGCAATGGCTTCATTCACCGTGGATGATAATCGAACCATAAACAATCGAGGAATTTATACGTTTATTGCAGCAGGGAATGTTTATCATAAAATTAACGTGGCTGCTCATCCAACTCAAAATTCACAAGGTGAGTTTGAACGATTTCGATATGGACAGATGTACTTCCTCGATAATGAAGATGCTGTCAATGAACGTGTCAACATTCCACTGAATAATGGAATTAGTGTCCCATTAATGAACCTGTTGGAAGGAATTATCCGCTCACAAAATCCATTTGTACAAGGTTTTATGATGATGCGAGAGGTTGAAGAAGAAGTGAACCAGCGTGCTGCTGAGGAAAGAACTGAACCACCTTACGTGAAACTTCTCTTTGCGTTGCCCGAGGGTGCACACCACAGAAGGTATAACATTCCATTCCAAAATGATGTTTGCGCCGTGGTCACTTTGAATGCCGATCAGAGTTTTCCAGATAATGAATTAGTTATTTGACAGAGAGGTAAATCCATTGTTACAATGAGGAACATCAACCAACGGGTTGAGCAATTCACTTACCCCCTATTTTATCCCAAAGGTACTTTTGGATATTCCATAGATCTACCATTAAGAACTCCGTATGCGAGTCGTCGTCACCTTACAAGACTTGAATTGGCTCAATATAGAATTGCTTTTCGGCCACAATTTGCTCAATTTCTTCCACTCGAGAATCCTGTAAGAAGTCCTGATCTGCGTCTCCTAAATTTTAACGCTCTACATTATGGTGGTAAATTTTTCCAACAGTACCTCGTTGATGCTACTATAGGAGTTATGAAAGATCGAATTGATTGGATTAAAGCTAATCAAAAAAATTTCTTGCTGATAATTACGCTTCAGTTACCAATTTCATAAACCAACTTGCTGAACAAAAAAATGCTACTGTTGGGGAAAAACTTATATTACCTTCTTCATTTCCTGGATCTACAAGATATTACGCTGAACATTTGAAGATGCTATGGCCTTAGTTCGTCATCTAGTATCGCCGGATTATTTCATTACAATGACATGCAATCCTGATTGGTCAGAAATTAAGGAAGCAGCAAGAATTCAATTCCATGATTAAAGTCTTTTAAATCAACCAGGTCAAGATAGACCTGACCTCGTTGCAAGGGTCGCAAAAAAAAATTCATGAACTAATTAATGATTTGGATAAAAAACAAATTTTTGGTAAAGTTGCAGCTTATGTGTACATTATAGAATTTCAAAAGCGAGGTCTTCCCCACATGCACTTGCTATTGATTATGTCTTCTCAAGACAAAATATATAACGTCGAGGAGCTTGATGACTTGATTTCTGCTGAAATTCCTGACGACGACCCAATACTGCGAGATTTGATGATTAAATGGATGATACATAATCCGTGTGGAGAGCATAACCAAGAAGCTCCATGTATGATCAATAAAGATGGAAAAATGAAGTGTCGCTTCGGATTTCCAAAATCATTCAAAGACTTTACATCTTTAGTTGAAGATGAAAAAACCAATTATCGACGTCGTTATGATTCGAGAATGGATCCAAACAGTCCAGACTTTTCACATCATCATGCTGTTTATCGTAAGGATATTCAAGGTAGACGAACAACAAGAGACAATCGCCATGTTGCTTCATATAACGCTTACCTTTTAAAAAAATTTAATTGCCATATTAATGTAGAATACGTTGGTAGTATAAAAGCAGTTAAATATCTTTATAAATATGTTTACAAGGGACATGACTGTGCATTTGTCAAGGTAATTCAAGATCAACGAACATTAAATAACAATGAAGCAGAAACATATGTGCAAGGTCGATGCATCACACCTCCAGAGGCATGCTGGAGTCTCTTTGGCTCCAATCCAGAAAAAAAGTCACACTGTTCAACGTTTAGATATTCATCTACCAGGACAATATCGATTGGCAAATATTGAACAGACGCAGGAAGATTTAGCTGACGTAGGCCAAAGAGGTTCAACTTTAGAAGTTTACTTTACATTCGAAGCAGCAACAACAAAATCAAGTCCACAATGAAAATCAACAAGAAATATATTATTATTATTATTGGCAGATGCCAGAGCACTTTAGGTGGATAGGAAGTAACAGTGAATGGCAGCCCAGGGTCAGGCGCCTTCGAGTTATTGGTAGAGTTCACAGCATAAACTTTGTTTCGCAACCAGAACTTTACCATCTACGGCTATTGCTCTACCACGTCAAGGATGCTACAAGCTTCGATGACCTTTTATTGGTAGAAGGAACAAGATACACTACATATAAACAAGCCTGCCTAGCTAGAGGACTAACATATGATGATCAACAATGGGTTGAAGGTTTGAGAGAATCTGCCATGTCAAAAATACCTTCAGTAATGAGAACACTATTCACATAAATTCTTATTCTTGGCGCTCCTGAAAATCCTAAGGCTTTATGGGATATGTTCAAAGAAGAATTGGTCGAAGACTTTATTAAAGAGGCCAGACGTAATAACACTTCTATTGAAGAAGCGATAAAAAGAGCTTATCGGATCATTGCTTACAAATTGAACACAGAAGCTACAGAAGGTCAAAATTTCCGCTTCTGGGTACAGAGATACAATATGGACGATATAGACAATTACGAAAATCAGGTGAATGAAGAAATAGTAAACGTTGATGAATACGCAGAATTGGGGGAAAGCATGTATCAACGTCTTCGAGGAAGACAATTAGAAATTTTGGATCGAATTTTAAGTGCTGCGGAAGGTCAATCTGAGCAAAGATGCTTTTTTATTGATGGACCTGGTGGTGCGGGAAAACTTTTATTTATAAGACACTATTCCACATTCTTTCTGGAAGAAATTGTAATGTAAAGTGCATGGCGTTCACTGGAATTGCGTCTATCTTACTTCCTAATGGTCGAACATCCCACAAAACATTTGGGCTTAAAGTTCCTTTAACTGCTAAATCTCTTTCAAATAAGAAACCAGGATCTTCGAAAGGCAGGGAACTCGCTCAAATTCAAGTTTTTTTAATGGATGAAGCACCCATGTTACCTAAGTATGGAATGCATAATATGGACCAATTGCTTCGCGCTCTGGGCAATCCACATTTACCATTTGGAGGAAAAATTGTTGTTTTTGGAGGAGATTTTCGACAGTGCTTGCCTGTTCAACAACGTGCCAACAAAAGTGAACTGATAGATCTATGCATAAAAAGAAGTAACCTTTGGCAACATTTCCATCTCTTTTCTTTGACTGAAAATATGCATGTAGATCCAGAGCAAAGAGATTTTGCTGAATATTTGTTGAAGGTCGGGAACGGTGAGTTGCCTGTAAATAATATAGACGAAATTGAGCTACCAGTAGATATTCTTTCTAATGGATATCTAATTGATGAAGTCTTTGGAAACTGTATTACTAATAATAGATTTCAAGATATGAAATACAGAGCTATAATTGCTCCTTTGAACAGAGACGTAACAAAAATTAATGCTGAGATCATTGAAAAACTACCTGGAGATATCAAAATTTATCACAGCTACGACTCTGTAAAATATCAACCAGAAGGAGCTCTTCAATTCACTTCAGATTTCCTTAATTCTGTTGACATAGCCGATTTACCGCCACATGAACTTAAGTTGAAAAAGGATACTATAATAATGCTTTTACGAAACTTAGACATTACAGAAGGGCTTTGCAATGGAACTAGATTAAATATTACAGAGTTGTGCAATAACATTATCAAAGCTAAGATAATTACTGGAGAAAAATCGGGCCGAGAGGTACATATCCCAAGAATTACATTGGATTCTAACAAAGGTCAACTTGGCTGTACCATGCAAAGACATCAATTTCCCGTAAGACCGGCATTTTCTATGACAGCTCACAAGGTCTAGGGTCAAACATTTGAGTACGTTGGTGTTGACTTACGAACACCAGTTTTTATGCATGGAATGTTATACGTCGCTTTTTCCCGAGTTAAAAGGAAAGGCAGTTTGAAAGTTCTTCTACACAAGAAAATCCTCGACACACTCGTAATATAGTGTGGAAAGAAACATTGAATGATATTGATTCTAATAATAATGTACAGAATAATCTACAAATGGATACTGATGATGAACATATTTTTTGGATATTCCAGACAACTTGGATGATTTCAACATGACGTTTTTATAAAATATTGTACAAAATTAAATTTTTAAATATATGCTACAGTAGAACTTGGCTAATTCGAACGTGCATAATTCGAATTCGTGGATAATTCGAACTTTTACCGTGGTCCCTTGAATATCCTATGTAAAACCATGCAAAAACATCGTCTGTAATTCGAACTTTTTTTGGTTAATTCGAAATAAAAATTTTGCTCTAACTACAAAAAATCGCCTGCTGTATGGGCTAGACCACGTAACAATAGAGACATGACTGGAAACAGACAAGCAGGCATCGCCCTTTGTGAACAGACGCTTGTCCTTTGTGTCAAATTCGTGGAATTGCCGTCAGTATCTGGCGATGACACATGACTGGCTCGTGTAACGGTACCGTCCGCCATTGTCCCTTGTTCCATGCCTTGTCAGTCAGCCACCCTCACTGTTGCTTTCAGTTCAGTCTGCCTGCATTCGTGGAAGTGTTAAGTCTTTTTGAGTTTCTACTGTGCGAGCTGTGTTCTGTAGTGAGAGACCGTTCCTTTCTTTATACAGTAATGTATACACAGACTGGTGTGTTTTAGTGACGCTTATTGTGCAGTTTTATTGTGTTGCGTGTTCATCATGGCCCTTTCAAAACCAACACGGACCCAATACAAATCGCTGACATTTGCCGAAAAAGTTGCCATTATACGGGAAGTGGAAAAGGGACAAAAAAAGAAATCTGAAGAGAAGATTTTGAATAGTGTGTGTAAAACAAGCGACAAAGATAGGAAAAGAGCGCGAGGACCAGAAAATCCTGACGTGGATGAATGTGTAGTGAAGTGGTTTAAGCAAGCAAGGGACAAAAAAATTCCAGTCAGTGGGCCCCTCGTCAGAGCCAAAGCTGAGGAATTCGCATCTAGCTTAGGGAAAAATGATTTTAAGGCCAGCACTGGTTGGCTCGATGGTTTTAAAGAAAGGAATGGCATGTCTTTCAAAACTGTTTGTGGGGAAAGTGGATCTGTTGACGTTGAAGCTGCAAATTCATGGAAAGACCATTTGTTGCAAATGATTTCTGATAGAGGCGCTAAAGACATTTTTAACGTAGACGAGACGGGCTTATTCTTCAAATGCACCCCCGACAAAACACTTGCTTTTAAAGGAGAAAGTTGTAGTGGCGGCAAACACAGCAAGGAGCGCATAACACCTTTAATCGGAGCAAACATGGATGGCTCGGAAAAACTGCCTTTGCTAATGATAGGGAAGTCAGCCACCCCACGTTGTTTCAAAAATGTAAAAACGAAACCAGTTGAATATGAATCAAACAATAAAGCTTGGATGACAGGTGAAATTTTCGAAAGATGGCTTTTAAAAATCAACAGGAAATTTCGGAATCAAAACAGAAGAATCGTCTTGTTTACTGACAACTGTACAGCGCACAACACTATTCCTGTGATGGAAAATGTAAAGGTTGTGTTTTTCCCTCCAAACATGACTTCAGTAGTTCAACCTATGGACCAAGGTGTAATAAAAAATTTTAAGCATTTTTACAGACGGCTTGTGGTCCAAAACATTCTGTCAGGTGCTTATTTAGATGAGCACGAAAATATCAAGATTAACATCCTTCAAGCTGCCCGCATGTGCAACAGTGCTTGGAACCAAGTTACGCAAAAAACAATTGCTAATTGTTTTCGTAAAGGTGGTTTCTGCCACATTGAAGGTGAAGAGGAGAATAAAGCTGCTAGAGAAGTCGTACCCACTACGGATAACTGGGAAGATGTTGGACATGACGCAGGCATTCGTTACGAAGAGTTTGTAAACATGGATGAAGACTTGGCGGTGTGCGGTGAACAGACAGATGCGGAGATCGTGGCTGATGTTATGAACAAAAGAAATGATGGTACATCTTCAGATGAAGAAGGGGACCGGCTAGAACTTCCAGAGATACCGATTCCAACGGCTTCACAGTCATCAAATTACATTCAAGACTTGAGACGGTTTGTTGAAGGACAGCAGAACGTAAGTGACGCTATTTTCCAAGCACTTAATAAACTTGAAGAATTTACTATAACTCAGTGTATTAACTGCAAAATGCAATCAAAAGTTTCTAGCTTTTTTAAAAAACTGTAAATGCTATATTTTGTACTGAAACATATTTATACGTTTGTAATACATATGCATATTTTTGTTTTGTTATATAAAAAGAAAAATGTAAAATCTTATTAAAAAATTATTTTTTATTTGAAACCGAGCTAAGCTCGGTTCCCCGGTACTTATTATGATTACTGCAATAAAAAGGCAGGGAACACACACACACACAAAATTTGCGTTATTTCTGGCCTCACTCATGTTTATTTTCTTACATTTGCACGATTTTTAAATGGAAAGTGCCGAAACCCACACCAACATAATGCGTGCAAGCCGAAAAATTGTCCAGCGTGGATAGCGATTTGCTTCCTGTGGATCGCTGGGCAGTGTAACTGCACGTGTTTTTTTCTATGGCAAACGATAGCCGCAAATTCAAACAGAATCAAATAATTTTGTGCATACTGCCCTGAATTGTAGAGTACTCAAGACCTGTTGGTTTTGGTGAAGATCGGTTAAGGGAAAGGGGTAGTTTACCAGCAATGTTTTTTTATCAAGGGTAATATTTTTTCTATGGCAAACAATAACAACCGCAAATTCAAACAGAATCAAATAATGTTTTGCATACAGCCCTGAATTGTAGAGGACTGAAGGTCTATTGATTTTGGTGAAGATCGGTTTAGAGAAAGGGGTAGTTTACCTGCAACATTTTATGTTTTAACGAGGGTAATTTTTTTTATGACGAACGATAACTGCCGTAAATTCAAAGAAAATCAAATATTTTTTTGCATACCTTCCTAAATTGTAGAGAGCTCAAGGCCTGTTGATTTTGGTGAAGATCGGTAAAGGGAAAGGGGTAGTTTACCTGAAATATGTTATGTTGTAACAAGAGAAATGTTTTCATGACGAACGATAACTGCCGCAAATTGAAACAGAATCAAATATTTTTTTGCATGCATCCCTGCATTGTAGAGGACTGAAGGTCTATTGATTTTGGTGAAGATCGGTTTAGAGAAATGGGTAGTTTACCTGCAATGTTTTATGTTTTAACAAGAGTAAAGTACTTAATTTTGATAAATAAAGTATCTTGATAAGAAGCTCATAATAATCCACTATAGAAACGTAGATGAAATGTCTATAAATGAAGAGGTTAGGTAAACGGGGTGGGGGTAATTTTCTATAAATGAAAATTATAGTTGAAGGGGGAGGGGATAATTTTGTATGTGTACTACGTTATCGGCAACAAAAGAAGTAGTTCTTTGTTAAAATTCCTTCCCGGGCTGTTTAGCCGTAGTCCAATGTTTTCTGCAAAACCAGACTTTTCGGCAGTGCCATCAACTTCCATCTCAGTGAAAATCGAGTGTGAAAACTTGAGGTGGTATACGTTAGTGACCACAGTATTGTGGTTTAAGGCTGAAGCAATAAGTAGAAAGAAGTAGTTTCTATGGAAATATTTCATTTCGAATATGATTTTAAATATAAATCTTAGAACATGGAAGTCCTGTATGGTTCTCCATACTGATATTTTATCTTAAATATTGTGAAAACTATGTTTTAATGTTAGTAGGGATCTCCTTTCTTTGATCAGAGTATAACTCTTATTTCAAATTTTCTTGCACATATTTCAGATTTTCATTGTAATAATTTCTTCAGCACATCCATTTTTAAGCCTTAAGCACATTTCTCAGATTGATTCTGCATCATCAGAACTTATAAAACGATTGCAGAACAAAATTATTATGACAATTTATGAATAGTATGAGATGCACCTATAAATACCCAGTTATGTATTTATCTGTGATTCATTATTAAACATAGTATTTACGGTACCCTTAAACTAGCCATACAACTGCCAAACACAAAAGCTGCGCGGTGTGCCGTGGTCCTTAATGGACTGTTAAGCAGAGGTATTTTATTTATTATTATTTTTTTTTATTAACCCTTAAAACCCCAATTAGCTGGGTGAAATTTCCACGTAGCACCATAAAGTAAAGGTGTGTTTTTCAACCCCAGGTTAACTCAGCTTGTAGAAATAAGTATCTGTGATAACATCCTGAGCAAATAATTAATAGAAAAAGTCTTGTACCTACCCAGGCTAAATTATGAATTATTTTGGTGATATAAAAAAAGATTCATTATATTTTTTTTATTTACCCCTCAAATTAATTGTTAGGGTATTATACAATGCTAGTTAAATTACATGTCTCTCTAGTTGATTAATAAACTCTGATTTTTACACATCACAACATACTAATTTATTGACTTGATAGTTTATAAATACATACTTTGTACAAAATCTGTTGTCAACACGCATTGATTTTTAAGTTTTTTCTATTTTAGAAATAAGAATATACTTATTACCATATCACTAAATTGTTTGTATAGCAGTACAGTTTTTGGCGTGCTAAATGGAACTTTACACAACACAATCAGGCTGTTTATTATGTTATAACTTAATCAGTTAGATGAAGATGGTAATGAATGTGTAATTTCATGTCTAATGATTATTTTTTATTAAATTAAGTTAGTGATTTTTGAGTATGTTAATAAGATAAACTTGTTTGTAGAAATATTTTAAAAGTTTCTAAAAAGAAAATTTTTTAAACAGGTGAGTTCAGAATTCACCTCTTTATTTGTTTTTCTCTATAAATGGAAGTTACACTTTCTTATTGGCAGTCGTATTGTATTAGATTATTGCAGAACTAGTTGTGTACATTTTCATGTAGGCTTTTGCAGCCGGTGTCCATTCCGCATTTCAAGTCTTCTTCCAGTATGGGCTGCAAAATGTCTTGTAAGACAATGTTTAACCCATATTACAATGGATGTCCTTAGGACTACGTCACAGATGTGGTCCATACTGGAAGAAGACTTCAAATACAGTGATTAATTAAGTTCATGTTGATGTTTTAAGTGCTTATATTTAATATTCCGTAAGTAAATGTTTTCAAATATAGGAAATATTCTGGGGCCTCCTAAAATAATTTATTCATCCCGAACTCATACACAGTTGAGTCAAGTAATGACAGAATTAAAGCGCACAAAATATTCTCATGTCAAAGTGACTGTTCTTGGTTCAAGAGATCAGCTATGCATACATCCTCAAGTAATGAAAGAAACCAGTACTGGAATAAAGGTAATACTCATTTATTTGATAATGTAGATTGAACATTTATGTGTATATTTTGATTGTTACTGTCTGTTATACTGTCATTAAACACAGGAAACCTTGTCTATACAAAAACAAGGTTGTGTGTGTGTGTGTGTGTGTGTGTGTGCGTGTGCGTGTGCGTGCCCACGAGGGGGGGGGGAGAGAGAGCGAGGGAGCAGTAACATAGATTAAGAACAATGCTGTTTTACTCTATGTGAAATGTTTGGTGTTAATAAACATAAAAGATATACATGTGTTTCACAAAGAATGATCCAATTTTAAATAGTTATATTTATGGAACCACGGACATCCTGTGAATGAATGGTGTGTTGCTCGAATGAGCGTGGCCTACAGTTTTAGGGAATCACCACTAGATGCCACTCCATGCATTGAACCTGTCCATAAGCTCAGTCTGTTGCAAGATGACATCTGCTCAACAAAAGGTGTTTCTTGTTCTGCAGTTTAGTAAGACTGAGTCCGTGATTACAGTCCAGTGTGCTTTTCGTAAGCGTTTTGGGATTGATCCGCCTTTGCCAAAGAACATTCTTCTTTGGTATCACCAGTTTGAAGAAACAGGATGTTTGTGCAAGGCTAAGAGTTCAGGTTGACCTCGCACTTCTGATGAAAATGTGCAAAGAATTCAACAAGCATTTGAGCGAAGCCCAGAAAAGTCTACTCAACATGCCAGCAGAGAACTTACAATTCCTCATACGACTGTCTGGCATGTGACACGGTGACGTTTAAACCATACCGATATAAGGTGTTTAAGGTGATGGTATAAACCATACCAATTACAACTAGTGCAAACTCTTCGTGTTGGTAATAAAAGGAAATATGTGGAATTTTGCAAGGATCTCTTTAACGGACATGGATGAGGACAGATTTTTACTGTGGTTGATTTTTAGTGTTGAAGCTACATTTCATGTTAGCGGTAAAGTTAACTGTAATAATGTGCACATATGGAGATTCCAGAATCTCATGAAATCGTAGAGCATGAACGAGATTCACCAAAAGTGAACGGTTTTTGTGCAATTTCTCAAACAAAAATTTATGGACCATTCTTTCTTGAGGAAAACACAGTGATGGGACTGAGTTATCTTGAAATGCTGCAGACCTGGCTTTTTCCACAACTTCATGAGGACTCTGATGATTTCATATTCCAACAAGACAGAGCCTGCCACACTGGCACAACAACATATGGCAATTCCTGAATGGCACACTACCTCAATGCTGGATAGGGTCCACAGAACCCTGAGACACTATCCTACACTCTTGGCCTCCAAGATCTCCAGACATTATCCCATGCGACTTCTTCTTGTGGGGATATGTGAAAGGCCGTGTATTAGTGCCGGGTCACTGTTAGTTCGTGACCTAGATGTGCTCAATAACAGGATATCAGCAGCAGTAGCTGCATTCGAAGATGTTACCTTACGAAAAGTGTGGCATGAATTTAGCTATCATCTTGATGATGTCCGTATGGCTGGTGGAGGACACATAGAGCATTTGTAATGATGTTGCTGAAACTTTATGATTTTGTGAGTATTTTGTACTTTGTTCCATTATTGTAACATGTTTTCATCAATAAATATAACTATTTAAAATTGGGTCATTCTTTTTGAAAATCCTGTATATAGCCAAAAACATTGATAACAACAAAAACTTACTAGTGTAGTTTGTACTAAACTTGAATTAATTTATCAAGTTAAACTTTACTGATTGATTGTTAAACACTTGTTTTTATACCGTTTATTGGGGTTTTCTGTTGTAATTTAAATACAATTAAAAGTGATAGAATACCACAGATAATATATGTATGCATGTCATTAAATAGTCATTCTATCAACATTTCTCAAAAGGTGTTAGCTGCAAACATTATTTTAAAATGTTAGATGGATCTTAGAAAAAGTCGCAAGTAACTTTTAAAAATAATTATCTTGAATTTATGTTGACAGTAGAGATCTGAATACTGATGTCATTTTAAAAGCATAAAGCCAAATGTTACATCTCAGCTCCTAAATTATTGTTTTTTGTATTTTGGGAAATGTGCAGACCTAGAGTTTTGCCATAAACTTACAAAAGTTTATAAAATTTTAAAAGAGTTGCCCCATGTGTTCGGGCGTCAAATATTACATTCGTGGAATTATACCACGTTGTTGGCGACAAATATTATATTTACAATGTTTGCGTGATAATATCAATTATATTTATCATAGTAAATATGATTAATTCTTTATTTAAATTGCTGGGCGCCAGAGATATTTAAGATCTTAGGGGTTATTAAAATAATAACGCTTCTGTTCAGATGCTAATTACTTATTTTGTATTTGTATTACATTTCCACAAACAAGAGATATTATACATAAATTTTAGAAATAGGCATAGAAATATAATATTCAAAATTTTATATATTAAACAACATCATCATTTATTATGCACTTTCTACAAAAGAAATAACTCCTTGAATCATCTACTACAATTAAATATATTGTATTTATGAAACAAAGTATTAAATCATTTTTAATTTTTTTTCATTGTTCAACATTAGGGTAATCTAGACAAATTGAATCTTTTCAACTATTATTCATTGAGGAGCAATACATTTACGATTTAACCTACCAGATTACATATATGTGTTTAATGATTATCTCCTTTCACAATTATGAATTAATATATACAAAGTACATATATTCAAACAATCAAATAATTATTTGCATACAGCCCTAAATTGTAGAGTTCTCAATTGAAAAAAATCGTGTTCGAGATTATTGCAGATTCTGATTGTACTACACTCAAAACGTGAAAAAATATCAGTATGGAGAACCATACATGACTTCCATGTTCTAAGATTTATATTTAAAATCATTTTCGAAATGAAATATTACCATAGAAACTACTTCTTTCTACTTACTGCTTCAGCCTTAACCATAGTACTGTGGTCACTAACGTATACCACCTCACGTTATCGCACTCGATTTTCACTGATGATGGAAGTTGAAAGCATTGCCGAAACGTCTGGTTTTGTAGAAAACATTGGACTACGGCCAAACAGCCAGGAAGGAAATTTAACAAAAAACTACTTCTTTGTTGCCGATAACGTTGTACACATATATATAAAAAATATGCATAAAATTAATAGCTTGTATAAGTTAATGTTTGATGTCCATTAAGTAGTGCTCAAGTTTCCAAAGTTTTAATATTATGATGTCCATAATTAAAACATCAGAACAGGTTTAGTGTGTATGAGGGTACACCGTGGACAAACATTTTCAACATTCCCTATTGAGCGTTGCTCAGAGTAAAGCTGCGAATCTACAGTGTACTTTTCACAGAACAAACACGCGGAAAAGAAGGAGCGCTCCGAAGTCACTCATGGACCCTCAGCATCTTGCAGAGGGTTCATTTCCTAAAGATGAAAAGTCTGTCTATGAACCGTTCCTCTGTAAACACGTGCAGTTACACTGCCCAGCGATCCACAGGAAGCAAATCGCTGTCCATGCTGGACATTTTTTCGGCTTGCACGCGTTATGTTGGTGTGGGTTTCAGCACTTTCCATTTAAAAAGCATGCAAATGTAAGAAAATAAACATGAGTAAGGCCAGAAATAACCCGAATTGTGTGTGTGTGTGTGTGTGTGTGTGTGTGTGTGTGTGTGTGTGTGTGTGTGTGTGTGTGTGTGTGTGTGTGTGTGTGTGTGTGTGTGTGTGTGTCTTCTCTGCCTTTTTATTGCAGTAATCATAATAATAAAATGGAAACGTAAAAATTACATAATTCAGATATGCTTCCCTGCCACGAATGATATATTTTCTCTCATACATGATTTACATTAAAATGAAAAAATTATAATTTTATTGCCTGGCAACAAAATTATTTTATTTTTAACAATTACCATTGTTTGAAAAAGTTTAAATGAATTTTCAAGTATTTACTGTTGTTAAAACGTAAAAGGTTGCAGGTAAACTACTCCTTCCCCTTAACCGATCTTCACCAAAATCAAAAGGCCTTGAGATCTCTACAATTCAGGGATGTATGCAAAAAATTATTTGATTCTGTTTGAATATGCGGCAGTTATCGTTCGTCATAGAAAAAATAACCCTTGTTAAAATATAAAATGTTGCAGGTAAACTATCCCTTTCCCTTAACCGATCTTCAAAAACAATAGGTCTTGAGAACTCTATAATTTAGGGCTGTATGCGAAACATTATTTGATTCTGTTTGAATTTGCGGCTGTTATTGTTTGCCATAGAAAAAATATCGGTATGGAGAACCATACATGACTTCCATATTCTAAGATTTATATTTAAAATCATTTTCACCCAAACAGCCAGGCTGTGTCTTACCTGCCTTTTTATTGCTGTATTAAATGATAAATATTATATTACATTAAAATGAAAAAATTATAATTTTATTGCCTGGCAACAAAATTATTTTATTTTTAACAATTACCATTGTTTCAAAAAGTTTAAATAAATTTTCAAGTACTTTACTCTTGTTAAAACGTAAAAGGTTGCAGGTAAACTACCCCTTCCCCTTAACCGATCTTCACCAAAATCGAAAGTCATTGAGACCTCTACAATTCAGGGACGAATGCAAAAAATTATTTGATTCTGTTTGAATTTGTGGCTGTTATCGTTTGCCATAGAAAATACGCTTGATAAAAAAACGTTGCAGGTAAACTACCCCTTCCTCTTAACCGATCTTCACCAAAAACAATAGGTCTTGAGAACTCTACAAATCAGGGCTGTATGCAAAACATTATTTGATTCTGTTTGAATTTGCGGCTGTTATCGTTTGCCATAGAAAATACCCTTGTTAAAAAAACGTTGCAGGTAAACTACCCCTTTCCCTCAACCGATCTTCACCAAAAACAATAGGTCTTGAGAACTCTACAATTTAGGGCTGTATGCAAATAATCTTTTGATTCTGTTTGAATTTGCGGCTGTTATCGTTTGCCATAGGAAATACGCTTGATAAAAAAACGTTGCAGGTAAACTACCCCTTCCCCTTAACCGATCTTCACCAAAAACAATAGGTCTTGAGTACTCTACAAATCAGGGCTGTATGCAAAACATTATTTGATTCTGTTTGAATTTGCGGCTGTTATCGTTTGCCATAGAAAATACCCTTGTTAAAAAAACGTTGCAGGTAAACTACCCCTTTCCCTCAACCGAACTTCACCAAAAACAATAGGTCTTGAGAACTCTACAATTTAGGGCTGCATGCAAATAATCTTTTGATTCTGTTTGAATTTGCGGCTGTTATCCTTTGCCATAGGAAATACCCTTGTTAAAACATAAAACGTTACAGGTAAACTACCTATTTCCCTTAACCGATCTTCACCAAAATCAACAGATCTTGAGACCTCTACAATTCAGGGCTGTATGCGAAACATTATTTGATTCTGTTTGAATTTGCGGCTGTTATCGTTTGCCAAACAAACAAAATTACCCTTGCTAAAAAAAAACCGTTGCAGGTAAACTACCCCTTTCCCTCAACCGATCTTCACCAAAAACAATAGGTCGCGAGTACTCTGCAAATCAGGGCTGCATGCAAAAAAATGTTTGATTCTGTTTGAATTTGCGGCAGTTATCGTTTGCCATAGAAAAAAAATCTATAGACAGACAGACACACAGACAGACAGACACACAGACACTTTTCGGAAAACGACTTTTTTTCATGTTTTGAGTGTAGTAGAATCAGAATCTGCAATAATCTCGAACACGATTTTTTTTGCCATCACCATACTTCCATTCCTTAAGGAATATGGAAGTAAAAATTACCCTTGAAAAAAATAAAGTTGCAGGTAAACTACCCCTTTCCCTCAACCGATCTTCACCAAAAACAATAGGTCGTGAGTACTCTACAAATCAGGGCTGTATGCAAAAAATTATTTGATTCTGTTTGAATTTGCGGCTGTTATCGTTTGCCATAGAAAAAAAATCTACAGTAGACACACAGACACTTTTTGAAAAACGACTTTTTTCATGTTTTGGGTGTAGTACAATCAGAATCTGCAATAATCTCGAACACGATTTTTTTTGCCATCACCATACTTCCATTTCCTTAAGGAACATGGAAGTAAAAGTCATTTTACTTCCATATTCCTTAAGGAATGGAAGTATGGTGATGGCAAAAAAAATCGTGTTCGAGATTATTGCAGATTCTGATTCTACTACACTCAAAACATGAAAAAAAGTCGTTTTCCGAAAAGTGTCTGTGTGTCTGTCTGTCTATCTGTCTGTCTGTCTGTCTGTAGATTTTTTTTCTATGGCAAACGATAACTGCCGCAAATTAAAACAGAATCAAATAATTTTTTGCATACAGCCCGGTTTTGCAGAGTTCTCGCGACCTATTGTTTTTGGTGAAGATCGGTTGAGGGAAAGGGGTAGTTTACCTGCAACGGTTTTTTTTTAGCAAGGGAAATTTTGTTTGTTTGGCAAACGATAACAGCCGCAAATTCAAACAGAATCAAATAATGTTTGGCATACAGCCCTGAATTGTAGAGTTCTCAAGACCTATTGTTTTTGGTGAAGATCGGTTAAGGGAAAGGGGTAGTTTACCTGTAACGTTTTATGTTTTAACAAGGGTATTTCCTATGGCAAACGATAACAGCCGCAAATTCAAACAGAATCAAATAATTTTCTGCATACAGCCCTGATTTGTAGAGTACTCAAGACCTATTGTTTTTGGTGAAGATCGGTTGAGGGGAAGGGGTAGTTTACCAGCAACGTTTTTTATCATGCGTATTTTCTATGGCAAACGACAACTGCCGCAAATTCAAACAGAATCAAATAATTTTTTGCATACAGCCCTGATTTGTAGAGTACTCGCGACCTATTGTTTTTGGTGAAGATCGGTTGAGGGGAAGGGGTAGTTTACCTGCAACGGTTTTTTTTATCAAGGGAAATTTTTTTTTTTTTTGGCAAACGATAACAGCCGCAAATTCAAACAGAATCAAATAATGTTTCGCATACAGCCCTGAATTGTAGATTTCTCAAGATCTATTGTTTTTGGTGAACATCGGTTGAGGGAAAGGGGTAGTTTACCTGCAACGTTTTTTTAACAAGGGTATTTTATATGGCAAACGATAACAGCCGCAAATTCAAACAGAATCAAATAATGTTTTGCATACAGTCCTGATTTGTAGAGTACTCAAGACCTATTGTTTTTGGTGAAGATCGGTTAAGGGGAAGGGGTAGTTTACCTGCAACCTTTTACGTTTTATTTTCTATGGCAAACGATAACAGCCGCAAATTCAAACAGAATCAAATAATGTTTTGCATACGTCCCTGAATTGTAGAGGTCTCAATGACTTTCGATTTTGGTGAAGATCGGTTAAGGGGAAGGGGTAGTTTACCTGCAACCTTTTACGTTTTAACAAGAGTAAAGTACTTGAAAATTTATTTAAACTTTTTGAAACAATGGTAATTGTTAAAAATAAAATAATTTTGTTGCCAGGCAATAAAATTATAATTTTTTCATTTTAATGTAATATAATATTTTTCATTTAATACAGCAATAAAAAGGCAGGTAAGACACAGCCTGGCTGTTTGGCTGAAAATGATTTTAAATATAAATCTTAGAATATGGAAGTCATGTATGGTTCTCCATACCGATATTTTACTTCCATATTCCTTAAGGAATGGAAGTATGGTGATGGCAAAAAAAATCGTGTTCGAGATTATTGCAGATTCTGATTCTACTGTACTCAAAACATGAAAAAAAGTCGTTTTCCGAAAAGTGTCTGTGTGTCTGTCTGTCTGTCTGTCTGTCTGTCTGTCTGTAGATTTTTTTTCTATGGCAAACGATAACTGCCGCAAATTCAAACAGAATCAAATAATTTTTTGCATACAGCCCGGTTTTGCAGAGTTCTCGCGACCTATTGTTTTTGGTGAAGATCGGTTGAGGGAAAGGGGTAGTTTACCTGCAACGTTTTTTTTTTATCAAGGGTAATTTTGTTTGTTTGGCAAACGATAACAGCCGCAAATTCAAACAGAATCAAATAATGTTTCGCATACAGCCCTGAATTGTAGAGTTCTCAAGACCTATTGTTTTTGGTGAAGATCGGTTAAGGGAAAGGGGTAGTTTACCTGTAACGTTTTATGTTTTAACAAGGGTATTTCCTATGGCAAACGATAACAGCCGCAAATTCAAACAGAATGAAAAGATTATTTGCATACAGCCCTAAATTGTAGAGTTCTCAAGACCTTTTGTTTTTGGTGAAGATCGGTTAAGGGAAAGGGGTAGTTTACCTACAACGTTTTTTTAACAAGGGTATTTTCTATGGCAAACGATAACAGCCGCAAATTCAAACAGAATCAAATAATTTTCTGCATACAGCCCTGATTTGTAGAGTACTCAAGACCTATTGTTTTTGGTGAAGATCGGTTGAGGGGAAGGGGTAGTTTACCAGCAACGTTTTTATCATGCGTATTTTCTATGGCAAACGACAACTGCCGCAAATTCAAACAGAATCAAATAATTTTTTGCATACAGCCCTGATTTGTAGAGTACTCGCGACCTATTGTTTTTGGTGAAGATCGGTTGAGGGGAAGGGGTAGTTTACCTGCAACGGTTTTTTTTATCAAGGGAAATTTTTTTTTTTGGCAACCGATAACAGCCGCAAATTCAAACAGAATCAAATAATGTTTCGCATACAGCCCTGAATTGTAGATTTCTCAAGACCTATTGTTTTTGGTGAAGATCGGTTGAGGGAAAGGGGTAGTTTACCTGCAACGTTTTTTTAACAAGGGTATTTTCTATGGCAAACGATAACAGCCGCAAATTCAAACAGAATCAAATAATGTTTTGCATACAGTCCTGATTTGTAGAGTACTCAAGACCTATTGTTTTTGGTGAAGATCGGTTAAGGGGAAGGGGTAGCTTACCTGCAACGTTTTTTTATCAAGCGTATTTTCTATGGCAAACGATAACAGCCGCAAATTCAAACAGAATCAAATAATTTTTTGCATACGTCCCTGAATTGTAGAGGTCTCAATGACTTTCGATTTTGGTGAAGATCGGTTAAGGGGAAGGGGTAGTTTACCAGCAACCTTATACGTTTTAACAAGAGTAAAGTACTTGAAAATTTATTTAAACTTTTTGAAACAATGGTAATTGTTAAAAATAAAATTATAATTTTTTCATTTTAATGTAATATAATATTTTTCATTTAATACAGCAATAAAAAGGCAGGTAAGACACAGCCTGGCTGTTTGGCTGAAAATGATTTTAAATATAAATCTTAGAATATGGAAGTCATGTATGGTTCTCCATACCGATATTTTACTTCCATATTCCTTAAGGAATCGAAGTATGGTGATGGCAAAAAAAATCGTGTTCGAGATTATTGCAGATTCTTATTCTACTACACTCAAAACATGAAGAAAAGTCGTTTTCCGAAAAGTGTCTGTGTGTCTGTCTGTGTGTCTGTCTGTCTGTGTGTCTGTCTGTAGATTTTTTTTCTATGGCAAACGATAACTGCCGCAAATTCAAACAGAATCAAATAATTTTTTGCATACAGTCCGGTTTTGCAGAGTTCTCGCGACCTATTGTTTTTGGTGAAGATCGGTTGAGGGAAAGGGGTAGTTTACCTGCAACGGTTTTTTTTTAGCAAGGGTAATTTTGTTTGTTTGGCAAACGATAACAGCCGCAAATTCAAACAGAATCAAATAATGTTTCGCATACAGCCCTGAATTGTAGAGTTCTCAAGACCTATTGTTTTTGGTGAAGATCGGTTAAGGGAAAGGGGTAGTTTACCTGTAACGTTTTATGTTTTAACAAGGGTATTTCCTATGGCAAACGATAACAGCCGCAAATTCAAACAGAATGAAAAGATTATTTGCATACAGCCCTAAATTGTAGAGTTCTCAATACCTTTTGTTTTTGGTGAAGATCGGTTAAGGGAAAGGGGTAGTTTACCTACAACGTTTTTTTAACAAGGGTATTTTCTATGGCAAACGATAACAGCCGCAAATTCAAACAGAATCAAATAATTTTCTGCATACAGCCCTGATTTGTAGAGTACTCAAGACCTATTGTTTTTGGTGAAGATCGGTTGAGGGGAAGGGGTAGTTTACCAGCAACGTTTTTTATCATGCGTATTTTCTATGGCAAACGACAACTGCCGCAAATTCAAACAGAATCAAATAATATTTTGCATACAGCCCTGGTTTGTAGAGTACTCGCGACCTATTGTTTTTGGTGAAGATCGGTTGAGGGGAAGGGGTAGTTTACCTGCTACGGTTTTTTTTATCAAGGGAAATTTTTTTTTTTTGGCAAACGATAGCCGCAAATTCAAACAGAATCAAATAATGTTTCGCATACAGCCCTGAATTGTAGATTTCTCAAGACCTATTGTTTTTGGTGAAGATCGGTTGAGGGAAAGGGGTAGTTTACCTGCAACGTTTTTTTAACAAGGGTATTTTCTATGGCAAACGATAACAGCCGCAAATTCAAACAGAATCAAATAATGTTTTGCATACAGCCCTGATTTGTAGAGTACTCAAGACCTATTGTTTTTGGTGAAGATCGGTTAAGGGGAAGGGGTAGTTTACCTGCAACGTTTTTTTATCAAGCGTATTTCCTATGGCAAACGATAACAGCCGCAAATTCAAACAGAATCAAAAGATTATTTGCATACAGCCCTAAATTGTAGAGTTCTCAAGACCTATTGTTTTTGGTGAAGATCGGTTGAGGGAAAGGGGTAGTTTACCTGCAACGTTTTTTTAACAAGGGTATTTTCTATGGCAAACGATAACAGCCGCTAATTCAAACAGAATCAAATAATGTTTTGCATACAGTCCTGATTTGTAGAGTACTCAAGACCTATTGTTTTTGGTGAAGATCGGTTAAGGGGAAGGGGTAGTTTACCGGCAACGTTTTTTTATCAAGCGTATTTTCTATGGCAAACGATAACAGCCGCAAATTCAAACAGAATCAAATAATTTTTTGCATACGTCCCTGAATTGTAGAGGTCTCAATGACTTTCGATTTTGGTGAAGATCGGTTAAGGGGAAGGGGTAGTTTACCTGCAACCTTATACGTTTTAACAAGAGTAAAGTACTTGAAAATTTATTTATACTAGTTGAAACAATGGTAATTGTTAAAAATAAAATAATTTTGTTGCCAGGCAATAAAATTATAATTTTTTCATTTTAATGTAATATAATATTTTTCATTTAATACAGCAATAAAAAGGCAGGTAAGACACAGCCTGGCTGTTTGGCTGAAAATGATTTTAAATATAAATCTTAGAATATGGAAGTCATGTATGGTTCTCCATACCGATATTTTTCTATGGCAAACGATAACTGCCGCAAATTCAAACAGAATCAAATAATTTTTTGCATGCAGCCCTGATTTGCAGAGTACTCGCGACCTATTGTTTTTGGTGAAGATCGGTTGAGGGAAAGGGGTAGTTTACCTGCAACGGTTTTTTTTTAGCAAGGGTAATTTTGTTTGTTTGGCAAACGATAACAGCCGCAAATTCAAACAGAATCAAATAATGTTTCGCATACAGCCCTGAATTGTAGAGTTCTCAAGATCTGTTGATTTTGGTGAAGATCGGTTAAGGGAAAGGGGTAGTTTACCTGTAACGTTTTATGTTTTAACAAGGGTATTTCCTATGGCAAACGATATCAGCCGCAAATTCAAACAGAATCAAAAGATTATTTGCATACAGCCCTAAATTGTAGAGTTCTCAAGACCTATTGTTTTTGGTGAAGATCGGTTGAGGGAAAGGGGTAGTTTACCAGCAACTTTTTTTAACAAGGGTATTTTCTATGGCAAACGATAACAGCCGCAAGTTTAAACAGAATCAAATAATGTTTTGCATACAGCCCTGATTTGTAGAGTACTCAAGACCTATTGTTTTTGGTGAAGATTGGTTAAGGGGAAGGGGTAGTTTACCTGCAACGTTTTTTTATTTACTTCCATATTCCTTAAGGAATGGAAGTATAGTGATGGCAAAAAAAATCGTGTTCGAGATTATTGCAGATTCTGATTCTACTACACTCAAAACATGAAAAAAGTCGTTTTCCGAAAAGTGTCTGTCTGTCTGTCTGTCTTTGGTTTTTTACTTCCATATTCCTTAAGGAATGGAAGTATGGTGATGGCAAAAAAAATCGTGTTCGAGATTATTGCAGATTCTGATTGTACTACACTCAAAACATGAAAAAAAGTCGTTTTCCGAAAAGTGTCTGTGTGTGTGTCTGTAGATTTTTTTTCTATGGCAAACGATAACTGCCGCAAATTCAAACAGAATCAAATAATTTTTTGCATACAGCCCTGATTTGTAGAGGACTCGTGATCTATTGTTTTTGGTGAAGATCGGTTGAGGGGAAGGGGTAGTTTACCTGCAACGTTTTTTATCAAGCGTATTTTCTATGGCAAACGATAACTGCCGCAAATTCAAACAGAATCAAATAATTTTTTGCATACAGCCCTGATTTGTAGAGTTCTCAAGACCTATTGTTTTTGGTAAAGATCGGTTAAGGGGAAGGGGTAGTTTACCTGCAATGGTTTTTTTTATCAAGGGAAATTTTTTTTTTTTGGCAAACAATAACAGCCGCAAATTCAAACAGAATCAAATAATGTTTCGCATACAGCCCTGAATTGTAGAGTTCTCAAGACCTATTGTTTTTGGTGAAGATCGGTTAAGGGAAAGGGGTAGTTTACCTGTAACATTTTATGTTTTAACAAGGGTATTTCCTATGGCAAACGATAACAGCCGCAAATTCAAACAGAATCAAAAGATTATTTGCATACAGCCCTAAATTGTAGAGTTCTCAAGACCTATTGTTTTTGGTGAAGATCGGTTAAGGGGAAGGGGTAGTTTACCTACAACGTTTTTTTAACAAGGGTATTTTCTATGGCAAACGATAACAGCCGCAAATTCAAACAGAATCAAATAATTTTCTGCATACAGCCCTGATTTGTAGAGTACTCAAGACCTGTTGTTTTTGGTGAAGATCGGTTGAGGGGAAGGGTTAGTTTACCTGCAACGTTTTTTATCAAGCGTATTTTCTATGGCAAACGATAACTGCCGCAAATTCAAACAGAATCAAATAATTTTTTGCATACAGGCCTGATTTGTACAGTTCTCAAGACCTATTGTTTTTGGTAAAGATCGGTTAAGGGGAAGGGGTAGTTTACCTGCAATGGTTTTTTTTATCAAGGGAAATTTTTTTTTTTGGCAAACAATAACAGCCGCAAATTCAAACAGAATCAAAAGATTATTTGCATACAGCACTAAATTGCAGAGTACTCAAGACCTATTGTTTTTGGTGAAGATCGGTTAAGGGAAAGGGGTAGTTTACCTGCAGCGTTTTTTTATCAAGCGTATTTTCTATGGCAAACGATAACAGCCGCAAATTCAAACAGAATCAAATAATTTTCTGCATACAGCCCTGATTTGTAGAGTACTCAAGACCTATTGTTTTTGGTGAAGATCGGTTGAGGGGAAGGGGTAGTTTACCTGCAACCTTTTACGTTTTAACAAGAGTAAAGTACTTGAAAATTCATTTAAACTTTTTCAAACAATGGTAATTGTTGAAAATAAAATAATTTTGTTGCCAGGCAATCTGAAAATTTCAGATTTTTTACCACAAAATCTGAAAAGATTATACGATAGTTTATGAAATGGTTAATAATACGTCAGTGGAAGGTGTAATGAGAAATTAGCAGAAATGGAAACCTGGGGAATGTTAACTGTTCTGTAGATACAATTTTGTCAGAATGTTTGGAAATGATCATCAACATTGAAGAAAAAGTAAGCATATTAAGAAACATATGTAAGTACTTATTATAAAAAAATGTTTGTTTTTTGATAAAGTCATTTTGATTATAAAATATAAATATTTACAACAAGAAAAGAATTTTCAGTTTTCAAAATTTAAATATATTTTTATAAAACAATGGGTTCTTCATTGAGGTGGGGACCATGTCACTCACTCCATCTCAAGCCTCCTCTCCCATTTTGCAGAAAAAGAGGACCCTGTCAAGGCTGATACTTTGACGACAGTGACAGGGCTTTCCACCAAATTCAGCAGAGTGACAGGTAGGCCCAACTCTGATTGGCTCCTCAGATTTCCCCAGCGTTAGTAGGTTCTATGAAAATATTTTATTTCAAAAATGATTTTAAATATAAATCTTAGATATGTTTTATAAATCTCATGTTTTATGTTATAACATGGGTAATTTTTTATATGACGAACCATAACTGCCGTAAATTCAAACAGAATCAAATAATTTTTTACATATGTGCTTGAGCTATAGAGAACTCAATGTCTGTTGATTTTGGTGAAGATCGGTTACGGGGAAAGGGCAGTTTACCTGAAACATTTTTTGTTGTAACATGAGTAAAGTACTTAATTTTGATAAAGTATCCTGATAAGATCTTAATAATCCACTGTAGAAACGTAGATGAAATATCTATAAATGAAGAGGCTAGTTGAACGGGCTGGGGGTAATTTTCTATAAATCAAAATTATAGTTGAAGGGGGAGGGGATAATATTTTTTATATGTGTACTACGTTATTGGCAAGAAAGAAGTATTTTTTTTGTTAAAATTCCTTCCCTGGCTGTTTGGCTGGAAATGATTTTAAATATAAATCTTAGAATATGGAAGTCATGTATGGTTCTCCATACCGATATTTTTCTATGGCAAACGATAACTGCCGCAAATTCAAACAGAATCAAATAATTTTTTGCATACAGCCCTGATTTGTAGAGTACTCGCGACCTATTGGTTTTGGTGAAGATCGGTTGAGGGAAAGGGGTAGTTTACCTGCAATGGTTTTTTTTTATCAAGGGAAATTTTTTTTTGGTAAACGATAACAGCCGCAAATTCAAACAGAATTAAATAATGTTTCGTATACAGCCCTGAATTGTAGAGTTCTCAAGACCTATTGTTTTTGGTGAAGATCGGTTAAGGGAAAGGGGTAGTTTACCTCTAACATTTTATGTTTTAACAAGGATATTTCCTATGGCAAACGATAACAGCCGCAAATTGAAACAGAATCAAAAGATTATTTGCATACAGCCCTAAATTGTAGAGTTCTCAAGACCTATTGTTTTTGGTGAAGATCGGTTGAGGGAAAGGGGTAGTTTACCTGTAACATTTTTTTAACAAGGGTATTTTCTATGGCAAACGATAACAGCCGCAAATTCAAACAGAATCAAATAATGTTTTGCATACAGCCCTGATTTGTAGAGTACTCAAGACCTGTTGTTTTTGGTGAAGATCGGTTAAGGGGAAGGGGTAGTTTACCTGCAACGTTTTTTTATCAAGCGTATTTTCTATGGCAAATGATAACAGCCGCAAATTCAAACAGAATCAAATAATTTTTTGCATACGTCCCTGAATTGTAGAGGTCTCAATGACTTTCGATTTTGGTGAAGATCGGTTAAGGGGAAGGGGTAGTTTACCTGCAACCTTTTACGTTTTAACAAGAGTAAAGTACTTGAAAATTTATTTAAACTTTTTCAAACAATGGTAATTGTTAAATATCGGTATGGAGAACCATACATGACTTCCATATTCTAAGATTTATATTTAAAATCATTTTCAGCCAAACAGCCAGGGAAGGAATTTTAACAAAAAAATACTTCTTTCTTGCCAATAACGTAGTACACATATAAAAAATATTATCCCCTCCCCCTTCAACTATAATTTTGATTTATAGAAAATTACCCCCAGCCCGTTCAACTAGCCTCTTCATTTATAGATATTTCATCTACGTTTCTACAGTGGATTATTAAGATCTTATCAGGATACTTTATCAAAATTAAGTACTTTACTCATGTTACAACAAAAAATGTTTCGGGTAAACTGCCCTTTCCCCGTAACCGATCTTCACCAAAATCAACAGACATTGAGTTGTCCATAGCTCAGGCACATATGTAAAAAATTATTTGATTCTGTTTGAATTTACGGCAGTTATGGTTCGTCATATAAAAAATTACCCATGTTATAACATAAAACATGAGATTTATAAAACATATCTAAGATTTATATTTAAAATCATTTTTGAAATAAAATATTTTCATAGAACCTACTAACGCTGGGGAAATCTGAGGAGCCAATCAGAGTTGGGCCTACCTGTCACTCTGCTGAATTTGGTGGAAAGCCCTGTCACTGTCGTCAAAGTATCAGCCTTGACAGGGTCCTCTTTTTCTGCAAAATGGGAGAGGAGGCTTGAGATGGAGTGAGTGACATGGTCCCCACCTCAATGAAGAACCCATTGTTTTATAAAAATATATTTAAATTTTGAAAACTGAAAATTCTTTTCTTGTTGTAAATATTTATATTTTATAATCAAAATGACTTTATCAAAAAACAAACATTATTTTTTTATAATAAGTACTTACATATGTTTCTTAATGTGCTTACTTTTTCTTCAATGTTGATGATCATTTCCAAACATTCTGACAAAATTGTATCTACACAACAGTTAACATTCCCCAGGTTTCCATTTCTGCTAATTTCTCATTACACCTTCCACTGACGTATTATTAACCATTTCATAAACTATCGTATAATCTTTTCAGATTTTGTGGTAAAAAATCTGAAATTTTCAGATTGCCTGGCAACAAAATTATTTTATTTTCAACAATTACCATTGTTTGAAAAAGTTTAAATGAATTTTCAAGTACTTTACCCTTGTTAAATACGTAAAAGGTTGCAGGTAAACTACCCCTTCCCCTTAACCGATCTTCACCAAAAACAATAGGTCTTGAGTACTCTACAAATCAGGGCTGTATGCAGAAAACTATTTGATTCTGTTTGAATTTGCGGCAGTTATCGTTTGCCATAGAAAATACGCTTGATAAAAAACGTTGCAGGTAAACTACCCTTTCCCCTCAACCGATCTTCACCAAAAACAATAGGTCTTGAGTACTCTACAAATCAGAGCTGTATGCAGAAAATTATTTGATTCTGTTCGAATTTGCGGCTGTTATCGTTTGCCATAGAAAATACCCTTGTTAAAAAAACGTTGTAGGTAAACTACCCCTTTCCCTTAACCGATCTTCACCAAAAACAATAGGTCTTGAGAACTCTACAATTCAGGGCTGTATGCGAAACATTATTTGATTCTGTTTGAATTTGCGGCTGTTATCGTTTGCCAAAAAAAAAAATTTCCCTTGATAAAAAAAACCGTTGCAGGTAAAATACCCCTTCCCCTCAACCGATCTTCACCAAAAACAATAGGTCGCGAGTACTCTACATATCAGGGCTGTATGCAAAAAATTATTTGATTCTGTTTGAATTTGCGGCAGTTATCGTTTGCCATAGAAAATACGCTTGATAAAAAACGTTGCAGGTAAACTACCCCTTCCCCTCAACCGATCTTCACCACAAACAATAGGTCTTGAGTACTCTACAAATCAGGGCTGTACGCAGAAAATTATTTGATTCTGTTTGAATTTGCGACTGTTATCGTTTGTCATAGAAAATACCCTTGTTAAAAAAACGTTGTAGGTAAACTACCCCTTTACCTTAACCGATCTTCACCAAAAACAATAGGTCTTGAGAACTCTACAATTTAGGGCTGTAAGCAAATAATCTTTTGATTCTGTTTGAATTTGCGGCTGTTATCATTTGCCATAGGAAATACCCTTGTTAAAACATAAAACGTTACAGGTAAACTACCCCTTTCCCTTAACCGATCTTCACCAAAATCAATAGATATTGAGAATTCTACAATTCAGGGCTGTATGCGAAACATTATTTGATTCTGTTTGAATTTGTGGCTGTTATCGTTTGCCAAAAAAAAAAAATTTCCCTTGATAAAAAAAAAACCGTTGCAGGTAAACTACCCCTTTCCCTCAACCGATCTTCACCAAAAACAATAGGTCGCGAGTCCTCTACAAATCAGGGCTGTATGCAAAAAATTATTTGATTCTGTTTGAATTTGCGGCAGTTATCGTTTGCCATAGAAAAAAAATCTATAGACACACAGACACTTTTCGGAAAACGACTTTTTTCATGTTTTGAGTGTAGTAGAATCAGAATCTGCAATAATCTCGAACACGATTTTTTTTGCCATCACCATACTTCCATTCCTTAAGGAATATGGAAGTAAAAGTGAAATAAGCAGGTTTGGTAGAAGTGGCAATACGATTTAAATATGTAAATTACAGTACATTTACAGTATGTAACTTTTATAATTTGCTATTGTTGGCGCTTGTAGTGTTGCTATGGTATATACGATTAGCAGAATTAAACAAATATAACTAAAGGTAATGGTTGTAGTAAATACGTATATAGTCTATCTGACGTACTGGTCTCAAGAAAACATTCACTAACAAGTTACGTACCATAATGTCAACATGCTGATAATATCGGTATGGAGAACCATACATGACTTCCATATTCTAAGATTTATATTTAAAATCATTTTCAGCCAAACAGCCAGGCTGTGTCTTACCTGCCTTTTTATTGCTGTATTAAATGAAAAATATTATATTACATAAAAATGAAAAAATTATAATTTTATTGCCTGGCAACAAAATTATTTTATTTTTAACAATTACCATTGTTTCAAAAAGTTTAAATAAATTTTCAAGTACTTTACTCTTGTTAAAACGTAAAAGGTTGCAGGTAAACTACCCCTTCCCCTTAACCGATCTTCACCAAAATCGAAAGTCATTGAGACCTCTACAATTCAGGGACGTATGCAAACAATTATTTGATTCTGTTTGAATTAGCAGCTGTTATCGTTTGCCATAGAAAATACGCTTGTTAAAAAACCTTGCAGGTAAACTACCCCTTCCCCTTAACCGATCTTCACCAAAAACAATAGGTCTTGAGTACTCTACAAATCAGGGCTGTATGCAAAACATTATTTGATTCTGTTTGAATTTGCGGCTGTTATCGTTTGCCATAGAAAATACCCTTGTTAAAAAAACGTTGCAGGTAAACTACCCCTTTCCCTCAACCGATCTTCACCAAAAACAATAGGTCTTGAGAACTCTACAATTTAGGGCTGTATGCAAATAATCTTTTGATTCTGTTTGAATTTGCGGCTGTTATCGTTTGCCATAGGAAATACCCTTGTTAAAACATAAAACGTTACAGGTAAACTACCCCTTTCCCTTAACCGATCTTCACCAAAAACAATGGGTCTTGAGTACTCTACAAATCAGGGCTGTATGCAAAACATTATTTGATTCTGTTTGAATTTGCGGCTGTTATCGTTTGCCATAGAAAATACCCTTGTTAAAAAAATGTTGCAGGTAAACTACCCCTTTCCCTCAACCGAACTTCACCAAAAACAATAGGTCGTGAGAACTCTACAATTTAGGGCTGTATGCAAATAATCTTTTGATTCTGTTTGAATTTGCGGCTGTTATCGTTTGCCATAGGAAATACCCTTGTTAAAACATAAAACGTTACAGGTAAACTACCCCTTTCCCTTAACCGATCTTCACCAAAATCAACAGATCTTGAGAACTCTACAATTCAGGGCTGTATGCGAAACATTATTTGATTCTGTTTGAATTTGCGGCTGTTATCGTTTGCCAAACAAACAAAATTACCCTTGCTAAAAAAAAACCGTTGCAGGTAAACTACCCCTTTCCCTCAACCGATCTTCACCAAAAACAATAGGTCGCGAGTACTCTGCAAATCAGGGCTGCATGCAAAAAATTATTTGATTCTGTTTGAATTTGCGGCAGTTATCGTTTGCCATAGAAAAAAAATCTACAGACAGACACACAGACAGACAGACAGACACACACACAGACACTTTTCGGAAAACGACTTTTTTTCATGTTTTGAGTGTAGTAGAATCAGAATCTGCAATAATCTCGAACACGATTTTTTTTGCCATCACCATACTTCCATTCCTTAAGGAATATGGAAGTAAAAATAAAATAATTTTGTTGCCAAGCAATAAAATTAAAATTTTTTCATTTTAATGTAAATCATGTATTAGAGAAAATATATCGCGCTTGGCAGGCGATATTAAGATTTAAATATAAATCTTAGAATATGGAAGTCATGTATGGTTCTCCATACCGATATTTTGAATAGTGTCTCTGAGTGTGTGTGTCTGTCTGTAGATTTTTTTGCTATGGCAAACGATAACAGCCGCAAATTCAAACAGAATCAAATAATTTTTTGCATACAGTACTTATTTGTAGAGTACTCAAGACCTATTGTTTATGGTGAAGATCGGTTAAGGGAAAGGGGTAGTTTACCTGCAACTTTTTTTTTATGAAGGGTAATTTTTTTCTATGGCAAACGATAACAGCCGCAAATTAAAAAAGAATCAAATAATGTTTTGGATACAGTCCTGAATTGTAGAGTTGTCAAGACCTGCTGTTGTTGGTGAAGATCGGTTAAGGGAAAGGGGTAGTTTACCTACAACGGGTTTTTTTAATCAAGGGTAATTTTTTCCTATGGCAAACGATAACAGCCGCAAATTCAAACAGAATCAAATAATTTTTAGCATACAGCCCTTATTTGTAGAGTACTCAAGACCTATTGTTTTTGGTGAAGATCGGTTAAGGGAAAGGGGTAGTTTACCGGCAACGTTTTTTTTTATCAAGGGTAATTTTTTGTCTATGCCAAACGATAACAGCCGCAAATTCAAACAGAATCAAATAATGTTTTGGATACAGCCCTAAATTGTAGAGTTGTCAAGACCTGTTGTTGTTGGTGAAGCTCGGTTAAGGGGAAGGGGTAGTTTATTTGCCACTTTTAAGTTTTAACAAGAGTAATTATTGTTTCTATGACGAACGATAACTGCCGCACGTTTAAACAGAATCAAATAATTTTGTGCATACCTTCCTCAATTGTAGATAACTCAAGGTCTGTTGATTTTGTAAATGAAAATTATAGTTGAAGGGGGAGGGGATCATTTTTTATATATTTACTATGTTATCGGCAACAAAGAAGTAGTTTGTTGGTAAAATTCCTTCCCGTCGTGTTTGGCCGTAGACCAAAGTTTTCTGCAAAACCAGACGTTTCGGCAGTGCCATCGACTTCCATCATCAATTAAAATCGAGTGCGATAACGTGAGGTGGTATACCTTAGTGACCACAGTACTGTGGTTAAGGCTGAAGCAGTAAGCAGAAAGAAGTAGTTTCTATGGAAAGATTGCATTTCGAAAATGATTTTAAATATAAATCTTAGAACATGGAAGTCATGTATGGTTCTCCATATCGATATTTTTCTATGGTAAATGATAACAGCAGCAAATTCAAACAGCATCAAATAATGTTTTGCATACAGCCCTGAATTGTAGAGTTCTCAAGACCTGTTGGTTTGGTGAAGATCGGTTAAGGGAATAGGGTAGTTTACCTGCAAATTTTATGTTTTAACAAGGGTAATTTTTTCTGTGACGAACGATAACTGTCGTACATTAAAACAGAATCAACTACTCTTTTGCATACCTTTTTGAATTATACAGAACTAAAGGTCTGTTGATTTTGTTGAAGATCGGTTAAGAGAAAGGGGTAGTTTACCTGCAACATTTTATGTTTTAACAAGGGTAATTTTTTATATGATGAATGATAACTACCCGTAAATTCAAAGAGAATCAAATAATTTTTTGCATACGTTCCAGAATTGTAGAGAACTCAAGGCCTATTGATTTTGGTGAAGATCGGTTAAGGGAAAGGGGTAGTTTACCAGCAACATTTTATGCTTTAAGAAGGGTAATTTTTTTTTGACGAAAGATAACTGCCGTAAATTCAAAATATCGGTATGGAGAACCATACATGACTTCCATGTTCTAAGATTTATATTTAAAATCATATTCGAAATGAAATATTTCCATAGAAACTACGTCTTTCTACTTATTGCTTCAGCATTAACCACAGTACTGTGGTCACTAACGTATACCACCTCACGTTTTCGCACTCGATTTTCACCAATGATGGCAGTCGATGGCACTGCCGAAAAGTCTGGTTTTGTAGAAAACATTGGACTACGGCTAAAGAGCCCGGGAAGCAATTTTAACAAAAAAACTACTTCTTTGTTGCCGATAACGTAGTACACATATAAAAAATTCTCCCCTCCACCTTCAACTATAATTTTTAATAATAGAAAATTACCCCCACCCCGTTCACCTAACCTCTTCATTTATAGATATTTCATCTACGTTTCTACAGTGGATTACTATGAGCTTCTTATGAGGATACTTTATTTATAAAAATTAAGTACTTTACTCTTGTTAAATCATAAAATGTTTGAGGTAAACTACCCTTTTCTCTTAACCGATCTTCTCCAAAATCAATAGACCTTCCGTCCTCTACAATTCAGGGAAGCATGCAAAAAATAATTGATTCTGTTTGAATGTGCAGCAGTTATCGTTCGTCATGGAAACATTTCTCTTTTTACAACATAAAATGTAGCAGGTAAACTACCCCTTTCCCTTAACCGATCTTCACCAAAATCAATAGACCTTGAGGTCTCTGCAACTCAGGAAAGGGTGCAAAAAATTATTTGATTCTCATTGAATTTTCGGCAGTTATCGTACGTCATAAAAAAATTCCCCTTTTTAAAACATAAAACGTTGCTGATAAACTACCCCTTTCCCTTAACCGATCTTCAACAAAATCAACAGACCTTGAGCTCTCTTTAGTTCAAAAAGGTATGCAAAAACCTAGTTGATTCTGTTTAAATTTACGGCAGTTATCGTTCGTCATATAAAAAATTACCCTTGTTAAAACATAAAATGTTGCTGGTAAACTACCCCTTTCCCTTAACTGATCTTCACCAACACCAATAGGTATTGAGAACTGTACAATACAGAGCTGTATGCAAAACATCATTTGATTCTGTTTGAATTTGCGGCTGTTATCGTTTGCCATAGAAAACACCCTTGATAAAACATAAAACGTTCCTGGTAAACTACCCTATTCCATTAACCTATCTTCACCAAAAACAATAGGTCTTGAGAACTCTACAATTCAGGGCTGTATACAAAGCATTAGTTGATTCTCTTTGAATTTACGGCAGTTATCGTTCGTCATAGAAAAAATACCCTTGTTAAAACATAAAACGTTGCAGGTAAACTACCCCTTTCCCTTAACCGATCTTCAACAAAATCAACAGACTTTGAGTTCTGTATAATTCAAAAAGGTATGCAGAAGAGTAGTTGATTCTGTTTTAATGTATGGCAGTTATCGTTCATCAACAAAAAAATTACCCTTGATAAAACATAAAATGTTGCTGGTAAACAACCCTATTCCCTTAACCGATCTTCACCAAAACCAACAGGTCTTGAGAACTCTACATTTCAGGGCTGTATGCAAAATATTATATGATTCTGTTTGAATTTGCGGCTGTTATCGTTTGCCATATAAAATACCCTTGATAAGACAAAAAACGTGTCAGGTAAACTACCCCTTTCCCTTAACCGATCTTCACCAAAAACAATAGGTCTTTAGTACTCAACAAAACAGGGCTGTGTGCAAAACGTATGCGATTCTGTTTGAATTTGCGGCTCTTATCGTTTGCCATAGAAAATACCCTTTAAAACATAAAACGTTGCAGGTAAACTACCCCTTTACCTTAACCAATCTTCACCAACACCAATAGCTATTGAGAACTCTACAATACAGGACTGTATGCAAAACATCATTGGATTCTGTTTGAATTTGCGGCTGTTATCATTTACCATAGAAAAATATCGGTATGGAGAACCATACATGACTTCCATATTCTAAGATTTATATTTAAAATCATTTTCAGCCAAACAGCCAGGCTGTGTCTTACCTGCCTTTTTATTGCTGTATTAAATGAAAAATATTATATTACATTAAAATGAAAAAATTATAATTTTATTGCCTGGCAACAAAATTATTTTATTTTTAACAATTACCATTGTTTCAAAAAGTTTAAATAAATTTTCAAGTACTTTACTCTTGTTAAAACGTAAAAGGTTGCAGGTAAACTACCCCTTCCCCTTAACCGATCTTCACCAAAATCGAAAGTCATTGAGACCTCTACAATTCAGGGACGTATGCAAACAATTATTTGATTCTGTTTGAATTTGCAGCTGTTATCGTTTGCCATAGAAAATACGCTTGTTAAAAAACCTTGCAGGTAAACTACCCCTTCCCCTTAACCGATCTTCACCAAAAACAATAGGTCTTGAGTACTCTACAAATCAGGGCTGTATGCAAAACATTATTTGATTCTGTGTGAATTTGCGGCTGTTATCGTTTGCCATAGAAAATACCCTTGTTAAAAAAACGTTGCAGGTAAACTACCCCTTTCCCTCAACCGATCTTCACCAAAAACAATAGGTCTTGAGTACTCTACAAATCAGGACTGTATGCAAAACATTATTTGATTCTGTTTGAATTTGCGGCTGTTATCG
The DNA here is from genome assembly GCA_034769895.1 of Magicicada septendecula. Lineage (NCBI taxonomy): Eukaryota > Metazoa > Arthropoda > Insecta > Hemiptera > Cicadidae > Magicicada > Magicicada septendecula. The sequence goes on along the minus strand of CM068369.1, from coordinate 88,902,345 downwards.
TTTGCCATATAAAATACCCTTGTTAAAAAAACGTTGCAGGTAAACTACCCCTTTCCCTCAACCGATCTTCACCAAAAACAATAGGTCTTGAGAAATCTACAATTCAGGGCTGTATGCGAAACATTATTTGATTCTGTTTGAATTTGCGGCTGTTATCGTTTGCCAAAAAAAAAAAAATTTCCCTTGATAAAAAAAACCGTTGCAGGTAAACTACCCCTTCCCCTCAACCGATCTTCACCAAAAACAATAGGTCGCGAGTACTCTACAAATCAGGGCTGTATGCAAAAAATTATTTGATTCTGTTTGAATTTGCGGCAGTTGTCGTTTGCCATAGAAAATACGCATGATAAAAAACGTTGCTGGTAAACTACCCCTTCCCCTCAACCGATCTTCACCAAAAACAATAGGTCTTGAGTACTCTACAAATCAGGGCTGTATGCAGAAAATTATTTGATTCTGTTTGAATTTGCGGCTGTTATCGTTTGCCATAGAAAATACCCTTGTTAAAAAAACGTTGTAGGTAAACTACCCCTTTCCCTTAACCGATCTTCACCAAAAACAAAGGGTATTGAGAACTCTACAATTTAGGGCTGTATGCAAATAATCTTTTCATTCTGTTTGAATTTGCGGCTGTTATCGTTTGCCATAGGAAATACCCTTGTTAAAACATAAAACGTTACAGGTAAACTACCCCTTTCCCTTAACCGATCTTCACCAAAAACAATAGGTCTTGAGAACTCTACAATTCAGGGCTGTATGCGAAACATTATTTGATTCTGTTTGAATTTGCGGCTGTTATCGTTTGCCAAACAAACAAAATTTCCCTTGCTAAAAAAAAACCGTTGCAGGTAAACTACCCCTTTCCCTCAACCGATCTTCACCAAAAACAATTGGTCGCGAGAACTCTGCAAAACCGGGCTGTATGCAAAAAATTATTTGATTCTGTTTGAATTTGCGGCAGTTATCGTTTGCCATAGAAAAAAAATCTACAGACAGACAGACACACAGACAGACACACAGACACTTTTCGGAAAACGACTTTTTTTCATGTTTTGAGTGTAGTAGAATCAGAATCTGCAATAATCTCGAACACGATTTTTTTTGCCATCACCATACTTCCATTCCTTAAGGAATATGGAAGTAAAAATATCGGTATGGAGAACCATACATGACTTCCATATTCTAAGATTTATATTTAAAATCATTTTCAGCCAAACAGCCAGGCTGTGTCTTACCTGCCTTTTTATTGCTGTATTAAATGAAAAATATTATATTACATTAAAATGAAAAAATTATAATTTTATTGCCTGGCAACAAAATTATTTTATTTTTAACAATTACCATTGTTTCAAAAAGTTTAAATAAATTTTCAAGTACTTTACTCTTGTTAAAACGTAAAAGGTTGCAGGTAAACTACCCCTTCCCCTTAACCGATCTTCACCAAAATCGAAAGTCATTGAGACCTCTACAATTCAGGGACGTATGCAAACAATTATTTGATTCTGTTTGAATTTGCAGCTGTTATCGTTTGCCATAGAAAATACGCTTGTTAAAAAACCTTGCAGGTAAACTACCCCTTCCCCTTAACCGATCTTCACCAAAAACAATAGGTCTTGAGTACTCTACAAATCAGGGCTGTATGCAAAACATTATTTGATTCTGTGTGAATTTGCGGCTGTTATCGTTTGCCATAGAAAATACCCTTGTTAAAAAAACGTTGCAGGTAAACTACCCCTTTCCCTCAACCGATCTTCACCAAAAACAATAGGTCTTGAGTACTCTACAAATCAGGACTGTATGCAAAACATTATTTGATTCTGTTTGAATTTGCGGCTGTTATCGTTTGCCATATAAAATACCCTTGTTAAAAAAACGTTGCAGGTAAACTACCCCTTTCCCTCAACCGATCTTCACCAAAAACAATAGGTCTTGAGAAATCTACAATTCAGGGCTGTATGCGAAACATTATTTGATTCTGTTTGAATTTGCGGCTGTTATCGTTTGCCAAAAAAAAAAAAATTTCCCTTGATAAAAAAAACCGTTGCAGGTAAACTACCCCTTCCCCTCAACCGATCTTCACCAAAAACAATAGGTCGCGAGTACTCTACAAATCAGGGCTGTATGCAAAAAATTATTTGATTCTGTTTGAATTTGCGGCAGTTGTCGTTTGCCATAGAAAATACGCATGATAAAAAACGTTGCTGGTAAACTACCCCTTCCCCTCAACCGATCTTCACCAAAAACAATAGGTCTTGAGTACTCTACAAATCAGGGCTGTATGCAGAAAATTATTTGATTCTGTTTGAATTTGCGGCTGTTATCGTTTGCCATAGAAAATACCCTTGTTAAAAAAACGTTGTAGGTAAACTACCCCTTTCCCTTAACCGATCTTCACCAAAAACAAAGGGTATTGAGAACTCTACAATTTAGGGCTGTATGCAAATAATCTTTTCATTCTGTTTGAATTTGCGGCTGTTATCGTTTGCCATAGGAAATACCCTTGTTAAAACATAAAACGTTACAGGTAAACTACCCCTTTCCCTTAACCGATCTTCACCAAAAACAATAGGTCTTGAGAACTCTACAATTCAGGGCTGTATGCGAAACATTATTTGATTCTGTTTGAATTTGCGGCTGTTATCGTTTGCCAAACAAACAAAATTTCCCTTGCTAAAAAAAAAACCGTTGCAGGTAAACTACCCCTTTCCCTCAACCGATCTTCACCAAAAACAATTGGTCGCGAGAACTCTGCAAAACCGGGCTGTATGCAAAAAATTATTTGATTCTGTTTGAATTTGCGGCAGTTATCGTTTGCCATAGAAAAAAAATCTACAGACAGACAGACACACAGACAGACACACAGACACTTTTCGGAAAACGACTTTTTTTCATGTTTTGAGTGTAGTAGAATCAGAATCTGCAATAATCTCGAACACGATTTTTTTTGCCATCACCATACTTCCATTCCTTAAGGAATATGGAAGTAAAAATATCGGTATGGAGAACCATACATGACTTCCATATTCTAAGATTTATATTTAAAATCATTTTCAGCCAAACAGCCAGGCTGTGTCTTACCTGCCTTTTTATTGCTGTATTAAATGAAAAATATTATATTACATTAAAATGAAAAAATTATAATTTTAGAGCCTGGCAACAAAATTATTTTATTTTTAACAATTACCATTGTTTCAAAAAGTTTAAATAAATTTTCAAGTACTTTACTCTTGTTAAAACGTAAAAGGTTGCAGGTAAACTACCCCTTCCCCTTAACCGATCTTCACCAAAATCGAAAGACATTGAGACCTCTACAATTCAGGGACGTATGCAAAAAATTATTTGATTCTGTTTGAATTTGCGGCTGTTATCGTTTGCCATAGAAAATACGCTTGATAAAAAAACGTTGCAGGTAAACTACCCCTTCCCCTTAACCGATCTTCACCAAAAACAATAGGTCTTGAGTACTCTACAAATCAGGGCTGTATGCAAAACATTATTTGATTCTGTTTGAATTTGCGGCTGTTATCGTTTGCCATAGAAAATAAAACGTAAAAGGTTGCAGGTAAACTACCCCTTCCCCTTAACCGATCTTCACCAAAAACAATAGGTCTTGAGTACTCTACAAATCAGGACTGTATGCAAAACATTATTTGATTCTGTTTGAATTTGCGGCTGTTATCGTTTGCCATATAAAATACCCTTGTTAAAAAAACGTTGCAGGTAAACTACCCCTTTCCCTCAACCGATCTTCACCAAAAACAATAGGTCTTGAGAAATCTACAATTCAGGGCTGTATGCGAAACATTATTTGATTCTGTTTGAATTTGCGGCTGTTATCGTTTGCCAAAAAAAAAAAATTTCTCTTGATAAAAAAAACCGTTTCAGGTAAACTACCCCTTCCCCTCAACCGATCTTCACCAAAAACAACAGGTCGCGAGTACTCTACAAATCAGGGCTGTATGCAAAAAATTATTTGATTCTGTTTGAATTTGCGGCAGTTGTCGTTTGCCATAGAAAATACGCATGATAAAAAACGTTGCTGGTAAACTACCCCTTCCCCTTAACCGATCTTCACCAAAAACAATAGGTCTTGAGTACTCTACAAATCAGGGCTGTATGCAGAAAATTATTTGATTCTGTTTGAATTTGCGGCTGTTATCGTTTGCCATAGAAAATACCCTTGTTAAAAAAACGTTGTAGGTAAACTACCCCTTTCCCTTAACCGATCTTCACCAAAAACAAAAGGTATTGAGAACTCTACAATTTAGGGCTGTATGCAAATAATCTTTTCATTCTGTTTGAATTTGCGGCTGTTATCGTTTGCCATAGGAAATACCCTTGTTAAAACATAAAACGTTACAGGTAAACTACCCCTTTCCCTTAACCGATCTTCACCAAAAACAATAGGTCTTGAGAACTCTACAATTCAGGGCTGTATGCGAAACATTATTTGATTCTGTTTGAATTTGCGGCTGTTATCGTTTGCCAAACAAACAAAATTTCCCTTGCTAAAAAAAAACCGTTGCAGGTAAACTACCCCTTTCCCTCAACCGATCTTCACCAAAAACAATAGGTCGCGAGAACTCTGCAAAACCGGGCTGTATGCAAAAAATTATTTGATTCTGTTTGAATTTGCGGCAGTTATCGTTTGCCATAGAAAAAAAATCTACAGACAGACAGACACACAGAATCTTTTCGGAAAACGACTTTTTTTCATGTTTTGAGTGTAGTAGAATCAGAATCTGCAATAATCTCGAACACGATTTTTTTTGCCATCACCATACTTCCATTCCTTAAGGAATATGGAAGTAATACCCTTGATAAAAAACCGTTGCAGGTAAACTACCCCTTTCCCTTAACCGATCTTCACCAAAAACGATAGGTCTTGAGAACTCTACAATTCAGGGCTGTGTGCAAAATATTATGTGATTTTGTTTGAATTTGCGGCTGTTATCGTTTGCCATACAAAATACGCTTGATAAAACAAAAAATGTGGTGGGTAAACTACCCCTTTCCCTTAAACGATCTTCACAAAAAAAAAATAGGACTAAACTCATGAAATCAGGGCTGTATGCAAAAACTTATTTGATTCTGTTTGAATTTGTGGCTCTTATCGTTTGTCATAGAAAATACCCTTTTAAAACATAAAACGTTGCAGGTAAACTACCCCTTTCCCTTAACCGATCTTCACCAAAAACAAAAGGTCTTGAGAACTCTACAATTCAGGGCAGTATGCAAAACATTATTTGATTATGTTTGAATTTGCGGCTGTTATCGTTTGCCAAACAAACAAAATTACCCTTGATAAAAAAAACCGTTGCAGGTAAACTACCCCTTTCCCTCAACCGATCTTCACCAAAAACAATAGGTCGTGAGTACTCTACAAATCAGGGCTGTATGCAAAAAATTATTTGATTCTGTTTGAATTTGCGGCTGTTATCGTTTGCCATAGAAAAAAAATCTACAGACACTTTTCGAAAAACGACTTTTTTCATGTTTTGAGTGTAGTACAATCAGAATCTGCAATAATCTTGAATACGATTTTTTTTGCCATCACCATACTTCCATTTCCTTAAGGAACATGGAAGTAAAAGAATCAAATAATTTTTTGCATACGTTCCTGAATTGCAGAGAACTCAAGGTCTGTTGATTTTGTAAATGATAATTATAGTTGAAGGGGGAGGGGATAATTTTTTATATATTTACTATGTTATCGGCAACAAAGAAGTAGTTTGTTGGTAAAATTCCTTCCCATCGTGTTTGGCCGTAGACCAAAGTTTTCTGCAAAACCAGACGTTTTGGCAGTGCCATCGACTTCCATCATCAATGAAAATCGAGTGCGATAACGTGAGGTGGTATACCTTAGTGACCACAGTACTGTGGTTAAGGCTGAAGCAGTAAGCAGAAAGAAGTAGTTTCTATGGAAAGATTGCATTTCGAAAATGATTTTAAATATAAATCTTAGAACACGGAAGTCATGTATGGTTCTCCATATCGATATTTTTCTATGGTAAATGATAACAGCCGCAAATTCAAACAGCATCAAATAATGTTTTGCATACAGCCCTGAATTGTAGAGTTCTCAAGACCTGTTGGTTTGGTGAAGATCGGTTAAGGGAATAGGGTAGTTTACCTGCAATATTTTATGTTTTAACAAGGGTAATTTTTTCTGTGACGAACGATAACTGCCGTACATTAAAACAGAATCAACTACTCTTTTGCATACCTTTTTGAATTATACAGAACTAAAGGTCTGTTGATTTTGTTGAAGATCGGTTAAGAGAAAGGGGTAGTTTACCTGCAACATTTTATGTTTTAACAAGGGTAATTTTTTATATGATGAATGATAACTACCCGTAAATTCAAAGAGAATCAAATAATTTTTTGCATACGTTCCAGAATTGTAGAGAACTCAAGGCCTATTGATTTTGGTGAAGATCGGTTAAGGGAAAGGGGTAGTTTACCAGCAACATTTTATGCTTTAAGAAGGGTAATTTTATTTTTGACGAAAGATAACTGCCGTAAATTCAAAATATCGGTATGGAGAACCATACATTTATATTTCTAAGATTTATATTTAAAATCATATTCGAAATGAAATATTTCCATAGAAACTACGTCTTTCTACTTATTGCTTCAGCATTAACCACAGTACTGTGGTCACTAACGTATACCACCTCACGTTTTCGCACTCAATTTTCACCGATGATGGCAGTCGATGGCACTGCCAAAAAGTCTGGTTTTGTAGAAAACATTGGACTACGGCTAAAGAGCCAGGGAAGCAATTTTAACAAAAAACTACTTCTTTGTTGCCGATAACGTAGTACACATATAAAAAATTCTCCCCTCCACCTTCAACTATAATTTTTAATAATAGAAAATTACCCCCACCCCGTTCACCTAACCTCTTCATTTATAGATATTTCATCTACGTTTCTACAGTGGATTACTATGAGCTTCTTATCAGGATACTTTATTTATAAAAATTAAGTACTTTACTCTTGTTAAATCATAAAATGTTTGAGGTAAACTACCCCTTTCTCTTAACTGATCTTCTCCAAAATCAATAGACCTTCCGTCCTCTACAATTCAGGGAAGCATGCAAAAAATATTTGATTCTGTTTGAATGTGCGGCAGTTATCGTTCGTCATGGAAACATTTCTCTTTTTACAACATAAAATGTAGCAGGTAAACTACCCCTTTCCCTTAACCGATCTTCACCAAAATCAATAGACCTTGAGCAACTCAGGAAAGGGTGCAAAAAATTATTTGATTCTCATTGAATTTTCGGCAGTTATCGTACGTCATAAAAAAATTCCCCTTTTAAAACATAAAACGTTGCTGATAAACTACCCCTTCCCTTAACCGATCTTCAACAAAATCAACAGACCTTGAGCTCTCTTTAGTTCAAAAAGGTATGCAAAAACCTAGTTGATTCTGTTTGAATTTACGGCAGTTATCGTTCGTCATATAAAAAATTACCTTGTTAAAACATAAAATGTTGCTGGTAAACTACCCCTTTACCTTAACTGATCTTCACCAACACCAATAGGTATTGAGAACTCTACAATACAGAGCTGTATGCAAAACATCATTTGATTCTGTTTGAATTTGCGGCTGTTATCGTTTGTCATAGAAAACACCCTTGATAAAACATAAAACGTTGCTGGTAAACTACCCTATTCCATTAACCTATCTTCACCAAAAACAATAGGTCTTGAGAACTCTACAATTCAGGGCTGTATACAAAACATTAGTTGATTCTCTTTGAATTTACGGCAGTTATCGTTCGTCATAGAAAAAATACCCTTGTTAAAACATAAAACGTTGCAGGTAAACTACCCCTTTCCCTTAACCGATCTTTAACAAAATCAACAGACCTTGAGTTCTGTATAATTCAAAAAGGTGTGCAGAAGAGTAGTTGATTCTGTTTTAATGTATGGCAGTTATCTTTCATCAAAAAAAAAATTACCCTTGATAAAACATAAAATGTTGCTGGTAAACAACCCTATTCCCTTAACCGATCTTCACCAAAACCAACAGGTCTTGAGAACTCTACATTTCAGGGCTGTATGCAAAATATTATATGATTCTGTTTGAATTTGCGGCTGTTATCGTTTGCCATATAAAATACCCTTGATAAGACAAAAAACGTGTCAGGTAAACTACCCCTTTCCTTTAACCGATCTTCACCAAAAACAATAGGTCTTTAGTACTCAACAAAACAGGGCTGTGTGCAAAACGTATGTGATTCTGTTTGAATTTGCGGCTCTTATCGTTTGCCATAGAAAATACCCTTTAAAACATAAAACGTTGCAGGTAAACTACCCCTTTACCTTAACCGATCTTCACCAACACCAATAGATATTGAGAACTCTACACTACAGGGCTGTATGCAAAACATCATTGGATTCTGTTTGAATTTGCGGCTGTTATCATTTACCATAGAAAAAATTACCCTTGATAAAAAACCGTTGCAGGTAAACTACCCCTTTCCCTTAACCGATCTTCACCAAAAACGATAGGTCTTGAGAACTCTACAATTCAGGGGTGTATGCAAAATATTGTGATTTTGTTTGAATTTGCGGCTGTTATCATTTGCCATACAAAATACGCTTGATAAAACAAAAAACGTGGCGGGTAAACTACCCCTTTCCCTTAAACGATCTTCACAACAACAAAAAAATAGGACTTTAGTACTCATGAAATCAGGGCTGTATGCAAAAACTTATTTGATTCTGTTTGAATTTGTGGCTCTTATCGTTTGCCATAGAAAATACCCTTTTAAAACATAAAACGTTGCAGGTAAACTACCCCTTTCCCTTAACCGATCTTCACCAAAAACAAAAGGTCTTGAGAACTCTACAATTCAGGGCAGTATGCAAAACATTATTTGATTATGTTTGAATTTGCGGCTGTTATCGTTTGCCAAACAAACAAAATTACCCTTGATAAAAAAAAAACCGTTGCAGGTAAACTACCCCTTTCCCTCAACCGATCTTCACCAAAAACAATAGGTCGTGAGTACTCTACAAATCAGGGCTGTATGCAAAAAATTATTTGATTCTGTTTGAATTTGCGGCTGTTATCGTTTGCCATAGAAAAAAAATCTACACTCACACACACACTTTTCGAAAAATGACTTTTTTTCATGTTTTGAGTGTAGTACAATCAGAATCTGCAATAATCTTGAACACGATTTTTTTTGCCATCACCATACTTCCATTTCCTTAAGGAACATGGAAGTAAAAGAATGAAATAATTTTTTGCATACGTTCCTGAATTGCAGAGAACTCGAGGCCTATTGATTTTGGTGAAGATCGGTTAAGGGAAAGGGGTAGTTTACCTGCAACATTTTATGTTGTAACAAGAGAAATGTTTCCATGACGAATAATAACTGCCACACATTCAAACAGAATCAAATATTTGTTTGCATGCGCCCCTGAATTGTAGAGGACTGAAGGTCTATTGATTTTGGTGAAGATTGGTTTAGAGAAAGGGGTAGTTTACCTGCAACGTTTTATGTTTTAACAAGAGTAAAGTACTTAATTTTTATAAATAAAGTATCCTGATAAGAAGCTCATAATAATCCACTGTAGAAACGTAGATGAAATATCTATAAATGAAGAGGTTAGGTGAACGGGGTGGGGGTAATTTTCTATTAATGAAAATTATAGTTGATGGGGGAGGGGAGAATTTTTTATGTGTACTACGTTATCAGCAACAAAGAAGTAGTTCTTTGTTAAAATGCCTTCCCGGGCTGTTTAGCCGTAGTCCAATGTTTTCTGCAAAACCAGACTTTTCGGCAGTGCCATCGACTGCCATCATCAGTGAAAATCGAGTGCGAAAACGTGAGGTGGTATACGTTAGTGACCACAGTACTGTGGTTAAGGCTGAAGCAATAAGTAGAAAGAAGTAGTTTCTATGGAAATATTTCATTTCGAATATGATTTTAAATATAAATCTTAGAACATGGAAGTCATGTATGGTTCTCCATACCGATATTTAAATGTACAAACAGGTTTATTACACAGCATTTGTGTAGTATATGTTTGAAATGTATGAAAATCAGTTCAGTCAATAAGTACCAGTAAACAACATTTCAATAACATCTATTTCTGTTGTGTTATTAAAGTTTACTTTAATGGAACTGATTTCAGGATGTTATCACACAGTTTTTTAGCCACTTTAAAGATAGTAATGTTGATTAGTCTTAACTGTTTTTTTTTTAAGTTGTGTCGGCCAGACCTCCCTCCCCCCAAGACCAAATTCTAGATGCGCAACTGTCTTCAGTTTTACCTCGTGGTCTATCCCCACATGATTCTACTCAATAATATTCAGTATAGACACATATTACTTCATCTTTATTTAACTATTCCACTGAATTCTTTGTAATTTTATGACTTTCATTATATCCATTTTAGAATTTCTTGTATTTCTTTGATCAGAATTCTCAAGTCATTTTGTTTCATGTGTCTTATTTAGGTTGATAATTCTCCTTTTACTCTTTCTGTCATCTACTTTTCACGTTTTGTCATCACTCTGTGATACATAGTTATGGTATTGGTTATGGTTTTCACTACCAATTTTTTTAATAGGGTTTTGCTTAATTTTGTCTGGCCGTTGTCACTGTTGCTAAGTCATTAGAATGTACTGTTATTTGAACCAATTTCTATAAAACGTTACTACCAGTCCTTATCATTTGTAGCACCATCATAAGTACGGTTGCAAATAATACATACATGTATCAACCTAATTATCTTGCACTGTGTTAAGGTATTCTAAATTTATAAACAATCAAGTCCCTAGTTCTGGGCGACATTTGTTAAGGATCCCTCCTTTTATTTATTTTTTTTTAATTGATAACTTACCTTTTGACACCATATTTATTGGATAAGCCATACTGATTCAGATGCCATCTTGTAGTACCAACCTCATATTTTTTAAATTGACCTAAGGATTCCAGGATTCGATTTAAGCGATCATCAGAGACAGGACGATTGTTCGGAATAACTAATTTAAACAGTATATGATATATAAAATTTCTTTTTAATGACATTGAAAAATTAAAATCGGCACAAAACAAACACAACAAAATGGAGTCATTTTGTCCATAAATTAACAAAATGGCGGCAACCTGTTTCCGTTATATTACTACTATGATAATTCCCATTATTCAGGTGCTAGCTTCATTATTGAATTAGTAAACATATGTATTTTTTAATGAACTGCAGTTATTATATTCAAATTGATAAATTCTTACTTTAAAAACATAAACCAATGCCTCCTGAAAATTTACTTGTATATGTATGTACCGGTACGGTTTTGCACACACACTCTCTCATTACACTAACAGCAATTTACTAGTATATTTTAATTTTGACTTTTGAGCTCAATTTTAGGTAAAAGAAAGGTTTATATAAATTTCGACTTTCCTGAATGTGAGATGTAGAATCTAAGTTGTCCTCAGGCGTTCCTCGTGGTCGGGCAGATGTTCGGCCGAACGTTCCATGTGCTTTTCCTGTTTACACTGAAGTTAACTTACATTTTTTGAGTAGCTATTTACTGATTGCTGTCTATATTGTTACTATGTTACATTTTAATACATTGATAATTCCAAAAAAAAACAAACACTGTCACTGGCAATAACCTGCCGGCGAACTTCACAGCTTGTTAACGCTCTGATGGTCTGATGCTGACTGGGGACTGACCATACGCAATTTCTACGTACGTATGTGTGTGTGTGATGTCGTCATCGTCTTTTGTTTCATCCGTCTGACGCCTTCGTTTTGCGTCATACTTATGACGTTTTTTACTTGTTTCACTATGTCTCACATTGTTCTTCAATTGGTTTTATATAATGTATGCGACGGAACGCACGTAGTTGGATTCGACTTGCACTGACGAAACTGCGTTGTGTTGTTAGTTATTGGGAGATTTACCCTAACCATGTTTTATATGTGAAAATACAATAAAAATACAGTAAAATATTTCCTGGTACCATAATTCCTAAGACGGACGGTTGTACCGTCACAAAACCCCCTCAATGAGAGGTTTTCTGCCGAAGCATAAAAACTCTCATTGACTCATTCACACTTCCTAAAGGGATCAGCCCAGATATGTCGCCACAACCCCCTGTAGTGTTTACATAAAAAAAAATACAATCACTTACCCTTGGTCCAATGATGGTGACCGTACCTGCCTGACCTTACTGGACTTCTCCGGAGAGATCCCAACACCGTAAGGCCATTTGGCACTTAACGCTCCTGCTCTGACGCACCGGCCAGCTCAGGACCGCCGTCACGACACCATCAAACTCTGAAACATTGAATACAAAATCTTAAACATTGGCCTTGTATAATCCCATATCCACAACTGATATGTCTCCCCTTAGCTGCATTGGTTTATGTTCTGAGGCATTGATTTGCTTAACTCTAAAAATTCTTCAATAACAAAAACAAACAAGATTTAGGACAGAAAATCCATTTCCCCTTTTGACATTCCTATATTTATCAAAGCTTTCTGACTCCAGTCAATATTACCTTATTTTCATCACCACAAGAAACATATTCTTATACTAAGCATAACACATAAAACAATTTTTTAATTTTCAAACGCAACAACAACTATTCATCTTTATCATATAAAACTCAACACAATTTGTTTATGGCAGACACGCTAACTTATTTAAACTTTCTTTACTCAGCTTTCCTGATACTCATATTTCTTTGTAACAGAATCAGAACAATATTCATATGTTCAATAGCAACATCCATACAACATAATAAGACACTGAACATTACACATTGACATTGTTACATTTACATTAAACGATTTACATTTACACAACTTGCATCAAAACTTTATAACATTATTATTATCAACTCTCTATTAACTAACTCTTCACCATTCTTTTATATCAACTTTTTATTTATTTAACATTTAACTATTTAACATTTGTTACAATGAGATTCTATAAAAAAATTTCAAGTTTATTATTGACCTTTCTGTTACATCACCTTTCTACTATGAATTTTCTTTTCTAACCTTTTCATCAATACTTATCTAGTTTGGGTGACTCTCTATTATTCACTATTATCTATATCTTATTTCAGCATTTATCTATCTAACCTTACTCACCCTTTTTTCTAACAACCACTACTAACAACCAGATTTACATATTATGACACCAATCTCTCCATAACAACCCCTTCAACATTTATTCTAATTATACCGTTCACTTCTTTAAGTGAAATTTCTATTACCTCTTTGTACTAAGATGTGTGTCAACATTTATTCTAATTATACCGTTCACTTCTTTAAGTGAAATTTCTATTACCCCTTTGTACTAAGATGTGTGTACCCTACCTGGCAATATACACGTTCATAACCTTTTGCCCTCCACCAAATATCGGCAAACACTCTTACCCTTCTCTAATTACGGGAACTGCCCAACGCCGCACGTTGATCACTCCTTACACCACTATCCTTACCACAAAATATCACCATCAACTATTTATTCTCTAATTACATATTACTCATCTTCTCTACATATAATCACTAACTACTGTGTCCCTAAAATATCTAACACCCTCTTTGTGTATTATCTGTATCTCAACTTCTTATTCTCTCTAACTCCCAATAAAGTTAATTCTGACTAATTCATATGCCTTATTTATCATTATCACCCAAACCTCTTCACAACATTTCACTTTAATATAACACTAGAAAATTCATCACTTACCTTACAATAATAATACAACCCAACATCTGAACATATTTATGTTTACTCATTTACTAATCATTAGAATCTAGATCTCATAATTATTTAAATTCATCATCACAATTAATTATTCTTCAATTATTTAAAATTCTACAGTTACTTTCCTCTGAGAACAAAATAAACATTATAAGTATTATTAAAGCCATTTCTATTACCTACATGGTTTACATAAAAATACATATAATACACTACATCAAAAGTACATCCATACGTTGACATTAATACACAAAATATACAATCCAAATTATCATTTAATCATTGACCACAAATCAGTTCATAAAACAGTCCATCTTGAAACCACACTATCACATAATTAAATGTTCATAACACAATAAAATATTTACCCACCATCATCAAACAACAGTCGAGTCTTAGGTCTATACAACTTATTTTTCCTTGAAAACATTATATTAGCATCATTAATATGATACTTATTTAAATTCTTGTATTCTTCCACAAAACTATCATAATTAATAGGATTACTCCGTATTATTACATCATACAATTTGTCACGATCGGGTATGGTCCTGTCACCTTCAGTATGATTAGTCACAATCAGGTAAGTTACAAAGTCATTATTTTCATCATCTCCTATTACCTCAGTTTCACTATAAGGTAAGTTGTTATTTTTATTACTTCTCTCTCCATCTAACCTTTCTATAAATTCTTCATAGTTTCTATTTACTTTAAAAATCTCTATCTCTCTCTTTCTCTCACCATATCTCTCATTTTCAAAACATCTCTCACCATAACACCAAGCTACATTCTCTCTCTCCTTCCATGCATAGGGCACTACTACTTCATAAAAACACCTCCTGGCTTCACCAGGTACCTCAACACAAAAAACTAGGGGATCATTTGGAGACCACATGTCTCCCACATAAATTCTAGAGGAACCTTCGTCCTCAAACAACATTTGTGGAGTCTTTACTCCACTTATACCACTGGGAAAATTTGCCCTCTGCCCACCATACTCACTTAAACTCTCCTTACACCCTCATTCAATCTCATCAACAACTATCTCCTCACCATTAACCTCTACTCTCATTAAAATCTCATTATCACTACCAATATCCACACTATTATCTTCTAATACCATATTTTTATTTATTTTATCATAATTTTCACCACTACTTACCTTGTCTTTATTTATGTTTAATTTGTCTATTTCTCTACTCTTAGAATTGTCATCTACTTTATTCCTTTTCATGTGTAGCTCATCAAAACGTTTAGCAAAATTGCAATGTTGTCTTTTGATTTCTTTAATATCGCTTTTTAAATCACTATTTTGCTCTTTCAGTTCGTTAAATCTTTCAAACAACTCATTACTTTGCATTTTCATTAATTGAAACACGTCCTCCAATGATACGTGTTGAGTTTGCACCTATCAACCGACAGGTGTTGAGTTTGCAGCGATTCCACTCATTATTACGGATTCTGTCGCTGTGTCATTTAGACCGACACTTTCATTGTTGTTTGCCATATTAAGGAAAAAAAACTCTTGTTTAACTATCTTTGTTTCAATTTATAACAGCTCTATCTATATCTACTACCACAACACATAACCTACAATCATGGTATAACTTATTATCTACGTACCAGGTATATCTTACGTATCACTTCCTTTTTTCCGACAACCATCCGTCTCTGACTCCGGCTTATTTGTATAAAATCTCTTATTTATATCAAGTCACCAGTTCGGGCACCATTTGTTAAGGATCAGTAACTTTTTAACAATAATAAAGTCCCTAGTTCTGGGCGACAATTGTTAAGGATCCCTCCTTTTATTTATTTTTTTTAAATTGATATCTTACCTTTTGACACCATATTTATTGGATAAGCCATACTGATTCAGATGCCATCTTATAGTACCAACCTCATATTTTTTAAATTGACCTAAGGATTCCAGGATTCGATTTAAGCGATCATCAGAGACAGGACGATTGTTTGGAATAACTAACTCAAACAGTGTATGATATATAAAATTGCTTTTTAATGACATTGAAAAATTAAAATTGGCACAAAACAAACACAACAAAATGGAGTAATTTTGTCCATAAATTAACAAAATGGCGGCAACCTGTTTCCGCTATATTACTACTACGTTAATTCCCATTATTCAGGTGCTAGCTTCATTATTGAATTAGTAAACAAATGTATTTTTTAATGAACTGCAGTTATTATATTCAATTGATAAATTCTTACTTTAAAAACATATAAACCAATGCCTCCTGAAAATTTACTTGTATGTACCGGTACGGTTTTGCACACACACTCTCTCATTACACTAACAGCAATTTACTAGTACATTTTAATTTTGACTTTTGAGCCCAATTTTAGGTAAAAGAAAGGTTTATATAAATTTCGACTTTCCTGAATGTGAGATGTAGACTCTAAGTTGTCCTCAGGCGTTCCTCATGGTCGGGCAGATGTTCGGCCGAACGTTCCATGTGCTTTTCCTGTTTACACTGAAGTTAACTTACATTTTTTGAGTAGCTATTTACTGATTGCTGTCTATATTGTTACTATGTTACATTTTAATACATTGATAATTCCAAAAAAAAACAAACACTGTCACTGGCAATAACCTGCCGGCGAACTTCACAGCTTGTTAACGCTCTGATGGTCTGATGCTGACTGGGGACTGACCATACGCAATTTCTACGTATGTGTGTGTGTGTGTGATGTTGTCATCGTCTTTTGTTTCATCTGTCTGACGCCTTCGTTTTGCGTCATACTTATGATGTTTTTTACTTGTTTCACTATGTCTCACATTGTTCTTCAATTGGTTTTATATAATGTATGCGACGGAACGCACGTAGTTGGATTCGACTTGCACTGACGAAACTGCGTTGTGTTGTTAGTTATTGGGAGATTTACCCTAACCATGTTTTATATGTGAAAATACAACAAAAATACAGTAAAATATATCCTGGTACCATAATTCCTAAGACAGACGGTTGTACCGTCACAACTGCTTATATTTGTGGCCATGACTTATCAGTCCTGCATCTTTATTTGCAGATAGAGTTTGATATTGCTTGTATTATAATTTTTCTGATTTCTCCATCACGTTCTCAATGATGGAAAGTAATGTCACTGCCTACATTTTAACAAGTTGACACTTTCTTTTCTTATGTCCATACGTTGTTCATCTCAGTTTTGTTTTTTCCTGTACAGAATAATATCTTATATTTGTTATCAAAACAAGTATTTTTCTTCTTTTCTAATGATAAATATAAAATAATTTACTATACTGTTACGATGATGTACTGATCGTCGTATGGTACAGTAGAAAAGAAAATACAAGACACCAATTAAGTCCACTAATCACCAGCTTTAATTATCACAATTAAACAGTTTGTAATCAACAAGAGAGTCTCTTACAACAAATCAAATAAAAATTGTCACACGCAATAATAATGTCAACTAATATAAAACACAGTTGTATTACAATTGTCCCGCACAATTATAAAACACATAACACTTCGCCACAATACTTCAAACCGCACTGTGTAAATCACCCAACAATAACTAAACTAAGCGCCGCTGATTGCCTATATTTATACCCCACTGAAATTCCAGAAACATCCATACTACGCATCAGCGCTACACTAGAATGTAATTGATTGCTGCCTTGACACAGTGCGCGCGGCCAGCGAAGTCTCGAAAAGTCTCGCTAATGCATGTTGAGATCATGTACGCACAGAAAATTACAGCCGGATTCTACTGGAATATCCAAGATACATGTAGAATGTGTTGTAATGGTGTAACACTTTTCCACATTACGTAACAGTACTATTTTCAGTACTCTGGCTAAAACACAATATATTGTGGGCAACATATATAGGGTCAAAAATATGTATATAACCCAGGAATCAAAAAATTATTCAAACTTGGAGAGCTTATTGGGTTTATGTTGGTTTACAATTGTGCTGCAAATAGTTGAGCCAATTTCTAATGCTAAGTGATCCAGCTTTGAAATTTCCTTTCATCATAATAAATGATTTATTAAGGTTTTTGTAACCGTTTACTTCTGTCACTATAATAAGAGCGAAACCGATTTGCTTTCTCTTAAAGAGAAGGATTAGAGGTGGTTAAACTATTAACAATACTGTATTTGCATACACGTGCGTAATTCTTGAAACTGTCAGTTTGGTTTAAGAGTGGATAAGTGAGCTACATCAAAGTTTCTTTTCTAAGGTCAGTTTATATTTCATCAAAATATGTGTTCAATCCTTAGATATTTAAAAAAGTGTAATCCCTTGCTCTTTGTGTTTATACAATCCCTTTTTATTTACCGAAACCATGTATCTGAGATTAAAATTTTTTAATGGCCAGTAACTAAATTTTTGCATTTAATATTCTCATAGAATGACCCTAAATGCTATAGCAACAAATAACCATGGATTTATGTTTTTTAGATTGCGTTGTGTCGAGCATTGGTTGGTGCCAGAAGTTGCCATTATTATAATAATGTCAGTGCGAAAAAGATGGATCCAACCTTTTCAGAAGGGTTAGTTGATATAGAAGACCTAATAAAGCGATCACAGCGCAATCAGTGCTGTCCATACTATATGGCAAGAGAATTTCAACAATCTGCTGATATAGTTTTTATGCCTTATAATTATTTACTAGATCCAGGTATCAGAAAAGGACAGGATATACAACTAAGGGTAAAATGCAATACCAAACTATTATTTTTTATATTTACTTTATACTGAATTTATTAAATTTATACAGAATCCTATTTATATCTCTAGAATGCATTTGAACAGAATGGTATAGTGAAATATAGTGTGCACAGGGTCTCACTTGTTTTAACAATCCACATGTACACCAGATTTTGCGTGTGTCTTGGTTTAGTGTTCACTTAAAATAACCATGAGTGTAAAAAATGTACACCATTTAAATGGTTATTATGTTCTAAAATTTGAGTACAAGGTCTAGTATAATTTGTAGCTAATTGTAAAGTACGAGGTCTGACACAAAAATAAAGAGACTGTTAGCATTACTAAGGAACTACTTATCGTGTTCTATTGCGCGTGCACTGTGTTTGACCTTGAACTGTATTCTTACGCGGTGACAAGTTACAAGTCGCTCGGTTGACTCAGTCGCAGTGAGAGAGCAGTTGAATACAGTCGTGTTTTTATGCTTTGCCGGAAAATGTCAGATACGAAAAGTGATCAGCACATTAACATCAGGTTTCTCGTGAAACTTAAAAAGTCGGCAACAGAGACTTACCAACTGTTGGAAGCTTATGGCAATAAATGTTTGTTGTGTGCATATGTCTTTGAATGGCATAAGAGATTTTTAGAAGTCAGAGACTCGGTGCAAGATGGCGACCGTCCAGGCCGACCACGCACTGATGATGATATTAAAAATCATTCTTAATCAAAACTATTTTTCATTTGAAGATTTATATTATAAACAGAATGAAGGCCTTGCCATGGGATCTCCACTTTCAGGCATCCTGGCAGACCTATATTTAAATCATTTAGAAAATACAAAAATTTTAAAAGATAATTATTTCGCCAATAAAATCATCCATTATTCCAGATATGTAGATGACACCTTTATTATATTCAACGGGAATACCAGACAAATAGAATTATTTAAGAATTACTTAAACAAAATTCATAATAAATTAAAATTTACTATGGAGATTGAAAACAACAAAAATATTAATTTTCTAGACTTAACTGTATCACATAACGGGAATAATTTAAAATACAAAATTTTTAAGAAACACACTAATACTGACACAGTAATACATTACGAATCACATCATCCTGTTACACAAAAAATGGCAGTATTTAACAGTCTTGTAAACAGACTTTTAAATGTTCCCCTTGAAAAAGAAGACTACTTAAATGAGGTAAGTACTATTAAACAAATAGCTATAAACAACGGGTATAAACCTACAATAGTAGACAAAATAATAAATAAACATAGAAAACGTTTAAAAAATAAAAATTCAAACTTTATAAAAGTAAGCAATAAAGATTGTAAATATCTTTCAGCTAATTTTACAGGTATTATGCCGAATATTTTAAGACCCGTTCTCAAAGATAAAAACTATATCTTATCATTTAAAACAAATAATAACTTGGGAAATTATTTCAAAAACAAGAACAAAGTACCTGTAAAAAAGAAATCCGGTGTATACAAAATAAAATGTGCCGATTGTGAGGCTTTCTACATTGGTCAATCAGGCAGATGTTTTTATACGAGATTTTTAGAACATATTCCCAAGCCGAATAATAATAAATCCAATTTTGCGCAACATTTAATATCAAGCGGACACAAATATACTAGCTTTGCAGAAAATTTA
This sequence comes from Magicicada septendecula, assembly GCA_034769895.1. Lineage (NCBI taxonomy): Eukaryota > Metazoa > Arthropoda > Insecta > Hemiptera > Cicadidae > Magicicada > Magicicada septendecula. Next base: position 88,882,228 of record CM068369.1, on the reverse strand, counting down.
ACAGCGTTACATTTTTGTAAAAAAGGTAAACGGATGGATAGTCTGGAGGAATTTGAAATTTATAAAGCTATAAAAAATACTACCACCAAAAATAATTTATTAAATGATCAGATAAATTTTGCATCAAACAACTTGTTCGACACTGCCATCGGTTTAGATTTTAATGTTTGACCAGTCGCATGACGATCGCGGTAGTGAGTACACACATGCGGGGGCTCCGGCCGCGCTTCATTTAACAATTTCACATGCGATCTAATGTTTTATTTTATTTAAATGACATAACCAAAATCATGGTTACAATTTTATATTATAGTTAGTTTTAAATTAATATCAGTGTTATCTGAGGATGGGACTTTGTGCCCGAAATGCATCATAACTAGACGAAACTTTGTGTCACTCGAGTGGATAAAAGGTAATATATAATTATTTTAAAAAAAAGCCTGCATATAAGATGACCTGGAATTTTTTTAGGAGTTCTATGAGAAACAGTGATCTAAATACCAACCATTGAGGTGAAACTAAATGTATGTGGGTATTTTACACTAAAAGTGAAATTATAAGTAATAAAGTGCCTTATTATAGTCCGAGTCATCGTCCTCATTTTTTTTCTTCTCAGAGTTCATCTTCAGTCCTGCTACTGGAATCAGAATCATAACTGGAGTCTGTCCACAAAATGTCATCCTCGCTCCCATCCATGTTATTAGAAATACTACATTTTTTAAATCCCTTTACAATGGATTCACTTTTGATTTTTCCCAAGGATGAGTATCCACTAGGCCAGTAGCTGTATGCTTGGTTTCTTCATGTTGCCTGTCGGACTTAATGCATGGTTCCCATTGCCAGTCCTGTAGTTCTTCTGTAAGTGGTTCTTAAATGGTTTATTAACAAACACATCTAGAACTTGAAGCTGAGAAGTATAACAGGTATTATAGCAAGATCAGTATTCATTTCTGCAATCAGCTTCTTTATTTTCTCAGCTGTGTGACCACAAAAAGCATCAAGAATTAACATGACTCTCTGCCCTAGTAAAATACCTAGTCGACATCTCTAAACAACTTTAAGCTAGTCTGCCATAAATTCTTCCATTTTAGAGTCATCCATCCCTGTTCATGTTCTCTAAAACCAATCCCAGCTGGTAACTGTTCCTGTGGAAGCATTTTTCTCTTCAAAATTTTCTTACCATGGTCATGAGTTTATGGTGGAAATCTTCTACCATTGGCAGATTGCAATATCCAAATTAAAACAACTTGAAGAAATTTTTGCACATCAATATTAAGATCTGATGATTATCCTGATAATTGTATAAAAATAATAATGGCTCCCATGTGTACCACCGAAGTAGCTTAGGAGAAGGCAGGGTAGGCTGCCTTATGTGAGCCGTACGACATACAAGGAAGGCAGTGTGGCCAGCACTACGCTTCAGCCACCCATTATTATCCCCAGGATGTTATCCCAGGTACTCATTTTCACCAGGCTGAGTCGACCTGGGGGCTGAAAAACGCACCCTGATTTTATGGTGCAGGCCCGGGAATCAAACCCGGGACCTCTAAATTAGTAGCCAGGTGATAATTGTAGTAGCCTGATAATTGTATTTTAAGCTTAAATATAAAGACCTCACACTCACATAAACTATAAGGATAAGTAATGTGTTAATGAGATAAGGAGAACGAAGACTTGAACATAAAAGTTGTGTCTCTAAAACATAAAGACTAACTGATCTCTAAAACCTCAGTAGTTTTGAATTGTAAGTAGTTGCACTTATAATGCATTAGTGAAAACTCATGTAAATAGCAGCATGTATTAATAATCACAGTGCTCTCTCGTATTATGTTGTAACGGTACAGAATTGTATGCAGTCCAAGTTTTAATTTTATAACAATTCAGTCAATCTTTAAAATTGTTAACTTTCACCTGTGAGGAGCCCCAGTACAGCAATGCACACAGTTAGCCTAAACAATTGCCAGACGTATTGCGTAACCGCCCAGCAGCAGGCTCTTTGTGAATCACAGTCTGCAGTCTATCACCAGTTGTTGCATCAGCCAGTAGCAGATAGCAGTCTTCAACCAGAGCGGTCGTAAGTTAAATAGTGGCCTCGGGCACAAGATAGGCCGAAAATAATCTAATCGGCCTATCAAGTAAGTGTTAACGCGCAGTTTGCCAAAAAATGTGCTTGCGAACAATGTAAGCCGACCGATTGAAAAGAATAGTGATGTTATTTGTGAAACAGCCTTAAAATTTGTGATTGAGAAAATAATCCAAGTTAAACAGTATAAAATCAGTTTTCGGAGTGTTCTACAAACAAAAAAGTGCGTAACACGTGGTGGCGGAAATTGTGGATTGCATTGACCAGATGAGTAGCAAACTAAAGAACATAATCAATTGAATAAAATTAAACACCATTTTTAGTAATTTCCTTTGTTATGTATAACGTATTAAATTTCAAATGAGATCTCTAAGGGAAAAAATTTACTACTGGTTCATAATAGTTTGTCATAGGCTAGTTGATTAAGAAATGTTTATTTTATTAATTCATAAAATTTCACCTTAAAATAAATTCAGATTTTATTTAATATAAAGTATGTGTTAGAGTAAGTTATTACGCCATAACCATTTCCTATTCTGTGCTGAAAACCTCGTCTAACGATCTTTGGGATTTTCTGAGTTTTAAGGGTGGTCAGATAGCAGGATTATGTTACAATTTTTATAAGGGCAAGAGTGTAATGGTTTCGATATTAAACCTCAAAATATCGTGGCAACCTGGGTAATTTAATAAGGTAAGTTTAACGGGGAATATGACGGTAAGTGAAATTCTGGCAGCGGTAAGTATAATTTTATGATGAGTGTAATTTAATAAAAGGGTAAAAGGCGGGTACCTTTACAACGACGACCCTGCCAGGATGTTCGTATATAAAAATTATAGGAACTAGACCTGTTTTAAAGCACAGAAAGTAGGATTTGGTAACGGCATATTTGTAAAATTAATCGTACATAATTACGTTGTGGAAATTAGGTTATGTTTTGGTAGCGTAAATGTTGGGTTTATAAATAAATTTGAAGTACGAGTATAAATATGGGTGAAGTAGGTGAAATGACCGACGAGGAGTGGGGTAAGATAACAAATGATAAAGGTAAGATAGTTGAAGTAATAGGGGTAGAAAATAAGGCAGTAAATAGGCCTAGTGATAATGATGATAGTGTGGTGGTGATAAATAAAGGTAGAGAGACGGACCAAGTTAACAAAAATAAAGTCGATCAGGTGGCAGATAATGAGGTAAATAATGATGATATGAGTGAATCTGGTTATTTTTTAAATATAATGAATATGTTGCGAATGATTGATAAAAAATTAGATGAGAGGGCGGAAATTTTGAATAAACATTTTGATAATATGAATAAACGTTTTGACGAAAGGGACAAAATATTGGATGAATGGTCGCGGGAACTAAAGACAGACCAATTAAAACAGAGTACAGAAGTTGAATTAAAACAGGTAAGTGAGAGTAATGGTGTTAATGATAGTGAAGAAATAATTAACCAGGTGAGTGATAACGATGATGAATTCATAAATAACAGTGACCAAATAGTGGAAGAAGTAGTGTTGAATAGTGAAGATAATTATGATGGTTACAATTCTGAGGTAAGTGGTGATGTTGATATAATTAATTCTAATGATGAAATAATGGTAAATAATAAGAATAATGATTATATAGCTGAAAATGGGGTATCTAAGGATGATACGGTAAGTAACAGTGGTGAAATTAAAAACATGGTGTTAGAGTGTAAGGTTGTGAGCAGAGAAAGTGTTGATGAGGTTATAAGGATGTGTGTAGAGAGGTTAAATGGGCAAAGGGCAAATGTTCCCCAAGTTTATGATGAAACAGAGTTTTCACAGGTGTTTAATGAGGACAGAGTTTCCTCCTGTATTTGTATGGAAGACAAGGTGTCTTCAGATGGTCCCTGTATTTTTTGTGATTTAACTGGTAAAGCCAGTAGAGGTAATAAATATTTAATGGTGCCCTTTCTTGCATGGAATGGGAGAGTTCAGTATGGTTATGAGAGGTGTTGTAATGAAAGAGAGAGAGAAATAAAAATTTTTGAGATTAATAGAGGTTATGAAATGTTGGTGCAGGTGTTAGATATTGAGAGAGATGAAGAAAGTGAATTGCATTATGAAATAGAGAGGGAGGAATATTGGAATAAAACTGTTATAAATGATAAAATAACTGACTTGATGTTGAATAAAAATACTTACGGAGACTGGACAAAATTAATTGATAGCGACAAGTTTTATGGCATAACAAATGGTATAACAAAGGATATAGAGTTCATGGTTTATGAAAATAATAATAATAAGTTCGAGGTAGATAAAAATGATTTAGTCTACAAATATGTTAGATATCTATTTGACGATGGAGGCTAGATTAAGAAATCGGGGAAGGAACAGTTTAAGTATGTGAATACATGGTAATAACTTAGCTGATTTTGACATTGAAACATGATATAACTGAATAAATAATGAGGAAGGTTTGTAAATAAAAATGTAGTGAATTCAATTGTATGTATTGTAAAATGTTAAGTAAACAATGTATGTATGTAGATGGTTGTGATAATAACAATAATAATATTTTGGCAATTTAAATAAATAATAAAATTAATTTTGGAGACAGTAATTAAGGAATTGTAATTGTTTTGATAGCAACTGAACTTGTATTTTCAATAATTAATTTAATTAAAACAATTTGAGATGTTTAAATATTCTGATTAATTTAAAGGTTGCATAATTGAATTTTCCAATGGACTTAAATTGTTTTATGAGATTTGATATTAGTAAATAAATGTTAAATGGTTTGTACGAAATAACATTGTTGTTAAATGTTTCAGAGGTTACGTGGAGATATTGGTGTGTGTGTGTGTGTGTGTGTGTGTGTGGTGTGTATTTTGTGTTCAGGTCAATAGATGGATAATGTACTGTGAGTATAAAGTTCATAATACCAATCAGATAGAATAAAATGCTTACAGGTGTGAAAAGAGTTTAATTCAATAATAAAAATGAATTGGGATAATGGTATCAGATGAAAACTGTAATTAAAAAAGTAATAATAACTGAAAGGGGAATTAAAATTATATTTGGTTTGAACTGTAATAAATAGATTTTGACAAATATGTTAACTAAAACATTTATAAAATATCGGTATGGAGAACCATACATGACTTCCATATTCTAAGATTTATATTTAAAATCATTTTCGAAATGAAATATTACCACAGAAACTACTTCTTTCTACTTACTGCTTCAGCCTTAACCACAGTACTGTGGTCACTAACATATACCACCTCACGTTATCGCACTCGATTTTCACTGATGATGGAAGCCGATGGCATTGCCGAAACGTCTGGTTTTGTAGAAAACATTGGACTACGGCCAAATATCCCGGGAAGGAATTTTAACAAAAACTACTTCTTTGTTGCCGATAACGTTGTACACATATATATATATATAAAATATGCATAAAATTAATGGCTTGTATAAGTTAATGATTGCTCTCCATTAAAGTAGTGCTCAAGTTTCCAAAGTTTTAATATTATGATGTCCGTAATTAAAACATCAGAGCACGTTTAGTGTGTATGAGGGTATCCGTGGACAAAAATTTTCAACATTTCCTATTGAGCGTTGCTTAGAATAAAGCTGCGAATCTACCGTGTACGTTTCACAGAACAAACACGCGGAAAAGAAGGAGCGCTCCGAAGTCACTCATGGACCCTCAGCATCTTGCAGAGGGTTCATTCCCTAAAGACGAAAAGTCTGTCTATGAATCGTTCCTCTGTAAACACGTGCAGTTACACTGCCCAGCGATCACAGGAAGCAAATCGCTATCCACGCTGGACACTTTTTCGGCTTGCATTTGTTATGTTGGTATGGGTTCGGCACTTTCCATTTAAAAACCGTGCAAATGTAAGAAAATAAACATGAATGAGGCCAGAAATAACGCGAATTGTGTGTGTGTGTGTGTGTGTGTGTTCCCTGCCTTTTCATTGCGGTAGTCATAATAATAAAATGGAAACGTAAACAGTACATAACTGAGAAAAAAATACATAAATGAAAAAATTATAATTTTATTGCCTGGCAACAAAATTATTTTATTTTTAACAATTACCATTGTTTGAAAAAGTTTAAATGAATTTTCAAGTACTTTACTCTTGTTAAAATGTAAAAGGTTGCTGGTAAACTACCCCTTCCCCTTAACCGATCTTCACCAAAATCAAAAGTCCTAGAATCCTCTACAATTCAGTGACGTATGCAAAAAATTATTTGATTCTGTTTGAATATGCGGCAGTTATCGTTCGTCATAGAAAATTACCCTTGATAAAAAACGTTGCAGGTAAACTACCCCTTCCCCTTAACCGATCTTCATCAAAAACAATAGGTCTTGAGTACTCTACAGATCATGGCTGTATACAAAAAATTATTTGATTCTGTTTGAATTTGCGGCTGTTATCGTTTGCCATTGAAAATACCCTTGATAAAAAAACCGTTGTAGGTAAACTACCCCTTTCCCTTAACCGATCTTCACCAAAAACAATAGGTCTTGAGAACTCTGCAATTTAGGGCTGTATGCAAATAATCTTTTGATTCTGTTTGAATTTGCGGCTGTTATCGTTTGCCATAGAAAACACCCTTGTTAAAACAAAACGTTGCAGGTTAACTACCCCTTTCCCTTAACCGATCTTCACCAAAAACAATAGGTCTTGAGAACTCCATAATTCTGGGCTGTATGCGAAACATTATTTGATTCTGTTTGAATTTGCGGCTGTTATCGTTTGCCAAAAAAAGAAATTACTCTTGATAAAAAAAATCGTTGCAGGTAAACTACCCCTTTCCCTCAACCGATCTTCACCAAAAACAATAGGTCGTGAGTACTCTACAAATCAGGACTGTATACAAAAAATTATTTGATTCTGTTTGAATTTGCGGCTGTTATCGTTTGCCATAGAAAAATAATCTACAGACAGACACACATACAGACACTTTTCGAAAAACGACTTTTTTTCATGTTTTGAGTGTAGTACAATCAGAATCTGCAATAATCTCGAACACGATTTTTTTTGCCATCACCATACTTCCATTTCCTTAAGGAATATGGAAGTAAAAATTGAAAAGTGTAGTACAGGTGTTGGAGGTGAGGTAAGCAGAATGTTGAGTGTTTATAACAGTGTTTATAACACCAGTCTGGCAGACGACTGTTTATGTAAACAGGTGTGTTGTATGTTGTGACTAATGTCTACGGTCATGCTTGGTGACAATAACAAAAATGTTGTAGTCTGCTGAATCATTGCCAGTAGAAAATCCTATTATGTAATAAAAGAAATTAAGATGTGTTGGAATGAAGCTAATTTTTATAATGTAAGGAAATGACAATGTTTTGATTGCGAGACAATGAATATTTGTGTGATAGGTTGTTGTTAATGTAAAACCATTTTGAAAAATGTAATTAATTTTGAAATTGTTAATTAAGACAATATGAATTAAATTTATTGGAAAGTAATTAGATAAATTGAAAAGATAATTTTAATAATGAGTTTAAATTTATTTTGATACCGTGATTGTAAAATAAATAATGAGTAATACATGTACTGTACTTAAGGAAATTTTAGTAGAAAAAGAAAAAAAAATTTTTGTTTATTCTATATAAATGTAGTAGGCAAGTAAGGACATAATTTGTATTTTAGGTACGATTCCTATGGGTTAATGTAATCCTGCATAATTAATGTGTCATTTTGGCTGGGCAATATTGTACGGGGAATACTATTCAATTTGACTGGAATTTATGTGTACCATTGTAAACCTATATTGTTTTATCAACACTATGTTCTAGGGTTAAGAGATATTCTATAATATAAAATGAGCCAGTACGTTGTCAATGAACCAGTACGGCTAAGAGGAAACAAATCAGTTGTGGGATATGGAGTGATGGAAGGCCGCTTGTCGATTTTTTAATTGAATGTTTCAAAGTCAGGCGATACTGGGGCGGGCATCTGTCAGAGCTTATGGTGGTGGGATCTCAAGTAGAGAAGTCCCGTAAGTTCGGATGGGTGCTGCCGCAGTCGCCAGACTAGGGGGGTAAGAACCCACAATTTTAGTAGAGCGTTCAGGGGGGTTGCGGCGCCATATCCTCACTGATCCTCTTAGGGTTTAGGCAATAAGAGTTTGAACGCTTCGGCCTTCAACCTCTTATTGCGGGGGTATTGTAACGGTACAGAATTGTATGCAGTCCAAGTTTTAATTTTATAACAATTCAGTCAATCTTTAAAATTGTTAACTTTCACCTGTGAGGAGCCCCAGTACAGCAATGCACACAGTTAGCCTAAACAATTGCCAGACGTATTGCGTAACCGCCCAGCAGCAGGCTCTTTGTGAATCACAGTCTGCAGTCTATCACCAGTTGTTGCATCAGCCAGTAGCAGATAGCAGTCTTCAACCAGAGCGGTCGTAAGTTAAATAGTGGCCTCGGGCGCAAGATAGGCCGAAAATAATCTAATCGGCCTATCAAGTAAAGTGTTAACGCGCAGTTTGCCAAAAAATGTGCTTGCGAACAATGTAAGCCGACCGATTGAAAAGAATAGTGATGTTATTTGTGAAACAGCCTTAAAATTTGTGATTGAGAAAATAATCCAAGTTAAACAGTATAAAATCTTTTTTCGGAGTGTTCTACAAACAAAAAAGTGCGTAACACGTGGTGGCGGAAATTGTGGATTGCATTGACCAGATGAGGAGCAAACTAAAGAACATAATCAATTGAATAAAATTAAACACCATTTTTAGTAATTTCCTTTGTTATGTATAACGTATTAAATTTCAAATGAGATCTCTAAGGGAAAAAATTTACTACTGGTTTATAATAGTTTGTCATAGGCTAGTTGATTAAGAAATGTTTATTTTATTAATTCATAAAATTTCACCTTAAAATAAATTCAGATTTTATTTAATATAAAGTATGTGTTAGAGTAAGTTATTACGCCATAACCATTTCCTATTCTGTGCTGAAAACCTCGTCTAACGATCTTTGGGATTTTCTGAGTTTTAAGGGTGGTCAGATAGCAGGATTATGTTACAATTTTTATAAGGGCAAGAGTGTAATGGTTTCGATATTAAACCTCAAAATATCGTGGCGACCTGGGTAATTTAATAAGGTAAGTTTAACGGGGACGATGACGGTAAGTGAAATTCTGGCAGCGGTAAGTATAATTTTATGATGAGTGTAATTTATTAAATAAAAGGGTAAAAGGCGGGTACCTTTACAATGTGTTATATGGTTAGTATGTTTTTGTTGTTTTCAAGGCTTTAATGGATTTTGAAATGTGTGAGTAATTTTAATATTTTATTCAGTAATTCCAATTTATTAAAGGGGAAAGTGAGAAAATCATTTGTATAGAAACGCCAGAATAGTTAACAATTTTAATTTTACTTAGTCCCTTACAAAATACAAACTAATAAATTTGAAGGGTATTTTACTGACATACACTATATGGATAAACTCTAAGAGTATCATATAATTAATTTCAGTGTGTATGTCCAGGCCTACTTCTTCCAAAATTAACAACTCATAATTGCAACATTTTGAAGTGCTAAGCAAGTATTATACAACTAAAATACAAGCTAAGTAATTTATTTACACTCATTAATGTCATAATTTTTTGTCTATAACAAGTATAATCCAGACATGCAGTTTTTGTTGATAAGATGCTTAATGATGTCTTTATATATGAGGGTCATTCAAATATGAACCGGATTTTTTACGTGTGGACTCAGGAAGTGAAGTGAGTGAGGTGGGGCGCTTGAGGTAGTTAGGTGGGGATGTGTGGAGGTGAGGGAACGCCCAACCACACCAGCAGAACACGTTCCCACATCAGTACCACACTGTCTGAGCACGAGGTACTTTTGTCTGTTGCACAACGGGTAATTATCCGATTTCTCGCCAATGAAGGCATCAAATCAGCTGATATTTTGACCAGACTCTAGACACAGTTTGGAGACGCTACTCTGTCAAGAACACAAGTGTTTGATTGGGGCAAAAAATTTTGAAGGGGTAGTGATGCAGTGGAGAACGCAAGTCACAGGCCAAGTGGAGGGGGCGCCGGTCAAGGCCAAAACTCGCCTGTCAGCAGGGAAAGTTCTATCAGCTGTGTTTTGGGACTCAAGAGGTATGTTGTTGATTGCTTTCCTTCTCGATCGTAAGACGGTGAATGTGGCATACTACTCCCAGCTGCTGGATGACATCAGGGCCGCTTATCGCAACAAACAACGACAGCAACCAATTCGCGACGTTCTACTTCTCCATGACAATGCACGGCCACATACTGCAACTCAAACTTGCAATAAACTAATTGAAATTCACTGGACACCTCTTGAACACCCTCCTTACAGTCCAGACTTATCTCCGTATGACTTCCACATGTTTGGTGTTCTGAATGAAGCATTAGGAGGGGAAAAATTCAACAGCGATGCAGAGGTTGAGCAGTATGTGCAGAATTGGCTGTTGGAGAGCCCGTCTTCTTTTTTTTGATGAGGGGATCAAGAAACTACCTATCCGGTGGAGAATATGTATTTCTGTTGAAGGAAACTATGTAGAAAAACTAATATGTCCATACAAGTTTTAAAATTTGTTTGTACAATAAACATTTATTGCAGGTCAATAGAAAGCAACTTCTTCCCCATCAATCAAGCCAATGTTGAATTTTTTATATCCAATTCTTCTCTTTCCTTTCCGATGTAGGCCTTGCATCTGAGTTTAATATGTCTAACAGCATCCCAAAGGTTATCCCAAAAATACATGTAAACCAACCTGAGTATGCGTATGGTACAGTTTCATTGTTGTTATTGGTACATATTAAAGGTGTCCATTAATAAAATTAATGTTAATTGGTTTGACTAACAAAGTTTAATCCACCACTTTTCCTCTAAATTTTTTAATTTTGACACCAACAAAAGTCATAACAGTATTATTTTAAAACTTAGGAAGATCAGTGATGTATAGTGGTAATAGTATGCTTCACTGAGCAACTTCCTCCTTAATTTCCTTCAGTCAAAGTGGGTGTCCTCATGCTTAACTCAGAACTCTATCTCCAGATGCTATGAAAAACTTGTACTGCATCCACAGCGATTGTAGAATAACCTTTTATGTGTCAATGTAAATGAATTATCCTGCATATTTGATCAACTTTTTGAGTGTTTATTTCTAAATCAAAACTGGTGGTTCAGCAGTAGAATTTTCCTCGATAATTGGTTTATGTGTTTTAAGTAATAATACATGAGGAATTTATAAATTTGGCTGTCAGCAATAGTGTTCGATAATGTAAAGCCTTTATGTGGTCATTTACTTCTGTGTTATGTATTTTTGCTAGTGTAGTAATCTTCAGCATACATTTCAACCAGAAGACAACATTTAGGTAGCTTGATTTTATTGCTACCATAATACTTTTCCAGTTATTAGGTCAGATCTCTTTGGTTTTTGACTTCTTTTATCAGTATGATAGAGAGTACAAGTCTTTGGACTTTTTTACTGCCTCATTTTTTATCCAGTCCTTAATTGGTTGTGTTTGGATTTTGATCCTTTAAATTACCTTCTAAAGAGATTTTCCTGCACTGGTTTAATTTGTTAGTTCTTGAGATATTTCCCCATTGTTTTATTCTGTATTTTTTTAATTCCTTTACTCAGTTGTTGAAAAACAAAGTTTATCTGACTTAAGTCTTGTACAGGTTTTGTTGCAAGTTCTGTTTTACTTTATTTTTTTTAACATTAGCTTCCTAATTTCATGTGGAGTAGTTATTACTTGTCAGTTTTTCATAATTTCTGTAATTTTCTTCTAGTTGATTGTCCATGAAAGACTATTTTACTGATAAAAGAGTAGAACATAACTAAAAAAGTTAAAAAATATGTCCAGAAAATGAAGATGGAAATGCTGCTGAACCAGAAAGTAATCCTGTAGACTTAAGAAACTATGTATTAGAATTCGCTCTGTGAAGCAAAAGTTCAGTGTCTGGAAAAATCTGAATAAAACAGCCTTATGGCACTTTTTAGAGAAGATATGGAAAATACTAGCTTTATGACGGTCAGTTGAAAAGTTCGCAGAGCTCAGTGGGAGAACTAAAATCTTTCGTGTGCTGCAAGATGTATATTTTGTGTAAACGCCTGTTAATTTCCAGATATATCTGTCAAATTATTCACATTTTACCATCCTGTCATGCGTGTTTTTAAAATGCACAAAATCAAACACCATGTTGTGATGAATTCTCTGTTAAAAATGTTTTAGTGCCAATGGAAAATCAAAACAGAATTGTAAATGTGTTAGGAGATGCTGTGCCTTCAGAAACAACAGTAATTGCAGCACACTTGAGTTTAAACATGGTCATACAAGCACTGAAGACGATCCTAGCAGTGGAAGTCCAAAAAGTGCAACCAAAAATGGCTTTATTAAAAAAAATTCATAGGGTGTTGGAAGACCACAGATTGAGGAGTGGATGACTTTGCTGAAATCATAGGCATCTCATATGAGTGTTGAGCATGTACATCATACTTTAACTCAAGAACTTGGTGTGAAAAAGCATTGTGCAAGATGGATGCCGCATCTGGAGTTGTTGGGCATTTTTTGGGCGTCCAGTACAGGGGGGGATCATCTTCAATGCTCGTATGACCACATTTAAACCCAAGTGCCTACTTACAAACCGTTGGTTTTGAAGTCGCAGCATCTTCTGACACATTTACAATTTCGTTCTGAATTTCTGTTGGCGCTAAACAATTTTTAACAAAAAATGACATGATGTTTGGATTTTGTCTGTTTTTCAAAACACTCGTGATATGTTAATTGTAAACAGCTTCTAAACAATGAATAAATTGATGGATAGATTTGGAAATTAACAGGAGTTCACATAAAATACAAATCTTGCAGCACACGAAAAAATTTAAGTTTTTTTTACTGGTAAGCTACAGATGTCGCTCTGCGAACTTTTCAACTGATCCTTGTATTTCTCTGCATTTTTTACTGTTCACTGAATCATCTCTGGTTATGAAGGATATAAAGCTTAAAAGTGATTTTTGCAGGTACTGCATTTTTCATAATACTGCACTATACTACAACACTGGCAGTATTTAAATGGAATTTGCGTTATTTGCAACACCATACTGTTCTGAAAATTAATTTACTGTTGATGTGTTTAATTTATTATCTATATAATTATTTATAAATATTTATTAAACTATAATCTGTGATACTGTTGTTAATAGTCATGTTAACAATGTGCATGGCAGTGCAAACAGCCCTTTTTTCTGATGTTTTTGATCTTTGTTAAGTATTCATTGAATTAATAAAATATCGTGTACCTGCAACCCGACTGAGCTAGAAAGGTAGCATTTACAGCTTAAGGTTTTTGGGGATACTGCACTTTTTTAGCAAGGCAGAAACTGGTACTTACAAACCTCTTCAACAGATGTCACAGAGATTTTAGAAATTGTATAAATGACTTTTGAGTGTCATATTCTTTACTTACGTATAGACAGCTTTTACTGTAATATTGCTTATCGAGAAGAACAAATGATTATATTTTTTATGGACATCATTTTTTAAACGATGGTGTCAGTCTCAGTTGTTGGGTATCAGCTGTCAGCTGCCAGGTATTGTTCGGCCAAGATCTGCCGTAACTGTTTCACAACACTCCGTCACTTTTTGTAGCCTGAAGAAGATCCCCAAGGGTGGGATACGAAACGTTGCCAACAATGGCTGTGTTATATAGCAACCAACCACGGCCTAACAGCCCGGTTTTTAATCATTTTTGAGCATATTGACACTGGGCATGTGAGCTTAAGGCAAAAATTAGATGCTGTCAATGTTTAAATTTTGAAATATCTTCAAGTTGATTTCATAAACTTTCAAAATTTTAACACTGACATATCATACTTCATTTGCACTTAACCCTCCAACCTCCTTCCTCTAACTTCCTGTTCTCATGGATATATATTGTAAAATTAGACTGTATCATTCCAAAAACTTTGAAAATATCATACCACACTATAATTCCCAGTTTCCCTTTCCTATCTCCCCTCTATCACTGTCTTCCAATTCTTTTAAATGTTTTCTATACTAAGTTTGTTTCTCTTATATTCATAAAAACTGAAAGAAAAATGTAAAAGGAATGATTGATTCATTCTGAGTATTATATGTTTGCCAAATGTGAACAGTATCTGCATGGTCACAACACATTTGAATACCCTTGTGATCACTGAAGTGAAAGTTAAGAAATCGTAGGAGTAAGTAAACAATTTTCTTTAATATTAAAAAAACGAATTTCTAAAATATTTTATGTCATTTGTTTTAGGATAGTGTTGTTATATTAGACGAAGGACATAATGTGGAAAAGGTGTGTGAAGAATCTTCATCTATCCAGATTACCAGCTCTGATATTGCACTCTGTATTGTCGAAGTTACCCAGGTAATACAGTGTTAGATTTAACTAATGCCTTTGAATTTACATTCTTTACATTTATATTTAGCTTCCTCTTTTAAGAGCCTCCATGGCATATATTAAAAAAATGAAAAAGTGTTTTTATTTAATGTTACAGTTAACACATATTAGAATTCTACATTTTTAAATTATAAAATTTAGTGAAATCAATTAATATAATCATTACCCTAAATATTTTCTCTTTGATTTTGTAGTAACAAGCTCCCTGAGTTGCAGAACACGTTTGCTATTTTGAACGACATAATTTATTGTTATATAAATTTCAGTGTTTAGATATATTTTCAAATATAATATCTGATAAGTATCAGAAAAATTATGAAAACTGCCATTACATTGCTACTTTTTAAAAACCAAATAAAAATTGTAAGCAGACAATCATAAAATAAACACTAAAAATCTGCATTGTTTATTTAGTTAAATTCATAATCATTATGCCTAAATAACAAAATAATTTAATCCTAGCTTTTAAGTTTCTGTCTGTTTCTACAGATATCTGTAATTGTATATCTAATACTTTTCGTAAATATACATAACTGAAAAGTATATTTTTTTAGTGTTTTTTTTCGTGTGAACATAGCTTACAAACTTTGTGAGGTGATCCAAATTTTTGTCTCATTATTAATGATAATGAGTTCTATTTTGAATTAGGTGCCTCATAACTTGATGCCCCATATAGACTTTTATAATTTTGTTAAAATTTTGAGTTCCATTTTTGGCCTTTGATGCCGCTAAGTAAACACAGCATTTGGATTTGAGTTAATATTTCCTTTGTTGTGACACCTGGATGGATTTTACTTTTTTTCAGAATTTTTACCACTTTTTAGGTACTAATGTCCCAGAACTTTGAAATTTCCAAAACTTAACACAATATTCAGATTTTCATTAAAATTCTCTTTAATTTGCTACACCTTATAGACTTCTGTGATTTTTCCAAAATGTTGATTCCCTCATTCTCAATAACAATAGGTTTTTGTAGAGTAAATGTGTGGACATGCATGCGGAGTTGTCAAAATTCAGTTGATGCATTCAAAGGTTATCATGAAATGTACCCAAACAGATAGATGTACAAACAAATGTCAGGCAGTTGAGTTAAAACTGAGAACTCGCATTGCTTCTTTAATTACTTTAAGGTTTGAACAGTATTAAAATGCAAAGATCCTGATATGAATTAAATAAATACATTCTCACCGTTTTTGGGAATGGTAACCAATTTCACAGCTTTTGAATGGTAACCTCATCACCAAATCAGATGAAAGCTATCTCTAATTGGCATTGAGAGTAATAAGCTCATTTTGGAAGCCACTGATGCCTTTATGGATTTCAGTCAGATCTGATGATGAGCTTATTGCTCAAAAGCATCAATAAGGTGTTACTGGACTGGCGGAGAAAGCGTTAAACTAATTTCTATGTAGAATGTATAATACATTAATACAAGATTTGTTAACTGTGTATATTATTTTGCAGATAATGCAAATGGTACATGAAAAAATAACAATGTTTACATCAGCTGATGATGCTCAGTTACCAAATGATTTTACACTAGACGACTTATGTGTTATAAAAACAATGTTGCTGGAACTAGAAAAGGCAGTAAACACTATAGACCTACCTAAAGCTGTGAGTGGTCCTGACACAGGAAAAGCAATGGGGGCCACTTTTCCAGGTTCTTATGTATTTTCACTTCTTGGAAAAGCCGAGGTAAATTTATTAATATTTATTAACTATCATTGTTTATTAAAAGAAAGGTATGGTTCATTTTATGTTATGGATGAGACATGTTTAGTACATGTGTACTGTTCTGAAACATTTTGTATAAGCACTAAATATCACACCATGCTATCAATACTGATAAGTAAATCGGTTTGTCAGGTACTGGCTATAGTACATAAAAAAAATAAAAGTAAGTACTTTGGTGCTAGATTGTTGGTAATGTGGATTCATCAACTCCACAATATTTTGGATAGCAGAAAAATTAAACATAAAAATTATATTAACAGTAACTGCATATTTTACATGATTAATATTGTATGCTGTAATATGAAAATATAATGTATCATTCACCATTAAAAATTATTTTGTTATTATGGAATAAAGATTAAATCTTAAATCTTTTTTTATTCATAGAGCACTGCATTATATAACTGCTCATAATTTCGAGCTAACTCTATGTCAACTAAGTGGTTTTGTGTGATTAACTCAGAAATCATTGCTTTGATTAATATTATTTTAAATTCATATTTAGTTATATAAATGTTTCCTTCCCCATAATTTATTTTCTTCAGAACACATGTGCTTCACTTTTAAAAGTATTTGTTATTACATACTGTGCGTGCGTGCGTGCGCGATTGTGTGTGTGTGTGTTTTAAGAAATGCAGAACTCAACTCAATTTTGTATAATGCTGGAGATGTGGCTAGGTTTTTTTTAGTTTGATTTTAGGTTAATTAATTGATTTAATTATGTGATGTAGGATTGTCTGTTTTTTATTACATATTTTAGAAACTGCACTCTCCAATTTATTAACTGTTATATGATAATTAACATGGTTTGAGTCATCGTACATTCTAAATAATAAATTTAAATGTGATGAATTTTCGAAGCAAAAAATAGATACAAATTATAAAGGCAGGTAAACAAAAGTTGTCTAAGAAATGAAATATGTTTCCCATTGACTTAAAATATACATTGTTTTAGGGATGCACAAGGTATAGTGTGGTTAAAAAAGTAACAGGAATTTTTTGCTTGCTGTTTGTCTTTAACTGAGATCATCTTTTTTTTCTCACATCGGTACCACTGTTTGTGATATACATATCAATTATTGGCCACATTGAATGTGTGGTTTGGGTTTGACTATAATATACAAATGCACACATCTTAGCACATTTATTAAGAAAAAGGGAATTAAAACTTTTTTGTATTAAATTTTGTGTAAACAGTGCAGTGAAGTAGTGCAAATATTGGACAAGGCATTTAGCGAGGATGCTGTGTCCAAACTAAGGATCTGTGAGTAGTAGAAATGTTTCCAAAAGGACTATGAAGACATTGCAAATGACAGGAGAACTGGGCTTCCTAGCATATCAACCACCAATGAAAATGGGAAAAAATTAAGGATAAATGTGCTTAGTAGTCACCAAATCATTATAAGGGAGACTGCTGAGGAAGTTGGTATCTCATGTGGGTTACATGAAGCAGTTGTTACTAATTTTTTGGGACATGAAAGAGTGACAGACAAATTTGTTCCAAAATGATTAAGTTTCCAGCAAAAACATTACTGATAAAATGTTGGCTGAAGTCACAGATGACCCAAAACTACTTAAATGCATCATAACAAGTGATGAAATGTGGCCATATGGCTACAACAACGATAGAAAGTCTGTGTTTATCACAGTGGAACAAGACACAAAAAGCATGTCAGGTTCAATCGAATGTCAGAGTTCCCCTTACCATTTTCTTTTATTACAGCAGCATAATCTACTATTAATTCTTACAATCAATAAAGAGCACTACTTTGAAGTTCTGCTCGTATGAGCAGCATGTACAATGCTCGTACTTTGAAACATTGCTTGTATTAGACAAACCGAAAAAACTATCAGAACTGCAGGACAGCTCATTGGTTGGGATCTTTTCACACTTCACTGGTAGAGCATATATTTCTGGGCAAAAATAAGACCACTGTGATGCCACAGCCATCCTATTCACTAGATATGGATGGCCCCCTGGAACTTTTTTCTTCTACTCAAAAATGAACAGCACATTGATAGGACCTTTTGGAACTCGCTGAGAACAATCTCTCTCTCTCTCTCTCTCTCTCTCTCTCTCTCTCTCTCTCTCTCTCTCTCTCTCTCTCTCTCGGTTTGTGCAAGCAAAGGTTCAGGCTCATGATAGCTTAGATAGTGAGTATTTACGGGGCCCTGTATTCCAGCTAGGAGTTTGAGGGACAAGAAAAAGAAAGAGAAGAATTTTATTTGTATCAAATTAAATTAAAACCAGCACAGTTGTTGGTTCTTTTTTGCCTGTTGTCTAGTTTACCCGCACTGATTGGCAATAATTTGTGTTTACAATAATTTCAGATTAAAGTGTCTTCAAAAGACCAGATAACAGACATTGTAAGTAAGTTGGTTCAGTACTTAATGGTGTCAAATGATTCACTTGCAAAGAGAGGTATCCGCCTGAACAAGTTTTTAGATTTCCTCAGAATAGTTTTTGATAGCACTGGTCAAGATAATAATGTGCAGAACACGGATGCATTTTATAAAGTAAGTATTGTTCATTACACAAATTTAAATTTGCGATTAATTCTCTGTTTTATCCTTTAAACAATACCCTGACCAGTAGTTTTTACTTTCATTTTTGGTACATTAATATGAGGTCGAACCCCCATTTCCCTGCTCGCATATCAGAATATTTTTTACACTATAATAAATTTAAAATAGTCTACACAAATATTAACACTTAACAGATGTTCACTGAAAATAATTTTTAAAATTTAATTATTAGTCTAATGGTATGGTGCTAACAAGTAATAATGTATTTGTTAATATTATACTATATACAAAATAACAAACAACTAGGTCAGAGTTATGAACAAAATGGTTAGTACTAGCAATGAAAACAGAGGCGTATTTCTTGCCTGCTTATAAGAAGTGGCAAGAGTCATCATTTGCTATGAGTGGGGGGAGTGTATTAAACATCAACACTTAATGGGTATCACATCCCCACTCCTTCTACTTTCCCAAGTGTCAATTAAGTCTACGTTCCCAAAATCTTAAGTTTAAATTACAAAATACCATATTTTTGCATATATAATGTGCACCCCAATTTTATCGGAATATTTCACAGACAAAATTTAATTTGTGTGTAATGTGCATTTTAAATATGCTGAGCAAAAAAGTGTTTTTTTTTTAAGACAATAGAAAAAATGTACTTATTATGCTTATCTATTTGTTAAAACAAAACAGAATTATTAAACTCATATAAAATTTAAAACAACTTAAAACTGACACAAGTCATAGTGCTTGTTTAGTTTGATATTATTTTTGTTTTCATGTAACTAAAATCACATAACACTTCAACTTATTAATTTCCTTCATCTGTTTCTGAAGAAGGCAGTGTTGCATTACTCTCTCTCCTCTCCTGATTCTTCTGATTCACTATCAGCCTAAAGCGCACATCTTCAGTACCATCCAGCTTGTTTGAAATGCCACATTTCTTAAAACTTTTTATAACTGTTTCACATTTTACTGCTTTCCAGGTGTTTATGATTCATTATAATACGAGGGAAACTGGAGGTCTCTTTAATTTTCCAGATGCTGTGAATGCATGGTCACCATCGCACATCCATTGTGTATAACATTTTCTAAAATAGCCCTTAAAATGTTTATTAATAGACATATCTAAATGCTGAATTATGGATGTTAAGCCACCAGGAACCACTGCCAAAACTGTTTTTGTTTCTTGAAGCCTTGCTTTTACTTGGTCCGTCAAATGCTCTTTGAAGCTGTCCAAAACTAACAAGTCCTTTTTCTGTAAGAGACCACCAGACCTTCGGTTCCAAACTATATCAGTCCATTCTGAAACAAGCTTTTCTTCCATCCACCCTTTCTCTTGGACGCGAATGATTACACCCCTTGGACATTTTTTTTAGGCAGTTTTTCTCCTTAGAATGACATATGGAGGTAACTTGTGTCCATCAACTGTAATCGATAGCATAACTGTGTACCTTTGTTTGTTGTGTCCTGTTGATCTGATTGGCACAGATCTAGGACCTTTTTTATCAATACTTGTAGCCATTGGGATATACCAAAAGACAGGACACTGATCTGCATTCCCAATTTGACACAAATCAAAATTGTTCGTATGCCTCGTTTTGTACAATAAATTGATGAAACTTGATAATTTTATTTTGGTACTCTTGAGGTAAACGTTGAGCAAGAGTAGTTCTTCGAATCGAAAGACCGTGTCTGTGAAGAAACCGTAGACCGTGTCTTTAAAGAAACCGTATGCATCAACCAAAACTGGCATGAAATTGTGTATTGTCTATTTCTAGACATTGAGCGATTTTCCTAGCTTCAATCTGTACCATTTCAGTAGTAACAGCAAAAGCCTGGTCCTTTTTTTCTTTTATAGACTGGACTAAATGCTTTTCTACGTCTGGAAACTTAGCTTTTTTACCACAAAAAGATCGCCGATCACAAGTAGTAACACTTAATTTTCCTTCTTGTTTTTTCCACTCCCGAACATTAGATTCTCCTACATCCAATTTATGGGATGCGGCATGATTATCATATTCTTTTGCAAATTTTGTTATGGATAATTTAAACTAAACCGTATAGGATGAACGAGATGTTCTTCCACTCATTATGAATATACAGTCTGTCTCTTCACACACAATACCCATATGAACTACTGTAGAAACAACAGGCTAATGACAACAAACAAGTGCAGTAACAGAATGCTACAACAGAGTACAGTTATAAGCCTACGATGTGAACAAATAACTGGTGGAGAAGGGATGAAAACTGCTAACCGAATTAGCGGTAAATTTAAATTTACTATTACAAGATACGAGCCTGCCAGTTTCAAGCGACGTTGCTATGCCATGCGTGATCTGACCGCACACATGCAAATCTACAATTTAGCATGTAAATTATATTATTCATGTATAATGCACACCCTCATTTTTTGGAAGGAAATCTGGGGGAAAAAGTGTGCATTATACACGAGAAAATACGGTATTTCACAAGCTGAAATACCGAGTTGCACATTCAACTCTCCATATTTCATACATTCACTGTTTATCATCAAAACATATGCAATACAATTTTTCATTGCACTATAAATTCTTTATTAGTTTGTATCATTTAGTTTCATGTTAACAGAGCTATAAAAAATTGTTAGAATGCTTAATCAATAATTTTGTGTGTATGTGTTGTAATGGGGCAATTAGAAGGGTTTTTTACTTTAGTAATTTTGGTTTTCATTTTTTAAAATACTTTAAATTCATTTAATATATGTGTCCAGTCCTTGGTTGAATTTAACTCGCAGTCTAAACAAAGCAAAGGTACGCTGTAACTGTGTTGAAATATTTGAAAAGAATGTGTTGTCAACTGTAGCACACTTCCTAGAACTTTGTGGCTGTGACATCTACGCCAACGCGCAACCACCAGCATGTGCGCAGACCCACGCCAAGAAGCACAAAACGAACTTGGCGCGAAGACTCTATTTTTCGCCTCATGGTTTTAAGACGCAGGAAACATAATTGTAAGCCACACCCATTTATGTGACGAGAGAGAAGGCAGTGAAATATCGTCGACGGCCAACATTCAAAAAATCCTGTGTGTCATAGGTACAGCCACTAAGACACTGACAATGAAGGCTGTGTGCGGCGACGAAATTTGTTCGCCGGCAAGGCAGTGATGCCCGCCCGGATGTAACATCGTCAGATAAAGTTTTCTTCCCAGTCAACTACCTATACCGGCCACGCACGGTCATATAAACATTTTGCTCGAGCTTAATTAGTGTCGGCCGACCAACCCCAATAAATATCAAAATTGTGTATAACAGTGTAAAGAAAAAGAACTAACGTGCTATGGAACAGTGAACACGAAAAGATCTATCGAAAGTGAAACCATAACCGTCAAATAAGACAGCTCCGTGAGATACGCCACGCTGTCGGGAGGAATGACGCAGCACACGTAACAGTATTCTACTGAACCTATTATGATTATTATCATTTTTTACATAAAAGGGGGAAATAAGGCATGAATGTGAGCGTGGGCATTGCTGGGTGGCCTTGACTAGAATTTAAGTTAAATTTTTTAAGACCATTATATTTTTTTTCAGTAAGAAATGATCTTTGATAATATGTTACCTTGTTTCTATTGTTTGGAGTATAACTTCGGGAGAAAGATAAAACAACGCAAGAATAACAAAGAATATTTACTGTAAATCAGAATAAATAAATTAATATGTTTGGTTGATTTTTTTTAAAGAAATTACGTAAATGTCAATGATAGTTTTGGGAATATAAATAAATGAAAAGACAATAAAATTTAATGTCAAAGAATTGCTAAATAAATATAACTATAATCCCGAAATTGAGAGTATAATTTATTGAATAATGTTAACCTAAGTCACGCTTATTCTTCACGACTTCGTGCTAAGAACTTTGGACCCGAGAAAGGTAAGAGTTGTGAGGAGTGTATATTATTTTTAATAATTGTTTTATAATTAATCAGTAGCTTCTCAATGGCGCCTCGAACTTGGACAAGTTTATAAATGTAATTTTGAATAAACCGCACCTAAATGTGAATATAAGCGTGGGTTAGGAGTACGTAAAAAAGTACGAAAAGTGAGGTTATACGTAAGTAATAATTAAGGAATACTTAAGGTATGTAAGATAAGAAGTGTTAAAATATAGTATAATAAAATAAATGTGGTAATTTTACAATTCAAAAATGGCAGGAAAGAATGAAAACAATATAAATGAAACGACTAGTGTCGAAAACTGTGATGATTCAAATTTTATGAATAACGTTGAAACCCACTCGACTCCAAACGTGAGTCAGGAAAATAAAACAAAAGACATTACAAATGAAACAAATAGTACAGATGATTCGGGGATACAAATAACCCCAAAATCAAGTAGGGAAAGTAAAACTAATGATAATGAAGTCAGCTTCACTGACAATAATACAGAAAGTCAATTAACGCCGGTCCAAAATAAAAAACCGGACGATAGTTATGAAATGTTTAAAATGATACAAGCAATGATTGAAAAACAGAGTGTAAAGCTAGAGGAACAAAAGAATGAAATTAAAAGTGAATTTAATTGTAAATTTGACGCTATATTTGATGTAATTAAATTTGACATTAATGAGGTAAAAATGAAATGCGAAAGTAGTTGTAACGAATTGAAACGAGATATTGAGAAAATAGTAGAGTCAGTAGAAGAACAGAGTAAAAGTAAAAATAATAATGATAATAAACAAGTAACTAGTGAGAACAATAATGTCGAAAATGAGAATATAATTAAAAATGTGGTACTAGAGAGTAAGGTAACAAATGTTAACAATGATATTGAAAATGGTAATGTGATTGAAAGGGTGGTATCAGAGAGTGATACGTTGAAAATAGATAGTGAAATAGTGAGTGAGAGAGAGAGAGTGATATGTTGTAACGAGGTAGTAATTAGTGTTGATGAATTAGAAAAAGAATGGAAAGAAAGAGTAGATGAATGTGGAGCGCAGAGGGTAAATTTTCCCCTTATTTGTGATGAACCAGAGTGTTCACAAGTGTTATTATTGGAGGGCAAGAGACCCTATTTAATGGAAGATTTGAGTTATATCCCCTTTTTGTATAAGTTAATACCCTCTGTGTGGATGATGTTAAAAGTATGAGATGGTGTTATGATGGGAGAGATTTAGATAGAGAATTGTGTGTTGATAGAGAGACAGAATTATATAAATTAAAGAGAAATTATAATGAGTTGCATGTTTAAAGAATAATAATTTACCTTATGTTGTAATGAATAAGAAAATAATTGACTTGTCAATGAATATAACTACTAATGGAGACTGGACAGACACAAATAATGTTGACTTGCTTTATGATTATTGTGGTAAAATGAATGAACTGAAATTTTATGGTTATGACGCACAAGATAGCCATATGTGGTATGTAAATAAAATTGAAAACTGTTATGTGGAACCCAGACTAATTTTTGACGATGGAGGCTGAACCTTAAATTCATAAATGGACAATTTTAAATAGTTTGTTTAAGGGTTCTGACCTCGCAACCTTGGACAATGAAGTGTGATATAACAGAATAATGAATGATGAATAATTGTAAATAAACTGATAATGAAATTAATTGTGTATATTGTAAAATGTTAGGTATATGTGTAGGTAATGGAAATTGTTGTGATAATAATAATATTAACATTTTGCAATCTAAATAAATAACAAAAGTAATTAGCGAATTGTAATTGTTTTGATAGCAACTGAACTTGTATTTTCAGTAATTAATTTAATTAAAATAATTTGAAAGGTTTAAATATTTTGATTGATTTAATGTTATATAATTGAATTTTCTAATGAATTTAAATTACTTTAGGAGATGTGAATTTGATAGTAATTAATAAATAAATGTTAAACTGTTGAATATGAAATAACACTGTTGTTAAATGTTTCAGAGGTAACGTGGAGTTATTGGTGGGTGGTGTGTATTTTGTGTTTATGTCAGTAGGTGAATAATGTACTGTAAGTATAAAGTCTATAATACCAATTAGACAGAATAAAAGGTTTACAGGGGTGAAAAACAGTGGCGGCTCGTGAGTACATCTCCAGGGGGTTCACAATTAATAATTTGCAGTTTTTGAGATACACTGTGTCAAACACTTGTGTGTTGCTTGCAATATTCATATAATTTAGGTGCTGCTATACCTTGATGTAATGTATTAATTTTGAAACGAAATGTTATTATAGATATTACTGTACTTTAACTATTTCACAGCTTAATAATAAAGGATTACTTTATTGATCATACTTGTTATAATATGCTAATTGTTCTTTTTTACTAAAACAATTATTTTAATTTAATTTTAAAGTAGTAAAATAAACGCAAAACAGAAAGCTTGTTTTAAGTGTTAAATATTTAGATAGTTAGTCACAAGGCCTCATGCTCTCAATTATTAGATTAGATTATTAAACACACAGAAAAAGGAAAATAATCAAAGCTGCTGCATATGATGGTTTTTGTAAACAAAGCCCATCCTTCTATCTTTTCTTGACACAAAAACATCAATAACTCTTTCATTGAAATTATGGATGTTAGAAATCATTTCCTTCTCGATTGCAAGCATGGCTAAAGCTGTAAGCCTCTCTTGACACATCGTAGACCGCAAAAATGTCTTTATCCGTTTTAGGGTTGAAAAACACCTTTCAGCTTTAGCAGTCGTCATTGGTATTGTTGCAATAATTAATAACAGTTTATAACTTTCAGAAAATGATGACAATAAGTTGTTTTCAATAAAAAAAACTGTAAAAGACTAACAGCACCACGCATGTTTCTGAAATCAGTTCTTTTGTAAATGATTTCAAGCTCTGTCTTGAGGCGATTTTTTTCAAGAAATTAATACACATTTACTGTATCTTCAAGCAATTTCTCGGGGAATTTCTGTTCAAACTCTTCAAACTTTTGTGATTCCAAAAGAGATACAGCTGAGCAAGATGTTGTGAATGAAAATCTTGTTTTTATTTGCGTTGTAATAATGTCACAGGTTTCCTTGGCAGCCACTGTTCTACTTAAGTAAAAATCTTCTTCGCGCCTCGATCATTTAGGTGCATTTTCTGGGTACTGATTATCCAGCTCTGTCACTTTGTCCATGTTAGCTCTTTCCTTATCAATGACTTTGACGAAGTGGTCAACATTGGCTTTAGTGCTCACAGCATCAGTGTAAGTTAGCTGTAATTGGTTGTACAAAATATCCACATGTGTCATTAATCTGTGAAAAATAGAAAGCCAAAATATAAACTTATTATCTCTAAGGAGACGAGCTAGAGCACCAGCTTTAATTATGGTGGTTGGTTGCTTAGAGGTTGATTGGATTTCCTCCATACATTCAATTAATTCCTCTCTGTACTCAAAAACAGTATTAACAGTTCTGCTCTTAAAATTCCACCTTGTAGCTGACGCCTGAGTTATTCGTTTGCCAACTATCTTGTCCAAAACAGCCACTCTCTGAGGGGAATTCGAAAAAAAATTTGTTATATCACTTCAGTCCGAAAAAAATTCTGACATCTTGATTTTGGCTTGTTGCTTGAGCTACAATCAAGTTCAACTGATGAGCGTAACAGTGAACGAAAAAAGCATGTTTATAGGTTTGTTACACTATGGTCTGCACGCCAGCATGGTGCCCACTCATTACATTCGCACCGTCATAGCTTTGAGATACGAGTTTTTCTGGATTTTGCACAACATAATCTAAACTGGTACAAATACACTTGGCTATAGATTCTGCGTCGTGCCCTTCAGGGTTATAAAATTTCAAAACTCTTTCAACTGGTTGGCCATTAGCTAAAACATAGCGGAAAACTATAACTAACTGAAATACAGACGAGATGTCTGATGTTTCGTCCGCAATCAAAGAAACATACTGTGCAGTTTTTATTTCTTCTATTATGTTTTCTTGACATACAAAAAGCATACAATCTAACAATTCATTTTGAATTTCTTTCGAGGTACCTTTAAAGACAGTAGCGGTACTCAAGTGTTCTTTCAAAGATAAGTCAAGTTCTGCAGAAAAGTTTACAAGCCCTTTAAATATGCCAGGATTTAAGGAATCGTCATCCTCACGATGACCTCGAAGGGCCAACTCAAATGCACCGCAAAATTTAATACAGTCTATAAGCTTAGAAAGGACATACCTATTTTTAGTCACTTGTTCATTGTGCTTTTTAATATTTTGTCGATAAGCACTGTCAAGCTGCTGACGAACGTCAACCTTTCCCAGCAAATTAAAATCCAATGTAGCACTTATGTGTCCATGAGAACTTTCGTGTTTTTTAATTTTTTGATTCAAATGAGCTAAGTCACAAACGCCGTTTTTCACCCAAGCAGGATCGCCCTTTTCACGAGAAAGTAACAAACAAGGAAAACAAAATATTTTGTTTGTTTGTTCACAACCACAAAGCCAAGGAATTTTTCGTATAGCTCTTCTTTAAATTCTCTTTTAAAAGTTCTAGATTTTGATGTCGATGTTTGACTTATATTATATTGGCCTACCACTCTCTTTTATTGCTATTTTAACTTCTATGGGTAAACTGGCAAACGCTACTTCATTTAAATTACTAACTCAGTACTTACAGGTACTTTCCATTATTGTACAGTAAATAAAAACTAAAAATAATCGAAACTGCAAAACACAAATGTAACACGCGCGCGCGCCACGGTAAGGAGCATCCACCGTCAACTACAGCCGTTCCACGGCAACTTCGTTACTGTTCATCCCCCGCTATTGTCTACTCTCTCGTCAACCCACACTCCACACTTACGTGTATAATGAAATCCACGTATTTTTATCCAAATCGGGGTTTTCCTGTGTGCATAGCGGATGAATTGAATATCAATATTGATTGTGGTCACAGTTAAATATTAAAACATAATATAGAAGTAATTTAACCATATCGTTGTACTCCATTTATTACCCTGAATTGTAGTTTTTGTTTTAACCTTTGTTTCCTCCAGAAACAAACACAATTTCACTGGTTGGTTAATTTATCCCCAGATAAATATGAACCTTTTAACTACATCGTCGCATTAGTATATGAAATATACGTTTATTAAGAAAACTTATTTTATACTGTTTTGCCGGTTTTAAGTTCAGTTTTTTGTAGTCACAATGTTGGTTTTGATATCATTATATTGCTGTAATCAGTTGTGGTAAAACTCCTTTTTACCTGTGCACTAACTTCGCAGGTTGGTTTCGTATTTATCTGGAGTCAATTTAATAAATTATTTTTGTTTCTGGAGTGATAAAAGCTGAAACAAAATATACAATTAAGTTCTAGGATTTCGTTGTCCATGATGTGTCCGTTACTTAACTAAATACAACTATTTCACTAACGACTCGGAACACAACGTTTTGTGTTCCGAGTCGTTAGTGAAATAGTTGTATTTATACAATTAAGGTTTTAAATGTAAGAAATGCCATGATATGAATTTATTCTCAGTTGTGTTTATTATTTATCTTCGAGTGATTACAGCGCGTGTAGGCCTAACTAATAAAAAACTGTTACACTAAAAATAAAATGACAAAACTTAAAAACAAAACATCGAAATGCTTACAGGACATGTATAGGTAGGTTATACATGAATAAAACTTTACACGAATACACAGACACTTGAATACACGAAAAATTTACTCTTGAGTTTACGTATTTGAAGCCGTGAACTTAATAAAATTATTGTGCTAAAATAAATACACAAACTTTAACCAAACGTTTACCTAACTCACATCTGACAACAGAATATAGGCGGGCATAGATGAGAACAAAGGTTGCCGAAGTTGCCCGAGTGGCTTCACGCTGTCAGTCTGCAGACTCAAGTCCGTGGAACTACTGAGCTGAGCTGTGTCAGAGGCAGCTCATCGGTATCTCCGTTAAGCCGCTTGTAAACATGTTTCCCCCCCCTACCGCGAGCAAATGGACTCGCCCGTCTGTCGTATATCCCGTGTGTACAGCATCGAGAGCGGCGCATTCAGTCCGCTCCCAGCCACTGGCGCGTCATTACACTGAACTTCACTTGGCGCGCTCTACGCTGTTTTTCATTGTCCACTCTTTTAAACTTACTGAAGATAAGCCATTTTAGTACTGCATCAATAAAGATGTATAAATTATATCGTATAATTATTTTTATAGGGGGTTCACGTGCTCTTGTGCTCTTATGGACGAGCCGCCACTGGTGAAAAGATTTGGATTCAATAATAAAAATGAATTGAGATAATGGTATTAAATAGAAACTATAATTAAAAAATAATAATAACTGAAAGGTGAATTAAAATTATATTTGGTTTGAACTGTAATAAATAGACTTTGATAAATATGTTAACTAAAAGACTCATAGAAATTAAAAGTTGAAGGAAGTATATATGCCAGTATATGATGTAACCAGAATGTTTAGACTGTGGAAGTGTTTATAACAGTGCTTATAAAACAAGTCTTGCAGACTGTTGTTTATGTAAACAGGTGTGTTGTATGTTGTGACTAAGGTCTGCAGTCATGCTAAATTGACAATAACAAAAAATGCTGTAGTCTGCTGAATCATTGCCAGTAGCAAAATTCTATTATGAAAAAAACCATCTGATGTGATGGAATGTAGGTAATATTTTTTTTGCCTTTTGTAAAATGTAATTAAAACAAATGACATTGATTAGCAGGGTTTGAGGAATTAAATTTAATATAATTCAATTAATTTGATAATTAAAGTAATTGAAAAGATGATTTTAATAATAAATTTAAATTTATTCTGATTCAGATTTCAAATGTAATTGTTAAATAAATGAAATATGTACTTTACTTAAATTGGAACCTGAAGGAAATTTTGTATGGATATAATAAAAAAATGTTCCAGTTAAGATAATGTGTGGGAACCTAAGATGTGTATATTACTGTTCATATAAATTTTTATTAATGTCAATCTACGTTTTATGTTTAACTGTAGATTCTCCACCTAAGTGCGGTCATGACCTCACCGGATCATGACCGTGAAAGTAGTTAATTGTGGCAAATCATAAATTTTATCTGATATAACCGGCTTGTGGTTTGTTTTATTTTGTTAACCCGGTGGTTTGTTAGATTTAGTAGGGGGGTTATTTTTGGGGAATCTACCAAATTTTGGAACAGGTCTATTTTCACCCAGATAGGGGTGGTAGTCCATTAGGGGCGTATCATTCATTATTAGTAAGTGTAACACTGAATTTTATTGTAACGCCGAAGCAAGGATGGGGGTGGAATAAAAGAAAAAAATGTCCACCCCTTCCGCATCAGTCCTTGTGAAAGCAACGGGGGGCTACAGTCCAGGGGGGGAAATAGTGAGTGTGGATGGGCGGTGACCCAGTTACAGGTCACGAGGGAGATGTGGTTTACGGCTAGGATGAGGCTGGAAAAAGCCAAGAAGCCTAGCGCAGAACACATGAATATGTAACGGGTATCAGGGGTTAAGAGAGTAAAAGGGGGTAGTAAAAAAAAATATATATATATATTTTTTGTGCCTGCCGTCAAATTGATGTTTTAAATTCTGATTGTATTATTGTTTAGGTGTATCAATAGTGTTATTGAATTATATTGTTTAGTATATATGTATAATCAAATGTTAGGATAAGACAGTTCATGTTTTAATTAAATGATCCATTTATTTGTTTTTTTTTAATTATTAACAATAATGAAGAGCATTAATCAATTCAGGTAAAAGATTTTATTTTTTGATTTTGCAGAAAATAATGTAGAAAGAGCAATTTGATTTCAACTTAGAATAGATAGACTTAAATAGATTTTTGAATATAAGAATACATTTTTTTGCCAGGACGTAGCAATTATAGGTGTATGTACGCGCCCAGTATTTGCTAAAGGCGACCCAGTGTGTAACATGGCATTTTGGCCTACCTGGAGTAATAAGGAAATTTGTATTTATTTTTTAATAAAGCCGATAATATTTTTCAAATAATATGGACGAAACTTATGAAAAAAAGATATATTTATTATTAGCAACAGAATTGACCGTGGCAGCACTGCCGTTAACTGCATACGTGACGATTATCCAGCAATATTTTGAAAGACATTGTCAACAACCAACAAATTGTACCAAGGTCAGCTCCAGTAACACAACACAACTGTAAACAAGTTATATAATTAACATCATGCGATGTTACGCCAGCGCATTACATAATGCTGGAATGTGGGTACGGCAGCGCCACTAGTTTTTCGTCGCACCCACAGAACAAAGAGTCAGTCGGAATACAACGTTTACAAGTGACGGACGCATAAAACTATCGCGTTCGCCGACTGTCCGGCTGTGTGTAATTTGCGGGCCCGCAAAGCAACAAATATGTGAATAACAATTTTTAAAGTTGACGTTGATTTGAAATTACACTTAAATAACGGAAAATGAACAGTTTTCGGCAATTAACAGTTAAAATAAAGAATGTGCGTGGCTAGAGCCAAGTGGCGTCTTCTGGACTCAAAAGTATAACAGCTAAGTAATCTACAAGAACGTGCATAAAAACAAGCTTTCAATTTTTTGGCTAAAATGTACAAAAGTTTAATGTTTTCATACTCAATATGAGCTCTTAAAACCTAAAGTAACTCGGTGTGTGTGTGTGTGTGTGTGTGTGTGTGTGTGTGTGTGTGTGTGTGTGTGTGTGTGTGTGTGTGTGTGTGTGTGTACCTATCTTAGTATGATGAAAAAGCGCTGGTTTATGTTAAGATAAAATAGTAATTTTAAAGTAGTAATTCTCTGTGTTAATTTCTATGTGTAACAAGGGTAATTGGCCTTCTAATTATGTTTTTGAAGAAAGTTCGATGTAAAGCAAACTATGTGTTGGTTGCGTAATTTTTTATAGAATGGTTAAATTCATTTGGTTTGTTGTTTCTATAATAATAATTAAATTCATTTTGTTCAAATTATAGTATAAAAGTAATGGGAGATGGGAATTAGCAAATAAAATGAAAAGTATTCGTAAACCTTCAATGTGTGTTGTTCATTTGCGTTTACCCATTTCTCTCTGCTAATAAGTACACCTGACGAAACCCTGGTTCACGAAAAGTAGTAAAACAATCAAATTACACAGTAATAAATTTATTTTAAAGCTAGTACCACTTCAATGGCGCCCGTTAACATGGACTTTGAAAAATTGAGTTAACAATTTTACAAACAGGTCGAAAAAATGGCAGAGGGGAATATGAACGCAGATTTAGGTAGAGGTAGCGTAGAAGAATCAATTTTAAATGTCACGCAAGATCATATGATAACAACCAATGATTTTGTTGATGAAAGTGTTGAAACAAATGTAGACGCAAGAATAAGCGATAATGTAAAGATATCTAATCAGTTAGCGTTAATAATGGAGATGATGTCAGAAATGAAAGCTGAAATCATATCAGACATAAATAATTTAAAAGCTGAAATCAAATCAGAAAGTAATAATTTGAAAACTGAGATTAAGTCAGAATTAAATATCGTACATATGAGTGTGAATGAAATGAAATCAGAAATAAATAATTGGAAAAATGAAATAAAATCATCAATAAATGCTCGTAAAATAGAGTCGAAAACAGAAATAAACAAACAAGACCAAAAATTAAGAGAAATAGATAATAAGTTAGAAGAACAGAATAAAACTATAAATGATGAATTCAGAAGTAATTGTGAACGAGTTGATGCAATTAACATTAATGTAACTAGCTTAAAGAATAAACAAGCAGAGCATGAGCGTGAAATAATTAAAGTCAGAAAAGACTTAAATGTAACCATTAATCAGATATTAACTAATGTGAGTGAGAGAGATTTATATAGAGAGTTGTATGCAGAGAGAGAAATAGAATTGTATAAGTTAAAGAGAAATTATTATGAGTTAGAGAGAAAGTGGAAAGAGAGAATAGAGTATGTGGGGCAGAAGGTAAATTTTCCTATTAATTTTTCTGAACCAAGGTGTTCACAAGTGTTGTTTAAGAGGGGAAAGAGTCCCGTATTGATGTTGTATAATGTTGTACCCTCTGTCTGTAATAATGATGTTGAAAGTATGATTTGGTATTGTGGTGAGAGAGATATAAGTGGAAAATGGTATGCTAATAAAGTAACAGAATTATATAATGTGAATCGAAAGTATGATGAATGGAGAGAAAGTTTAAAAGTATACTTGAAGAATAATGAATATAATGATCTAACAAAAATAATTAACCCAATCATGAATGTATTTACCGAAGGAGACAGGACAATAATAACTTACGTTGACAAGTTGTATGAAATATTAATAGGGAATAACCCTGTCAATTATAATGACATAATGAATGGAATAAAGGCAATGGATGATTATTATAATGATAGTACTAACAAAGTGAGTGTATATAACAATGATGCATGTTACAAATACATTAGATATATATATGACGATGGAGGTTGAAATTATTAAATGAGTGTAATGGACAATTTTAAATATTGTAAATTTTGGTAACGACCTTGCAGATTTGGACATATGAAGCATGAAACAATTGAACAGTTATTGACGAATATTTTGTAAATATAATTTGTGAATTCATCTGTGTAGATATATTATTAATATTTTGCAGTTTACATAAATAATTATGAAGACAATAATTGATGCTTTGTAAATTTTGATAATAAATAATTGACATATGTTGTGTTTAATAATCAATTGAAGTGAATATTTTGAGATAGTTAAATATTGTGATTTAATGTTGTATGATTGAATTTTTATGAGATATTTAAATTATTTGATGAAATTTCAATTGAAAAACAATTAATGAATAAATAAATCTTAAAGAGTTTAGTTTGTGGAATGACATAATTGTTAAGACATATGTTAATAATAATTTTGAAATTAAGAAATTCTTCCTATTGTATGACGGTCCATATGAGGTTAGCCAAGTGAAAATGGAGAATGCTTATATTTTAATAGATTTGCAAACTCGAGAAATAAAAGGAACTTATAATGTGACCCAATTAAAAAAGTATTATCTAGCTGAGTGATGATGGATGTATTTGTAGATATTAAAGTTTTCATACATAAACAGACTTTTTTATATTCTATTATTATAAATTATTACTATTGTTTATACACACATTATGTATTTTATGTGAATGTACATTAAGATAGGGAAAGTTAAGAAGGAAATGTATGATGTTAAAACACCACCAAGACTAGAAATGTCATGTAATATAAATTGTTAATTTTAATTTTAATTTTAAAAAACATTATACTTGTGATTCCCCAACTTTTCGGGCGGTCACGGCCTCACCGAACCCTGACCGTGGAATTGGTTTAGCTTTAACAGCTATGGTTGGGGCACACTACGATTACGCGCTGACCATAACTGGCCATAGCTGTTATCGTTGTAAAGGTGTACTTTGAAATTGATGGGGGGTGAAATTAAGGGGAATCACCAAATTATGGAACAGCGGCTGCCACTCTGCCCGCGTAGGGGTAGCAAGACAGGTGGTAGAACCGTTTAAGGGCGCATATTTATAGACAAAGATATTTTGATATCTATACCTTTTTAAATGTAACGCAGAAGCAAGGACACGGAGATGTTACATTCCTCCATAACTTCAGTCCTTGTGGACGCCACAGTCCAGGGGGGGTCATAGTGTGTGTGGCTGGGAGGTTACCCAAGGTGGGTAACGATTTAAAAGATTTTTTGTTGCATTTTAGTAATGATGACTCGCTATTAAATACTTTTATTAAAATTTGAAAAAATAGATGCACTAGATATTCTATATATTGTGTTTATTATGTCTTATTGTGTTGATTGTATGTAGTATGTTAGGAATAAGGATTATAAAAATATAATAATAAGTTTTCTGTGTTTAAAGATTTTTACAAAAAATGCAATAAATTTATGATAGTTAAAATTTTCAATGGAAAAAAAAAAATATTTTGAGAAACGAATTAATAAAAATGAAGTGAGTTTAAAGGATAATTTTATGATTTTATATGCAAATTCAATAATGATTGAAAGTGTGTAACATTTTAAATACAAGTTGTTTGTTTTAAGATAATGATAACAATATGAATTATTAATGTACTATGTTTTCTTATGTTATAATGTGTTTGTTAGTATTTAAGTTAAATATGTTAAATGCATTTTAAATTAGGGATGACAGAGATGTATAATATGGTACTGGGGAATGTTTAATTAAATTCTGATGGGAATCAGGGCAATGGTTTTGAATTTTGGGATAAAGTTAATAAGAGAAAGTAGATGGAATTTTAAAAGGGGTTTTCATGTTGTTGGTAGGTATCCGATATATCTGTTAGAAATAAGTAAGAAACAAAACCAGTGCTTCTTAGCGCAAACCAGCACCGCTAGGGGGAAACAGATCAGTTGGGGATATGGTGTTGTATAAAGCCACTATTTAATATTTGATTTGTTGTTTCAGTGTTTTGTGATGCTGTGGCGGCGGACCTGAGCTGGCCTGCGCGTCAGAGCAGGGGCGTTGAGTATCTGTCTGACTCTATGGTGTTGGGATCTCGAGAGAGAAGTCCAGTATTGTCATGCAGATGCGGTCACAGTCACCGGACCAAGGGTGAGTTGATTATATTTTTGGTAAACCGTCAGGGGGTTGTGGCGACATATCCTGGCTGATCCCTTTAGCAAGTATGAATGTGTCAATGAGGTTTTTTATGCTTCGGCATAAAATATCTTATTGAGGGGGGTATTGTAACATGGCATTTTGGCCTACCTGGAGTAATAAGGAAATTTGTATTTATTTTTTAATAAAGCCGATAATATTTTTCAAATAATATGGACGAAACTTATGAAAAAAAGATATATTTATTATTAGCAACAGAATTGACCGTGGCAGCACTGCCGTTAACTGCATACGTGACGATTATCCAGCAATATTTTGAAAGACATTGTCAACAACCAACAAATTGTACCAAGGTCAGCTCCAGTAACACAACACAACTGTAAACAAGTTATATAACTAACATCATGCGATGTTACGCCAGCGCATTACATAATGCTGGAATGTGGGTACGGCAGCGCCACTAGTTTTTCGTCGCACCCACAGAACAAAGAGTCAGTCGGAATACAACGTTTACAAGTGACGGACGCATAAAACTATCGCGTTCGCCGACTGTCCGGCTGTGCGTAATTTGCGGGCCCGCAAAGCAACAAATATGTGAATAACAATTTTTAAAGTTGACGTTGATTTGAAATTACACTTAAATAACGGAAAATGAACAGTTTTCGGCAATTAACAGTTAAAATAAAGAATGTGCGTGGCTAGAGCCAAGTGGCGTCTTCTGGACTCAAAAGTATAACAGCTAAGTAATCTACAAGAACGTACATAAAAACAAGCTTTCAATTTTTTGGCTAAAATATACAAAAGTTTAATGTTTTCATACTCAATATGAGCTCTTAAAACCTAAAGTAACTCGGTGTGTGTGTGTGTGTGTGTGTGTGTGTGTGTGTGTGTGTGTGTGTGTGTGTGTGTACCTATCTTAGTATGATGAAAAAGCGCTGGTTTATGTTAAGATAAAATAGTAATTTTAAAGTAGTAATTCTCTGTGTTAATTTCTATGTGTAACAAGGGTAATTGGCCTTCTAATTATGTTATTTGAAGAAAGTTCGATGTAAAGAAAACTATGTGTTGGTTGCGTAATTTTTTATAGAATGGTTAAATTCATTTGGTTTGTTGTTTCTATAATAATAATTAAATTCATTTTGTTCAAATTATAGTATAAAAGTAATGGGAGATGGGAATTAGCAAATAAAATGAAAAGTATTCGTAAACCTTCAATGTGTGTTGTTCATTTGCGTTTACCCATTTCTCTCTGCTAATAAGTACACCTGACGAAACCCTGGTTCACGAAAAGTAGTAAAACAATCAAATTACACAGTAATAAATTTATTTTAAAGCTAGTACCACTTCAAGTGTGCATGAAAAGGGGGAACATATCGGTTGAGGATCTGGCATGATATAGACCAGGGAGTTGGATTTTGGGGGTGGCATGATAGAAGGTGAGGTGCGCTGTGGTGCATTTCTGTTCGATTTTATGTTGTTGGCATCTCGGATAGAGAAGTCCAGTGATCTCGTTCAGATGCGGCCATAGTCACCGAGCGAGGGGGGTTGGTTACCCATGATGTAGAAGAACAAATGGGGGGTTGTTGGCACCATATCCTCACCGGTCCTCTTAGGGGTTAGCAATGAGATTTCTTCTGTTTCGGCAGAAGATATCTCATTGGGGGGGTATTGTAATGGGGCAATTAGAAGGGTTTTTTACTTTAGTAATTTTGGTTTTCATTTTTTAAAATACTTTAAATTCATTTAATATATGTGTCCAGTCCTTGGTTGAATTTAACTCGCAGTCTAAACAAAGCAAAGGTATGCTGTAACTGTGTTGAAATATTTGAAAAGAATGTGTTGTCAACTGTAGCACACTTCCTAGAACTTTGCGGCTGTGACATCTACGCCAACACGCAACCACCAGCCTGTGCGCAGACCCACGCCAAGAAGCACAAAACGAACTTGGCGCGAAGACTCTATTTTTCGCCTCATGGTTTTAAGACGCAGGAAACATAATTGTAAGCCACACCCATTTATGTGACGAGAGAGAAGGCAGTGAAATATCGTCGACGGCCAACATTCAAAAAATCCTGTGTGTCATAGGTACAGCCACTAAGACACTGACAATGAAGGCTGTGTGCGGCGACGAAATTTGTTCGCCGGCAAGGCAGTGATGCCCGCCCGGATGTAACATCGTCAGATAAAGTTTTCTTCCCAGTCAACTACCTATACCGGCCGCGCGCGGTCATATAAACATTTTGCTCGAGCTTAATTAGTGTCGGCCGACCAACCCCAATAAATATCAAAATTGTGTATAACAATGTAAAGAAAAAGAACTAACGTGCTATGGAACAGTGAACACGAAAAGATCTATCGAAAGTGAAACCATAACCGTCAAATAAGAGAGCTCCGTGAGATACACCACGTGGTCGGGAGGAATGACGCAGCACACGTAACAGTATTCTACTGAACCTATTATGATTATTATCATTTTTTACATAAAAGGGGGAAATAAGGCATGAATGTGAGCGTGGGCATTGCTGGGTGGCCTTGACTAGAATTTAAGTTAAATTTTTTAAGACCATTATATTTTTTTTCAGTAAGAAATGATCTTTGATAATATGTTACCTTGTTTCTATTGTTTGGAGTATAACTTCGGGAGAAAGATAAAACAACGCAAGAATAACAAAGAATATTTACTGTAAATCAGAATAAATAAATTAATATGTTTGGTTGATTTTTTTTAAAGAAATTACGTAAATGTCAATGATAGTTTTGGGAATATAAATAAATGAAAAGACAATAAAATTTAATGTCAAAGAATTGCTAAATAAATATAACTATAATCCCGAAATTGAGAGTATAATTTATTGAATAATATTAACCTAAGTCACGCTTATTCTTCACGACTTCGTGCTAAGAACTTTGGACCCGAGAAAGGTAAGAGTTGTGAGGAGTGTATATTATTTTTAATAATTGTTTTATAATTAATCAGTAGCTTCTCAGTGTCACAAAAAAGCAAACATATGTTGTGCATTCATACTTCATCATAATATTTTTGCTTCTAAATTGTATATAAAAAATGATGTTTACTAGTGTGTTAGTGAATCAGTTCCATAGTAAAAACAAACATAATAAACTTTTATAAACATCTGTAATAAGGAAAAAAAGCATAAGTGTCTGAAAATTATTATTGTATTGTAGGTTTATATTGAACCAGAAGTCATAAAACAACAAAGAAATGATGGTTGGCTGTCCAAGCAACCTTCTGTTGCATCAGCGGTAGCAAAAGCTATTAATTTCTGGTGTTTTAGTCCAGGTTTTGGGTAAGTCAAGTGATTTTAGAAATTATTAACTCTAGGTGTAATCTTAGAAAGAAACTAATGTTGAATTCCCATAGTCAGACTACTTCTGCCTTTATTGGTTTAATAGATATGAGCAGTTTGTTAGTACTTAAACTGAGTTTCCCTTTCCAGGTACCTAAAAAAAAAATGTGTATGAAAAAACCTAGAACAATCCATCATATAGTCATGACTGCAGTATAACAGACTGAAGCTTAGTATCAGAGAACTAATATTATAATATAATAAATTGACACATAACATTAAAAAGAATAAAATAAATACTACAAAGTATAACAATTCATCTTTCACCTTACTATAATGACAAGTTCATTTTTTCTTGTAATAATAAAAGTAATAGATTAAAAAAACCCTGGCCCAAATTAAAATCAATATGAGAACAACTACTTTCTCAGCGGCAAGGACGCGTGCGCGCGCGCGCGCGCGCGTGCGTGTGTGTGTGTGTGTGTGTGTGTGTGTGTGTGTGTGTGTGTGTGTGTGTGTGTGTGTGTGTGTGTGTGTGTGTGTGTGAAAGGACAGATGTTACAGCTAATGACACTACAAAGAGGTTGAAGTATTATTGTCTTCAAGATAATATGCATACTCTAGCCAAGACGACCTAAATAAAAGTCATTGTATCTATGTATGTATGTATGTTCCACATCTCCTAAACCACTGGATCGATTTCAACCAAACTTGGCACAAATATTTTACGCAATGGGAGAACCAACATAGGACAAGTGTTCTTTCGATACGATCCTTTAGGAGGTCCTTTGGGGTCTTCCACATCTCCTCCTAAACCACTGGACCGATTTCAACCAAACTTGGCACAAATATTTTTCACAACGGGCGAACCAACATAGGACAGGTGTTTTTCGATATGATCCTCTGGGGGGTCTTTTGGGCCTTAAAAAAACTATTAGGTCTGGTTACCATGGCAACCCAATAGAATAGATTCTGGTTGCCATAGCATCGGTGGAAGTCTCCCGCGTAGGAAATAGCGCGGGAGTCGTTCGACGGGCCTTCCCTGGAGTCCGTCCATGGAACCCGGGGAGTCTTAGGTCGGATCTCGCGAAAGACGGCCGTGCCAGAGTCCCAGTTCTTTGCCCGGCATGTCGACGGCTTTCCCGGGCTTCGGAGAACCTTCCGTACCCCGGGGAGGTCTCTGACCAAGTCCTAGCGCGGGAGTTCGACTGGCCTGGATGCCGGAAAAAGCAGGTGGTGTCCCGGCATAGGTGGAAGCCTGCTGCATAGGGAATAGCGAGGGAATCATCCGATGGGCCTTCCCCGGAATCCGTCCACGGAACCCGGGGAGTCTTAGGTCGTATCCCGCGAAAGACGGCGGGGCCAGAGTCCATGGTTCTTATAAATAAAGATATAGGTTATGATATCAAAGGTGGTGTATGTATCTTAAGAAACTTCTTAATAGTGCGAAATCTATAAAGGTATTGTATTGTTAGAATAAGTTTAGGAGACACTAATTTAACAAATACCTTATTTTAACATTAACACAATGAATTATAAAATGACAGTTAAATACGCAGCGCGTGCAAGTACTATAGACATTTTATTGAAAACTAATTTAGCTGTTCGCCCTCTCCCAGAGTTAGAAATCGAGCAGGAGCATCACACGCAACAGAATTCTTCTCCAGATATAAGAATAAAGTTTATGACATGTTCTTAAACAGGTGTGCTACAGAGTATTCCTCCATTGAGAATGCGAACGTAACAATATAAGGAAGATTATACAATATACAAGTAATATAACGTTAGAACAAGAATAGGTGCCTATGAGCCTATGAATAAATTATGAACCCGAGCAACGCTGGGTAAATTGGCTAGTACATTAATATGTACATTCAAGCGCTGAATTCCAGTTCTTTTAGGCTGTAGAAATTAGGATTAGAACAAGTAATTTATTTATGTAGAAATAGTAAACATTGGTAACTGCATTATACCAAGCACGTCTACATGGTTTGTGTTAAATTAACCAAGGATACAAAAATGACCATCTCAGATTACTGTGATAATTTGTACATGTATTATACCTATTAGGAACATGAAAATAACAGTTGTCATATGAATGTTTGCTAATTTTTAATGTTTCCAAAATAAATAAAAAAATAAAATGAAAATCAGCAAATCTTAGTTTATAAATGTAATTTTACTGTTAGACTGACAAAAGTAGATTTTGATGAGGTGTAATTAGAATTCAAATCATGACTATAAAATAATCATAAACTATACTGAAAATACAAACTCACACTCAGTGGTGGATTAAGCGGCTGACGGCCCGTCGAACGACTCCCGCGCTATTTCCTACGCGGGAGACTTCCACCGATGCTATGGCAACCAGAATCTATTCTATTGGGTTGCCATGGTAACCAGATCTAATAGTTTTTTTAAGGCCCAAAAGACCCCCCAGAGGATCGTATCGAAAAAAACACCTGTCCTATGTTGGTTCGCCCGTTGTGAAAAATATTTGTGCCACGTTTGGTTGAAATCGGTCCAGTGGTTTAGGAGGAGATGTGGAAGACCCCAAAGGACCTCCTAAAGGATCGTATCGAAAGAACACTTGTCCTATGTTGGTTTTCCCGTTGCGTAAAATATTTGTGCCAAGTTTGGTTGAAATCGGTCCAGTGGTTTAGGAGATGTGTGTACATACATAGATACGATGACTTTTATTTAGGTCGTCTTGGCTAGAGTATGCATATTATCTTGAAGACAATAATACTTCAACCACTTTGTAGTGTCATTAGCTGTAACATCTGTCCAGGGTCTCCCGAATCTTCAAGGGGCCCCGAGATCGATAGATTCCTAGTTAAAAACTGCCACAAAGAAAAGCGAAAGATGCAATATTTAATATTACTCACGTATTCTACATGTAAACGCAAAAGCCAAAAGCGAAAGACTTGTAACTAAAACTGTTAATTTATTATATACTATAATGTCAAATATGCATCTTAGTAATAAGAAGTGATTCATTTTTAGTGTGTATCACTGCAATCAGTGGAGTGTGAACTATTAAAAGGCTCTATTCTACTAAGGTCACTAGAGAATTTTATCGAACATTTCAGAGAAGTATTTGGAAAAGTTGAAAAAGAAGCAACTGAGTTATCAGGTCTATCATGTGATGAAGAAGATGGACAAGCTCGTAGGCCAGAGAAGAGAAAAATGTTTTTCGATGAAAGCAAAGAAGTCGGTCATGAATTTGCAAGAAAGGAAAATTTCATTGTCAGTTCATTTTATGTCATATGCGATAGCACCAAGGCAGAACTATCTCGAAAAACTGAGACGTATGAAGCTGTTATAGAACATTTTAGGGTATTTTTTGATCAAAGATTACCAACTGAAGTAAAAAAGAACTCTATAAAAAAACTGAAGCATATTTACAACAATGACATTGATATTTCTAATTTTGACGATGAACTGGACCAGTTCTTACTATTTCTACAAGAACACAAAGATACCATCAAAACTGCATCAGAAATTTATCGAGCTGCAAGAGAAATGTCTTCAACTTTTCGTAACGTAGAGATTATTTTGAAAATATTTTTAACAATACCGATATCAAATGCATCAGGTGAAAGATCTTTTTCAGTTTTGAAACACGTTAAAGGAGTACAATGGGAGAAGACAGATTGAACAACATGGCCATATTATACATAGAACAAGAAATTTTGGATGAAATAGATACTGCAAAAATAATTGATGAATTTGGCAAAGAGAAAACAAGACGCAAATTCATACAGAAAACTTTTTGTAAGCACTCAGGTAACTTAGTTACTGTTAAATTTTTTGAATAAATTTCTGATTTTTCTTGAAACATTGAGTTTTATTATTAGCTACATATTGCTGGTTTAAGCAAGTCATTAAAAGTCTAATACTGAAATCTTTCCGAAAAAGCCATCACTTCCTTACACTATTTTTTTGTTTTGGGGCTTGGGCCTAAGGGCCTCGAAATGTTTACTGCCAGGGGCCTCCAATCGGCTTAATCCACCTCTGCTCACACTAACAATTTTCTTTAGTCATGAACAACCAATATACACTGTTCGTAGAACATCTATAATAACTGAAGTTCTGCTAACTTAACAAAAACGAATGAACAGTAACATAGTACATCAGACACAGCTACTTTGCACCGCAACCAACACTACTTTGGTCCTCAACCAACACTTTTGACAGGTAGCTTATGATATACCTGTCACTACTTCATAGTATGAATAGTATAGATGCTAGAGATACCATGTCTTGTTTAAACTTTTTTTTTTAGATCTTTAACCAGTTAATTTAGTTTTATTTATTTGATGTTCTTCGGACAATAATTTCCTTGATTATGTTAGTTTAAGATGAACAAGTTTTCTTCACTCAGTCATAAGATGAACAGTGGTTAATTCGCTGTGTCACAGAACACAACAATAGATGTACTAGAAGATTCTAGAATTTCTTCCTGTTCTGTTCTGTTCTTTGCTTTTGTTTTTTGTATTGCTGGAATATTTTCTTCTGCTATTATCAAAGAAGATTTAAATGGGTTTTACATATAGCTTTTAAAAGTTCTTTTACTTTAACATGAACAGAGCAAAGGTTTTCCAATTAAAACTTACTCAAAAGGTGAGAAAAGTTATTCTCACTTTTTTCAAAATATGTAAAATTATAATTTTAAATTTTTTGAAGAAAACGCATGCTTACAAGTAAGTCTGAGTACATTAAATGTGATGATTTCGAATGTGGAGCAGTTGTGTAATTATGTTTCAAATGTTTTAATGAGTACCTTTAAGAAATATTTGTCTTTCCTGTGTTAAAAATTAAATATTGTCCTCTAGTGCTTAGTACTACTTATAAAATAAAAGAAAATTAGTACATTGATGACAGTCAGTTATAAATTATTTTTTGTGTATACATGCAACCTGTACATTCTGACCATATCAACTAAAAAAGAAATTCAACCTGAACATTTCTGATATTTAAGAAAAACAGTTTGTTTGTATTCCTCTAAATACTGTTTAGCTAATTTAAGTGTGTATTGATAAATAACATTTTTATCTACTAATTATTAAATTACAAATTTTACTCAAAAAACGTTTCAGTTGCTCATATATTAATTAATGAAACTGGTAAATGTCATGTTCTGGACGAGGCCTTTCAGTGTTTCAGTGAAAATGGTGGAAACACTGAAAGGCCTCGTCCAGAACATGACATTTAGCAGTTTAGCAAACAAGCACGATGAAGTTGAGTTACAGAGACCACTAATTCAAATAATAAGATTAATAATTAATTAATGAGTTTGAAGAACAACTATATTTGCTGGAGCAACATTGCAGCTTCACTGGAACAAGGGAAAGCACTAAATAATGACTAAGTGTGTGAATTTTTCAGAATGCGAACACTGTTGCAACAAGGCGTTCGATGTGTTTTGTTAACAAGTGGTACATTGTCACCGCTTCAGGCAACAATAATTGAGCTTGGTATTCCAATAAGTGTTCAGTTAGAAAACCCACACGTCATTAAACCAAACCAGGTAATCATTACCTTGTGATAAAAACGTGCATGTGTGTGTGTGTGTGTGTGTGTGTTTACTTTTCATATGTTTAATAAAGCAAACTTAAGTAATAGTAATACCTTTACTAGTATAAAGGATTATGTA
Source organism: Magicicada septendecula (assembly GCA_034769895.1). Taxonomy (NCBI): domain Eukaryota; kingdom Metazoa; phylum Arthropoda; class Insecta; order Hemiptera; family Cicadidae; genus Magicicada; species Magicicada septendecula. The sequence continues at coordinate 88,837,921 of CM068369.1, read as the reverse complement.
CTAATATTAAAATCACACAATTAATAAAAAATATCGGTATGGAGAACCATACATGACTTCCATGTTGTAAGATTTATATTTAAAATCATTTTCGAAGTAAAATATTTCCATAGGAACTACTTCTTTCTACTAGCTTCATCCTTAACCACAGTACTGTAGTCACAATGTATACCACCTCACATTAGCGCACTCGATTTTCTCTGATGATGGCAGTCGATGGCACTGCCGAAACGTCTGGTTTTGCAGAAAACATTGGACGACGCCCAAACAGCCCAGGAAGGAATTTTAACAACAAACTACTTCTTTGTTACGGTACCGATAACGTAGTACACATAAAAAACTCCCCTCCCCGTTCAAGTATCATTTTCATTTATAGAAAATTACCCCCTCCCCCTTCAACTACCCTTTTCATTTATAGATATTTCACCTACCTTTCTACAGTGGATTATTATGACGTCTTTTCAGGATACTTTATTTATCAAAATTAAGTACTTTATTCTTGTTTAAACATAAAAAGTTGCAGGTAAACTAGCCCTTCCCCTTAACTGATCTTCATCAAAATCAATAGGCCTTGAGTCCTCTACAATTCAGGCATGTATGCTAAAAATTATTTGTTTTGTTTGAATGTGTGGCAATTATCATTTGCCATAAAAAAATTTCTACACACAGACACATTTTTCAAAAAATGACTTTTCTTATGTTTTGAGAGTAGTACAATCAGAATCAACCCTTATCTTGAACACAATTTTTTTGCCATCACCATACTTCCATTTCCTTATGGAACATGGAAGTAAAAATAATATGCTTTGATACAAATTATGACATTAACTTGTAGTATAAACTGTTATGTGTCAAATGAGTTTTCCTTTTCATGAATGTGTGGTTTAAGTATTAGGAACGTTTACATGTTCTTAAAACTCCAGTAATATGTAATACGTTTGTGGTGTACTTCATTGTGGTTTTAGAAAAGTAAATTGAATTGTAAAATTCATTTTTGAACAAGTGAATCAGTCTTAACTTGATTGTTTGACATTTGTGTGTCTATCCACTATCTGTCTCTTTGGGTATTCTCACGATAATGTTTAACGCATCAACCAATTTTTGTAAAACTTGACATGCATATCCATACCTTAACCCCAGAAAGCCCTGTCGGTTTTTAGATTCATCCACCCAAAAATAGGGGAGGTAGGGCGCAAACATTTGGGGGGGGCAAAAATTTGCAAAATTGCAAAGATCCATGTTGGATATGAAATTAAAGAGAATTGTAACAATCATCTAACTATAGTGATCAGGTTGGGAATTTTCAAAATTTTGGGACACCGGTCCCAAAAAATGAACCAGAATTTTGAAAAATACCATGCGGGCTATAAATTTCATAAAATTTTAACCAGAATTTGAATAAAACGTTCAGTTTTGGAAATTTCAAAACCCCATCACCTTAAAAAAGTAAAAAAAAAATTAAAAACATGGGATACCTGATTAAAGGGAATTTTAACCCAACTCTGAATGTAGTGTGTAGCCTACAGTAAAATGTTTTTTAACTTTAGGGTCAAAAATGGAAGTCAGAATTTAAAAATAAATTGTGAAGTCCGTGGGGGCACCAAGTTATGAGGAAATTCATTCAAAATTTGAAGTAGTTGTAAATATATGTGTGTGTGTGCAAATATGTCAAAGTTAATATCTGTCAACATCCCTTGCATATTTTCTCGTATTCCCTGAAGTGGTTCCCATATTGGATTTGGTCAATGCAAATCAGTGCTTCTAGGGGGAATTGAGATTAGTGTCAGGTTATACATTGTTGTTGATACTACTTGATGATAATTTTTTTAATGTTGTAGAATTTATGAATCTGTGGGGGTGAGCCTGTGCTGACTGGTTCAGGACAGAGTCATTAAAGGTCTGTGTGGCTTTATGGTGTTGGGATCCTGATGAAGGAAGTCCAGTAAAGTCACAAAGGTGCAAGTACTGTCACTGGATTGGGCAAGTACCCAATATTAATCATGGAGTAAAGAGGGGATGTGGTGCCATATCCGTACTGAACCACCTGGATTAGGACAGACTTTGAGACATAAAACCTTTCATTGTGAGGGGTTGTAATGGTGCATTTCATGCAGTGTAGCAGTGTAATTCAAAATAAAATTTTCGCATATGAAACAGAATTTGGTGATTAGTATATAATTTAACAGTATATGATATAAAATTAATATGTTTAAAATAACATTTTGTCTGATGTGGGCAGATATGCATCACGATTATGTCCAAAGGACCTGGCAATCAAGAACTTAGTTCATCTTATGAAAACAGGTTAGCATAGCTTGATATTATAAGATAAAATAATAACAGAAATGTTGAAAACTTTTATTATATTTTTATGCTGTTTGTAAGCATTTACATTTATCTTACTAACATATTTGCAGGAACAATATAAAGTATTTAAATGACCTTGGACAAACACTCTTAAACTTCGGACGGATTCTTCCAAACGGAACATTGGTGTTCTTTCCATCATACGCAGTGTTAGATAAATGTGTAAAGCACTGGCAAGATATGGGAGTCTGGACAAAATTATCAAATCTGAAGGTAATTTATATTATTTTTGATTATTATTTTATGTACATGAAAAAAATGAGTTTTTTTAAATTTTTACTGGTTAAAATTTATAAAATGCATTTATAGAAAATGTTAAATACATGTTGTGAGTAATACTAGTGAGGTAATCCATAATTTTAATTTGTTTTGTCCAATTCAGTGAGGTACATATCTGAGAAGCCTGTTGAGAGCAACAACTTGTAACCCCTCCTTTATTTTTTTATTTTTTTTTAAGGAGAGGCTACCAGATATTTAAAATGCGCTGGGTCCAGTGGGACGGGACTCGCAATTAAACTCGCTGTTAACCAATAATAACAATCTTTATTATATCTTGCAAATATTTCCTTTTACATAATTCGAGAAAATTTCTGAGATCATATTTTGTATGCATACATATATATCAATTCCAATTCAAATATTCCCCATCACAATTCAACATTCAATATATAATACCCATAAGTCATAAAAGCATCTATTATTTAACTAGCACCCTCAATTCTTTCAAATATCCTTACATGATTCAACATAAACACACATAAACATGTATACATATATCACAGACAATTCACCAATATCACAAATATAAATGACAAACAACATTATAACATGAAAGCCTTGCGCCCCGCTTATATATATATATATTTTTTATATATCGCCCATCATATGAAACTGTCAAACTACCATATATATATATAATTTGTGATGTTTTCAATTTGTTTCTTCTGCAAGTAGATAATATTGTATATTCTTTTTAACACCTGACGCACGTTTCACTGAAAAATATCAGTATCATCAGAGGTTTCTAAGTGAATTAATAACAATCATAATAATTCTATTAATATAAAAGTAACGAATAATCGAATTTGTGTCGATTTTAACGTAAAATAAAATAACTGATAATCGATTTAGGTCGATTAGTTAACGATTGTTTTAATGTTTATTTCTTCAGCAGCTGTTTTCTCGGTTATATTTAAAATTTTGTTTATATAGTATTTTATTCACATTAATTTTTATTTTGTAGTAAATTTATAATTTTAAATAGATCGTCTTGTTTTGTTTTTATTTGGGTTTGTTCTTTAATTAATAAATTATTGTTATTGTGTTTGTAAATGTTAAGATTTTCCCAAATATTCATTTTTTGACCTTTTTGTATGTTTTTAATTAATTTTATATTTTCAATGTTTGGAAACTGGTGGTTATTATTTAGACAATGTGTGGCTAAATTAGATTTATAAATATTTGGTTTTAAATATGCATTGCGGTGTTGAACGAATCTATCTCGTAGTTTTTTCTTCGTCTGGCCCACGTAAAATTTATTGCAATCTGGACATTCTATTTTATATATTCCATTTTTATTGTGAGTATTGGATTTAGTTTTAGGTTTTATTTTATTAAAAATTATATTATCTGTGTTATAAATATATCTGTATACATACATGTAGTGCACCCACAAGAATCTGGGTTGGCCAGAATACAAGTTACAACTCTAAATGCCCATGAACAGTCTGTATAAAATTAGTGAAATTATAATTTACCAGTTTTCCAGAAAATCTGGTTTGGGTATGATAATTAAAAAAAACAAGTTACAACCTTTATATGACATGAACAGCCTGTATGAATTTTGTGACATTATAATTTATAAATGTTTAAGAAAATTTGGCTTGACTATAATAATTAAAAAAAAACAAGTTACAACCTTTATGTGACATGAACAGCCTGTATGAATTTTGTGACATTATAATTTATAAATGTTTAAGAAAATTTGGCTTGACTATAATAATTTAAAAAAAAACAAGTTACAACCTTTATGTGATATGAACAGCCTGTATGAATTTTTTGTGACATATAATTTATAAATGTTTAAGAAAATTTGGCTTGACCCGGCAGCCGGCATGTTCCTGAGCATGACCGGACATAGTTAACGTGTGCCTGGGGCCAGCATAGATCTGCACCCAAAGCTGTTCACCCAAGGTCTAATGAGGGGACCGGACTGAAACAGAATAAAAAAAAAACTTCCAAACCTTCTATGACCCAAAACATAATCTTAAATATGTTTTAAAACCGTAATTACAATAGACAACCGAACAGGAATTACAACTGAGCCAGACCCGCCGGTCAGACCCATCCTGTCACAAACAGCACCCACATACATATCTGAAATTCCGGATCCCCAAATACTTAAACAACCCCCCCCTACAGTATCCGAGTAACAAAATATGGTGCATGGAATTTAATGAGCCTCGGACACATGCCAGCCACCGGGCATACACTTAATGCCGAATCTAGTACACTCTATACATAAAGATCCCAAAATCCGCGTACAAATACTGTCCCGTTGGGCCTGAGCCCAATGAAAACGTTACACAAATGAGAAATGTCATGGTGTGTCACAAAATACAACTCGCGTTTTATGGATTGTTAACTGCACAATTAGGTGGTTTCTATGTAGGCCCAATAAGAATAAAACTGGTTGAATATCACCTTATTTAAATAAACTGGATTTCCAGGTGTTCAGGGGTCAGTGAGTCAGATGTCTAGGTGATGGGGTTTTGCTGGGGCATGGTGATCTCGCCCTTCCTTCCGACAGGTGAGGTCGAGAGCCTTCTGGTAAGTTCAGGAGCAGATGGACATGCCTGGGCCGGATCCTCGACGGGCGCAGGAGCCCGCAGATCTGGACGGGTTTATCTAGCCATAGGATAGAAAAAATACGACAATTAAAAGAACTTCAGCTCCGTCGGACAGGCTCAGATGCACACTAGGCGGAAGACAAAGCTAGACTCAGTAACTCTCTACATGTCAGCGCCGAGACCGAATTACGCACATTCTCCCCACCAGAATGCGCGGGCATGTACAACCGCCCAACGGTATAACGGATTTACGCCGTTGAATTAAGATGCAGCTAACAATTTCGCGTCTGACACAAATAATTATTTTTTTTATATATATATATATATATATATATATATATATATATTGAATTTTATTATGCCAGCGCCGGTTTGCAGGCAAACCGGCACAAACTAAACAGTAACGTACCTAAGCAGTTCTTGCTCTTGCTCAACATTACCTCAATCAACCATACAAAATTTGTTTGTTTGATGCTTGTTTATATTCAAGGCACTTGAAATTTTGTCCTTGTTTTTTTTATAATCTTACATGGTTTACTTACACTGTACTTCCAACCCACGTCTGCTCGAGAAAGCCCAGACTCAGTGTTATACCTAAAAAAAAAAAAAAAATTGCACTTTGACATTTTGATGGCTCATTATAAACTGAGCAGGACTCTCAGTAGGTGGATAGGAAGCAGTCACTATCTGCACTTCCCTCATGTACAGACAAAGTGGAGAGGGAGCAATGGCTGCCAGCGCTTGGACTTAGAATTCTGGCCACTCGTCCTCTCCTCTTTACAACCCATTCTCAGTTCATACTATTAGTGAGAATAAGTGCAAACAATACAATAAATCAGGTAGTGTACCATTTACATTTGTTTTTGTTTCTTTCTTAGAATTAGTCATACAAGTTATTGCTATCTGTTATACGAGGGTGGGGTGAAAAGCTCCGGGCCTGAATACAAAAACAATATTTTTTTTTATTAATTTGCTTTTATTTCTCAACATAATCTCCATTTAACTTGATACAATTTTCCGAACGATTTTCTAGAGCAGTTATGCCAGACTGATAAGCTGATTTGTCGAGATCCTCAAAATAGCCATTTACAGCATCACTGACTTGATTGTTGTCCCCAAATCTTTTTCCTCCGAGTAATTTTTTGAGGTTAGGAAAGAGGTAAAAGTCGCTTGGGGCTAAATCTGGCGAGTATGGTCGGTGAGGAAGCAATTCGAACTTTAATTCATTTATTTTTGCCATTCCAGCAATTGATGATGTGTGAGCTGGTGCATTGTCTTGGTGAAATAGCTCTTTCTTTTTCGCTAAATGTGGCCGTTTTTTCTTAATTTCATTGTTTAAATGCTGCAGTAAGTTCGCATAATACTCGCCAATAATTGTTTTTCCATTTTCAAGGTAGTCAATGAAGAGTATTCCACACGCGTCCCAAAAAACATTCACCATAACCTTACCAGCAGATGGAATTGTCTTTGCCTTCTTTGGAGTTGGTTCACCTTTAGCAGTCCATTGTTTTGACTGTTGTTTGGTCTCAGGACTGTTGTGGTGGACCCAAGTCTCATCAACAGTTATGAATCGGTGCAAAAATTCAGTTTGATTGAGGTTATAGAGTACCAAACAATCGATTGAAACATCCTTTTGACATTGTTTTTGGTCAGGTGTGAGCGAACGCGGCACCCATCTTAGCGCACAGCTTTGTCATACCCAATGTTCGTGTAAGATATTATGCACACATTCCGCTGATATGCCAACAGACTCTGCTATCTTACGCATTTTCACTCAACGGTCTGCCAAAACGATTTTGTGGATTTTTTCGATTGTTTCTGGCATAGTCACTTCAATAGGATGGACGTCCACTGCGTGGTTCATCAGGTGTGTTCGTCCGACCCATTTCAAATTCAACAATCCAGCACTTAACCATTATATTCGATGGAGAAGAGTCCCCCAACGTTGAATCCAGCTCCTTTTTTATATTGGTTGCAGTTAAGCCTTTCAAAAAAATATTTAATCATGGCACAAATTTCCAATTTGTCCGTTGTTAAAACAATGCTTGAGGCGCTTTCTTCGGTGGACTGTCAAACTAATACTAAACAGCTGATTGACTTGAAGATTCGAAGTTCAGCCTACAAAGAATGAAGTCATACAACACGATCGAAATAAAAAGCATAGCAGCGCCATCACTGCGTGAGCCCGGAACTTTTAACCCCACCCTCATAGATTGACATTTGTTGTTGGAAGTTTGCGTTTTTACATTGAATTATAAAATAAAAATAAATGACTTTTGTGTATGTATGTAATGTCTGTGGATCAGGACTAATTACCTACACTCTCATTTATCCGGCCTTCATTTATCCAGAATTCCGGCTCATCCGGAATAAGTTTTCAAAATACACTTTTTTTTTTAACCACTTTACTTGAGAATTTTAAGATACGATTTGTACTAAAAACAACTTGTTTTGTTATAAATTCAACGTTATACCCATTCAGAGCTCATCAACATAAACGTAATTAATAATAAACTCTAAACTGCAAGGTATAATAAAAACTGCACTAAACCCTAAAAATAATACAGTACAGTGTATAGTTACCTCGGCGATCTGGTTAATGTCAGCATTCAAAGAGAATCTTATCAGTCGCAAATGACTAGAAAACTCCACCTCTGTGGTTGCGATGTTTGGCGCAGGCAGCCAGTGTTACAGTTCTAAGATCTCATTATTATATCAAAGGCTTCCTACTTCCACCTGCACCGACTTTACAGTGTAATCTTATCGCGGACTGCAGCAAACGTGAGCTCACGGTGAGTGACAGGCAAGATTGTAACACAGAGTGACTCATGCATTGGCGTGCCGGAAGACATCATGTTGTGACCAGTTACATTTCCTAGTGCATTAACAGCAACCTACTGATACTGTTCAGGGCTTCATTGTGTGCCCGGCGTGCAAGCAGTCGTATTTCTACTTTTTAGTTCTAAAACATTTCGTAGTGTTCGTAGTCTGTATAAATAAGTGTTCGTGTATGTCTGTTTAATGCATTTTTTCTCATTAAACAATGAAGAAAGAAGAATGTCGTTACGATGCAAAAGAAGCTGGACGCCATATATAGACTTGACAAAGGTGAAACACTAAATAATATTGCTAAAGATTATGGAGTAGGGACTTCCACTGTGGGTGACTGGAAAAAAACACGGCTCATATAGAAAACTTTTGTGCAAAGATGGTTACCAAAGACAGTTTAGGAGAAAGGAGTACAGCTCGGAAAGCAAAAAATGAGGCGTTAGACGATGCTCTTTTTTATGGTTCTGCAAAGAAAGAGACCATGGTGTCCCTATATCAGACCCCATATTCCAAGGAAAGGCATTCAATTTAAACATGAAAATGGGTGGGGATCCGTCATTTACGGCTAGCAGTGGGTGGCTAACGTGGTGGAAGGAACGTCATGGAATTCGGCAGGTCATTGTGACAGGTGAGCTCTTATCAGCAGACATCGAAGCCAGTCACATGTATAAAATAAGCTTTGAGAAATTTGCTTCAGACAAAAATCTGTCACCCAACTTTATAAGCTGACAAAACAGGGTTGTTTTATAAAATGATGCCAAAAACATCTTTGGCGTCTAAACTAGATGAGAAAGCTAAAGGCCACAAAAAAAGTAAAGACCGTGTGAGTTTATTGTTCAAATGCCACAGGTGAATATAAACTGCTGCTGATGTTGATCGGCAAATTTGCGAAGCCAAAGGCTTTAAAAAATATAAGTGTTAACTGTTTACTGGTACTGTACAGATCCCAAAAAAAGCCTGAATGTCTGCGGCTTTATTTAAAAATTGTTTTTTCCACGACTTCATACCTAATGTCAAAAAGTATCTGACAGAAAAGAGACTGCCTCTGGAAGCGATGTTATTCATTGACAATGCTCCTACACATCCTGCAGAGAACGAGATGAGAAGTGGTGACATTTTTATTAAATTCCTTCCTTCTAATGTGACTTCCCTAATCCAACCACTGGACCAGGGTTCGCTTGAGGCTTTAAAACAGTGATATCGTAAACCTCTTTTGAGTAACATAGTAGAAAATAATTAAGAGAAAAAAGAAGATATTATGACCATTTTGAAGAAAATTAACATAAAAGATGTAATTTATATGTATGCCGCAGCATGGGAATATGTTTCTCAAAAAACATTAAGAAATTCTTGAAAAAAGCTGTGGCCAGAAATGGCAGAAAATTGCGATGCTGAAACTACAGAAAGTGCCGAAAATGGTAAACTTTCTGGAAATAAAGAGATTATTGAACTGTAAAAGATATTTAAGGTTGTGAAAATCTTCAAGAGGAAGAAGTATTCGAGTGGTTAAATGTAGGTGTAGACCAATATGATCCCGTGCATCAATTCCTTTCTGAGGACGAGATCGTCACTGAGTGTTCTAAAAAATCAAACAACAAAGATTCAAGTTCCGATGATGATGATGATGATGATGATGCGGACGACGTAGCAATGGCAATCAACCATTCACAGGCTACTTCAATGCTGGACAAATTACTAAATTATTTTGAGCGCCAAAGCGAGACAAACCCAGCAGAACTGTTACTTCTAAAAAGACTCCGTGACCGTATAGCTAAGAAGAGAGAAACATCTCTAAAGCAGAAAAAAATAATGGACTTTTTTAAAAAGTAAAGACTGATCATTCATGTATTTGTGTTTATTATTGTTTTTCTCACTAAATTAAACCTGTTAATTTTTAGAAATGCTACTACTGTACTGTACTGAATTTAATATAATGTATGTATAATGTCTAATGCTAAATACATTTTTTTCTTGTTTATACAGTATAATATTCTGAAATAAATTTTAGTTTTCCTTAAGATTTGCTTATAAAATACAGTACAGTTTGAATAAAGTCTTCAAAATAAAAAAAACTCAACTTTTCTGTATAGCGGTAGGTAAACATTGCGAATACCGGCATTTTTGCCATTAGTTTGGTTTATCCGGAATTTCGTTTATCCAGAAAGGGTCCGGTCCCATCAATTCCGGATAAATGAAAGTGTAATGTATGTACAGGGTGTCCACATTCTGGAAAGTCAGGGAAAAAAAGTTGGTCAGGGAAATAAACAAAAAATCTGGAAAGTCAGGGAAATCTTCCCCGATGACAGACTTGAGGGTAATTTTTTACTCTAGTCTGCCGCAACCCGTGAAAAATCTGAAAAGTCAGGGAAATCTTCCCCGATGATGGATTTGAGGGGAATTTTGAATGCTCTAGTCTGCCGTAACCCAGACTATTGTAGCATTTTTTCCAGGTATTTTTCACAAGAAGTGCACAACAATTATATATTTTTTGTTGTGCCCTTGTGTCCTTTTTTCAACCGATTTAGCTAATTCTTTTTCTAATTTCAGTTTTTTTAGGCTGCTGACTTAAACTCATTACAATGACTAACAAGAAATGTTTGTTTAATAAACTTTGGCTGGACAGTAAAGTGTTTCCGGAATTTAGTGGTTGGTTGGACTTGGTGGTTAGTGATGCAAATTCGGCTTATTGTCAAGTGGGTCTCAAATCTTTTAAACTAAGCAATATGGGGAAACAAGCAATAGTTTCTCATGCTAAGGGACCAACTCATGTAAAAAACATGAGACCAAAGGCTTCCCAGCCGGCAATTTCTTTTTTTACTACTCCATCTCCATTAAAAGATGTGCAGCCAACACCTTCAACTTCAGCTACAAAAGAATTATTAGTAGTGCCAGGAACAAGTCAAACAAGTTTAAAGAGTTTCAGTGTGAATGAAGATGATTTTACGTCAGCCGAAGCAATATGGGCTCTCCACGTCATCACTGGGAAAATGTCTCTAAACTCTTGTAATGAAACCTCTGCAGCCTTCAAAAATATGTTTCCAGACAGTAAAATCGCTCGGAGCTTTTCTATGGGTAAGACTAAGGCTTCCTATGTAATAAATCATGGGTTAGCCCTATATTTTCAAGATATGTTGCAAAATAACATGAAACAGTGCTCTAACTACGTTGTTTGTTTTGATGAATCTCTGAACAAATTTGTTCAAAGAGGACAAATGGACTTGTGTGTAAGGTTTTGGGAAGTAAACCTTCAGAAAGTTTCAACACGATATTGGAATAGTGTATTTTTAGGCAGGGCAACTGCAGATCACTTGTTAGATGGGTTTATTCAAGGGCTCTCCTTACCTTTAGGAAATATTTTGCAAATCTCAATGGACGGGCCGAATCTTAACCTCAGTTTTATGAAAAAACTCGAGAGCCATTTGCAAGTCTTAAATCCAGAGGGAAAGTCCCTTCTTGATATTGGCATATGCAGTCTGCATACAGTTAATGGAGCCCTGAAGACTGGGATCTCCAAAACTGGTTGGGAACTTTTTCACTTTTTTAGATCTCTCTACAGTCTTTTCAAAGACAGCCCAGCTCAGCGAGCAAAATACTCAGATATTACAACCAGCACCTCTTTCCCTTTTAAGTTCACAGCAGTAAGATGGCTGGAAAATGGTCGCTGTGTAGATCAAGCTCTCAAAATATTTGATCATGTCGATAAATTTGTAAAAGAATACAACGAAAAAGACAACAAAAACCTGCAATACCTTAGAGAAGCTATGAAAAATCCATTTTTTAAGGCAAAACTAAGTGCTTTCAGAAGCATATTGTCAGACGTTGAGCCGTTCCTGAGAAGGTTCCAAAGTCAGAAGCCTATGGTCCCTTATCTCTTTACTTCACTTGAACAACTTATGAAAAACCTAATGATGAGATTTGTAAAATATGAAAAAATAGCTGAAGCAAGTACTACTCAAAAATTAATGAACTTGGACTTGCAAGACAGTACCAATCTGGTTTCAGTAGAAAAGGTGGACGTTGGTTATGCTGCAGAAAGCTTAATGAAACAAATTAAATGCTCAGAAAAAGAGAAACTTGTTTTTAAAAATGAGTTCAAAAATCTCCTTACCACCATGATAGAAAAACTCAGAGAGAAAAGTCCTTTGAAATCACATTTAGCACGAGGCCTCACTGCCTTAGACCCTAAAATGATAATGCTTAAACCCAGTTTGGCAATAAAAAGGATTGATGTTGTTCTAGAAAACCTGCACAGCCATAGAAGAATATGTGATAAAAGTGCTGAGAAGGCCAAACGACAGTTTTCTTTGCTAACTGAAGAAGCTAACGATTTCATTTCCAAAACATCTGATGACATGGGATTGGACGAATTTTACTATGGCCTTTTAGGAGAAGATAAGAAATATGAAGATCTCTGGTCTGTAATGAAGCTGTGTTTCATTTTATCCCATGGTAATGCATCAGTTGAATCTGGCTTTTCTGTCAATAAGCATTTACTAGTTGAAAATCTTCAAGAAGAATCCCTTGTGTCCCAAAGAGTTATTTGTGATAGCATAAAGCATCTAGGTGGTTTGAGGAATGTGACTATCAACAGAAGTATGCTTACCTCGGTCAGATCTTCAAGAAGAAGATATCAATCATATTTGGAAAAGAAAAAAGAAATGCAGTCAGAAGAGGAAAAAAAGAAAATAGAGAAAAGGAAAATTGAATTACAGTTGAAAGAGTTGGAAGAAAAAAGAAAAAAGTTGAAACTTGAAAGAGAAATGGAGGATGTAGAAATTGGGGAAAAGAAAAAACTGCTGGAGAACATGAAGAGATCACACTAGTAAATTTTGAAGGAGTGCATATTTTTCTTTTTCATTCTCATCCTGTCGGACTGGTTCATTTTCAATTTTGAAAGCTATAGCTGATTATTATAATTATTTGTTACCATGTAAGTTGTTCTATTAATTAGTCCATTTTATCTTGTTCATATATTATTTTATTAAGTTCTAGTGGAAATACTCTCATTCTTACGTAACCTAAGTGTTACCTTTAGGTAATAATGGAAATATTTATTTTTAAAATGTCATCAATGTACTTGTATTTTTCAATAAATAAATAATAAAAAATAAATAAAATAAAAGAGGAAGAAAAAAGAAAGTGGAGAGAGAATTAGGCCAGCTATGGGGAAGGTGGAGGCTGGGTTTTCTTTTTTCTTCCTTGTAAAATATAATGCTCAAAGAATTAACGTACTATGCATTTTAGTGAGTCAGGGAAATTTCTGTAAGTAGGTCAGGGAAAGTCAGGGAAAATTAAAACAGAATTTCTGTGGACACCCTGTATGTAGGTTCACAACAACTAAATTCACTAAATCCAGAGTTAACTGTACTTGTTTTTTGTTGTTATATAGGCTGAAGATAGTTATGAACTTTCAAAAAATTCATATATAGTACATATATAAAAAGAAATATAAAAAAGTAGTATTGATGATAACAGTGCTTCTTATTTTTCCAAATATATAAAAAATATAATATCGTTACACTCCATTGAAATTATGAACTGGTGGTTCAGTTACTAAATTATTTTAATTTAATATTAAATGTTAGCTAAAACGTATGTCAAGACTGATAGAATAACAGTATAGTAAAAGAAATCAGATTTATTAAAAAAAAACTTAAATTTTATGATGTTGTGTTGCATACTTTAATTTTTGTTTAGAATAATTGAAATTTGTTGTAGAAATCTATACAACTAAAGAACAACATATTGAATTATGCTTCCTGTTCACATTATTCTAACCTCGTACATTATTTATTGGATCCTTTGGTATAAAATTTGGTTAAAAAGAGAAGACTCAGAATAGCATCCTGTAGTCTGTATTTTGCAAAATTATATAAATTAGTTTTAATATTTGTAATCTGAACCCTGTGGTATAAAATTTTGTTAAAAAGAGACGATTAAAAATATCATCCTGTAGTTTGTATTTTGCAAAACATATATAAATTAGTTTTAATATTTGTAATCTGATTTAATTTTAGCCAGTGTTTGTAGAACCTCAGCAGAAGGATGACTTACCAGTTATAATGAATGAATATTACAAAGCACTGGATGAACACCCAAGCCGTAGTGCGATGCTTCTGGCAGTGTGCAGAGGAAAAATTTCTGAAGGATTAGACTTTTCTGACAAAAGATGTAGGTCTGTTATTATTACAGGCATTCCATACCCTCCCTTTTATGATCCACGAATTAAACTGAAGCAAGAATATGTCAACCAGAATAATAAGGTATTCATTTTTGTACTGTACTACTCACAGATATTGTTTGAACTATTAATTGTACAATAAACTTGTAAAATTTTCATTTTATTAGTGTGGAGAATATAATATATGCCTGTATAAATGTATCTCTATTCCAAAGTTTCTTGCAGTTACATCACAATTATCACAAGATTAATGAATTTTCGCGCCCAGATTATAGTAATAAATATCTTATATTTTGCTGTAACATGCCTAAGAGAGTTGTAAGGTTTAATTGATTTGAATTTTTAAATTGTTTCTTATTTCATAATGTTAAAGGTTTCTCAAATATTTAGTGTGATGTATATCTATTTTAAGTCAGTGACATTATATCAATGGCTCGTTATGTTGAATGAGACTGTAGAAGGAAAGAGTGAGCAACAATTTGGTGATTAGTGTAGGTTATGTCTATTTAATATCACTCAGTGTTCAACAAATATAGACTTTAAGTATCATTGTAAGTAGATCATTTATAATTAAGTATTTTGTAACAATTCTTTTATCATTAAGCTCATTATTTTATTTGTAGGGCATGAATGGAAGACAGTGGTATCAGCTGGAAGCAACTAGAGCTGTAAATCAAGCCATAGGCCGAGTAATCAGACATGTTAATGATTATGGAGCTATTATTCTGTGTGATACAAGGTTTAAGAATGCGGGTCTTATTAAAGGATTGTCCTCATGGCTCCAACCACATGTCTTTGTAGCAGACAATTTTGGAATTGGTTTCTCAAGAATAAGAAATTTTTTTCGCATCATGGGTGACATGGTAAGGGCCATATCAAAAGTCAATTTTTTATTTCTAGAATTTAAAAAATTGTAATTATATTTTAGTTGGTAAAACTTTTATTCAGAAAATAATCTCTTTTATAAGAAAAGATTCGGTTTCATTAAAACATACACTTTACAAGGATAGTTCAAAAGGTTGTAATTGTACCTAACCTAACCTTAATAAAATGTACCATTACAAGGTTCTCTGCCTGACACAGAGGTGGCACCAGGAGAATCAAATGACTATGATGTTTATAAGTTTAATCCATCATGTAGCATATCATATCATGTAAAACAGCTGTATTAATGCAACAAAATAAAGTAAACAATCCTGGTGTTTTTCAAGAAATGGGTGAAATTGAACATCATGCAGTAAAAAATACTTCATTATAAAAGGTTTAACACCAGTGGAAGTACAAAACAAGTTAGATTCCTGTTTAGGAGACTCATCACTGCCATTCTTAACAGTGAAGAAATGGATTGCTAAATTCAAACGTGATCATTGATGAAATGTTGAAATCATTACTAAGCCCTCTGATTGTCAGATGGCAGTTAATTCAGATGACTTTGTGAATGTTTTCGATTATTTCTTCATTGTGGCTAGTTGAAGGACATCCTTCATGTTTGTCACTTCCAACATTCATTTTTTATTCCTTAAATCTTCAAAACCACTCAAAAATACATAATATTCTCATTGATGCACATGATACTATACTGATGTACTACACTCACTTCCATAACTCAGCTGTTTAACTCCCAATAAAGTCAGTCTCTATTGGTTTTTATCAACCTTGTACATATTTTATTTGATCAAACAATCGTACTAGTAAATACAGCTGTTTTAAACATTATGGTACACCATTGGACCAAGTGGACTTGGAAAAATCATAGTCATTTGATACTATTGGTGCTGTCTCTGTGTCAGGCCATGAACTTTTTAAACTACCCTTGTATTAACACACTAGTGGTCCTCGTGTGCTTCGCTGCATGTGCCAATGGCAGCGAGTTTTATAGAAAAACTATTAGCTATACTACTGTTGTAAAGATTAAACTATTATTAACAGGTTAAAAATAGAGATAATGGTTGATGAAGTATTTCTGGCATTTGATACACGATTTTGTTATTTTATCTTTGTCTTTTATAATAAGAAAAAGTAGAAGAGTGACGTTCTTCTGAAAAGCTTGCTTAGCAAGAGCTAGTCTTATCTCAGACTAACATCTGTTTTTGTCTTTAAATTATATTCCCAAAATAGTGGACTTCCTTCATTTTTCAATTTCTTGATTATCTTTTCCCTTATGAATTTACCTACAATCATCAGTTTAATCTTTTCGATGTGTACCTTAATTCCCATTGTTTTAGAGTATCAGATGTGACACAGCACATTATACATTTTTTCAGCATCACTGTACATTGTCGTCTATCATCTAATACAGTACACTCTAATTCCGTTTGTTTCTCCTTTTGTTCTTGTACAGCTGTGTACATGGTTGATTTGTTGTTGTTGTTTTTTTTTTTGTGACAAGGCAATAAACCAAGACGATCCTGAACTTAATGTTTCAGTAAAAATATATGTCTCATTATCTTTTTCAACTGATAATTCTTTTGCTGCTTTTAAAAAATACCATTCTCAGTAATATTAAACATGTAAATGTTAAACACATAATATAACTTTATTTGATAAAATAATTTGTGCTATGCATTAGGTGTCAAGTGGACAGCAGAAGTCAGTTGGAGCAAGCTTTGATGACTCATCTGTTATCAGTGTAAGAACTTGTAATCCAGGAACAAGCAAGATTGAAAGTGAAGAGGAACAGGATGATAAAAAGAATAGCGAACTGGGCAAACTCAAAGACTTTCTAAATGAAATAAAGAAAGAACATCCAATAGATAAAAAACCAACTACAAACTCTTCTTTGGGGCTGCTTCAAGCCCTTGACACAAATCCAGAGGTAAATTATTTCTTATATTAAGTACAATGTCCAGGTACAATAGGCTTGTAATTTGCTTGTGAAAAATATGTTTTTTTTTTTCAAGAGGCCACGTACTAGATGTACATTTTAATGTGGATAATAAGAATTTTCTTAAACCCATGTGTAGTAGTCCTTTATAGCTAGACACTATAGTATAGTAAGTAAAGTATTTTAAATGAACATTTTTAGTTCTATAAATGAAATTACAAACAACCTGTAAAACATGAAATAATTAACTTAAAATTGCATATAGTTACTGACAAATTACAGAAGTATAATAGAATAATGTTTTACAGTGACATTTTCGTTTGTTTTACAGAATATGTGGAAGAGTGTTGTTTACAGTGGCGGTTTGTCCATAAGGTTCAATGGTTCAGTGAACCCCCTAAATAATTTAAATATGTTTGAACATTTGTTGAGAGAACGGTTTCATATTTAAATAACAAGATTTATGAAATTTATCTTGTTGACTGAACAATAATCGATTTTCATAATAGGTGAATTGCTCGCTATTACTGCTTGACGTGCAAAGCAGCTCTCAGCACCTCCTAGACTGTGTAGACAGATTCAGAGGGGGAAATCTTTATACCTCAAAATTATCCTTAACTGTCGTGAGTGTTAGCGACAGAGATGAATAGTTCTGACGAGACCTCCCCCCCCCCATACCAAAAATGTCTACATTTTCACAATACAGCCATTCGCCATTTTTATGATTTGTCTGTTTACCTTCAGTTTTGTATCAGATTTCTCTATTTCATTTAGTATGCAATGAAAATGTGTGCAGTGAAGTCTTAAAATCAAATAAAGTAGTGAAGTCTTTGTATTCCAATAGTAAAGTGTGTTTAATGTATTCATTAAGTAATTATAGTCACGTTAAGCTGACAGAAACGTGTATAACTTCCAAAGTGCTTGCTGGTGTTTTTGTGTGTGTGTTCAGTGTTCAGTTATTTCTTTTTTTTCAGTTCAGTTCATTGCTATGCTAAAATAAATAGCATTCAATCTATTTTAAAAATAATAAAATACAAGATAAATAATAAAATAGTTTCTTCTCTTTATTGAAGATAAATGCAAAATTAAGGAACTAGGTAGGCTGCTTCCCATTTTAAATATTATACAGAAACATTTACCTATCCTTTTATTTTAACTATATATTTCTAGAATAATTTACGAATAGCATAAACACAACCCAATATTAGGCCTACTTAAAGTTGTCAACAGTTATTTCATCATGTTGCGACCCACCCTGTGTGTTATTTGGAATGGAATAATTGCTCTTATCTTAGTAGAAACATTAAAATATTGAACCCCCAACTGTCAGAACCATGAGCCGCCACTGGTTTTTTACAACTTTTATTTATCATCTCAGGACACAGAAAGGTTGTGTAGTGTGTGAAAAATGTCAGGAAAAATGTTATTGAAACTATTGATAGACTGTCATGTATTCAGATTGCAATATATGTGTGCTGTTTTTGACCAGATTAAACCTGTTTATAACCCACTGACCGCAAAACCAGAAAAAGTGTCTAGAGAAGGAGAAGTGTTGGCAAATGTAGAAAGAAAAAGATTGAAATTGGTACCATTGAAATTTGAAGAAAGTTCCTCTAAAGAATTTCCAAGAGATGTTGAGAGCTTAAAGAAGACTGCAGTGGAGTATGTAACGCAGGTAATTTCTTACAAACTAATACAATTACAGTTTTGCAGTCCGAGCACAAGTATAGGCCAGGCATCTAGTTTTGACTAACGGACAGGACTGAGTGTAACTCAGATCATGTGTTCGTTTATATGACTATCATGTTACAGGCATATCTTGAATTCCATTGGTGCAAGATTTTCAGTATCAGTACGTGATGTTTACTTTTCTATAGTTTTTCAGTTTTCATAAACAAAGTACTATTGTTTCATAATCAGAACCTATTTGTAAACATATGATATAGTTCTCTTTACAGGCATGTACCACAGTAGTTGTTTTTTGTGTTCTTTTAGCATATGCAACCACAATCAAATCATGTTGAATAAATTATTGGTGGATTCTTCATCAGAATCACACAGTTTTGATGCAAATCTTAATATAGAAATATTTTCTTCTGTAAAAAAAGCTGTAAATTAGGTTTGCTGTTGCTAGAAAGACTCAGGGCCCACTCAGGTTCTTAAGATCATTTTCCTACGATAGAGTTCAGCATCAAATCCTAACACGCATTTTTTATGTAAGTCAAACTCTGGAGGCAATTAACACTTCAAGATGAAACACAACCCCGTAGTGACTGGCAAAAACAGCATGAAAACAAGAACAAAAATGAACTGTTGCACAAATTTTCAGTAACTCAAGAATAATAATAAAAAAAGTCTTTACCAATACATCAATTTATATTTGGGTAGGACTGTTTGGGGTTTATTACCCTTTGGCTTGAGCAAGTAGAATTATTTTGAATACTATACAAAAGATGCAGCTGACCTCATTTCCATACAGCTCCATGCTTCAAGAGAAGTTAAAGGGGCAGACAGGTCCCTAGGCATAAAAAGGTTGACAGAACGTAGCGATTACCTGCCTAGAACAGTTATGAATAGTTGTCAGTATAGGAGAAGTGTTAATCAAGCTGCTGGTTATTTAAAATGCTAAGATTCCATGGCCATGTGTGAAGAGTCAGTGTGCTGCTGGACTGACGGACTGACTCCACTAACATGACACTGGGTTCATTTCTCTAATTTGACTGGCTTGGCAGGTAGGTACTGAGAACATAGCCAGAAGCTACCAACAGAGTCCACTAGTTGATCTTTGTACTCGTAAAATCAAGATTGATTACATGAAAATTCATGTGATTTAAAATACCAAACAGTAATAATATACTGAATGTATGTAGGAGTGGTAGGTCATTTGTGAAAGAGCTAGTTCTTGTGACATGGTTCTGAAATCCAACAAAACCACCATCCTTTGCTCTTGTTTTGATCACTGGCTGACTCATACGAGGCTAATAACTTGTAACCATAACAGTGAAGTAAGCAGTACGTTTAAATATACTATAAAGTAGGATATTTATTGAGACATGGTGCTCTTCTGATGATCATAATTAAACCCTTTCTTTTAAAAGTGAATTTTCTTTTCTGTGTTGACCTAAACACACAGCAGTTAAATGCTCTAATTAGTGATACTAAATTTAATGTACACATGGTTTTAACAATCAGAAGTTATTTAAAAGTCCATATTAAATAACAAGAAAACTATATTGTAATTGTGATACATTATTTTTTGCAATTTATTTATTTTTGTCCGCATGACAAAAATGGGTAGTATAAAAATGCACAATTTACTTGTCTTTTTTTTTTGTAAAGAAAACCTTACATTTGTGACTTTGGGTTCCCAGCATGTTTATGAATGTAAGAGCACTAAACTCATATTAACTGTAAACTGCAGATTTGCATCATAAAATTGAGTACAAGGTCAAGAAGTTATAAAATGTCTTGCTGTTCTTTAGCCAGTGTATACCTGTAGTGGACATAACTGGACGAACAAACAAATAAGATCAGTCAGTCACTATTGTAATCTGCATGGTTAAGATCCGGTCAGTCACTATTGTAATCTGCCAGGTTAAGATCTGGTCAGTCACTATTGTAATCTGCCAGGTTAAGATCCAGTCAGTCTTTGTTGTAATCTCCCGGGTTTAAGATCCGGTCAGTCACTATTGTAATCTGCCAGGTTAAGATCTGGTCAGTCACTATTGTAATCTGCCGGTTAAGATCCGGTCAGTCACTATTGTAATCTATCAGGTTAAGATCCGGTCAGTCACTATTGTAATCTCCTGGGTTAAGATCCGGTCAGTCACTATTGTAATCTGCCAGGTTAAGATACGGTATTGTAATCTCTCGGGTTAAGATCCGGTGAGTCAGTATTGTAATCTGCCAGGTTAAGATACGGTATTGTAATCTCTCGGGTTAAGATCCAGTCAGTCATTCTTGTAATCCTCCAGGTTAAGATCCAATCAGCCAATGCTGATCTGTAGTAGGATGAATGAACAAATAAGATTCAGTTGGTCACTATACTCTGGTTGTTAATTCTGGTTGCTGGTAGACCTTTAATAGATATTAACAAACAAACGAATAAGATCCGGTCGTATTATGAGATCCAATTGGCCGTTTTCAGTTGGTTCATCGAAGTGAGTGATTGCTCTTGTCACATAACATGCCTTAAGATGGTTAACAATGTATAGCAATGGGGTTAAACGAGGAACAGTCGGTTGAAGGACAAGAAATAAGCTTGTATTGTGAATAGTGTTATGTTTTTATATTAATAAGAACTATAAGTTGAAGGAAAGGGAACTGGAGAAATTTAGATACTTTTTATTGGTACAGACAACCTGTATTCATATTTTATTGGTTTTTATTGTATCGATGATGTACATATAAGTTAGTAATAATCTACAGACTGAAAGAGTACACTTTATTCTTGAAAATATAATATTATAATTGCGTTTCATTTTTAAGTTTGATTAACATGTAGGCCCTTATTAATATATATTATTTGTACATAGTTTTACATGTTAATTGATGAAATGTCGCTACGTGCGCGCGCGCGTGTGTGTGTTTGTATGTGTGTGAAATTATTTTAATATTTATATTATAAGTGTTGCAAATGTTCTTTTTTAGGTGAAAAATAGTATTAAAAAGGAAGATGTAGGACATTTCAAGAAGGCTATAATTGAATACAAAGCTGGAGATTTTAAGAAAACTTGGATAAATTTAATGAAAGCGTTTCCAAATAAGAACACTCATCACTTATTGAGAAGTATGTGTTACTATATAAAATTTTACTATTATTGTAATAGTATAGTATAGTATAATAGTATAAAATTATACTATGTAGTATGTCACTATTAATAATAGTGGTTGCTGTGTATTGTAATCACACTGGAACACATTTTTGATAACGATAACTGAATGATAACACTAACTGAAGGCATTGGTGAGTCTTACATGCACATCTGTTACAACAGAGTATTTTGTGTCCTTACTTACGGTAACAGTTGAGCACTGCAGGCTGTTCTGTTTTAGAGAATTGCACTTTCTCTGACTCAGTAAATAACATTAATTACATTAACATTTCTCTTGCTTTCATAAAATTATTTTGTTTTAACTAGGACTGTTGTTGCTTATGGTTAGCTCGGACTCCTGTCTGTCCATCAACTTTCTGCCATTCCATTATAGTCGACTGTTATGTGAGTTTCTAAGATTTATGTCATAGTTTGGCACTGGAGGAGATGGACTTTAACCATACGTGAATTAGGTTCAGGGCAATGTTTACATTCTTGTGAGTTGCAGAACACAACCAAAGCAGCTTTAATTATCACTACACCATTAAAAAAATAATAATAGAACCTGTTGAATACTATTTGAAGTGGAATTGTGAGAGATTGGTAAATATGAAATATGTTTTATAAATAAAATTAAAATATGTAACCAAAAATATATATTATTTTGCAGTACTTACTACTGCATGAGACTGAACTCTGTGTCTCTGATGGAGGGGATAAAGTATGAGTGTGTTTGTGTTAGTTTGACAAGGCCAATGATTCATGACCATGTTCACAGTGTAACGGGGCAAAAAGGGGGCTTTTTATTTTATTAACTTTGGGTTTCATTTTATTAAATTTCACAATTCACTTCATCTGTGTGGACAGCCACGTGTTCAGATAAAGCATAATTCAAACAAAGAGACGGTGATGAAACAATTGCAAAGGAATGTGCGAGTTGACGATTCTTGGAACTTTGCGATTGTGTGACACACACGCACAAACGTGCTAACTCCAGCAGGTGCGCAGACCCACGCCAAGAAGCAAATACAATATGGCTTGGAGACAATATTTTTTTGCCACGTGGTCTGAGCTGGCGGATATAAGCTTAAGTCCAGCCCACATTTGTGACGTCGTCCAGTGAACACTGAATATCGTCAACGTCTAACACATGAACAACCCATGTGTTGGCTGAACAGCAACTATGACTACAAAGTACAAGACATTGCTTTCCGCCTTGTCGATTGAAAAAAAAGTGTAAGAGTCTTGGTGAACGCTCCTCCCAGTTCTCTCACCGAAGCTTACCTGGCCAGGTAACCGCCTCACGGGGCTCATTAAAAATTTGTGAATATCAAGTAAAAGTGAGTTTCAGTTATCAAAAAATGTGACAGCGCTGCTAGTTTTCGGCAAAAGGATCACATCATAACTTGTTTTTGGACATAGACGAACTTTATAAATGAGGTAACACGAGGTCGAGGGGACGCCACGTGCCGGCAAGGGGTATCTGGTTAATTTTGGGGTAATAAAATGGGGCGTATGTATATTTAAAAAGGGGGTTTGAATGGTGAGAATAGGCAGTCTGGGCTGTTTTCTTTAAGATAAGAGGTAATAGAATTTTAGTAATATATAACCATGTAATAAATATCGTCAGAATGTTTTGTTTATTTTAAATTTTGGAAAGAAGTAATTAAATGGTTAAAGAGGTGAATAACCAACATGTTAAAAAATCTAAAGAATTAAATAAAATTTAATTTGTTTTTCTCCTACTAAATACGAATTGTGTAAGTTATTAGTGTAACCTTAAATCATGCTTGCATTCTAACGTTTGTGTGACGTAACCCTGGGCTGAGAGAAGAGGTTTTTTAAGGTAAGTGTAATAATAATAATTTTATTTATTTGTATTTGTATTGGAATATATTATAACAATGGCGCCACGAACTGGAACGAATTTTTAATAATTAAAATTCCACACCTACAAAAGATGCAAGCGTTATTTGGGGTTAAAGTAGTGAAGTAGAAGTACGTAATTTACGCATTGTCCACTTAAGATTAAAATTGTGTCATGAGGAAGTAAATTAAGTAGAGTAAATTAAAAAGTCTTATAAAATAATAAATAATGGATAATAATGAGAGTATAAATAACGAAGTCAGCTTCTCTGACAGTCAAACAGAAAGTCAAATAAATACCGACTCAGGTATTCAAACAGAGTCACTATCAGTAGGTAACTGTAATGTAGAAGAATCTGTAATTAGTGCGCCGGGAGCGAATTCCACTCCCGTAACAATTAAAACAAAAGAAAAAGAGATGTCCATGAATGACTTATTTAACCTTCTCAGTAAAAGATTTGATAGTAATGACGAAAAATTCAATGAACAGAATAGTAAATTTGATGGTATAAATAGTCGTTTTGACAATAACGATATAAAATTGAATGAAATTAAAAGTGAATTTAACTCTAAATTTGACGCCAAATTCGAAGCACAGAATAACAAATTTGATGAATTAAAAAACCAAATAAATTAATGAAATTAATGAGCGTTTTGAGAATACTAATGAGATAATAGAAACTAGCTTTAACAGAGTAGAACAGAGTATAGAGAAAATGGTAGAGTCAGTAGAAAAACAAGTGTATAAAAATGTGGTATTAGAGAATAAGGTAACAAATGATAACAATGATGTCGAAAATGATAATATAGTTAAGAATGTGGTATCAGAGAATGATAAGTTGAAAATAGATAGTGAGATAGTGAATGAGAGAGAGAGAGTAATAGGTTGTAACGGAGTAGTAATTAGTGTTGATGAATTAGAGAAAGAGTGGCAAGAGAGAGTAGATGAGTACGTAGGGCAGAGGGTAAATTTTCCCCATATTTATGATGAACCAGGGCGTTCACAAATGTTATTGTTGAAGGGCAAGAGTCCCTTGTTAGTGGAAGATTTGAGTTGTTACCCCTTTTTGTATGAATTAGTACCCGCTGTGTGGGGTGGTGTTGAAAGAATGAGATGGTGTTATGGTGAGAGAGAGTTAGATAGAGAGTTGTGTATTGATAGAGAGATAGAATTATATAAGTTGAAGAGGAATTATAATGAGTTGAAAGAAATGTTAGAAGTGATAAAAATAAATGATATGAAATACTTACTTTGTAAAATAGAGATGGAGAATTGTTTTGATGATACCTGTTTAAATAATAATAATTTAACTTATAATGAGAAAATAACTGACTTGATAATGAATATAACTACTAATGGAGACTGGACAGAAATAAATAATGTTGACTTGGTTTATGATAAAATAATTATAATGGGAAGTAACCCCATATATGATTATTGTGGTAAAATGAATAAAATAAAATTTTATGGTTATTACACACAGGATAGCCATACGATGTACGTAAATAAAATTGAAAAATGTTACGTGAAACCCAGACTAATTTTTGACGATGGAGGCTGAACATAAACTTAATAGATGGACATTTTAAATATTCTGATTTATGGTTCTGACCTTGCAGACTTGGACAATGAAGTGTGATAAATTGAATAATAATGATGAGGAATTGTAAATAAATGTTTAGTGAAATTAATTGTGTGTATGGTAAAACGTTAGGTAAACAATGTGTATATGTAATGGAAATTGTTGTGATAATAATAATAATATTTTGCAGTCTAAATAAATAACAAAATAATGTTGAAGAGGATAACAAATGAATTGTAATTATTGTAATTGGTGAAAGTAATTAAAAATGTTGTTTTCAATAATTAATTTAATTAAAATAATTTGAGATGTTTAAATATTTTTGATTGATTTAAATGTTGTACAAGTGAATTTTTCTAATGAGTTTAAATTATTTTACGAGATGTGAATTTGATAGTAATAAATAGATAAATGTTAAATTGTTTGGTATGAAATAACACTGTTGTTAAATGTTTCAGAGGTTACGTGGAGGTATTGGTGTGTGTGTGTGGTGTGTATATTTTGTGTTTATGTCAGTAGGTGAATAATGTACTGTAAGTATAAATTTTATAATACAAGTTAAATAGGATAAAATGTTTACAGGTGTTGGAAAAATTTTAAATTCAATGAAGAAACTAATTTGAGATAATTGTACTAAATAGAAACTATAATTAAAAAGTAATAATAACTGAAAGGTGATGTAAAATAAATGTTAATAATAAATTTGGAAATTTTGAGAAATATAAATGTAGGGAAGGAGAAATAATGAAATGATGTTATGTGGAAGAGTTAATTTAGTTATTAAGTGGCTGGTGCAGTGGTGGCATGTGCCACCGTAGGTAGCGATAAGGGTTGGGGGTAACGGAGAGTGTTACCTCCATCGGAGGCCAAAATGGCGTAAAATGCACGGCACACCCTTTTGTACAATTTTATATTGTATCCTGATAGATTGCCGTGCCATGCATATAAATGATGATGATAACATGCCTGAAAGTAGAGTTGATTTCCCCGACTTTTCGGGCGATTACTGCCTTACCAGCACTAATCGTGGTTTTGGCTAGCGGTCAGCTATGGCCATAAATTAAGAACCTTGACCATAGCTGGCTTGAAATTGGTTTATATTAGAAATTAATGGGGGGTGAAATTAGGGGAAATCCCCGGAAACTATGGATCAGCGGCTGCCACTCTGTTCGAGTAGGAACAGCAAAGCCAGGTGGTAGACCCGTTTTAAGGGCGTATAAATTAGTAACAAAAATATAATGATATCTAATAATTTCCAATGTAACGCTGAAGCAAGGACACAGAGATGTTAAATTCCTCCACCAATGCCGTCCTTGTGGAGGCACATGGGCGCAACAGTCCACCAAAAAAAAACAATAGTGTGTGTGGCTGGGTGGTTGCTCAGGGGAGCAACGAATTCAAATTTTTTTTGTAACTTAAAGATGATAACTCGCTATTGCACTAAGGAAATAATTGTATTATGATTTGATAAATAGGTGTTCGTATGTTTATTATGCTGTATTTATTCTGTCTTATAAATGTATTAATTTGTTGCATTAGAGGTAAGTATTGATAAAATGTGTGATTTGTATAATTTTGAAATGTGTTTGTAGTAAGGTCATTCACCTTGCTAAGAAAATCAGCTGATCAGCTGTACAATATCACTTATAAACGATTTGCAATTTTTTCAAGTTAGTTAAATATTTGAATATGAGGAAAATGGAATGTAATTAATGTTTGAATAGTGATTTTAATGTGTTAAAGATTTTATTTTAAGAGATGATAAAATAATTTGATATAGTTGAGAATTTTATAGGTAATGTAAAAGATAGATTTTGGGTGATTAATATTGAGTGAGGACATTTAGATCAGTCCAGGTTGAATTTAAATGGGTACTAGAGAGAATAATATTCTTGTGAATTAATGTAATGTAGAATTTGAGATGTAATGTTGACACAGTAGTTATGGGTAAAATATGTAGAGTATTGATTGATATATTGATGTAATAAGTAAATGGAGATATTTTGTTGTAGTTGAAGTGATGTAATGAGAATGGTAATTAGTTGATGGGAATTTTGTAAGAGGGGGTGGTGTGGTAGGAGTCCGCAACAAAAGGGTTGGGACGGGAAGGGACCGTTTAGCGCCAGAAAGGGTTGCCTTAGGTAGAATCCAGGGACCAAATAAGGGAATGAGCTTTTGGGAGGGAAACACACATCCTGAGTACAAAGGGGTAGAGAGTATTTTTTTTTTATAAGGGTAGAATGATGCGAATTGAGTTGAGCAGTAAGTTGGGTTTAGAGAATGTTTGATAGATGTATTTGATAGAGATGGGTGTCATGTTAGTTAAAGATGTTAGTGATATTAAAGTCAGAGGGGTGCAGATTATCTATATATATATAAAAGAGAAATACCACTGACTCACTGATTCATCACGAAATCTCCGAAACTATAACACCTAGAAACTTGAAATTTGGCATGTAGGTTCCTTATGTGATGTAGGTATCCGCTAAGAAGGGATTTTTGGAAATTCGACCTTTAAAGGGGGAAAAGGGGGGAGTTTGCCTGACTAACTGACATAGAATCAACGTAGAGCAAAAACTACTGAATGGATATCAATGAAACTTTGAACATAGCTTCGTCATAGGTGTTAGGTGCTCACTAAGAAACGGTTTTAAAATCTTTCACTCCTAAGGGGCAACCCCCCCACCTATTGTATGTATATCTATGTATGTATGTTCCACATCTCCTCCTAAACCACTGGACCGATTTCAACCAAACTTGGCACAAATATTTTACGCGACGGGAGAACCAACATAGGTGAGGTGCTTTTTTCGATGGGGTTCTTTGGGGTCTTCCACATCTCCTCCTAAACCACTGGACCGATTTCAACCAAACTTGGCACAAATATTTTACGCGACGGGAGAACCAACATAGGATAGGTGTTTTTTTCGATGGGGTCCTTTGGGGGGTTATTTGGGGTCTTCCACATCTCCTCCTAAAAAACTGGACCGATTTCAACCAAACTTGGCACAAATATTTTACGCAATGGGAGAACCAACATAGGATAGGTGTTTTCTTCGATGGGGTCCTTTGGGGTCTTCCACATCTCCTCCTAAACCACTGGACCGATTTCAACCAAACTTGGCACAAATATTTTACTCAACGGGAGAACCAACATAGGATAGGTGTTTTTTTTCGATGGGGTCCTTTGGGTCTTCCACATCTCCTCCTAAACCACTGGACCGATTTCAACCAAACTTGGCACAAATATTTTACGCAACGGGAGAACCAACATAGGACAAGTGTTTTTTCGATACAATTCTTTGGGTCTTAAAAACTATTAGATCTGGTTACTATGGCAACCCAATAGAATAGATTCTGGTTACCATAGCATCGGTGGAAGTCTCCCGCGTAGGAAATAGCGCGGGAGTCGTCCGACGGGCCTTCCCCGGAGTTCATCCACGGAACCCGGGGAGTCTTAGTTCGGATCCCGCGAAAGATGGCGGGGCCAGAGTCCACGGTTCTTATAAATAAAGATATAGGTTATGATATCAAAGGTGGTGTATGCATCTTAAGAAACTTCTTAATAGTGTGTGAATTCAGAGTTGTTTCAGTTTGAATTTAAAAGTGGATAAGTTAAGATCGAAGTAAGTTATAAGCGAGTATAAAAAACAAAGTTTTGATAGCGAATATATTCAGATCATAGTGTTCAGACAATATAAATGCACTTGCTTCAGTTTGAATTTAAAAATTGATAAGCTGAAATCTATAGAGGTATTGTATTGTTAGAATAAGTTTAGGAGACACTAATTTAACAAATGCCTTATTTCAACATTAACACAATGAATTATAAAAGACAGTAAATACGCAGCACGTGCAAGTACTGTAGACATTTTATTGAAAACTAATTTAGCTGTTCGCCCTCTCCCAGAGTTAGAAATCGAGCAGGAGCATCACGCGCAACAGAATTCTTCTCCAGATATAAGAATACAGTTTATGACATGTTCTTAAACAGGTGCGCTACAGAGTGAGAATGCGAACGTAACAATATAAGGAAGATTATACAATATACAAGTAATATAACGTTAGAACAGGAATAGGTGCCTATGAGCCTATGAATAAATTATGAACCCGAGCAACGCTGGGTAAATCGGCTAGATATAGATATCTATATAAGCCAAATACCACTGACTGACTCACTGATCACGATACCTCTGAAACCACTGAATGGATATCAATGAAACTTTGAACGTAGCTTCATCATAGGTCTTAGGTGCTCGCTAAGAAACGGTTTTAAAAACTTTCACTCCTAAGGGGCAAAAAACCAAATAATGAAATTTATTGCGGGAATTGCATACTTTGTAAATGAAGTGGTTGACAACTCAGTTTATTGGAAACCCCGAATACAATTAGTTCTGAGTTTTTAATCATTGTTTTAAATTGAAAAACTTCGTTGTTTGCAGGTTCTTATAGTCGAGAAAATTTCGAAGTTCAATTAATAAATAAATGTATGTCCTTTTTTTTCTCGGAAACGGCTCTAACGATTTTCTCGAAATAAATAATAAATAGCTGTTGCTATGAATGTAAATAAACAAACTAAGAGTTGAGAATTTGTACAATCTATCTAATCCTGTACTATTAAGCGAGCAATAATTTTACAATTACGTACAACGTGAAACTCCGTAGCGAAGCACGGGTATTTTGCTAGTCTATATATATAAAAGAGAAATACCACTGACTCACTGATTCATCACAAAATCTCCGAAACTATAACACCTAGAAACTTGAAATTTGGCATGTAGGTTCCTTATGTGATGTAGGTATCCGCTAAGAAGGGATTTTTGGAAATTCGACCTTTAAAGGGGGAAAAAGGGGGGGAGTTTGCCTGACTAACTGACATAGAATCAACGTAGAGCAAAAACTACTGAATGGATATCAATGAAACTTTGAACATAGTTTCATCATAGGTCTTAGGTGCTCACTAAGAAATGGTTTTAAAAACTTTCACTCCTAAGGGGCAAACCCCCCCCCCTATTGTATGTATGTATCTATGTATGTATGTTCCACATCTCCTCCTAAACCACTGGACCGATTTCAACCAAACTTGGCACAAATATTTTACGCGACGGGAGAACCAACATTGGTGAGGTGCTTTTTTCGATGGGGTCCTTTGGGGGGTTCTTTGGGGTCTTCCACATCTCCTCGTAAACCACTAGACCGATTTCAACCAAACTTGGCACAAATATTTTACGCAACGGGAGAACCAACATAGGATAGGTGTTTTTTCGATGGGGTTCTTTGGGGTCTTCCACATCTCCTCCTAAACCACTGGACCGATTTCAACCAAACTTGGCACAAATATTTTACGCGACGGGAGAACCAACATAGGATAGGTGTTTTTTTCGATGGGGTTCTTTGGGGTCATCCACATCTCCTCCTAAAAAACTGGACCGATTTCAACCAAACTTGGCACAAATATTTTACGCAACGGGAGAACCAACATAGGATAGGTGTTTTCTTCGATGGGGTCCTTTGGGGTCTTCCACATCTCCTCCTAAACCCCTGGACCGATTTCAACCAAACTTGGCACAAATATTTTACTCAACAGGAGAACCAACATAGGATAGGTGTTTTTTTTTCGATGGGGTCCTTTGGGGGTCCTTTGGGTCTTCCACATCTCCTCCTAAACCACTGGACCGATTTCAACCAAACTTGGCACAAATATTTTACGCAACGGGAGAACCAACATAGGACAAGTGTTTTTTCGATACAATTCTTTGGGTCTTAAAAACTATTAGATCTGGTTACTATGGCAACCCAATAGAATAGATTCTGGTTACCATAGCATCGGTGGAAGTCTCCCGCGTAGGAAATAGCGTGGGAGTCGTCCGACGGGCCTTCCCCGGAGTTCATCCATGGAACCCGGGGAGTCTTAGGTCGGATCCCGCGAAAGATGGCGGGGCCAGAGTCCACGGTTCTTATAAATAAAGATATAGGTTATGATATCAAAGGTGGTGTATGCATCTTAAGAAACTTCTTAATAGTGTGTGAATTCAGAGTTGTTTCAGTTTGAATTTAAAAGTGGATAAGTTAAGATCGAAGTATAAGCGAGTATAAAAAAAAAGTTTTGATAGCGAATATATTCAGATCATAGTGTTCAGACAATATAAATGCACTTGCTTCAGTTTGAATTTAAAAATTGATAAGCTGAAATCTATAGAGGTATTGTATTGTTAGAATAAGTTTAGGAGACACTAATTTAACAAATGCCTTATTTCAACATTAACACAATGAATTATAAAATACAGTAAATACGCAGCACGTGCAAGTACTGTAGACATTTTATTGAAAACTAATTTAGCTGTTCGCCCTCTCCCAGAGTTAGAAATCGAGCAGGAGCATCACGCGCAACAGAATTCTTCTCCAGATATAAGAATACAGTTTATGACATGTTCTTAAACAGGTGCGCTACAGAGTGAGAATGCGAACGTAACAATATAAGGAAGATTATACAATATACAAGTAATATAACGTTAGAACAGGAATAGGTGCCTATGAGCCTATGAATAAATTATGAACCCGAGCAACGCTGGGTAAATCGGCTAGATATAGATATCTATATAAGCCAAATACCACTGACTGACTCACTGATCACGATACCTCTGAAACCACTGAATGGATATCAATGAAACTTTGAACGTAGCTTCATCATAGGTCTTAGGTGCTCACTAAGAAACGGTTTTAAAAACTTTCACTCCTAAGGGGCAAAAAACCAAATAATGAAATTTATTGCGGGAATTGCATACTTTGTAAATGAAGTGGTTGACAACTCAGTTTATTGGAAACCCCGAATACAATTAGTTCTGAGTTTTTAATCATTGTTTTAAATTGAAAAACTTCGTTGTTTGCAGGTTCTTATAGTCGAGAAAATTTCGAAGTTCAATTAATAAATAAATGTATGTCCTTTTTTTTCTCGGAAACGGCTCTAACGATTTTCTCGAAATAAATAATAAATAGCTGTTGCTATGAATGTAAATAAACAAACTAAGAGTTGAGAATTAAACAATCTATCTAATCCTGTACTATTAAGCGAGCAATAATTTTACAATTACGTACAACGTGAAACTCCGTAGCGAAGCACGGGTATTTTGCTAGTCTATATATATAAAAGAGAAATACCACTGACTCACTGATTCATCACAAAATCTCCGAAACTATAACACCTAGAAACTTGAAATTTGGCATGTAGGTTCCTTATGTGATGTAGGTATCCGCTAAGAAGGGATTTTTGGAAATTCGACCTTTAAAGGGGGAAAAAGGGGGGGGAGTTTGCCTGACTAACTGACATAGAATCAACGTAGAGCAAAAACTACTGAATGGATATCAATGAAACTTTGAACATAGTTTCATTATAGGTCTTAGGTGCTCACTAAGAAATGGTTTTAAAAACTTTCACTCCTAAGGGGCAAACCCCCCCCCCTATTGTATGTATGTATCTATGTATGTATGTTCCACATCTCCTCCTAAACCACTGGACCGATTTCAACCAAACTTGGCACAAATATTTTACGCGACGGGAGAACCAACATTGGTGAGGTGCTTTTTTCGATGGGGTCCTTTGGGGGGTTCTTTGGGGTCTTCCACATCTCCTCGTAAACCACTAGACCGATTTCAACCAAACTTGGCACAAGTATTTTACGCAACGGGAGAACCAACATAGGATAGGTGTTTTTTCGATGGGGTTCTTTGGGGTCTTCCACATCTCCTCCTAAACCACTGGACCGATTTCAACCAAACTCGGCACAAATATTTTACGCGACGGGAGAACCAACATAGGATAGGTGTTTTTTTCGATGGGGTTCTTTGGGGTCTTCCACATCTCCTCCTAAAAAACTGGACCGATTTCAACCAAACTTGGCACAAATATTTTACGCAACGGGAGAACCAACATAGGATAGGTGTTTTCTTCGATGGGGTCCTTTGGGGTCTTCCACATCTCCTCCTAAACCACTGGACCGATTTCAACCAAACTTGGCACAAATATTTTACTCAACGGGAGAACCAACATAGGATAGGTCTTTTTTTCGATGGGGTCCTTTGGGGGGTCCTTTGGGTCTTCCACATCTCCTCCTAAACCACTGGACCGATTTCAACCAAACTTGGCACAAATATTTTACGCAACGGGAGAACCAACATAGGACAAGTGTTTTTTCGATACAATTCTTTGGGTCTTAAAAACTATTAGATCTGGTTACTATGGCAACCCAATAGAATAGATTCTGGTTACCATAGCATCGGTGGAAGTCTCCCGCGTAGGAAATAGCGTGGGAGTCGTCCGACGGGCCTTCCCCGGAGTTCATCCACGGAACCCGGGGAGTCTTAGGTCGGATCCCGCGAAAGATGGCGGGGCCAGAGTCCACGGTTCTTATAAATAAAGATATAGGTTATGATATCAAAGGTGGTGTATGCATCTTAAGAAACTTCTTAATAGTGTGTGAATTCAGAGTTGTTTCAGTTTGAATTTAAAAGTGGATAAGTTAAGATCGAAGTATAAGCGAGTATAAAAAACAAAGTTTTGATAGCGAATATATTCAGATCATAGTGTTCAGACAATATAAATGCACTTGCTTCAGTTTGAATTTAAAAATTGATAAGCTGAAATCTATAGAGGTATTGTATTGTTAGAATAAGTTTAGGAGACACTAATTTAACAAATGCCTTATTTCAACATTAACACAATTAATTATAAAAGACAGTAAATACGCAGCACGTGCAAGTACTGTAGACATTTTATTGAAAACTAATTTAGCTGTTCGCCCTCTCCCAGAGTTAGAAATCGAGCAGGAGCATCACGCGCAACAGAATTCTTCTCCAGATATAAGAATACAGTTTATGACATGTTCTTAAACAGGTGCGCTACAGAGTGAGAATGCGAACGTAACAATATAAGGAAGATTATACAATATACAAGTAATATAACGTTAGAACAGGAATAGGTGCCTATGAGCCTATGAATAAATTATGAACCCGAGCAACGCTGGGTAAATCGGCTAGATATAGATATCTATATAAGCCAAATACCACTGACTGACTCACTGATCACGATACCTCTGAAACCACTGAATGGATATCAATGAAACTTTGAACGTAGCTTCATCATAGGTCTTAGGTGCTCACTAAGAAACGGTTTTAAAAACTTTCACTCCTAAGGGGCAAAAAACCAAATAATGAAATTTATTGCAGGAATTGCATACTTTGTAAATGAAGTGGTTGACAACTCAGTTTATTGGAAACCCCGAATACAATTAGTTCTGAGTTTTTAATCATTGTTTTAAATTGAAAAACTTCGTTGTTTGCAGGTTCTTATAGTCGAGAAAATTTCGAAGTTCAATTAATAAATAAATGTATGTCCTTTTTTTTCTCGGAAACGGCTCTAACGATTTTCTCGAAATAAATAATAAATAGCTGTTGCTATGAATGAAAATAAACAAACTAAGAGTTGAGAATTTGTACAATCTATCTAATCCTGTACTATTAAGCGAGTAATAATTTTACAATTACGTACAACGTGAAACTCTGTAGCGAAGCACAGGTATTTTGCTAGTCTATATATATAAAAGAGAAATACCACTGACTCACTGATTCATCACAAAATCTCCGAAACTATAACACCTAGAAACTTGAAATTTGGCATGTAGGTTCCTTATGTGATGTAGGTATCCGCTAAGAAGGGATTTTTGGAAATTCGACCTTTAAAGGGGGAAAAAGGGGGGGAGTTTGCCTGACTAACTGACATACAATCAACGTAGAGCAAAAACTACTGAATGGATATCAATGAAACTTTGAACATAGTTTCATCATAGGTCTTAGGTGCTCACTAAGAAACGGTTTTAAAAACTTTCACTCCTAAGGGGCAAACCCCCCCCCCTATTGTATGTATGTATCTATGTATGTATGTTCCACATCTCCTCCTAAACCACTGGACCGATTTCAACCAAACTTGGCACAAATATTTTACGCGACGGGAGAACCAACATAGGTGAGGTGCTTTTTTCGATGGGGTCCTTTGGGGGGTTCTTTGGGGTCTTCCACATCTCCTCGTAAACCACTGGACCGATTTCAACCAAACTTGGCACAAATATTTTACGCAAGGGAGAACCAACATAGGGTAGGTGTTTTCTTCGATGGGGTCCTTTGGGGTCTACCACATCTCATCCTAAACCACTGGACCGATTTCAACCAAACTTGGCACAAATATTTTACTCAACGGGAGAACCAACATAGGATAGGTGTTTTTTTTCGATGGGGTCCTTTGGGGGGTCCTTTGGGTCTTCCACATCTCCTCCTAAACCACTGGACCGATTTCAACCAAACTTGGCACAAATATTTTACGCAACGGGAGAACCAACATAGGACAAGTGTTTTTTCGATACAATCCTTTGGGTCTTAAAAACTATTAGATCTGGTTACTATGGCAACCCAATAGAATAGATTCTGGTTACCATAGCATCGGTGGAAGTCTCCCGCGTAGGAAATAGCGCGGGAGTCGTCCGACGGGCCTTCCCCGGAGTTCATCCACGGAACCCGGGGAGTCTTAGGTCGGATCCCGCGAAAGACGGCGGGGCCAGAGTCCACGGTTCTTATAAATAAAGATATAGGTTATGATATCAAAGGTGGTGTATGCATCTTAAGAAACTTCTTAATAGTGTGTGAATTCAGAGTTGTTTCAGTTTGAATTTAAAAGTGGATAAGTTAAGATCGAAGTAAGTTATAAGCGAGTATAAAAAACAAAGTTTTTGATAGCGAATATATTCAGATCATAGTGTTCAGACAACATAAATGCACTTGCTTCAGTTTGAATTTAAAAATTGATAAGCTGAAATCTATAGAGGTATTGTATTGATAGAATAAGTTTAGGAGACACTAATTTAACAAATGCCGTATTTTAACATTAACACAATGAATTATAAAACGACAGTTAAATACGCAGCGCGTGCAAGTACTGTAGACATTTTATTGAAAACTAATTTAGCTGTTCGCCCTCTCCCAGAGTTAGAAATCGAGCAGGAGCATCACGCGCAACAGAATTCTTCTCCAGATATAAGAATACAGTTTATGACATGTTCTTAAACAGGTGCGCTAAAGTTTATGACATGTCTAAGTGCAGGTTCAAGTAATATAACGTTAGAACAAGAATAGGTGCCTATGAGCTTATGAATAAATTATGAACCCGAGCAACGCTTGGTAAATCGGCTAGATATAGATATCTATATAAGCCAAATACCACTGACTGACTCACTGATCACGATATCTCTGAAACCACTGAATGGATATCAATGAAACTTTGAACGTAGCTTCATCATAGGTCTTAGGTGCTCACTAAGAAACGGTTTTAAAAACTTTCACTCCTAAGGGGCAAAAAACCAAATAATGAAATTTATTGCGGGAATTGCATACTTTGTAAATGAAGTGGTTGACAACTCAGTTTATTGGAAACCCCGAATACAATTAGTTCTGAGTTTTTAATCATTGTTTTAAATTGAAAAACTTCGTTGTTTGCAGGTTCTTATAGTCGCGAAAATTTCGAAGTTCAATTAATAAATAAATGTATGTCCTTTTTTTTCTCGGAAATGGCTCTAACGATTTTCTCGAAATAAATAATAAATAGCTGTTGCTATGAATGTAAATAAACAAACCAAGAGTTGAGAATTTGTACAATCTATCTAATCCTGTACTATTAAGCGAGCAATAATTTTACAATTACGTACACCGTGAAACTCCGTAGCGAAGCACGGGTATTTTGCTAGTCTATATATATAAAAGAGAAATACCACTGACTCACTGATTCATCACAAAATCTCCGAAACTATAACACCTAGAAACTTGAAATTTGGCATGTAGATTCCTTATGTGATGTAGGTATCCGCTAAGAAGGGATTTTTGGAAATTCGACCTTTAAAGGGGGAAAAAGGGGGGGAGTTTGCCTGACTAACTGACATAGAATCAACGTAGAGCAAAAACTACTGAATGGATATCAATGAAACTTTGAACATAGTTTCATCATAGGTCTTAGGTGCTCACTAAGAAATGGTTTTAAAAACTTTCACTCCTAAGGGGCAACCCCCCCCCCCTATTGTATGTATGTATCTATGTATGTATGTTCCACATCTCCTCCTAAACCACTGGACCGATTTCAACCAAACTTGGCACAAATATTTTACGCGACGGGAGAACCAACATTGGTGAGGTGCTTTTTTCGATGGGGTCCTTTGGGAGGTTCTTTGGGGTCTTCCACATCTCCTCGTAAACCACTAGACCGATTTCAACCAAACTTGGCACAAATATTTTACGCAACGGGAGAACCAACATAGGACAAGTGTTTTTTCGATACAATTCTTTGGGTCTTAAAAACTATTAGATCTGGTTACTATGGCAACCCAATAGAATAGATTCTGGTTACCATAGCATCGGTGGAAGTCTCCCGCGTAGGAAATAGTGTGGGAGTCGTCCGACGGGCCTTCCCCGGAGTTCATCCACGGAACCCGGGGAGTCTTAGGTCGGATCCCGCGAAAGATGGCGGGGCCAGAGTCCACGGTTCTTATAAATAAAGATATAGGTTATGATATCAAAGGTGGTGTATGCATCTTAAGAAACTTCTTAATAGTGTGTGAATTCAGAGTTGTTTCAGTTTGAATTTAAAAGTGGATAAGTTAAGATCGAAGTATAAGCGAGTATAAAAAACAAAGTTTTGATAGCGAATATATTCAGATCATAGTGTTCAGACAATATAAATGCACTTGCTTCAGTTTGAATTTAAAAATTGATAAGCTGAAATCTATAGAGGTATTGTATTGTTAGAATAAGTTTAGGAGACACTAATTTAACAAATGCCTTATTTCAACATTAACACAATGAATTATAAAAGACAGTAAATACGCAGCACGTGCAAGTACTGTAGACATTTTATTGAAAACTAATTTAGCTGTTCGCCCTCTCCCAGAGTTAGAAATCGAGCAGGAGCATCACGCGCAACAGAATTCTTCTCCAGATATAAGAATACAGTTTATGACATGTTCTTAAACAGGTGCGCTAAAGTTTATGACATGTCTAAGTGCAGGTTCAAGTAATATAACGTTAGAACAAGAATAGGTGCCTATGAGCCTATGAATAAATTATGAACCCGAGCAACGCTTGGTAAATCGGCTAAATATAGATATCTATATAAGCCAAATACCACTGACTGACTCACTGATCACGATATCTCTGAAACCACTGAATGGATATCAATGAAACTTTGAACATAGCTTCATCATAGGTCTTAGGTGTTCACTAAGAAACGGTTTTAAAAACTTTCACTCCTAAGGGGCAAAAAACCAAATAATGAAATTTATTGCGGGAATTGCATACTTTGTAAATGAAGTGGTTGACAACTCAGTTTATTGGAAACCCCGAATACAATTAGTTCTGAGTTTTTAATCATTGTTTTAAATTGAAAAACTTCGTTGTTTGCAGGTTCTTATAGTCGCGAAAATTTCGAAGTTCAATTAATAAATAAATGTATGTCCTTTTTTTTTCTCGGAAACGGCTCTAACGATTTTCTCGAAATAAATAATAAATAGCTGTTGCTATGAATGTAAATAAACAAACTAAGAGTTGAGAATTTGTACAATCTATCTAATCCTGTACTATTAAGCGAGCAATAATTTTACAATTACGTACACCGTGAAACTCCTTAGCGAAGCACGGGTACTTTGCTAGTCTATATATATAAAAGAGAAATACCACTGACTCACTGATTCATCACAAAATCTCCGAAACTATAACACCTAGAAACTTGAAATTAGGCATGTAGATTCCTTATGTGATGTAGGTATCCGCTAAGAAGGGATTTTTGGAAATTCGACCTTTAAAGGGGGAAAAAGGGGGGGAGTTTGCCTGACTAACTGACATAGAATCAACGTAGAGCAAAAACTACTGAATGGATATCAATGAAACTTTGAACATAGTTTCATCATAGGTCTTAGGTGCTCACTAAGAAATGGTTTTAAAAACTTTCACTCCTAAGGGGCAACCCCCCCCCTATTGTATGTATGTATCTATGTATGTATGTTCCACATCTCCTCCTAAACCACTGGACCGATTTCAACCAAACTTGGCACAAACATTTTACGCGACGGGAGAACCAACATTGGTGAGGTGCTTTTTTCGATGGGGTCCTTTGGGGGGTTCTTTGGGGTCTTCCACATCTCCTCGTAAACCACTAGACCGATTTCAACCAAACTTGGCACAAATATTTTACGCAACGGGAGAACCAACATAGGATAGGTGTTTTTTCGATGGGGTTCTTTGGGGTCTTCCACATCTCCTCCTAAACCACTGGACCGATTTCAACCAAACTTGGCACAAATATTTTACGCGACGGGAGAACCAACATAGGATAGGTGTTTTTTTCGATGGGGTTCTTTGAGGTCTTCCACATCTCCTCCTAAAAAACTGGACCGATTTCAACCAAACTTGGCACAAATATTTTACGCAACGGGAGAACCAACATAGGATAGGTGTTTTC
The DNA here is from genome assembly GCA_034769895.1 of Magicicada septendecula. NCBI lineage: Eukaryota > Metazoa > Arthropoda > Insecta > Hemiptera > Cicadidae > Magicicada > Magicicada septendecula. Next base: position 88,798,063 of record CM068369.1, on the reverse strand, counting down.
TTCGATGGGGTCCTTTGGGGTCTTCCACATCTCCTCCTAAACCACTGGACCGATTTCAACCAAACTTGGCACAAATATTTTACTCAACGGGAGAACCAACATAGGATAGGTGTTTTTTTCGATGGGGTCCTTTGGGGGGTCCTTTGGGTCTTCCACATCTCCTCCTAAAACACTGGACCGATTTCAACCAAACTTGGCACAAATATTTTACGCAACGGGAGAACCAACATAGGACAAGTGTTTTTTCGATACAATTCTTTGGGTCTTAAAAACTATTAGATCTGGTTACTATGGCAACCCAATAGAATAGATTCTGGTTACCATAGCATCGGTGGAAGTCTCCCGCGTAGGAAATAGCGTGGGAGTCGTCCGACGGGCCTTCCCCGGAGTTCATCCACGGAACCCGGGGAGTCTTAGGTCGGATCCCGCGAAAGATGGCGGGGCCAGAGTCCACGGTTCTTATAAATAAAGATATAGGTTATGATATCAAAGGTGGTGTATGCATCTTAAGAAACTTCTTAATAGTGTGTGAATTCAGAGTTGTTTCAGTTTGAATTTAAAAGTGGATAAGTTAAGATCGAAGTATAAGCGAGTATAAAAAACAAAGTTTTGATAGCGAATATATTCAGATCATAGTGTTCAGACAATATAAATGCACTTGCTTCAGTTTGAATTTAAAAATTGATAAGCTGAAATCTATAGAGGTATTGTATTGTTAGAATAAGTTTAGGAGACACTAATTTAACAAATGCCTTATTTCAACATTAACACAATGAATTATAAAAGACAGTAAATACGCAGCACGTGCAAGTACTGCAGACATTTTATTGAAAACTAATTTAGCTGTTCGCCCTCTCCCAGAGTTAGAAATCGAGCAGGAGCATCACGCGCAACAGAATTCTTCTCCAGATATAAGAATACAGTTTATGACATGTTCTTAAACAGGTGCGCTACAGAGTGAGAATGCGAACGTAACAATATAAGGAAGATTATACAATATACAAGTAATATAACGTTAGAACAGGAATAGGTGCCTATGAGCCTATGAATAAATTATGAACCCGAGCAACGCTGGGTAAATCGGCTAGATATAGATATCTGTATAAGCCAAATACCACTGACTGACTCACTGATCACGATACCTCTGAAACCACTGAATGGATATCAATGAAACTTTGAACGTAGCTTCATCATAGGTCTTAGGTGCTCACTAAGAAACGGTTTTAAAAACTTTCACTCCTAAGGGGCAAAAAACCAAATAATGAAATTTATTGCGGGAATTGGATACTTTGTAAATGAAGTGGTTGACAACTCAGTTTATTGGAAACCCCGAATACAATTAGTTCTGAGTTTTTAATCATTGTTTTAAATTGAAAAACTTCGTTGTTTGCAGGTTCTTATAGTCGAGAAAATTTCGAAGTTCAATTAATAAATAAATGTATGTCCTTTTTTTTCTCGGAAACGGCTCTAACGATTTTCTCGAAATAAATAATAAATAGCTGTTGCTATGAATGTAAATAAACAAACTAAGAGTTGAGAATTTGTACAATCTATCTAATCCTGTACTATTAAGCGAGCAATAATTTTACAATTACGTACAACGTGAAACTCCGTAGCGAAGCACGGGTATTTTGCTAGTCTATATATATAAAAGAGAAATACCACTGACTCACTGATTCATCACAAAATCTCCGAAACTATAACACCTAGAAACTTGAAATTTGGCATGTAGGTTCCTTATGTGATGTAGGTATCCGCTAAGAAGGGATTTTTGGAAATTCGACCTTTAAAGGGGGAAAAAGGGGGGGGAGTTTGCCTGACTAACTGACATAGAATCAACGTAGAGCAAAAACTACTGGATGGATATCAATGAAACTTTGAACATAGTTTCATCATAGGTCTTAGGTGCTCACTAAGAAATGGTTTTAAAAACTTTCACTCCTAAGGGGCAAACCCCCCCCCCCTATTGTATGTATGTATCTATGTATGTATGTTCCACATCTCCTCCTAAACCACTGGACCGATTTCAACCAAACTTGGCACAAATATTTTACGCGACGGGAGAACCAACATTGGTGAGGTGCTTTTTTCGATGGGGTCCTTTGGGGGGTTCTTTGGGGTCTTCCACATCTCCTCGTAAACCACTAGACCGATTTCAACCAAACTTGGCACAAATATTTTACGCAACGGGAGAACCAACATAGGATAGGTGTTTTTTCGATGGGGTTCTTTGGGGTCTTCCACATCTCCTCCTAAACCACTGGACCGATTTCAACCAAACTTGGCACAAATATTTTACGCGACGGGAGAACCAACATAGGATAGGTGTTTTTTTCGATGGGGTTCTTTGGGGTCTTCCACATCTCCTCCTAAAAAACTGGACCGATTTCAACCAAACTTGGCACAAATATTTTACGCAACGGGAGAACCAACATAGGATAGGTGTTTTCTTCGATGGGGTCCTTTGGGGTCTTCCACATCTCCTCCTAAACCACTGGACCGATTTCAACCAAACTTGGCACAAATATTTTACGCGACGGGAGAACCAACATAGGATAGGTGTTTTTTTCGATGGGGTTCTTTGAGGTCTTCCACATCTCCTCCTAAAAAACTGGACCGATTTCAACCAAACTTGGCACAAATATTTTACGCAACGGGAGAACCAACATAGGATAGGTGTTTTCTTCGATGGGGTCCTTTGGGGTCTTCCACATCTCCTCCTAAACCACTGGACCGATTTCAACCAAACTTGGCACAAATATTTTACTCAACGGGAGAACCAACATAGGATAGGTGTTTTTTTTCGATGGGGTCCTTTGGGGGGTCCTTTGGGTCTTCCACATCTCCTCCTAAACCACTGGACCGATTTCAACCAAACTTGGCACAAATATTTTACGCAACGGGAGAACCAACATAGGACAAGTGTTTTTTCGATACAATTCTTTGGGTCTTAAAAACTATTAGATCTGGTTACTATGGCAACCCAATAGAATAGATTCTGGTTACCATAGCATCGGTGGAAGTCTCCCGCGTAGGAAATAGCGTGGGAGTCGTCCGACGGGCCTTCCCCGGAGTTCATCCACGGAACCCGGGGAGTCTTAGGTCGGATCCCGCGAAAGATGGCGGGGCCAGAGTCCACGGTTCTTATAAATAAAGATATAGGTTATGATATCAAAGGTGGTGTATGCATCTTAAGAATCTTCTTAATAGTGTGTGAATTCAGAGTTGTTTCAGTTTGAATTTAAAAGTGGATAAGTTAAGATCGAAGTATAAGCGAGTATAAAAAACAAAGTTTTGATAGCGAATATATTCAGATCATAGTGTTCAGACAATATAAATGCACTTGCTTCAGTTTGAATTTAAAAATTGATAAGCTGAAATCTATAGAGGTACTGTATTGTTAGAATAAGTTTAGGAGACACTAATTTAACAAATGCCTTATTTCAACATTAACACAATGAATTATAAAAGACAGTAAATACGCAGCACGTGCAAGTACTGTAGACATTTTATTGAAAACTAATTTAGCTGTTCGCCCTCTCCCAGAGTTAGAAATCGAGCAGGAGCATCACGCGCAACAGAATTCTTCTCCAGATATAAGAATACAGTTTATGACATGTTCTTAAACAGGTGCGCTACAGAGTGAGAATGCGAACGTAACAATATAAGGAAGATTATACAATATACAAGTAATATAACGTTAGAACAGGAATAGGTGCCTATGAGCCTATGAATAAATTATGAACCCGAGCAACGCTGGGTAAATCGGCTAGATATAGATATCTATATAAGCCAAATACCACTGACTGACTCACTGATCACGATACCTCTGAAACCACTGAATGGATATCAATGAAACTTTGAACGTAGCTTCATCATAGGTCTTAGGTGCTCACTAAGAAACGGTTTTAAAAACTTTCACTCCTAAGGGGCAAAAAACCAAATAATGAAATTTATTGCGGGAATTGGATACTTTGTAAATGAAGTGGTTGACAACTCAGTTTATTGGAAACCCCGAATACAATTAGTTCTGAGTTTTTAATCATTGTTTTAAATTGAAAAACTTCGTTGTTTGCAGGTTCTTATAGTCGAGAAAATTTCGAAGTTCAATTAATAAATAAATGTATGTCCTTTTTTTTCTCGGAAACGGCTCTAACGATTTTCTCGAAATAAATAATAAATAGCTGTTGCTATGAATGTAAATAAACAAACTAAGAGTTGAGAATTTGTACAATCTATCTAATCCTGTACTATTAAGCGAGCAATAATTTTACAATTACGTACAACGTGAAACTCCGTAGCGAAGCACGGGTATTTTGCTAGTCTATATATATAAAAGAGAAATACCACTGACTCACTGATTCATCACAAAATCTCCGAAACTATAACACCTAGAAACTTGAAATTTGGCATGTAGGTTCCTTATGTGATGTAGGTATCCGCTAAGAAGGGATTTTTGGAAATTCGACCTTTAAAGGGGGAAAAAGGGGGGGAGTTTGCCTGACTAACTGACATAGAATCAACGTAGAGCAAAAACTACTGGATGGATATCAATGAAACTTTGAACATAGTTTCATCATAGGTCTTAGGTGCTCACTAAGAAATGGTTTTAAAAACTTTCACTCCTAAGGGGCAAACCCCCCCCCTATTGTATGTATGTATCTATGTATGTATGTTCCACATCTCCTCCTAAACCACTGGACCGATTTCAACCAAACTTGGCACAAATATTTTACGCGACGGGAGAACCAACATTGGTGAGGTGCTTTTTTCGATGGGGTCCTTTGGGGGGTTCTTTGGGGTCTTCCACATCTCCTCGTAAACCACTAGACCGATTTCAACCAAACTTGGCACAAATATTTTACGCAACGGGAGAACCAACATATGATAGGTGTTTTTTCGATGGGGTTCTTTGGGGTCTTCCACATCTCCTCCTAAACCACTGGACCGATTTCAACCAAACTTGGCACAAATATTTTACGCGACGGGAGAACCAACATAGGATAGGTGTTTTTTTCGATGGGGTTCTTTGGGGTCTTCCACATCTCCTCCTAAAAAACTGGACCGATTTCAACCAAACTTGGCACAAATATTTTACGCAACGGGAGAACCAACATAGGATAGGTGTTTTCTTCGATGGGGTCCTTTGGGGTCTTCCACATCTCCTCCTAAACCACTGGACCGATTTCAACCAAACTTGGCACAAATATTTTACTCAACGGGAGAACCAACATAGGATAGGTGTTTTTTTTCGATGGGGTCCTTTGGGGGGTCCTTTGGGTCTTCCACATCTCCTCCTAAACCACTGGACCGATTTCAACCAAACTTGGCACAAATATTTTACGCAACGGGAGAACCAACATAGGACAAGTGTTTTTTCGATACAATTCTTTGGGTCTTAAAAACTATTAGATCTGGTTACTATGGCAACCCAATAGAATAGATTCTGGTTACCATAGCATCGGTGGAAGTCTCCCGCGTAGGAAATAGCGTGGGAGTCGTCCGACGGGCCTTCCCCGGAGTTCATCCACGGAACCCGGGGAGTCTTAGGTCGGATCCCGCGAAAGATGGCGGGGCCAGAGTCCACGGTTCTTATAAATAAAGATATAGGTTATGATATCAAAGGTGGTGTATGCATCTTAAGAAACTTCTTAATAGTGTGTGAATTCAGAGTTGTTTCAGTTTGAATTTAAAAGTGGATAAGTTAAGATCGAAGTATAAGCGAGTATAAAAAACAAAGTTTTGATAGCGAATATATTCAGATCATAGTGTTCAGACAATATAAATGCACTTGCTTCAGTTTGAATTTAAAAATTGATAAGCTGAAATCTATAGAGGTATTGTATTGTTAGAATAAGTTTAGGAGACACTAATTTAACAAATGCCTTATTTCAACATTAACACAATGAATTATAAAAGACAGTAAATACGCAGCACGTGCAAGTACTGCAGACATTTTATTGAAAACTAATTTAGCTGTTCGCCCTCTCCCAGAGTTAGAAATCGAGCAGGAGCATCACGCGCAACAGAATTCTTCTCCAGATATAAGAATACAGTTTATGACATGTTCTTAAACAGGTGCGCTACAGAGTGAGAATGCGAACGTAACAATATAAGGAAGATTATACAATATACAAGTAATATAACGTTAGAACAGGAATAGGTGCCTATGAGCCTATGAATAAATTATGAACCCGAGCAACGCTGGGTAAATCGGCTAGATATAGATATCTGTATAAGCCAAATACCACTGACTGACTCACTGATCACGATACCTCTGAAACCACTGAATGGATATCAATGAAACTTTGAACGTAGCTTCATCATAGGTCTTAGGTGCTCACTAAGAAACGGTTTTAAAAACTTTCACTCCTAAGGGGCAAAAAACCAAATAATGAAATTTATTGCGGGAATTGGATACTTTGTAAATGAAGTGGTTGACAACTCAGTTTATTGGAAACCCCGAATACAATTAGTTCTGAGTTTTTAATCATTGTTTTAAATTGAAAAACTTCGTTGTTTGCAGGTTCTTATAGTCGAGAAAATTTCGAAGTTCAATTAATAAATAAATGTATGTCCTTTTTTTTCTCGGAAACGGCTCTAACGATTTTCTCGAAATAAATAATAAATAGCTGTTGCTATGAATGTAAATAAACAAACTAAGAGTTGAGAATTTGTACAATCTATCTAATCCTGTACTATTAAGCGAGCAATAATTTTACAATTACGTACAACGTGAAACTCCGTAGCGAAGCACGGGTATTTTGCTAGTCTATATATATAAAAGAGAAATACCACTGACTCACTGATTCATCACAAAATCTCCGAAACTATAACACCTAGAAACTTGAAATTTGGCATGTAGGTTCCTTATGTGATGTAGGTATCCGCTAAGAAGGGATTTTTGGAAATTCGACCTTTAAAGGGGGAAAAAGGGGGGGGAGTTTGCCTGACTAACTGACATAGAATCAACGTAGAGCAAAAACTACTGGATGGATATCAATGAAACTTTGAACATAGTTTCATCATAGGTCTTAGGTGCTCACTAAGAAATGGTTTTAAAAACTTTCACTCCTAAGGGGCAAACCCCCCCCCCTATTGTATGTATGTATCTATGTATGTATGTTCCACATCTCCTCCTAAACCACTGGACCGATTTCAACCAAACTTGGCACAAATATTTTACGCGACGGGAGAACCAACATTGGTGAGGTGCTTTTTTCGATGGGGTCCTTTGGGGGGTTCTTTGGGGTCTTCCACATCTCCTCGTAAACCACTAGACCGATTTCAACCAAACTTGGCACAAATATTTTACGCAACGGGAGAACCAACATAGGATAGGTGTTTTTTCGATGGGGTTCTTTGGGGTCTTCCACATCTCCTCCTAAACCACTGGACCGATTTCAACCAAACTTGGCACAAATATTTTACGCGACGGGAGAACCAACATAGGATAGGTGTTTTTTTCGATGGGGTTCTTTGGGGTCTTCCACATCTCCTCCTAAAAAACTGGACCGATTTCAACCAAACTTGGCACAAATATTTTACGCAACGGGAGAACCAACATAGGACAAGTGTTTTTTCGATACAATTCTTTGGGTCTTAAAAACTATTAGATCTGGTTACTATGGCAACCCAATAGAATAGATTCTGGTTACCATAGCATCGGTGGAAGTCTCCCGCGTAGGAAATAGCGTGGGAGTCGTCCGACGGGCCTTCCCCGGAGTTCATCCACGGAACCCGGGGAGTCTTAGGTCGGATCCCGCGAAAGATGGCGGGGCCAGAGTCCACGGTTCTTATAAATAAAGATATAGGTTATGATATCAAAGGTGGTGTATGCATCTTAAGAAACTTCTTAATAGTGTGTGAATTCAGAGTTGTTTCAGTTTGAATTTAAAAGTGGATAAGTTAAGATCGAAGTATAAGCGAGTATAAAAAACAAAGTTTTGATAGCGAATATATTCAGATCATAGTGTTCAGACAATATAAATGCACTTGCTTCAGTTTGAATTTAAAAATTGATAAGCTGAAATCTATAGAGGTACTGTATTGTTAGAATAAGTTTAGGAGACACTAATTTAACAAATGCCTTATTTCAACATTAACACAATGAATTATAAAAGACAGTAAATACGCAGCACGTGCAAGTACTGTAGACATTTTATTGAAAACTAATTTAGCTGTTCGCCCTCTCCCAGAGTTAGAAATCGAGCAGGAGCATCACGCGCAACAGAATTCTTCTCCAGATATAAGAATACAGTTTATGACATGTTCTTAAACAGGTGCGCTAAAGTTTATGACATGTCTAAGTGCAGGTTCAAGTAATATAACGTTAGAACAAGAATAGGTGCCTATGAATAAATTATGAACCCGAGCAACGCTTGGTAAATCGGCTAAATATAGATATCTATATAAGCCAAATACCACTGACTGACTCACTGATCACGATATCTCTGAAACCACTGAATGGATATCAATGAAACTTTGAACATAGCTTCATCATAGGTCTTAGGTGTTCACTAAGAAACGGTTTTAAAAACTTTCACTCCTAAGGGGCAAAAAACCAAATAATGAAATTTATTGCGGGAATTGCATACTTTGTAAATGAAGTGGTTGACAACTCAGGTTATTGGAAACCCCGAATACAATTAGTTCTGAGTTTTTAATCATTGTTTTAAATTGAAAAACTTCGTTGTTTGCAGGTTCTTATAGTCGCGAAAATTTCGAAGTTCAATTAATAAATAAATGTATGTCCTTTTTTTTTCTCGGAAACGGCTCTAACGATTTTCTCGAAATAAATAATAAATAGCTGTTGCTATGAATGTAAATAAACAAACTAAGAGTTGAGAATTTGTACAATCTATCTAATCCTGTACTATTAAGCGAGCAATAATTTTACAATTACGTACACCGTGAAACTCCGTAGCGAAGCACGGGTATTTTGCTAGTCTATATATATAAAAGAGAAATACCACTGACTCACTGATTCATCACAATATCTCCGAAACTATAACACCTAGAAACTTGAAATTAGGCATGTAGATTCCTTATGTGATGTAGGTATCCGCTAAGAAGGGATTTTTGGAAATTCGACCTTTAAAGGGGGAAAAAGGGGGGGAGTTTGCCTGACTAACTGACATAGAATCAACGTAGAGCAAAAACTACTGAATGGATATCAATGAAACTTTGAACATAGTTTCATCATAGGTCTTAGGTGCTCACTAAGAAATGGTTTTAAAAACTTTCACTCCTAAGGGGCAACCCCCCCCTATTGTATGTATGTATCTATGTATGTATGTTCCACATCTCCTCCTAAACCACTGGACCGATTTCAACCAAACTTGGCACAAACATTTTACGCGACGGGAGAACCAACATTGGTGAGGTGCTTTTTTCGATGGGGTCCTTTGGGGGGTTCTTTGGGGTCTTCCACATCTCCTCGTAAACCACTAGACCGATTTCAACCAAACTTGGCACAAATATTTTACGCAACGGGAGAACCAACATAGGATAGGTGTTTTTTCGATGGGGTTCTTTGGGGTCTTCCACATCTCCTCCTAAACCACTGGACCGATTTCAACCAAACTTGGCACAAATATTTTACGCGACGGGAGAACCAACATAGGATAGGTGTTTTTTTCGATGGGGTTCTTTGAGGTCTTCCACATCTCCTCCTAAAAAACTGGACCGATTTCAACCAAACTTGGCACAAATATTTTACGCAACGGGAGAACCAACATAGGATAGGTGTTTTCTTCGATGGGGTCCTTTGGGGTCTTCCACATCTCCTCCTAAACCACTGGACCGATTTCAACCAAACTTGGCACAAATATTTTACTCAACGGGAGAACCAACATAGGATAGGTGTTTTTTTTCGATGGGGTCCTTTGGGGGGTCCTTTGGGTCTTCCACATCTCCTCCTAAACCACTGGACCGATTTCAACCAAACTTGGCACAAATATTTTACGCAACGGGAGAACCAACATAGGACAAGTGTTTTTTCGATACAATTCTTTGGGTCTTAAAAACTATTAGATCTGGTTACTATGGCAACCCAATAGAATAGATTCTGGTTACCATAGCATCGGTGGAAGTCTCCCGCGTAGGAAATAGCGTGGGAGTCGTCCGACGGGCCTTCCCCGGAGTTCATCCACGGAACCCGGGGAGTCTTAGGTCGGATCCCGCGAAAGATGGCGGGGCCAGAGTCCACGGTTCTTATAAATAAAGATATAGGTTATGATATCAAAGGTGGTGTATGCATCTTAAGAAACTTCTTAATAGTGTGTGAATTCAGAGTTGTTTCAGTTTGAATTTAAAAGTGGATAAGTTAAGATCGAAGTATAAGCGAGTATAAAAAACAAAGTTTTGATAGCGAATATATTCAGATCATAGTGTTCAGACAATATAAATGCACTTGCTTCAGTTTGAATTTAAAAATTGATAAGCTGAAATCTATAGAGGTATTGTATTGTTAGAATAAGTTTAGGAGACACTAATTTAACAAATGCCTTATTTCAACATTAACACAATGAATTATAAAAGACAGTAAATACGCAGCACGTGCAAGTACTGCAGACATTTTATTGAAAACTAATTTAGCTGTTCGCCCTCTCCCAGAGTTAGAAATCGAGCAGGAGCATCACGCGCAACAGAATTCTTCTCCAGATATAAGAATACAGTTTATGACATGTTCTTAAACAGGTGCGCTACAGAGTGAGAATGCGAACGTAACAATATAAGGAAGATTATACAATATACAAGTAATATAACGTTAGAACAGGAATAGGTGCCTATGAGCCTATGAATAAATTATGAACCCGAGCAACGCTGGGTAAATCGGCTAGATATAGATATCTATATAAGCCAAATACCACTGACTGACTCACTGATCACGATACCTCTGAAACCACTGAATGGATATCAATGAAACTTTGAACGTAGCTTCATCATAGGTCTTAGGTGCTCACTAAGAAACGGTTTTAAAAACTTTCACTCCTAAGGGGCAAAAAACCAAATAATGAAATTTATTGCGGGAATTGGATACTTTGTAAATGAAGTGGTTGACAACTCAGTTTATTGGAAACCCCGAATACAATTAGTTCTGAGTTTTTAATCATTGTTTTAAATTGAAAAACTTCGTTGTTTGCAGGTTCTTATAGTCGAGAAAATTTCGAAGTTCAATTAATAAATAAATGTATGTCCTTTTTTTTCTCGGAAACGGCTCTAACGATTTTCTCGAAATAAATAATAAATAGCTGTTGCTATGAATGTAAATAAACAAACTAAGAGTTGAGAATTTGTACAATCTATCTAATCCTGTACTATTAAGCGAGCAATAATTTTACAATTACGTACAACGTGAAACTCCGTAGCGAAGCACGGGTATTTTGCTAGTCTATATATATAAAAGAGAAATACCACTGACTCACTGATTCATCACAAAATCTCCGAAACTATAACACCTAGAAACTTGAAATTAGGCATGTAGGTTCCTTATGTGATGTAGGTATCCGCTAAGAAGGGATTTTTGGAAATTCGACCTTTAAAGGGGGAAAAAGGGGGGGGAGTTTGCCTGACTAACTGACATAGAATCAACGTAGAGCAAAAACTACTGGATGGATATCAATGAAACTTTGAACATAGTTTCATCATAGGTCTTAGGTGCTCACTAAGAAATGGTTTTAAAAACTTTCACTCCTAAGGGGCAAACCCCCCCCCTATTGTATGTATGTATCTATGTATATATGTTCCACATCTCCTCCTAAACCACTGGACCGATTTCAACCAAACTTGGCACAAATATTTTACGCGACGGGAGAACCAACATTGGTGAGGTGCTTTTTTCGATGGGGTCCTTTGGGGGGTTCTTTGGGGTCTTCCACATCTCCTCGTAAACCACTAGACCGATTTCAACCAAACTTGGCACAAATATTTTACGCAACGGGAGAACCAACATAGGATAGGTGTTTTTTCGATGGGGTTCTTTGGGGTCTTCCACATCTCCTCCTAAACCACTGGACCGATTTCAACCAAACTTGGCACAAATATTTTACGCGACGGGAGAACCAACATAGGATAGGTGTTTTTTTCGATGGGGTTCTTTGGGGTCTTCCACATCTCCTCCTAAAAAACTGGACCGATTTCAACCAAACTTGGCACAAATATTTTACGCAACGGGAGAACCAACATAGGATAGGTGTTTTCTTCGATGGGGTCCTTTGGGGTCTTCCACATCTCCTCCTAAACCACTGGACCGATTTCAACCAAACTTGGCACAAATATTTTACTCAACGGGAGAACCAACATAGGATAGGTGTTTTTTTTCGATGGGGTCCTTTGGGGGGTCCTTTGGGTCTTCCACATCTCCTCCTAAACCACTGGTCCGATTTCAACCAAACTTGGCACAAATATTTTACGCAACGGGAGAACCAACATAGGACAAGTGTTTTTTCGATACAATTCTTTGGGTCTTAAAAACTATTAGATCTGGTTACTATGGCAACCCAATAGAATAGATTCTGGTTACCATAGCATCGGTGGAAGTCTCCCGCGTAGGAAATAGCGTGGGAGTCGTCCGACGGGCCTTCCCCGGAGTTCATCCACGGAACCCGGGGAGTCTTAGGTCGGATCCCGCGAAAGATGGCGGGGCCAGAGTCCACGGTTCTTATAAATAAAGATATAGGTTATGATATCAAAGGTGGTGTATGCATCTTAAGAAACTTCTTAATAGTGTGTGAATTCAGAGTTGTTTCAGTTTGAATTTAAAAGTGGATAAGTTAAGATCGAAGTATAAGCGAGTATAAAAAACAAAGTTTTGATAGCGAATATATTCAGATCATAGTGTTCAGACAATATAAATGCACTTGCTTCAGTTTGAATTTAAAAATTGATAAGCTGAAATCTATAGAGGTACTGTATTGTTAGAATAAGTTTAGGAGACACTAATTTAACAAATGCCTTATTTCAACATTAACACAATGAATTATAAAAGACAGTAAATACGCAGCACGTGCAAGTACTGTAGACATTTTATTGAAAACTAATTTAGCTGTTCGCCCTCTCCCAGAGTTAGAAATCGAGCAGGAGCATCACGCGCAACAGAATTCTTCTCCAGATATAAGAATACAGTTTATGACATGTTCTTAAACAGGTGCGCTACAGAGTGAGAATGCGAACGTAACAATATAAGGAAGATTATACAATATACAAGTAATATAACGTTAGAACAGGAATAGGTGCCTATGAGCCTATGAATAAATTATGAACCCGAGCAACGCTGGGTAAATCGGCTAGATATAGATATCTATATAAGCCAAATACCACTGACTGACTCACTGATCACGATACCTCTGAAACCACTGAATGGATATCAATGAAACTTTGAACGTAGCTTCATCATAGGTCTTAGGTGCTCACTAAGAAACGGTTTTAAAAACTTTCACTCCTAAGGGGCAAAAAACCAAATAATGAAATTTATTGCGGGAATTGGATACTTTGTAAATGAAGTGGTTGACAACTCAGTTTATTGGAAACCCCGAATACAATTAGTTCTGAGTTTTTAATCATTGTTTTAAATTGAAAAACTTCGTTGTTTGCAGGTTCTTATAGTCGAGAAAATTTCGAAGTTCAATTAATAAATAAATGTATGTCCTTTTTTTTCTCGGAAACGGCTCTAACGATTTTCTCGAAATAAATAATAAATAGCTGTTGCTATGAATGTAAATAAACAAACTAAGAGTTGAGAATTTGTACAATCTATCTAATCCTGTACTATTAAGCGAGCAATAATTTTACAATTACGTACAACGTGAAACTCCGTAGCGAAGCACGGGTATTTTGCTAGTCTATATATATAAAAGAGAAATACCACTGACTCACTGATTCATCACAAAATCTCCGAAACTATAACACCTAGAAACTTGAAATTTGGCATGTAGGTTCCTTATGTGATGTAGGTATCCGCTAAGAAGGGATTTTTGGAAATTCGACCTTTAAAGGGGGAAAAAGGGGGGGGAGTTTGCCTGACTAACTGACATAGAATCAACGTAGAGCAAAAACTACTGAATGGATATCAATGAAACTTTGAACATAGTTTCATCATAGGTCTTAGGTGCTCACTAAGAAATGGTTTTAAAAACTTTCACTCCTAAGGGGCAAACCCCCCCCCTATTGTATGTATGTATCTATGTATGTATGTTCCACATCTCCTCCTAAACCACTGGACCGATTTCAACCAAACTTGGCACAAATATTTTACGCGACGGGAGAACCAACATTGGTGAGGTGCTTTTTTCGATGGGGTCCTTTGGGGGGTTCTTTGGGGTCTTCCACATCTCCTCGTAAACCACTAGACCGATTTCAACCAAACTTGGCACAAATATTTTACGCAACGGGAGAACCAACATAGGATAGGTGTTTTTTCGATGGGGTTCTTTGGGGTCTTCCACATCTCCTCCTAAACCACTGGACCGATTTCAACCAAACTTGGCACAAATATTTTACGCGACGGGAGAACCAACATAGGATAGGTGTTTTTTTCGATGGGGTTCTTTGGGGTCTTCCACATCTCCTCCTAAAAAACTGGACCGATTTCAACCAAACTTGGCACAAATATTTTACGCAACGGGAGAACCAACATAGGATAGGTGTTTTCTTCGATGGGGTCCTTTGGGGTCTTCCACATCTCCTCCTAAACCACTGGACCGATTTCAACCAAACTTGGCACAAATATTTTACTCAACGGGAGAACCAACATAGGATAGGTGTTTTTTTTTCGATGGGGTCCTTTGGGGGGTCCTTTGGGTCTTCCACATCTCCTCCTAAACCACTGGACCGATTTCAACCAAACTTGGCACAAATATTTTACGCAACGGGAGAACCAACATAGGACAAGTGTTTTTTCGATACAATTCTTTGGGTCTTAAAAACTATTAGATCTGGTTACTATGGCAACCCAATAGAATAGATTCTGGTTACCATAGCATCGGTGGAAGTCTCCCGCGTAGGAAATAGCGTGGGAGTCGTCCGACGGGCCTTCCCCGGAGTTCATCCACGGAACCCGGGGAGTCTTAGGTCGGATCCCGCGAAAGATGGCGGGGCCAGAGTCCACGGTTCTTATAAATAAAGATATAGGTTATGATATCAAAGGTGGTGTATGCATCTTAAGAAACTTCTTAATAGTGTGTGAATTCAGAGTTGTTTCAGTTTGAATTTAAAAGTGGATAAGTTAAGATCGAAGTATAAGCGAGTATAAAAAACAAAGTTTTGATAGCGAATATATTCAGATCATAGTGTTCAGACAATATAAATGCACTTGCTTCAGTTTGAATTTAAAAATTGATAAGCTGAAATCTATAGAGGTACTGTATTGTTAGAATAAGTTTAGGAGACACTAATTTAACAAATGCCTTATTTCAACATTAACACAATGAATTATAAAAGACAGTAAATACGCAGCACGTGCAAGTACTGTAGACATTTTATTGAAAACTAATTTAGCTGTTCGCCCTCTCCCAGAGTTAGAAATCGAGCAGGAGCATCACGCGCAACAGAATTCTTCTCCAGATATAAGAATACAGTTTATGACATGTTCTTAAACAGGTGCGCTACAGAGTGAGAATGCGAACGTAACAATATAAGGAAGATTATACAATATACAAGTAATATAACGTTAGAACAGGAATAGGTGCCTATGAGCCTATGAATAAATTATGAACCCGAGCAACGCTGGGTAAATCGGCTAGATATAGATATCTATATAAGCCAAATACCACTGACTGACTCACTGATCACGATACCTCTGAAACCACTGAATGGATATCAATGAAACTTTGAACGTAGCTTCATCATAGGTCTTAGGTGCTCACTAAGAAACGGTTTTAAAAACTTTCACTCCTAAGGGGCAAAAAACCAAATAATGAAATTTATTGCGGGAATTGGATACTTTGTAAATGAAGTGGTTGACAACTCAGTTTATTGGAAACCCCGAATACAATTAGTTCTGAGTTTTTAATCATTGTTTTAAATTGAAAAACTTCGTTGTTTGCAGGTTCTTATAGTCGAGAAAATTTCGAAGTTCAATTAATAAATAAATGTATGTCCTTTTTTTTCTCGGAAACGGCTCTAACGATTTTCTCGAAATAAATAATAAATAGCTGTTGCTATGAATGTAAATAAACAAACTAAGAGTTGAGAATTTGTACAATCTATCTAATCCTGTACTATTAAGCGAGCAATAATTTTACAATTACGTACAACGTGAAACTCCGTAGCGAAGCACGGGTATTTTGCTAGTCTATATATATAAAAGAGAAATACCACTGACTCACTGATTCATCACAAAATCTCCGAAACTATAACACCTAGAAACTTGAAATTTGGCATGTAGGTTCCTTATGTGATGTAGGTATCCGCTAAGAAGGGATTTTTGGAAATTCGACCTTTAAAGGGGGAAAAAGGGGGGGGAGTTTGCCTGACTAACTGACATAGAATCAACGTAGAGCAAAAACTACTGAATGGATATCAATGAAACTTTGAACATAGTTTCATCATAGGTCTTAGGTGCTCACTAAGAAATGGTTTTAAAAACTTTCACTCCTAAGGGGCAAACCCCCCCCCTATTGTATGTATGTATCTATGTATGTATGTTCCACATCTCCTCCTAAACCACTGGACCGATTTCAACCAAACTTGGCACAAATATTTTACGCGACGGGAGAACCAACATTGGTGAGGTGCTTTTTTCGATGGGGTCCTTTGGGGGGTTCTTTGGGGTCTTCCACATCTCCTCGTAAACCACTAGACCGATTTCAACCAAACTTGGCACAAATATTTTACGCAACGGGAGAACCAACATAGGATAGGTGTTTTTTCGATGGGGTTCTTTGGGGTCTTCCACATCTCCTCCTAAACCACTGGACCGATTTCTACCAAACTTGGCACAAATATTTTACGCGACGGGAGAACCAACATAGGATAGGTGTTTTTTTCGATGGGGTTCTTTGGGGTCTTCCACATCTCCTCCTAAAAAACTGGACCGATTTCAACCAAACTTGGCACAAATATTTTACGCAACGGGAGAACCAACATAGGATAGGTGTTTTCTTCGATGGGGTCCTTTGGGGTCTTCCACATCTCCTCCTAAACCACTGGACCGATTTCAACCAAACTTGGCACAAATATTTTACTCAACGGGAGAACCAACATAGGATAGGTGTTTTTTTTCGATGGGGTCCTTTGGGGGGTCCTTTGGGTCTTCCACATCTCCTCCTAAACCACTGGACCGATTTCAACCAAACTTGGCACAAATATTTTACGCAACGGGAGAACCAACATAGGACAAGTGTTTTTTCGATACAATTCTTTGGGTCTTAAAAACTATTAGATCTGGTTACTATGGCAACCCAATAGAATAGATTCTGGTTACCATAGCATCGGTGGAAGTCTCCCGCGTAGGAAATAGCGTGGGAGTCGTCCGACGGGCCTTCCCCGGAGTTCATCCACGGAACCCGGGGAGTCTTAGGTCGGATCCCGCGAAAGATGGCGGGGCCAGAGTCCACGGTTCTTATAAATAAAGATATAGGTTATGATATCAAAGGTGGTGTATGCATCTTAAGAAACTTCTTAATAGTGTGTGAATTCAGAGTTGTTTCAGTTTGAATTTAAAAGTGGATAAGTTAAGATCGAAGTATAAGCGAGTATAAAAAACAAAGTTTTGATAGCGAATATATTCAGATCATAGTGTTCAGACAATATAAATGCACTTGCTTCAGTTTGAATTTAAAAATTGATAAGCTGAAATCTATAGAGGTACTGTATTGTTAGAATAAGTTTAGGAGACACTAATTTAACAAATGCCTTATTTCAACATTAACACAATGAATTATAAAAGACAGTAAATACGCAGCACGTGCAAGTACTGTAGACATTTTATTGAAAACTAATTTAGCTGTTCGCCCTCTCCCAGAGTTAGAAATCGAGCAGGAGCATCACGCGCAACAGAATTCTTCTCCAGATATAAGAATACAGTTTATGACATGTTCTTAAACAGGTGCGCTACAGAGTGAGAATGCGAACGTAACAATATAAGGAAGATTATACAATATACAAGTAATATAACGTTAGAACAGGAATAGGTGCCTATGAGCCTATGAATAAATTATGAACCCGAGCAACGCTGGGTAAATCGGCTAGATATAGATATCTATATAAGCCAAATACCACTGACTGACTCACTGATCACGATACCTCTGAAACCACTGAATGGATATCAATGAAACTTTGAACGTAGCTTCATCATAGGTCTTAGGTGCTCACTAAGAAACGGTTTTAAAAACTTTCACTCCTAAGGGGCAAAAAACCAAATAATGAAATTTATTGCGGGAATTGGATACTTTGTAAATGAAGTGGTTGACAACTCAGTTTATTGGAAACCCCGAATACAATTAGTTCTGAGTTTTTAATCATTGTTTTAAATTGAAAAACTTCGTTGTTTGCAGGTTCTTATAGTCGAGAAAATTTCGAAGTTCAATTAATAAATAAATGTATGTCCTTTTTTTTCTCGGAAACGGCTCTAACGATTTTCTCGAAATAAATAATAAATAGCTGTTGCTATGAATGTAAATAAACAAACTAAGAGTTGAGAATTTGTACAATCTATCTAATCCTGTACTATTAAGCGAGCAATAATTTTACAATTACGTACAACGTGAAACTCCGTAGCGAAGCACGGGTATTTTGCTAGTCTATATATATAAAAGAGAAATACCACTGACTCACTGATTCATCACAAAATCTCCGAAACTATAACACCTAGAAACTTGAAATTTGGCATGTAGGTTCCTTATGTGATTTAGGTATCCGCTAAGAAGGGATTTTTGGAAATTCGACCTTTAAAGGGGGAAAAAGGGGGGGGAGTTTGCCTGACTAACTGACATAGAATCAACGTAGAGCAAAAACTACTGGATGGATATCAATGAAACTTTGAACATAGTTTCATCATAGGTCTTAGGTGCTCACTAAGAAATGGTTTTAAAAACTTTCACTCCTAAGGGGCAAACCCCCCCCTATTGTATGTATGTATCTATGTATGTATGTTCCACATCTCCTCCTAAACCACTGGACCGATTTCAACCAAACTTGGCACAAATATTTTACGCGACGGGAGAACCAACATTGGTGAGGTGCTTTTTTCGATGGGGTCCTTTGGGGGGTTCTTTGGGGTCTTCCACATCTCCTCGTAAACCACTGGACCGATTTCAACCAAACTTGGCACAAATATTTTACGCAACGGGAGAACCAACATAGGATAGTTGTTTTTTCGATGGGGTTCTTTGGGGTCTTCCACATCTCCTCCTAAACCACTGGACCGATTTCAACCAAACTTGGCACAAATATTTTACGCGACGGGAGAACCAACATAGGATAGGTGTTTTTTTCGATGGGGTTCTTTGGGGTCTTCCACATCTCCTCCTAAAAAACTGGACCGATTTCAACCAAACTTGGCACAAATATTTTACGCAACGGGAGAACCAACATAGGATAGGTGTTTTCTTCGATGGGGTCCTTTGGGGTCTTCCACATCTCCTCCTAAACCACTGGACCGATTTCAACCAAACTTGGCACAAATATTTTACTCAACGGGAGAACCAACATAGGATAGGTGTTTTTTTTCGATGGGGTCCTTTGGGGGGTCCTTTGGGTCTTCCACATCTCCTCCTAAACCACTGGACCGATTTCAACCAAACTTGGCACAAATATTTTACGCAACGGGAGAACCAACATAGGACAAGTGTTTTTTCGATACAATTCTTTGGGTCTTAAAAACTATTAGATCTGGTTACTATGGCAACCCAATAGAATAGATTCTGGTTACCATAGCATCGGTGGAAGTCTCCCGCGTAGGAAATAGCGTGGGAGTCGTCCGACGGGCCTTCCCCGGAGTTCATCCACGGAACCCGGGGAGTCTTAGGTCGGATCCCGCGAAAGATGGCGGGGCCAGAGTCCACGGTTCTTATAAATAAAGATATAGGTTATGATATCAAAGGTGGTGTATGCATCTTAAGAAACTTCTTAATAGTGTGTGAATTCAGAGTTGTTTCAGTTTGAATTTAAAAGTGGATAAGTTAAGATCGAAGTATAAGCAAGTATAAAAAACAAAGTTTTGATAGCGAATATATTCAGATCATAGTGTTCAGACAATATAAATGCACTTGCTTCAGTTTGAATTTAAAAATTGATAAGCTGAAATCTATAGAGGTACTGTATTGTTAGAATAAGTTTAGGAGACACTAATTTAACAAATGCCTTATTTCAACATTAACACAATGAATTATAAAAGACAGTAAATACGCAGCACGTGCAAGTACTGTAGACATTTTATTGAAAACTAATTTAGCTGTTCGCCCTCTCCCAGAGTTAGAAATCGAGCAGGAGCATCACGCGCAACAGAATTCTTCTCCAGATATAAGAATACAGTTTATGACATGTTCTTAAACAGGTGCGCTACAGAGTGAGAATGCGAACGTAACAATATAAGGAAGATTATACAATATACAAGTAATATAACGTTAGAACAGGAATAGGTGCCTATGAGCCTATGAATAAATTATGAACCCGAGCAACGCTGGGTAAATCGGCTAGATATAGATATCTATATAAGCCAAATACCACTGACTGACTCACTGATCACGATACCTCTGAAACCACTGAATGGATATCAATGAAACTTTGAACGTAGCTTCATCATAGGTCTTAGGTGCTCACTAAGAAACGGTTTTAAAAACTTTCACTCCTAAGGGGCAAAAAACCAAATAATGAAATTTATTGCGGGAATTGGATACTTTGTAAATGAAGTGGTTGACAACTCAGTTTATTGGAAACCCCAAATACAATTAGTTCTGAGTTTTTAATCATTGTTTTAAATTGAAAAACTTCGTTGTTTGCAGGTTCTTATAGTCGAGAAAATTTCGAAGTTCAATTAATAAATAAATGTATGTCCTTTTTTTTCTCGGAAACGGCTCTAACGATTTTCTCGAAATAAATAATAAATAGCTGTTGCTATGAATGTAAATAAACAAACTAAGAGTTGAGAATTTGTACAATCTATCTAATCCTGTACTATTAAGCGAGCAATAATTTTACAATTACGTACAACGTGAAACTCCGTAGCGAAGCACGGGTATTTTGCTAGTCTATATATATAAAAGAGAAATACCACTGACTCACTGATTCATCACAAAATCTCCGAAACTATAACACCTAGAAACTTGAAATTTGGCATGTAGGTTCCTTATGTGATTTAGGTATCCGCTAAGAAGGGATTTTTGGAAATTCGACCTTTAAAGGGGGAAAAAGGGGGGGGAGTTTGCCTGACTAACTGACATAGAATCAACGTAGAGCAAAAACTACTGGATGGATATCAATGAAACTTTGAACATAGTTTCATCATAGGTCTTAGGTGCTCACTAAGAAATGGTTTTAAAAACTTTCACTCCTAAGGGGCAAACCCCCCCCCCCTATTGTATGTATGTATCTATGTATGTATGTTCCACATCTCCTCCTAAACCACTGGACCGATTTCAACCAAACTTGGCACAAATATTTTACGCGACGGGAGAACCAACATTGGTGAGGTGCTTTTTTCGATGGGGTCCTTTGGGGGGTTCTTTGGGGTCTTCCACATCTCCTCGTAAACCACTGGACCGATTTCAACCAAACTTGGCACAAATATTTTACGCAACGGGAGAACCAACATAGGATAGGTGTTTTTTCGATGGGGTTCTTTGGGGTCTTCCACATCTCCTCCTAAACCACTGGACCGATTTCAACCAAACTTGGCACAAATATTTTACGCGACGGGAGAACCAACATAGGATAGGTGTTTTTTTCGATGGGGTTCTTTGGGGTCTTCCACATCTCCTCCTAAAAAACTGGACCGATTTCAACCAAACTTGGCACAAATATTTTACGCAACGGGAGAACCAACATAGGATAGGTGTTTTCTTCGATGGGGTCCTTTGGGGTCTTCCACATCTCCTCCTAAACCACTGGACCGATTTCAACCAAACTTGGCACAAATATTTTACGCGACGGGAGAACCAACATAGGATAGGTGTTTTTTTCGATGGGGTTCTTTGGGGTCTTCCACATCTCCTCCTAAAAAACTGGACCGATTTCAACCAAACTTGGCACAAATATTTTACGCAACGGGAGAACCAACATAGGATAGGTGTTTTCTTCGATGGGGTCCTTTGGGGTCTTCCACATCTCCTCCTAAACCACTGGACCGATTTCAACCAAACTTGGCACAAATATTTTACTCAACGGGAGAACCAACATAGGATAGGTGTTTTTTTTTCGATGGGGTCCTTTGGGGGGTCCTTTGGGTCTTCCACATCTCCTCCTAAACCACTGGACCGATTTCAACCAAACTTGGCACAAATATTTTACGCAACGGGAGAACCAACATAGGACAAGTGTTTTTTCGATACAATTCTTTGGGTCTTAAAAACTATTAGATCTGGTTACTATGGCAACCCAATAGAATAGATTCTGGTTACCATAGCATCGGTGGAAGTCTCCCGCGTAGGAAATAGCGTGGGAGTCGTCCGACGGGCCTTCCCCGGAGTTCATCCACGGAACCCGGGGAGTCTTAGGTCGGATCCCGCGAAAGATGGCGGGGCCAGAGTCCACGGTTCTTATAAATAAAGATATAGGTTATGATATCAAAGGTGGTGTATGCATCTTAAGAAACTTCTTAATAGTGTGTGAAATCAGAGTTGTTTCAGTTTGAATTTAAAAGTGGATAAGTTAAGATCGAAGTATAAGTGAGTATAAAAAACAAAGTTTTGATAGCGAATATATTCAGATCATAGTGTTCAGACAATATAAATGCACTTGCTTCAGTTTGAATTTAAAAATTGATAAGCTGAAATCTATAGAGGTACTGTATTGTTAGAATAAGTTTAGGAGACACTAATTTAACAAATGCCTTATTTCAACATTAACACAATGAATTATAAAAGACAGTAAATACGCAGCACGTGCAAGTACTGTAGACATTTTATTGAAAACTAATTTAGCTGTTCGCCCTCTCCCAGAGTTAGAAATCGAGCAGGAGCATCACGCGCAACAGAATTCTTCTCCAGATATAAGAATACAGTTTATGACATGTTCTTAAACAGGTGCGCTACAGAGTGAGAATGCGAACGTAACAATATAAGGAAGATTATACAATATACAAGTAATATAACGTTAGAACAGGAATAGGTGCCTATGAGCCTATGAATAAATTATGAACCCGAGCAACGCTGGGTAAATCGGCTAGATATAGATATCTATATAAGCCAAATACCACTGACTGACTCACTGATCACGATACCTCTGAAACCACTGAATGGATATCAATGAAACTTTGAACGTAGCTTCATCATAGGTCTTAGGTGCTCACTAAGAAACGGTTTTAAAAACTTTCACTCCTAAGGGGCAAAAAACCAAATAATGAAATTTATTGCGGGAATTGGATACTTTGTAAATGAAGTGGTTGACAACTCAGTTTATTGGAAACCCCAAATACAATTAGTTCTGAGTTTTTAATCATTGTTTTAAATTGAAAAACTTCGTTGTTTGCAGGTTCTTATAGTCGAGAAAATTTCGAAGTTCAATTAATAAATAAATGTATGTCCTTTTTTTTCTCGGAAACGGCTCTAACGATTTTCTCGAAATAAATAATAAATAGCTGTTGCTATGAATGTAAATAAACAAACTAAGAGTTGAGAATTTGTACAATCTATCTAATCCTGTACTATTAAGCGAGCAATAATTTTACAATTACGTACAACGTGAAACTCCGTAGCGAAGCACGGGTATTTTGCTAGTCTATATATATAAAAGAGAAATACCACTGACTCACTGATTCATCACAAAATCTCCGAAACTATAACACCTAGAAACTTGAAATTTGGCATGTAGGTTCCTTATGTGATGTAGGTATCCGCTAAGAAGGGATTTTTGGAAATTCGACCTTTAAAGGGGGAAAAAGGGGGGGGAGTTTGCCTGACTAACTGACATAGAATCAACGTAGAGCAAAAACTACTGGATGGATATCAATGAAACTTTGAACATAGTTTCATCATAGGTCTTAGGTGCTCACTAAGAAATGGTTTTAAAAACTTTCACTCCTAAGGGGCAAACCCCCCCCCTATTGTATGTATGTATCTATGTATGTATGTTCCACATCTCCTCCTAAACCACTGGACCGATTTCAACCAAACTTGGCACAAATATTTTACGCGACGGGAGAACCAACATTGGTGAGGTGCTTTTTTCGATGGGGTCCTTTGGGGGGTTCTTTGGGGTCTTCCACATCTCCTCGTAAACCACTGGACCGATTTCAACCAAACTTGGCACAAATATTTTACGCAACGGGAGAACCAACATAGGATAGGTGTTTTTTCGATGGGTTTCTTTGGGGTCTTCCACATCTCCTCCTAAACCACTGGACCGATTTCAACCAAACTTGGCACAAATATTTTACGCGACGGGAGAACCAACATAGGATAGGTGTTTTTTTCGATGGGGTTCTTTGGGGTCTTCCACATCTCCTCCTAAAAAACTGGACCGATTTCAACCAAACTTGGCACAAATATTTTACGCAACGGGAGAACCAACATAGGATAGGTGTTTTCTTCGATGGGGTCCTTTGGGGTCTTCCACATCTCCTCCTAAACCACTGGACCGATTTCAACCAAACTTGGCACAAATATTTTACTCAACGGGAGAACCAACATAGGATAGGTGTTTTTTTTCGATGGGGTCCTTTGGGGGGTCCTTTGGGTCTTCCACATCTCCTCCTAAACCACTGGACCGATTTCAACCAAACTTGGCACAAATATTTTACGCAACGGGAGAACCAACATAGGACAAGTGTTTTTTCGATACAATTCTTTGGGTCTTAAAAACTATTAGATCTGGTTACTATGGCAACCCAATAGAATAGATTCTGGTTACCATAGCATCGGTGGAAGTCTCCCGCGTAGGAAATAGCGTGGGAGTCGTCCGACGGGCCTTCCCCGGAGTTCATCCACGGAACCCGGGGAGTCTTAGGTCGGATCCCGCGAAAGATGGCGGGGCCAGAGTCCACGGTTCTTATAAATAAAGATATAGGTTATGATATCAAAGGTGGTGTATGCATCTTAAGAAACTTCTTAATAGTGTGTGAATTCAGAGTTGTTTCAGTTTGAATTTAAAAGTGGATAAGTTAAGATCGAAGTATAAGCGAGTATAAAAAACAAAGTTTTGATAGCGAATATATTCAGATCATAGTGTTCAGACAATATAAATGCACTTGCTTCAGTTTGAATTTAAAAATTGATAAGCTGAAATCTATAGAGGTACTGTATTGTTAGAATAAGTTTAGGAGACACTAATTTAACAAATGCCTTATTTCAACATTAACACAATGAATTATAAAAGACAGTAAATACGCAGCACGTGCAAGTACTGTAGACATTTTATTGAAAACTAATTTAGCTGTTCGCCCTCTCCCAGAGTTAGAAATCGAGCAGGAGCATCACGCGCAACAGAATTCTTCTCCAGATATAAGAATACAGTTTATGACATGTTCTTAAACAGGTGCGCTACAGAGTGAGAATGCGAACGTAACAATATAAGGAAGATTATACAATATACAAGTAATATAACGTTAGAACAGGAATAGGTGCCTATGAGCCTATGAATAAATTATGAACCCGAGCAACGCTGGGTAAATCGGCTAGATATAGATATCTATATAAGCCAAATACCACTGACTGACTCACTGATCACGATACCTCTGAAACCACTGAATGGATATCAATGAAACTTTGAACGTAGCTTCATCATAGGTCTTAGGTGCTCACTAAGAAACGGTTTTAAAAACTTTCACTCCTAAGGGGCAAAAAACCAAATAATGAAATTTATTGCGGGAATTGGATACTTTGTAAATGAAGTGGTTGACAACTCAGTTTATTGGAAACCCCAAATACAATTAGTTCTGAGTTTTTAATCATTGTTTTAAATTGAAAAACTTCGTTGTTTGCAGGTTCTTATAGTCGAGAAAATTTCGAAGTTCAATTAATAAATAAATGTATGTCCTTTTTTTTCTCGGAAACGGCTCTAACGATTTTCTCGAAATAAATAATAAATAGCTGTTGCTATGAATGTAAATAAACAAACTAAGAGTTGAGAATTTGTACAATCTATCTAATCCTGTACTATTAAGCGAGCAATAATTTTACAATTACGTACAACGTGAAACTCCGTAGCGAAGCACGGGTATTTTGCTAGTCTATATATATAAAAGAGAAATACCACTGACTCACTGATTCATCACAAAATCTCCGAAACTATAACACCTAGAAACTTGAAATTTGGCATGTAGGTTCCTTATGTGATGTAGGTATCCGCTAAGAAGGGATTTTTGGAAATTCGACCTTTAAAGGGGGAAAAAGGGGGGGGAGTTTGCCTGACTAACTGACATAGAATCAACGTAGAGCAAAAACTACTGGATGGATATCAATGAAACTTTGAACATAGTTTCATCATAGGTCTTAGGTGCTCACTAAGAAATGGTTTTAAAAACTTTCACTCCTAAGGGGCAAACCCCCCCCCTATTGTATGTATGTATCTATGTATGTATGTTCCACATCTCCTCCTAAACCACTGGACCGATTTCAACCAAACTTGGCACAAATATTTTACGCGACGGGAGAACCAACATTGGTGAGGTGCTTTTTTCGATGGGGTCCTTTGGGGGGTTCTTTGGGGTCTTCCACATCTCCTCGTAAACCACTGGACCGATTTCAACCAAACTTGGCACAAATATTTTACGCAACGGGAGAACCAACATAGGATAGGTGTTTTTTCGATGGGTTTCTTTGGGGTCTTCCACATCTCCTCCTAAACCACTGGACCGATTTCAACCAAACTTGGCACAAATATTTTACGCGACGGGAGAACCAACATAGGATAGGTGTTTTTTTCGATGGGGTTCTTTGGGGTCTTCCACATCTCCTCCTAAAAAACTGGACCGATTTCAACCAAACTTGGCACAAATATTTTACGCAACGGGAGAACCAACATAGGATAGGTGTTTTCTTCGATGGGGTCCTTTGGGGTCTTCCACATCTCCTCCTAAACCACTGGACCGATTTCAACCAAACTTGGCACAAATATTTTACTCAACGGGAGAACCAACATAGGATAGGTGTTTTTTTTCGATGGGGTCCTTTGGGGGGTCCTTTGGGTCTTCCACATCTCCTCCTAAACCACTGGACCGATTTCAACCAAACTTGGCACAAATATTTTACGCAACGGGAGAACCAACATAGGACAAGTGTTTTTTCGATACAATTCTTTGGGTCTTAAAAACTATTAGATCTGGTTACTATGGCAACCCAATAGAATAGATTCTGGTTACCATAGCATCGGTGGAAGTCTCCCGCGTAGGAAATAGCGTGGGAGTCGTCCGACGGGCCTTCCCCGGAGTTCATCCACGGAACCCGGGGAGTCTTAGGTCGGATCCCGCGAAAGATGGCGGGGCCAGAGTCCACGGTTCTTATAAATAAAGATATAGGTTATGATATCAAAGGTGGTGTATGCATCTTAAGAAACTTCTTAATAGTGTGTGAATTCAGAGTTGTTTCAGTTTGAATTTAAAAGTGGATAAGTTAAGATCGAAGTATAAGCGAGTATAAAAAACAAAGTTTTGATAGCGAATATATTCAGATCATAGTGTTCAGACAATATAAATGCACTTGCTTCAGTTTGAATTTAAAAATTGATAAGCTGAAATCTATAGAGGTACTGTATTGTTAGAATAAGTTTAGGAGACACTAATTTAACAAATGCCTTATTTCAACATTAACACAATGAATTATAAAAGACAGTAAATACGCAGCACGTGCAAGTACTGTAGACATTTTATTGAAAACTAATTTAGCTGTTCGCCCTCTCCCAGAGTTAGAAATCGAGCAGGAGCATCACGCGCAACAGAATTCTTCTCCAGATATAAGAATACAGTTTATGACATGTTCTTAAACAGGTGCGCTACAGAGTGAGAATGCGAACGTAACAATATAAGGAAGATTATACAATATACAAGTAATATAACGTTAGAACAGGAATAGGTGCCTATGAGCCTATGAATAAATTATGAACCCGAGCAACGCTGGGTAAATCGGCTAGATATAGATATCTATATAAGCCAAATACCACTGACTGACTCACTGATCACGATACCTCTGAAACCACTGAATGGATATCAATGAAACTTTGAACGTAGCTTCATCATAGGTCTTAGGTGCTCACTAAGAAACGGTTTTAAAAACTTTCACTCCTAAGGGGCAAAAAACCAAATAATGAAATTTATTGCGGGAATTGGATACTTTGTAAATGAAGTGGTTGACAACTCAGTTTATTGGAAACCCCGAATACAATTAGTTCTGAGTTTTTAATCATTGTTTTAAATTGAAAAACTTCGTTGTTTGCAGGTTCTTATAGTCGAGAAAATTTCGAAGTTCAATTAATAAATAAATGTATGTCCTTTTTTTTCTCGGAAACGGCTCTAACGATTTTCTCGAAATAAATAATAAATAGCTGTTGCTATGAATGTAAATAAACAAACTAAGAGTTGAGAATTTGTACAATCTATCTAATCCTGTACTATTAAGCGAGCAATAATTTTACAATTACGTACACCGTGAAACTCCGTAGCGAAGCACGGGTATTTTGCTAGTCTATATGTATAAAAGAGAAATACCACTGACTCACTGATTCATCACAAAATCTCCGAAACTATAACACCTAGAAACTTGAAATTTGGCATGTAGGTTCCTTATGTGATGTAGGTATCCGCTAAGAAGGGATTTTTGGAAATTCGACCTTTAAAGGGGGAAAAAGGGGGGGAGTTTGCCTGACTAACTGACATAGAATCAACGTAGAGCAAAAACTACTGGATGGATATCAATGAAACTTTGAACATAGTTTCATCATAGGTCTTAGGTGCTCACTAAGAAATGGTTTTAAAAACTTTCACTCCTAAGGGGCAAACCCCCCCCCTATTGTATGTATGTATCTATGTATGTATGTTCCACATCTCCTCCTAAACCACTGGACCGATTTCAACCAAACTTGGCACAAATATTTTACGCGACGGGAGAACCAACATTGGTGAGGTGCTTTTTTCGATGGGGTCCTTTGGGGGGTTCTTTGGGGTCTTCCACATCTCCTCGTAAACCACTAGACCGATTTCAACCAAACTTGGCACAAATATTTTACGCAACGGGAGAACCAACATAGGATAGGTGTTTTTTCGATGGGGTTCTTTGGGGTCTTCCACATCTCCTCCTAAACCACTGGACCGATTTCAACCAAACTTGGCACAAATATTTTACGCGACGGGAGAACCAACATAGGATAGGTGTTTTTTTCGATGGGGTTCTTTGGGGTCTTCCACATCTCCTCCTAAAAAACTGGACCGATTTCAACCAAACTTGGCACAAATATTTTACGCAACGGGAGAACCAACATAGGATAGGTGTTTTCTTCGATGGGGTCCCATGTATGTATGTTCCACATCTCCTCGTAAACCACTGGACCGATTTCAACCAAACTTGGCACAAATATTTTACGCAACGGGAGAACCAACATAGGGTAGGTGTTTTCTTCGATGGGGTCCTTTGGGGTCTACCACATCTCCTCCTAAACCACTGGACCGATTTCAACCAAACTTGGCACAAATATTTTACTCAACGGGAGAACCAACATAGGATAGGTGTTTTTTTTCGATGGGGTCCTTTGGGGCGTCCTTTGGGTCTTCCACATCTCCTCCTAAACCACTGGACCGATTTCAACCAAACTTGGCACAAATATTTTACGCAACGGGAGAACCAACATAGGACAAGTGTTTTTTCGATACAATCCTTTGGGTCTTAAAAACTATTAGATCTGGTTACTATGGCAACCCAATAGAATAGATTCTGGTTACCATAGCATCGGTGGAAGTCTCCCGCGTAGGAAATAGCGCGGGAGTCGTCCGACGGGCCTTCCCCGGAGTTCATCCACGGAACCCGGGGAGTCTTAGGTCGGATCCCGCGAAAGACGGCGGGGCCAGAGTCCACGGTTCTTATAAATAAAGATATAGGTTATGATATCAAAGGTGGTGTATGCATCTTAAGAAACTTCTTAATAGTGTGTGAATTCAGAGTTGTTTCAGTTTGAATTTAAAAGTGGATAAGTTAAGATCGAGGTAAGTTATAAGCGAGTATAAAAAACAAAGTTTTGATAGCGAATATATTCAGATCATAGTGTTCAGACAACATAAATGCACTTCCTTCAGTTTGAATTTAAAAATTGATAAGCTGAAATCTATAGAGGTATTGTATTGTTAGAATAAGTTTAGGAGACACTAATTTAACAAATGCCGTATTTTAACATTAACACAATGAATTATAAAACGACAGTTAAATACGCAGCGCGTGCAAGTACTGTAGACATTTTATTGAAAACTAATTTAGCTGTTCGCCCTCTCCCAGAGTTAGAAATCGAGCAGGAGCATCACGCGCAACAGAATTCTTCTCCAGATATAAGAATACAGTTTATGACATGTTCTTAAACAGGTGCGCTAAAGTTTATGACATGTCTAAGTGCAGGTTCAAGTAATATAACGTTAGAACAAGAATAGGTGCCTATGAGCCTATGAATAAATTATGAACCCGAGCAACGCTTGGTAAATCGGCTAGATATAGATATCTATATAAGCCAAATACCACTGACTGACTCACTGATCACGATATCTCTGAAACCACTGAATGGATATCAATGAAACTTTGAACATAGCTTCATCATAGGTCTTAGGTGCTCACTAAGAAACGGTTTTAAAAACTTTCACTCCTAAGGGGCAAAAAACCAAATAATGAAATTTATTGCGGGAATTGCATACTTTGTAAATGAAGTGGTTGACAACTCAGTTTATTGGAAACCCCGAATACAATTAGTTCTGAGTTTTTAATCATTGTTTTAAATTGAAAAACTTCGTTGTTTGCAGGTTCTTATAGTCGCGAAAATTTCGAAGTTCAATTAATAAATAAATGTATGTCCTTTTTTTTCTCGGAAACGGCTCTAACGATTTTCTCGAAATAAATAATAAATAGCTGTTGCTATGAATGTAAATAAACAAACTAAGAGTTGAGAATTTGTACAATCTATCTAATCCTGTACTATTAAGCGAGCAATAATTTTACAATTACGTACACCGTGAAACTCCGTAGCGAAGCACGGGTATTTTGCTAGTCTATATATATAAAAGAGAAATACCACTGACTCACTGATTCATCACAAAATCTCCGAAACTATAACACCTAGAAACTTGAAATTTGGCATGTAGATTCCTTATGTGATGTAGGTATCCGCTAAGAAGGGATTTTTGGAAATTCGACCTTTAAAGGGGG
This sequence comes from Magicicada septendecula, assembly GCA_034769895.1. Taxonomy (NCBI): domain Eukaryota; kingdom Metazoa; phylum Arthropoda; class Insecta; order Hemiptera; family Cicadidae; genus Magicicada; species Magicicada septendecula. Next base: position 88,766,576 of record CM068369.1, on the reverse strand, counting down.
AAAAAGGGGGGGAGTTTGCCTGACTAACTGACATAGAATCAACGTAGAGCAAAAACTACTGAATGGATATCAATGAAACATTGAACATAGTTTCATCATAGGTCTTAGGTGCTCACTAAGAAATGGTTTTAAAAACTTTCACTCCTAAGGGGCAACCCCCCCCCTATTGTATGTATGTATCTATGTATGTATGTTCCACATCTCCTCCTAAACCACTGGACCGATTTCAACCAAACTTGGCACAAATATTTTACGCGACGGGAGAACCAACATAGGTGAGGTGCTTTTTTTGATGGGGTCCTTTGGGGGGTTCTTTGGGGTCTTCCACATCTCCTCGTAAACCACTGGACCGATTTCAACCAAACTTGGCACAAATATTTTAAGCAACGGGAGAACCAACATAGGATAGGTGTTTTTTCGATGGGGTTCTTTGGGGTCTTCCACATCTCCTCCTAAACCACTGGACCGATTTCAACCAAACTTGGCACAAATATTTTACGCGACGGGAGAACCAACATAGGATAGGTGTTTTTTTCGATGGGGTTCTTTGGGGTCTTCCACATCTCCTCCTAAAAAACTGGACCGATTTCAACCAAACTTGGCACAAATATTTTACGCAACGGGAGAACCAACATAGGATAGGTGTTTTCTTCGATGGGGTCCTTTGGGGTCTTCCACATCTCCTCCTAAACCACTGGACCGATTTCAACCAAACTTGGCACAAATATTTTACGCGACGGGAGAACCAACATAGGATAGGTGTTTTTTTCGATGGGGTTCTTTGGGGTCTTCCACATCTCCTCCTAAAAAACTGGACCGATTTCAACCAAACTTGGCACAAATATTTTACGCAACGGGAGAACCAACATAGGATAGGTGTTTTCTTCGATGGGGTCCTTTGGGGTCTTCCACATCTCCTCCTAAACCACTGGACCGATTTCAACCAAACTTGGCACAAATATTTTACTCAACGGGAGAACCAACATAGGATAGGTGTTTTTTTTTCGATGGGGTCCTTTGGGGGGTCCTTTGGGTCTTCCACATCTCCTCCTAAACCACTGGACCGATTTCAACCAAACTTGGCACAAATATTTTACGCAACGGGAGAACCAACATAGGACAAGTGTTTTTTCGATACAATTCTTTGGGTCTTAAAAACTATTAGATCTGGTTACTATGGCAACCCAATAGAATAGATTCTGGTTACCATAGCATCGGTGGAAGTCTCCCGCGTAGGAAATAGCGTGGGAGTCGTCCGACGGGCCTTCCCCGGAGTTCATCCACGGAACCCGGGGAGTCTTAGGTCGGATCCCGCGAAAGATGGCGGGGCCAGAGTCCACGGTTCTTATAAATAAAGATATAGGTTATGATATCAAAGGTGGTGTATGCATCTTAAGAAACTTCTTAATAGTGTGTGAAATCAGAGTTGTTTCAGTTTGAATTTAAAAGTGGATAAGTTAAGATCGAAGTATAAGTGAGTATAAAAAACAAAGTTTTGATAGCGAATATATTCAGATCATAGTGTTCAGACAATATAAATGCACTTGCTTCAGTTTGAATTTAAAAATTGATAAGCTGAAATCTATAGAGGTACTGTATTGTTAGAATAAGTTTAGGAGACACTAATTTAACAAATGCCTTATTTCAACATTAACACAATGAATTATAAAAGACAGTAAATACGCAGCACGTGCAAGTACTGTAGACATTTTATTGAAAACTAATTTAGCTGTTCGCCCTCTCCCAGAGTTAGAAATCGAGCAGGAGCATCACGCGCAACAGAATTCTTCTCCAGATATAAGAATACAGTTTATGACATGTTCTTAAACAGGTGCGCTACAGAGTGAGAATGCGAACGTAACAATATAAGGAAGATTATACAATATACAAGTAATATAACGTTAGAACAGGAATAGGTGCCTATGAGCCTATGAATAAATTATGAACCCGAGCAACGCTGGGTAAATCGGCTAGATATAGATATCTATATAAGCCAAATACCACTGACTGACTCACTGATCACGATACCTCTGAAACCACTGAATGGATATCAATGAAACTTTGAACGTAGCTTCATCATAGGTCTTAGGTGCTCACTAAGAAACGGTTTTAAAAACTTTCACTCCTAAGGGGCAAAAAACCAAATAATGAAATTTATTGCGGGAATTGGATACTTTGTAAATGAAGTGGTTGACAACTCAGTTTATTGGAAACCCCAAATACAATTAGTTCTGAGTTTTTAATCATTGTTTTAAATTGAAAAACTTCGTTGTTTGCAGGTTCTTATAGTCGAGAAAATTTCGAAGTTCAATTAATAAATAAATGTATGTCCTTTTTTTTCTCGGAAACGGCTCTAACGATTTTCTCGAAATAAATAATAAATAGCTGTTGCTATGAATGTAAATAAACAAACTAAGAGTTGAGAATTTGTACAATCTATCTAATCCTGTACTATTAAGCGAGCAATAATTTTACAATTACGTACAACGTGAAACTCCGTAGCGAAGCACGGGTATTTTGCTAGTCTATATATATAAAAGAGAAATACCACTGACTCACTGATTCATCACAAAATCTCCGAAACTATAACACCTAGAAACTTGAAATTTGGCATGTAGGTTCCTTATGTGATGTAGGTATCCGCTAAGAAGGGATTTTTGGAAATTCGACCTTTAAAGGGGGAAAAAGGGGGGGGAGTTTGCCTGACTAACTGACATAGAATCAACGTAGAGCAAAAACTACTGGATGGATATCAATGAAACTTTGAACATAGTTTCATCATAGGTCTTAGGTGCTCACTAAGAAATGGTTTTAAAAACTTTCACTCCTAAGGGGCAAACCCCCCCCCTATTGTATGTATGTATCTATGTATGTATGTTCCACATCTCCTCCTAAACCACTGGACCGATTTCAACCAAACTTGGCACAAATATTTTACGCGACGGGAGAACCAACATTGGTGAGGTGCTTTTTTCGATGGGGTCCTTTGGGGGGTTCTTTGGGGTCTTCCACATCTCCTCGTAAACCACTGGACCGATTTCAACCAAACTTGGCACAAATATTTTACGCAACGGGAGAACCAACATAGGATAGGTGTTTTTTCGATGGGTTTCTTTGGGGTCTTCCACATCTCCTCCTAAACCACTGGACCGATTTCAACCAAACTTGGCACAAATATTTTACGCGACGGGAGAACCAACATAGGATAGGTGTTTTTTTCGATGGGGTTCTTTGGGGTCTTCCACATCTCCTCCTAAAAAACTGGACCGATTTCAACCAAACTTGGCACAAATATTTTACGCAACGGGAGAACCAACATAGGATAGGTGTTTTCTTCGATGGGGTCCTTTGGGGTCTTCCACATCTCCTCCTAAACCACTGGACCGATTTCAACCAAACTTGGCACAAATATTTTACTCAACGGGAGAACCAACATAGGATAGGTGTTTTTTTTCGATGGGGTCCTTTGGGGGGTCCTTTGGGTCTTCCACATCTCCTCCTAAACCACTGGACCGATTTCAACCAAACTTGGCACAAATATTTTACGCAACGGGAGAACCAACATAGGACAAGTGTTTTTTCGATACAATTCTTTGGGTCTTAAAAACTATTAGATCTGGTTACTATGGCAACCCAATAGAATAGATTCTGGTTACCATAGCATCGGTGGAAGTCTCCCGCGTAGGAAATAGCGTGGGAGTCGTCCGACGGGCCTTCCCCGGAGTTCATCCACGGAACCCGGGGAGTCTTAGGTCGGATCCCGCGAAAGATGGCGGGGCCAGAGTCCACGGTTCTTATAAATAAAGATATAGGTTATGATATCAAAGGTGGTGTATGCATCTTAAGAAACTTCTTAATAGTGTGTGAATTCAGAGTTGTTTCAGTTTGAATTTAAAAGTGGATAAGTTAAGATCGAAGTATAAGCGAGTATAAAAAACAAAGTTTTGATAGCGAATATATTCAGATCATAGTGTTCAGACAATATAAATGCACTTGCTTCAGTTTGAATTTAAAAATTGATAAGCTGAAATCTATAGAGGTACTGTATTGTTAGAATAAGTTTAGGAGACACTAATTTAACAAATGCCTTATTTCAACATTAACACAATGAATTATAAAAGACAGTAAATACGCAGCACGTGCAAGTACTGTAGACATTTTATTGAAAACTAATTTAGCTGTTCGCCCTCTCCCAGAGTTAGAAATCGAGCAGGAGCATCACGCGCAACAGAATTCTTCTCCAGATATAAGAATACAGTTTATGACATGTTCTTAAACAGGTGCGCTACAGAGTGAGAATGCGAACGTAACAATATAAGGAAGATTATACAATATACAAGTAATATAACGTTAGAACAGGAATAGGTGCCTATGAGCCTATGAATAAATTATGAACCCGAGCAACGCTGGGTAAATCGGCTAGATATAGATATCTATATAAGCCAAATACCACTGACTGACTCACTGATCACGATACCTCTGAAACCACTGAATGGATATCAATGAAACTTTGAACGTAGCTTCATCATAGGTCTTAGGTGCTCACTAAGAAACGGTTTTAAAAACTTTCACTCCTAAGGGGCAAAAAACCAAATAATGAAATTTATTGCGGGAATTGGATACTTTGTAAATGAAGTGGTTGACAACTCAGTTTATTGGAAACCCCAAATACAATTAGTTCTGAGTTTTTAATCATTGTTTTAAATTGAAAAACTTCGTTGTTTGCAGGTTCTTATAGTCGAGAAAATTTCGAAGTTCAATTAATAAATAAATGTATGTCCTTTTTTTTCTCGGAAACGGCTCTAACGATTTTCTCGAAATAAATAATAAATAGCTGTTGCTATGAATGTAAATAAACAAACTAAGAGTTGAGAATTTGTACAATCTATCTAATCCTGTACTATTAAGCGAGCAATAATTTTACAATTACGTACAACGTGAAACTCCGTAGCGAAGCACGGGTATTTTGCTAGTCTATATATATAAAAGAGAAATACCACTGACTCACTGATTCATCACAAAATCTCCGAAACTATAACACCTAGAAACTTGAAATTTGGCATGTAGGTTCCTTATGTGATGTAGGTATCCGCTAAGAAGGGATTTTTGGAAATTCGACCTTTAAAGGGGGAAAAAGGGGGGGGAGTTTGCCTGACTAACTGACATAGAATCAACGTAGAGCAAAAACTACTGGATGGATATCAATGAAACTTTGAACATAGTTTCATCATAGGTCTTAGGTGCTCACTAAGAAATGGTTTTAAAAACTTTCACTCCTAAGGGGCAAACCCCCCCCCTATTGTATGTATGTATCTATGTATGTATGTTCCACATCTCCTCCTAAACCACTGGACCGATTTCAACCAAACTTGGCACAAATATTTTACGCGACGGGAGAACCAACATTGGTGAGGTGCTTTTTTCGATGGGGTCCTTTGGGGGGTTCTTTGGGGTCTTCCACATCTCCTCGTAAACCACTGGACCGATTTCAACCAAACTTGGCACAAATATTTTACGCAACGGGAGAACCAACATAGGATAGGTGTTTTTTCGATGGGTTTCTTTGGGGTCTTCCACATCTCCTCCTAAACCACTGGACCGATTTCAACCAAACTTGGCACAAATATTTTACGCGACGGGAGAACCAACATAGGATAGGTGTTTTTTTCGATGGGGTTCTTTGGGGTCTTCCACATCTCCTCCTAAAAAACTGGACCGATTTCAACCAAACTTGGCACAAATATTTTACGCAACGGGAGAACCAACATAGGATAGGTGTTTTCTTCGATGGGGTCCTTTGGGGTCTTCCACATCTCCTCCTAAACCACTGGACCGATTTCAACCAAACTTGGCACAAATATTTTACTCAACGGGAGAACCAACATAGGATAGGTGTTTTTTTTCGATGGGGTCCTTTGGGGGGTCCTTTGGGTCTTCCACATCTCCTCCTAAACCACTGGACCGATTTCAACCAAACTTGGCACAAATATTTTACGCAACGGGAGAACCAACATAGGACAAGTGTTTTTTCGATACAATTCTTTGGGTCTTAAAAACTATTAGATCTGGTTACTATGGCAACCCAATAGAATAGATTCTGGTTACCATAGCATCGGTGGAAGTCTCCCGCGTAGGAAATAGCGTGGGAGTCGTCCGACGGGCCTTCCCCGGAGTTCATCCACGGAACCCGGGGAGTCTTAGGTCGGATCCCGCGAAAGATGGCGGGGCCAGAGTCCACGGTTCTTATAAATAAAGATATAGGTTATGATATCAAAGGTGGTGTATGCATCTTAAGAAACTTCTTAATAGTGTGTGAATTCAGAGTTGTTTCAGTTTGAATTTAAAAGTGGATAAGTTAAGATCGAAGTATAAGCGAGTATAAAAAACAAAGTTTTGATAGCGAATATATTCAGATCATAGTGTTCAGACAATATAAATGCACTTGCTTCAGTTTGAATTTAAAAATTGATAAGCTGAAATCTATAGAGGTACTGTATTGTTAGAATAAGTTTAGGAGACACTAATTTAACAAATGCCTTATTTCAACATTAACACAATGAATTATAAAAGACAGTAAATACGCAGCACGTGCAAGTACTGTAGACATTTTATTGAAAACTAATTTAGCTGTTCGCCCTCTCCCAGAGTTAGAAATCGAGCAGGAGCATCACGCGCAACAGAATTCTTCTCCAGATATAAGAATACAGTTTATGACATGTTCTTAAACAGGTGCGCTACAGAGTGAGAATGCGAACGTAACAATATAAGGAAGATTATACAATATACAAGTAATATAACGTTAGAACAGGAATAGGTGCCTATGAGCCTATGAATAAATTATGAACCCGAGCAACGCTGGGTAAATCGGCTAGATATAGATATCTATATAAGCCAAATACCACTGACTGACTCACTGATCACGATACCTCTGAAACCACTGAATGGATATCAATGAAACTTTGAACGTAGCTTCATCATAGGTCTTAGGTGCTCACTAAGAAACGGTTTTAAAAACTTTCACTCCTAAGGGGCAAAAAACCAAATAATGAAATTTATTGCGGGAATTGGATACTTTGTAAATGAAGTGGTTGACAACTCAGTTTATTGGAAACCCCGAATACAATTAGTTCTGAGTTTTTAATCATTGTTTTAAATTGAAAAACTTCGTTGTTTGCAGGTTCTTATAGTCGAGAAAATTTCGAAGTTCAATTAATAAATAAATGTATGTCCTTTTTTTTCTCGGAAACGGCTCTAACGATTTTCTCGAAATAAATAATAAATAGCTGTTGCTATGAATGTAAATAAACAAACTAAGAGTTGAGAATTTGTACAATCTATCTAATCCTGTACTATTAAGCGAGCAATAATTTTACAATTACGTACACCGTGAAACTCCGTAGCGAAGCACGGGTATTTTGCTAGTCTATATGTATAAAAGAGAAATACCACTGACTCACTGATTCATCACAAAATCTCCGAAACTATAACACCTAGAAACTTGAAATTTGGCATGTAGGTTCCTTATGTGATGTAGGTATCCGCTAAGAAGGGATTTTTGGAAATTCGACCTTTAAAGGGGGAAAAAGGGGGGGAGTTTGCCTGACTAACTGACATAGAATCAACGTAGAGCAAAAACTACTGGATGGATATCAATGAAACTTTGAACATAGTTTCATCATAGGTCTTAGGTGCTCACTAAGAAATGGTTTTAAAAACTTTCACTCCTAAGGGGCAAACCCCCCCCCTATTGTATGTATGTATCTATGTATGTATGTTCCACATCTCCTCCTAAACCACTGGACCGATTTCAACCAAACTTGGCACAAATATTTTACGCGACGGGAGAACCAACATTGGTGAGGTGCTTTTTTCGATGGGGTCCTTTGGGGGGTTCTTTGGGGTCTTCCACATCTCCTCGTAAACCACTAGACCGATTTCAACCAAACTTGGCACAAATATTTTACGCAACGGGAGAACCAACATAGGATAGGTGTTTTTTCGATGGGGTTCTTTGGGGTCTTCCACATCTCCTCCTAAACCACTGGACCGATTTCAACCAAACTTGGCACAAATATTTTACGCGACGGGAGAACCAACATAGGATAGGTGTTTTTTTCGATGGGGTTCTTTGGGGTCTTCCACATCTCCTCCTAAAAAACTGGACCGATTTCAACCAAACTTGGCACAAATATTTTACGCAACGGGAGAACCAACATAGGATAGGTGTTTTCTTCGATGGGGTCCCATGTATGTATGTTCCACATCTCCTCGTAAACCACTGGACCGATTTCAACCAAACTTGGCACAAATATTTTACGCAACGGGAGAACCAACATAGGGTAGGTGTTTTCTTCGATGGGGTCCTTTGGGGTCTACCACATCTCCTCCTAAACCACTGGACCGATTTCAACCAAACTTGGCACAAATATTTTACTCAACGGGAGAACCAACATAGGATAGGTGTTTTTTTTCGATGGGGTCCTTTGGGGCGTCCTTTGGGTCTTCCACATCTCCTCCTAAACCACTGGACCGATTTCAACCAAACTTGGCACAAATATTTTACGCAACGGGAGAACCAACATAGGACAAGTGTTTTTTCGATACAATCCTTTGGGTCTTAAAAACTATTAGATCTGGTTACTATGGCAACCCAATAGAATAGATTCTGGTTACCATAGCATCGGTGGAAGTCTCCCGCGTAGGAAATAGCGCGGGAGTCGTCCGACGGGCCTTCCCCGGAGTTCATCCACGGAACCCGGGGAGTCTTAGGTCGGATCCCGCGAAAGACGGCGGGGCCAGAGTCCACGGTTCTTATAAATAAAGATATAGGTTATGATATCAAAGGTGGTGTATGCATCTTAAGAAACTTCTTAATAGTGTGTGAATTCAGAGTTGTTTCAGTTTGAATTTAAAAGTGGATAAGTTAAGATCGAGGTAAGTTATAAGCGAGTATAAAAAACAAAGTTTTGATAGCGAATATATTCAGATCATAGTGTTCAGACAACATAAATGCACTTCCTTCAGTTTGAATTTAAAAATTGATAAGCTGAAATCTATAGAGGTATTGTATTGTTAGAATAAGTTTAGGAGACACTAATTTAACAAATGCCGTATTTTAACATTAACACAATGAATTATAAAACGACAGTTAAATACGCAGCGCGTGCAAGTACTGTAGACATTTTATTGAAAACTAATTTAGCTGTTCGCCCTCTCCCAGAGTTAGAAATCGAGCAGGAGCATCACGCGCAACAGAATTCTTCTCCAGATATAAGAATACAGTTTATGACATGTTCTTAAACAGGTGCGCTAAAGTTTATGACATGTCTAAGTGCAGGTTCAAGTAATATAACGTTAGAACAAGAATAGGTGCCTATGAGCCTATGAATAAATTATGAACCCGAGCAACGCTTGGTAAATCGGCTAGATATAGATATCTATATAAGCCAAATACCACTGACTGACTCACTGATCACGATATCTCTGAAACCACTGAATGGATATCAATGAAACTTTGAACATAGCTTCATCATAGGTCTTAGGTGCTCACTAAGAAACGGTTTTAAAAACTTTCACTCCTAAGGGGCAAAAAACCAAATAATGAAATTTATTGCGGGAATTGCATACTTTGTAAATGAAGTGGTTGACAACTCAGTTTATTGGAAACCCCGAATACAATTAGTTCTGAGTTTTTAATCATTGTTTTAAATTGAAAAACTTCGTTGTTTGCAGGTTCTTATAGTCGCGAAAATTTCGAAGTTCAATTAATAAATAAATGTATGTCCTTTTTTTTCTCGGAAACGGCTCTAACGATTTTCTCGAAATAAATAATAAATAGCTGTTGCTATGAATGTAAATAAACAAACTAAGAGTTGAGAATTTGTACAATCTATCTAATCCTGTACTATTAAGCGAGCAATAATTTTACAATTACGTACACCGTGAAACTCCGTAGCGAAGCACGGGTATTTTGCTAGTCTATATATATAAAAGAGAAATACCACTGACTCACTGATTCATCACAAAATCTCCGAAACTATAACACCTAGAAACTTGAAATTTGGCATGTAGATTCCTTATGTGATGTAGGTATCCGCTAAGAAGGGATTTTTGGAAATTCGACCTTTAAAGGGGGAAAAAGGGGGGGAGTTTGCCTGACTAACTGACATAGAATCAACGTAGAGCAAAAACTACTGAATGGATATCAATGAAACATTGAACATAGTTTCATCATAGGTCTTAGGTGCTCACTAAGAAATGGTTTTAAAAACTTTCACTCCTAAGGGGCAACCCCCCCCCCTATTGTATGTATGTATCTATGTATGTATGTTCCACATCTCCTCCTAAACCACTGGACCGATTTCAACCAAACTTGGCACAAATATTTTACGCGACGGGAGAACCAACATAGGTGAGGTGCTTTTTTTGATGGGGTCCTTTGGGGGGTTCTTTGGGGTCTTCCACATCTCCTCGTAAACCACTGGACCGATTTCAACCAAACTTGGCACAAATATTTTAAGCAACGGGAGAACCAACATAGGATAGGTGTTTTTTCGATGGGGTTCTTTGGGGTCTTCCACATCTCCTCCTAAACCACTGGACCGATTTCAACCAAACTTGGCACAAATATTTTACGCGACGGGAGAACCAACATAGGATAGGTGTTTTTTTCGATGGGGTTCTTTGGGGTCTTCCACATCTCCTCCTAAAAAACTGGACCGATTTCAACCAAACTTGGCACAAATATTTTACGCAACGGGAGAACCAACATAGGATAGGTGTTTTCTTCGATGGGGTCCTTTGGGGTCTTCCACATCTCCCCCTAAACCACTGGACCGATTTCAACCAAACTTGGCACAAATATTTTACTCAACGGGAGAACCAACATAGGATAGGTGTTTTTTTTTGATGGGGTCCTTTGGGGGGTCCTTTGGGTCTTCCACATCTCCTCCTAAACCACTGGACCGATTTCAACCAAACTTGGCACAAATATTTTACGCAACGGGAGAACCAACATAGGACAAGTGTTTTTTCGATACAATTCTTTGGGTCTTAAAAACTATTAGATCTGGTTACTATGGCAACCCAATAGAATAGATTCTGGTTACCATAGCATGGGTGGAAGTCTCCCACGTAGGAAATAGCGCGGGAGTCGTCCGACGGGCCTTCCCCGGAGTTCATCCACGGAACCCGGGGAGTCTTAGGTCGGATCCCGCGAAAGATGGCGGGGCCAGAGTCCACGGTTCTTATAAATAAAGATATAGGTTATGATATCAAAGGTGGTGTATGCATCTTAAGAAACTTCTTAATAGTGTGTGAATTCAGAGTTGTTTCAGTTTGAATTTAAAAGTGGATAAGTTAAGATCGAAGTATAAGCGAGTATAAAAAACAAAGTTTTGATAGCGAATATATTCAGATCATAGTGTTCAGACAATATAAATGCACTTGCTTCAGTTTGAATTTAAAAATTGATAAGCTGAAATCTATAGAGGTATTGTATTGTTAGAATTAGTTTAGGAGACACTAATTTAACAAATGCCTTATTTCAACATTAACACAATGAATTATAAAAGACAGTAAATACGCAGCACGTGCAAGTACTGTAGACATTTTATTGAAAACTAATTTAGCTGTTCGCCCTCTCCCAGAGTTAGAAATCGAGCAGGAGCATCACGCGCAACAGAATTCTTCTCCAGATATAAGAATACAGTTTATGACATGTTCTTAAACAGGTGCGCTACAGAGTGAGAATGCGAACGTAACAATATAAGGAAGATTATACAATATACAAGTAATATAACGTTAGAACAGGAATAGGTGCCTATGAGCCTATGAATAAATTATGAACCCGAGCACCGCTGGGTAAATCGGCTAGATATAGATATCTATATAAGCCAAATACCACTGACTGACTCACTGATCACGATACCTCTGAAACCACTGAATGGATATCAATGAAACTTTGAACGTAGCTTCATCATAGGTATTAGGTGCTCACTAAGAAACGGTTTTAAAAACTTTCACTCCTAAGGGGCAAAAAACCAAATAATGAAATTTATTGCGGGAATTGCATACTTTGTAAATGAAGTGGTTGACAACTCAGTTTATTGGAAACCCCGAATACAATTAGTTCTGAGTTTTTAATCATTGTTTTAAATTGAAAAACTTCGTTGTTTGCAGGTTCTTATAATCGAGAAAATTTCGAAGTTCAATTAATAAATAAATGTATGTCCTTTTTTTTCTCGGAAACGGCTCTAACGATTTTCTCGAAATAAATAATAAATAGCTGTTGCTATGAATGAAAATAAACAAACTAAGAGTTGAGAATTTGTACAATCTATCTAATCCTGTACTATTAAGCGAGTAATAATTTTACAATTACGTACAACGTGAAACTCCGTAGCGAAGCACAGGTATTTTGCTAGTCTATATATATAAAAGAGAAATACCACTGACTCACTGATTCATCACAAAATCTCCGAAACTATAACACCTAGAAACTTGAAATTTGGCATGTAGGTTCCTTATGTGATGTAGGTATCCGCTAAGAAGGGATTTTTGGAAATTCGACCTTTAAAGGGGGGAAAAGGGGGGGAGTTTGCCTGACTAACTGACATACAATCAACGTAGAGCAAAAACTACTGAATGGATATCAATGAAACTTTGAACATAGTTTCACATAGGTCTTAGGTGCTCACTAAGAAATGGTTTTAAAAACTTTCACTCCTAAGGGGCAACCCCCCCCCCTATTGTATGTATGTATCTATGTATGTATGTTCCACATCTCCTCCTAAACCACTGGACCGATTTCAACCAAACTTGGCACAAATATTTTACGCGACGGGAGAACCAACATAGGTGAGGTGCTTTTTTCGATGGGGTCCTTTGGGGGGTTCTTTGGGGTCTTCCACATCTCCTCGTAAACCACTGGACCGATTTCAACCAAACTTGGCACAAATATTTTACGCAACGGGAGAACCAACATAGGATAGGTGTTTTTTCGATGGGGTTCTTTGGGGTCTTCCACATCTCCTCCTAAACCACTGGACCGATTTCAACCAAACTTGGCACAAATATTTTACGTGACGGGAGAACCAACATAGGATAGGTGTTTTTTTTTCGATGGGGTCCTTTGGGGGGTTCTTTGGGGTCTTCCACATCTCCTCCTAAAAAACTGGACTGATTTCAACCAAACTTGGCACAAATATTTTACGCAACGGGAGAACCAACATAGGATAGGTGTTTTCTTCGATGGGGTCCTTTGGGGTCTTCCACATCTCCTCCTAAACCACTGGACCGATTTCAACCAAACTTGGCACAAATATTTTACTCAACGGGAGAACCAACATAGGATAGGTGTTTTTTTTCGATGGGGTCCTTTGGGGCTTCCACATCTCCTCCTAAACCACTGGACCGATTTCAACCAAACTTGGCACAAATATTTTACGCAACGGGAGAACCAACATAGGACAAGTGTTTTTTCGATACAATCCTTTGGGTCTTAAAAACTATTAGATCTGGTTACTATGGCAACCCAATAGAATAGATTCTGGTTACCATAGCATCGGTGGAAGTCTCCCGCGTAGGAAATAGCGCGGGAGTCGTCCGACGGGCCTTCCCCGGAGTTCATCCACGGAACCCGGGGAGTCTTAGGTTGGATCCCGCGAAAGACGGCGGGGCCAGAGTCCACGGTTCTTATAAATAAAGATATAGGTTATGATATCAAAGGTGGTGTATGCATCTTAAGAAACTTCTTAATAGTGTGTGAATTCAGAGTTGTTTCAGTTTGAATTTAAAAGTGGATAAGTTAAGATCGAAGTAAGTTATAAGCGAGTATAAAAAACAAAGTTTTGATAGCGAATATATTCAGATCATAGTGTTCAGACAATATAAATGCACTTGCTTCAGTTTGAATTTAAAAATTGATAAGCTGAAATCTATAGAGGTATTGTATTGTTAGAATAAGTTTAGGAGACACTAATTTAACAAATGCCATATTTCAACATTAACACAATGAATTATAAAACGATAGTTAAATACGCAGCGCGTGCAAGTACTGTAGACATTTTATTGAAAACTAATTTAGCTGTTCGCCCTCTCCCAGAGTTAGAAATCGAGCAGGAGCATCACGCGCAACAGAATTCTTCTCCAGATATAAGAATACAGTTTATGACATGTTCTTAAACAGGTGCGCTAAAGTTTATGACATGTCTAAGTGCAGGTTCAAGTAATATAACGTTAGAACAAGAATAGGTGCCTATGAGCCTATGAATAAATTATGAACCCAAGCAACGCTGGGTAAATCGGCTAGATATAGATATCTATATAAGCCAAATACCACTGACTGACTCACTGATCATGATATCTCTGAAATCACTGAATGGATATCAATGAAACTTTGAACATAGCTTCATCATAGGTCTTAGGTGCTCACTAAGAAACGGTTTTAAAAACTTTCACTCCTTAGGGGCAAAAAACCAAATACTGAAATTTATCGCGGGAATTGCATACTTTGTAAATGAAGTGGTTGGCATCTCAGTTTACTGGAAACCCCGAATACATTTAGTCCTGAGCTTTTAATCGTTGTTTTAAATTGAAAAAACTTCGTTGTTTGCAGGTTCTTATAGTCGAGAAAATTTCGAAGTTCAATTAATAAATAAATGTATGTCCTTTTTTTTCAGAAACGGCTCTAACGATTTTCTCGAAATAAATAATAAATAGCTGTTGCTATGAATGTAAATAAACAAACTAAGAGTTGAGAATTTGTACAATCTATCTAATTCTATACTATTAAGCGAGCAATAATTTTACAATTACGTACAACGTGAAACTCCGTAGCGAAGCACGGGTATTTTGCTAGTAAATGTATAAATGCCAAGTTGTAAATCAAGTTATTAGGAATAATTAAATCACCCAAACTAATGAAGAATGAGAATATTAAAGAAAGAGAGCTATAGTAAAAACATGAATTTTAATTGAAACAAGTGAAAAATTTTAATAGAATTTGAGAGTAAAGTTGTAAAATGTGTAGTTTTGATTAATTTAAATGTCAATTTTATTGTTAATTGTAATAATAACTATGTATAACCTATGTAGGTCAAGGTTGTGGACTTGACCCAGTTTGATCAGCTGATGGGTGATGTTATAAACTAGACCAGGTTTGGCAATGAATGATGCCAATTTTGTTTCCTGGTTGATTTAAGTAATTTTAAATTTTTTTTTTGAATATTGAGAAAAGTATATTTTAATAAATTTAAAATTTTTTTGAAAAAAAAAATGTTTTTTCTGTGCCTGCCATCTACTTGATGTTTTGAATTTTGATTGTATTATTGTTTGTGTGTATCAATAATGTTATTGAATTATATTGTGTAGGATATAGGTATAATCAAATGTTAGGATAAGTAAGTTCATGTTTTAATTAAATGTTCAATTTATTTGTGTTTCTAATCATCAATAATAACGAAGAGAATTAATTAATTCAGATAAAAGATTTTATTTTTTTATTTTGAAGAAAGTAATGGAGCAGTTTGATTTCAACGTAAAGAAATTTTCTGAATGTAAGAAAAAATTTTTTGCTAGGATGTAGTAATAAGTGTGTGTACAAGCCCAGTAACTGCTAAAGGCAGCCCAGTATGCATGATAAGGGGGAACATATCGGTTGAGAATCTGGCATGGTATAAGGCCAGGGGTTTGGATTTTGGGGTGGCATGTTAGAAGGTTAGGTGCGCTGCGGTGCTTGTCTGTTCGATTTTATGGTGTTGGGATCTCGTATAGAGAAGTCCAGTAATCTCGTTCAGATGCGGTCATAGTCGCCGAGCCAGGGGGGTTGTTTACCCATGATGTATAAGAACTAGAGGGGGGTTGTTGGCACCATATCCTCACCGGTCCTCTTAGGTGTTTAACAATGAGATTTCTTCTGTTTCGACAGAAGACCTCTCATTGGGGGGGGGGGTATTGTAACAGGGCAAAAAGGGGGCTTTTTATTTTATTAACTTTGAGTTTCATTTTATTAAATTTCACAATTCACTTCATCTGTGTGGACAGCCACGTGTTCAGATAAAGCATAATTCGAACAAAGAGACGGTGATGAACAATTGCAAACGATTGTGCGAGTTGACGATTCTTGGAACTTTGCGATTGTGTGACACACACGCACAAACGCGCTAACTCCAGCAGGTGCGCAGACCCACGCCAAGAAGCAAATACAATATGGCTTGGAGACAATATTTTTTCGCCACGTGGTCTGAGCTGGCGGATATAAGCTTAAGTCCAGCCCACATTTGTGACGTCGTCCAGTGAACACTGAATATCGTCAACGTCTAACACATGAACAACCCATGTGTTGGCTGAACAGCAACTATGACTACAAAGTACAAGACATTGCTTTCCGCCTTGTCTATTGAAAAAAAAGTGTAAGAGTCTTGGTGAACGCTCCTCCCAGTTCTCTCACCGAAGCTTACCTGGCCAGGTAACTGCCTCACGGGGCTCATTAAAAATTTGTGAATATCAAGTAAAAGTGAGTTTCGGTTATCAAAAAATGTGACAGTGCTGCTAGTTTTCGGCAAAAGGATAACATCATAACTTGTTTTTGGACATAGACGTACTTTATAAATGAGGTAACACGAGGTCGAGGGGACGCCACGTGCCGGCAAGGGGTATCTGGTTAATTTTGGGGTAATAAAATGGGGCGTATGTATATTTAAAAAGGGGTTTTGAATGGTGTGAATGTGAGAATGGGCAGTCTGGGCTGTTTTCTTTAAGATAAGAGGTAATAGAATTTTAGTAATATATAACCATGTAATAAATATCGTCAGAATGTTTTGTTTATTTTAAATTTTGGAAAGAAGTAATTAAATGGTTAAAGAGGTGAATAACCAACATGTAAAAAAATCTAAAGAATTTAATAAAATTTAATTTGTTTTTCTCTTACTAAATATGAGTTGCGTAAGTTATTAGTGTAACCTTAAATCATGCTTGCATTCTAACGTTCGTGTGACATAACCCTGGGCTGAGAGAAGAGGTTTTTTAAGGTAAGTGTAATAATAATAATAATAATAATAATTTTATTTATTTGTATTTGTATTGGAATATATTATAACAACAGTCAGACTGACATCCATTCACAAAGGCGATCAGATGTTACTGACTTTGTAATTTTATTGCAGTCTGGTTTTCACTGTTGCGGAATTAAGTGTGTTCAAAGACTTAGTATTAGTTTTGTGTTTATAAGTTAGTACTTGTCAAGTAGTTCTGTTATAGTAACATTAAACATTTTTGAACTATCGTTTAGGATTAGTGTACTTTTAGTTATTTTCAGTTAGTAAGTGAATTATCCTGTTATTTGTTTATTTGTAGCTGTCTGTTCATAATGTCTCTTCAAGGGTCATCGAAAGAAAGAAAAAGAAGTTTTGGTATTCAGAGTGAAGGTCTCAAAATAATTAGTAATATAACTTAAAATGTGATGAAGAAAACCAACGAAACTCACTGACATACCCCTGAATCAAGTAAGCAACAAGATGCATATTACTATAATAAATAGGAAGGCTTCGTTAAATACTTAAGAAAGCAAAGAAAATACAGTCCAGAAGGAAAACTCTCCACACTGGGAAAAAAGTAACAGATGTCTGAAAAGGAAACCTTTTCTTGATGATTTTACTAAGTGTGTAGTTAATAAATAGGCTACTATTCAGAATTTTTATAAAAAATGTGCCCATTGTTAAAAATCCCTACCTGTTGTGAAAGAAAGAATCTGTTGCCATATGGCGCAAAAACATTAACGTGAGTGTTTAAAAGTGTGGGATTCAAGTGTAAGAAATAGAAGAAAGAAAAGAAGTGTAGAAGTAAAAGAAAAGTGTTAATTAAAAACCAGGAATTGTAATGATGCGTTACAAGTACCTTGTGCAAATTAAAGGTTTTCTGAATCTGGGAAAAACATTTTTCTTTAGATGAGAGGAAAGTGAGCGTTGAATGAGTTTTGATGATGTCATGTGAATCGTTTGTTTACAACCACTACATATGCGTGTGTCTATGCTCTCTCTCTCTCTGTAAGTCACATTCATTTCAGGGACGTAGAGTTCAGTCCAAAGCAGTAAGTTCTCATACACATTTTGTTGGCATCGTAAGTTTAGTTCTTTAAAATGAAAGTAACTCATTTGATACAGAAACACATTAGTAAATTTTTAAAGTGTTCAAAACACTAGGTTAAATTTTATATTTTAATGTATTTTATTAAATAATAGTACTGGAACTCTGAAGCAGTTATACTTTGAAAAAACATCAAACAGAGAAATACTTAAATAAGTAAAATAAAATTATTGCCCATAAGGTCGATTTTGTAATCAGAATTGAAACACTGTACTGCATCTAAATTTAAAAACTTATCTATAGTTAATTATGTGCTAGCTTTTATTTAGAACAGCTTTAATAAACCTGTCACATCTATAATGTGTTTGAAAACCTTAGTTGACTATAACTTACTGCTAAAATATTACATTATTCGCAAACATTATTTTAGAAAAGGTCATACTACAGTTACAGTAAATGGAAGATAAGTAAGGCAGTTCAGTTAAAATTTCAAAACGGTGCATACCCAACCTTGAGAAGTAATTCTCAGATAGTACGAAGAGAGAGAGAGAGAGAGAGAGAATACGTGACAGTATGTTTGATTTTGCTTAACTTTATTACAGTGTACTGTATAAAATTAAAAAGGGTGAGGGTTGATTGATAAGCAAGGTCTCTTACCATGTGGTGTTGCTAGTAGTTGAGAAAATACATGTTTTCATCTGTGTTGTTTAGACAACAATGTGTAGCGCTAGCTTACTTAGTTACAGTGCATTGTTTAACTTCATTGAATAACACTGTTCTATAGTCATGAGTCATGCGGGGAAGGTCCAAACCAGTCAAAAGACTGAAGGACCCAATAATAATAATAGTCATCTCTGAGTTACGTATAAAGCAGCAAACGGTAGTAGAGTTTTTGATCAGCAGTTCTGGGGTCCTGCAACACTTGACCAATCCTATGAAGGAACATAGGAAAACTGTTTCTCAAGAATTCCTCAACCAAGAGTGATGTAAAGAGGAGAATTTCCTCTTGAACTGGAAATGAATCCTGGGTTCATCATTATGACCCAGAAAACAAACAGCCGTCGATGGTATTTTGTCATCCAGGTTTCTCCACTGTAAAGAAATTCAAAACAGTTCCTTCAGCACAGAACGTCCTACTTACCAGTTACTAGTACGTAAAGGACATGATTTACGTGGAATTTGTGCCTAAATGATTGGTGATTAATTCCAAAAGGTACTCTGGAACCTTATGAGCATTTAAACAATGCATCTGCAGAATAAGGCCTGAAAGAAGGACTTTTATTTTGCATTGTGACAATCCAAAGCCACAATGCAGTCAAAGAATAATGGAATCAGTGACAAGACTTACATTCACACTTCTTCTACACCCTCCTTATAACCTAGGTTTGGTGTCATCTGTCTTCCAGTTGCTCCCACAATTGAAAGAGATGTTGACAGGTCAACATTTTTCATTAAATACTGAAGTTGAAGTTCCTGTGCAGTTCATGGTGTGTGTCAAAGTGAAAAGGAAAATTTTTACTGAAACGGAAACCAAAATAAAATTTGGAATTTTCTAAATTCCACTGTGTGACAACCATGTAGCTATCTCTTATAGAATGAAAGTTTTGTTGCATGGTGAAAATTTCATCATACACAAATTAACAAAGAAATCTCATGACGTGGACCGTTTTAAGGCTCTGTTCTTGAAAATTGTTAAAGGTATTGGTTCAAACTATATATAAAACCATCCTCAAATTTCAAGGGCATGGTGGCGAAAGAATTTTTTTAATTGGATCATAAGTTTCTGAGATTAGCCCAGGCAATGAAACAAACAAACCTTACCTCCTTATATGAGTGGTAGATTGGAGACATTCAT
This sequence comes from Magicicada septendecula, assembly GCA_034769895.1. NCBI lineage: Eukaryota > Metazoa > Arthropoda > Insecta > Hemiptera > Cicadidae > Magicicada > Magicicada septendecula. Next base: position 88,746,637 of record CM068369.1, on the reverse strand, counting down.
CAGTCAACCCTCATAGTTTATACAACCAGCAAAATGATACTGTTAGGAGAAAGCAATTTCCAAAAAATGGAGAATTTTCAGTCTAGTTCTGTACATCTCCTCTAAATTGATAACATGATCTGTGGTTACAGTAAACAGCTTTAACTATTTTATTTGTAGAATTGATACTTTTTGTTTCTAATATACAAACACTTTTTTGTACCAAGAACTGTGTGTGCGTGCGTGAATATTTCTTATATCATAACTTAATGTAAGTGTGTAAGGGTATGAACATGCCGACACAACATTACTGGTAGACAGCAGCATACTGTGCGACATTACTGTACTGTGAGACATCGCGACAAGTCAGCAACAAACATACCGAGGAGTTTATCCTTACTGTAAGACATTACTGAGACATCGTGACAAGTCAGCTGACAAACAAGAGTTTATCCTTACAATATACTGTTAGGTGTCGTAGAAGAGGGAAGTGACCTTTTTCTCTCATATAAATTCCAAAATTTATATTTTTTACTTTTTATGTATGTATCTGTACGCATATTTTTTATTTTTTATTGACTGATTGAAATATACTCATTAAAGTATAACTGATTATGTTATCTAGCGACAGTGACGAAACTTATGTCTTTATGCACAAAATGGTGGCTAATATCAAACTCCTCAAACCGCCGATATAGCGCCCATTTCATTTATAATTAAAAATCAAAATATTAACTATGAAATCACAACGAAAAACGCTTATGAACTGACGAGCCCGTCCACTTGAACTCGGGTGCGCTATGGATTGAGGGTCATGTGACTCAGTGAACCAATCAGGTAGCGCGCCACAGTGCGACATTGCTGTCTTCCATGAGGAAAAACAAAATAATTTGTTCTTGCCTTATTGCTGCACAGTAATGTAGTACAGTAAGCATCTTCGGCATGTTCACTCCTATTTAAACCTAAACATTTGTTCTGGCCTCACTGTAGTACAGTACAGTAATGTTGCACAGCATGCTGCTGTCTACCAGTAATGCTGTGTCGGCATGTTCGTACCCTTAGACACTTTTCACAGCTCTCAGAAAAATCTATCTTCTAAGGAGTATACTTTGAAGTTGTTGAACCCCAAAGTAATGAAACTTCCAAATATTTAATAATGCTTTTTCTAGTTGACAACCATGGTTTTATTAATATCACTGTGAACACCACTTATTGTTTCACGCTCAGCTATGATGTCGCATCCTGAATTGTAAAGCTGAGTGTGAACAACAGTTTGAAATGCCCCATTATTTACATACCCCTCGGTGGGCAGGTCCATTTTCGAACATACACCATACATTACAAGAAATTGTGTAACATACCGATACAATATGTTACACAAAATAAAAACAAAACAGATATACAGTAATAAAAATATAATAAATGGTAATAACAATAAAAAATTAACATGATAGTATTGATTGTAACAAATTTTGATTTTATTATTTTGTTACTTTATTAGTACAGTATTTTTACTATTTTCTTTAATTTAATTATTATTATATTTTTATTACTGTCTATTTTTGTTTTATTTTCTTGGTTGTATTGAAGTGAATAACTACAAAATTTAACAATTAAAATTAATTACTATAAAATAAGTATATGATTTATCATAAATAAAAAAATAACAGTAAAACCAAGACTGGAGTAACACGTAACATTGAAATAACAACAACCTAAAAGACAACACATATGTTCGCAACACCTTCACGTAACGAGATTTGTGTAATAGTTGATTCTTCATTCCCCTTCCACTGTTAAGAATTTTAAAGTGAGTTTGTCCACATGTAAACAAATGCCTGCACACATGCCTGTGGCTTTTGATACTAAAAATGCAAATACCTGTGAATGAATATGCCGGTTCACATAAAAAATTAGACAAATCCATTTTTCAGTTATAAGATGGAACTGCTGACCGTTTTATTTCAGAGAGGTCCAACCTATTAAATCTGCTTAGTATGTTATGCTAATTATCATCTTCATTAATTTTACTCTATAAAAATGTTTATTTGTCAACTAATATTTTGTGTTTCAGGTTTCAGCGTTTTCTTATCAGATGAACACCAAAAACCTTTCGAACGACAGTGTAATGAACTTTTAGATTCTAAAAAGTGATCAAATTCAGAGTCTCTCTTAAATACCTAACATATTTTTATATTATTACCTAACATATCTTACTTATTGTGTATGTGTTATTTATTTAATAAACTTTTAATAAACTTGGAGTGACTTTATTTTCATAACATATTTGTGAAGTAATGAAATTGTGCCCTTTAGTAGGTAATAAAATTCTACCTTATATGTAGAAGTATTTGAAATTAACTTGGCATGAATTTTGCTATTGAATAATTTTTGTTTAATATTGAATTTAACATGTTAAAACTGGTCTGTAAGACCAACCATCAACTTATCTCTAATACCTCTTAACACTAAATACATATCCGTCAAATTAAGTCCAATGACATCCTTTAGTTAGTTCTGGTGTCCGTAACTAAACACTCTCACCCATGCACAATGCTCTGCTTTTATAACACAAAACACTACACAAGTTCAAATGGCTTTGTTCTGTTCAGTCTTCAGAACACGTGTTGATTGTTCAGCAGCTGAAGAACTTCTGCGTTTTCGTGGAGGTGAAGCCTTTCTTCATGCTTCTTTGCAAACCTTTTAATCTCTTCTTTAATTGTTGGAACACATAGATCTCTGTGGATATCGACATTTCTAACATACCATGGTACATTCACCATGGTCCACAAAACTTTGTTTTGGAATGTTTGTATTATCCTGACGTTACTATCTTTCGCGCACCCCCAGAGTCGAATTCCATACAGCCAGGTGGGTTTAATTAATTATCTAATTATAGAACAGAGTTTTACTGTATAAAGACAGGTTGGAATGTTTTCCTATGAGCCATTTATATTGTTGGAATTTTATGTTAAGTTCTTCTTTTTTACATGCTCTTTCCATCTCAGTTTGGTATCCAATGTCATACCCAGGTATTTGGCTTTGTTTTCATAAGGTGCTACTGTTCTATTTATGACCAATGATGGAAGATTATTCAATCTTTATTTGGTGAAATTAATGTGTGCCAATTTGGCTTCGTTAAGTTTAATTTAATAATTAATCAAGAAAAAAAGGCTCTTATAAAATTATAATATAAGTGAAAAAATAAGACATGTTTATATCTTTTGTGTGTAAGAAAGAAAACAAAAGAAATGTCAGCGGCCATGGAGAAATTAGTATTAAGCAATTATCCATCTCTTCATTGTAACAATAAAGATAAAATGTGACAGCAGATATACAGTGTGAGCAGAGTGGATTTCAGAAAACCTAGTATATTTAGTGTGAGAATATAACAATAGATGACATTTATTAACCCTGCTATATAGTAGTGTAAGCAGAGACCTGATCTTGCTTTTATTCTTTTGTGTATGTGTGTGGGAACTATGGAAGATACAAAAACACATTTAAATAAGTAGCTTCTCTTACTAGGCCTAGATAAGATTCTTCTTTTGAATTGGTAGTGTGAGGTTTTTTAGTTACATAAAAAATTATGAGAACCTCATGTAATGTAAAATTGTATAATTTAATATACACTACTCTGGTGAGACTCGAGGGAGTGGTGAGCTGTTAAAATATTTGAATCATAGATTAGGCTTACCCTATTAAAAATTCACTTAGCTTCAAAAAAAAGTTAATCCTGGGGGGGTGGGCAGGTTCGTTTAGGACAAAAAGGTGGAAGGAACAAATGGCATTACCTGCATCGTTGAAGAATAGAAAGAATTTAGAGATAATCCGGGGAACAAATGTGCAAACCTGGTTACTTAAAATGCGAATATGCCGTCCATGTGTTGGTGAGCAGGTTCCAACTATGAGCTGCTTCTTTTGACAGTTGAAAACAAACTGTGGAAGTACACGTGCACAGAGTATATTGCGAAACAGTCGATTGTGGCTCACGAGTCAAGTTCAGTTACATAAATATTTCGTCCAACCCAAAATACTGAACACTGCTCCTTGTTGGTCAGCCCCCTGGATGGCCAACGACCATAAAAAGGACCATTAAGAATAATTTAAACGTTAAGTACACATATATAGTATAAAGAGCAATCAAATGAAAAAAAAAAACTTGTCATATCCCATGACCCAAAATAAATGTAAAACATGAATACTGTAATATCACAAAATGTTCCATAACCATAATGAACACCAGAAGGGTGAAGTATACCACTAGAATTGTAAATGAGTAAATAAAATGAATGTAACAGTGAAGAGAATGGACCAGCCAAAAAGAAAAGAAGAGGAGGGATCCCAAGAAGCAGTGATGAATCCACTACATGACACTACAACTTCAATAAACTACTGACTATGACAAATGGACAAGCAAAGTTTCACAAATAAGCTGTCAAGTAAGCCAGATAAAAAGATTGATGAGTAGAGTCATACAGAATAAACAAATTAACCACTGACTTTAATAACATGGTAATAAATAACAGCATATTGGCTGATAGAAATAGAACCATTATATAGAAATAACAAATACCATGTACTATGCTAGATGTAGTCACAAAATTGTAAAAGATAGAATAAAAAACAAATATGTGGTAGAATAAATTAAGAGTAATTATAAAAGGAAGCATTATATGTATGTAGGTAACTTCCTAAGTAAATAATATGTGTGTAAAAGATAATAGTAATCAGGGAATAAACATTGTAGTAGAATTATACCCAGACCCTGTATGACCAAGTTTATGTCAATGAAATGATAGGGAAATAGAACCCCTAATTAGCATAAACTAATAGAATTATAACTATAACGAATAAGGTGTAAAGTACCACCACTTGGCCGGTATTATACACTTAAGAAATGAGAAGGACATATCAAAATATAAATAATGAATTAGGAAAATGCAAGTTAATGTGTCGACTTAATTAGACCAATAATTTATATTGTTCAGCTGTAGGCAGCATTTAGATATAATAATGTAATTAATTTTAATCATTTTATAATGTTCAAAAGAGAAAACAAACATAATTCATTAAATATTAAAGAAAAGTAAATAGTCGAATTTGCGTTGTTAGCAGACGACACTAGTAAACAATGTCTTAGGACAGTAAATTAATGAATTGTTAATGAAAACTATGTTTTAACTGGCCTCAAGCCACATCAAATTAAAGATAAGAAAATAAGCTATAATTTGATAGTAATAGCATCCGAAATGGAATTGTAATAGTCAAGTAATTAACGTTAGCATCATTATTTTGGCAAGATTTGAAGAAGTTCATGTAATAATAACAACAATGAGAACGAGTACAAAATACGACTCGGTAATGTTTATTAATAACATTACGTCATCATGACATAATTTTGTACCAATCACGAACGAGTTTAGTTAACGCAAATGAACCCTAGCGACGGTCAAGAGAATCCTATATAATCGACGATGCGCCAGAAAGACGGCATTACTTGCAGAAAGTGGCCCAGACTTTCCTTAAAATCAAGGAACGCTTGGCAACAGCCTCGCCCCAGGACAAGTTCCTCCTCTTGGTGGAAGCCTGCCGTGTAACAGGTCTGTTATGAACGGACAACCACGGCAATCCCTCAAGCGAGACCTCGAGCTCGTGGCGTGGAACGCCAACGGCCTCGCTTCCCGGCATTCTGAGCTCTTAAGAGTTCGTTGCCCGACACAAGCCCGACGTCCTTCTTCTTGGAGAGACGCACCTGACCCCGCATCGTCGTTTCCGACTACCCAACTACGTGTGCCACCGGGACGACCGGTCGGGTCGCGCAGGAGGGGGCACAGCCATCGCGGTGAAGGCGAGTCTTCGCCATCACCGCGTTGTCCTGCCTCAGCGGCGGAACCTCGAGTGCACCGCGGTCGAGCTCCATGGTGCTCTCGGCGGTCTACTCGTGGTTTCCGCCTACAAGCCTCCACACACGGAGCTCCTGTCGAACGATCTGGAGGCCGTCTTTGGAGCACACAGGAGGGTAGTCCTGGCGGGCGACCTGAACTGTAAGCACCCCGATTGGGGGAGCCGCTTGGCGAACCCAAACGGGACCCGCTTACGCAGGTATGCTGATGCGGCTCGGGTCACAGTCATGGGTCCTACCGGGCCTACATACTATCCCTCGAGGGCTAACTCCCGCCCTGACGTACTGGACATTGCCGCGGTCAGGGGCGTTTATTGCCCGGTCCACGTCTCCGTCATTTCGGAACTGTCCTCGGACCACTGCCCTATCAGTGTACATATAGCTACCCAGCACGCCACCGTCCGCGACGAGCGGCGGGTAATCGAGTGGGACCGCTTTGGCCCGGCGTTCAGTCGCCGCCTACCAGAGCATATCCCGCTCGACACTACCCAGCATGTCGATGAGGCAGTTGCCGTATTCGACACAGCCGTAGTCTCGGCGGTTGACGTGTCCTCCCGGATGAAGCCGGGGCTCACGCCCGACTATCAGCGGATCCCCGAAGAGGTGTCTCAGCTCGCTTGCGAGAGGAATCGCCTCCGGAGACGCTGGCAGAGGACTCGTGACCCGGCCGACAAGGCTGCGTTCAACAGAGCGTCCGGCAAGTTGCGTCGCGACATGCTGGCGTTCCGTAGACGCAACTGGGAGCTAGCTGTCACACAGATGGATGGCCCTGCAGAGGACCGTAATGTCTGGCGGATTCCCAGTGCCCTAACGGGAAAGCGCAAACGCGCGCCTCTCCCCGCACTGGCCGGACCCGGCGGTCAACCCCTTGGTCGCCCCCTCGAGAAGGCAGAGTTCTTGGCTGACAGTTTAGAGCGTCAGTTCGCTCCCAACCCATCCAAGAACCCGGCCTTCACTGAGCAAATCTGCCGCGAGGTAGAGCGCTTTCTTTCGGCCGATATCACAGTCCAGCCGGAGCCCATCTCCCCGGAGGAGGTCTCTGAGAGGATCGTTCAGCTCAAGCCCCGGAAGGCGCCTGGCCCGGACGGAGTCATGAATTCCGCCCTCCATCGCCTTCCGGAGCGAGGAACCCAGTTCCTCACTGACCTGTTCAATTCATGCCTCAGACTGGCCTATTTTCCGGTGAAATGGAAAACGGCTACCGTCATCGTGATACCCAAGCCGGGAAAGAATTCTTCTCGAGTGGAGAACCTCAGGCCCATCAGCCTCTTGTCCGCGACGTCCAAGGTTTTTGAGCGTCTGATCCAGCGTAGGATCCGCGACCATCTAGAAAGACTAGACGTGCTGATCCCCGAACAGTTCGGCTTTCGTGAGCTGCACTCCTCGACTCATCAGCTGATGAGACTCGTGGAATGCATAACCGAGGCTGGCTGCCAGGGCAAACAGACGGCTGCGATCTTCCTAGACGTAGAGAAAGCCTTTGACCGCGTGTGGCACGAGGGTGTCCTTTACAAACTAACGGAAGTCCTTCTCCCAGACTGCTACGTTCACTTGATCGGCAGCTTTCTGCGAGACCGTAGCTTCCGAGTGAGAGTAGACCACGCTCTCTCTTCGGAGAGGCGTATTACCGCTGGTGTCCCTCAGGGAAGTGTCCTTGGGCCTCTCCTGTTCTCGTTGTTTGTCAACGACACGCCCCGAGTTCCTGGAGTGAAATTGTCGCTGTTAGCGGACGACACTGCGGCTTTTGCCTCAGAGCCGAACGCGAGTTATGCGGCAGTTAAGCTCCAGCGCCAACTCGACGCGTATGTCGGGTGGACCGATGACTGGAGAGTTGCCGTTAATGCTTCCAAGAGCGCCGCGGTAATATTCTCGCGAAAACGCAAGCGGCCTCGGCCGCTTAAAGTAGGCCCCGTCGAGGTGCCCTGGACCAACAGCGTCAAGTACCTCGGGCTCCACGTGGATTCCCGACTCACCTGGCGAACCCATGCAAATTACATCAGACAACGCGCTTCGGCGCAACTCAGTAGACTCTGGCCCGTGCTATCTAATCCGGCAATGACCCCCCGGCTAGGTAAGCTCATACTCAACACGTACGTGTTGCCGGTGATTACCTACGCCTGTCCTGTTTGGGGATACCTGGCTCGTGGTCATAGAATCACGCTCCAGCGCGTACTCGACCGGGGACTGAAGCTCGCGTGCAAAGTCCCCCGGAGGTACTCTTCTCGTCTTTTGAGGAGAGGACTCGGTGTCCGCTCTCTTGATGACACCGTGAGACGCCTGGCGCGACGATTCTATGTTCGTTCCGACAGAGTGACCCACAATTCCCTCATTGCCGGACTTGGTAAATACACCCCGCGACCAGGTGAGTCCTGGAAGCGACCTCGTTTGCTAGTCCCGGTGGTATAATCCACCAATCGCAGGTCGCTTCAGACCCCCCCCCCCATAAGTAGATAAAAAGTATATATTGAACTCAACCAGACCCAGTGGCAGGAGTCCTTTCTGAGACTCGGGACACTGTACTACTCGCGACCCGCGCTTCGCGCGGGCCGCGCAACCCCCAGTTGTGTAAAGACGGCATTGGCATTTTTTTCTACAAGCTAGTCGTATGCATTTTGTCAATAACACATATCCAGCAACAACAGTCCAGATTGAAATAATTAATGTAAATTTTGGAAATTAATCACCGAGAAGACATATAATTTCACCTGTGTGCATCGAGAGTTAGTAGTGACTTTAACAAGCAATGCGTGCATCTGAACGAGGTATATAATCATAACCTCAAACGGCGATAACCTGCCTGTTTAGTAAGAAGCAAATTATTCTCGTTCCAAGTGCGAATTAAGTGAAGTGATTTAACGATCATTATAATCCGATCGTTAATGTGTTTATAAATTAATCGATACGATTAAAATACAGGTAGTACAGTGACCAAATTTATTTGTTTACATTTTCATCAGATAACCGTAGAACCTGTACAAAGTAACACACTTTATACTGATGCAAAACAATAAGACTATTTGTAGAGAACATTGTACCAAATTTATTTAGAGGGATTAACACATCCCGAAGTAAGAATATATGTATTAATATTTTTATAACTAAACTCAGTTTGAGTTTGAACAAACGAACCTTTCGTTATCTAATTGAAATTTATTAAAGGTGTCTAACCTAACTTATGATATCATATTAGTGTTTTTTGAAAGAAAATAACGTTCTATTCTGTATCTTAAAAGAAACCACCCTTGAGGTAATTAATTAAGATCAATAATTTGTTAATAAGAAATAAGAGTTTTCATTGTACTCAAAACTGAGCTAGGCCAGTAATTAAACCGGACGACTTGTGATCCGTAAATTATTAATTTGAATGTATTTGTTAACCTAATTCAATAGGGATTAATAAAAAATCAGTATTACACAGCACCAACATTTGTTATTAATTATTTTATTTAATAATCAACAATCAGTATTGCAAGCACTGAGGTGCATTTAACAGTGAATAATCAAGTAAGATTTAATAATTGATCTCAATTTAAATAACCGATCACTGATAGAGTCATTGAAGGTCAGTACTGACAATTATTAAAATCAGAAGTTTATTTTTATGGGACATTTCTGTGGAAAAAGCCCATATGGCGCCCAAGCAATATTTAAAGTGTTGTCAAACCTTTTACAGTAATGATATACTGGTCAACCAAGAACTTGACAGTTTATTAACTAACTGTGAACATCTGAACATCCAGTACTTCAACACAGGTACGTGAAGTGTAATTTATATTAATAACCTTGTCTAGACAATACGTTGACTTACACAGACGACACTTTTAACAGAAGAGGATACCAACTTCAAGAGGTCTACGCATCAGTTACATTCATCGACGGATCGACAAGTAAACATTTACTCATAATAAAATAAACATTGATTAAACGACGACAAGTGTAAGTAAACCGATTTATCTACATTGGATTCCACAATAGGTTGAATTGAATTAGATAAATCAATAAACCAAATCGTTAATAATAACCACAGACTTATCAATTATTAATAATAATTACTGCAATATTAGAGACCCTAGTAAATTTTATAAACAGTAATTTAGTTATTTAACAATACATGGAAATATACAAAGCCATACCTCCCCAACAATCAGGGCAGGTGCGTGTGCCCTGGTGACCTTATATAAGGCCATCCCTCTTAAGTGACGTGGTCCCATATAAACAATGCCCATGTAAAGAAATTAAAATGCTGGGGGGTGTTTGATCAGAAGATAAAACCCCCCAACAAAAGATGCAATGGCCAGGACCGACCTGAGTACACACAGTGCTGGGAAAACTCCTAATGGTCTGACATGCTGACATAACATTATTGGTTTGACCCTGACATCTGATTAACCCAAACTCGCTGACAAAAGGTAGAAACCATTGTATTACCAGGTGAGTAGTAAAGCCACAACATACCAGAATTCAATAAAAAGGCAACAAGAAATCTGCACTCGCTGGCATACATAATCAGAGGCCAGCTGCCTGAGGGTAAATGATGACAGTAACTCCCAGAATGGAACTTGAGCCGTTTTACAAATAAATCAAATACTCACCAAACAAGACTAGGAGGAAATATCTGCACAAAAGACAGACAACACTGTAGTCATACAGGACTGATCAACAGACTTGAACTCAGTGTCATCACTGTAGTTGCCCAGCAGAAAAGAAGATAGTGACCAAGTGGTCTTCAAAAAGGAACGGAGGACCAGACCATCTTGAACGGCAATCAATGACAGATTCAGTCGAAAGACCACGGGAAGTAAAGTTGGCAGGATTTAAATGAGAGGGGATATAATGCCAAGATGACAGGGTCGTCCCAAAATAAATCAGACTAGACAAAAGAAATTGTCGAACAAGCTGCACATGATGGTATACCGCTTGAGGAACACAAGAAGCCCCTAATAATTCGATTCAAGGATGACCACTTTGGACCTAGCTGCCAGCAAACAAAAATGATGATTGGCCCTTTGGTGCAATACAAACAAGCTGCATACTCCTGTTGAGAAGCATCTACAAGACTAGGAAGAACATACTCATCTGATAAAGGAGAGACAACCTGGCAAGACACTGCATTGCTCCATGTGCCGGTGTGAGACCCTTTATCAGTGCAGGGCCCCTGCTCACCCATTTACTTAAAACAAAGCTTGCAGATGAGAAGAGGAGATCCTTCAGTTGGTCATATAGAAACGAGGTGATGATACTAGAAACCAAAGTTAGAACCTTAGGACCCTTTTAAAGACACACAACTGATGGTCAGTACGCTGGTATCAAAGGCAGCTCATATCCTCTGTGGACCACCTTTTTTTATTAAAAGCACCCTTGGCAAATGTCGGGACAGTAACAGGTACCATTTGTCTCTTGTACAAGTCATCATTAATTTTAATGTCCCAGGCAATTCTCTACTTCACACTACACAGATGAGAAAGCACTGTTACACGAGTCCCCGAGAGCCACTGGAGAATTGGGCCTCAGTGGATATCTAAAAATATCCTGGCCCAAAGATTATACTGAGAAGTAGGTTGATTATAAAACCCCTCAGTTAATGACCTCAGCTGGAAGAGTTGGGGGTTCTTCGGCCTCCCAGAACCTTTTGCATAATGCTAATGGATCATTATCTTGCAGAGGAGTCGGTGTCACACAACTGAGACAAAGAGCAACAGAGGGAGGTGGGAGCAGTGCCTATAATAACAATACCAAATTTGGTACCACCAGTGGTTGGAAGACGAGCCCATGCGGGGACCACCTGCCCTGTGAGAATAGCAGACACATGTCTGCTCCTAACAAAACATCCGCTGCACCACAAGTGTTAAAAGTAAGATCAGCCTCCCTAACAGCCGGCGACCAAGGGTTAGTCACTTCTCTTAGATCACACTTCACCTCCAGTGGCAACCTGCTTGGAAAAATGAAAAAGTGTGTGATAGGAAATGTCACTGCACACTTACCAGGACATTTGTAAATGCGTAAGATGGCAAGCAGACTGTGCATAATTTTAGGCTCTTGATCTGTTTGTAATGTGATCTTAATTGGTAATGAATATGTTCTTAATTGTTTTGTGAGCACATGCTACCATTTTAATCTGGACTAAATGAATATGAAACATGTTGCCATACCCTTTAAGCACACCTTATGTACCTCTTGTGAGTACAGCATAGTCAGTCTAAATGTTATAAAATTGGAAACATTAAGATAGCTAATATTTAAATTTAAAATTAGCCATTAAAGTGTAATCAATCTAACCTGGAGTTATGTTGTGCATGTTATTTTTATGATTATTTTGCCTTGACTCAGTTTAACCACTGCCTGAATTCTACATACAACTTACCATTTCTGTTTTGAGTGAAAAATGTTTACTATGTTCATGGACAAAGTTAACTTGAATTATTGTGTAAGAGTGCTTCGTTGACTTGTAACAGCTGTTTGTGTCTAATTAACACAATAATCACTTTCCACTAATCCGCAACAATCACTGGATCTGCATTGAATAAATCACCACCAGTAACTGAACTTCTAAGCCAACTGATGACACTTATACATACCCCACAGAGGTTCCAGAAGGTTAGGTGTGGGCAGCACGGCGAGCACAATGTGCGTAGATACAGGCACTGGGGCAATCTGGCGTCAAAACCCCAGCATTGAGAGGAAAGAGCTGGCTGCATGCGCTACAATAAATGAGAAACATGTAGAACAACAATCTCGAATCTTCAAGAGCGGTACATAATTGTCTTTCGTCTCAACGAATGTAGCAATATATAATATAAAGCAGCACACAAAAGGCAAAAAATTCCAAATAAGGACAAATTTGCAACTAACAATTCAATCAGATTACAAAATCCAAAAATATAATCTAAATGCAAAGTTTAATAACACCCAAAAATATGCAGTTATTAATAACTCATAGCCAACTTTCACAAAAGAAAATGTTGGCAAAAAATACAAACTTAAACACGTGAACTAGGCATAAAACCATATAAAGGATGCTAATTTGTACAAATTAACATTTAGTAAGTACCAACGCACCAAAAAAATTGCAATAACTCATAAAACAGTGGCTTAATTTAGTTATGGTTCACTGAACTGTGGGCTTAACCCCACAGACTTATAAATTGTAAATTCTATGTAACCATATAGTACAAGAAAAGTAACCACTATCTAAAAGAAAAATTATTCAACTATCCAAACTTTCTATGCGTTTTATAATACTTGATAATTAAAAAACTGATGTTTGAAGGTTTGAAAAGTGGTCAGTTCTTCATGGGGTATAAACATTATAGTCATAGTGGGTTAAAAATCACTTTTACCCTGTAATGTAAAATTTAGAAAAGGCTCCATATTCTAAACTAATTTTAAAATGTACATAAAACTAATATAATGGTATCAAATATGGTTAACTGTTGTTTATCACTCCCAGTGTATTTTACCTTTGTTTGTGTTTGATGCTATCCTGCACATGGTTCATACGGAAATCTTTCTACTCCAATACAAGTCTAGATTCTGTATGATTCTGTGATTTACACATTATTATTACTGTTATTATTATTTGGTAATGGTATATATCACTTCCTAGTCTACAGCAGGCAAAAGCAGCATTTTTTACGCTTGTACATTTACTAAAGATCAAAACGAGGTGTGACAGAAAACAACATCAAAATTTCATTAAAAATGTGCAAAAATTAATTTTTGGAACTAATCAACCAAAACATTCCTTTCTAATGTTGGGCAGTAATGTTTTACATTTTTGTATGCAGTTGTGTAGTGTAATTCTTTGTCTATAAATAAAACAGTGTAGTACTTAAAAAACTAGTATTGTACATGCTCATTTCTATCGTACAACTCAAAGTAATACCCAAGTAAAGTATTGCCCAAGTAATACCTAACTCAAAGTAGGAGGGTTACTAGATTGGACTCCCCACTGTGTAACAGAACTCACTTTTTAATATAATTCTATCTTACTTTTCACAGGTGTAAAAGATGTCAGTTTTTAGAAAAACTGTTTAAAGTGAAAAGTAAGATTGATTTTGCAAACTACTTTCAACAGAATTTGTGTCAACATCTATTTTATATCTGTGATATATAAACCAAAATACAGCGGAAAACGTTTAACGCAAAATGACAGGGATCAGCTGTTTTTTTGTGTTAACCAAATTTCATGTTAAACAGACAAAAAGTGAAACAAAATGAGATAATTGAACAAATACTGTATAGATTACTTACTGTACTGTAAAGAATATTCAGAAGGTATTTATATATAAACTTTTGGATTTCGTTGTCCATGACGTGTCCGTTACTTAACTAAATATCACTATTACTTTAACGACTCGGAACACTAGGTTTTTTATAAGTAAAAGCAAAAAGTTTTACCTTACAGCCTTAACCGTGTTAACCATGCAAACTGTAATTATAAAATAGAAGTAACAATTGGGACCTGATCTATATTTTGTATTAACCAATATTTCTTATTATAAGTACAAGGTCCGGCATAAAGACCTCCCCTATTGAAATAGGTAATTGCAAACAAACAGAGAAAGATACAGAAAAAATATTTTTATTTATGAATAACATACACTATGCCATTTTACATTAATGTTTTTTAAAAATTATGTCCATTAAATGGCAGCCTCCATTATTGACACACTGACGAAGCCGTTCCCGAAAGTTTTCCATAGCTCTTCGTGTCATATCTGGCTGAATGTTAGCAACTTCCTGGGTGATTCTGGGAGAGCAGACGCCCAGGAAATAATTATCTCAGAATTTCTCGAGAACGCCGAGTAGTGTGGGCTGTAGCTTCGTCTTGTTGGAACCAGACTTCTCCTTCATGGTCCTCAATGAATTGGTTAAACTTGGGCCGGAGGAAAGTTTCTAACATGTGACAGTAGCGATTGAAATTAACCGTTACTGCCTGGCCATCTTCTTCAAAAAAGTATGGACCCCACACACCAAATTCGGCAACGCCACACCATACAGTAACATGAGGCCTGTGAAGTGGTCGCTGGTGAAGTTCTCGAGGGTTACCTTCAGCCCAGTACCGAAAATTTTGCATATTTTCAGTGCCTGCCAAGTGGAAGTGAGCCTTGTCAGAAAAATCACAACAACTGTAGGGGGAATGTTCTGAAGAATGTCTTCACACAAAGCTCTGCGTGTTTCAAAATCTCTTATGCTTAGTTCTTGTGTAACCATCATTTTGTAGAGATGCATGTTGAGATTGGTGTGCAGGATTCTTCTTACACTCCGATCAGACAGGCCCAGGGAAGCTGCATGTTTCACTGCTGAACACTTTGGAGATTGCAAGACGGAAGCTCTCACATGTGCCATATTGTCCGGCATTGTTACGGTCCGAGGTTGGCCAGGAGCTTTTCTTTTTAATGCTGAACCTGTTGCTCTAAAGTTCGATACCCAAACATGAATTGATTTTCTATCCGGAACAGACTCATGTCGGCCAAGTGCGAACCAAATACGAAATGCACGCTGTGTAGTAATCACAGAACCACCATTACAAATAAATTCCTCCACAACAAAAGCACGATGCTCACCAAGCCAAGCCATTGTGCTCACTGAAAACGGCACGTACACCACTATCGATCGATACCACCTCCACAGCTGTACCCCCACCACCGCTCGTCCAGTGGCCTCTCCAAATAGTGGAGGTCTTTATGCCGGACCGTGTATAATACTACTGTTGTGGAACACTAAGTTTTTTATATATAAGTTTTAACACTAAGTTGTATATTTATACAAGTTATAGCCTGAACCAGTTTTTGCTTATTATAAGCTTCATCAGAGGCTGCCACTAGGAGCGCTGTTCGTCTTGTTCTTCGTTGACAGCACTGTCGTTTGAAAGATCAGTGTGTGTGTGGTGTGATATGTTCGAATAATATGTGTGATTTGAATTGGTGATACATTGAACACACAAAGGCACTACACTCCACCACCGAATCCACCTTTGCAAACCACACATACACAAACATGAACACCAACATGGATATTCTACACATACACACAAAAGGCCGAAACTAGACACTTTTGAATAACTAGAAATATACAAAAACAACATCCTAAATGAACAGACCCATTCAAATCACACGTATTATTCGAACATATCACACCACACACACACAACATTGAATAATTAATACTTGATGCCTTTACTTGGTGAAAATCCATTGTAAATTATAGTAAAAAATAAAACCATAAAATAGTTTGTGATTTCCACTCGTCAATTTATTAAAATTTTCTAATGCCAGCTTCAACCCCTTTTATCGCTGATAAACTTTTGTTGTTCGTCTTCAAACTCATGTAATGTGGTGTTAAGTTGTCCATTAAGCACTTTTTGAAGAACCAAATATTCTGCGATGTAATTTTTGTACGGAGTAACACTTTAAAATACCACAAGGCCAACATGCTAGTTGTAGCATCTTTCAAATAATTAATACTTGATGCCTTTACTTGGTGAAAATCCATTGTAAATTATAGTAAAAAATAAAACCATAAAATAGTTTGTGATTTCCACTCGTCAATTTATTAAAATTTTCTAATGCCAGCTTCAACCCCTTTAATAAATTGACGAGTGGAAATCACAAACTATTTTATGGTTTTATTTTTTACTATAATACACAACATTGATCTTTCAAACAACGGTGCCGTCACAAAGAACAAGCAGACAGCGCTCCTAGTGGCAGCCTCTGACGAAGTTTATAATAAGCAAAAACTGGTTCAGGCTATAAGGTAAAAATTTTACATTTTTACCAATAAAAAACTTAGTGTTCTGAGTTAGTAGTAGTATACTTATAATCAGTTAATCAACGGACACGTCATGGACAACAAAATCCATGATATTTCTTGTTATACATTTTCCACTGTATGTAGTTTTTGCACCTTCAATTTTATAAAATTTATTTTTATGGATTTTGTGCTTTCACATATACAGTCATGTTATATTATGGTGGCTGATCCAGTGCTGCTCGAAAAGCTTCCATAGTGGTGGCTCGTTGTGATGTTTATTTGTACTGGCGAGTAACATGGCACTGTGCGCATTGGTGTCCCCAAGGTTGTCGACCATAAAATGACAAGATTGTAATACATGTAGAAACATAACAAATTTGTTTCAAGTTCATGGGTGCCAAGTAGGTAGTAACAGTAAGCTATTTTTTTTTCATCCACTATGTATGACCCCTTTACTTTCATCTAAACTCATAAATTTCTGCATTTTGTAACCATACAAAACCTGTGTTCATTCACAAACCGCACAACAAAAATTTGTATGTGTTAGCATACAGAAAAATTAATGTTAGCATACTAATTGCAAGAAGGATCACACTGATATGAATCTGATAATGCCATGCAATCTGATACAATTCCAACGCAGCATTGCAAAATAATTATATCATTTTGCATGAAATATTGTTCAAAAGGCTAAAAAAAAAAGTGAAATACCATGGAAAAGCAACATATTCAAAAAATGTTGGCGACTTTTGCGAACATAAAAAAGTAGTAAATGTGCTAGCCGATACTTTCCTAAAAGGAAAGGAATATTCAATCTTTTTAAAAATTCATGGAAACATTGTTCATGGAATTCCAGGGTCTTACCGATTGATTAAGGCTTACTTACTGTGCATAGTTTGTTTTTAAGGATTGTAAGAAGCAAAAATCACAGATGTTTTGCAGTTACTTAAAAACTATTGTTTTAAAAGAAAAAGACACATTAGGCAACCATATTGGATAAATATAAAGATACATTTGCATACTACTTGACTTAATAGAAAACTACTGTAAAATAGGGTAAATAGAAATGAAACTTCAAAAAAAGTTCTTTGCAGTCGTATCAAAAAACAAATGGAAATTCCATGCAAATAATGTTTTTCTTAGGTTGGCAATAAATAAATCTAACAGGGAAATTATGATTTGTTAGGTTCGCAACACTGTCAGCTGTTGTTTTCTTCTCAGGAACATTATGCATTTGATGTGGTGCTGTTTTTGTTTACTTTGAACTTTATCTGTAAGTACCAATCTATTTCTGATATTTTAATTTAACTACCTGTAGAAAAAACCTACAATATCGCTTAATCAAATTACAGTTCAGTTTTCAAGTTTACTTTCAATCTGGTATCTGTTTTTGCCTATTCAGAGTTTTAGGTTATGTTTTGGAATTTGTGATGGAGGTGATAAATAACAATCTATAAATAACTTTTTTTTATTTAATTCCAAAGCAAAATAATGAATTTGCAAACATTTATGGTATGTATTTTGATGCAAGTAACTAGCAACTAACTTTTTTTACAGAATTTCTTGCCGCCATGCCAAGAAACTATAAAGCAGTTAGTGGAGGTCACAAAAAGCATGATTCGTAGAAAATTAAGAAATCTGTGGTCGATTTGGATGGTGGTATGAGTGTAAGAAAAACATCGAATACATCCAAGTGTTCTCTACAGGCATTGGAAAAATGGTGTTGACATCAAACCAAAAGGTGGACAAACCTCTCTCTCAGCTGAAGAAGAAAGTGTTCTTATAAATATACTTCAACTGTGTGGAGATTACCCTGTGGACTCAATTACTTTAAGGCTTTTGGTTAAAGAATTTTTGAACCTCGGAGGTAAAAGTGGTAAAAAGTTCAAAAACAATCTTACAGGTTTAGATTTTGTTTATAGTTTTATAGGATGCCATAAGAAGGAGTTAGCATCAAGAATGTGCCAAAATATAAAGCAAGCAAGAGCAGCAGTATCTCCTGAGGTAATTATTGCGTATTTTGATGAACTTGAAAAAGAACTAGGTGGAGTTTCACCCTCAAACATCGTAAGCCACAATGAAACTAATCTCACAGATGATCCTGGGAGGTGAAAGGTAATGACTAGGAGAGAATGCAAGTAGCTAGAAAAAGTAATGAATTCATCAAAATCATCTACATCTGTTATGTTTGCTGCTGCAGGAAATGGTGTCATATTACATCCTTACATGGTATATAAAGTCCAGCATCTGTATCAGAGTTGGACAGAAGGAGGTCCCACTGACTAGATATAATCGAACAAAGTCTAGGTGGTTTGATTGTTTTTGTTTTGAGGATTCAGTTCAAACCATAGCCATCCCTGACCTGAGGAGACTAGAAGGCAAAAAGTTCCTTATTGTAGACAATTTGTCATCACACTTGTCTTTAGAATCAATAAGGCTTTGTGAAGAAAATAATATAAAATTTATATTTTTTCCGAGAAACTCCACACACTTGATTCAACCGTTAGATTTGGCGTTCTTCCGACTAACAAAGATGAAATGATGAGAAATATTATAGGAGTGGAAGATAGCGCCTGGTCGCAATGAAGTGACAGTCCCAAAGGATAGGTTTTTGGGTCTGCTGAAGAAGCTTTTTGATTCTTTAAAGGAAGAAAATGTTTTGCCAGGGTTCCTTTCCAAAATGTAGAATCTCACCTGTTTCTCACAATAAAGTGCTGATGATGCTTCCAATGGCGGCTGGTGGTTGAAAAATTTGGGGGTTGCAGTTGGATTGAATGGTATTAAATTGTTTTATTCTCTGAATAATGAATGTCCAAGTCTCCTTGCCTCCAAACAATACACAAGGAAAGCAAAATAATGCAATTTTAATGTCACACCCACGTAACCACGGGGTTATTGTATGAATCTTTTTTAAATTTACGATTACATATTCTGTTACTTGATTTTACACTTTGATTAAAATTTGAAAGGTCTGGTGTAGGCCTACCTACTCTCTTTGATTTCAATTTTTTCTTTTATAGGACGTAAACTGAACAGCGTTTTTGTTAAATTTACAACAGAATTAATTGCATCCTACCAGTTAAATATAATAAATATCTTACACTATGACACCTTAATTCTTTATATGTAGGCCTACTATTATTTACATTAACGATAAACTGGACTGACACTTAACTGACACTAACAATGAACTTCCAACCCGGCGCACCATGTGTTATATATACTTGAGTCTGCAGACTGACAATTGTGAAACCGCTCGGACAACTTCGGCTACCTTCATTCTCAGTAAACAGACTGGTGGCACCGTGAGTACAACCGGGGTTTGCAGTCCCTAATCACACCAAGCGAGCCTATACTGCTGCAATAGGAACAACCGACTCTAGCCAGCCAGATCACTACTCCATTGTATTTCCCCATATACAAAGCGCGTCACAGTTGGTGCACACTTGCCATGTACACCGCGGCAAGAGCGTGTACGGTTTTTAGTAATTGCTCTGCGCTTTTCAATCGGCATATTATTAAATATGATGATTTAGCTTGAAAACACTATTATTACTTATTGTCTTATTCATAATTCTATAATTTAAAATACAATTCGGGATTTAATGGGGGTTGTGCAACCTAAGCACAGGCCGCCACTGGATGCTTCCATCAAATAACACTGACTCAAACCAATCATCAAACGAGCGTGAAGAATCTGCTAAGGCTATTGATACTAGTTTATTGGAGCTACTAAAAACCTTGAGACAAGATGAAAAGCCAGAAAGAAGGACAAAACGTCCCTCCAGATAAGAGTGTAGGCGTCACCAACTTCACGATGTCTGAAGATGAAGATCAAATTAATGACACTATCACAGTTGACTTGTCATTACCAAGCACCTCCAATCAAGCTGTTGAGCGAAAACCGAAGAAACAATCAAAATGAGTTGATTCCAATTCAGCTTCTGAATGCTCAGATCATTTTTCTTTACAAGACAGCGATGAACAAAATTGATTTCATCCTCTTCTGAAGGCATCCAAGAGTTTGAGGTGGGAAATCAAAAGCCATCTGACACAGCTCTCAGCCCGGGTGATTATGCTGTGGTAAAGGTATATGGTAAAGTTAAACAATCATTTAGATTATATCTGTGTAAAGTTTCTTATTAAGAAGTCGATGGTTGTGTTGGCGGTTTTCCTTTTTAAAAACTACCGTAAACAAATAAGTTTACTTTAACAGATGAGGAGTAATTCTTTGACGGAGGAGATGTTGGAAAGCTCTCCATAACTACTTCTGGTTCAACTTCCAGATTTCAAGATATGATCATTTTTAAAGACAACGTTAGTTACATGATGTATTAATTCTGTACAAAAAGTGTTAAATAAGTCATAGGTATGTTAATATTTCCATTTCATTTCTTCTATAAAAATTAGAATAAGCAAGATTTAATTGAAATTAATAACAATTAAAATAATTCAAACAATATTTTTCGTTTTCTTTAAAAAATAAAACCTTTTTCAATGGATGACATGTTTTTTACACTCCTGTAAATCCAGTAATGATTTCACATGTTCTTATTCACCCTTTTTTGTGGGGTGAATAGAAACACCAGGTGCGTATTTTAATTTCTGTATTCATAAAATAATCGGCTAGGACCTAAAACTTATTATTAATTTAAAGTAGGGCCAGTGACCCATGATTCCATAGTATTTTGATATTTCTATTTTTTTTTAAATACTTACCAATTTTTTCACTTTAAGATGGAAATTGTTTCTATTCACCCCATTTTACGATACTTCATTTTTTTTTAAATAAATATAATTTGTCAATAGTCTATAGACAAAAAACAGGACTGAGGATTTGACAACATGTTTAAATCTCAAATAAGACATCTTAATTCTTTGTACCACATTTTTATAAGTTCTTTTGTATCTTAATGTCACATATATATTCTGTTTATGTATGTTCCTCCCCCTCTTGTAGCAGTAGCCTTTACAAACTTCAGTATTCAAATAACGCAGTCTTCTTTGTAGTTGCAATTTTATTTTGATTGTAGTTATTAAATATCCCTACCCCAAAGGATAGGGATAACTGCTCGTTGGTAGTGTCATTTTTGTAAATGTATGTTTGACACATTCTCATACATCTCACTAGACAAAATTACTTGAAACATATTTTAATGTAAACTGGGCATATAAAACAAACCGATTAATTTGGTTATCTGTAAATCAGTTGCATTTAATTCACAATTAAAATTATCTAAATTTAAATGTAAAACAAAGAGCTAAAGAAAAAAGTAACTGTTGAAGCAGGATTGTACATTCTTATAGCTTGTCAAAGTTAGAGTAGTGTGATTGTGCATATAAGGCTTCTCGTTTCTGTTGGGACGTGACAGAAATCAAGACAGATGTATAATGTGTAATCAAAAAGAAGCTGGTTACATTAGGCATTTGACAGCTACTGTGATTTAAATGCTAGAAAGAGCACTTCTCTGTTGAAGCAACTAATATGAAAAAACTTAATTTTGTCTTTACAATTAGCTAAATTCTTCAAGATGAATACTCCCCTCTGCAAGTCATTTTCTGTCTGTTGTATAATAACAACATCATCTGCATATAAAATAATACTAATAGTACAGTATATAAGTGTACATTGTGGAGTACTTTCATTAAGATATATATTTTTCAGGAGTTATTGACCTCCACAGCACTATCAGGTTTGAAAGGTAAAAGAGTTGAATATAATTATTTCACTACCAACTCGGAACACAAAGTTTTTTATGGGCAAAAACGTAAAAGCTTTACCTTATAGCCTGAACCGGTTTTCGCTTTTTAAAATTATATTTAGTTAAGTAACGGACACGTCAGGGACAACAAAGTCCAAGAAAGTAAACGAGTTCTCGTTCCATGATTACAGCATGTAGTTTTTACTCTGCGGATCTGTCCTTCTGCACTTAGATAATTAAGAAGTTGTAATTGCAACAAAAGGATTGAGCAACTCACATCGGGACTTATTTAAAGAATACTTTAGAACCATTGTTACCAACTGCACCTTTTAACATTTTTAAGCCTAGAAACCATACTTGCATACTTTATTCAATATGCAAATATGCAACTTTCATTTTTAGATTTTTTGAGGTGTTATTATGTAAAATAATTACTCAATTTCTACGTCGCAGAAAGAGTATAATCTTCTTGATTACAAATTGTTATTTGTGATTAACTAAAGTCAAATTTAAAAATCTGTCTGTTATTTATTGAAAATGTATTGAAATTCAATCAGGCATTTACCATCCTTCCCATCCCTATTCTTTACCCTGTCGTTAAGGTTGCACTCTTGAGGACCGTGTGCTGCAAGTCCATATCGCCGCCCCTGCTATTTTATCTACTACTATTGTAGTACTAGTGCAAAGGGTTTAATGTAAACTAGTCTGCTAGCTGACATAAATTCGTTCATGCAGCGAAAAACTTCACTAGTTGAATGTATGAAAAATGTTTCACTTGAGAAGGGATTCATAATAACCTACTCTAACATGAAGAGAGGTGGTACAGAAGGTTAGTAAAGTAGAAATTTCAATGGACTAGCCAGTAAGAACAGTCGGTACTTAACATTTCAAGGACATGTATTCACGTTTCATTTAGAACACTTTTTGTCAAGTATATAACAGAAATAAAAGATAAAAATATAATGCAAAAGAATAAAAAATATACGGAATCGGCATGACCAATTGGGTTCGTCTTTGTATTTTGTATCGGTCTCTGTTTCTGCTGTGCTCTTTGTATTCTCATCCTATTCTTTCTATTTGTTTGTTTTCGTATATAACGTCAGGTATGAGTTGTAAGATTACTTTCATTCGTGCTCTGTAAATTCTGCCTTAATAATTCTTTACCAAACGTTACCACAACACCGCGTAGTCATATTCTTTCACTTCTCTCAGTGTTGTTTAATCTTTCTCAAACATAATTTATCTTCCTTGTTAATAAATACTTACATTAATGATTTAACACTCCCCCTTTTCCTGCATTTCCTTTGTCCACCTTCTTCTTCTTCTTCTTCTTCTTCTTCTTCACTACAGCCCAACATGAGCACTGGCTTCCAACACCAATCTTCTCCAACGTCTCCTATCCATTGCCATCTCAGTGTAACCACTCTCATCCATTGTTCATAGGCCTTCCAGCACGTCATCCAACCATCTTATCCTAGGTCGGCTCCTCTTTCTGCTTGTATAGACCTGTGCCCTCAGGATTTTTTTTTGCCATATGCTGATCATCCATCCGCTCTATTTGACTTAGCCATTGTAATCGTTGAGCCTTTACGAATCTTACAATGACCTCATGCTTCAATAGCTCGTCTATCTCCTGACTATTTCTTATTCTCCATGCATCATCTTATTTAACCGGCCCATAAACACGTCTTACATCTCTTTTTCAAACCTTCTTAGTGTTTCTTGTTCTTTTTTTGTTAACGTCCATGTCTCGTCTCCATAAGTTACTACCGGTCTGATAAGTGTCTTATATATATTTATTTTTGTGTTACGACTAATGAGTTTGCTTCTCAGTAATCTACTGTTGGCATAATATGTCCTCTTTCCTATTTGTATCCTCTTACCTCAATTATGTTGTTCCTTTTCTTTCCTTTCCTCTAAGTGTATGAAGAGAAACTTTATTTCAACGAGCAGAATGTAACGACGAAGAACATTTCTAACAGAAAGAGCAGGCCTATACTTCCGGACAGACTTGGACGTTCCCCAGTATAGTAGGCTATTACATATTGTGTATTACGATGGTGTTAACGACGGTCCAAATATTAAAGTTAACAGAACACACTCCATATAATATAATTTCTGTGCACGACGGTCCAAATATTAAAGTTAACAGAACACACTCCATATAATATAATTTCTGTGCACGTTACAGGCGAAGTGTATGTATTTTAAACAAATCACAAATACAAGTAAATGAACTCGTCAGTGTCCCTTTACAAAGAGCTATCGACATTTTGTTTATATTTTGATTGCTGTATGTGCGTTGGTGGGATATACGGGAGGATTGATTGCATATTTTGTACTTCACTCTGTGTGTGTGTGTGTGTGTGTGTGTGTGTGTGTGTGTGTGTGTGTGTGTGTGTGTGTGTGTGTGTGTGTGTGTGTGTGTGTGTGTGTGTGTGTGTGTGTGTGTGTGTGTGTGTTCTACCGGCAGAAAACAGACTTTGTTCTACGAATAGGGGGGGGGGTCTCTGTGTATGCATGTATTTTACTTGTGTTAGTGAACTGCAGTCAGACATGAATTAACGACACGACAATAATTAAAGACAGTTATTTGATGAACAAAATTATTTTGCAATTCAGTCAATGCTATCGGAAGAAGTGTGCTTAGACGCGTGTGTTGATGTAAGATTATTGCAAAAAGTGTAATAATAACAGAGTTATATAAATTAAAGTTCATTACGACCTTAATTAACAAATAATAAACACGTGAGTTATATGCAAATAACCTGTGGAAGCAATAGCAGCTTCGCAACGGTAACTCAACAAATATGCAGGTGACAAATGAACCATTATTTTTTTTAAAAACAAAGAAAGAACTCATAAAGAACAGTAGAATGACCCAACGAAGTAAAATGAACACATAAATGTGATTAGTGTAAATAGTCAAAGTAAAGTAAGTAGTATGGAATTTTAAGTTTTATTGAAAATAAATGTTCTAATCAATTAGAAATGGGTGCTCTGTTATAAATAATAATTATTTTCCTTAAAGTGAATATTATTTTATAAATATATTAATAGTAAACTTTCAATTGATTGACTAAATTTAATACTACTTTCGTAAATGATTGTGTATGATTTAAAAATTTTATTAATGGTTAAAAGTTGAGACTCTTGTCAGACATCCAAGCAATTTAAATAATTTTTTTTCATATATATTTTCACGTTTTGATGTTTATATGTTATTATTGTGTGTTACATATAAGAGGTAAAATAGGTTGGTATTGTATCCTCTTATAAACGGAAATATTCTGAAATTCTGAATCCATATTTAAATTAATGTTTATATTCAATTATTTTTTAAGGTAATAATTAATAAATCGACGATAATTATTAACTTTAATTAGTTATATCATGCCATCGACCTCTCACATCTCTATATGAAAAAAGT
Organism: Magicicada septendecula; assembly: GCA_034769895.1. Lineage (NCBI taxonomy): Eukaryota > Metazoa > Arthropoda > Insecta > Hemiptera > Cicadidae > Magicicada > Magicicada septendecula. The sequence goes on along the minus strand of CM068369.1, from coordinate 88,720,866 downwards.
TTGTTGTGTAACAATTATACTTAACGCAAAGAACACGACCTAGGTTGCGGTTTACACAATACAATTGAGTTGGATATAAACAGGAAATTGTGTCCACAATAATATTCCTTGTAATGTTTCAATATGTATAGCTAGTATGATTCACAAACTTATAAAAGTGTTTTCGATTTAGATATTTACCAACATCTATTATAAACTGTGTAAATGAGATTAATGAATTGTTGTTGCTTTAAATTTCGCTTTTTCTACCACGATTTAAAAAAATATTGTTATGGAGGATCATACATGACTTCTGTGTTCCAAGATTTATATTTAAAATCATTTACTTGAATTTCTAAAAAAATATCACCCACGCTCAAACTATTTTCACTATTTATAGATATTTTTGTTATTATGGGGTAGTGGGGTAGTCGTTTTTCATATAATGTTATTTTCGAGTCACTTTATCTATCAAAATTACGTACTTTATTCTTATAAAGAAACTGAACTACGCAGACAATCATCCCTCCTTCTCAACTGATCACCAAGATTAATGATATTTACACTTTAATAGAGTAATAGTTTTATCAAATGTAATTTCTAAGGTATCTTATCCTTCAAAATTAAATATTCGTACCCTACTTTACTTGATTTCAGCACAGCAATTTTTAAAAAAATCACCACCTTCAACTACCCACTCCATTTATAATTATCTCATTTATAATTTTACAGTGTATTAGGCCTAATGTGACTTTATTTTCTGGGCATTTATTTATTAAAATTAAGTACTTTACTGTTGTTAAAACGTAAAACGTTGCAGGTAAACTACCTTCATCAAAATCAATAGGCCTTGAGTCCTCTACAACTCGGACACATATGGAAAAAATTATTTGGTTCTGTTTGAATTTGCGGCAGTTATCGTTCGCCACAGGAAAAATTTTACACACAGACGCTTTTCGGAAAATGACTTTTCTTCATGTTTTGAGGGTAGTAATCAGCATCAGCCCTTATCTCGAACACGATTTTTCCTGATCACCAGACGTAATAAAAGCGGTTTCATTAATGTCTACAAAAATGTTTTCAGTTCTAAAAATGATCTAATGAAATGTTTGTTTTCAGATTATTACTATGCACGAAATTTAGCGCATATTCAATTAACAAACATTTTGTGTTTCCAATTCAAACCGTAAAAGTAGCCCATAAACAAAATGGTTCGTAGGTTTTGGCGCGCTTTCTCTACTAATCTACTACACTCATTCTGCAGTAAACCATTGCTATCTATTTTTTGTATGAAAAATATACGAACGAAGAAGACGCGGCGCGGAGCGGCAGACGGGTAAAGAACCGATCTGTATAAATATTTCACGCTATCAATTCCTTGCCTGCCTTACGTCTGGCACCCTAATGCGGCCAGATAAAATCATTTTGCCGCGCTTATGACTCCAGGCACGCACAACAAACTGTGTACATAAATCATTACTAGCACAAGCTTTACTTGCCATGCCATGTCTCGGGAATTGAATGGAAGTAAGCAGCCGTAGATATTTATTGTGATAGTAACATTAGGCGGCTCTTTGTATCGGCATACGCAAATAATTTTATCTCTTTTCAGGAATGTGAGAAGACAGCACGAGAGTTGTGACAACATTAGTCACTTAGTGGAGCTTAAAATACCCTTAGGCGAATTTCAAGATGGAGAAAAATTATGCCGATGCGAAAAACTATTTATCTGTTAAAACTAAAACAATTAGACGCCAAAAAAAACTGTAACATTAAATTTAACAGTAGTCGTAAATCTTCATTTCTGATGATTATCAGAAATTATCAGATTATTATAATATAACAATTAAGAATTTTCTAAAAATTTGTTCCTTAACGGGTTGTTTTCCTGACCACTTCCATAAAATTGCATAACAGTATGTCCCACATAAAAGTTTTCTTAAAACGGTCCGCGGTTTCCAACAGTGAAATGTTTCCATCCGAAACGCCTTCAGCAACCTATTAGTGAAATTCTTCTATTCATTTACAGAGATTTTTGACTTAGGATTGTAGCCTAAAAGGACTTGCTAATGTCTGGCAGTGAGCATACAGGTGTTCAGTTAGTTTGCTTTTAAGTGAAATTGTGTACATAGAACGAAACAGAAATGGCTGAAGCATTTTTGTCTCAAAAGAATCAGCATGCATCTGTGTTTACATGGTCAAAATTTTTGGTTTAAATTTTTGGTCCGCGGTCTCTTAAATTTAAAGTTTTCAGAGCACACACTACATTGGATTTGGATTAACATTTTTTCAAGTTGACACCCCCATGGATTTTTGCGATTTTTTCAAAATTTTGTTCACTTTTTGCGTCCTCATCATCATCAACCGAGGCTCTACAACCCTTGGTGGGTCTTGGCCTGCTCCAAGAGTCATTCCATTCCTCCCTACTGGATGCCCTGGCTTTCCAGTTTCTTATGTTCAGCTTTCCGAGATCCTGCTCTGTTTGGTCTTTGAATCTACTTCGGGGTCTTCCCTTTTTTCTACTACCCATTGGTTTCTTGTAGAAAATATGTTTCGCATGCTGTCCTTCCTCCATTCTCTCTATGTGTCCAACCCACCTTATAGATAAATAAGATAAATACATAAATTTAGAGGAGTACTTTTTGCGTCCCGTCCCAAAATTTAGAAGTTTCCAAAACTGAACACTATGTTCAGACGTTAGTTAAATTTCGCTTTAACTTGATATTCCACGTGGATTTTAACTTTTTTCACTTTTTGGGCCCTACTATCCCAAATTTTTTGAAATTTCCAAAACTGATACTAACTAAACATCGTATTCAAATTTTGATTCAGAATTCCCTTTAATTTGATATCACCGTTTTTTACGATTTTTTAAAACTTGAACTCTTTCAATTTTTGCCTTCCGCCCCCTCGATTTCTGGGGGAATCAGTATAAAAATAGTAGGATTTTTAAGGTAAAATTACGGCAGGCATACCAAGTTTTATGAAAATCGGTCGATGCATTGAAAAGTTATCGTGAGACGTATTCCAAATAGATAGACAGACGGACAAACAAATCCAAACGGTCGGTTTAACTCACTTCGCTCGTTCAATAATCTTTTTGAAATTCGTTCTACACCACTCCTTAGGATGTTATCGTTTATAACAGGGGGTCAAAAAATTCTTTATGTACACCTTAACAGTTCGATTGGCCGCCGTGGTTTCTTGTGTTTAAAGAGAATTTCTTACAAATTTTACTGATTGAAAATTGTCGCAGTTATACATAACTTATATAATCATCGATGTATACCAACCGCAGCTATATGAATGTACTGTTACGACATTACAGAACATGCTACGTGTTTCTCGGCTATTCCAGCGGAGCCCGGCTGTAGTGTTGTGTGCGTACGTGATTCTCAATAAGCGTTAGCGAGACTTTTCTAGACTTCGCCGGCCGCACGCACTGTGTCAAGGCCGCAATCAATTACGCTCTAGCGTAGCGCTGATGCGTAGTATGGATGATTCTGGAATTTCAGCGGGGTATAAATATAGGCATTCAGCGGCGCTTAGTTCAGTTTGAGTTGCGATTTATTCCAGTGCGGTTCGAAGCATTGTGGCGAAGTGTTACGTGTTTTATAATTGTGCGAGACTCGTTGACAGTTTTATTGCGTGTCAACAATTTTTATTTGTTTGTTGTAAGAGACTGTCTTGTTAATTACAAACTGTTTAATTGTGATAATTAAAACTGGTGATTAGTGACTTAATTGGTGACTTGTATTTTGTTTTCCACTGTACCATACGACGATCACTAGACCGTCGTAACAATATATTGTAAGTTGTGGTTGTGTGGTGGTAACATCTGATGTTGAAAAGTCTCTGTAGCGATGGGATGCTATGAAATACGTTCTCGGTGTATGACAAATATCTTGTTTTCTCATACATTTTGCATGACAAAAATCGTCTTCTTTCTCTTCCTCAGCCCAGAGGTTGGTGGGCTTGCAATTTTTTCCCTCCCGAAGACAGTTGCTTAATTTCTACATACTTTCTTCCTCCCTTCATTTAATTCAAATACTCCTGTGTGGGACTTGCTCTCCCACTATGCCCCTCGATATTGCTTCGATCAGGGTGGTCAACCAGTTTGAATGGCCCAGTAGGTGAGCAATCAGACTGCTTCTCCTTTCCGCAAAGGTTTTAAACAGAATCCTTCTTGCATCCACTCTCTTCAGTACCTCATCATTAGTCACTCTTTCTGTCCACGGTATTTCATAAGGTCCTCCTCCAGCACCACATCCTAAGACAGCTCCTTTCCAATTTTCTCAGGGTCCAGGTTTCTGAGCCATATATACATATGCTCCGAATTAAACGATTTATGAATTTCTTCCTGGTTTCCAGGCATATGTTTCTGGATATCAGAAGAGATATTTTCTTGAAAATTACTCCTTTCGATTATGCAATTATACTTTCTACATGACTGGTGCATCTACCATATAATACACAAGGTATCAACTTGCACTAGCTTCCCTTCTGTTTTCCATTTCTGGAACATTTCATGACCTTTGTCTTATCAACGTTTCATGTCATATCGCTTAGGATTGTTTAGTGTCATTTACCTTTTAGGATCCTCTTCATTTGATGAAGTGCATTCTGTAGTTCTTCCTCGTCGTTTCTTAAAAGCGCAGTGTCATATGCAAAACAGACGGTTAAATAGCATTCGCATTAATTATTGTTCCACTGTTTGTTAACCGTTCGTCTGAGTAATCTGCAGTTAGCATATAAACCTGAACTAATAGGCTTACCATATCTCCTGGCAGTCTTTAATTTTCAGCATAATAATTCACTCACTGTAGCCCCAAATCCTACTTACATTGTGAGCAAAATTCCTTTTTATTATAAAGCCACTCCTCCTCGTCCATCTCAGTTCCCTGAGCACAGAAATCTAAAGTCGTCGCACCAAAAATCTCTGCTGTTCGGCCACCTACTAAAATGTCTACAGCGAACCTATAAATTTGCAGTTTCAGATTTTTCAGTTTTTCAACCTTCTTCAGAGTTCTTACGTTCCACGTTGCTATTCCACATGTATGCCTTTGTTTGCATTTGTAGGCTCTAGTTGTCACCTCACGGAGATCCGACCGCGAGATTGTTACTCAGGTATATGTAATTAGACACTGACTCACAATTCTCAGCATTGTTAAACAATTGATATCCTATTGGATCTTTAATGGAGTGGTTTTCCGTTGCCTTCTCTATCCTATGCCGTTAACTATCAGTTCATCCGTCTTCAGGGATGGTTTCCTACCCCAAAAACTACAGGGTGCTCTATTCATTTACCCGCTCATCCGCTCTCATTGGAGGCCATTGGCACTTGGTAAAAGTGGATCTTCTTAACTTAGTTGCTTGTTTGTACAGTATCGTAAGTAAACGTTGCCCCTCTCTACCGCGGAGAGGTGAATACCAGGGATTTGCTTCATCAATTCCAGGACCTTAATGACATTTCCCGAACTCTCCAGCATCTACTTTTGGAAGGTTTTTTGGAATAAGCTTGCTAATTTCGAGGAAAGCTGTCCTGACTCGTCCCACTACTCTATGAAAAATGAAAAGCGTAAGTGTGCCAGGTCACTGCCTTGGCCAAATCGAGATACAAAGAAAGGATTTAATTGGCTTTATGGTGTAAGACGCTAACGCGGTCGGCTTCCGTTGTCGTCATTGTCTTACCCTCTGACCACAGCAGAACCATCAGTCTGTCGCAGAGTGGTAACATGTACAAAGTTACTTAACTTCTCAGTCCAAAAATTGCTAATGAAACTTCTGAAGTTGGCTATTCATATCTAATCGACACTGATAAAATTCAAATATTATACGGTTAATACCCTATACTACGATCAGGTATTATACGTTAAACAAAGGTTTTTAAAAACATACAAACGCTTGGTAAGTTTCACAGTTTATGCTTTACCTGTGACAATTGTTTCAGCCTATTAAGCTATTCTCGAAGAGCTGGTAAGAACAACTAAACAAAGAAAAAAAATATAGCTTAATAGGCTGAAACAATTGTCAGAGATAACTGTGAAACTTACCAAGTGTTTGTATGTTTTTAAAAACCTTTGTAGTACAGTAATATGTTTCACCAAGTGCCCAACGAGTCGTGAATCAATTATACGGTTACGACGGTCGCATGGGTCATGCAGTTGAATAAATTGTGGAACGTTAGAGAGATCGTTACTCACAAACTTCAGCAATTAGGAAGAAGTCCAATATTTTGTATATTTATTTATTTCTAAAAAATTGTGCTAAATATAATTTTGTATGTTTAGTAAAACATTACATCTGTCTTCATGTTTTATAGCTTCCATTATAAAAAGTGATATAAATAAATTAATTTTGTTTTTAATTAATTTTGAAGCGTTAAGTCATCAATGTTTACAATTATTTAATATAAAAATTGGCACAAAAATTTTCTTCTGCGTAGAATATTGATACATTTTATCTCTAAGGGCTTAAAACACCTTTGAAACTCTATAATGACTTGTTTCTTATCAAATTTTGATAATTTTTTAGTATGTAAGTTTCTGAAACCCAGGTCATCACATCCCCTGGAAAAATGTTTGAAATCGTTATCTTCACATTACAGGGAAGTAAAAAACTAAACAAACAAACACGCTGTCTTGAAATCGTTTTTCACAAAATAAAGCCATACATGTATGAAATCCAAAACTGAAACAGGATTTCTATCAAACACAAACATTTCACGTATTTGTTGTTGTTGTTGGGCTCCGCCGTTAGCCCGCTACTCTGTATTCTCTTTACCAAAAACATTCCCCCCCTCCGAATTTGCCCTGCCCTTCAGCGTGACTTGCTCAGGATGCCGACGATACGGCCTACTGAGTCTCCGCTGGAGTTTACTGGCATGCCCTTTCAAAACTGTAATTGGTTTTACAACTTTCCATTAATTACTGCAATACCTGGAGAATCTCCGTAAACGCGGACAAAAACCAAAGTTGTGTTATCAACTTTACAGGACGTAATATGAATCACTTCTTTCAATGTCCAGTCTGCGTTGGCTTTTCTACAGTAACCCCGAAGCGTGTCTGCAAATATCTAGGCGTCACGCTTGATTCCAAACTAACCTAGCGACCTTATATCAAACGAACCACAGACCTAGCCCGCAAACGAATTTGAACCCTCCGAGTTCTTAGCAACAATGACCGTTCCCCCAACGTGATACTCAGCCGCATCTACTATCAGCAGTTCACCTTTGCTACCGAACAAGGAATGTGGTGACGTATGCCATTCCACTGCACGCATCACTGTAATATTACACATTTAAAATACGTTTAACACAGTTTCCGTGTGACTTGACTGTCTTTCACACGGTATTTCTTGTAGCGAATAAAAAAAAAACACACTTTAACAAAATATTCAATAAATTTAATCTCCGAACGTTCAATCTATACGCACACAAAATCACAAGTAAGTACTTTTTCTGAACGTCTGAACAATGTTTACAGAACCAGTAATACCCCACCAACAAGCACGCACTATCATTCAGAAGCCCCCCCCCCCACTGCTCGTCAGCGTCTCGGCAGCAAAACTGGTGTGCGTACAGTACACTGCTTGTCTACGCACATCCCATCCTACTAATTGCTGACTCTGACCGCCTAAAACCATACAGAATTACTGAACGGCGAGCCCTCCGACTAATTTACCGCCGACCTCCCAAAACCAAAACCAATAACACCGCTCTGTATGCTCTGAATAAACTCTTTCCACCCTAGACTCTTTCCTTTATAAATAAAACTGGAAATATTGTCAAACTGCCAAACAACGTGCTTCCATCCACTCCATCGCAGTCTCTATTAACCCCCCATCGCAGGACTACCAGGAACCCCCCACAGACCCTCCTTCCTAACAAACCGTCTTCTGACTATTGCCACGAGCCTCCACCCAGAGATACACAGAAACAACTAAAAATAAACACATCACAACATACTCCACCTCGTGACAACTTGATCTCCTAATTCCATACTTCTTCCTGTCTTCAGAACCTATAACATGCCCTCTTCTTCGTGTCCTCTGCCTATACCCTGACGCCGCTTTGACGCTCCCCCCCTCCCATTAAGCGTCCACGCTGCTCCGACCCCTCCATGGCTATTTATTATTTTGGCACTACCACTAACATCATTCGACTGTCCACACCCCATTTGGCTGTCCATACTACATTCACACACACATCCACACACTTACTCTCACTTCTGGGTGCCTCCACTTTCTTCGCCTCCGGCCCGCACTGGTGTGCATCCCCTCTTACCTTTACCTGCACTAAAAAGATTAAGCGACTTAACGCAATCTCATGTTGATAGTTATCTTAAATAATTTTTGTGACCACTGTGTTGACGGCAAATTTTTGAAATGTTCACCATGTATTTTTAATACAATTTGCGCATGTATAGATAATTTAGATTTTCGGATCTTCTATTACACTAATATGAAATAACGAAATATAATTTTTCTTATTTTAGAGTTTCACGTGAACTGTTTCCCAAAATTTCGGATGTTAAATTGATTATGCGGAAAACTGCTTAACTGTAAAAGTGCTAAACGTCGATTGTTCTGTAATCGACGTCTTATGGTTTAAGAGTTTGAACCGTATCGATAAGCATGTTATTCTTTAGGCCACAGTTTAGTTGTCGACATGGAGTGACAAGTTTGCACACGCAAGAATGTAATAATTTTTTTATCGATACAGCTATATTTCGCACTTCAATCAATAATAGAAAAGGGTAGTTGAAGGTGGAGTTACGTTTGTTATTGATTTAATGAGTTTGACGAAATTAAATAATATCGGTATGGAGAACCATACATGACTTCCATGTTCTAAGATTTATCTTTAAAATCATTTTTGAAATGAAATATTTCCATAGAAACTACTTCTTTCTCCTTCTTGCTTCAGCCTTAACCACAGTACTGTGATCACTAACGTATACCTCACGTTAGCGGACTCGATTTTCACTGATGATGGCAGTTGATGGCACTGCCGAAACGTTTGGTTTTGCAGAAAACATTGGACCACGGGCAAACAGCCCGGGGAGTAATTTTAGCAACAAACTACTTCTTTGTTGCCGATAACGTAGTACACATCAAAAATTATCCCCTCCCCATTAAACTATCATTTTCATTTATAGAAAATTACCCCCTCTCCCTTCAACTACCCTTTTCATTTATAGATATTTCATCTACCTTTCTACAGTGGATTATTATAAACTTCTTTTCAGGATAATTTATTTATCATAATTAAGTACTTTACTCTTGTTAAAACATAAAATGTTGCTGGTAAACTACCCCTTCCCCTTAACCGATCTTCACCAAAATCAGTAGACTTTGAGTCCTCTACAGCTCGGCAACATATGCAAAAAATTATTTGATTCTATTTAATTTTGCGGCCGTTATCGTTCGCCATAGACAAAATTCTACACATACACACTTTTCGGAAAATTACTTTTCTTCATGTTTTGAGGGTAGTACAATCAGAATCAGCCTTTATCTCGAACACGATTTTTTCTCCATCACCATACTTCCATTTCCTTATGGAAAATGGAAGTAAAAACCCTTTTGTTAAAAATCTTTAGTATGGAATAAGTTAATATTTTGTGAGAAAGTTCATTATTGTTTTAATCATGCAGTAGAGTCTTTACGAAAAGTAAAAAATTTTAAAAAGCTGGTAAGTTTTGATAATAGAAATACGCTCTTCACAAAAGTAAATAGGTAACGGTGAATGTGAAAACCAGTTGGTGTCATATTTATAACGCTGATCAAATGATTTCAAATGTATTTTATACGGTACACAAATATTTTGTTATTTTATACTTTTCTATTTCCACTATTCTTACGTTTTGTGTAGACCAATACGGTTCACGTTTTTCTAAATAAAATACTGATTGGAGACGAAGAAGAAGCATGAGAAGATGGGTAGTATAGCGCTGTCTGATGCAATTTAGCCTTGAAGTAAATAGTTTTTGCACACAGACGCACATTGTTATGACGAATAAGAAATTGAGACAGGAGAATACGTGCCCATCGTGGCCACCCGGCCGCTGCAGTCAAGTCATTCCGGTAGACGTGTTTCACTGTTCACACCGCCCAGCATGCAGTGTCCACTGATATTGCAGTATTATTTTGAACGAAAGACTATTATTATGTCTATTTCAATATTAGATTAATCTTCATTTATCAGAAAAATGACGAATTCTCTGATTACTAAGTTTCTGTAATATAACAATTGATAAACAGACAATCGTACAAAATAAATATTAAACATTCCGAATTATTGCATTTTTTTACGAGTTTGAAAACTCGTAGTTACATTTATAACCACAGTGTCTAAATGACAAATAATTTAGTCCTAGCTTTTAAATTTATGTACGTTTCTGTAGATATCTATAGGCTTTTATCTAATACTTTTCACAAATAGATAAAACTGATAACAATGTATTGGTATTTTTTTTTTTTACGTATGAGCCACTGTGGACTATGTTTGGTTCAATTGGTTCCTCCATTCTTCTCCTCTCTCTTCCTTCTCTCCCACAACTCCCTCTTCCACGTGTCCTTCATTCTTGATCGATGTCTCTCCCTCCTTTTGTCAGTCCAGATGGCACCTGTCCTTTTCTTGGGGTTTTCCTGAAAACCTTGGGCATTTTAACATTTTTTTTGAGTGGCAACCATTATTCAGTGTCTTCTTGAGTAATCTGGAGTTCTTCTGTCTTTTTCTGTTTCTTTGAAGCACGTATTGGACATTTTGAGCTTTCTGAAATAGTTAAAAAGCTTCTCTTTTGTTAGTCTGTCAGAATTCATTCTTTGAACATATTCGAAGAAAGTAATTCTTCTTTTTCTAATTACGTCTGTGATTAGTATTATTATTCTAAATCTATTGGTATTATTATTTTTTTTTTGTTTTTTTGTAAACTCGTCTTTAGAAACTTTTTGAACGCGATAAAAAATTTGGAAGGAGTGTTGAAAGATATTAATTCTGTCAAATGATTAAACGGTACCGTGGTTGTATTTTGAATAAAATACCTCATAACTTGACCCTCCAGGTATACTTTTACAACTTTCTTAACAAACCAGGGTTTTCAACTTTTTTTACATTTCATAAAGATTCTGCTGTATGTGTTTAAACAATAATAAACTTTCTCACAAAATATTAACTTATTACATACGCTACTAAAGATTCTTAACAAAAGGAGGTGTGTGTGTGTGTGTGTGTGTGTGTGTGTGTGTGTGTGTGTGTGTGTGTGTGTGTGTGTGTGTGTGTGTGTGTGTGTGTGTGTGTGTGTGTGTGTGTGTGTGTGTGTGTAACGTTCACACGTGTCTCTGAACGTTATTAAAAATTTTTCGATTTTCGAATTTGCTTTCCAATTTCTTCCTCTTGACAAGTACTTGTTTATCCCATTTTCCTCTATTCTGTAGGTTTACAAATAAATACAGAACTTATCTAATCCGTCGGCAACGACAACTGACGAAAAAAGTTATCCTACAGTTTCTTTTTACTAAACCGTAGCTTTTAGTTTATAGCTACGGCTAGTCATTGGTTATCAAAACCGTTTAATTATTCAGGATACGCTCAAGACCTTATAAAACTGTAGTTTTAGTGTGTTTCACACCGTAGTATAGTAAAACATACTTTAGTGTATGGCTGCCAGAAGAAACGAAGACCTAGGCATGGCAAGGGTTCGAAAGTTTCCAGAAATCTTATAGAAAATGACTGTTGCATAGACGATGGAGACTGGACGTCAAACAAAGGCATAGGATGTTGTACAGCGGCAGATGGAGGGACTATATGGGGCATCGTTCATTATAAAAACCAATTCTACCGCTAAGCAACCAAATAAATGGCAGCAACACCCCATCTTCTTCGCTACATATAGGCTTATACTTTAATGGTAATATCTTCAAATAAATACACTGTAAGTAGGTTTATTTTCACCCGACGCACATTTCACAGGAATTATTCTGTATCTTCAGAGGTTTGTTTGAATTGTAATTGAATGTTTCGCTTACAATACAGTTAACGGATAATCAATTTTACTTCGATTCTATTTTAAATAGTTGTAATGTTTATGTAGTCAGCTATTTATGATATAATGTTTTATTTTCATCATCATCTTCAAGGACTAAACCAAGGATGGTTTGCCGGTCTCAAACAGGCAAAGATTAGAGCTGGTCACTCCAGCGCTTCCTCGGACGTCCCACACCTCTCCGTCCCCTCGGCTTATAGTTCCATAGTTGTTTGGGGATGCGGCAGTCATCCATTCGGCTATGATGTTCCCAATAATTCAGCCGATACTGGGCGATCCTGTCGAGTATACTCATAATATTCAGTTCCTGCAGTATATCTGTGTTTCTTGTATGATCATGGAGAGTATACCCTGCCACGTGAAAGATAGCGAGCTACGTATACCCTGCGATCTGATTAGACAGTATTTTAAATACAGTAGTTGTTTCTACATATATGGCCGGAATAGAATCATATTCGATTGTGTATTTTAAGTTGAATGGATTCTCTCTATTAATAATCGATTAGCTGACTTTTCCGTGTTGTCGTGACGCCGAAATGCTAAATCAATATTTCCCAGAAAACAAACGGCATTAATAAGTATGCTATTCTGTTGCTTTCTGGTTGCGAGCCTACATGTATGTTTTAGTTCGTCGTCTACAGCAGTTTCTATTCTAGGTTGGGCGAAAGAAGCAATACACAGTGACGATTGCTGATTTACAGTCTCTTTGTGGCCGACAGTGAATTAACCTAAATTTCCTAAATATTTGAATCAATTTCGACCCAGCTAGTTCCCTATCGTTTCTAAACAACAAACAGCTGCGGCGAAGGTTCAAAAGGCGTCAGAGTAATGTGCTAGGCGAATTCCGCCGACCATTATTTGGACCCAATCTGTGAAATAAAGACGGTTTGCCACCAAGTCGCTAAAAATGTAAAAACGGCTGACAAAAAAAAAAGTCGTTTTTATAACCAGCCAAATCATATCCGAAGTGGCTTTGTAACCTTGTCATTAATTTTTTTTTTTAGTTTTGTCAAATTATATTATTTTTAGTTTTTGTTTATTTCTTAGTTTTCGTCTATTTTTAGTGTATCTCTTCTATAGAGTGTTACTTAATCTTTCCGTAACAGTTAAATACTATTTGTATGAATTAAAATCTGTTTATATTTCCAACTCTTTTTTTTTTACTCTGAATTTTTTGTAAATATTTCGTGTTTAATTTCATTGGTATGTGTCTACTTCTTTGTACATAAACTTCTATTTGATCAGTTTTATTGCTTCAGCAAATAAAAATATTATGGATATGTATTATTAAAACGGTTTCGGAAGTTCGCGTGAAACCATTCACATGGACGAATGATAATTTCAGATGATGTTGAGGATGACGCCCAAAAAGCTAAGTCATATCCTTGGGAATTTCGTAGTTCCACTAATTTAATTTTCTACCAAAGTCCTAGTCTGTAGTCGGAAGGAAGAAGATCCAGTCAGAATGACTCTTGGAAATAAAGTTCTCCAGCCAGTTAAAGAATATAACTATCTAGGAAGTAAAATCACAAGTGATGGACTTAGCAGTAAGGAAATTATAAGCAGAATGAAGCATGCTAAAATTGCTTTCAACAAACAGGAAAACCTCTTTACTTCAAACACTATCAGCCTAAAAATAAAGAAGAATCTTGTAAAGACATACGTGTGGAGTGTTGCCCTATACGGGAGTGAATCTTGGACGACTGGAGAAAGGGACAAAAAAGAGTTTTCTTTCAAAAGGTCGCGACATTTGAGACCTAGTGCTACAGAAGAATATTCAAGATAAGCTGGAGGGAGAAGATAATGAATGAAGAATAGAAGAGCTCAGGAGGAGAAGAGCTTTCTACGAAATTTATAAGGCAGAAAAGCTAAGTTTATAGGGCATATACTATGACACAATAGGTTTGTTAAGAGAATAATAGAAGAAACAATTGAAGGGAAGAATCACAGAGACGACGCCGTTTAGACTACATTAAACAGCTTATGGTCGATATGAACTGCACATCATATTGTGAGTTGAAAAGAAAAGCAGGGAAGCGTGAAGAACAGCGAGCTGCTGCCATCCAGCCTATGGGCTGCTATCCTAGAAGAGAGCGAAGAGAATTTCTATCACATCTTCAGCGAATGAGTCAACAGAGCTTGGTTTTACAGACATTGTCTTCAATAAATGCGTCCTCGACTTTGTCTGGTTCCAATACATTCATCCCGAACGTAAAAAACAACCATCGTACAACCATTCTACATCCTTTTTGATAAGGTTTTGCATCTATTTCCAACACGATAGATGCAGATAAAAGCGACATCCACTGTTGCTGATCGTTGGCCAGCCTAATCGATCTGCATTGTTAACGGCTACTATTTCAAAATCGAACTTAATACTTTTCTGATTAAATGTTACATTCATTTCTTCACATTTGTTTCGTAGCTGCTCGATTTTTTTCGTATGCGTTGAGTATTTTAAATTCGATTTTCACCCTTTTCAGCGCAGAGAATTATACGTGTTTTCCCTGAATGACGGCATAGGTTGAGACAATTAGCAAAATAGTGCATCCTGTTCGGTTCTACCATCTAACCAAACATGTTTACTGAACATACTAGACAATTGATAGCTTGCAAATTTTCCAAAAAGTTTACAAATATTAAATTCGAAATCGGCCTTCAATTTTTTATTATTTCATCTTTTTCGTTATTGAACTGGAAGGTAAAGGTTTTGCTTAAATGTTTTAATTATACAAACTGACTTGTAGAAAGTGCATACACTGAAACTATTTAACACATTCGCTGCTGATGTCACGATCCGTCACTCAGCTCAGTTGTATTGTGTTAATTCAGAGTGAGCATGCAGCATGAGAGGTTGTGTTTTTGTTAGCATGTATTGACACCATTACGAAATTTCTGAGTATTCTTAGTTTTGCATTTCCTTGTGTGTGTGTGTGTGTGTGTGTGTGTGTGTGTGTGTGTGTGTGTGTGTGTGTGTGTGTGTGTGTGTGTGTGTGTGTGTGTGTGTGTGTGTGTGTGTGTGTGTGTGTGTGTGTGTGTGTGTGTGTGTGTTTTAGTGGCACATTTATAAGAAAAATTTATACCTATGTGTCATAATGTAAAAAATGTTTAGCAGGTAATGTGTTAAAATACAAAACAATAATTTTAAGCACGAAATAAAAATATATTACACACATGGTTTATCCTAAACAGAATGCACTGCAGGACTAAACACAGAGAAAACGTTACTTTAAAGTTCAACTCGACTGAAGCTCACTTAGCCATCAGTCAATGTCGCTACTTTAAAGTTCAAGTCGACTGAAGCTTACTTAGCCATCAGCCAATGTCGCTACTTTAAAGTTCAACTCGACTGAAGCTCACTTAGCGATGGCTAACTGATGAGTCAATGTCGCTACTTTAAAGTTCAACTTAACTGAAGCTCACTTAGCCATCAGTCAATGTCGGCTTCACCTATACCAGTCTTGCAGCCTGGCGGCCTGCGACCAAAACGAATTTAATGATTACTTCATTTACTTTAACAAGTAAATGAATAATCAAATATTATTTTAATCGAGAATGGTCTTGCAGGAGAAACCTATGAAAAACTGTTTCACTAATTCGTTCATAAACGGACAGTAGATTTCACTGTATTGTTTTAATGGAATGTGTATTTATTATACATTAGTCGTATTTTATTTTTATATTACAAGATCCAGTCAACTTCCTTCCATCCCTCGGCTACACAAAACAGACACACTTGTCCTATGTTCGTCCTTGGCAGGTAATCAGTCGGATGTGTTATTCAAAGTTACGTGTTAACGCGTGTTCAGCTCGATGTGGATATTCCTGCCTTAGTGGCTGCAGCAGGACGGCCCCAGTTTTCCTATAATATAAATGACGACACACACAAACATACCTTTACCTTACTATATTTTTCTTTTATTTTATTTTACTTTAATTTTAAACACGTAATTTTTATAACTTTTATTTAGTTGCTCAATTTATTTCATATATTGTTTTAATATACTCAAACGGTTGTCAATACCATACCGCCGCATGCACCACTTATGTTCTAAGGTGGTTATTTATTGATATAGATATTACATAGGCTATTAATAGGTATGCCATTTATCAATTTCAATAAGAAAGAAATCATAATTTGTTTCTTTTATCACTTAAATAAAACATTTCTATATAAGTAACTCGAAAGTTTCTTGCAGCAATTGTTGTATAATATTATATATATTATTAACTATAATTTCTTCTGCAAATAAGTGTATTATATTTTATTATTTAAATTCACCTGACATACGTTTCACTGAATATATCAGTATCTTCAGAGGTTTGTAAATGATTAACAAATAATCGAAATACGTAATTCGATTTTAATATAGGAACTAACGAATAATCAAATTTGTTTCGATTTCAATATAAAATAACGAATAATCGATTTAATTATCGATTGTTTTAATATTTATTTACTTAAGCGGCTGTTTTGATCGTTAGGCCTATAGGCCTATTGGAAATATTTAACGTTTATATTTTATTTATTTTAATAAATTTATAATTTTAAATAGATCATCGTATTTTGTTTTTATTTGAGTTTGTTCTTTAATTAGTAAATTATTGTTATGTGTTTGTAAATATTAAGATTTTCCCAAATATTAATTTTTTGACCTTTTTGTATGTTTTTAATTAACATTATATTTTGAATGTCTAGAAATTAGTGGTTATTATTTAGACAATGTGTGCCTAAATTGGTAACATCTTTGCCGAATGGGTGACTGCCGCATCCCCAAACAACTATGGAACTATAAGCCGATGGGACGGAGAAGTGTGGGACGGCCGAGGAAGCGCTGGAGTATAGCTGTAATATTTGGCTATTTGAGACCGGAATAAACCATCCTTGGCTTAAACCTAGAAGATGATGATGACGATTGTGAATATTGGATTTCGTTTTAGGTTTATGTGATTAAAAACTATATTCTGTGTTATAAGATATTTTAAAATTTGTATCTTTAAATATTTTACTTAGTTTTTGAGTTATATTCCATAATAAGTAAATTTGTATATTTTATATTATCATTAATTAATTGTATTATATTATAATATATATAATATTAAATAAAACATTATATACGTCTGCCCGTGCGTGCGTGTGCGTGTGCGTGTGCGTGCGTGCGTGCGTGCGTGCGTGCGTGCGTGTGTGTGTGTGTGTGTGTGTGTGTGTGTGTGTGTGTGTGTGTGTGTGTGTGTGTGTGTGTGTGTGTGTGTGTGTGTGTGTGTGTGTGTGTGTGTGTGTGTGTGTGTGTGTGTGTGTGTGTGTGCAATATATATAATAATTGTTTATTAATAAAAAACATAACATATTGGTAATTAAATCAGTAATTTTATTTGAACGGTCGGCCTACTACTCTTTAGTATTTTCAAATAGTGTTTTCTTTAAAAGAAAATATGTCATTATTTTCTATATGAGATATATAGTTATATAGTTTCTATGTGAGACTCTTGGGCATGGCTGTACATTGACATTGTAAGGGAAGGAGAAGGGAAGAGATCTTTAGTATGTAAAGTCTATTAGTGCAAACACACAAACAGCTCAATTCTCATTCAGCCTGTAGGGGGAAGGGTTAGCCAGCATCTGATCAATCTCACAGATATGAAATGAATGAACACCATATCTCACTAAGACATCTCTTTATAATGAAAAAACTACTTTCTTTCATTGGCTTCTCTGTTAGCTGATAATATTTCAAGACTTGGTACAGTAACTCATTAGTCTTCTGTCAACTGTTTTCAGATTGTTAAACAAACCACTCTCTGTCATGAAGGAAACACAAAACAATTCAGTTTACTTTTAAGTTTTAATATTTCCACTGAACAACAATTTTCTTTTATTTTCTCTTTTTAAATCTGTAAATAATCAAATTTAGTTACGATGTTTTAATTATTTTTGGGTTGTTGTTTCCTCAATCATCAATAAAATTTTGATGGTAATCATGCCTTGTAAATTTTACAATTACATGTCAATTTGTATTCATCCTTATATTTGCCAAATTATTAATATGTCATGAGACACAATACCGCGTATCATTATATCTTAATAACAATTCTTGGATTTCGTTGTCCATGACGTGTCCGTTACTTAACTAATTATAATTATTTCATTACCGACTCGGAACACAAAGTTTTTTATTGGTAAAAACGTAAAAGTTTTACCTTATAGCCTGAACCAGTTTTCGCTTATTATAAGCTTCGTCAGAGTCTGCCACTGGGAGCGCTGTCCATCTTGTTCTTGGCGACGGCGTCGACTTTTGAAGGATCGATGTTGTGTGCGTGGGGTGTGATATGTTCGAATAATAGTGTGATTTAAATGTTGTTTTTATGTGTTTTTGTGTGTTCGTATATTTCCAATTATTCAAGAACGTCTATATTTCGGCCTTTTGTGTGTACGTGTAAAATATCCATGTTGTCGATGTTTGTGTATGTGTGGTTTGCTTCAATGAAGTGGCTTGCCCTCATTCAGATTAAATTGTCGACTGTCCTATTGCACAAACAATAATATTATAGAAAACAATAGCAGTTCTCTTGTCATTTCAGATTTTCCTTTTCAAAGTATCGATAAAAAAAAATAAATGCTTCGTTCCAACCAAACTGCATCACCGTCCGTATTAAAGGGGAACACAACACTACACAAAACACATACAACGTTAAATCAATGGCTGATTCAGAGTAGGATGTATGGGGATTTTTAGGGTTCTATAAATTACGAGAAGGCACCAAATCCGATAACGAGTGAAACATTTAAGCATATTAACCTCAAAAGTATTACAAATACGGGAATAAAATTATTTTTTAAATTTTCTCTTAAGATTTTTAAATACAGTTTTCGGTTGTTCTTGTATAGTGTTTTCGAAAATTTATAAATTAAAACTACATTTTTTTGTCAACCACCCTAAAAAGTATAATTTTTCTCAATGAGATGGTGGAAAATATTTTTTTCTAGATTTTCGGGAATTTACCTTATCCTCCACTTGGACCGTTCCAAGTTAAACAACATAATAAATATTCCTGTTTATAATACACGTTTTTCATTATGTACTGTGAATTGAAGGTTGCAAAGAACATCCGGCCGTCAACGTTTGAATTTCCGCACACGGAAAGTAGAATGGTTTCGGTACAGATTAATAACCCATACTGATCAATACCTTCATGTTTTCTTTTACAGTTCTATTAATTACAAACGGTGATTGTGAAATTGTGAGACCTCAACACTAGCCCCAACAGTACAATATACTTGCATTATCTGCAAAGTTTCTGTGAAGGTGAGGGGAGTGCTCGTCTTCTTGCTTATTGTGAACTAACATAGGGTTACCATGTGACCTTGGTGAAAAAAGAGGACAACCTGAAAATTTAACAGCATGATCGTTACTTACCGGGTCCAAAAAAAACATTTGACAGTAAAAACATTATACATTATGGATAAGAAGGTATTTATTATTAAGTTAAGCATGTTTACAGACTTTATACAACGTAGAATTTAATTTTTATGATATAACAAGAAAATGTTTAATAACTAAACTTAAAACCATTGGTTAGAAGCGGAACTAACATAGGAAAAGAATAGTTGCTATATTTATTTGTAATCATAGCAATAATTAATTTAATACTAATCAGTCTAAATCGGATTCACAGTTTAAATGTTTAATTTTGTCTTTGTGGTGCCATTGGTATTTATCAGATTAACCAATTCCCATCAAAAGCTTTTTATTTTCTAATAAATAATCATAGAACTGAACACATGAAAGACGTTTAAAGTTGTACTGTACACAAATATTATGCCTTTAACATTTTCTACCATTAACCTATTTCTCTCTTTGGTTTAACACATTAAATTTTCGGTTAACACACACTTTTGTTTTGACATATTAATAATAATAAATTCTACTTGCCTACAACGTATAACTACCACTAACTATACTCAGAATGTCCACGAAAATAAGCAACTCAATTCAGAACTATCAATAATCTTAAAAACTCACGAATGTATACTCTTTCCGTTCTTAGTTCAATCCTGATGAAAACAAACCCACGAGGAAAATCTGAAACGCTATTGGTCAGGGGCGTTGACACTGTCCACATAGTAATGTGTTACGCGCATGGGCAGAATGTCTGTATAGTCATGTGAGAATTATCTTGCAACTTAAATTGGGGCACGTCGTTTTAAGACGTCCTCCTTATCACTGTATTCTGAATCGCATTGAATTAATATGGAGCCAGTTGAAAGGATATATTGCTCGTCACAAAACAACATTAGCTGCTTGATATAAAACAATTTATTGAGAAGGCGGTAAATGAAACAACGGCGAACTAGTAGAGTCATTGTATGCAGCATATAATCAAGGAGGAAGATGATAAGCTATGGTAACTGGCCCACATTAACGACGTCGTTATGGACAATGAAGAATATTATCAATAATAACGCTGACCCAAGTGATGATACAAGTTCAGACATATGCGTATATGGAGGGCACTGAATTACTCTCTGACAGCAACTGATAGTACACTGGTAATTATCTCAGCTTCTATTTTCGTTTTAAATAAACTTTACTTTTTTGTTTGTTGCGATATTTAAACGCTTAATAAAAAAAGCCAATAACTGGAGTTATAAAATGTTTCACTGTCGGTCTGACACTGTCACACAAATTTTACTTTGGCCAGGACAAATTATTACAATTTACGTGTGTTTATACAGTATCAATATTATATGTAGGCTACCCTGTCTGTGCTCCTGTCAGAGTGACGCACCTCTAATTCAAGCAGCAAATAGCGTTTCAGATGTACCACGCCTGTTTGTTTACATCAGGATTAAGCTAAGAACGGAAAAAGTATAGACGCCTATTAGAACTGCAGAATACGCGGAAAAGGCAAGCAGCATATGACGCCAATGGTACATTTCTGATCGGTGTCGCTGGGAGCGCTCTTGTGCGTAACTAGACTTTTCAGTCTTACGAAAAAAGAGGACATTTTCCTGTTTTTAAAAAGTCCTCCCGGACAGGTTTTTTAACACTAAAAAAGAGGACATGTCCGGTAAAAAGAGGACCTATGGTAACCCTAATCTACAGGACTGTAAAAGGAAGAGCAGAGAGAAATAGGATTAATAAGAGAAGAAGAGCGAGAAGGAGATGTCTGGATACATCGTCCGTAGAATTGCAAAAGAATCGATAATAAGAATACAGAGAATCATCATCACGGCGAGTGTAATGAGTATAAGTGACTTTCACTACTCCGGTCACGTCAGCACGCATTGATTGGCCGCGTTGTGTAACACAATCGTCACGCTCTTCACTCCTTCTCGTCGTCTACATCTTCCTTTCTTACTGTTTTTCCATCAGTTCGTGACTGCCAGTCAGACAATCGCTGTCTGTGTCTAAATGCAAGATGAGAAAAAGTAACGAACGACGCACAGTGGCCAGCGAGTTAGAGACGAACCGATTGGTCATACTGATTCCACACACTTTTTGTAACAGCTTTTGTATTGAGCATGGAAAATACATTTATTCCCTTGAAACGCTGCGCATTGCAAAGGTTTGCCTGACCTTGGCGTTGTAACAACGCTAAGAAGTAATTCTGACTTTAAAGCGCTCCATTAATAATTCATGTATTATGTTACAAAGCAAAAACCAAACAAAAACAAAGAAAACTGTTTAGGAATGGCAATAATTATTGTGCCATAGTGTACTCGGTTTAAAAACGTAAACAACAGTGTTTAGCTTTTTTTCTGTTATTCTCTTTCATGCCCTGACATAATAATGTTTCGTATTTTTCTAGATCTTAATTCGGTAGGCGCCATGTAAGCTGTAACAGCAAATAATTTTTCCCAAAATTAAATGCGTCTACATCTCTCTTCGTATGTGTCTTTTCTTTCCTTACAAAAATTGCCTTCACAAAACAAAACTTATTATTTGTTTTCAAGCGACGTAGGAGGAAACTAATTATGGCCAATTCAAACGTAGTGATCAGACTTCAAATCTGATTTCAGGTCTTCTTCAAGCCTGGAGGACAGGGTTCTACCACTCAGTAAATGAACGAAGGAACTTCTATTAAACATCCAAATACACTAATACTGTTTGCAGGGCCGGCTCCAGGCTGGGGCGAACCGTGCAACCGCCAAGGGCGGCAAATTTTAAAGGGCGGCAGATTCCGAGATGTTAAGTTTTGAAATTGAGGGAAAAAATAAAATTATTCACTTAATTTCATCACAATATGTAAGATCAGTAAGAATTGCTTTATGTTTAGTCAGCGGAGTTTAACCAAGAATCAAGAATCGAAAACTCGTGAACGAGAGAACGTAAACCTGACTTTTTCGAAGCTCAAACTTATTAAAACTTATCTCAGATCGAGTATGTCCGAGACTCACCTGAGTGGTCTGGCGACTATACCTACAGAACATCAGTTAGCTGAATCACTTGATTACAACGAAGTCATAAAGCAGTTGTTTGCCAATGCAAAAGCTAGACGAGTATTTTTTAACTCAGGTATATGATACATTACTTTTGTTATATTTCAATCATAATGAATTTTAGTTAATATTTTAACTTTAAGTCATCACATAGCCATACATTTTTATTGTCTCACGACTCCTTGTATTGTCTCTACAATTTTTATTGTAGCCGTTCGCTGCATCGTAAACGCGAAAAAGTTCTAGTTATCTGATAAACACAACAATGCAAACATTCCTAGTCGTCATTTGAAGGCAATCGCCGTATCTTTAGAGTAGGTCTAGTGTGCGTGAATGTGTTCAGAATTAAAATAGGGAGGGGGCGGCACTCATAAATACTGCACAGGGCGGCAGAAGCGCTGGGGCCGGTCCTGTTTGTAACTTCTTGTTACTCGCGGGAGTTACGTTCATCGAGAATACCGCAGTTAATAAAACCGTAGATAAAAACGTGTTTTGAGTTTCATCCGCCATCCAAAGACGTGTAGCCTTTTGCAGTTCCTTAGCCTTTCACGGCTGACGTCAACATTGTTGGAATTATTATTAGCCTGGCTGTTATGCCGTGGTCTACCGTTGTCCAAGACAGGGGGACGAAAGAGGCCGGATCCCCTCCCCAAGAGAGTCGACAAAGTTGACGAATTTTGTTAATCTCTTAATTTTTAGACTGTTTTATTTATTTTCTCGGCTGTGTACACCAATATAGTAGTAACTCTATTCTAAATATACAAACCAAACATGTTATATTACACAACATTTTACTTATACGTTTGAAATATGAAATACGGAAAATCAATTCAGTAAATTGAACTATAATAAATAGCTATAAAAATAAGATCAACTACTTGCTGAAGTAATTATAATTTGATAACGTCTAATATTAGTCTATACAATAATACTCCAAGAAACTCATCGAGTTACTTATAAAGAAATCATATATATTCGTTAATAATATTCCCGTCATGAATTTTATTCGTAAATATATTCTTATCCGCATAAAACCTTCAATTACGAAATACTAACAGATAAAGAAGTAATTATAGTCGTGACAGAGCATGTCTGGAACTAATGTGTCCATACATTCTTGTTTGTTTTTTTTATCCTAAGAGTAAAATGATGAGAACTGTTTTAAGTTGAACAAAGCATCTTTGTTGTATCAACAAACGGAAAAGATTGACTCGAAAATTTTACATTTAGATGAGAAAGACATTCTCGCGTTGTTTACAAGTTAAGTCGTTATGTACGTTGTAATTTATTAAATCACTCTCAGTTTCAAAGATAATAATGGAAGGGTAAATTATGCGCATTATCCCGTTTTACACTTGTTAAGTACACGGGAACGTGTACAAGCGCAATAATCGTGGGTAACCAAGCGAAAATTATCGCGTGCCTGCAGACGTTGTAATTTGGAAACGGTAACACGTTTGCGTTTATAATTAAGGACACTCGAAGGGCTTCCTGACCCACATAAATGCCTACTCAATACAATCCTGTCTGTCTGCATAGCCCACTGTTATGTCAGTTACTTGGCGCTGCCAAACAACTCTTTTGTTTCTAATTTAATGTAAGCCTATTGAATTTGGTTGAAGATTATCGATTGAAATTGCCCCTCTTTCTTTTAGGTGGTCTTCGTTCGGTAAGAATTTATACCATTTTCGTCCTTAGTTTAATCCTGCTGTAAACAAACAGGCGTGACACATCTGAAACGCTATTTGCTGCTTGAATTAGAGGCGTGTCCTGACAGAAGCAGTACAGACAGGGTGCATATAACACTGATACTGTATAAACACGTGTAATTTTTAGCAATTTGTCCCGACCAAAGTAAAATTGGTGTGACTGTGTCGGACCGACATTGAAATATTTTATAACACCAGTTAATGGCTTTTTTTAATTAACTGTTTAAAAGTTGCAACAAAAGAAAAAGTAAAGTTTATTAAAACTAATATAGAAGCTGTGATAATTAATTCAATAGGATTCAGAATACAGTGGTAAAGAGGAAGTCTTAAAACGGTGTGCCCGACTTAAGTGGTAAGATAACACTCGCATGACTGTACGGACATTCTGCACATGCGCGTAATACATTTTGTGTGAACAGTGTCAACGCCCCTGACCAATAGCGTTTCAGATTTGCCACGTGGGTTTGTTTACATCAGGATTGAACTAAGAACGGAAATAGTATATATTAATTGGAAGTAAATAAAAATGTTTTTTAAGCGTTGACAGTGATGCAATATATGAGTTAAAATTTAAAATACTAGTGTTGCCTGTCAATGACTTACTTTTTAAGCAATGTTTTGACTACATCAAAAATCGACAGCCCTCCTCCAAACGTTCACTAATTGTATAACCGTCTCTTTGACTCAGATCTTCTTCTTCTTCTTTAGAACTACAGCCCAACGTGAGCCCTGGCTTCCAACACCAGTCTTCTCCATTGTCTCCTATCCATTGCCATCTCAGCATAACCCCTCACAACCGTTCTTCTTAGATCTTTCAGCACATCATCCAACCATTTTATCCTAG
This sequence comes from Magicicada septendecula, assembly GCA_034769895.1. Taxonomy (NCBI): domain Eukaryota; kingdom Metazoa; phylum Arthropoda; class Insecta; order Hemiptera; family Cicadidae; genus Magicicada; species Magicicada septendecula. The sequence continues at coordinate 88,695,846 of CM068369.1, read as the reverse complement.
ATCGGCCCCTCTTTCTGCTTTTATAGACTTGCGCCCTCAGGATTTTCTTTGCCATCTGCTGATTATCCATCCATCCATTGTATTCGTTGAGCCTTTGACTTGGATAGCTCTGCCTAATGATGTTTGGCGACGGATACGTGGGTATAGCAGTGAAGGTATTTGAAGATTATTGAACTCTTAAAAACTTATAATAATTGTGATTACAGAAATGAAAGCAAAGCCAAAGACATCAGTCTCTCAAAAGTGGATACTAAGCGCATATTTCTACGATGATTCAAGATTTAAAACTACTAACACAGTAAACGACGGAAGTCGGTTTAATAATCTTCCGAGATAATTCTCTTTGGCAGTGGATTAAAGTGTGGATATCGATGGTTATTATTATTATTATTAATATAGTATTATGTAGTCGAGTAAAATCAGCGATGTTCCACACAAAATTAACGATAATTTGTCTGGTGCAAATGACGCGAATATTATAAATTGTTTATACTTTTGTAAGGCTGGAGTAGGTCAAAAATTCAAACACAAATTGTAGTTGGAACGTTACCGCACCTGGAAATAACGAAATCAGGTCACCAGTCAACCAAAGAAAAAGTTATACACAGTTGTAGAAAACAATTTTACGTGTTACAGTATTGCGCTCTGACTCTTGCTGCTGGTAGCCTACAGTATTTTTCTGACGAATGAATCTTCCTTAGAGCATCTTTTTATAAAATAAAAATTGTTTAAAAGCGATTGTGGTATAATTTGGCCTTGGGGGCCGGTCGAGTCGGCTTTACACAAAAGAAAAATTAAGTTAAAAATTAATCAACATTACTATGTTTAAAGTGGTTGAAAAAAGTATGGTAACACAATGAAATCAATCCCATTAAAGTAAACGGTAAAAACATAATAAAATACGCGTTATTAAAAGGTTGTTTACAAGGCACTTATTGATCGAGTTGATTTTCCTCTATTTCATATTTCAAACGTATACGCAAATGCTGTGTAATAAGCCTGTTTGGATATTTAAAAAAGATTTAATACTATATTACCGTTTACAGCTGAAAAACTAATTAAACAGCCTAAAACTTAAGAGGTTAACCAAAATTCGTCAATTGTTTTTTACCCTCTGGGAGGGAGGAGACGGTCCCGTTTGTCCCCCTCCCCCGTAAATACGCCCCAGGTGACACCTACTTGAAATAAATGCACTTGCCAAAAAATTAAAATTGTCCACGTAACGAAAAAACGGTATTTCTATACCGTGGGCTTTTATGTTTGGCAAGCCTTTTTAACCAACATTTCCACCAACCAAATTATTTAGCAATAGTAAACGTTATGAATACTTTGAACTAAGTGCCAGAGTGGAATAAACTAAGGATGGTTTTGTTAACGGTATAATTTTCTCCGTCTTCCATCCATACCTTCCAATGTCCAAACGTCTGACAATGTTAAGATTCATGTTACTATATCTACATATTTTAAGACACTTTTAGCCTCAAGAAGTAAACCGTCTTAAAACAAGAAGAGTCGGTCTAAGTCATGAGAATATCTAATTAACTAATAATACTAGAAACAATCGGGATAAAATAACTCTTTTCGTTCAGTAGCTCTCGGACTACAGGCTCTATGCTGTATGCACGGAATAAAAGTATGAAAGTAATGGTAAAGCTAACAAACTTCGTAGAATATCATCATACAGATGAAAGTGCATGGTGTACACATAGTTCTGTAGTATATACTTGGTTATTTTCTTTCTTGTTTTAAGAACATGAACCCTTTTTCTTCTTGTGCCTTTCATCTTTTGGGGACATAAAAGCGAGTTTTACTTATTCACTTTTGTATCCCCTTTTGATCTGAATTTGAACTAACGTATTGACATGATCATAATTGTCAAACACAATGTTTATGCCGTTCAAAGAAGTAGACAATAATTTATTATCTCTACTAGAGGTCGCCTCAGTCGCTTGAATTCGCGAATAAAGGAGTCTCCCAACTGAAAGCGCGATGAACGAGCCCGATCATAAAACATACCGTTACCAGTTTTTAAAATACCTTGGGCAATTTCGGTATTAACTGGCTTGGGACAGAAACTCCAAGTCTGTTTTCAATTTGAAAGGATACGCCGTTATTTCATAGGCTGTAGCTCGCTGTATAGACTAGAATTGTGGGAATTATTCATTTTTTATTTAGTTATCCTAATAATTCCAATCAGATAATTTTATGCATTCGTAAAAACATCCGCTCCGTTTTAAAACATAAGGCTGTGTTAAAATGAAAACTACATAAACATCTTGTGAAAGCAATAAAGAATTTAAAATAAATTTGGCAACGTCTTCCCGGCTAACAAGTACCATGTTTGTATAACCAGTTTATGATGCGACCAGTTTCTTTTTCCTATTTTCATTAGCAAGGTGCGTATTCGCTAACATCCAGTTTACAACTGTTCCTCCTACAATTACCCAAAAATAGCAGAGAACAATTCACAGTAGGCCCGTGTTTCATTTTGCACATGATATTGACCAATTTTGCACATTTTGGTAAAGGCCAAAAATTCACCGGGTTTTTAGATCTCTTTACCTCCTCTACAACTCAAACCAAGTTACCTAAAATCAAATCATACTTTAGCATTTAATCGTCTACTTACGTAAAAATTATTTCACTGTGTTATTACAGCAACGTTTTATACCTTTTATATGCGACAAGGTGGCAGAGCGACCGATCCGCCCTGAATAAAAGTAGAGTAGGATAGGAGTAGTGGTTTTAAGGGAGAGAAGTCGTTGGCACATTATACTGTGGCTCCAGTACACGAAAACTGCCATAATACCTCTTGTATCGGACAACCGACAGTTGGCAACGCGCGAACGGCTAGTACTAGTACACGTTGACTGGCCAAAATTTCTCCTTCACTTCGGCAAGATCCTATGAACTTGTGACACTTGCTCGGAGACTGACTGTAGTGACGTTTGCTCGGGGAAACGATGGTTATAGGGAATTCATAATGATTCCAAGAAATGTAGTGTGGTATTAAGCAGTTACATTTTTGTACAGAAGCCAACGATGAGTTTTAAAAACTGTCACGTGGACAACCTGTCTACACTTGCTCAACAATGAGTCCTTTATTTCATCTACAGTTAATTAAAAAAAAAAAGAACGTTCATATTTACGACATTCAACTAATCATTTTGAAACAACTTATGTTTATAGTTGTTCTAGTTAGCCTGACCAAATTCTCTGCGCCTGAATCCCAGATATTTTATATTTTTATTGATATTGTTAATTATATTAATTACAATTAAATATAATTAATTATAATTATTACAACACATCACAGTATAACTGTATAATTTATTTAATTATATCCATTATTTTGAAGGCTTCACCCATCACTATTTTTCAGGTGCACCAGCGATTTTTAGAATTTGCTTCTTTTCAGAAGAAGTATAGGCAAGAAGTATTTTACAGGAAAGAAGTATTTCCTATAAAATACTACCAATCGATTTAAAAATTGGAAACTTGAAGAATCCTTACTTATATACTGAATTCTAGCCTGCTTCTTCTGCAAACCATTTAATTACCGAAAGAATACTCTTTCCATGTTGTGATATCGTGAAATTGTTGCTTATTGATGTACCTTTTGCCAATTTTCATTAATTCTCTTTCACTTTACTTACTTACCAACGCACTCCGAAAACACGGTGAGTACTATGGTTACAAATTTGACAGAATATCCCTCAACCTTGAAGAAAAGAAAAGTGGAACCTTTTTTTGTGAACACAATCAACTCATTTCTAAAGGTTTTAAGAAATTTGAAGGTTTTGGAAAACTTCAAAATTTACCTTTCATCCACAAATTGCAGTACAAAACCATGTCTGAAAACTTCATATAATTGTAAGTATTGCGAAGTAAACAAATTGTAAATATTGTATAAATGACTCTTGGCTTTGTATATCAAACTATTAAAAAAACAAAAACAAAAGGAAATAAAAAAACACAAAAAAGATTTCCGGGAACTATAAAACACTACGTTTCTATGGTGTTCTGTGGACACGCTACACTGAAGCTAAATATCTCCTTAAAAAATAATAATAAAAATAATATATAATAAAAATAAAAATATAGCACACATCTTTCTCCACTGTTTATTCTTATAGACTTCTCGTCAATAAAATTGAAACTATTGTAATTTAAACTGATAATACAGGGCGTCATACTAAAATATCGCAGACAAAGAAGCGTGCACACCTAGAATAGAATTTAGCATTGTATACATATTTGTGGAAAAATCGGAACCCCTTTGTTCCGCCAGTAAGATTCGAACTTTCTCATACATTAACCAAATAGGACTGAAAAAATGAAGTAGACAAATTACTTGTTTATTTGGTATTAGCCTGTACCTGTGTCGTATGTGTGTGTGTGTGTGTGTGCGCGCGCGCGCGCGCGTGTTCGGCACGTGTTTTATCAACTCGTTGATAACATACGTACATTCCGAGCAAATGTCACTCAGAGTAAGTGTTCCAACATTAAATTCTGTTCTAGTTTTATTCTGACTGTAGTTGAGTTCGCGAATCCGACGCGTGTTTGTCGCATTGAAGACACATCAGACAAGAGCATTCGAAGCGAGGTTGGTATGTAATTATTATTCTTGTGGTTTTTTTTTAGGAATATAAACCTTTAATTGCATGAGGTAATCTTGGCGAATCTGTTCTCCCATAGAAGCATTTTCTTTTTTGACTTCCGTAATGTTTTTGTTTAATGATAGCACGCGATATCCTACTTATTAAGACCAGCTCATGACAGTTTGTAATCTACTTGGGGTCAGACATAGCTGATCGGAAAGGCTTGTGTGACACGCTTAACTCGCAAAGTTCAGACACATGCAAATATTTCGCCGATAACTTAATTCTACGTACCTCGCAAATGTACTTAAATTGAAATACTCGCATTAAGAAAGTGCTGATGAAGTATATATTTTATATGAAGTACAATATAAAAGTACAGTTTTTTTTAACATACAAGCCTACAGTGTTCTGTAAAATTACTATTAATAATTCAATATAGGGAGAATAGGCAACCACAGTTTGGAGGAGGTCCAAGAATTTAAATTTCTCGGAAGCACAATTACAGAGAATAATGAAACAAGCGAAGAAATCAAAGCAAGAATAGCATCAGGAAATAGAAGCTACTACGCATTAAAAAATATATTCCAAACCAGGAATGTATCAAAAAATGTCAAAAAGAAAATATACACCACGCTAATCAGACCTGTAGTAACATATGCAAGCGAAGTTGAAGTGAAGTTGGAAGATATGAAAAACCTTGGTGTTTTCGAGAGGAAAATTCTGATAAGAATTTATGGGCCAGTGTGGGACGGGAGATGTGGAGAATAAGAAATAATCGTGAGCTAAGAGACCTTTTTGGAGAAGCGGACATAGTTGTAGCGTAAACGTTGAGATGGTGGGGGCACGTGGTGAGAATGAGAAGTGAGTGAGGCCCAAAAATGGTATTGGCAAGGAAGCCGGAGGGAGTAAGGAGGAGAAGATGGTATGAAGATCTGGAAGGGGATTCGAGGGAGATACAAGTGACAGGTTGGAGGAGTAAGGCTCTGGACAGAGAAGAATGGAGGAGAATCATTGAGCAGGGCAGGGTTCTATAGGAACCGTAGCGCCATGAGAAGAATAAAATATCGGTATGGAGAACCATACACGACTTCCATCTTCTAAGATTTATATTTAAAATCATTTTTGAAATGAAATATTTCCATAGAAACTAATTATTTCTTCAAGCCTTAACCACAGTACTGTGGCCACTAATGTATACCACGTCACGTTAACCCACTCGACTTTCACTGATGATGGCAGTCGATGGCACTGCAAAAAACGTCTGGTTTTGCAGAAAACATAGGACCTCGGCCAAACAGCCCGGGAAGGAATTTTAACAACAAACTACATCTTTGCTGCCGATAACGTAGTACACATATATAAAAAATTATTCTGCCCTCCTTCAACTATCATTTTCATTTATAGATAATTACCCCCCCCTTTTAATTATCCTTTTTATTCATAGATACTTCATCTATCTTTCTACAGTGGATAATTATGACCTTCTTTTCAGGATACTTTATTTATCAAAATTAAGTACTTTACTCTTGTTAAAATATAAAACGTTGCTGGTAAACTACCCCTTCCCCTTAACCGATATTCACCAAATTCAACAGGTCTGAGTCCTCTACAACTCAGGCAAATATGCAAAAAATTATTTGATTCTGTTTGAACGTGTTTGATCGTTCGCCATAGAAAAAAGTTACTCTTGTTGCAACATAAAACGTTGCAGGTAAACTAGCCCTTTCCCTTAACCGATCTTCACCGAAATCAATAGGCCTTGAGTACTCTACAATTCGGGCAAAAATGCAAAGAATTATTTGATTCTGTTTGAATTTGCGGCAGTTATAGTTCGCTATAGAAAAAATTCTACACACAGACACACACACATACACACACACTTTTCGTAAAATGACTTTTTTCATGTTTTGAGGGTAGTACAATCAGTATCAGCCCTTATCTCGAACACGATTTTTTTCGCCATCACAAAACTTCCATTTCCTTATGGAACATGAAGTAAAATCAAAATTGGTCAAATAAAACCTATTTGTTAATACACACATTTGTTTAGTAGAAGTCATAAAGACTTTTGATTAGTCTGTTAATTACAATGCTGAATTCGTGTAGCATACAGACGCTACAGTATGGCTACTGTACAGCGCGGACGGTAAATGTAGCCTATACAACAGAAAGCCATTTCTACCCAATACTGTAGGCCTACAAGGTAACGGTAACGGTTAGCGGCGAAACAGACAGTACAAGACAAGGAACGGTTGACGTGACAAGCTAGTAACGTGTTGACCATGGAAGCGACACAAATCGATGTAGGTTTTCATGTCGAAATGTTCACAACTTAATCTGCATGTTGCGTAAAACCTAAATACTTACTTTTTGAATAAGTAAACCGTGTTAGCGGGAGTAGCGGAAAATATATTGTTCACACATCCTCGGAACGAATTCTGTCGAACCGACAAGTTTTAGTAATTTGTGTTATACCAAATCATATTTGTTATAGATGGTACTGTCCTGGAACAAGTTAACAATTTTGAATACCTGGCCTACAGTGTGTCTTATAATGCAAGCAACGATGTTGTGAATAAGTTGCATAAGTTCAACCTTATGTGCGGAAGCATTAGGCAAACCCTTAAGTCAGTAAGTAAAGGACCACGCCTAAAATTCTACAAGGTGATGGCTCCTCACACACTTCTTTATGGGTCTGAGAATTGGACTTTAACCAAAGGCCAGGCGAGTCGCATCCAAGCGGCTGAAATGAGATTTCTCAGGCACGTAGCAGGGTATACTCTCCATGATCATAGAAGAAACACAGATATACGGCAGGAACTGAATATTATAACTATTCTCAACAGGATCGTCCAGTATCGGCTTAATTGGTGGCAACATCTTTGCCGAACGGATGACTGCCGCATCCCCAAACAACTCTGGAACTATAAGCCGAGGTGACGGAGAGGTGTGGGACGTCCGAGGAAGCGCTGGAGTGACCAGCTGTAGTCTTTGCCTATTTGAGACCGGAACAAACCATGCTTGGTTTAATCCGTGAAGATGACGATGACCAAAACTTATTTTCACATAGCTTACATTTTAATAAAATTTGTGCTCGTGTTTTTGTAAGTTTGTGGTCTAAGTTTAACGAACAAGAATATCTTAAAAACGACAACGAAGGCGACATTCCGAAGGGAGTTTTGTGCGTCTCATTTTCTCTACAAATTCTGAAAGTTTTCTTCCAGTAAAAAAAAAAAACGATACCGTATTATTATTTCCAGTACGAAGTTTTCTTATGCATTATTATGTGACACAGTTTTCAGTACACAAGTTCACACAGTTTTATGGGAAAAGTTAAATCCCGTTATGCCGTTTATATAAGACTGCAAAATGTTTGACGCTAGTAAAAATAGGCTGTATTCTGCTTACATAATTGTTATCTGTATCTGCTTTTATGGACATAAAACATAAAAATCTATAATAATAATAATTTCAAATATAATAATATTTTATCAATTAACTGATATGATTAACTGTGCATTAATTAACTGATAAACTTCCGTTTCCGTTAGATGTTGTAACGTTTCCCAGTTAGTAGGAGCGGGTAATCCATTGTTAGGCGCGAAACTTGTCATTCGCAAATAGCGTTCAAATTAGAAGTCCGCGCAGTGACTCGTTTTCTGTCGGCAAGATGTAACCTTACTGAAATTCAGCTCCATTTGAGGGAAGTGTCTCATTAAAGCTATTTTTAATTAAAGTTTTACAAAAATGCAAATATAGAAATAAATTATAAGATATTACATGAAGTACAAACCAGCCTTTGAAACAGTGTGGTCTCATTTAATGCAGGTCTCTATATTCTATACGTTCTGTACTTATATTCTATGTAGTTGATTATTCCGTTCTCTCTGTAGTTGGTTATACAGTTTTCACATCAAACGATACGTGCAAAAACTGTTTCTCCTTAACCGATTCTTAACATAAACAGCCACATAGGCCTACTAACAAAACCTCGGTAAAATACAAACAAATTCAACGCCAAATGATAGTTCAGAAACCAAGTCACTATAGGTTTACCAAACGGCGTGTTAAATATTTTTGATGTTAAGTAGGTAAGTTTCTGTAGGCCTATATTATAAATTCACACTAAAGTCAGAAAAATTATCTAAATACATTTATCTGTACGTATTCCTTTAACCCTGTAATTCAGATAAGTAACATTCATTTGTTATTTATAGGCCTACACTTTCTTGGTTGGTTTTACTTTCGTAGTTTGGTGGTGGTTTTAACAACATTCATTGTTTTGACGGTTTATGCTTGTTAGTAAATGAATTTCGTGTAGGCCTAAATGAGATTGTAATGTATTGCAGGTACACGTGCAGATTACCATACCTTTGTTAGTGGCTGAAACGTTGTGCCAACAAATTTCAACGATGATAACAATCCGATCAAAACCCTTCTGATAGTGGAAAATTCGACCAAAGTGGTGTGCTGATCAAAACAGGACTACATTGAAGGAGATAATATTTCCATTGTGTAACATTGAATAAAAATGTTTAAACATCTGTTCAATTATTTTATAGCCACATCTCGTCATCATCGCCATAACACGGCGCAGCCAAGGTTCTGCCTGTCCCGCCTTTAAAGCTCTTCCACCCATCTCTTCCTGGGTCTACCCACACACCTGTGTCCTATAGGTTTGTATTTCCAGACCTGTTTGGCCAGTTCGGAATCTGACATTCTTTCTAAGTGTTCTTTCCACCGTTGTTTGTAATCTTTTAATTTTTCGTTCAAGTTAAAAGATTTGTAGGGCTAATTCTTCTCTTACAGCCTCGTTCTTTATACGGTTAAGTTTGGAATACATTTCAACTCCTCCTAAGAACGCCACTTCCGAAGCCTGTATTTTACTGTCTTGTTTCTTGGTTGTTGTCCACAATTCACACCCATAGGACAATTACAGAGATTGCCATAACTTCTAAAACTTTAATTTTGTATTCGACGTACCTTGTTTCAACAAATACGATTGATTCTCCCACAGATCGTCTGGAACTTACCTAACTTAAAACGTCAATGTCGTAATTCCTATCACAGCCAATATCACTTCCCAAATGCCACATCTCGTGCACAATTAATTATAAAAGTACGAGGTGTTGCACAGATTACCGTCTTTTTTCCTTTTGAAATGATTAAAATAAATATGATTAAAATAGATAAATCTAAATAAAAATAAATAATGTAAAAAATAAAAATAAATAATAAATTAAAAAATACATTCGTGCGGCCAAACCAGCTCTCACATCGCGACCTTCTGGCAGTTGTCTTCTGCCCGTAGTTATTCTTTTTTACGTCTTTGTTTAACCATCCATTGTATTCGTTTTTTAGGTAATAAACTGGCCTCACTCCTGTCAGTATAAAAATAAATAGGCCTTCGTTACAAATAGGCCTCAAATTTGATACTTCCAATAGTAATTTGCGCCGTATACAAGTAAAGATAGACAAAGCAGAAGGATTAGTTGAGGTTAATATATTGTTTTTGTATCAAAGCAAATACGAGCTCATATGTTTAGTAGTCAAACCACAGTATGTAAATTTAGAAGTGTATAATGTATGTCACAGTAACTTATTTCACAGATTTTTAGCAGATAGCCTGTTAACACAAGAACACTTCCCTTATTCTTTCGCTTATTACTAAAATAGGAGTAATTCTACTACTTATTGGTTTAGTAATAACGCTGATAAACGATAAACGTCATTATTTATTCATTTAAAAGAAATAATTTGTCGCATCAAGTGCTGGCGTACAAACGAAACGTGTGTCGCAGCACCTGTGACGTGACACACATTTCGGCGTAACGGTACTGCGCCACGATAACACAGACGTTGAACCCGGCTGTAGTGAATCCTTATCAGCGCTACGTGACAACCGTTTAACGTAGAGTACAATACAATACAATCATTATATAACTCAGTCACTGCCAAACGGGGTTGGAACACTTGCCCGGAGTGACATTTGCCCGGAGCCCTCCCCGCCACATAATGGTATTTGGTGAGTCAGAAGTAAGACTGTGACACTTGCCCGGAACTAACATTAGTATCTGAAAACGGTTCAAAACGTATCCTCTTTCAATTTTGGAAGGGTTGAATTCAGTGTTATAGTGCAATATTACTTTTATTTTATGAATTTTAAGAGACTTTTAGTCATCTTTGCGCCGTTTCCAGGGAACACCACGGGGAGGTAGTCTCTTATCGTTCCCCACATATTTTTTTCACTTTATTTGAGTTCACTTCTTTTTTTTTTAATGCTGAATTAGAATATTTACAATATTTAAAAATCTTTCCTGGTGAAAGTCTACTTCTCTAACCTATATGCATTGCCTTTACTTTAACTTCTGGACATAAGCAACAGAAACAAGGAAAGACCTTAGTTTGCCATCTAGTTCCAGTTTTTTCAAGGCCTTTGAAATGGTTTCATCACTCTTCACTGCTGCTTTTTTCCTCTTCTTCCCGTCAATATTCAGGGCTATTCTATCAAAAAAGTGGCCGTAATACTCTGCGTCCTCTCGTAGAGTCTTGAGCAGTGAATGAAGATTTGGATGAGACCTCGAAATTAAACTATTAATTCTTTGATTCCACCCTTCAGAAACATTGTTGGTCCGGTGCCGTCTTCCGCAACGGTTCCACACTTTACTTTGGATATGCTCATTCTCAAGCCACTGATCGACGACGTAGTCATAGAACACCCGCAGTTTCTCGTCTTCAGGTGTGCTTTCCTGTATACTTAGCCAAGCATCATCAATCAGTTCTAGCGGAACATGCGTGAGGGCAGAACACATTCGAATGTGAAGTCGAATCTCTTCATTTTCTTTGTACGCAGGAGCAAGGCCACAATCTTGTACTCTCCTCCATAAACATTGGTTAAAATGGTAGTTACAACCAAAAATTTCAGCTTCAGGAAACAGAGTTTTAGCTGATTGGATGATTGCCAGTTCAAAGTCCAGTAAGTGTCACAGGATTCCATCCAGGTACGTTGTTTTTCACTGCTTTGAAAAAACGCTCATATGTTTCTCGTTTCTTATTTGGCAACAACGCGTAGACTGCTGGAATAGTGTTGGTTTCTTTCCAAGAACTTCTCAGATCGGCGTGGATGATAAATAACTGCCCAAACTGTTTGCTTGAACTCTTGAAGGTTCCGTCGACGAAGAATCAAGAACAACTTGTCAATGCAGATTTTCCTTTGTCGGTGGCAAACACCAATATTCTGTCTTTAGGCCCTCTGTTGTCGTCTTCAAGTAGAAAATGTTTACCGTCATTCATAAGTAGATCATTTTCCTCTAATCGTATTTCTTCAGAGTCGACTGGGTCCTTTGTAGGCCCCACAGTTTTTCTTCGAATGCATTGTAATGATTGTTTGGCACTTCTGCGTGATGGTAGTGAAGTCACAAGGTCATAACCTCGATTAAAGAGCGGGCCTACTTCTTCGGCGTAAATTTTTGAAATCGTATTATCTGTTTCCCTTGCACGCTTCTTTGCATTAACAACACTTTTTCTCACTTCAGTTGCCGCTTCGTCCGGAATACAAACATGAGTTGCTTCGCCTACGGTAGTATTATTTTTCGTTGATATTCTGCCTTTACATTCACTTTTCTTATAATCAACATATCGCCAATAAGTCACATCTTCTTTGTTGGTATAGTCAACACCCCCTCCATTGCTCCTGCATTCCTATAACCAGTCCGACTAACCCCCTACCGGACTCCGTGCAAGTGTCACTGACAAAAATACACATAATTAGTCATTTCCTGGAATGCTTAGGGCTCTGGGCAAATGTCAACAAATTCCATCTACGTGCAAATGTCACTCCGTGCAAGTGTCACAACTTCCTGTCAAACACAGGGCTTATCGTACACCGTTAACATTATGTTTCTGAATAATCAATATTATACAAATTATATAAATTAATTAATATTAATATGATTGGTTGTTCGGAACGAAGATAAGTGTAGGAAAGCTAATGTGATACAAACTGGCAAGAATGAAGGCTTCGTTAACACGTTCTTGGAAGGAAAAACTACAGAGCAAGTGAACTTATTTACGTATTTGGGGAGTACGGTGACATGAAATGGAAGCTATATGGAGTACGGAAATCAGAAGTATATCTCTGGGTAAGAGAGCTTTAAAAAGGTAAAAGCATTACTAATAGCAAGAAGGATTCCGACTGAGATGAGAAAGACTCGTAGCTTGGCGTCCATGTAACCGCTGTTGCCGATTGGACTTGAAATAAGGGAAAATAATATTAATTATATCACAGAATAAATATTTTATTATTGAATAATTTGAAATCCGAACAAAGTGGTTGTGGCGAACAATGATTAAGTTAAAATGGACTAATATAGTGAGAAACGATTAAGTATTAACGACAACACCACTACAGAATTTTCTACGTGTTTCTCGGCTGTTCCAGTGGAATCCGGCTATAATGTTGTGTGCGTACGTGATCTCAACATGCGTTAGCGAGACTTTTCTAGACTTCGCCGGCCGCACGCGCCGTGTCAAGGCCGCAATCAATGTAGTGTAGCGCTGATGCATAGTATGGACGATTCTAAAATTTTAGCGGGGTATAAATATAAGCATTCAACAGCGCTTAGTTCAGTTGTTGTCGGGCGATTTATTCTAGTGCGGTTCGAATTATTGTGGCGAAGTGTTACGCGTTTTATAGTTGTGCGAGACTCGTTGACATTATTATTGCGTGTGAACAATGTTTATTTGATTTGTTGTAAGAGTCTGTCTTTTTTATTACAAACTGTTTAATTGTGATAATTGAAGATAGTGATTAGTGACTTAATTGGTGTCTTGTATTTTGTTTTCCACTGTACCGTACGACGATCAGTAAACCGTCGTAATAGTATACACAAATGTTGTGTGATAAACTTGTTTGTACATTTAAAAAAGAGTCACTACTATATTAGCGTACGCAGCTAAAAAATAATAAAATAGCCTAAAAATTAAGAGATTAACAAAATTCGTCAACTTTTTACAACTCTCTGGAGCGTCAGGTCCCGTTCGTCCCCCCTCGTAAATACGTCCCTGGAAGGCGAAAGGAAAGAGAGTACGGGGAAGAAGAAAGGTTGGAATGCTTGATGACATCGAAAACGGAAAGAGCTATAGTCGGATGATGACAAACGCCGCACGGGTCCGAGAAAAATGGACATCATCTAGTTGAAATCTTTCATAGACAGTTTTACTAAAGAAGAATGATAGTTATTGTAATTATTGTAAGTGATTATTTTAAACGATCATCATCGACAACCCTTTTTCAGGCGGCAACCAATCAAATGTTTACCATTTTGTTACAACGAATTTTCTCTTGTCCTCTATAGCTCTTTCTTTGTTATCTTATGTTTGCAGTAGTCTTCCCTATTCGTCGGCAAATCACATTCCAAAGCGTTTCAAATATTATTTTGCTGCGGTCTCCATTACTGACGTAGCAACAGAGCTGCAATATATTTGTTTAATGGCGACGTCGTCGTCGTCATCCTTTACGGCTTAGGGTAGTAGCCTGTTCCAGTCTCAATGGAAGTCATCCAACCGTGGTTTACGGGCTCTTCCCACATTGCTCTAAAACACTTGGTGAGTCTTGGCCTACTCCAATAGTAGATTCCATTCCTCCCTATTGCGTGCCCTGGGTTTCCAGTTTCTTATGTTCAGCTTTTCGAGGTCCTCCTCTATCTGGTCTTTGAATCTACTTCGGGGTCTTCCCCTTTTTATACTACCCATTGGTTTCTGGTAACCAACGATATTTTAAACGATACTTTATAAATATACCATACGTCTTATTTGTATTGCTTTGTTTCCTTTTATCCTTCCAGGGCCGGGGTTGCACGGCTGCATTGAAAGACTTCGACCTATTACACGATTCATCGGAGTACTTTTCTGTCGTCTCAAATTCTTGCTGTCTTCTCTTTTTCGTTGCCAATCGTTCTTCATGTGATTCTGGGTCTTTCACGTTTTCTCTCACCCTGGGAACTTGACTCCAAAGTCTGCCGAGTGATGTTGGATGTTGTCTGTGAATCATGTTTACATTTGTGATGTTACATATTTATATACCGGGGCGTACTGTGCGGATTCAGAAGAAGTTAACGTGCTTTGATATACGAGGATAAGGGCCTGAATAATAAAATAACCGGTGACGTTGTCTGCATTTGTTTGACAACACGATCTCCACTTAGCTAGACATGCTTCTTTCAGCCATGTTCTGTAGCAGTTATGACAGAATGATAAGCCTATTTGTCAAGATCCTCAAAGTAGCCGTATACAGCATTGCTGACTTAATTTCGCTGCAACTGTTTCTCTACTGTGTCATTTTTTAATGTTAGTGAAGAGATAGAAGTTGTTTGTCGCTAAATCTGGTAACTAGGCCTACGGTAAGTAAGGAATCAAATCGATCCTTTTTTTTTTTATTTTAACGAGCGTAACAATTGATATGAAAGGTGGTGCATTACTTTCGTAAAACATCATATTTTTTGTTAAACTTAGTCATTTCTAATTGATTTCATCATTTAAATGTTCTATTAAGTTCTAATATATTAATGTTTAAATGCTGTAATAAAATCGTATTATACTTGCCAATAATTGTTTTTAAGGAAACCAATGAAAAGTATTCCACGCGCGTCCCAAAACAGTCTTCATAACCTTACCAGCAGATATAATTGTCTTTACCTTGTTAGGGTTTGGTTCGCCTTTCGTTTTCCATTCCTTTGACTTCTGTTTTGCTCAGGCGTGTTGTGATGGACCCGAGTCTCTTCAAACGGCTATGAATCGATGCAAAAATCTACACAATTTGGTTGGAGCGTGTTTATAGAATGTCAAACAATCATTTGAACCGTACTTTCGACATGTTTCGGTTGCTCGTTCTTTTCAGGAATGAGCAATCGCGGAACCTATCCAGAGCACAGCACAGCACAATTTCATACCAAATGTTATTGTAAGATGTTGCGCACGCGTTCTGTTGATATGTCTAAGTCTTTAATGTATCACTCTCTTTCACTCTGCGTTCTGCCAAAGCCCTCTTGTACATTTTTTCAATTATTTCTAGTTTAGTCTCTTCATGAGGCGTCCACTGAGTGATTCGTTAGTTTGGCTTAGTCCGGCCCATTTTAGATTCAGAAATCCAGCTCTTGACTGTTGTACTCGACAGAAAAGAGTCGGCAAACTTTGAATAGATTTTTTCCATATATTTTGCAAATAACCCTTACAAAAAGTATTTTATCACGCCACAGATTTCCAAAGCGTCCACTCTTAAAACAATATTTGCGGCGCTTATTTTGGTGGACTGTCAAACTAATAATAAAAAACTCATTAAGTTCAAATATCGAAGGAAGAAATCATACAACACGATCAAAATAATGAGCCCACTGGCGCTCTCTCTAAGTGAGGCCCGGAACTTTTCACTCTACCCAGGTAGTAAAGTGATACAGTATACTTTCGGCGCGTACACCAGCTGATGTTCCTGAATTTATTAATTGAGCAGGAAACGTTTGTTATTCTCATGTGGAACAACATTTTGATATAGCTTGCGGGTTAACCAGTAATTTTTGGCAGATACAGCGTCACATTGTAACCTCTCGCGAACTTCGGTGCTTTCGTGTATAACGTTAACATAGGCTATGAAAGTGACTCTTATCGCTTGTAATTAATTTTTAGGTGAACGGTTCGACTGTACACCTTCTGCCTCTTCTGCAGATATATAGACATTATATATTACCACCTACTCAATTATAGAAGGAGATAACTGAAGAGCGATGCTGCGATATTATAGTGCACTGATATCCTTTAAGGAAACATGGAGTGTTTTCTTTGAGTAATCTTCAAGTCAAGTACGCGGATCTTCTATTTTCTTTTCTTTACTAAAACTTCACCTGAGAAAGTTTTTTTCTGAAAAACTGTCATAAAAATCAGATTTTTGCATAGGTTGACAAATTATAAACATGTTACAAGTTTCGGTCAGACAAGTTAACGTTGTTTACCATAGGTGCCCATCCCCCCCCCAAGGGCATGGTGCAATCCCCTCCTCAAGTATTCCTAAATCCTCCCCAATATTTGATTTCGTGGGTAGGGGGGATCACAATAGGGGGGTATTGAATAACCCCCAGTTAATTGTGGATCTTGGGGCTTTATCCAAACATTTTTGAAAAACTAAAGCCATTTAAGCAATTATTGGAATAAAAAAACTAACGTTATTCTTTTTATCAATATCAGTATGTTTTCTAGTAGGCCTACGCTTAATCAATAACTAAATTATGAGAATTGTAAAAACTTGGTCAAACCTGGCCTAACGTAATTGGTACCTAGTAGGCCTACATTAGGCCTTGTCAAGATAATCTAACTTGATTTTGTAATTGTATTCTTTTTCTTCACTGATTTGTTTGATTTACGACGCTTGTAAGGGGGTAATTGAGCGCCTGGTTACTCAACTGGTTTAAATTCATGTAACTTCTATTTCCAACAAGGGGAAAAAGATGGTTATTAATGGCAGGGAACGTTTACTGATAAAATAAAAAATCTACTAAATTTTGAAACACAATTTATTTTTTGCATATATACAGTGAGGTGTATATGAACAATGAATTACTTTACACTGGTTCTGTAGTCAGTTATTCAACAACAGAGATTGTCTACTTTTGGTTATTTTAGCAAACGAATCAATTATCTCATAGTTCTTTATATATCTTCTAAGATGTCCCTCACACATGATAGAACCATACGATTTGATAGCCATGAATCTCCCATGGGAAATTTAAAATACGTGGGGGGGGGGGAATTTAAAAGAAAAAGGAAAAGTTTCAGTATCCTGGAAATCCCCCCCAATTATAAAAATTGCATTAAAAAACCCCCAAAAATTCCAGTGTTGCGACTTGTACCATTACACCATGCTTTGGGTACACTTGGTGTTTACTGTAATTAACTTCAATGTTTCCATCTGCGCGCTTAAGAATCGTTATTATCTGTAAACAAATCAATGACAGAGAGACAATGCCTGCATTTTCGTCGATGACTATATGGTAATATAAACTTGAATAGCAAACAATTAACAATCAAAGTCAAATTTAATTAACGAAGCATACACTAGAACTTTACATCAGACATGCGGGACAGCAGGTGCTAAAGTTGACCAACTAAGCGCCGGTACATAGACAGGCACCAGCCATACCATTCCTGTGTCGAGACTGCTGAAAAGAATGATTTTTCAACAGCCCCAAAGGTGGCAATTCACAGTAGGTGCTACCGCAAACTGCTTCGCGTCTCGTGGACACGCCTTACCAACACTTAAAGGAAGAAAGTATTTTTTCATATGCAGCAATAAAGAACAAGAAACCATTCTTACAGTGCATAGAAAAAGAAAACGAATTTATTAGAACAATAAAAAGAGAAAACTGTGTTACTTCAGACGCACTATGAGATTAAAAAGACAGAATACTACATAGGTAATCCTTTAGATTTAATGTAAAAGGTAAACGTGGCCTAGTTAGAACAGTGGCGTATCTAGAATTTGGCTTTGGAAGGGGTGTCGGTTTTTGGTCCGGTCGAGTCGGTTTCATGCAAAAGAAAAAACAAGTTAATACTATTCAACATTACTATCTTTAAAGTGGCTGAAAAACGTTATAGATATTATCCTGAAATCAATTCCATTAAAGTAAACGGTATTAACACAATAAAAATACGTGTTACTGAGACATTATTTAGGAGATACTGACTGAATTGATTTTCCTATATTTCATATTTCAAACGTAGACGCAAATGCCTTGTAATAAACCTGTTTTTATATTTAAAAAAGAGTTAATAGCTAAAAACCAGCTAAGAAAATAATAAAAGAGCCAAAAAATCAAGACATTAAAATTAGTTCACTTTTTTCGACCCTCGGGGGGGGGGGAGGTCTGGACCCGTTCATCCTCCCGTCTCAGAAGGTATATCTATTGACTGAGAAAAAAACAGTGTTTAGAAGAATCGTCAAGTAGCCTATTTATTTTGCTGGTACTAAGTACAAATTATCACATGCTAAATTTAACAGAGTTTATCACAACGAAGAACAGTAGGCCTACTATGAAACGAAGCGCACCTCACCTAATCCTGATGGTCAGCGGAACAAGATTATGTGGTCTCCGTTACTTTCGTCTGACGCAGGGGCAGACTGGCCAGGTCAGCTGGTCGGCGATCGCCGAGGGTCCCGGGCCCCTGAGCCATGAAAATTTTATTTCGAGAAATCACGAGAATTTTTACCGGTATTAAAAACCTTTTCTCGTCTAAGTATTGTTGGAAATAAATCTTCAGGATTTATTTTGGTCAGATTGGAAGTGATCACTTCTCAGCCTTATTTATATACAGCCTATTTAGTATTTACTGATGGAGGAAAGCGAAGGAGGTTACTGTAGAAGCGCGCCGCCCGGCAACTGACTGACGCGACGAGTAGTAGGCTGTTGTCATTTTTGTTTGAATGTAATTGCAGCATACAGGGCTGGGGGGCCCGAAGGCCTGGGATGGTTTCAGGGCCTTATGTCAAGATTCAAAAGGGGCACATGGCATAAACTTGCAGGAGGGCCCGGTTAAAAAAGTTACGCTACTTGGGCTACGTATTGATGGGACGGAGTGACAATGGACTGGCCGCCGATCTAAAGGGGACTCCATCGCCTTAATACAGTGTGCAATATTTTTAATTGTGATTTTACGTAGATTTGTAGGGTATAAATGTTCTTTACAGTAGAAACATTTATGGTAGGTAATTATGGTTTTAAAACTGGTTATGTTAAAGTCTAAATAATCAAATAAACTGTCCTGTATGGTTTGTATTAAAACGTTCACTTACGTAAATACTGTAAATACCATGTATCTACAAAGAGTAAATAAATAATTTAAAAATATTAAGTATACGCACACAAATACGCGCGTGCGCGTTTGTGTGTGTAGCTGCAGGGGGCCCCTTGCCGGCTTCCAGCCGAGGGCCCCCAGGGATGCCAGTCCGCCCCTGGTCTGACGACTAGTAAATAAAATTTACGTACAACAAGAAAAATGCGGTGAACATAGTTTACTATAATTACCACACGAGTATCGTACACCTAAAGAATCCTTTGAGAGGATGAACGCAATATGTCCACGAGCTATTTGGCGAGTCTGCGAGAGCGGCGCGCAAACGCACAAAAGGAAAGTAAGAGACATACATAATTTTATTGCACTGACGCTGCGTGCGCTACGCTTTTGAAGATTTATTCCTGTGCCTGGAAACAATAAAGTGTGAACTAGTTATAGTCACACAAGTATTATCTTTATTGTACTGTAAATGTGTATTTAGTCTAGTTTTGTGATGTAAGAAATACTTTACCGGCGCCTCTAGGATTTATTTAATCCCCGTTCTCTCCTTTTCCTTTAGTTCGTCTTCGTCTCATACAAAAGAGAACGTTGTAATGATATTTCACTTAAGCTCTCCGTAGCGTGACACAAATATAGAATGTAGTCCTACATAGACGCACGTAAGTTAAGGTATAATGAAACGGCCTATAACATTCACCACAGACATATAACTAACTGTAGGCCTACCCGTTTAAAGGTATATTTTGGAATATTTTTAAACAGTGCTGTCGTTTTTAACGAGACGTGTGGGACACTTATGCTTACTCACAATAGAGACATGAAAAACAATAAGCCGACAACAGCTATAGGAAAGATGTATGAAATGATAGCGCAAAATCTTATGCCTATTTTTGCAAGGCCGACAAGAAACAAAACTTTCTCAGAAAACGTGTGCACTTATAAAAATTAATTACCAAAATTTATGTTCAAGAAAATTATATTTTTAAATTTACAAACTGTTTTATAATTTTGATTTGTTTATTATTTTAATTCAAACACTTTTTGCTACAGTCTATTTCTTGATGTATATAATATATTTAATATTTATATGATATTACAGCAAGATGTATTTTCCTTATTTGGAACATGTTTCGGGTCGCTTTGTGTTCCCATCCTCAGCCTTACTAATTATGAGTCTTGTGAAATACTTGTGTGTTGGTTGGTTGTTGTCGTGGTATCCTGTTGGCCTTTGGCATTTTAAATTGGTAATATTGTGTGTGATTGTGGTGTATATATTAGTATCTTGTGTATTTTCGATGTTAAGTGCTTTGAAAATTGTGTCGTGTTTTGTATTGATTTGTTCAGGTATTAGTGTGTTTTGTGTTTTATGTTTGTATATTTGTAAATTTTCCCAAATGTTCATTATGGTGCCTGTGTGTGATATGTGTTTTATTAGTGTCATGTTGGTTCATTAGTGCCTGGGAATTCATGTCCAGTGTTTATTGTATGTGTCGCCAAATTAGATTTATATATTTCTGGGTTCTTGTAGGCCTATGCGTTTAGATGTTCAAAATAACGTTTTTTCGTTTTTTTTGTCCTATGTAATATTTATTGCAATCTTGGCATTCAGTTGGTTGTTGTATTATCTTTGTTATGTGGGTTATTTAGTTTTTGTAAATTATTTTTGTTAGTTTTGTATGCTATTTTTATGTATGTGTTTTTAAGTAGTTTTGTTAGCTTTGTCATTTTATTATTTGTATGTATGTGCATGTTGCCCATTTTTTATTGTTGTTATTATTTATGTGTTGTTCATTTTGATTAATTCTTAATTCTTCAGTTTTTATCTTATATTTTATTTTATTTTCTATTTTGTTTACAGTATTTTTATTGTATCCATTTTCATTAGCAAGTTGGTATGTTATATTTCTTTCTTTGTCTGTTTCCTGTTTGTTTAGGGGTATTTTGTACATTCTTTTAAATAGTGAATCGAATGCTGCCATTTTATGTTGTAGTGGGTGGTTAGGTATAATGATGTTAGTGGATGTTGGTTTTCTCTATATTGCATATTGTAGGTGGTTATTGTTTCTTGTAATTTAATAAATATTAAACATTTATTATTACTATTTTATTATTTTAGTATTAACGTTATTGTAAACTACTGTCTAAAAGGAGAAAACGCGATCCATACGTGTTTTTTTAATTGTTATTTTATACTATTTGGTTGGCTGTGGAAAACTGTCAACTGAATAAATAATTTGAAAAGAAGCTGAAAGTATGAAAAATGAAGTGCTGGAGGATGACGGAAGAAGTTGTAGCGGATTATCCATAACGCTAGTGTATGCTGCAGCACCGGGCACCAGGTCCTCAGCTGTTATAGGGGGCACCCTCCAGCCCTAAATCACAAACACTTTTTGTATATAATAAACGTGAAAAAAAAACAAATGTGGTCAATCCTAAATCATAAAAAGATGTATGCACACTTTTCGGCGAGTTCCCCGTTATGTTTTTCAAACGTTCGGCTAAAATGTAAACAAATCATTTGGTCGTCGACCGCGTGGCGGCAACGAAAGCGAAGTAGGCTACTTAAATACCTGAATCGTTCGATTTATAAGAAAGTATACAAGACTTCGTTAAGGGAAAATCAAGAAAAAAATGGATCGATACTAAGCTTAGTATTGTCGAAGCTTAAGTAGTACTATATTCGTTGTAGTAATTATTTAGCTAAATATTTGTTGTAATTTGAGAGTTTAATAAAATAATTGTTAACTTTCGAAACCGTTTATGCCATTCATCAGTGTAAATAATAGATAAAATGTTGAATTTTGAATAGGGGCGGGGGGCATCAGTCTCATGGTAGTATAGAGCACCACACGCTTCTAATCCGCCCCTGTTTGTAGACTTAAGTTAAAGAGTGGTATTACCGTCATCGTATTTCTTTTTGTATACTTAGTAGTATTCTAGCCGAAGGTCATAGTCTTGAATTTCCACAAACCAAACTGATCTGTAGGCAACTTTCTCACCGCTTGGCTAGCTAGTCTAGCATCCGTCTCGAGCACTCGAGACCTCGGCTGCTCTGTCGCCCTAGGCACGGTAACCGAGAGGTGCGCAAGCGCCTCCTTGCGGGAACCATCCGCCCTCTGGTGGCAACACATCGTTACGGACGATTCTCCGTAAGCCGAGCCTAGCGACCACACCAGCGCGCCTCTAAGCTCTTGCGGGTGATGCCTTGATGCCTTAAGGGGGTCACGGAGGCGCGCCTCTGTCCTGGCGACTGGCTGGAGCAAATCACTCAAAGATGCCCCCACGACATACGCGCCCATCGTGTATTCGATAGACGAACGAGTACACTGTTATTCCTTAACTCTTTGTGCCGGGTGAACGACCGAGCTGCACTGTTTAGAACCTGGCGTCATCAGGCTCCGGCCTGGACAACGCACACAAACCAGGACGCGAGGCGCTCCGTGCATCTTCTGTCTATCTGTCTGTGAACCGCTGCCTCTCTGATCTTTCTCACCGTGTTGTGGTCTAGTCCAGCATCCGTCTCAATGATTCACTTCAGGCAGAAGAGAAACGGCTCGAGCACCTCGGCTGTGCTGTCGCCCTAGGCATGGTAACCGCGAGGTGCCATCCGCTCTGACGTGGCAGTCGTCCACGCCAGTACGGCTTTAAGCTCCGAACGTGAATTTTGAGGGAGCCACGGAGCTGCACCTCAGACAATCAACATGAATCTTTATTTGCATGCGACATCTTGCAATGAGGATCCTCCTTCTGCTGCGAATGCATTTCAACTCTGATCTTACTGCACTGCAAGAAACTACTGTTCATCGTGCTACGACCTGGGCAACGCGTACACACCAGTCCCCGCGCAATTTCTGTGATCTTATGATACGTTGAACATAATTATTACCGTACTTCTCTGATGATCGACATTATTCTGTGAAGCGTGTGTCAGACGATACGATTTTGTACTCACACGCTCGACTAATCATTCTCCGATAACTGTAATCTCGTTGCAAAGAAATTTGAGACTTTTAATTTAACTATAAATGAAATGTATAGTTTATCTTTGCAATCCAATTGTCCGAAGGTTAAGTAAGATGAATACTTCCCTCGTTTTAAGCAGCTAAAACTAAAAACAATTTGAGTTTTGAACAGTTCAATAATTTGACCCCCCCCCATCTCCCTCACACACACACACACACACACACACACACACACACACACACACACACACACACACACACACACACACACACACACACACCAATCACACAGTATGTGTACATAGTAGTCATAGTTAGGCTTCACGACCCACATGTACTGTAATTTATTCTAACACTTGTTAGAGACTTCATGTTAATTATAATAATTAATCCGTTATTTGTTGCAAAAAAGACATGAATTCACA
The DNA here is from genome assembly GCA_034769895.1 of Magicicada septendecula. NCBI lineage: Eukaryota > Metazoa > Arthropoda > Insecta > Hemiptera > Cicadidae > Magicicada > Magicicada septendecula. The sequence continues at coordinate 88,672,017 of CM068369.1, read as the reverse complement.
TTATAAAGACTTGGTGAGTGTGCAAAGAAGCCATATTAGAGAGAACAGTGTCAGCTGTATTTCAAACAGGTCACATTGAGCAAAATCCCGCCGTTATCTGCATCGTATTGATTGTCAAACACTGCTGAATAAATATACCGTCCCGTCCGTTATCTAAATGCAACCCGTTGTCATTGACACATTATCCTATACGTCTGAATTACCTTAGAATTGTATGCACTGCAGAAACTTTATCTCGCCTAACTACCTACAGATTTGTTCTGAGTGTAGAAAAATTTGCAAGTGTAGAACTATTATTTCGTGTCCCTTCTGGCGTCTTTTATACATCCAGTCATTACGTTGGCATACTTAATATCTGAATGAAGAATACTATAAAGTAATAAGACGCACAAATAATGTGTATTAGCAGGCCCTAAATAATGTAATTTTCATTACTGTAATGTAACGTACATTACTAATTTTCATGTACATTACAGTCTAGCGTCGACGACTGTGCAAGTTTTTCTTTAGCGTAATTTTAAAAATACTCTGTGGTTCTAACATATTAGGTATCATTCAGTCCGCATTTTATATTTTAATAGCTGAATACTGAGAACGAAATGCCTCCACTTCCAGGAAGAGTTCATGGTACATGTTTTATACGTTTTACACTTCACATTTACGATTACAGCAATTACACCAACTTACACACACAGTGGACGGCGTCGTTGGTTAAGCTGAATTTTCTTTCAAACTGAGTTTTAACTCTGATTGAAATGTTTTAATACTGTTTACTTATTTTAAAGAATAATATTAAATTTCACTCTACGTATTGTTCAGCAAAATACTATAGTAAGTTATGAGTAGCTCAACATTAATTAAATACAAACACAGCATTAATCTAATAAAACACTTATTACTGCGAAATAAAATAATAATTACTGCATTTATGACACAGAACAATACTGTATATTTTAGTTACATTAAAAAAATCCGAGATTGTTTTTTGCTTCTTAGTTTTCAAAGAACTTTTAAAAGCGTAGTCACGCCATTTTCTCACAAACGTGACATCGGTAGCAGACGCCTCACATCATTGTTCGACGTATCGTACTGCCAGCTGTAATGCTTCCAATGCGTCTTTCTGACTGACTTTTCCCTCACTGCCCTCTTAGTCAATATCAGTTTGTTGGCAGACAACACTTATAGTTTCCTCATCAGCCAAAGTTTCATTTTCAAGCTGTTGATCACCAGTTATCCATTCTTCGACGTCTCACATAGCGTCAACAAACTCACGAAATCACTTACAGTAATAATAATCGACACACGTCTTCGCTTTGATAAACCAACCACTAAACTGACTAAAAACGTAAAATAGACAAGTGCAAATCATGCGAATTTTGACATGTCAGTGAGCCGCTCGGTCTGTCCAGATTTAGGTATTTCTACCTGTTCCGAACTTCACCATCTCAACCTCGGTCGACCTACATATCTTTTTCCATGTGGGGGCATATTCCATTATTGTCCTCGGTATTCTATCTGGAGACATGTGTACTACATTATTCCTCCAGTTCATCTTATTATAACGATGAGCTGTGGCCACCAGCTCTTCAAAATCTAACGCAGGTCTTGTGAAATCGTTACGTACTGTACCCAATCTTGAACACTGAAGGAATTTCATTTCTGTTGTCTGAAAGGCCCTTAAGTCCTTTTGTCTTGGTACCGGCATTCAAAATCATAAAGTAAGGTAGGTACAGCCATAATCTTATAAAGCCTGATCTGCGTCTCCTGACGGGCCTTCCTCCTTAATGTTCTTGAAATTATACCGCAAACATTTTGAAATCTGTTTAACTTAATGGTTTGTTTATGGCTCCTTGTTATCATCATATGTCAAGTCACAAGTAATTGAAATGTGGTAACTGTTTAACACAATATTGTCAATCAAAATGACAAGGATATTTTACTAATGAAAATCATACCAACGAATGACTGGATAACCCACTATAAAAATGTATAGTTTAACCCACAAGAGGAGTCATCACGGATGGAAAGTGATCTGCGTCTCCTGACGGGCCTTCCTCCTTAATATTCTTGAAATTATAGAGCAGACATTTTGAAATCTGTTTAACTTAATGGCTTGTTTATGTCTCCTTGTTATCATCATATGTCAAGTCACAAGTATTGAAATGTGGCAACTGTTTAACACAACACAATATTGTCAATCAAAATGTTTGAATCAAAATGACAACGATATTTTACTAATGAAAATCATACCAACGAATGACTGGATAACCCACTATAAAAATTTATGGTTTAACCCACAAGAGGAGTCATCATGGATGGAAAGTTGATGCCTTTGAAGATCATACATTAATTATGTCAGAGTTTATCGTATGTTGTACAGTAGAAGAATGTAAATAAAGAGCACAGAACAATTGCACGTACTTCAGAATCTCAACAATGACATTGTAAACATTGAACTTATATAAAAAAAAAAGAAATGGCCAAACGTCGTAAAGAGAAAGTGTATTCAGCAGAACTGCACCGATAGATGGAGTATCGAACACAAACGCTAACACCATCAAATTAGCTTAATATCTGTTATGTGTATCAACGCAGCTGCATGATTTAAAGACGTAAGGTTCAATTTGTTAATAAGCAAAATAGATAGAACTACTGAGAATAATTTTGTTTCTCCCTTTCCGAATAAGCTAATATAGGCCTACTGGTCGTTCTTTTGTTATATCGGCTGTTGTCTTCTTCCAACAACATTAATTATTTAGTCTTCTATTATTGTAATTGTGAATTAGCTGAGTTTAAAAAATGCAGAACGCATGGTAGTATATAAATACGTAATTTAAATTAAATAAATTGGTGATCTTTAATTTCTGTACTGTAATATTATCATAATAGTTATAATGTAAAAATAATAAGTAAAAATTAAAATTAAAATTCTCCTTCGAGAATTGTCAGTTTCTGAAAAATGTATCAAGAAATTACGAACAACCTGCCTTCCCCTCCTCATCGTCTGTCAATAACTGTTTGCTCTTTCCAGAATCTTATTTTATTTTCTGGGTCAACTGGGATTCATATACAGTTGCATCCTATCCGCCTCACTGGAGATTCATTCCTAGTTCTTCCGTCGTACAATACAACTTTTTCTGTTTCGGCTAACCTTCTGCATTAATGTCCAAGTACTTTATGTATGCCTCAATAATCTGTTTTAGTAACATATCTCTTATCTACAGTTCTTGTAATACGGAAGCGTTCGTGAATGTCCCATTCACTGTGCAACCCATCCATGACACTCTCAGAGTACTATTTAAACCCACAGTTCGAAGGCTTCGATTCTATTGTGATGTGTCTTCAAAGTTTCAACTGTACAGTTCTGGAATCTTCAGAATATTAGTCGGTATTAGCCCGAACTATTGTGTAATCCCCAATTTATCTTAAATATCGAATAAGTATGTGTGTATATATATATATATATATATATATATATATATATATATTCAGGTTAAAACGTCCTGCGACTTTGTCCGATGCCTAATTGCCAATATCTCCTGTCGTTGCAGTTTTTTTCGGTTAGACTCTTTGGCAACCTCTCCTCCCCCATTCTCTGCACGTGCCCATACCAAATTAATTGTTTTTTCTCGATGTGTTCTAAAACAGTTTATTTTATATTCATTTGTTGCTTAATTGTTTCGTTTCTGACCCGGTCTAATTTTGATGTTCTACATAATCTTCTTAAGGCGTCCATTTTTGTGGTTTCTATCTTTCTTTTCAGATGTTCTTTCATTCTCCATGCTCAGACCCATATACCAAAGTGCTCTTAATCATTGTGTTGTATATTCTTATTTTCCTTTGTTTTCCTATTTCGGTGCTCCACAGTATTCTATTTAGAGACTTAATTATTGTTCTTGCTTTGTTTACTCTACACTTTATTTCTGTATCGTCTGTCCCTTCCTTGTTAAAATTTATTCCCAGATATTTGTAATTCTCACATTTTGCTACAATTTCACCGCTTTCCAATACTATGTCGGGCATGTCCTCTCTTGTACACAAATATTGTGTTTTTTCCACATTCATCTGCAGTTCCCATTTTCCGTATTCTTCCTTCAGTTTGCGTGCCATGTATTCTAAGTCATCTTTGTCATTTGCGCATATTACTTGATCATCTGCAAACTGAAGTGTATATAGACAGTTGTATCGTCGATTTGGATGCCCATTCCACTGCATTTCTTTTTCCAGGTTATTAAAGCTTTGGCGACATATATTTTAAAAAGTTTTGGGGAAATGCAGCTTCCTTGTCGCAGACCTTTGCTGACTGTAAAGGGTTCTGATATTTTATGTCTTCCTAATTTCACTGCAGATTTCATGTTATCGTATACAATTTTGGACAGCCTTTACGAGGGTATGATTGATGTTGGTATATTGAAGCACTTCCCATAATTTTTGTATTGGTATGTTATCATAGGCTTTTTGTAAGTCTATAAACATTAAGTATATTGGTCTATTTCTTTCTATTCTCTTTTCTATAACTTGTTTTAGTGAAAACACGTTGTCTGTTCAAGACCTACCAGCTCTAAACCCACTCTGCTCTTCCTCTTCGTAATTTGCATATTCCTGTTCTATCATGTCTCTTATTATTCTTGGATATACCCTGCTTATTGTATTTATTACCGATATTCCACGATAATTGTTACATTTTAATTTGTTTCCCTTTTTGTGTATTGATGTAATGTAAGCTGTTTTCCATTATTCGGGTACATTTTTACCACTGATGTATTTTGTAAATATATGTGACAGAAAAATGAAGAGTTTTTCAGTTCCATTTTTTAGTAGCTCAGCATTGATTCCACCTGGCCCAGAGTATCTTCCATTTTTTAGTTGTTTGATTGTATTTTTAACTACTGTTACTGTCGAATAAGTAATTAATTTTTAAAATACAATTTCTGTAATTGCAGTACAGACTTGTCAAGAACGTAACACTTTCGGTGTTGAATCGCCGTCACTCTTTGTGGCAGGTCACGGTTTTGTGCTGTTCGTCACGAAACTGGTACGATATGTCCTTTTTATCGTCCTATGAAATACACGATGAATTGAACTTAACGGTAAAACGTTTTTTATAAAATGTGTTTGTGCGTATAGAACAGATAAACATTAAGCTCTTTTACGGTTATCTGCAGGATTATAAAAACCGTTGTAGATTTAAAAATACCGTGGTCGTCTTTTTCATGTTTCATTAAATATTGGTTAGGCTACATGTTGTGCAGTGTAACTGGCGTATGTCTAGTCTACTGAATAATTTCATTGTTTGTGTTGGGATGTTGCATGTTTCATACGAATACGTTCGTGTTCTGTATATACCGTCTGTGTGTCTGAAGTTGAAAGCAGATTATTACGGTAATCATGGGTTCCAAACGATTCTCGTGACTGTTGCTCGCCAAAATTACATTGTTCAACAAATGTCATTTCTAATGAAATAGAAACGAACATCACTTTCATTATACTTCACGCGTTTTTCTTTGATGATGTTTTCAGCTCACACGCAGTGGCGTACGCAGAAATTAATCTGGGGAGGGGTTTGAACCTTAGCAGCCCATATATTAGCCTACTTTTCTACAACTTATAGTGCAGTATAAGATAGAGTACATATGCCAGTTAATGGTTAACATTTATCAGTAGGCGTTTATTTTCAGTAGGTTTCACATTTTCTTTATTAAAAATGTATTATTCGTGATTTGGGGACTTATGTCTCATTCTATTTTTAACAGTAATTTTTAAAACATTAGCCTACTTTTTTCTTTCAAAAAATAAATATTTTTTATTTGATTTTTTCATGTTCATTGTAATATTTGACAATAGATTCATTTTACTTCAATTAGAATATAATATTTTATACATTAATGTCAGTAGCACTGGGAATAAAGTTTTGTAACATTGGTATTTTAACAACTATACATTTCAAAATGACTTGCTAGTAACTAGTTGTGTCAATACAAAAAACAGTTTTTCATTAAACTATTATACTTGTTACGTGTGGCCGCGCCGTCAAATGAGGATGAGAGAGAGAGAGAGAGAGAGAGAGAGAAAACAGGTAGGTTACTGAACGTTACAATCAGCGGAATACACCGCTCTATGAACTATACATTATAACTGAATAAATAATTGTTATTATAAACTACTTATTTTGTAAGTATTTATATCCCCGTCCAAATCGGCCGAAATATGCAATTTTGTAATTTTAAACGAAAGCCCAAGTAAATTAAGAAGGTGCATATTACATTTTTGTGGTTGGGGGGGGGCTTAAGCCCCCTGAGCCACCCCCTGCTTACCCATTGCTTGCACGGTCTATTAGTTCAGTTTTTTTTATACCAAAACCTTAGTATCTTCCGATCTAGTGACTAAATAAGCAACATACTTCTATTCTTGGTACTTTTAACAACCATATCATCAATTCTACTACCATATCCTCAATCAAAACACTATCCTTCTGTCGCCTTATGTAAATTCTTTGTCTTCAATTTTTAGTACAGAGTGCCCTGTTAGTAATATACAAGGGCCAGTTGAAAAGTTCGCAACGTCTATAGCTCAGCGGTAGAACTAAAATCTTTCGTGTGCTGCAATACGTATATTTCGCGTGAACACCTCTTAATTTCCAGATATATCTGTCGATTTATTCACTTTTTACCAGCTGTTTGAAATTTTCCTGTCACGCGTGTTTTTAAAATGCACAAAATCAAACATCGTGTTGTGATTAATTCTCTGTTACAAACGTTTTAGCGCCAATGGAAAATCCAAAAGAATTTGTAAATGTGTCAGGAGATTCTGCGCCTTCAGAAACAACGGTAACTGGGGCACACTCGAGTTTAAACGTGGTCGTACAAGCACTAAAGATATCCCAGCAGTGGACGTCTAAAAAGTACAACAAAAAATGCATTATTGAAAAAATTTCATAGGGTGTTGGAAGACCGCAGATTGAGGAGTGGATGACATTGCTGAAATCATAGGCGTCTCATATATAGCGTTTGCATCAGACTTTAACTCAAGAACTTGGTGTGAAAAAGCGTTGTGCAAGATGGCTGCCGCATCTGGAGTTATTGCATTTTTTGGGCGTCCAGTGCGACCACGATTTCTGTGCGCGTATGCCCTACTTACAAACCGTTGGTTCTGAAGTCGCACCATCTCCTGACACATTTACAATTTCGTTTTGAATTTCCGTTGGTGCTAAACAATTTTTAACAAAGAATCACACCACGATGTTTGATTTTGTCCATTTTTCAAAAGACGCGTGATACGTCAATTTTAAACAGCTTCTTAATAATGAATAAATTGATAGATAGATTTGGAAATTAACAGGAGCTCACATAAAATACAAATCTTGCAGGACTAGGAAAATTTTAGTTTTACCGCAAAGCTACAGTTGTCGCTCCGCGAACTTTTCAACTGACCCTCGTAGAGGCATGTAATAGTCAGCTAAATCATACATCAGTTAACATTACAGTAGATACAAAAAGCAGATAACTTTTCTGTCAGTCATTTGCCGCAAATCTGACATCTGTATAAAACAACTTCCGCAATAATGCTCCAGTAGCCGTTAACCGTCCAACTAACTGTCTCCAGTAGCTGTTAACTATCTTTTATCCTTACTCTCTTTTCTGTTTCTCTTGCACTACAACTGTGTTTGGTAATTTTTCTTTGCGCATCTGTAATAATGTTGGCTTAAAATTAGAAAAATGTTTGGTTGAGCTGGTGTTTTGCGTAATAGGCTGCGTGATGTTAATGGATTATTGTTACTTAATCTAGATTAAGCATATTGTTACGACGGTCTACTGATCGTCGTATGGTGCAGTGGAAAACAAAATACAAGACACCAATTAAGTCACTAATCACCAGTTTTAATTATCACAATTAAACAGTTTATAATCAACAAGATAGTCTCTTACAACAAATCAAATAAAAATTGTTCACCGCAATAAAAATGTCTACTTATATTTAACCCAATTGTATTACAATTTTCCCGCACAATTAACGGAAACACATAACACTTCGCCACAATACTTTGAACCGCACAAGAATAAATCGCCACTAAAACTGAACTAAGCGCCGCTGAATGCCTATATTTATACCCCGCTGAAATTCCAGAATCATCCATACTACGCATCAGAGCTACTAGAAAACACCAGAACGTAATTGATTACGGCCTTGCACACAGCGCGCGCGGACCGGTGAGACTGGAACAATCTAGCTAACGCATGTTGAGCATCACGTACGAGCCGGATTCCACTGGAATAGCCCAGAAACACAGAATATTCTGTAATGGCGTTACACTTTTTCCGCATTACGTAACAATATAGTTTTTGCTTTCATAAATCACTTTAGTTTTGATGCCAAACATTTCAGATTGTAAATTTGGTCTCATAAAATTGTTTGGAGCCGAGGTCAAGTTTGTAACAAAAAAAAGAGAGCGATATGACCATTTACGCAAATTATTCTATCCGAGAAACCTAAATATCATCATACCGATCTTAAGCAGATTCTTGGGTTCTACCGTGTGTTTGTTTTAAAACTACATTCAATTCACAAATAATTTGTATTATTATTTTCTAAACCATGAATCTAAAGAAAGGCCTACTTGTAACCTTATAAAGAAACTAAGCATTCAAAGAATTTCGACGAAACCGAAACATCGAAGCATGATAATGTTTTTAGTTTTTGAAACGTATAATGTGGATTACGTTTCGTGGATTACGTAAATCATTTCCAAACCACAGACGATCACAAACAGAGCATGTAAAACCAAATTTATTCTCACTAAAACGTTTGCTAAACTAAATGTCAGCAGCGATTATTTCTGTCTTGATGCGTTTACATATCAAATTTCTAGACTGTGGGGAATCGAAAGTGTGGAAGCGTTACGTTTTTCGATGACGATTTTTTGGAATGACCCCCAGCCTAAAAACATTATCATGTTAAAATTGGATTGATTTGATTAATTTGATACGATAAAGTAAAACCGTTATCCTATTATATGTTTTACTATTTAAATACCGTAGTAGGTTATCAGAAAATTCTTCCGTCTCTTGTTATTTAGTATTCCAAGTACTTCATTCAACATATTATTTAAAATTTTAATACTGGTAAATACATTAAGAATACATGGGATGCCTGCAGGGTTGAAGTGGAATTAATATAAAGAAATAAATGTCTAAATTATAATTAGATATCGAATTCAGATTTCACAAAGCTGTTGGTTTAAATTATTCTATACGATACAAAATTTATGAGAGTGTGATTTTCAAACAGAGATATATAAAAATCGTCTCATATGTCACGCTAATTTATTACAACAGTGATTCCATTTCCATCTAGTCTTACACCTACAGAAATAAGTTAATTGCTACTGCAACCGCGTTATTATTACAACAGTGATTCCACATCCATCTAGTCATACTCCTACAGCAATAAGTTAATTGCTACTGCAACCGCGCTATTATTACAACAGTGATTCCACATCCATCTAGCCTTACTCCTACAGCAATAAGTTAATTGCTACTGCAACCGCGCTATTATTACAACAGTGATTCCATCGCCATCTAGTCTTACACCTACAGAAATAAGTTAATTGCTACTGCAACCGCGCTATTATTATAACAGTGATTCCACATCCATCTAGTCTTACTCCTACAGCAATAAGTTAATTGCTACTGTAACCGCGCTATTATTACAACAGTGATTCCACATCCATCTAGCCTTACTCCTACAGCAATAAGTTAATTGCTACTGCAACCGCGCTATTATTTTACTTTATTTTACGAAATAAAATTTTTAATCTGATAACATAGTGGAATGGCACTGTTTAATTATTCCGGTTTCAGTATGCAGGTGAGTACGTACTACTTGGGGAACTCTGAGAGGTTCGTCCTCTTTGAATAAAAGATGTTTGTCTGGCGGGGGTCTCAAGGGAACTGCACACAATGTAACTTGCTACAGCGGTTCTCGCATTGGGTTTTGGTACAATCCCATTGTACACTGCATTAATTAAAGTATAAACGCTTGGTTAACAGCAGTCACTAGTTCTAGCCGTCTGTACACCAGTGTATTATAGTTTCCCAAATTTGCAAATACTTGGAAGACAGTTGTGGCTGGAACAGCCGACCCAGACAGTGTTTTTAAGTAAATACTGTGCAATTGTTAGCAATTATTATTCTTTTTACCGTACTTGTGGCATACATTACGCCTTAATTTAAAAGTGGTATCGACTTTATGAACATCTTACATCTGCAGTAACACAAGTTAATTTTTTCGAGGACATAGCCAGTAGAACAGGCTTAAGAACTGCTGTAGAAAAAAACAAATTTCTCGCAAACATTAAAAATGCGAGAAAATTCCTGGTAGCAGATATTAGTCGAATAGAGAGGGTTAGAAAATTTAAGTATCTAGGAGAAATAATTCAAGAGAATGGCTTAGAAAAATCTGCTATAGAAGAAATGATTCATAAGGTGGAAAGGGCACATGGTATAACTAAAGATATGTTCAATAAAAAGTGAATATCTAAAAATGAAAAAATAAGGCATTACAGTACAGTAGTGAAACCAGAATGCCTATATGCAAGTGAATGTCTAGGATTGAATTCTAATTTAAACAAACTAGAAATATTGCAAAGACAACTTATTAGGAAAATATTAGGCCCACGAAAAACTCCAGAAAGTTGGAAAATAAGAAATAATGATGAAATATATCAAAGTATAGAAAATATAACAGAAACAATGAGAAAAATAAGACTATTAATTTTTGGACATTTATATAGAACGGACGACAATAGGTTAACAAAGCAGATCTTCAAATATCTGTGGGGGAAGAAGTCAACATCAAGTTGGATTAAAGAAGTCCAAAAGGATTTAGAAAAAACTAATATAAACGCAGAAGAAGCAATTGAAAGAGAATTTTTTTGGGCAAAAGTGTTAAAAATGTAAGGAGTCCAGGGTAGGAGAAAGAAAAACTTAAGTTCAAAATGGACTGAAGAAAGGAAGAAGAGACACAGTGAAAAGATGAAAGAATATTGGAGAAAAAGAAAGGAATAAAGAGTAAAGAATTGAAATTGGCATGTGGTCCTTAGATGGCCGATACAAAAAAAAGTGGTATCGTTTCAAGCTACTCTTGTCTTCCTTCTGCATCTTCTAACGTTTTATGGATTACGGCGCGGCCCTGTCTACTTTTCGAGTATAGAAACTGGCAACATTTAGAATCCAGTCACTGGGCATGATTTCCCCACTCTCGTCCCTTTGGACTCTAGACAATTATCCATATTGTCTACTCCAAAATTGTACGTAACGAAGATACTTGTACTTATATCCCGAATGATACGACAAAAATTAGGACCTCATTTCTGCAGGATCAATCGTAGAGTCGTCTGTATAACAAAAAGTCCAACATTCGCAGCAGAAAACGAAGTATAGAATTTTGTTACACTGTGTAATAGCTATTCTTTCAGGTCTTCCCACCCCAGATTCTATATCATATTTGCACAGCGTCTTTGAGAAGGGTTCGGATGATGATAATAATCTTAGAACGAGTTTATGAGGATCTGATATAGTCTGTGTAAAAGTAAATCACCAGCATGGCCAGTGAAACCGGTTACATTTACCCACAGAAGATTACTTTATCCGTATAGAAACTAAACAACAGAGAAGAGAATCCACATCCCTGATGTAAAATCCTGAGTACTACTAATCCGTTTGTTTCCTGTTCTTACCCGTTGTTATTGGTAACTCACTCCTAGAGTCGTTGAATTCACATACAGGTTTTAACGCTTTTAATCAAATTTTGCGGCTCCTAATATTATTCAAAGAAAGGTCGTGTCTTCAGTGTCCCTTGATCACACACCTCAAATTTCAAAAGGTATTTCAAAGGGTTTTATTATGTTATCAAAAGGTAATTATATTTTCGTATTCTGTACAACCTGAATAAAAAAAATTCAACCTCAGTAGTCCTCCCTCTTCGAAAACCTACCCGTATCCTATAATGCTCTTGATTGTTGCGTACTTATTCGTTAATATCATACTAAAATAACATTGTACATTCTGTTTTTAAAATGATTCGGTTTAGTGAATATATCAGAAAGCTACGCCGCTTTTTTAAAAATCCATTAACACTATTTTTTACATAGTTATTTGCATTCTACCTTCACTCTAAACAGGATTAAACAAATGGTTCAGTTATAGTCGATATCTTTCCACTTCAATAAATAATAATTCTAATTACTTTTATTAGAAAATCTTTTCCGCTTTTTTATAAGGATTTATAGTGTAATTACAACTATGAATACTTACAGTGTTACAGAAATTATAACACTATAGTTATTACAATGGCTATTGTCACTATAACTAATTGTAACTGGTCGCGGGAATATAACATAACAAAACCTTCGTTATAATAATACCCCAGACATTAGGTGAGTTGTTTCAGATAAAATTACCAGAAAATTTATTTTCTGTAGAAAAGAATACGTTGACTTTGTATCGTCTTAAAATAACTTATATTTGTAGTTAGAATTGTAACCAATTCTTAATTTAATAATATCTTTCATCTGAAAAAACAAAACTAATTATGAAGATATGATAGGCCTATATCGTAAACTAAACAACTCAGCATTTCTTTTGGAAAAAGTTTTGTTGGGACGAGCTAAACGAGTTCCCTAGTTTTAACGCTGTGTTAAAACTGTCTATCTGTTTGGGGCATGTCTCACGATAAGTTTTGAATTCATCAACTGATTTTTGTAAAACTTTGCATGCGTGTCCTCACCCCTATTAGCCCACAGACCCCTATGAGCCCACAGACCCCTATTTTTGAAGAGACTGTTCTTTCCAAAAATAAGCGGGCGGGAGGGGAAAATGTATGCAGTAAAAATTTCCAGTAAATCACAAAAATCAATATGAGGATACCAGATTAAAGAGAATTTTAACCAACACATGAATATAGTGTTTGGTTTTTAAAATTTCAAAATTTCAGGACACCAAATTCCAAAAGTGATTAAAACTTGGGAGAAATTGTAAAAATCCATGCTGGCTATTAAATTAAAAGGGAATTTTAACAAACATCCGAACTTAGTGGAATCTCTGAAGATTTGTGATTAATTAAAGCTGGTGATTAGTGACTTCATTGGTATCTGTATTATGTTTCCACTGTACCATACGACGATCAGTGAGACCGTCGTAACGATATTATATTATATTTATACTTATTATACTTACATTCGATGCTGGTTCGTGGTTAGCGTTTTCTGAATTCGCGTTCGTTGATTCAACAGCATCTCACTCACGGTAAGATTTACTTTTTGTCATTATAGGAACTGTAAACATACCCTTGTGTTACTGTCTTATTTAGTCATTAAAACGGTGCAGTCGCCGTCCGTCGAGTTGAGTCGCTCTTCCAGTCTGTAAAAATTGTTTGCATTTATTTCATTGGTTCAACTACGCTTCATAATTTCCTTATTATTTTAATTTTGTTTATTCCTCGGGTGTTATTAGTTTACCCTGCGCGGAATAGCAACAGCTCAGGGTGAACGCACTTGTTATTAGAAAATAACAGCTGAAATGCAAATTGGACCTAATCTAATAATATTCATACCACGTGCATCGCTCTTGAAAGTACAAGTCTACCAAAGCAACAGACTGTATCACATACGAGTTCTCTTATCGTTGACTTTCTTTGTCTTTAGTCGTATGAGTTACAAAGACGGACAGAAATGCGTTTTGCATAGCGCGAACAAAGTTGTGGTAACGGTAAATCGTTAACATAAATAAACGTAAATTTGCATATCGTTATGATGCGGGGGAAACACGTTGCGTTATTATTGGCGTATCTAAAGTCGAATATATTCCACTCTACCGAATGTTATTGACGACAAATGATACGTTTAAATAGGACAAGAACACGATATCTCTCGTCATGCGATGTAAGTTTTGATTAATGAGAATTCTGAGTGTTATACTTCGCTTACAAATACCATTTCATTATCGTCCGCTTCATTTGCTGCATATTTTCAGCCAAGTCATCCTTCCTTCACTGAAGGCCGTTCATGCAATTTTACGTATTTATTAGACTACATCACAGAGGTAACTTTCGAGTACATCTCTCTTTTGCTCGATTATACTTAGCACTGCTATTTTCTTATTCTACAAAATGTTCTGTAAACATATTGTTACGACGGTCTACATGATCGTCGTACGGTTCAGTGGAAAACAAAATACATGACACCAATTAAGTCACTAATCACCAGCTTTAAGTTTCACAGTTAAACAGTTCGTAATTAACAACACAGTCTCTTACAACAAATCAAATAAAAATTGTTCACACGCAACAAAATGTCAACTAATATAAAACACAATTGTATTACAATTATACCGCCCGATTATAAAACACAACACTTCACTAATAACCACTTGAACGCACACAGTATCGCCCGGCAATAAACTCGAACCGCACTGTAACATATCGCAACTATAACTGAAACTGAACGTCGTGGAGTACTGGTATTTACCCCCCTCCCCCGAATTACTAGATTATTCCGTACTGCGCATTAACAACAAAGGAAAACATTAGAGCGTAATTCATTGCGGCATGACAAAGTTCTGTCACAGTCTAGCTAATGCATCGAGAATCACGTATGCCACAGACATTGGAGCGAGATTCTTGTTGAACATTCGACAAACACGTAGACTGTTCTGTAATGTCGTAACACTGCCTCCTCCTTAAGCCTGTTCGTCCCGAACTGGCATACAGTCTCTGAAGTAATACTTAGACAGGCAATCTAGGTGGACGACTTTGAACTTTCTCTGTCCTTCCTGTTGAATCCGATACACAACATCGTTTTTTTTCACAGTGTAGGGTCCTTCCCAGTTAGTCAGAAACTTAGGTGAGCGACCACGACGGCGCTCCGGGTTGAACAACCAGACCAAATCTCCTTCTTGGAAACCCACACTATTGCTGCGAATGTCATACCGAGTTTTCATTTTATCACTGGCAATCTTCAACCGTCCTCTTATCAAGCGATTCATTTCTCGCAGTTGGTTTTCTAATTGCGAGGAATAGTTCTGTAGCTCTTGGGACTGAGTCTCAGGTGATCCGAACATCAAGTCCCCAGGAAGACGAATCTCCCGCCCAAACACCAATTTTTCTGAAATGACTCCCGTTGCGTCATGTACTGACGACCTAAACACCGCTGGCTGATCCAAGTTTGTTTGATTCTCGTCAACAACCTCTTGCGTAACCTCATCTGCAGCAACTTTTCCCCCGGGCGCTTCTATCAGCTCAGGAACAAGCAAGAGTTTTTGTCTCGACACCCATAGTTGGCTTTCCAATCACTTCTTTTGTCGTTCCACTTATTTGTATTTCCTCTGCTAGTTCTTCCTCCATTTCCGCTTGCCATAGGGAGGGTTCATCTTGACCAGACCTGTTGACTTTTTCTTCGGCCAATGCCACTTGCCTAATCGAATGGTTGGTAGATCCTGTAATTTTAGCCTTCCAAAGCTTTATCTTCTCTTGGCCGACTATCAGGACATTCTCTCTTAAGTCCACAAAGAATCCGTAGGCATTCATATTGTCGTGCCAAGAATCACTTCATCGACAATGTCTGCAACGAGCGTTTGGTGGCTAAACACTCGAGAAGACCCAGGCGTAACACGTACGTCTACCT
The DNA here is from genome assembly GCA_034769895.1 of Magicicada septendecula. Taxonomy (NCBI): domain Eukaryota; kingdom Metazoa; phylum Arthropoda; class Insecta; order Hemiptera; family Cicadidae; genus Magicicada; species Magicicada septendecula. The sequence continues at coordinate 88,656,341 of CM068369.1, read as the reverse complement.
TTCCTAGCACCTTGACGTGGCTGCCAGTCACAGTCTGTATTGTACAAGAGCTAATTAGAGGCTGGCGGTTGCTGACTAAGTCAGGGCGCACAATGGATACTGTTGCGCCCGTGTCAACTGTAAATGATGTTGGTTTACCTTCCGCAAATCCATTAATGATCAAGTTTCCACTGGTCTTAGGTAGCGTGGAAACTGTGTGCTGTTCTGGGGCTTTACTTCTCCAATTGGTGCGATCACTCTCTTCTCCCGGTATCTTCTTCTCCCAGCAGTCTACCTGTAGATGACCACGTTTTCCACAGTTATAACTCTGGTATCCTGTCTTTTTCCCATCTTTCAAGTCGTTGCAGCGCTCTTGAACTTCTGACTTGTTTGTCCGACAACGTTGTTTTTCTGGACCCATCGTAACGGCAATGTGATACAGGGACATTCTGACTACAATGTGATGGCATAAACCCATTAATGTAGCGGGACGCTGACTTGGCAGCTTCAAACTCTAGGGCTGAACAAGAGCTTCTGAGCTATTTCGGTGTCTTGCCATTCGTAATACTTGCTGAAATTCACAATCTCCGATGCCATCAATAAATGTCAGCACCGCAAAACTTATTCGAAAATCTTCTGTTGCTTCAGGATAGGCCAATCTATTCAGTCTGTCGATACTTGCTTCAACTCTTGAAGACTCTCCCCGGAGCGTTGTCGTCTTGCTCTCAACTGGGTGCAGTACACATCTTGCAAATGTTTATCACCATACCGTAATTCTAGAGCTTTTATCAACTCGGCATAGGTGTTCTGGCTGTCAGGCGGCACTTTCTGTAGTAGTTCTGCCGCGGGTCCCTTTAATGCGAGAACGAGTGAAACAGCCTTGTCTTTCTCTGTCCAATTATTTGTGCATGCAGCAGCTTCAAATTGGGGGAGGCACGTTCTCCAGTGACTGCTTCCGTCAAAGGTTGGAGCTTTGACATGAACTGTCCCTACTGCAGGCAAAGCGACTTTCTGTATTAACTTATTTTCTGTGTCTTTTTCTGTCTTTATCATTGGTACAGTCTGTTCAGAAAATTGTTTTCATTGAATCTTCATCCACTGCTCAACTTCACTTTTAATTTGTTCTCTTATGTTTGTCATTGAGTTTTCTACTGCAGATATTTTATTTGACACAGATTCTTCTATGACAGGTATTTTTGTAGATATCGATTCTTCAACACTCGAAACAGATTTTTCTACATCAGCTATTTTTAATGTCATTGATTCTTGTACCTCCGATATTTTAGTAACTTGTTTATTAAGCTCACCTCGTAGGAGACCCAACTCTGCGGTACTATATTCTTGCATCTGTTTCTGCTCCTGTTTTAAAGCTTTGATGTCTTCTGTTTCACGGTTCCGATCCTCTGCCTCCTGTCGTCGTCATTCCTCTGTCTCTAGCAGGAGGGTTTTCTGTCTCGCTTCCGCTTTCTCGTCTTGTCGTTTTTCTGCCTTTTCCGCCTCCTGCCTGCGTTTCTCATCCTGTCTTTTCTCCGTCTATAACAGCAGGGCCTGTAAATTTTCCATCATCTGATTGGCATCCATTGTTTACCGATTAATTAGACATTACACAGTCTTGTATAAGTTTCCACTGTTAACGGTTCTATCCCACTTCTGACACCACTGTTACGACGGACTACTTGATCGTCGTAGGTACAGTGGAAAACAAAATAGAAGACACCAATTAAGTCACTAATCACCAGCTTTAATTTTCACAGTTAGACATTTCGTAATTAACAACAGTCTCTTACAACAAATCAAATAAAAATTGTTCACACGCAATAAAATGTCAACTAATATAAAACACAATTGTATGAAAATTATACCGCCCGATTATAAAACACAACACTTCACTAATAACCACTTGAACGCACACAGTATCGCCCGACTATAAACTCGACCCGCACTGTAATATATCGCAACTATAACTGAATCTGAACGTCGTTGAGTACGGGTATTTATACCTTCCCCCCGCCGCCGAATTACTAGATTATTCCATACTACGCATTAACAATAAAGGAAAACATTAGAGCGTAGGCCTAATTCATTGCGGCCTTGACACAGTTCGCGCGGCTTCTGTCTCGGTCTAGCTAATGAGTCGAGAATCACGTACGCCACACACATTAGAGCGAGATTCTTCTGGAACATTCGACAAACACGTAGACTGTGTTTGTTACGACATTACAGAACATGCTGCGTGTTTCTCGGCTGTTACAGCGAAGCCCGGCTATAATGTGTGTGTGTGTGTGTGTGTGTGTGTGCGCGCGCGCGCGCGCGTACATATTGCTACTACTTTGAGATGAAGGACAATTACGTGACATTGTCACGCGTCCGCAACGAGACTTTTCCAGACCATACCGGTCCGCGCGCGCTGTGTTCAAGGCCGCAATCAATTCCGTTCTAGTGTTTTCTAGTAGACGCCTATTGGAATATTCTGGAATCTCAGCGGGGTATAAATACAAGACTTCAGCGACGCTTGGATCAGTTATTATCTGGCGATTTACACAGTGCAGTTCGAAGTATTGTGGCGAAGTGTTATGTATTTTATAACCGTGTGGTACAATTGTAATACAATTGTGTTTTATATTAGTTGACATTATTATTGAGTGTGAACAATTTTTATTTGACTTGTAAGAGCCTACGTGTTGATTACAAACAGTTTAATTGTGATAATTACAGCTGGTGGTTAGTGATTTAATTGGTATCTTGTATTTCGTTTTCCACTCTACCATACGATGATCAGTTAGACCGTCGTAGCATATTTTAATTAAGTTTAGTAATTCGTAACAACTTTATTCTTCTGTCTTTTATTACTTTCAGTATATGCCTGTACGTTCTTCATTGTTAAATCCACAGTTTTTTCTATCATTCTGTTGGTCGCTCTCCACGTTTCTGATTCATAAATCAAGAAGCACACATCGACTTAAAACATTTTTAATCATCAGTACGGCCTGTTAATCCTCATTGTACTTCCCAAATTTCCAATAAAATGGATTGGTAGTTCAGTCTTAATTATTTGTTATTAATGTACTCAAATATACTCCATTACAGTTTACCAGAATTTCATCACCAATTCCCAATTCTTCAGCCAAAGGACTCAGAAATAAGACTGAATTTTACATATTCTTTCCTGATCAACAATAAAATTATACTTTCTTTGTTGAATCACTAATCATTTTCCCCTCAGTGACGTCACTTCATTTTTTTTATCAAACTCACTTTTATTAAATGTCACTACATTAATGATAAAAAAATTCGTACCGGGGCTGCTTGGCCGTGGTTAACTGCTTTGTTCAGCGACTTTTCTAAACGTTTCGGGCATCCACCGGAGGCCTTCTTCAGTAGAAAATAGTTAAAAGTGTTCGGCAAAAGCTCCTTATTTTTACCTTGGTTAGGAGTACGTTCGGCTCTCCACACTTTGTCGAACACTTTTAACTTTTTTCTACTGAGGTAGGCTACTGAAGGTGGGTGATTCTAAACAGGACTTCCTTCTGTTTTGATTCTTATGTTTTAGGTACCAATCAATTAAACCCTCCTAGCAATGCTGATAATAGATTTTTTTTTTATTTTTTTTTTTTTTATTGTAATAATCCGTTTCCCTTGTGTATCCACTTTATAGTAGGTACTGTTACGTAGCTTGTAACCATCATGGTAAATGGCAATACAAACTAGAGTAGATAAAAACAATAACGAGTGTTAATCGCCTCAAAGTTACTTAAATGCAAATCAACAGTTCTTCTTCGGAACTAAAGTAAACCAAAATAAGAATTACGGTTCGCAGTAAGAAGGAGTTGAACATAAAATCACTAGCAAATAATGGACTAAAACTACGGTTCACCTATTACTTGCTCCAAACAGAACTGCAATAAAACAATGCTCGCCGTTTTAGTGCATTCAATATTGACAGACTGATTTCGCCCAGTACCGTGTAATCCTGGAATATGGTTATTAAGTATTAAGACTCTTCTGTCTAAACTGTTAGTAGCTGGAGAGATACTTATTAGTCACAGCTACATAGTAGTCTTTAGAGTCCAACAAGGAACCAATTATGTCTTAGTTATTAGCCCAACTAAGACTGAACACAAAATTGGTATGGAGTTTGAAGTAAAGAAGTTAATGTATTTCGTCTCTATGTTGTGCTATTTTTCTTTATGCTGGCCATTGCTAGATATCTATGGGTTGACTATTACCCCATCATGGCAACCATAAGTTGTATCCCTGGGCCATGATCTCTCTCTCTCTCTCTCTCTCTCTCTCTCTCTCTCTCTCTCTCTCTCTCTCTCTCTCTCTCTCTCTCTCCTCTCCCTGGGCCACGATCTGCCTCCTCTCTCTCCCCTTCTATCTCTGATCGGATTCAAGACACTACGAAACAGTGGTTGTGTTACTTCATACAATAGTTCCAAACCTTAAATCAACTAACGAACAAGAGGCAGAGAATGTGTCACGTAAAGGCATCGTTCAGTCAATCGATGTACATTTTTCAGAGATAAGCAGGTGTACCATTTGCCGCTTATTGTACTCCATTCTTTAGTACCCTTGTACGGCAGCCCAAAGCTGTATTCCACGAACTAATGTTGAGAAATAGTTTGTCTTTGTCTTCTTGAGAACCTGACGCTGAGAGGCAGAATGGTTTGGTAAAGAAGAGGTCTTCTTGAGACGGCTTGAGAGAGAGTGGCTCTTATTTCTAAGCACTGTGTTAATTTCCTCATCATATTACATGATCTACACTAAACCAGTTTGTTACGCATTAGGAGTCTTCTCTGAAAGTCGCGTGTGTTGTAATCGGTACACGTGATACCGTCCGGAATTATATTTGTAAGTACCCAATATTACAAATGTCAGCATGTCTTGGCTTAAAGGTTTTAGCGCCTTCCCACCACTTACCTTCCAACCTCTCAAACAAATAGTATTACGCACGATTTACTTATATATTATAGGCTACTTATTATTTAGGAACACGTGAGTTGTATAAACAAAAATTCGTCTTGTTTCCATTCAGTAATGTACATTTATTTTTTAGTATTTAAAATTTATAATTATATTACCTCAAGATGTTCTTTTCCTTATTTGGAACATGTTTCGAGAGTTCCTGTTCTCTCATCTTCAGCCTTCGCCATCTTGTTTATGGTTAAGTATTTGTGTGTTGGCTGCTGGATGTTATTAAGGTAGTTTGTTGGTCTTTGGTCTTTTAAAGTTGTATTATTGTGTGTGGTTGTGGTATGTGTTTTTGTATTTTGTGTATTTTCGATATTGAGTGCTTTCAATATTGTGTCATGTTTTGTACTGATTTGTATTTGTTCTGGTATTAGTTTGTTTTGTGTTTTATGTTTGTATATTTGTAAATTTTCCCAAATGTTCATTATGGTGCCTTTGTGTGGTATATGTTTTATTAGTGATACATTGGTTATGTTTGGGAATTCGTATCCTGTGTTTATTACATGTGTGGCTAAATTAGATTTATATATTTCTGGTTATTTGTATGCGTTTAGGTGTTCAAAATAACGTTTTTTCAGCTGTTTTTTTGTTTGTCCTATGTAACATTTATTGCAATCTTGGCATTCAATTTAGTATATACCGTTAGTTGTTGTATTATCTTTGTTGTGTGAGCTATTTAGAATTTGTAATTTATTTTTATTAGTTTTGTATGCTATTTTTATATCTGTGTTTTTAAATAGTTTTGTTAGTTTTGTCATTTTATTATTTATGTATGTGAATGTGGCCCATTTTTGTTGTTGTTATTATTTATGTGTTGTTCATTTTGATTGATTCTTAATTGTTCAGTTTTTATTTTATATTTGATTTTATTTTCTATTTTGTTCACAGTATTTTTATTGTATCCATTTTCATAACCTATTTGGTATATTATATTTCTTTCTTTGTCAGTTTCTTGTTGGTTTAGGGGAATTTTGTACATTCTGTTAAATAGTGAATAGAATGCTGCCATTTTATGTTGTGGTGGATGGTCAGAATGGTTAGGTATAATGATGTTAGTGGAAGTTGGTTTTCTGTATATTGCATATTGTATGTAGTTGTTGTATCTTGTGATGGTTATGTCTAAATAGTTTATTTTGTTATGTTTTTCTTTTTCTTTAGTGAATTGTATTTTAGGATGTATGTTATTGATTTGTTTCAGTATGTTCTCTGCATTTGTGTTTTTGTTATTTGATACATATAGTCCATCGTCTACATATCTTATCCATATGCCATTTGGGTCCTGTGATTTTATAATATTTTGTATTTTTGTGCCTATGTGTTGTAGGAATATTTCTGCTATTATGCTTGATATATTTTTTACAATAGTATGAGCATATTGACAAATTATATTGTAACGAGAATGTTATAAAAGTCCCATACTTTACTTAACCTTTACACAAAGTAAATCAAAACGCTAAGAACTAAAGTTTTTTTCAAATAATTTTCATGTCCATTATTAATTGCTGAAAATTTTTCTGGCTTGTGGAGTTACAGATCGATGAACTATTTCATTAAAAGAAAATCTTTGCAGAAAATAATTTTCAATTAATAAAAGTGCCGCCAGGGATTTCATTTCTTTCTTAAACATTAAATAATTTTTCGCCCGGCTTAGGACTGAAAAAAATCGTTCCCCCCTACAATTTGTGACTGCTATGCCCAAACAAATTCCCAAGGCGACTTTAACATTCGGGAGTATTAATTCCACACTAATGATTTTAACAACTTTAAGAGTCTACGTGGATCAGAATGCTTCTTTTCCTTTTCATTTGGTTTCTTAGTTTCGGCTTCAATTTCATAAAATTTACTTCCTTTCAAAAATGTTTTTAGATGAACACACTCTGCAGGAAACAAATTGATTCAAGTCTGAAATATACATTTTCAACAAGTTGGTAGCTTTTTCTGTTGCATAGGAATTTCCCATTATGCTTATTTATTTATTTTTTTTACATTGGCAACATGAGTTTTTTATTGTTTTGTTCTCTTAAATTTTTGTGCTCCCTAAAAGTTTGCGCCCAAGGGTACAGACTGGTGGTAAATCAGGCCCTGAATGTCAGCACACTCCAAATAGCAGATTTCATGTTAAGAAGCTTGTAACTTCCTTAGAGAACATTAAATCCGTTCCCAACACAGTGGGAGCCTACTTCTATTTTATGTGTCCTATCAACATACATTAGAGACATTGTAATTAGGAAAATACATAGTAATAAACAAACGATTCTATATTTAAATATGCGTCATGCAAAAAAAGTATTGTTATTTATTTTGACAATCTCCTTTTTTCAATAATGTAATAGATTTTGTGTTTATTATCTTGAAAATTCTGTTCTAGTGATTTTGGGTTTCTGATTTCCATCTCCAGTTCTCTACTCGTACTTTATTCTATTGTATGACAGCATACGTTTAGATCACGGCTTATATTATCGTAAACGTTAGGTCCTCCCGTTATCATACTTAAAAAACTTCAGATGTAGTGATTTTAGTTAATCTCTTATACTCCAAACACTCAGTAACTCAAATAAGTATGACAGTAAATGAATTGCAGTACGGAATTCCTAAGGCTTTCACGACTGGCGTCAACAATATTGAAAATGGTTTCTGCCGGGCTGGCTACTGCTGAAATTGCTGACTGCCGGGCTGGCTACTACTGAAATTGCTGACTGCCGGGCTGGCTACTGCTGAAATTGCTGACTGCCGGGCTGGCTACTGCTTCTATTGATACAGACTATGTTCTCAGTACTGGAGCGAATTGACGATCAGTTTGTTGATCGTTTTAGACTGAAGATGACCTCCGGTGGTGGAACCGAAACGTCTGTTTTATCAATAGAAGCAGTCGGCCACGGCCTAATAGCTCGGCAGAAAGGAATTTCAATAATTCCAGTAGGCTAAATTTATTTACTAGCTGTTACCCGCGGCTTCGCACGCGAATATTTGACTTTTAGTAAGTATTTTAATACAATTTTTATTGTCTATGTCTATATGGCGTTCTGTCAGCTCGAAAAACGATTTTGTACTCATTAGTCAAATTCTCTCCAAAGCTGTTTTCAACACTTGTACTATTTTAACTTGTACTAAATTATTATTCTTGGATGTCGTTGTCCATGACGTGTCCGTTACTTAACTAAATATCACTATAATATTGACGACTCGGAACACTAAGTTTTTTATAAGTAAAAACGTAAAGTTTTACCTTACAGCCTAAACCGGCTTTCACCTATAGAAGGCTTCATCAGAGGCTGTCGTTAGTAGCGCTGCTCGTCTTGTTGTTGGTGCCGAGATAGTGTTTCGAAAGATTGAAGCTGTGTGTGTGTGGTGAGATGTGTTCGAATAATGCGTGCGATTTGAATTGTGTCTGTTCGTTTAGGATGTCGTTTTTATTTGTTTTTGTGTGTTTGTATATTTCTAATTGTTCCAGAGTGTCTAGTTTTCGGCCTTTTGTGTGTACGTGTAGTATGTTCATGTTATTGTCGATGTTTTTATATGTGTGGTTTGCTTCAATGAGGTGGTTTGCGAAGGTAGATTCTGTAGTGGTGTGGAGTGCTTTTGTGTGTTCAATGTATCTCTGTTTGAAGCTACGTCCTGTCTGGCCTATGTAGAATTTACTGCAATTTGAACAATTTAGTTTATATACACCGGCACTATCTCGGCACCAACAACAAGACGAGCAGCGCTACTAACGACAGCCTCTGATGAAGCCTTCTATAGGTGAAAGCCGGTTTAGGCTGTAAGGTAAAACTTTACGTTTTTACTTATAAAAAACTTAGTGTTCCGAGTCGTCAATATTATAGTGATATTTAGTAAATTATTATGTTGGTGCAACAGCCTTTGGAGATTTAAAGTACCCGTTTATAAAGCCTTTGGAGATATTTATAAAGTACATGTTAAATCAAAAACGCTAAATTCTTTATTTTAAGTGTTACTGTGTTAGAAGCATTGTATAACACATGAAATGTTATGTTTTCCTCAACCGTGGCTTTTATTTATTTCAGCAATAAACTAAAAACCAAAACCGTTGTCACCTAACCTCACAAATGAAAACAACACGTATTTTCGCTTTGCATTAAGTCATAGGACAATTTACAATTAGTACACTTCTTCTTTTCCACATCGAAATATATCGATACAATCGCATATTATATAAAACATCGACAATGTACTGCAGGAATGGATACATGTACAGTTCCGATGCCGCTAAATAGCTTTTGTTTATTTACTTGTTACTATGGTAATTAATTTTGGTCTCCATGGTATTGTTGACATCTTTATACTCGTCAACGAAAAGGTATAATTAAAAGGGCCTAAATCGTGCGAACGGGACAAAATATCAAATTCCAAGTTAGACAGTATTTTTCCCCTTGTGTCAAAGGTTACCTGTGCAAAATTTGGTGGCAATCGGTGCAACGGTGTGGATTTGTATTCAGTACCTATAAATCCTCAGACTTTGAGTTTTATATATATATTCAATCACTTTCTGCTACAGTCCGTTTCTTGATGTATATAATACATTTAATATTTATAACTAAATTTACCTCAAGATGTTATTTTTCCTTATTTGGAACATGTTTCGAGAGCTCCCGTGCTCTCATCTTCATCAGAGCACGGGAGCTCTCGAAACATGTTCCAAATAAGGAAAAATAACATCTTGAGGTAAATTTAGTTATAAATATTAAATGTAATATATATATATATATATATATATATATATATATATATATATTGCGACAGATTAGTTTTGCTAAATTTATATGTAATGCTAAATTGGGATGACCCACACTTTGAAGCGATAACTTATCTGCAACAACTAATGCGACACAGTTTAAAGGGGATATCAGATGTATCTGTAATAATAACTCTATGTAACTTGTAACGGTATTTCAAATTTATTTAGTAATAATGAAATTGTGCGCAAGGCACGATTCGACTTAAAAACATTCATTATTCCTTTGTTACTATGCCGTAAGGCTTACGCTGTATACATCCTTACTGACTAAATATTCTATTCTAATAATTACTTTATTAACAATATCATTTCCTGACTACTCAGTCAATTAGTGTGCTTCTAAATATCAATGCTTAAATATCTTTTTAGATATTGTAACGAAATTCAAAATATTAATAGCTACTGAATTTATCTTTCTTTTTCAGTACTGATTTATAAAACTCTAATTTTTACTTAAATGCTTTGCATTCTTTTCATTTCAATACTAATTTGAGCTCTTGTTTACGTTAATCTTATTTCAATAATATCTACTATTTTAACTCTATATTTACAAGAAACATTGGCTCTTAACTTTAAAGTGAAACAAGAATGTCTTTAATTGCCTTTTAGTTAATTGTTCGACTAAGAGATAAATAAGTTGTTTATCACCTTATTGTTGTCAATCATACTCAATCGCAATTGATCCATCTGTAATCGTCCTCGTCTCGAACTCCAGCATCAATTCTTCTTGTCCAGCGTCGCTTCCAGACTTCAGTAACGTTCCTCTTGTCCAGCGCAGCCGCTCTAGACTCCAGTACCATTCCTCTTGTCCAGCGTAGTCGCCTCTAGACTCCAGCGTCGTCTCGCTCTCTGGAACTAAGTCGTCAGCTCTGTTGCTCTCGGGAACTTCATGTTACTTCTTCTCGTGCTGTTTCGGACGTCAGTTGATCATCTTATATGGATTTTCTTCTCGTGTAATTCTGTTACTATTTAAAAGTCATTGTATTTACAACTTAGTTACATAGTTGTATGTAACTGGAAGAATGAAACTATTTACAAAAAAATAAATACGCCGTACGGACGGACAGAAGCTCCCGCCGCAACTGTGGGTGATCAAAAGAGATACAACTGTAGCGCGTGTGTCCTATTTATACCCACGCCTTGGTTAACACCTGCAGTTGTACGAAATCGACATGTCTGAAATTGTCTCTGTGCTTTGTTCCCCCACTCCTCGCCAATTTCGCTATTTCTTATATTTCTGCGAATTGCAGAGTCCTGTGAGTATACTCTTATACCCATCTTATAACAATTTTCACTACACATGTTCACTGTACTTTTGGACATTGTAACTTAACCCTTTGATCTGTACACAGTTTATTTCGCACTACACTCGTACGGTGTGTCCCTTTCACGTGGTTTTCGTACACAGTATGTAGTTAATTTTATTACATTTTATTGTGTCTTTGGATTTTACTCCTTATTTATAGTTTATGAACAATTACGGAAAAACAGTAATTACGTAACTATTCATACTGGGGTGGCAAACTCGCCTGCATAGACCTGCGTCACACACACATTCAAAATACTATTGTACACACTCTCAGTTACATCTGTGTGTGTGTGTGTGTGTGTGTGGACAAGACGATTCAGGTCGAAACACCTGTCCATATTTTTGTCTGAGCCAAGCTTGCAATCCTTGACATGCTTACTTCTAATGCATTATTAATTATTTTACAAATTATTATGTATATTTAAATTTTTATATTCAATGCTCAGTACAGCACTTATCTGTACTGTCGCAATATATATTGTAACGTCACAGAACGTTCCATAAAGGAATTTAATTGCAAAGTAAATTATCATAAGAGGAAGGTGAGGTGAACAGTATCGAACCCAAGTAATCCGAAAAATTTTTTAATATTGTCTGATAATTAATATCATTAACATGAAAAAACAACCAAGACTATGACTAAGACTCAAACCCCATATATATTGTTTAAGTGAAGAACAGTGTAAAACTGATAATGTACTATAAGAGAAACAGATAATCTCAGAAATGACCAAAATGAGGTCATTACGTATTAAGAAATGTAACTCTGAATAGGGTATAAAAAACTATTTATTGTGAATTAATGGACAAGATCTATTATTATACTTTGTAATATAAATAAAATAAATGTATTAAATGATTTGAATACATTATTAAAAAGGATGTAAGTTAAAATAAAAAATATATAAATGTTATGACAAAAAATCAAGGTTTTGGATTTGACACCAATCACTCAGATTTTTATGTGAAAATTAATTATTATAGAATTAATATAAAAACTATATGTAAATGTCAATTAGACAGAGACAAACAAATTATTTTAAATAGAGAAAGCTGTAAATTGATTAGAAATCAATTAAAATAACCAAAAACAGTGTTAAACTGAAAACATGCGATGAACATATAAAATTGTAATATTTATGAATTTTATGTTGTCAAAATGCAACAAAATTGTATTCTAAAGTTGAAATACAATATAATGTAACTATACTTATATATATGACCACCTAAAACACTTTAACAGTCAAGTTATGAAACTATTTACCTATACCATACCAGGCTGAGGCCAAAAAACAATCAAAAAAATAGTCATATTTGACAGAATAATTGCAGAATATTAGAAAAAATAAAGGAAAAAGGTACAATCCTATAATGTACAATGGAAACGTACTTGCTCAGTTGAAGACAAGCTTAATTCTTAGAGAATTTTAAATATAAAAGTGAAAATTGTCACACCAAGAAAACAACTCATCAGTGCAAGACAGTAAGACAGTAAAAATAAAATGTATCAGGATAAACCAGGTATTCCCAAAGATAAACAATATAACAAACTCTAAGTGAATACCCAAAAAATCCCATAATAATACCGAAAAAGACAAATTATCATCAAAAACTAATGACAAAAATCTAGGCCATATTTAATGCCTATAGAAAAATGAACTTATTTATATGTTATATGTTTTAATATTTGTTTATTTTGTTATGAAAGGATAAATATGTTATGTATTAATGTTATAGCAAGAACCAAGCAACTTCATAACATTTTAATAATTAGAGAATTAGAATTTTGTGCAAACACTACAAGGTAAGAATTGTATTTTATGTTAATTTATTAGATTTAATTTGTTCAAAACCAATCGTAAATGGTATCATTTTATTCAGTTGAAAGCAGAGAATCCAAAAATAATAATGGCATGCAGATTGTAAGTAGTTCTGTAAAATTGTTTGACAAATACCAGAATAATTTCAGTAATATCCTTTAGTATGAAGAATAAGAAGTTTTTGTTCTAAAGCTTCTACGGAAGTCAAATTTGTTCTATGATGTTCCATTTGCATATTCTCGAACGTTCCAGAAGAAAATTTTACTCAAAAATACCGGAAGTCCATGTCAAAAAATTAAAACAATGAGCCTTACAGAGTATAAAAGGAAGACGAAATTTGACACAAGAAACACTTTATGCTTTGAATCCACAAGAGACACATCACCTACGAATCCGATCATCTCGTCCAAGGCGAAGTCGAAGAACAAGAATTCAACACGAGAACACAGAAAGGCTTTTTCCCGTACATGACAAAAGACTAACTTAACCTATACAAGGAGTATAAGCTAACGTGTTGTTGAATAGAGCAGCAACACGCCATATTTAATAGAACGCACACAGCCAGATATCCAGCGGCCCTGAAAAGGACCGATTTTAATAGAGGAAATCAATTTTGCTGGTATTTGCTAAGACAAACTGACTTTGACAACATTCCCAAAACAATTTACTGACACGAGCCTTCTACATTGAGTCTGAAACTAGCGCTGTGACGGCCGAATAGAGAAACCACGCAGACAGCTGTTCGTCGCCGCCAGAATTCAAAGCATAGATACGTACGAATTTATTTCAATCTGAGTATAAAGTTTGTTCATACATTAAATTCATGCTATTCAACTGAGCAATAAAATATTTATTAGCCGATACTTACTTTAAAAAAAAACTTGTCAATAATAATTTTTTGTAACTCTGCAATTTTGTTTAATTCGAGTGTTAGTCCTTCAGACGATTTTTATGAGAAGAAAGATCATTAAACATACGTTATTTACAATTCAAACTGTCATGTTCACATTTTTTTGTATAATTAATTTAACAACTAAGAAATCAAATTTAATAATAATAATAATTTCTTGGAACAAATATCCAAGTGGCGCCCACATACACATATTAGCTTAAGTTGTGTTTGCAGGACAACATCGTCGCAGAGAAACCAGCCATTAGTAAGTATTAAAAGTGCGCGGAGTGTAACACCCGACATAACAAAACAACACAACACAGACAATTCTTTTTGTTATAATATATATATTGCAACAGAACACAGGATGATAAGATATGCTGTTTATATCAGAGTACATGAATGACGAGCATTTTCTTGTTTAAATTTGTTTTGTGTAATATTTTGTCTTTTAGTCATAAGTTTTTTATTTAAAAATTGATAAGCATATAGGTTACACCAAACTCTTCATAAAAAGATGTACTATATTGTCATGTATTTTTTGTATGAATTGGTGCGCGTGTGCGGGTGTGATAATCTGCGATCCCTATAGCGGCAGTGGTAGTTAACCGATTTACATGAAAATTTGACAAGGAATTAATTATTTAAGTAAATAGCTTCGATTTGTGTATACTCTGAGGTTCGTAACTATTTTAGAAATATGGTTTTTTAAGTAAAGAAAAACTCAAGTGTAACTCTTATCAATGATAGGGTAATAAATATTATAGATAATTTCCATGCAGGACTATGCTAAATTATACAAAGTTTTTCATGAAATTTGTGTATCTGGTTGTTCCATCAATCATGTGACTTGGGCGTGGCCTATCAAAATACACCAAATTCAGTGAGATTCATACGTTGCAGAGCTAGGATGGACACAGTCTGTCTGTCGACGTTGCTAGGGGAAGTTGTGCCTGGGTAAGAGAGTTGTTCTCTTACAAACGTAGAAATATCTTATATAAAATAAACCATAAACCTAAAAATTCTTAACGAAGTTTTGCGGTAAGAACCAAGAAGGAATAGAGGAATATCTTATATAAAATAAACTATAAACCTTGAAATTCTTAACGAAGTTTTGCGATAAGAACCGAGAGGGTAAATAATTAGATAAAATTTAAAATATAATACAGTGCTGTTTCGTGTAAGTTAAGATATCAGCTTAGGGAACTTAAAGACACTACAAGATATCGTGGAAGGTGTACATTAAACGCACCGCATTAGTAAATACCCAGATAAATCTGGAGATTAAGAAATTATAAAATCTAAATTAATAATAAACTGAATGAATGAAATTTATAATCATTGTGAGTGAACAATTTATCAAGAAACTAATCAATGTTAGCAGTCAAACATAACTACGAGACTGTGAAATATCGCTGCTGGAGCCGCTTGCTGTAGAAGAGGACGACGAGACGAAGAGGACGCCAGGACGAAGAGGACACCAGGAAGGAGTGAAGCTGAAGAAGAGGACGCCAAGACGGAACCGACGAGACGAGAGGAGGACGTTGCAGCAAACAAGTAAATTCGATTTATATTATCGAACAATACAAACAATTAAATATATTATTAATACATGACAATTTAAAATACATTATACATCTTTAAAAACAATATTTGTATATAATAAATAATTTTTCATCTCCTCCATAATAGACTTGTATGTGATTTTTACACACTCACAATATCCTTATTAGAATAATAAAGTTTGATCTGTTGCTCTATATATATAGAGAGAGAGAGAGAGAGAGAGATTATAGACGTAATAGAATATGATTGTGTCGGCTCTGGGTTATGGGCCGATTTTGACAAGACATTTATCCTCCAGACTGACGCTAGCTCTTGTGGTCTCGGCGCCGTGCTGTTGCAGGAGATCGAGGGGGTGCGTCAGCCTATCGCTTACACCTCCCGCGTGCTTACCCACAAGAAAAAAGGGCGTCGTCCGCGTACGAGTCCGAGTGTTTGGCAGTTATATTTGGAGTAGAGAAGTTTCGGCAGTATTTGGAACATCGAGAGTTTGTATTGGAGACTGAAAATCAGGCCCTCTCGTGGTGGCTGCTTTCCCATCCGCGCCAGTTGGGTAAGTTAGGGCGCTGGATCGCCCGACTTACTTCGCTAAAGTTTGAGGTACGCCACATCAGGGGCACGCAGAATCTCGTGGCCGACGCCTTATCCCGAATGTTTAATGTGGACGACGTTGAGAATACGCCAGCCCTGTGCGCTGGCGTCCTGTCCAACTTTCCCTTAAGTTTTTCCGACCTGTATCAGCTGCAGCGCGAGGATGACGACGTGGTGAGGATAATAGAGGACGTCAAGTCCGGATCGTGCACGGACAAGTACTGCCTGTCGAAAGGAGTCTTATGTACGACAGATAAAGCGGGTAAGCCTTATAGGATTTACTTACCGAAAGCGGTAAGAGACATGGTTTTTAAGTATTTTCATGACTCTCTCATGGTAGGGCATTTGGTTTTTTTCAAAACTAAGAACAAGATCTGCAACCAGTTCTTCTGGCCCGGTTGTCATAATGATGTAAAAAGAATGGTCAGACGTTGCGACGTATGTCAGATGAGTAAGCCCGCTCGAAACGCAAAAATAGGCCTTCTGTCCTCCTCAGTTCCGAGCAGACCTATGGAGAAGATTCACATTGACTACGTCGGCAAATTGCCCCGGAGTAGAAAGGGAAATCGATTTATATTGGTTGCTATGGACGCGTTTTCCAAGTTTTGTTGGTTATGTCCTGTCCGCGATTCCACTTCGGCGGCTACCGTGCAGGCGTTGAACATTCATATTTTTCAGCATTTTGGCTTCCCTAAATACATGATCTCAGATAACGCTACCAGTTTCAGCTCTCATTCGTTTCGCAATTTCTGTTTTTCTCACGGCATCAGACACAGTACCTTATCCCCTTATCACCCCGGAGACCCTGTCACACGTCAAGAAAAGTCATGTCAGTTTCTTGAAACCCGCGTTTCATGAAGATAGCTCCCATGCCCCGGACGCCGCCGTACCGGCGTAGTAACAATTTTCCCTTGTACATAGAGATGCTAGTTTGCTATACCGCTTTCACTCGCCTTGCTGGGTGAGCGACCGGGGGACTGATCACCCCCTAGTCGTTCGCTTCCGGTGTCGAAGCGTTGCTGTGCGCAGGCAGCGTTTCTAAGGTGACCGAAGGCGGCTCTCAGAATTGTCCTTAAGTAGCGGCAAACGCCCTATTAGGGGACTAGAAACCTCTCAGTTTAATGCACGAAAGCTGTCTAGTTATCAAAGGCGACTTAGTTAATTGTCTCGCAACCCTTTCCCCGCGCGCACGGGACACCCATTGACGAGACACCCGTTCACGAGATGCCCGTTTACGGGATACCCATTTACGAAGTGCCTGTCCGAGGTACGCCCAATGAAGAATTGTTTATACCTTGTTGTTTGTTTGGTATTTATTGCAGTATGTGTTCGGTTGTATCATTGATGTTAATGTGTGATAGAATTAAGTCGTTATATTTTCTTGTTGGTTACTAAGTTATTGGACGCCTTTTGTCCTTATGTGGGTGTTTGTTGTTAAAAAAATTGATTGTTGGTGATTTCTTATTTTTGCAAGAAACCCTACATGGTCTCTTTGTAACTGATTATTGGTGTTCTGTGAATATTGAATATTGCTTTTGGTGAATTTGACCTTGGACAACCGTCGTCTCCACACCCGACGCTTGCCTTTCTGGGGGGGGGGGGTTCTGTTGCGATTATTCGGCTTCGACCGAATGCAACGATCGACGAATCGTACTTTATCCGACGCCTGAAGTAACGTCGTTCCATTTACTAACGGAGCCGTTTGTTCGGTTAAATCTTGTCAGTCGAACACCAGACCGCCTTTGTGAACAGAGCCGTCCTTTCAACACACTATGTAAGAAGCCTCGTTTACCAAGGTAAATATGATTTTTGTTATCATAAATCAATGCTGGGAGACCAATAATTTTCGTCCATTACGTCTGTAAAATAAAAGAAAACTTGTATTTTCTATTTAAAAAAAATTTTTTTTATAACTAATCAAGACTGTTTGTAATAGTCAGCCTCGACTAAAATCATTTTCAGTCAATTTAATAAAAAAAAAAAAGAAAAGGAGGGAACTAAGATATGTAAAGCTTATTGTCAGTACTTGTTGTATATATAATTTGAAGTTGTAATTTTATAATGTAATTTTGTGAATTTGTAAATTTGGGACTGCGCACTGTATGAATGAATGTGGGGGTACTAGTTAAGCTGTGTGGGTGCGTAAAGCAAACTAAAAGATGTGAAATTTTCAGTTCAAAAACTTGGTCCGACGTACGGGAGCGAGAGTACGAGTACACAGACTCGACGTAGCCTTCTACCAACGATCTTCCAGCATGATCCAGAGCACGAGCTGAGAAACGTGCACCCGTTGCGACCAGCTACAGCAGGCCGTGAGTGAACCTCGCTGGAGTGTCAAGTAATATTTAACAGTTAACAGCTTCGAGTGAAAGTCATACTTAATAATGAAAAGAGTGCTGGAATAGTTTCCTCACTTTAAGTAACATAAACCAGAACCCTTTGCGAATATTTTGTGAAACAACACAGTGCCAGAATTTTCATAAACCGATCACCGCTTGTATGTTAAACACCATTTAATGTAAACCAGTATTGATCTGTGCAACCGTTTCATATCCAGTAATTCGTTATCCAAGTTGTAAATTGTACAATTATTGAATTTTAGTATTTATTTTACCATTTATTCAGTATTTAGTCTTTTCGATATTTAGCTTTTTGGGAGTTGGGTTAACTCAGTGCTGATTGATTAACTTGGATTAACTCTAGTTGACTGTTTTGTAATTTCGTAAGGTTTCGAGGCTCGTATCATTTAAAAATAAACGGGTCGGGTTCGACTCTGTTTACTAACTGGCGTTTCAAATTTTTTACTCAGACCCCCTTCATTTTATGAATTACGTTAAGCTTTAAGTATATTTGCATAGTATGTTATTAAGTGTAGAGAGATATAAAAAAAATAGTAATAAGCGTTTTGGTTGTTTTGTGATATACTATGTTATTTTGGGTATATTCTGTGTGTTGCGCTTCTGGGCCCCAGCGAACGCAGTGGAAGCGTGCAACAAATGTATTCAATAAGGTTTAGATTATTACTTGCTGAGGTAACAGAAGTGACCAGTTGTACAGTTTACCGTTCGTAAGAACTGAGACGTGGAGCAGTTATTTGAATATGGTGTACAGCGAGCCCAGTAGTAGAGCTGTTCTGTTATAGGAAACATTAAGTTTTCCGGTTCACACAGCACGGGGGGAGGTCAGATCGAAACGGTACCACCCTATGTGACCAACAGTTTGTTTATCTCTTTTTTTTTATTTACAGAAAGCAGCAAGCCAATTGATGGTCGATTGTTGGAGTCCGGTGAGGCGTGACATAGCGATGCATCCTGTACGATGTCTGTAGAGTTTATCAGCGGGGCAAACACATGTGTAATTGTGTGTCAGACTGCGTGCGTGTAGGGGAGAACATCCGCAACAACAGTCTTTCAGTTGTTTGATAAACGCCGGGTGATCTCTCAGTCAGTACATGTGCTCCTCTCTAGCTGTGCGGTCTCGTGGAGTGCGAACCGTTGTGCGTAACTTGTTAGGCGGTAAAATTTGTGAAAACAGCTGATTATATAAACAAGTACTATGCGTGTATGCGTAAATCAGTATAAACTGTTGACAGAAAATGATAATTCTTGATTACGATAACTACAGGTGTGCATATCTCACTGATAATTAATTGTTCACAGTAATTAACTAACCATTAACTAATACCAACAGTTAATAGTTATTATTTAGTGCAGATGTATACTAGTTACAGGAAAATGAATATTATCACTTAATTACAAATTCAATTATCAATTACAATTACAATTCACATTTAAATAGTTTTTCTGAGTTACCCAAGAGACTGAACTGTTTATAAGACCCTGGGTGAAATTGAACAAATCCTCAACCAGGGGCGACGAACCCCCCCCCCCACACCGGAGGGTCGAAAAAATTGACGAATTTTGTTAATCTCTTAATGTTTAGGCTGTTTTATTTATATATATTTTTTTAAGCTGTGTAGGCTAATATATTACTAGCTGTTTTCTAAATATACAAACAGGTTTATTACTCTGTATTAGGGTATACGTTTTAAATATGAAATATAGGGAAATAAATTCAGTCAATAAGTATCTTTTAAAAAAGTTTCAATAACGCGTATTTTTATTTTGTTATTGCCGTTTACTTTAATGAGTCTGATTTCAGGATGTTATCACGCGTTTTTCACCCACTTTAAAGGTAGTAATGTTGATTAGTCTTAACTTGTTTTTTCTTTTGTATGAAGCCGACCCCCCCCCCCCATGCCAAATTGTAGATACACCACTGTGGACAGGTAGAACAACCAGACAGATAGTGGACGCCCAGTATTCCGCTATGAAATGATGCTCTTCGATTTGTCTAATTGTTCATTGTAATCAATGATCAAATGAGAGCAAATAATTTATATGTTACTTTTATTTCACCTCGTTTCATTTTAATCACTGTTAATGTGTATTAATTTTTCGTGTAAAAATTAATTGCACGGAAGTGATGTACATTTCCACAGTGGCGTATCTAGAATTTGGCCTGGGGGGGGGGGTCCGGTCGAGTCGGCTTCATACAAAAGAAAAAAGTTAAGACTGATCAACATTAATATCTTTAAAATGGTTGAAAAAATTTAACATCCTCAAATCTATCACATTAAAGTAAACGGTAATAACACAATAAAAATACGCGTTATCGAAACATTGTTTAGAAGATACTTATTGAACCGAATTGAATTTCCTATTTAATTTCACATTTCAAACCTATACTCAAATGGTGTATAATAAACCTGTTTTATACTTAAAAAAAGAGTCACTACTATATTAGCGTACTGAAAAAATAATAGAACAGCCTAAAAAAATAAGATATTAACAAAATTCTTTTACTTTTTGACCCTCTGGGGGGGAAGGTCCAGTCTCATTGGTACCCCCCGTAAATACGCCCCTGCATTTTAAGTTCTCGCAAATTATCAGGTGGATTGCGATGTGGTTTTCTCCAGACGAGCCCAGACGTGTTCCTATCAAAATTCGTACTTCACTTCTTTGCTCAAGTTCTTCAGTACGTCGTGTCACTTATTTATTAATTGTTTGTTGTTAAATGGCTCCGTTGTATACATCAGTTGTTTTCAGAATGCGCTAAGTTGTTTTGAAATTCCACCATCAACATATTTGTCTTGTAATTGACGCGAAAATTGTTGACACAATTTGACTGTAATCATGTCGTCAAATCTTCTGAAATGGAAATCGGTTTCTCGAGAGGTGAAGTCTCACAGCATCCGATTAAAGCCTTAAAATAATGTATGGATAACTTTTATATAAGCTGTGTGACTTATCATCCTACAATAAATATTTATAGTCATTAGGGTTTGTGGAATTTTGCGACGAAGTTACTCATTGTTACTGCTTATCTCAAAACCTCAGATCAAATTTTTGAGACGTTGTATTTCCTTTATTTGATTTACAATTTCTTCCGAATCAGCAATCAGAATGGAATGTACTCCATGACTTAATATGCTTGCTTAACGGCTATGACGCTCTATTGTGTCGTGATGAGCAGTGCCGTATCTAGAATTTGGCCTCATTTGGGGGGGGGGGGGTCGACGAGTCGACGACATACAAAACAAAAAAACAAGTCAAGACTAACAGTCTTAAAGTGACTGGATATCTTTAAAGTTCTACTGTGTTGTTATTTTTGAAGTGCCTGAAAAACAATTAATGTTATAACTTAACATTATAACATTGCCTACTCCCTATTCGTGTAGGATTTGATTTGTTACATATCAAGGAAGGAGGGTTGGTCAGCATGTGTAGTATCTTAGGTTAGCTTCATTGTATGTTAGGCGGTGGTTGATTTCTGAAATTATAGGTGCCACGCATCAATTCAAAAGTTGTACAGACACAAATATACTTACATTTTTTATTAGGTATAAGTTTACACCAGGTTATTACAAATGAAGTCTACATTTTTAAAGCCTTATAAAAAATGCAACATACATATAAACTTATAAACTTGTCTCTAAAAAGATAATAGAGTTTACTGATATTTCTAAAGAGCTTCATCATCAGGTTAGCCGCACGACAGTCACTCATGATGGCGTCATCCTGCAGCCTCAGTCAAACTCTAAGTGATGGTTTCGGTGGTTCAGACATTTTAAAAAAGTTTCCATAGTTTCATCATTGTGTCGTCATATTGTTTGTTTCTTGACTTTTCCTTACTCTTTGTGCCGAATGCTGTATGATGGCCAGAAATCAGTCATGAATCCACGTAGGCCTACATTGATGGATCAAATAAACGGAGAGGAGGTTCGTTAATTTTCACAGATAAGAGGCTGAATACAGTCTTTGTCTTTAGAGATACTATTAAAGATATCATGACTAGATTCATTTGCGAAAAACTGCGAATGTCATCTTCGAGAGAGCCTTGTTGAATTTTTTTAAATACAGTACCATATATTTACAAGAGAATCTTAGGTGAACGTATTAAAAAAATGAACGATATTAGTTCCCAAGAAAAAGATTAGTGCTGGTTTTTGATTCTGACAAATGTTTAGGTTTTGTAGTGGAGCACAATGTAAGAAGTAGTAGTAAATTTTTGTAATAATTAGGTTTTTCTTTTCATATATTTTTTCGGTAATTTATTTTTCGATCCAAAAGGTTCCGGAACGCCGTTCCGGCGCGTTCCCCCTGAAATCAAACCCTGCTGTTAGGTGTATGCTTGAGTTGTTGACGCATCAGCGCAGTTCTATGCTGTATGTCCAGATGAATTTTACGATTGTCTCATGCTATAATACATTTGTTTTCTAGAGACAAGTTGGAATTCTTTCCTATCAACATTCCAGTGTATATCTGTGACTCTTAAATCCACGTGTTGATTTTTCTTACCTATGTGTTCTTTCCACATAAGTATGTAATTTCTTCTGAACGATGAGATAATTCGTATGAAGTGATTCAATTCTACTTTACCGATGGCGAGTTATAATCTTCAGACGGCTACAAACTGTGTGATCTTCGTTTCCGACAAGTAGCCTGTCTTCTGACATGTTTGCCTGTTTATATTTAGCGTTAATGATCTTCGAAATAACGAAAAATTGAATTCTTTCATTATTTCTCGCGTATACCAATAGTGACACATGTTATAATAAATGTCTTTGAAAAGTCTGTCAGCTATAACTCGTTTATAAAACAAATTGTAATGAACGCTTCGGTACATGAACATCGTATTTGAATTAGAAACCAGAGGAATAAAGGCGGCCGAGTGAGACAAGGCTATATAACTGATAACACTAATCGTACAGTCCACATCTAAGATATTTTTGTTTACTTAAATATTTAATACTTTATCAGGTCAGTGACTTGTTATCTACCCTTTCTTTTTAAATGAATTACTTTCGTTTAACTTTACTGATGGTATTTGGTTTAAAAAAATATTTTTACTTAATAAGCTTAGTCGTAAATTTAATTCAAAGCCAGCTGATTCCTCTCAGAGTAGTGGTTGTATGTTATGTAGAGAGCATAGGCTATACAAAATATCGGTGTAAAGAACTATACACGACTTCCATGTTCTAAGATTTATATTTAAAATCATTTACTTGAATTCGGTTCGATAATTTCTAAAAAAAATATCCTCCACTCTCAAACTATTTTCACTATTTATAGATATTTTGTTATTATGGGGTAGTCGTTTAATATAATGTAATTATCGAGTCACTTTATTTATAAAATTTATGTACTTTATTCTTATAAAGAAACTGAACTACGCAGATAATTATCCCTCCTCCTCCTTAATCGACCATTACCATTAATGATATTTACACTTTCATAGGGTAATAGTAGTATTATATCTAATTGCTAAGGTATCTTAAACTTCAAAATTAAATACTCGTACTTTACTTGATATCAGCGAAATAATTTTCAAATAATCACCCCTCCTTCAACTACCGTCTCGATTTATAGATATTTCATTTACCATTTTCCAGTGGATTAATATGACCTTATTTTCGAGGCACTTATTTATCAAATTTAAATACTTTACTCTTGTTAAAATACAAAACAATGCAGGTAAACTACCCCTCCCCTTTAACAGAACAACCCCATTTTTTATATTTACAGTTTTATTGAGTAACAGTTTCATTATATGTAATTATTAAGGTATCTTATCCTTCAAAATGAAGTACTTTATTCGACATCAAAAAGGTAGTTTTAAAAAAATTACCCCCTCCCCCTTTAACTTTACTTTTTATTTATAGATATTGCATCGACATTTCTACAGTGAATTATTATGACCTTCTTTTCAGGATACTTTATTTATTAAAATTAAGTACTTTACTCTTGTTAAAACGTAAAACGTTGCTGGTAAATTGCCCCTCCCCCTTAACCGATTTTCACTCAAATCAATAGGCCTTGAGTCCTCTACAACTCGGGCACACTCTTTTCGGAAAATGACTTTTCTTCATGTTTTGAGGGCAGTACAATCAGAATCAGCCCTTTTCTCGAACACGATTTTTTTGCGATCACCACACTTCGAAACATGGAAGTAAAATTACGTCCTATTGATATTTCGTCGACATTTTTAATGATACCACAACCCTGTACACTCTGCAAATAAATGTGTGTGTGTGTGTGTGTGTGTGTGTGTGTGTGTGTGTGTGTGTGTGTGTGTGTGTGTGTGTGTGTGTGTGTGTGTGTGTGTGTGTGTGTGTGTGTGTGTGTGTGTGTGTGTGTGTGTGTGTGTGTGTGTGTGTGTGATTTGGGCGCACTGTCTCTCTCACACTCACATGCACACACACAGGTACTTGTTAAAGTCGTACATTTACGTAAACAATTTCTAAAGTATACAGTGATTGTTACTGTCAGCTTGAGGTGTGAGTTTACCAATACAAAAGCTGTCTCATTACATGTCGCAACAACTACTACAGGTGAGAGGGATTAGGTGTATTCATTCGCTGTGTACCGATAGCCAGAGAAGACCATTAATGTGTTATAAATTTTCCGAAATTCGAGTATATGTATTGTCACTCTGATCAAGATAGTTTCTGAGCTCTATTTTTTGGCCTATCACAGGAGGCTTAAATTCAATATTTCAGTACTTTACGTTGGATATCAACAACGTATTGATAGATACCAATACTCTTTCCGTTCTTAGTTAAATCCTGATGTAAACAAACCAACGTGGCAAATCTGAAACGATATTGGTCAGGGGCGTTGACACTGTTCACACAGTAATGTATTACGCACATGCGCAGAATGTCTGTATAGTCATGTGTTATCTTGCCACTTAAATCGGGGCACGTCGTTTTAAGACTTCCTCCTCATCAATGTGTTTTCTGAATTGTACTGAATTAATATGGAGCCAGTTGAAAGGATGTGTTGGCCGTCACAACTCAACATTATCTTCTTGATATAAAACAATTTATTGAGAAGGCGGTAAATGAAACAACCGGCGGACAAGTAGGGTCATTTTATCGAGCATATAATCAAGGAAGATGATAAGCTATGGTAACTGGCCCACATTACCGACCTTGTTGTGGACGATGAACAATCTTATCAATAATAACGCTGACTCAAGTGATGATGCAAGTTCTGACACAGATATGGAAGGCATTGAATTACTCTCTGATAGCAACTGATAGTATTCAGTACACTGGTAATTATCACAGCTTATATTTTCGGTTTAAATAAACTTTATTTTTTATTTGTTGCGATATACAAACGGTTAAAAAAAACCATTAACGGGTGTTATAAAATGTTTCACTGTCGGTCTAACACAGTCAAACAAATGTTACTTTGGTCAGGACAAATTATTGCAATTTACGTGTGTTTATACTGTATTAATTCATGTATATGTACCCTGTCTGTACTCCTGTCAGAGTGACACGCCTCAACTTCAAGTAGCAAATAGCGTTTCAGATGTGCCACACATGTTTGTTTACATCAGGATTAAGCTAAGAACGGAAACAGTATACAATTATTTGACTCAAAGTGAACATCTTCATTCGGGAATGATGATGCGTATTTGCTTAATTGGGCGATCTTCGATTTTATCTCCACTTAAGAGGTTCAATCAAATTACGAATACACAGATAAAAGAGATGTTATAGATTTGATAACGACCTTGGGCTTTATAAAGTAGTTATATTTCTAAGATAGGTAGAAGGATAACATATTTATAAGGCATTTATTTTTAGACCTATATTTACTAATTCTGTTATTTTTCAAACTATGATGGTATAAGATTTTTTTAATATTTAAAAATTTACCGTGGAACATTACGCTTACCTAAAAGCCAAAAAATTAAAAAGAAAAACACATAAGTATTAGTTTTAAGTATATTCGTCGCGATTTGTATAAAAAAATTAATAGTATCTTGTACGTTTTCTTTAAAAAATGTGTAATAAGTCTGTGTGAAATCGTTCTCAGTAGAAGGGCGGTTTGCTGTTAAGTAACTAAGATCATATTTTATTTCACTACTTTACAAATAAAACAAAACGGGACAAGTTTTGTTTCTTTACAGTTTCTTTGTTTGTGTAGTATTCAAAGTAACTGGAATGACCATCAGAACATGTCACAATAAAACCGGACCAAGTTGTATGTAAGCTGTACATTCTATCGTACAATGATACTTTTACGTGGCAACGACTGTACACAGTTGCTTCAGTTGTCTGGGATTGTTCACTAGTTTAAATGAGAATTCTTTTTCAGTAACAACCCAGTTTTGCATTTCATTATTATTTCAAGTTATGAAACTCTGTACCTTACGTAATAGTGTTATTAAAATGTGTATTATTGTGAAAAATTTATTTTCTTACCTTCATCTAGGGCTGAAATAAGAAAAATATTTCAAGCGGCCACCATTTTTTCATATAAGTTCTGTTTATTTTATTATTTTTTTATTTTTTTTTACCAGGCGAATAATTTTTTAAAGTTTGAATGATGCTCAGTTTTTATATAAGCTTTAATTCTTATACAGTATTTTACAGACGACAAGGAACGTTGAATATGTACTAGCACATAAACAGGATAAAAAAGAGTCGGTTTTGTACATTATTGGGTCCTTTAGTCTTTCGACTGGTTTGTACCCTCCCCGCATATATCCGTGGTGCGTGTGTTACGGAGTCTGTCACAGGTATATGGGACCTACAGTTTAACGCCGGATCCGAACGGCATAGTTAGGGAGGGTTTATACTAGGCAGGATACCTCTCGCTGGTTTGCCATCGTCTTGGGAGGGGGAATGGTCGTATCTAAATCAGATGGCCCCCGGCGGGAAGTTTTATACATAATCTTTCGTAATTCTTGCAGATTTATTTCAAACATAAGTCCATCGAAAAATACAGAACATAATAAGCTTTAATTTGATGAATATACTTAATTTTGTCGACTTAATGTTTAATATTTTATTAAGTTTATTGTTAATTTTTAATAATGAGTTCAGTTTTTAGGGTTACAATTTTAAAATCTGCAAAATGCGGGTGTTTTCTTTTGTGGCATAGACTTTATTATGTTCCAATATTTGGTCTGGGGGGGGGGATTCATCCTGAATCTAACAAGCGGCATTTTCTGATCTCTTACACCGTATCGACTGATCGTATGAATATCGCCTTATAACGCACCTACCGACCTTCAGATCAACGGTACTTGATATTCGGTTTTCTTATTAACGTACCGCGTGTAACTCGTAATGGTATAAATTACTTTCAAAAGACCTCGTGTGGCATCGCTTTGATGAATCGATTGACCTCATTATTGACAAAACTATCCGAATCATATATATATATATATATATATATATATATATATATATATATATTTTTTCTTTCTCTCTCTCTCAAAGGGATTTTCATCGGCTATTGCCGCATACCCACACCTAACCGCCATCTATTTCTGTCCTGTGCATCTTCTTCTGCCAAGTTATGATGTTCCATGGCCTTCCTCATGTTTTCATACCAGGACAGCCTAGGTCTGCCCATTTTTCCTCTGCCTGGGGGCTTCCACTGAAATATTTTCCTCGGCCATCTCTGTTCGTCCATTCGGAGTAAGTGACCGAACCACTTTAGGCCTCTTCGTTCTACTCTGTTAATAATTGTGTCTTCTGCATGCATCCTTCTTCTGATCTCCTCGCTGGTTATTCTCTCCCTTCTTGAGACTCCGGCACGTCTAAGGAGATAATCCATTTCCACGGCATTCAGTTGTCGTATAATTCCGTGCTCAACGTCCATACCTCACAGCCTTAAGACAGAACTGATTCAATAAAAGCTTTTCCTATATGAATCTTTGTTGCTCTCGAAATATGTTTGTCCCACCAAATAGAGTTTTTTTTTTAACCACCCTAATGTTTATAGTTGTCTGTTCTGATCCCACCTTTTTGGGCGCCCAACGTACACGTTTACTGGAGAGACATTAAAATACTGCAGGCAGACCAGGTGTAGACAGTGAATTTCAAACAACAATGCCTGAAAGGATGCCACAAAATAAAGCTTCGAATAACTTACTCCGTTAACTCTTATTTTTAATTACTTATTCATAAAAACCCTTATACACTATGTGATGTCTAATTTATTTCATAATTTATATTTATTATTTCACAGTGATGTAGTTGTAGTTTTGACTTGGTATTCGTTTACATCTTACCGAGCCGTTATGACGACAGACATTTGTTTCTATTTTCGATTCTTCTCCATACTGTTGACGGCGTGTGTCAGATGTTTATAAATTTAACGACATCAAGTTACAACAGCTGTTAACTTTATAAGTTGACACGCGTCGTCTACCCATCGTATGACTGGGTATTATAAATAAATTTTACTGTCTAGTTTACGTTAGACACGTGGCTGATTATCAGGTTCCACGAGGTTGACCTCTGACCCTTGTTAGCAGAATAAACGTTTTACCGTCTTATTTTATAGAAAAGACTAACCAGTTGTCTCTGAACCACGTTTGTCCAGTTATAAGCTAAACTCTTGATCGTTAATTTATTATTATTAGCGGGGGTCCTACAGTCTGTGCTGCATCCCGCATTTCTATCGCCATTTCTCCCTATCCCAGTCATCATCGTCAATAGCTCGATCTCTCATGCTTTTCCTAATTCCTGTTCTCCATTGTGTTATCAGTCTTCCTTTTCTTCTCCTGTTTTGTAGTGTGTAAGTCAATGCTCTCTTTGGCCATCGCTTCTCCTCCTTCCTCATTACGTGACCATACCGTAGCAACTGTCTGGATTCTATTCTTTCTGCTGTTGTAAATACGCGCCCTGTTTTCCTTCTTATATCTTCGTTTCTAACATGTTGTATTCTAGAAATATTACA
This sequence comes from Magicicada septendecula, assembly GCA_034769895.1. Taxonomy (NCBI): domain Eukaryota; kingdom Metazoa; phylum Arthropoda; class Insecta; order Hemiptera; family Cicadidae; genus Magicicada; species Magicicada septendecula. The sequence continues at coordinate 88,627,186 of CM068369.1, read as the reverse complement.
CGCTCTTCTTAAGAAGTCTATTTCCACAGTTTCTATCATCTTTTTCTCTTTATCTGAAAGTTGCCAGCATTCGCAGTCATAAGTTAAAATTGGCTCCACAATAGTTGTGTAGATTGTCAGTTTAGTTTGAAATTTCATTTTGTTCGACCAAAGTAACGAGTTTAACAAACGAATAGCCTTTTTCCCTGTTGTATCCTATTTTTGATGTCATTTTTTGTTGTTCCATCTTATGAAATAATGCTTCCCAAATATTTGAATTCGCTACACTTTCCGATTCTATGGATTTGCAGATATGGATTCTTGCAAGTCTCCTATTTTCAGATATTCTGTTCTAGTAGTGTTTATGTTTAGACCCCGTTTCTCGTACTCCTCTTTCAATTTTCTAAACATATAGTCTGTGTCGTCCTCGTCACACTCTATAATTACCTGATCGTCGACAAATAGGAGAGTTGTTAAGCACTGCTCAACCATTTGAATTCCCATTCTTGATGTTTTTCTTCTACAGTTACTGATGGCTTCTTGGATATATATTTTAAACAGGGTAGGTGACAAGCTGCACACCCTTGTTTAACCCCTTTTGTGGTAGGAAACAATTCATTATTATTTGTGATCGTTAATTCATTATTATTTATTTTTGAGTTATCTACGCAGCAAACCAATGATCGCGACATCCCGGCCGACATGACATTCAACTTGAGATTGTGAATTGCTGAGCAGTCGTGGAAGGTATTAAACAAAGTGGTCTGAACCCAAACTCCTAAACCTGGACCTACCGATATACAGTAGTTCTGTTGGTACTTCACGTTTGCCGAACGAAAATCAAGTATTAACAAAAACAGTGATTCAGCGACAATATGCTATATGTACATAACTTGCAATAGTTAATCTAAATTCGTTACTGAGTATTAGAAGCATCGAGAAAAGCCTTGAACCTTGAGCCTAGAACTAATGCTTTAGCCCAGTCATAGGCAAGCTTTGAATTTATGGGTGGCGCATATGTAACTGAGGGCCAGTTCGATGGGCCCATTCCTCCCCACCTCATCAATGAAAACCAGTAAGGTGCGGAGTTCAAGAGCCGGACGCTACAAACATTAACTGTCCCTTTATAATACCCTTGCGCTTGTATTTATCGACGTGAAACACCGAATCAAAAAAAAGCTTTGCAGTATTTTTATATAAATTTGTGAAAATTTTTCACATTAGGAGTAGGTCATCAACAATCTGTCATCATGCGCACGCACGTTAAAACTAACAAAACTTTAAACGTTGGCAGGGATAAAGTGATGGGGGGAAAGGTGTTTTCAGGCACTGGGCGACAAGCTCGACAATCGTATTGAGGGGGGGGGAGATGTAGCGCGGTTCAGTAAATGGTTGAGGTATCTTGTACCTAAATGTAGTAGAGTAACCTTGGCCTGTACTATTTTATAATACAGTACTTCGAAGCAGATACAGTGCGGGTGCGTTCCTTCTATCAACAGAAAATAAAATTACAAATTGGTTCGCGGGCGTGTCAAACCTTATCGACGGGCGCAGGGTTGCCGACTTGAACTCATATAGCAGCCACTCGTTAACTTATACCATGGACATTGTTTACACTTTTAGATGGCCTTTAAATTTTCCAGCTGATGAGGCCGGGTATCCGTTAGACCTGGGCGGCGGACCGGATGTCATGAAAACGGCCCATCCAGAGACGGAATCGAATCCACGACTCTCAGCTTTGGAACGAGTGCACTGATCGTTAAACAGTCGATTAGTTGGAATAAACATAAAATATGCAACAATATATTTTCAAATTCTTCCGCTCCCCTGGAATCTTTTAGACCCCCACTTGAGATGGCTGAAGTTGACACTTAAATTTTTAATTAATTTGATACTTACGATCACGGCTGTATGGCGAATTTCATTTTGGAGAGGGGCGTCAACAAAAGGGTATTGGTAAATATAATCCAATCTTCCAAACTATTTCTGTAGAAACATAGAATTAATTACTATTGGTTATTTATGTAAAAATAAATAATACGGGTATTTAAACCTACCTTAGGAGGACACAATATTATGTTATTTTTTAATTGAGGTGGAAACTTCGGGGGAGGGGGTTTTAACCTCCGCCAAAATCATTCTATTATATTATATATAATATATATTATATATATATATATATATATATAATGATACCAGTCTCCATTTAGACAGGTAGTCGATGTTTTATCCACTTTACTTATATGACTAGGTTTTATGTCAATCTTGTGCTCCATACAGGAGGGCGTTGTCCGAGCCAAGATAATAAGGTTTACAAAGATTCTGCATTTGTAGGCCTACTAGGTGCAGGACCACTCTATTCTCTTCTTGAACCGTTTTCAGCTCCGGCCAATCTAATATTATTCTCCGCAATGAGTGCTCCATAAATATCCGTAGGTAGACACACATAAAGGTAAGTTACCAATAGTTCAACGTCTACTAGTCTATTACGTGAGGAATTTTCTGCCGATTTTGTGTTAGCGTCCATGGATCCTTGTGATTTTTTTTGCAAAATCTTCATAAAGGGTTATAAAATAAAGTTAAAGAAATTTGTTGGCCCGCTCTTAAATTTAGGGGTTGTTTACACCCTTTTTTCGGGGGTGAAAAAACAAAATTTAATTAACCCCGATACCCGATGTAGAATTAAATTCTAAGCAAAAAGGTAGTATACACTTTTTCGAAAAAATGCGTTGTTTGCGAGTTACAAGGGTTCAAAGTTTTGCAAAAAACGGGTTTTTTTTAAATTAATCTGCAAATAACTCAGAAACGACGCCATTTTGTGAAACATTTGTATAACTCAAACGTAAAGCTTATTACCAGATGAATATTTTCCACATTGTTTGGTTTCCTTATGTTAAATGGTTCTTGAGACACAGCCAAAAGAAAATGGCGATTCACCGGTTTTTGATCAAATTATGTGCTTAAAACTGATATATCTCGGAGAAAAATTGTTCGATCGTAACCAAATGTGTATCAAATGAAAGCTCTGTTAATTTCCTAAAATCTCTGTGTTAATTACTTGTGTAGCTTAAAATATTACGAAGGTATGTAGGAAAATATCATAATTTCTGCAAATTTTATCCAAGAAATTTAAAAAGGGACGTCCGCCATTTTGTCAAATATGCATATTAAGCCAAGATACTGTAGTTTTCGATTGTCTATTATATTAACAATGTCCTCAATTTTTGAACTATATATGTATTGCTGTACAGTAACACGTAACGTTTTAAGAAATTTCAAGTTTTTGGATTTTCGCCAAAATTCGGATTTTTGATTAAATATCTCAGTAACGATGCGTTTTATCGAAAACCTTGTAGAAAAACAAAATTTTACATTTTGTTTCATTCCTTTATGACTAAAACTCGATGAGTTAAACCAGTTTAAAGGTGTATTTTGGCGACATCGTGTAAAACATTTTTTACTTCTAGACGAAATATCTAGTGTACAGTAGGTTTTTTTACTATAGTGCGTAAGACATATAGTGCATATAGTTGTATCTCTTTAAATTTCCTACAAAATGCATTTTGACTGAAATTGTTTTCTTAAATATTGACCTTGTTATGACCATAAATGTAAACGCGCTCCAACAGTTAGATTTTGTTATCGTTCGTTATATGTTCGGGTGCGGTCCTGAAAGCCTATTAATTTATACTAAACTAAACTTTTTTCAAATTGACAATAGAATTAAGTATTATTTTTATTTTTTTAACGTATATTGTAAATAAAACAATATCTGTTGCAATTTGTCACTGTCTGTACTGCTGGTTCGTTATATCAATCGAATATTTAATTTAATAAAATAATATAATGTTTATGGTTCAACTTTTCTTTGATTTTTTATAAGTATGCATGAAATATTTTTTTTTTCGACTGAATTTTGAACTTTTGAATTTTGAATGTACCCAATTTCAGGACTTCAAAGTACATCCTCGCGTTGTTTCACTTTTTCAACCTTTTAGGGGTGGTTTTCAACCCTTTAGGGATGGGTTTCAACCCTTTCAAGTCTAACCCTTACGTCGGATGTATTCATTGACGTCAAAATCGTAATCAGCACCCCCAAAAACCTGTAGGTACCCAATTTCAGGACTTCAAAGTACACCCTCGCGTGGTTTCATATTTTCAACCCTTTATGGGTGGTTTTCAACCCTTTCAAGTCGAACCCTTCCGTCGGATGTATTACTTGACGTCAAAATCGTAATCAGCGCCCCTAAAAACCTGTAAGTACTCACTTTCGAGGCTTTGACCGGCATTCTCGTGAAGTTTAATACTTACACCCCCGATTATAGTCTGCTTCAACCCTTTAAAATCTACGCTTTGCGTCGAATATAATTTTGGACGTCAGAATCGTAATCAGCACCCCCAAAAACCTATAAGTACCTAATTTCAGGGCTTCAAAATGCATCCTCGCGTCGTTTCATATTTTCAACCTTTTAGGGGTAGTTTTCAACCTTTTAGGGGTGAGAGCGGGCCAAAAGTTTTCCTTTAACTTTGTTCTAGAACCTTTTAGGAAGCGATAGCAAAAGGAATCAAAAAATTACACGACACTAACTCCAAATCGGCAGATAGGCCCTTTCTCATGCCTCACGTTCATGTAGTTTTTGTCACTATTCCTTGCAGCAGAACGTCTTCATCCTATCGTAATCTTTAAACGATTTCATCATGTAATTCCACCTGTTTTCGTTTCAACAAAGTGTTAAACACATAAACATAACGTATAAATTCGATTTCATAACTCATGGATCTGTTCATCTTGTTATTTGAATTAGCAGTCTCTGTAACTCCAACTTTGTCGTGTTGACTTGTTAAACTGCTACTTGTCATGTTCCGGACGAGCCCTTCAGTGTTTCCACCATTTCCACCTTTTTTTTAACTAAATAATTTATTTCTAATCCTCCTATTTCTTCTTGGAATTTTATCTTTGTTTCTTTTATTTCATGCATAAATTCAACATTAATTTCATGCATAAATTTTTCAAAATCTTTGTTACATCCCAACTATTAGAATGTCTCTACATATCTGATCCACGACTTCACGTTTTCTTTATATTTTGTATCTATTAGAAAACGTTTTTCAAAACTATTCATATAAATATCAGCCATTGGCTGAATATAAATACCGAAGACAACAGTGAACCCATTGGCAGTCCGTCTTCTTGGATATAGTATTTATTATTAAGCCAAAAATAATTAGTGGTTTAAGACTTGAAAATGGTGGAAACACTGAAAGGCCTCGTTCGGAACATGAAAAGTAGCAGTTTAGCAAGTAAACACGGCAAAGTTAGAAGATAGATCTGTATACGTTTCCCCGGTGTACCTCTCACACGGTTCGCTGCACCGTAATATCGAATTGAATGTATTTGTTATATTGTTTTCTCAATATATACAATATAAATACAATATATATATATATATACAATATATTGAGAATAAACAATATTTACAATATATTGTTTTCTCAATACACAATCTTGTTTTCTCAACTTGTAATTGTATTTCTAATTTCTTGAAAAATAATTGTACCGGAATCTAATTCCCAGGCTCTGGATTTTCATATTAGTCTAACGTTTCTGTTTTATAAAGTAAATTTTGTGTTATTTTTACTGCAACATACTTGGCTTTTATGTAGTATTTTAAGCTAAATTAGTTTTATATAAAACTAGCTAAATTTATAACACAATTTGTTTTGTGCACTGTAGGCTTACACTGTCGTACGCAAGGACTACAAATGGATCATGAACTCCGTCTCGAGTTAAGTTTTCCCCAATGTATTGGTGTCATAAAATATTGTATTTACTTCTGGCATAAAACAACTTCTCCGACCTGAAACTTAGTAGTTTCCCTAACTCTCTTACATTTTACTCTTGCTTTGCTGTCGTGTTTCGTCGATGCGGTTGCGTATCGTAGACGGTAATGTGGTTCTCATTTCCATTCATTAAACCATAAGCGTCTTGAAAAGTTTCAGGCTACAATGCTCGTAGCATAAACAATCAAGAACAATAGCAACATTATATGTACTGTACTCATCGTAAAATCTGCGTACAGTCATCGTATGTCTCCGGAGTCATATAACTCCACAACAGAGATATCTTTTACTTTACGTAGTCTTCAGAGAATATATTATTTTTCCAGAATAATTCTGAAGAAACCCCTGAGATTTCATGGTATAAGACATCTTTTAATAATTATACTTATCATTCATGTCTTCAGCGGACAGCCGTCGTTGATTTCATTGTCCCGGACAGTGGTTCCCAAAGTGGGGTCCGCGACAATGTTTCAGGGGGTCCGCGGTCACTTTTAAGAAAAAATAGAATATACCGTAATTTTCTCTGATTTTTATATTCTAGAATTTAAATTATAGAATCTTAAAACAATTCGTAGCAGATTCCAGTATTTTTTTTGTTTAAACTAATTGTAATTGTAAAAGTAATTTCGGGTTGAGGGTACTAGAAGTCGCCGCATACCTGCACCGGTTGTAAAACCAGAAAAAGTTTTTTTTATGATACTGTTCGCTGACACGTCTATTGTTATATAGGCTTATAGTTTCTCCGAGAGTTATAAACGTATGTGGCTACCTCCAGTGGCCTGAGAGACATTTTCTTGCAGGCATATAAGAAAGAGGTGTTGATACTGGTATTTCAACAACAATTGCTTCACTTACTAAAAGCGGCCAGAGAGGCCTTCTCGTTTTCTTACATCTATTTAAAAACCTATCTATGTATTACACTATGTTTGATATGACTAATATTATAATTTTTCAAGTTAAGAGAATTTTAATTTTAATACATTTTCATTAAAATATAAAAGTTTGTATCATATTTATTGTTTGTTTTCTTTCATAACTCAGACGGGGTCCGTGAAAGTTTTAATTTGGGGGGGGGTCCGCGGACTGAAAAGTTTGGGAACCACTGGCCCCGGAGATTTATTATCTTACTTTTACTCAGAAAGTTCTTTTTATTCTATTTTAGTAACCAGTATCTTTTCCTATTACGCTAAACACTTCTGTTTTCATCGTTATCACAGCGATTCTTTTACTTTTACTTCGCACGTCCTAGTTGCTATTTTCGTCACTTATCTTGCTGTCATCGAATCTCTTGAACCATCTTCAGCACCAGTTTTCCAAGAATGTCTTAATCTTTTTCCTTTTTCCGTTCATGATATATCATATTCCTGTGTTCTGTTTCTCATCTTTCGTCCGCCTACTTAGATAGTTTAATCGTTTTGCCTCGATTGTATCGATTATGTCCAAGTCGATTTGTGTTTCTCGCCATATATCTTTACTTTGTCCACTCTAGTCAGACTGAATATCGCTTCCAGTTGTCCGCTTCTAGAACTCTAATTTTGTATTTATTTCTCTGGCAATTGGCCGTAGTTATGCTCCACGTAGCCCGATACATTCACAATAGTCTGTACATTGTAATTTTATTACTCTTTGTTAGTTTTAACTCTGCAACAAGCTGGTTAGTTGTTGAATTGCCGAGCTAGCTTGTCCCATCTTGAACTCGATTCTTTATGCTTTTACAGCTAGAAGTTAACTTCGCTTTTTGTTCGTTTATATCCGATTCCAAATGGAAGTCACTAGCTCTGCCACGAACAACGAAATATTCAGTTTTTAAAGTTATGATTTTGTGACCCCACTATGTATGGTCTTCAACTAACTTCCGCAGAATGGTAAATCCCTCTCGTCTTCCGCTGTAATTGTCTGACTGTCAGAAAAATATAAAGACTCTGATCTCCAATGGAAACGCCCATATTACAGATTTTCCCGCCATGTAGCTCAGTATATTTTGAATAGTGCGGGACAACACAACACTCTTGTTTCAATCCTTAAGTATTACCTTCGTTAACTTCTCAGTTGATTTAACGTGGCCGTCATATTTTCGTAAAGCTGTCTAACATCATGAATATATTATAAGCTCATTCTCTGATCACCCAAAGCTGACCATAATTTTGTAAACGATTCAATATTATAATCCTTAGTAAGAATCTCAAGTACTGTGCGCGATACCTGTTTTCATATATTATAAAATTATAGTGACATAATCTCTCTGCTATATATTTTTTCATTTGTATCCAAGATGTCCCGCGAAGCTACCTGTACTTATAAATACAGAAGTTATAAGTATATAACTTATAAGTCCAGGTAGCATCGCGGGACATCTTTAGCCTTCACCACAGGACTGTGGGCTTGACGTTTGACACCCCGTGTTCAGGTAGACTCGAATTCCACTGAAGTTAGCAGCCAATGCTGTTGCTAAAACGTTTGGTTAGTTTGTAAACCCTGGAACACTGCCAAACAGCCCGGTACATACTTCTAATATAACTGACACCGGCCGTGAATGCCTTAGAACAATACTATATAAGTTTGTTTGGTCTGTCTAGTATAAATAATTTGTGGCAGATTCAGACATCTTGCAGCACAATAATCAGATGAACATATGACACAATACCGCAATCCACCCTTCATAATCTTCAAATGAACATTTTCTCTAAAGCATTTCACCCATCGTCGGAAACAATTAGTATCAAATGTTTTTATGATTAAAGAAATTCTTCATGTATAGTCTATATTATAATTATATAAAACGCATTTATTGATCGAATCTTCATTACGTATCGGTCACCGAACTGTCGAACTGTTCGATTTGGAACACTACCTATGGCCTAATTCGATATATCAGTACCAAATGACTACGCTTTTCAACCAGCCCTTCATTTAACCGCAAAACACTTGTCATTTGAAATCCCGTATCATTTGTTTAACCGTATGCACGTGTCTGCTAATTGTTATTTAAGAAACTTTTGAATTCGATCATTTAATTAAAGTTAAACATTTTCTGCTATTTGTTTTAAAATCTGTACCAGTTTTGTTTGTCATCGTCTACAGCAGCAGTCGCCAACCCCGCGCCCGCGAACCATTTGTAATTTTCTTTTCTTTTGAACGAAGGAATGTACACGTATTGTACCTTCTTCGAAGTACTGTATTATAAAATAGTACAAGCCATTTACCGAACCGCGCTACGTCTTCCCCCAATACTTTAAACCATTTCTTTGTTGAACGTTTTATTAGTTTTAACGTCCGTGTGCATGATGACAGATTGTTGATGACCTACTCCTAATGTGAAAAATTTTCACAAATTTATATGAAAAATACTGCAAAGCTTTTTGATTTGGTGTTTCACGTCGCTAGCGTATTATAAAGTTAATGTTTGTAACGTCTAGCTATTGAACTCCGCACCTTCCTATTATCCCATGATAGGGCGAGGAGGGGTGCGCCCATCGAAGTGGTCCTGAGTTATATATGCGACCCCGTAAATTCAAAGTTGACTATGATTCGTCTACGCTGTTTATATAAATGCCCGTGTCTGAATATACATTTCTGTTCATTACTATTTCCTTTTTTTTAACTGCTAACGATATTTCCAAATAATTTAACAGCTCACGTATTTAATTGACCTGTTATTCAGTCACTTTTCTGAATATCCACTAATAAATAATCGTAATAAAGGTGTTTGTGTTATTGGCATTTCATTCCATTAGAATGGACTTTCTTGTTAACATTGGCTGGGCCATCTCGTAGTTTGTTTTTACTTATTTTGTTGTACAAGAGGTGCAGTACGAACCCTTTGTAGGTTCCTTTCGTTTAGCAAAAAAGTTGGGTTTGAAAGGCCGGATATCAGCCGTCACTAGAGGGGGAGGGGGTGATTTGTTGACAGTCGTATCCATCCCATCACTATTACGGTTATCATTCTCATGTGTTTCCACTTCCCCAATCAATCGTCATTCAAAATGCTGATGGATTAACCCCTTATGATGTTTTCTTTTTCATAATATTTCCATTTCGTGACAGCAAGATAAATTATTCCTCAACATTTATGCTTATATCAGTGGCTGCTAGTCCATAAGGTTCAATGGTTCAGTGAACCTCCCTAAATAATTTAAATATGTTTAAGGATTTGTTGAGATAATGGTTTAATATTTAAATAACAAGATTTGCGAGATTAATGTTGTTGACTAAAGAATAATGGATTCGCGTAATAGCCGAATTTGTTCGCTGCTATTGCTGGAGATGCAAAACACCTCTCAGAAACGCCTGGACTGTGTAGACAGCTTTGGAGGGGGAAATCAGTAGGCCTATACGCAAAATTACATTCAACAATCGCTAATCCCGAGTATTAGCGATAGAGACGAATAGCTCCGACGAGGGCCGAACCGCACTGACCGGGAATTTTAACATTTTCATAATACCGCCATTCGCCATTATTATGATTTTTACCACATGATTTGTCCGTGCATCATCAGTTTTCTATCAGATTTCTTTATTTCATTTAAAATGCAATGAAAATCTGTGTAGTAAAGTCTTAAAATAAAAAAAATTGGTGAAGTAATTGTATCCCGAAAATAAAGTGTGTTTAATGTAGTCATTAATAATTGTATTAACGTTAAACTGATCGAAGCGTGTATAACCTTCAAAGCGTTTGCTGATTTTTGTGTGTGTTAAGTGTTCAGGTATTTCTTATTTTTGTGTTCAGTTCGTTGATTTGATAAAATGAACAGTGTTCAATCTATTTAAAAATAAATTTTTCTTCTCTCTCTCTCTCTCTCTCTCTCTCTCTCTCTCTCTCTCTCTCTCTCTCTCTCTCTCTATTAAAGATAAATGCAAAATTAAGGAACTCGGTAGGCCGCTTCCCATTTTAAATATTAAAAAGAAATATTTATCTATCCTTTTATTTTAACTATATATTTTTAGAATAATTCACAAACAGCATAAACACAACTTAATATTAGGCCTACTAAAAGGTGTCAATAGTTATGTCTTCATGTTGAGACCCACCCCGTGTGTTATTTGGAATGGGATAATTGCTCTTATAAAGAAAACTGCTGTAAACCAAGAAGTGCACTGCCTACATGTTGAACTCAAGAAAGCGTATGACAGTATTCCGCACACCAAACTTTGGCTGGCACTTCAACGAACAAACATCGCTTCCACTTTAATTGAAGCAGTTAAGACTTTATACAACGGATTGAAAGCGCACGTAAAAATTGGAAGTAAAGTCTCAAAAGGATTAATGTTAGTAAGGGCCTGAAGCAGAGATGTTGTCTCTCACCGACGCTTTTTAAAATGTACCTGGAACAAGCCCTCAAAACCTGGAAAAAGAAATGCCACAAAATTGGAATACCTCTAATTGACAACACAGTGTACACACTGTGTTTCGCTGATGACCAAGTCGTGGTAGCGCAGGACTATCACGGCATGGAATACATGACACGAAAACTTATAGAGGAATATAAGCTATGGAGCCTTGAAGTAAACACAAAGAAAACGGAGTGCATTGGTGGGGAACAGAAGAATTTAATTTTAGAAGACGAACAAGAAATAATAGTTGTCTTGTTTGTTCATCATCTTTTTTCACAGCACTACACTTTATATAATAAATTGCATTAGCTATAAATATCTAGGAACAACAGTTACACAAGATGGTAGTCTAGATAAACCAATAAGAGAAAGAAATAACCTGGGAAGAAAATCAATAGCAGTGTTGAACAACATATTGTGGGACCAACAAATATCAAAACAAAATAAACATCGTATATACAATACAATCCTAAACCAATTACGTCATACGGGTGTGAAATATGGCCATTAATACAAAGAACAGAAAAGTTGTTGGAAGCTACTGAAATGGATTATTGGCGAAGAGCGGCAGGGAGGTCAAAACTGGAAAAAGTAAGAAACGCCAGAATCCGGGAGATAATGGGGGTACAGTACTCTATTGTCGACGGCATAAAAACAAAACAGCTAAGATGGTTTGGGCATGTGCAAAGAATGCCGGATAATCGACTCCCCAAGCAAATTTTGAGATGGACACCATACGGTCGTAGGCGAAGAGGAAGACCTAGGTTGAGTTGGAAAGAAGGCATCAACCGGGCAATGAGAGACCGGGAATTGGAAGAAGAATCTTGGCTAGATCGAGACCAGTGGAGACTAGGGATCGAAAACGTAGGATACCGTTATGAACCGTTTTTAAAAATGTAATCGCTCTTATCTGAGTTGAAACATTCAGACATTGAACCCCCAACAGTTAGAACCACGAGCCGCCACTGGCGTATACAAATGTACGTATATACTAACTTCTCTACCACCCCCGTGGTATTGCCCCGTATGGGGTTTCCGTGCAGATTGCAGTCACGTTAACTCAATCCCAACCACAGGTCGAGTGAATTTCCTACTACAAACAGGCGCACTTGTACTTAGTGTGCGAGCTTATCAGAACGCGGAACAAGGTTATTACAGAAAATAACAAACTACTAGAATGGGAATAATTTTTTATGAAAGTTGACTGGAATTGTGAATAATGTTAAATGTCAAACACGGGAGAACGCGAGGCGCTGTGGTGTAACGTGTTACAGGGTACGAAATATATATTACCGTAATTATGCATGTTACAGCTAATGCGACTGCCCCCCCCCCCCCAACAGTCCCACAGCCTGCCCACATGTTCCCCAGCTCCTTGTCTATAACAGTGACATTAGTCATCATCACTGCCGGATCTACGTATTTGGCAAACCCTCACAAGATTCAAAGACCCCTTACCATATGTTTAAATGATTGGAGATTCGGTACAATTGTCTACCATGCATTATAGCGTATAGTATGCATATAAATTATATATATATTGCGATGTACAAGGTCGCATAGAATAAATAAGTCGATATCTAGAGATGGAATGTTTGGCTTTAATCAAAGAGTTTCTTAAATTTAGACAGCACAGATTTTACTACAGTTTATATTAATACAACAAAATTAATAGACAGTTTTTTTATACAAATAAAATAAATAAATAGTACTGTTTAAATAAATAAATTACTGCTTCTTTTGTAAATAAAATTAATGAACAGTTTCTGTTGACCTTCAATATTACTTTAAAATAATTCCTACACACTAATAACATACACGTTAATTTCTATAAGTTTCTGTGTCTTATTAGTTTATAATTGTTTTATTTAGTTTATTATACATGGGTTCACTTTCCTTAATAAGATGAATGGTGGGGTGTATTTCCTTGTTTCCTGGTGAATGTTGACAGCTGCTCCTTCCAGGTAGTCGTCAGGATACCGCCGCTCCTCCTGTGGTTCTTCTTCAGGATCTCCTCCCGTTTTCAAGCTCTCAGGGTCGTTGTACGGGTTGGGTACTTCTATGACAATATTCAATTATTAATTATTAGTTAATTAGGCTATACAGCTCCGGCAACTTGATGTGTTCATAGAAACCTAATCGGACAATCTTGAAACTGTTACCGAATTAGCACTCAAATATTCAGTCGCCCACTTTACTATTAGTGTTCGTAACTCCTGACCAAACCTTTATTATGAAAAACTCATATATTTTGTACTTTATATCATTAACAAACATTACTACCAGATTGATCTTATTTTTATGCATAATCTGGTATACGTCTTATGTCAGACATTTGATTTACATAAAAGTTATTTAATTTAATTCGTTTTTTTATTGTTAATTCTTAACACAGTTATTCACACGCGCACTCGCCATATGCCTATGCATACGTTCGCACTATTTCACAACACTCATATTTTTTTATACAGTAAAAAATTAACTTAATCTAACAATTCTGACATGATTCTTACTGTCTATAACACAGTGTTCCAACACGCAACTTTTACTTTGACTAGTTCTCATTGAAACATACTATCATATGTTAAGAGTGAAATTAATTTTTTTAAATGCAAATCTCACCCATTGCAATATATATACGGACATATATTGCACACCCGCGTTCACGCCCATGTCTTAAGTAAATGGATTATCTAGTTACGTTAGTTGTAAGAGATTCAAACAAATGCTTTATTTCCTGCGGTTTGAAAAAAAAGATTGTAAGACGTGTTTATGGTCCGGTTACGGAAGGTGATGAATATAGGTTAAGAAAAAAACCAGGAGACAGATGAGATATTGAATCATAAGGACATTGTAAGATTCGTAAAGGCTCAACAGGTACATTGGCTAGATCAATTAGTGCGGATGGATGACCAGCGTATGCCAACGAAAATCCTGAGGTTACAGTTCTATAAAAGCAGAAAGAGGGGTCGACCTAGGATAAGATGGTTGGATGATGTGCTAGAAGACCTCAGAAGAATGGATGTGAGGGGTTACACTGAGACAGCAACGGACAGGAGACATTGGAGAAGGTTGGTGTTGGAAGCCAGGGCTCACGTAGCGCTGAAGAAGAAGAAGTAACCAAACAAACGCACACTTTTGCCCATCCGGTATTTTTATTGTGTTATTTAGCAAGTTTACGAACAACACATGCACATGAACATTCATATCTTCACAGCAACTTGATACACGCGCGCGCGCACACACACACACACACACACACACACACACACAATATTTTAATATACTTCAGATTCGCCGATTACTACATGTGTCAGAAGGTACCATAACAACGTACCATGGCAACTTCTAACTTACTTCTTAACTTAACTTACTTACTTTTAACTTACTTCTAACTTATTTCAGGACACAGGACAAAAATTCAGTAAATGTGTTTGTGTATGTGGGGAGAGGGAGCGTCAGAAAGAGAAACTCAAGGGAAGAGAAATAGTGAATAAATGTGTGATAAAATATTTGTCGACAGCGAACGTGTTCGGTAGTAACTTTTTCTTTATTTAAGTATTTAAAATTTTAAGTGTTTAAAATATTTCGAATTTTACAATATTTTTAGTGTAAAGTGTTATAGTTTAATTATTTTATTACAGCATGTGTTGAGGCTACAATAAAGTTAGTGGTAACCGATTGCATAATAGACTTTGTGTCCATTGACATAAGAACAGTGTAACAGGGACACGATAGTGTCAATCGATGACGTCATTTCTTCCCTGGCTTTGCTGAGTAAGAAGAAGAAACGAAATGACTATGTGAGCGACCAGCTGACCAGCAGGCTCGTCGACAAAATTACGAAGGTCGAGGTTTTCTTTTCGTTCTCTAATAATTTTGCATTGTGGGTGACGCTATGTTCTTTTCGCAGTTTTTAAGTGTAATTGGAGGGTTTATTTATAAATTACTGAATCGTGCATGTTATCAAGTTTTGTTTTACAAGGTGAGGCATTGTAATTTCAATTATTGTTATGGTTTAAAGAATATAATTATGCCAAACAGAATGGAAACTGATGTGGCGTCACTTTCGTGTACTGAACAAATTTGAAAAATTATTTGTTCATCTTCAATAATGTTCATGATTTACCTTCTCCATAATAAAATGATGATTGATTAAACGATTAAGTGAAAAAAATATAGTAATTCAATCATCACATTTTCAAATATTGTGTTAAAACAATTCCCCTCAAAAAAGAATTTACTTAAGAACATCGCCATGTAAATTGAATTCAACGCTACAATTTGTTTATGCAATTATAGTATGTATAATATCGGAATAAATTAGTTAAAAACTTAAGAAAATATTGCCATAAAATATAGTATAATACCGTGATTAAATAGTTATAATAAAAGTAATACCAGTGAAAAGAACTGCTGACACGTTTCTACTACTACTTCGTAGTAGAAGTTATGATACTTTCTCGAAGTGATATTTGCTCGGATAAACAATGTTTCTAGGAAATTCATGATCCAGGAAGTATAGTGTGGTATTAAGCAGTTACAACCACGAGTTTCGAAAACTGTTATGTGGTCAACCAGACTACATAAGCCCAACAATAAGTCCTTTATTTTATCTAACAGTTAATTAAAAAAAAACGAACGTTCATCTTTCTCCACTATTTGTTCTTATAGTCTTCACCTTAATAAAACTTAAACTATTATAATTTAATCTGATAATACAAGGCTTCATACTAGAATATCACAAATAAAGAAGCACGCACACCAAAAGTAGAATTTAGCATTATATACACATTTGTGTAAAATTCAGAATCTTCCTTGTTGGGGCAGTAAGATTCAACCTTTATACACTAATTACATACGCCTGGAAGAATGAAATATACAAAGTACTGTTTTATTTTGTATACACCTGTGCCGTGTGTGTGTGTGTGTGTGTGTGTGTGTGTGTGTGTGTGTGTGTGTGTGTGTGTGTGTGTGTGTGTGTGTGTGTGTGTGTGTGTGTGTGTGTGTGTGTGTGTGTGTGTGTGTGTGTGTGTGTGTGTGTGTGTGTGTGTGTGTGTGTGTGTGTGTGTGTGTGTGTGTGTGTGTGGTTCGTGGGCGCGTGTTCTTATCATAAAAATAATTACTATTTATTAGTTAGTTACGCCAGCTTCTATTTAAATATGCTTCGAGACGGAAAGGCATCTAGTTAGCATAGGCTTAAACAGTAACTTAATACATACCATTATTTTTGCATCTGATGTGGTGATAATAAGGAATTGAAATGTATATCATATCTATTGAACACAAAAATAAAAAAATCTTTGCTCCAAAAGCGTTCGTGTATTTAGTTAGTAGTACATATATAATACACAATATACACAGGCTACAGTTCACTAAGATCCGCTATGATTCGACATACAGAATTCCATCCTTTCGATTGAAATAACTTTGGTTTTTTAAAGTATTGTAACAACACTTTTCCACCCGACAACTATATTTTATCGAAATTAAACAGTTTGGCGTTTCCTCGTTACTCATACATTCACTCGGTGGGCATGTCAGTAAAGCTGAATCATAGGTATACAAAAAATTCAAAGGTAATAACATTATTAACAACAAAATTGATTAAATAATGTTATCAAAAATATCTACAATGATAATAATCATTATATCTACAAAATGATAGACTAAACAATGTAATATCTACAATAATATTACTATTATTATTATTATTATTATTATTAGTAGTAGTAGTAGTAGTAGTAGTAGTAGTAGTAGTAGTAGTAGTAGCAGCAGCAGCAGCAGCAGCAGCGGCAGCAGCAGCAGCAGTAGTAGTAGCAGTAGTAGTAGTAGTAGTAGTAGTAGCAGCAGCAGCAGCAGCAGCAGCAGCAGCAGTAGTAGTAGTAGTAGTAGTAGTAGTAGCAGCAGCAGCAGTAGTAGTAGTAATAATAGTAGTGCTAGTTGTAGTGGTACTAGTACTAGTAGTAGTAGTAGTAGTAGTAGTAGTAGCAGAAGTAAGATGATGATGAAGGAGAAGAACAACAACAACACAAACCAGTATTAATAATAAAATTACTAAAATTATCACGATAATATTAGCTATAAATATAAAATAATAATAACCTTAAAAATACATAATAATTGAAATATTAACAAATAATAATGCTTATAATCAATCCCAGTATTTGCGTATCCTGTTCACTTTAGTTTTCTATACACCAGGTAATTCGTATTCTTCACCTTTGTTAAAGTTATTAGTCTCGGCTTGCGGATCCATATAATATAATAGGCAAAACGTTCTTTATTAATAATAATAGCATGAAAATTTGGTTGCCAACGGAAAAAGTATTGTTTTATAAAACTACGACCATCCAAGACTGTCAGTTAAAGTACTAAAAAATACCATTTATTTATTTTAACTGACTTAATTTTGTTTATTTACTGTATAATTTTATAGACATTTTATTTATTGTTAATTTACTAATTAATTAAAAATATATATTAATAAGTGCATTTATTTATACATATGCCATTATGCACAACAAGAATGAAAATTCACAAACTTAACATTGTTATTAATTTCATTGTTGTAACACAGTAATCTTCCTGTTAGTGTTTTGCATAAGCCAGTATAACAAATAGGTAAAATTCAGTGATCGTCTGTGAGGAGAGGCTTATTAATTTTCTGACTTTACAGAAGCTGAAGACAAACCTGCTCTGTATATACTCGTTGAAACCAGTGAAGTTGAATCCAAACAGTATCTGAACAAACGTGATCAGTTTGTGCGGTGTGAACGCTAACAATGCCGTGGAGAAGACTACCGAACAGATACGATGAAGACGTCCAGGAGAGCCGAGACTGTGGTTGTTTCTGTAAACCTTGCTTGGGGGAGTCGAGAGCTAGCAGGAGAAGAAGAAGGCGCCTGTATCGTCCTCTTGGTACGGTTGCCAGGTCGTCATCCTTCCGATATGACGCCGTACGTGCTCCGAACAGGTAACGCTGCACTTATTGCATGTGTTTACATTTATTTATCACTACATAAACTACAGTGTAGCTTAGTTCCCAAATAAATTTGTATTGTATTCCAGAATAGAGTACTTACGAAACGTATATATATGAAGCTGCGCATAAACGTGTTGGAAATGTGAACGTGAGTCGGGAGACTGACCTTTGCGAACTGCAACCTAAAGGAGTTAATGATCCCATACTAACTGCAGTTTAAGTCAGTCAAGATGCGTATGCGCGCGACATCAGTTTCTTCCAAGTGCTGGGGCTAGTACAGTTATTGGAGACATAGATAAACAGATAGACAGATACTACTCTATGGATATATATTGTTACGACTGTTCAACTGATCGTCGTATGGTACACTGGAAAACAAATAAAGACACCAATTAAGTCACTAATCACCAGTTTTAATTAAACACAATAAACAGTTTGAAATCAACAACTTATTCAACAAGATTATACTCGTGCAATAATTCAGTTAAATTTGTCCACAATCAATAATAATGTCAACTAATAGAGTCCCGCCCAATTATAACACTTCGCCACAATACTTTGAACCTCACTTGAATAAATCGCCACTTAAACGCACCGAGTAATCGCCCGACGTCAACTGACTGTCCGTCGTTGGATGCTTATATTTATACCCCCCTGAAATGCCAGAATAATCGGCCACTTTCTGGATGACGTGTTGAGCAAACTACGTATTACAGGCGCCCTAGCATCCACTAGAAACCGTGCAAACTGTCTGGTCTTGAACACAGCGCGCGCTGACCGTTATGGTCTGGAATAGCCTCGATTGTTGGAGCATGATAAGTGTCACGTAATTGTCTTTAATCTCAAAGTAGCAGCAATACGTATGTACGCACATTTAATAATAATGATCAATAATAATAATAATTTTTGTAGAGTAGAAAAATACATCATGTAAGTTGAGGGACTGGTGTGTTCGAGTCTCACGGACTAAAAACTCGGCCTTTTCATTCGTTGCTCCGCTGCCAGCATTCATGCAGGGACGCGCTTTTGTGTGTCCACTGCTCTCCTGCTCTCTTCTAGGATCCCCTCGACATAAGCGCTAAGCCGGTTCCAGTGATCTTCACCATGTTTTCCGTAGTGATGTCGCCTATCCTTTTCTCTAACTTCAACATTCGAAGAATGTATGTATGGCATTGTCCTTTAAAATAATATTATTATTAGTATACTAAACACAACAGTTCTATACTAAGATTACAATGTGGCCGTTTAATGAGCTTTTTCGTCCCTGACTCTCAGCCGCCCCCAGTTGAACTTTTCTCTCAAGTCGGAACTATGTCAACACCGGATTTATTTCTCGGAACCACATTCTGTCCCACCATAAGATACACAAATCTGTCTAACTATTCACACTTATTATTATAAATAACGCCTTTCATAAGTTAGAATCTATATATATACATTGTAACGTTACATAACCAAGTCCCAAAAATGATAACTTAATTACCCCACCATAAAGGTCAGAAATGGGTATAATATACCTAGCTATAAATTACTTTATATCACAAAACATTATAAACTATATTGAATTGATATAAAGTGTACCAAGTGAGTTATAGTGTACCCAGTGAGTAAATAAGTGACTTTGAAGGGAGCATCTCACAGACTTATGCTGTAGATGTAGAAACAATGGATTATAATAGTAGACTGTATTGCTACTAACTAATTATGTGTTTTGTTTAAATATTGTATGATTTGTATTGTGTAGGCAACTAAAATTTAGTACCTAGGTTTAATTTTATATTTAATAGGATAATTATGTTTGAATATAAGATAACCCAGGGTTAAAAATAAAAGAGTTAAATATAAAATAATAATAAAAAATAAAATAATACTGTATGAGTAAAATGGCAGAAGAAAATAGTGCAGTGTAAGGATACTATAAGAAATTAATAAATAATATATAAATTCAATTAAAGGAAATAATAATATTAAAGACCTATATCTAAGGTTATGAGAAAATAAACGGAAAACCCTTATATAAATCAAATTGGATAATAAACCGAAGTTAAAAAGAATTATTTTTCTATAAATAAGAAATCAATTTATAATAATTAAAAACAGCCTATATACTCAAAAGTAAATAGAAGCATCAATAAAAAATGATATAAAAATTAGTGGTTACTAAGAGTAACCGGGTAACAACATATGATTTAATTGTTAAAACGATTGGAAACCGTTCGGTTGAGAAAAAGTAATGTCACAAAAATTTTATTAAAACCATTTAAAACTTTCGGAAACAGTGCCAAAATGGAATAAAAATTAACTCACAGTATCCACCTTATGTTCAAACTCCTTCAGATATCAACTATAACGTGCTTTACCCGATATAAAAGTGAAATAACCAATTACCAGATCTGGCCTAGTTAAACATCACTTCGAGATTTTTGCGAGATTGTATCTTATGGACATTCAACGAAATTACAAAACAACTAGAACTACAACACTAGAAACAGCTCCATTCAAGTAAAAACTTCTAGGAAAGAGGTAATATAAACGTTATTAATAATCATTAACCAAGAAAACCTCATATCAAATCGTTGTGCAGTTCCAATATTTCGTAAATGATTCCATGTGTATAATAAAGAAATAATCTGCACTCTTGCGGACAAATCCGGAACTACATACTACGAAATAAACCAAAAATTCGAAATTTATTATTTTTATCTTGTAAAGCGTAGTATATAATTATTCATTTCTGACCGTCTCATAACACAAAGAACTTACCCTTAACCCTGGGGAAATTAATAAAACGAATTATATGTTGTTTAATGTCTAATCAAGGATAAAATTATAAAATTATAAAAAATATATTTTATGATAATTCAAATGTTTACCTAAATAAATCGATCCAATGTATTTTTGACTGAAAAGATCGATTATAATACTTGTATACTGGAAGAAGAGGAAATCAGTGATTTACATAAATAAATACTCTGAATATTTTATGTTAAATAATCAAACGTGTATTCTTTATTGTAGAGGGTAGTTGTTGTAGATTTTCAGGAAGCCAAGAAGAGGACGTTCCACAGGGGAGTATCACCGAACAGTGGTGTTTGTTTAACCTAACATTTTGAGGTTGATGTCAAAATCAGCTGATCTTATGAACAGCGAATATTTAAAAATAAGAAATTGTATAATCTGGGGGTAACAAAATTGTTCTTACTCTCTCTTCTAACTAAGATTAAACAACTTCCTTAATCTCTACCAAATCACACACACTCGATTTCTGTTTCGTTTGGTAAACATCAAATCCAATTGATTTGAACATTAATAATTATAATTCATAAGTGACGATCGCAAAAAGGTACTCTGACCGCTCCGAGACTTTCAAAAAATAACTCTATACCTCATAAAAAGAGATCTCGTTACAAATTGGCGAAATCAACTTTGGGGCTTAATTGGGAAAGCTTAAATTAATAATAAGATACTTTCACGAGATACAAGCGATTACGTTACAAATTGACGAAATCAACATTGGGGCTTGAATAAGACGGAAGTCACACCTAGAAAGCGAGTACGTTACAGATTGGCGAACTCAACTTTGGGGCTGAATTAACTATAAACTCGTAGTGTGTCGGAAGCGATCGCGTTACAGATTGACGCATACAACGTGGGGCATATAATATAACTCTATACCTCATATACACGCGATACGTTACAGATTGGCGCTTACAACAGTGGGGCGTAATTAAATAAGACGAGCACACAATAGGTCACATCCAAAGACTCCTCGGAAAGTACCTCAGAAAGCGAGTACGTTACAATATATATATATAACTCAAAGTCTGAATATTTATGGTTACTGAATACAAATCCACACCGTTACACCGATTGCCACCAAATTTTGCACAAGGCGCAAAATACTGTCTAACTTGGAATTTGATATTTTGCCCTGTTCGCAAGATTTAGGCCCTTTTAATTATACCTTTTCGTTGACGCGTATAAAGATGTCAAAACACCATGGAGACCAGAATTAATTACCATAGTAACAACTAAATAAACAAAAGCTATTTAGCGACATCGGAACTGTACATTTATCCATTCCTGCAGTACATTTTCGATGTTTTATATATAATAATGCGATTGTATCGATATATTACGATGTGGAAAAGAAGAAGTGTAGTAATTGTAAATTGACCTATTACTTAATGCAAAGTGAAAATACGTGTTGTTTTCATTTGTGAGGGTAGGTGACAATGGTTTTTGGTTTTTAGTTTACTGCTGAAATAAATAAAAGGTATGGTTGAGGGAACCATAACGTTTAATGTGTTATAGCCTACAATTCTTCTAACACAGTAACACTTAAAATGAAGAATTTAGCGTTTCTGATTTAACAGGTACTTTATAAATATCTCCAAAGGCTTTATAAACGGGTGCTTTTAAATCTCCAAAGGCTGTTGCACCAACATAATAATTTAGTACAAGTTAAAATAGTACAAGTGTTGAAAACAGCTTTGGAGAGTATTTGACTAATGAGTACAAAATTGTTATACGAGCTGACAGAACGCCATATAGACATAGACAATAAAAATTATATTAAAATACTTATTAAAAGTCAAAAATTCACATGCGAAGCCGCGGGTAACAGCTATTAATAGGCCTATATAAATAATGAAATGTAATTGCTTCCCTCTAACTACATTTTCGAGTGTAGTGGTCCCTGTGGTTATCTATCCAAGGTTCTGTACTCATGCATGTGATACCACCGGGTACACTTTGCAAGGAGCGCCAACATATTATAAACAAACGACGTACCGCTAGTTATTATTACTAGTTATCGACGTTACCGATAGTGATTATAGTTCTCAGAATTATCTGAATTTGAAATATCGGTATGACTTCCATACATGACTTCCATGTTCTAATATTTATACTTAAAATCGTTTACTTGAATTCGGGTCGAAAATTTCTAAAAAAAATATTCCCTTCCCTCAAACTATTTTCACTATTTATAGATATTTTTGTAATTATGGGGTAGTCGTTTAACATAATGCTATTTTCGGAGTCACTTTATCTACAAAAATTAGGTACTTTATTTTGTTAAAAAAAAAAGAATCTGAACTCAACCGATCCCCACCATTAATGATATTTACGTTTACATAGAGTAACAGTTTTATCATATGTAATTTCTAAGGTATCTTATCCTTCAAAATTAAATACTCGTACTTTACTTGAGATCAGCAAAAAAATTTTCAAAAATAAAATTCCCCTTCCCCTTCAACCACCCTCTTCATTTATAGATACATCATTTACCATTTTACAGTGGATTAATGTGACTTCATTTTCGGGGCACTTAATTAAGTACTTTACTCTTATTAAAACACAAAACAATACAGGTAAACTACCCCTCCTCCTTAGCCGAACAACCCCATTTTTGATATTTACAATTTTGTTGAGTAATAGTTTCATTATATGTGATTGCTAAAGTATCTTATCTTTCAAAATGAAATAGTTTATTTATTCGACATGAAAAAGTTGTTTTTCAAAAAGTTACCCCCTCCCCCTTTAGCTACCCTTTTTATTTATAGATATTTCATCTACCTTTCCTACAGTGGCTTATTATGACCTTCTTTTCAGGATACTTTATTTATCAAAATTAAGTACTGTACTTTACTCTTGTTAAAACGTAAAACGTAGCAGGTAAACTACCCCTCACCATTAACCGATCTTCACCAGCATCAATAGACCTTGAGTCCTCTGCAACTCAGACACATATGCAAAAAATTATTTGATTTTTGTTTAAATTTACGGCAGTTATCGTTTGCCATAGAAAAAATTCCACACACACACACACACACACACACACACACACACACACACACACACACACACACACACACACACACACACACACACACATTTCGGAAAATGACTTTTCTTCAGGACAGTACAATCAGAATCACGAACACGATTTTTTTCGTGACCACCATTCTTCCATTGCCTTACGGAACATGAAAGTAAAAAATCGGTATGGAGTACTATACATGACTTCCATGTCCTAAAATTTATATTTAAAATCATTTAAATATTACAAGCAGAATGATCACTGTTGCACACCACTATATAAAATTATCCCGATTAGCGCTTTCAAGCTTCACAGCTCATCGTCAGATCGGAATTCCAATCTGATGATGAGCTGTGAAGCTTGGAAGCGCTAATCGGGATAATTTTATATAGTGGTGTGCAACAGTGATCATTCTGCTTGTGATTTTAACCACTAACACAACTTTCTTCATTAAATTTAAACATTAATTAAAAAAATGGATGCTTGAGTTCTGAAGAAATGACGTATCAGGTAAAATGGTACCCCCTTTGTCAGGTGGGCGAAGACTATCCTCAGCCTTCGTGAGGAAGGACTGTACTTTTGGATAAAATGTTTGTAGGTCGAACGAAGAGCTGGCCAAAGGGAGCTGCGATCTGATTCCTGTAATGAAATTGGGCTCTCGTTGCTAGGTATCGGCCGAATGTGAATGATGTCTATAGTGTTATCAAAGTCTTTCCTGTCAATACTATACTAGTCATTTTTCTTTTTTAAAATCGAGTCTTTTTTTCTTTCTTTCCATTCGTCTTTTGATTTCCTGAACGACGATTCTGTTCACCCGTATAATTATAAATTTCTCAGCAAAACGTTTATTCCTTAATACGTTTGTGTCTTCTGTTTAACATCCACAATTCTGACCATGTCATAAGGCTATATTCCACACAGGCTAGTAAATAACTAGCCATCAAGGAGATCAAAATATTTTCCAGGAGGGGCAACAATTTTTCAGAGGAGAAAAATAGTTATATATTTTTCATACATACACACATGCACATATTAGATTATAATTCTTATATCATAATAGAAATAAGTACACAGATTGTATTAATATATTAAAACATTTGTTTCAAAATATGCATAAAATTAATGTCTTGTAAAAGTTAATGTTTGATCTCCATTAAGTAGTGCTCAAGTTTCCAAGTTTTAATATTATGATGCCCATAATCAAAACATCAGGCAGGTTTTAGTGTGTATGAGGGTACACCGTGGTCAAATTTTCAAAATTCCCTATGGAGCGTTGCTCAGAGTAAAGCTGAGAATCTACAGTGTACGTTTCACAGAAGAAACACGCCGAAAAGAAGGAGCGCTCCGAAGTCTCTCATGGACCCTGAGCATCTTGCAGAGAGTTGATTCCCTAAAGACGAAAAGTCTGTCTATGAACAGTTCCTCTGTAAACACGTGCAGTTACACTGGCTAGCGATCCACAGGAAGCAAATCGCTGTATACCCTGGACACCTTTTCGGCTTGCACGCGTTGTGTTGATGTGGGCTTCGGCACTTTCCAATTAAAAAGCGTGCAAACGTAAGAAAATAAACAGAAAATAAACATGAGTGAGGCCATAAATAACGCGAATTGTGTGTGTGTCCTGCCTGCCTTTTTATTGGAGTAATCACAATAATAAAACTTTGGAAACGTAAACATTACATAATTGAGATATGCTTGCCTGCCAGGAACGTTATGTTTCACTCATACATGATTTAAATTAAAATGAAAGAAAATATAATTCTATTGCCTGGCAACAAAATTATTTTATTTTCAACAATTACCATTGTTTTAAAAAGTTGAAATGAATTTTCAAGTACTTTACTCTTGTTAAAACACAAAAGGTTGCAGGTAAACTACCCCTTTCCCTTAACCGATCTTCACCAAAATCAACAGACCTTGAGACCTCTACAATTCAGGACTGCATGCAAAACATTATTTGATTCTGTTTGACTTTACGGCAGTTATCGTTCGTCATAGAAAAAAATTACCCTCGTTAAAACATAAAACGTTGCAGGTACCCCTTTCCCTTAACTGATCTTCACCAAAAACAATAGTACTCTACAATTCAGGACTGCGTGCAAAACATTATTTGATTCTGTTTGAATTTGCGGCTGTTATCGTTTGCCATAGAAAAAAATCTACACACGGATAGATAGACAGACAGACAGAGACAGATAGACACACAGACACTTTTCGAAAAATTACTTTTCTTCGTGTTTTGAGGGTAGTAAAATCAGAATCAGCCGTTATCTCGAACACGATTTTTTTCGCCATGAACATACTTCCATTTCCTTATGGAACATGGAAGTAAAAGGAACCTCCAGGTAACGTACAACTGTATGTACGCCCGAAAACTTTGCGCGCACAAGAGCTGCTATCCTACGCTATCCTATGCTAAACATTCTGCCTGACGCCATACAGTTTCACTTGGTTCGTCGATAACCAATGTTCGAAAAATTCTTCATAATGATTTAAATTATGCAGCCGTACAAAATTCAAATATTTTAAACCTTAAGTGACAGTGATAAAGTAAGCCGTGTGACTTTCTGCCGCCAGTTCTCGTATGTCATAAATAACAACGTAGAAGACGTTATTCACAATGCGCTAATGAGTAATTAAACGCATTTCCATCTGAGCGGATATTTAAATAAACAAACCTTTCGGTAATGAGAGCCAAATAACCGTCGAGAAATGCTTCGAGAACCATTGCACACTGCTAAACTAGTGTATGGTGTGCAATAGCTTCCTTTGGAATAATCAGTCCTCACTTCTTTGAGGACGAGAATGGGAATTACATTACTGTCACATCAGATCAATATGTTCAAATGATTAACGAATTTTTATCTCCCCAAGTCGTAGAAACGTCTGAAATCACACCAAACAGTATGGGGAGCAACCAGCCATATGGCTAGGCGATCAATGGATGCAGTTACCTTCAGGAGTGGTAACATTCCGTGGCCCGCGAGATTTCCAGCGTGCCATTTTTTTCTACTGGCGATATTTTGAGTGTAAGGTGTAGAAATATCCACCCACATGAAATATCGAAGCACTCAAAGTTGGTGTAATTTCTGTTCACATGTTACACCGTGTAATGCAAAACGTAAAAACTCGACTTAAAAAGTTGAAATTCTCGCCACATTCGGGGCGTAGTGTTCAAAAACTTGTAGTCTCTGCGTCTAGTTATATCCTGTTATGTACACTTTCAATTTAGTATAAATGTTAATTTTACAATCCATAAATAAAGACACGACTGAATTTTTAGAGTAACCCGTATCATTGACTGATTCTGTATTCTAAGAATTATTTTTTACAAATGTTTAGAGAAATTACAACATAGTAGTATGTTGTATTTCCTAAATACCCAAATTACAGCACTCGATTCTCATTATTTGTATAATAGTAAAGCATTTTGAATTTTGAAAATAATAAATTAAAAATTTTTCATTGTTGTAATTGTTAATAACAATAAAATGTTCGTTTCTAAGCAATTGATAGAAATTAAATAAAATTATTTAGTTTAATTCAAACCAGCAGCCAGAACAGATGTGTCTTGTAGGTGTCTCTGCTGATAAATTCAGCTTGTGGCAACTCTGACTGTCAGGATTAGGATACGGGCATCACACTCACACACACCCGTTTGGCGGACACGTGTCCTCCGTTGCAGTCTGCGTGTTGGGGGTCAGTGCAAGCGCGCGCCTTGCATTGACTTCAACACGTACTCTGGTAAGCGCGCGCGTGTGTTGCCCGCGCGTACAGACTCACACCGCACCGCTGAGCCGACACATGTCCTGCGATGCAGTCTGCGTGTTGGGGGTCAGTGCAAGTGCGCGCCTTGCATTGACTCCAGCACGTATTCTGGTATGTCGCACGCATGTGCGCTCGTGGTGTACACACATGCTTCGTTGTTTTAATCCTGGCAATCACAGTAGTAAAATTTTGCAACTGGAGTATGTTCGCAATGGGCAAAGTCAGCCAGGGTTGAATTTATTGTAGAGACAATATAGAAAACACCAAAACACATTACATGTTCTCGATTATGATTCACCAAAATAAATATTTTTATAGATTTCTGGTTGATGAACACGTACACCATGATGCGCTTATAATACATATATATATTAACAGAAACTACAAATTTGAGTTTCTTGTTACTTCATTTAATGTATTTTTCTGTAATTAATAATGTTCGTAAAAATTCGTTAATAATTTGTTTAATTTTCTGTTGTTGGTATTGGTCCTATCGTAGAAGGTGGTGCCGTACAATACAGGTTGTACTTTGTAAAAGGGTTAACTTTAACACTTGAAAGTTGATTTAACGTTAAAGATAAATTACATATTTTTAGTTTTCTTCTTCTTCTCCTCAACTCAGAGGTTAGTAGGCTTGCAATTTCTTCCTTTACGTAGACAGCCTGTTGATCACCACATACCTTCCTTTTCTTACCAGAACCATGTAGTCCTACCTGGGCCTGGGCTTTCCCCTCCCATTACGCTCTCGATCGGGGCGGCGAACCAGTTTGAATGGCATAGCAGGTGCCCATCCAACTTTTCCATTCCACAGTTGATCCAAGCAACATTTTTTGTTTAGTTTTAAAAGCACATGAATACATTGAAGTCTCCTTTCTGTATCACCTCTTCTCCTTTTACCTTCTGGTTCTGCTTCCCACGCTCTTCTAGGGTATCTTCGATTTTCTATTCTGCAGACGAGGGTAAACCGTCTCAACTGTGACCTATGTATCATATCAAGTAGCGGGATCATCTCGAAGTTCCTGCGGATAGTGAGGCTTCGTATTATATCTGTTACTATTTTAACAAAACATTTAACTTCATTCGTACACTTATACCGACTGTCACTTGGTGGAGCCTTATGAACAATGTTTTACACATTTATTCTGAAGAAACCTTCATGCCGTCCAGAATGAGTTCGTCAAACGTGCTATCCACCTCGACTGAATTTTCACTAAACAACTCCAAATCTTATCAGAAGGCGTACGTCAAACAACTACTATCGTCAGAACTTATCACACAATATTTCGACTACTAAACAATCTGTAATCGTCCCCAAGTGTAAGGTAAACCAGTACAGTAAATACAAACTTAAGCCTGCTCGAGATTCGTTCACTAACAAGCGTGGAGCGCAGAAAAAGAAAAAAACCACCATCTTCTACAAAGTTAAATACAACTACTGAAAAACTGTATAAACAGAACCGTTACTTACCCTCTAAGCCCCCTGGACAGAACCGGGAAGCACCACCACAATGACGCAAGTTTACACAACGAACAACCTTGCGTCAGTGGTGGCGCTTCTCGGTTCTATCCAGGGGGCTTAGAGGGTAAGTAGCGGTATGTAGGTAGGACTTATGTGTGGTAAATTCTAACGATGGTACTTGTGCGATCTAACCCTGCTGATAATGTTCACGTACCACCGAAATTTAGGTTCAATGATTGAACTCGAAATCTTTAAGTTTCCAATTTGAGAGTTATACTCTAGCTATTCTACGCCCATTCTTTCTCATTCTAATGTCTGTCAACCTCCAGTTATATTGGAAATATATTAGGTCGTTCCCTGTCTTACCCCCTTCTGTATTTGATAATATATACATTTTGATTTTACGTGTTGTTATTTTATTGTCTACAAAATACAATAAACTTATTTATGTAGTTAAAGGTAATTCAGCATACATGTTTCAGTGGTATCCTATTCACTTGTTTGAATAGATAAACTAACCTTTTCAATCCGCCTTGTGATTTCTTGTTTACAATTGATGACGCACCTCAAAGCATATGCTTCATCGTCAGATATTTAACTAGTAGCGTGCTCACAGCGTCTAACCCTGAAGTAGGTCTACTTCTGTTAAGCTCAAAAATTAAAGCGTATGCTATATTACATGTTCAGCTATCTTACAATAATCTTTATGAGTTCGTACATCGAACTCTTTTTAAATAATTTGTCTCATTATGATTAACCAGTAGGCCTATGTTACCTGAGCTGCAGAACTCACTCACTATTTTGAACGGAGTACATTTATTATTACATAAATTTCGTTATTAGACAATTTTCCATTTGCGGGCTCCATACAACCCGATTACTCTAATATTTCTTTAGTAACATCACAACTGTAGAGCACGCAATCATACAATAAACGCAAACACTTAGGAACATTCGGATTCGGACTTATACGCTGTCCAGGCAGTGAAGGCGGCTAGAGGATTAGGAGACCCTCACTCATACACACACACACTGATAGGCCTCCTAACAATAGACAGGGACAGGCCTTTGACTTGCGCTGCTGTCTTTTTAGTTACAGTCTACTACAATAAATTAAATTTTATTGTTGTGCTTAAACTTTTACATTTGATTGTTCCATTGAATTCAGACTGTAATTTGATTTAAAATAAGTCCAAACACGAAGTTTTTATGGCGATATTCAAATGTTTTACATTTATTTGTTTATTTTGAACTATTGTTATTGTTAAACTATAGAACACCATCTAAGCGACTATTATTAAAAATGATGATTATTAAAAACTAAGTTACTGATCATCTTATTTATTTTTCAACTATTTTTCTGTGACACTTCTTTTAATATGTAATATTTTTACAAATTTATTTTTGATTTTACAACTTGACCTCGAAATTACGAGAATCTTAAAATTCCTGGCGTCGGCCTTGGCCATTTCTTTTTTTTTTTTAACTGTTCCGATTCACCGATTGTGATACTCGATAAATAGCAGATTGACGACCCACCTCTTTATTGTTATAATACTGAAAAAATTAATCAACATATTTAACAGATTTTAATATATAGATATAAAGGTTATTTTCAAACCTCATATTTTTATTTCAAATAAACAATATATGAAATAATAGTTGTTATACGTAATCGAAATAATTGTTTGTCTTTTTACTAGCACGAACTTTTAAAAATGTTATTTATTATAAAAATATTATATATTATTGTTTTACAGACACATGTGATATGTATCTATGTAAATATATTAAAAATTTACTGTCCATGATATTAAACTTTAACTATAACTTGGGAGGACGAGGTAGCGCGTCAGGAATTAAATGTATATTATTGTATCACGTAATTTGGAAAATAATTACCGGTATTACAGATTTCAGTAACATGCAAAAGAGACGTCCCTTCCTTACTTGGTTTACACTTGGTCGCTATAGTCATTTTTCCATATAGAGAGGGTGATTCACCCTCAAACCAACAAACAGTAGAGGTCACTGCTCGTGTACCGGGTACCCCGAGTCAGTCACTGATTACCCGCTGATTAGTCGTTAAATAGCTTGCACGGGGTAGTGAGGCCAGCCAGTCTTGTCAGAGAGCAGATCTGTCGCGTATATTGTGAGTGAATCAGTTCATTTGTGGTTAGTGTATAGTTGATTTGTGATTATGAGTTCTTGTAAAAAACGCCAAGTTTTACATACTCAATGCAGAACAATGATTGCTTCTGTTCTGTTCTATTTTGAGAAAGAGAAGAATAACGGAGGTCCTTTACTTGATACTAAGAAAGTAATGCAGAGAACAGCAGATGCTTGTGGCATTTCGTTGAGAACAATACAACGTATCAACGCTGAGATTAAAAAAAGTTTGGAAAATCAAGAAGATCCCTGTGTAGTTGAAGATATTGATTTAATCACAGCTGAGGACGATCAACAAGATAACACCTTAAACAGCACCAAGAGGGAAAATATTATTATTCATACTCCTCGGAAGAAAAGTTTGAAGAGAAAGCGGCCAGTAACAGACATGGATGACGTCGACAAAGGAGCTATTCGACGTCACATATTGAGCTACTATGCTCGAAAAGAAGCGCCTACCCTCAGACAACTTTGTGTGTCACTTCAAGAAGCTGGACTGTATATGAGAGGAAAATCTTCACTGAGCTCGCTATTATCAGACATGGGATTTCAGTACAAGAAATTTAGCAGCAAAAAAATCCTCATGGAAAAGCCGTCAGTGGCCCTGTTAAAGTGTCGTTTTTTAAGAAAGATGCGTGAAGTAAATATTAAAAACACTATATTTTTGGACGAGACCTGGATCAATGAAAACACGAGAAGGACACTGGTTGGACTGATGGCACTATTCAAGGAACTCTGGGCGGCCCTCTGGGTAAAGGCAAACGATTGGTCATCTGTCATGCTGGTCGCTACGATGAACATACAAAAAGCCAGTGAGATCGGCCGCTGGCAGTTCTCAGTGTCATTTGACGGGCCGATTTAATCGGCCGCTAGCAGTTCCAACAATGAACCATAGGGCCATTTAACCGGCTTCTGGCATCCAAAGGGAGTGTCTCAGAAAAATAGTTGAAAAGTAAATTAAATGATCAGAATCTTAGTTTTTAATAATAACATTTTTTTAATAAGAGTCGCGTAAATAATTCTCAGAAGTTTAGCAATCACAATATTTTAAAATAAACAAATAAGAGTAAAACATTTGAAAATCGTCGTATAAACTTCGTTTTTGGACTTATTTTAAATGAAATCACAGTCTGAATTAAATGGAACGACCAAAACTATAAGATTAAGCAGAATAACAAAATTTAATTTATTATAGTAAACTGTATTTAAAAAGACAGCCGCGCAGGTCAAGTGCCGGCCCCAGTCTATTGTTAGGCGGCCTGCCAGTGTGCGTGCGTTAGCCAAGGGTCTCCTAATCCTCTAGCCGCCTTCACTGCCTGGACAGCGTATAGGAACAAAAGGATTAAAGGGTTATAATTCCTTTTAATCTGACACCCAGTTGGATTTTCACTTTTTTAAAGAAATTGTAATCTCTTTATTGGTTCTTAGAGTCCAAGTATTATGAAATTTTTGAACTTAACGTTACATTCAGATTTTAGTCACTATTGCTTTAACTTAATATGCCACATATGAATTTTTGTGATTTAATCAAAAATTTCGTCCAATAGCTTTGAAAATTTCAAATTGAATACAGCACTATATTCAGATTGTGGTTTAAATTCCTTTTAAATTGATACCTCACTTGGAATTTTGCGATTTTTTTTCACAATTTTGACTCACCGTCCTATTTTTGGGGTGATCAATCTAAAAAACAACAAGGTTCTGCAGGGTAAAGTGTGGGCATGTGTGCCAAGTTTCACGAAAGTCGGTTGATGCGTTTAAGTTATCGTGAAACATATCCCAATTAGACAGACAGACAGATAAATGCGAAAGTTTTCGAGTTATACCCTAAGAACTCGCTTCCTTGTTCAACAAGAGGCATATGTTATAAGGTGACTTTTAGATGTAATGTTCATTATCTGTGCCAATCAAAAATACCGAAGAAGGACTAGTGACCGCTACTAGTATTTATCGATAGGTGTTCTAAGTACGGGTGGTCGGAGCATGGATTGTAGGTCAGTGGTAAAGAGTCCCCACTTTGTGTGACCTTCATTTTTCATGGAATACTGTTAGTTCAGATAAAGTGGGAGATAATCCTACCCGTCTGTATCAAAGCAAAAGTGTATCAGAAATAGGTGGATCTCAATGTGCAACAGTGCAACGTCTACATATGTGAAAACATTCACAACACTCGACACTGTACCTTGTTAAATGCCGTCTGGTTCTCTCTAACGGTTGTGTGGTGTTTGTTCCGTTGTTGCCAGAGGGCACGTCACACCATGATGGTCTAATTGCCGACAAAATATAATGAGGGATTGTACAAGGAAACAACGTAAAATTCATTTTCTTTCCGTGACATCATTTAACATTTGTGTAAAGAAATGATGAAAACATTACGTTAATTAAAACATTAACCACGAAAACTTACGTTTTTTTCCTACAACAAGACATGACAGGTGCAGAATCTTACGTTTGTGTCTGTAATATATATTTGACAAGAAGCAGAGCTAGATATAGTGACAAAACATCAAATAAGTGGATGCTTGAGTTCTGAAGAAATGACGTATCAGCTAAAATGGTACTCCATGTCAGATGGGTAAAGACTATCTCCAACCTTCGTGAGGAAGGACTGTACTTGTGGATAAAATGTTTGTAGGTCGAACGAAGAGCTGGCCAAAAGGAGCTGTGATCTGATGATTCCTGTAATGGATTTGGACTTTCGCTGCGCGTCACCGGCCGATGGTGAATGACGTCTATAGTGTTATCAAAGTCTTTACTGTCAATACCGTACCAGTCATTTTTCCTTTCTAAAATCAAATCTTTCTTTCTTTCCATTCGTCTTCTGATTTCCTGAGCGACGATTCTGTTCATCCGTATAATTATAAATTGCTCAGAAAACATTTGTTCCTTAATACGTTTGTGTCTTCTCTTTTTAATACCCAACATTCTGATCCATGTCACAACGCTACATTCCACACAGGCTGGTAACTAACTAGCCATCAGGGAGGTCAATTTTTTTTAGGAGGACCAAATAATGTTCCAGAGGAGAAAAATATATATTTTTCATACATACATAATTGCACATATTAGTTTGTAATTCGTATATCATAATAAAAATAAAGTACACAGATTGTATTAATTTATTAAAACATTTATTGTTTCATAATATGCATAAAATTAATGGCTTCTAAAAGTTATGTTTGATCTCCATTAAGTAGTGTTCAAGTTCCCAAAGTTTTAATGACCGTTTCTCTGTAAACACCTGCACTCAACACTGGCCAGCAATCCACAGGAAGCAAATCGCTGTCCACGCTGGACACCTTTTCGGCTTGCACGCGTTGTATTGGTATGGGTTTTGGCACTTTCTATTTAAAAAGCGTGAAAAAGTAAGAAAATAAACATGAGTGAGGCCAGAAATAACGCGAATTGTGTGTGTGTGTGTGTGTGTGTTCGGAAAATGACTTTTCTTCATATTTTGAGGGTAGTACAATCAGAATCAGCCCTTACCTCGAACACGATTTTTTTCGCGATCACCATACTTCAATTTCCTTACGGAACATGGAAGTAAAAAAATATTTGGAAATGTAAAATGTTTTAAACGTTTTAGTTTCATGTTTCATAAGGAAATGGAAGTATTGTGATGGCGAAAAAAATCGTGTTCTAGATAAGAGCTGATTGTGATTGTACTACCCTCAAAACGTGAAGAAAATTCATTTTTCGAAAAAAAGTGTGTGTGTGTGTGTGTGTGTGTGTGTGTGTGTGTGTGTGTGTGTGTGTGTGTGTGTGTGTGTGTGTGTGTGTGTGTGTGTGTGTGTGTGTGTGTGTGTGTGTGTGGAATTTTTTCTATGGCAATCAATAACTGCCGCAAAGTCAAACAGAATCCAATATTTTTCTGCATACGTCCCTGAATTGTAGAGAACTCAAGGCCTGTTGATTTTGGTGAAGATCGGTTAAGGGAAAGGGGTAGTTTGCCTGCAACGTTTTACGTTTTAACAAGAGTAAAGTACTTAATTTTGATAAATAAAGTATCCTGAAAAGAAGATCATAATAATCCGCTGTAGAAAGTTAGACGAAATATTTGTAAATTAAAAGCGTAGTTGAAGGGGGAGAGGGTAATTTTCTATAAATGAAAATGATAGTTGAAGGGGGAGAAGATAATTTTTTATTTATGTGTACTACTTTATAGGCAACAAAGAAGTTGTTTCTATGGAAACATTTCATTCGATTTGTCAAACATAAAACTAGATTTACAAGGTGGGGAATATCTTTTTTAGAAATTATCGAACCGAATTCAAGTAAATTATTTTAAACATAAATCTTACAACACAGAAGTCATGTATAGTTCTCTATACCGATTTTTTACTTTTATTTATCCTTAACGTTTGAGGGATGCGCTACGTTATACTTTAAACAATATTTCGATTAAGTCCTTAAATTCGCAGTGACCGTCAATTAATGAATTTTTCTTGAAGGGTCTGTGAGGATTGGTCAAAAATATAACACAAATTTTAACTTATTTATGTCGACGTTCTTGATGATGACAATAAACATTGTCGAAACGTCGACACAAATAAGTTAAAATTTGTGTTATATTTTTGACCGATCCTCACAAACCCGTCACTGAAAAAAAATATTTCGATTATTTTTACTTACACTTCATACTTTTATTTGAATTACAACGTCGGACAACTATTTCAAACACTATGAAGAATGTTGAAACATTGCTGAATGGCTTACGTTTTCGACTCATCGCACAAATTAACATGTGCCGGAAAAATCAATACAGTGAAAATCTGGTAAGATGACTTCACCACAGGTCGTACAGTGTGGTTATCGCATTACCGTATCGTATTAGCAGCGGTTGTAGTTTAACGAACTCACTCACCTGATTCATATATTGTTGGAATAAATTGACATTCTTTAGTATAGTGAACGTTTTGCTTACGTACAGTGCCGGATTTAAGATTTTTGAGGCCCTAGCCCAAGTTTTCTGAGCCCCCCCCCCCCGGCTGTGACTTTGAAGTAATATACGTACTGCAGAAGTAATCTGATGTCAGATTAATACTATCAAATTTAAAACCAGCAGGCTACTACAAAAAAGCGTGCTTTCATTTAGCAAACTTTTTCAAATATTTAAGAACCATGCAAAAGAATTGAGCAAATTAATTTATTTTTATGTAGAGTAACTTAACAAAGCTTATACAGAAATTTAACATAAAACATTTCTTTTTTATTGTCTAGGTATAACACATTAATTGTTTTCTTATAATTTTTATAAAATTAAAAAAATAGGTCTAGATTTTTTTTTATTCTTTGACTAAAGATACAACAAGCTAATAGTAAACTAATATTCAATGACTATGTAGCTTAATGGAATTAATGTCGGGGAAAGTACACACAAAAAAAGTTGCGGGAAAATGTATAAATTTTAAAAATAAAACTATAGAAAATTGTTTTACTTCCATGTTCCTTAAGGAAATGGAAGGTGACGGCAAAAAAAAATCCTGTTCGAGATTATTGCAGATTCTGATTGTACTACACTCAAAACATGAAAAAAAGTCATTTTTCGAAAAGTGTCTGTGTGTGTGTCTGTCTGTCTTAGATTTTTTTCTATGGCAAACGATAACAGCCGCAAATTCAAACAGAATCAAATAAGTTTTTGCATACAGCCCTGATTTGTAGAGTACTCAAGATGTATTGTTTTTGGTGAAGATCGGTTAAGGGAAAGGGATAGTTTACCTGCTACGTTTTATGTTTTAACAAGGGTATTTTCTATGACAAACGATAACAGCCGCAAATTCAAACAGAATCAAATAATGTTTTGCATACAGCCCTGAATTGTAGAGTTCTCAAGAACTTTTGGTTTTGGTGAAGATCGGTTAAGGGAATAGGGTAGTTTACCAGCAACATTTTATGTTTTAACAAGGGTAATTTTTTCTATGACGAATGGTAACTGCCGCATATTCAAACAGAATCAAATAATTTTTTGTATACATCCCTGAATTGTAGTGACCTCAAGGCCTTTTGATTTTGGTGAAGGTCGGTTAAGGGGAAGGGGTAGTTTACCTGCAACCTTTTACGTTTTAATAACAGTAAAGTACTTGAAAATTCATTTAAACGTTTCCAAACAATGGTAATTGTTAAAAATTAAATAATTTTGTTGCCAGGCAATAAAATTATAATTTTTTCATTTTATTGTAAATCATGTATGAGAGAAAATATATCGTTCGTGGCAGGCAAGCATATCTCAATTATGTAATGTTTACGTTTCCATTTTATTATTATGATTACTGCAATAAAAAGGCAGGGAACACACACAAACACACACACAAAATTCGCGTTATTTCTGGCCTCACTCATGTTTATTTTCTTACATTTGCACGCTTTGTAAATGGAAAGTGCCGAAACCCACACCAACATAACGCGTGCAAGCCGAAAAATTGTCCAGCGTGGATAGCGATTTGCTTCCTGTGGATCGTTGGGCAGTGTAACTGCACGTGTTTACAGAGGAACGATTCATAGACAGAATTTTCGTCTTTAGGGAATGAACCCTCTGCAAGATGCTGAGGGTCCATGAGTGACTTCGGAGCGCTCCTTCTTTTTCGCGTGTTTGTTCTGTGAAACGTACACTGTAGATTCGCAGCTTTACTCTAAGCAACGCTCAATAGGAAATGTTGAAAATTTTTGTCCACGGTGTACCCTCATACACACTAAACCTGCTCTGATGTTTTAATTACGGACATCATAATATTAAAACTTTGGAAACTTGAGCACTACTTAATGGAGATCAAACATTAACTTATACAAGCCATTAATTTTATGCATATTTTTTATATATTTGTGTACAACGTTATCGGCAACAAAGAAGTAGTTTTTGTTAAAATTCCTTCCCGGGATGTTAGGCCGTAGTCCAATGTTTTCTACAAAACCAGACGTTTCGGCAATGCCATCGACTTCCATCATCAGTGAAAATCGAGTGGCGATAACGTGAGGTGGTATACGTTAGTGACCACAGTACTGTGGTTAAGGCTGA
Organism: Magicicada septendecula; assembly: GCA_034769895.1. Taxonomy (NCBI): domain Eukaryota; kingdom Metazoa; phylum Arthropoda; class Insecta; order Hemiptera; family Cicadidae; genus Magicicada; species Magicicada septendecula. The sequence continues at coordinate 88,588,818 of CM068369.1, read as the reverse complement.
AGCAGTAAGTAGAAAGAAGTAGTTTCTATGGTAATATTTCATTTCGAAAATGATTTTAAATATAAATCTTAGAACATGGAAGTTATGTATGTTTCTCCATACCGATATTTTAAATAACGTAGGCTATGTTTTTATATTTTAGGAAGAGATATAACACTTTTTCTCAGTTATAAGTGGTTTATATGTACAAACCTTTATTAAAAGCTTATAAATGTAAATTCGGGGGCAATATAGCGGACGTTCAAATTCCGCATGCGCAGATAGTTTTCAAGAGGTGCCAACGTCTTAAAAATAAGCGCGCAATATTTAAATAAGAACTGTCTTCCATTTGTATTATTAACAAAAATTTATCATTTAATTTCAAAATATCATACTTAAATAAATCAAAGTACCTCTTACTTTTTGTTCTACCTGAATGTAAAACACTCGAGTGGCTAAGTGAAATAATCGTTAGTGAAATAATCGTTTGCCTAAATAAAGAATTTAGAAATTCCAGATACTCTGAATTATTGGTTTATTGAATATAACATTATACTTTTGTAAATTAATATCAGTTTATAGTTTGAACAAATTTAATACTTCAAGAATTTACCAAGTTAAAACAATTATTATAACTTCAAGTCAACTCAAATCTAACAAACAATTAACACGTACAATACGGCACAAGCCATAAGCTCGAGCCAAGCGAAGCCAAGCAGTTCGCTGGAACTGATGTTTTTACATTGTATCCTGTCAGTTTTTATAGTGTACTTGTTTACTATTCTGATTACTAGAATAAATGAGAAAGTATCCTTTGGCAAGTCTTAGGTCTTTCTAGAGTAAACAAAAATATTTTCATGAATAGTTATATAAAGCGTTACATAAGTAAGAACAAACACAGCTTGTCCTAAATCGCCCTTACAGCTAAACACATCAATTGGTAAATCGTACAGTTACTTTTAGAATAACAAATAAACTAACGATAATATTATAACATTTTATAAAAATACTTCTGTTAAAAAAATATCTGTAGCTTGCGGTACCCTCTGAGCCCTAGTCGGCCTAGTGGTAAATCCGGCACTGCTTACGTACAGTAATTATAGTATATGGTTACATTATGACTAAATTTATTTTTTTACTATTTTAGTTGAAATGTGTACACTCAGGGGGAGACGTATTAATCCTTCCACAATTGGCCAGCGACAACTTAAGTTTTACCGGTACCAGTAGCCTGTTTCATTTTAAGGTTCTGTCTTTTAGCAATTCTATCGTCGTTAGTAATCCTGTTTTACTTAGGATGATAACCTCTATGTAGTGTCTCGTTTCTATTATTTGTTTGCTGTTTTTAGTTATGGTTGTAATAGTTTTACTATAGGTTGGCCTAATTGATTTATGATAAACTTACGAGATAATAGGAATGCCATGTTTTACGAGTCTTGAGGACTAGCACGGGATGACTTTTGCCCCGAGTTACATTTACACGAGGTCCTTTACCACGTGACTTGGAGCATTCAAAATATGTAGGGCAAGACAGCGCACACCAATAGTTATACTCGTGAAATATCAACGAATTAGAAAAACGATTTTCAGTAAAAGTCTAAACTTTAATAAAGTTGAAGACTAAAATAATAGGATAGTAGGGAAAAGTATGCTTGATTTTATTTTAACTATTTTTTTAAATTTTATTACTGTTATTTTGGTAAAGACTTTTAGCCTACAGTATGTCGTTTCTGCTTTATAGAGAACACCACCACGGCGTTTCTGTTAGGTAGCCTAATGGTTGTAAGTAGTCTCCTATAGTTCCTTAAAAATTTATTTTTGTATTATTTTGAAAGTTGTTATCCAGTGCCAACGGCCATTTACACAATATTTACAGTTTGTTTTGTTTGTAATATTTACAGTTTATTTGCGTTTTTCAGAGATAAAATTTTACAAAAATTTCTGGATGTAAGCTACGTTTTCAAAAAATGATCTCTGTTCCCGATCATTTTCGAGTTTTTTCTAAAGTTCTGAAAATGAATTGATCTATCTTCACAGAAGAATATCTTCTCTTCTTTCTACCAGGCTTGAAGAATATTCTGTCAAACGTGCGACCAAAGTACTTAGCGCTATTTAAAGGGAAAACAACAGGTTTTAAAACTTTCTGTCGCCTTCCGTTCAAATGTGACTAACTAAAATCATACTAATTATACTTAAAGTCACATCAATTATGAATTTCTTGAAATGGTCTTTTGTTCCTCCAAATATCCATAAACATCCTGTGTGGGCAAATTAAATTCACTCCGTAGAAGTGTTACTTCATTGCTCCAAAACGTTGAAGTTTCTTTCCTCACCTTTCCACAAATATTTATTAATTAGCTTGCTAATCGATGTAAAGTATTATTTACTGTACATACTGTACACTAGGTTTGCAAATTTGTAACACCTATTTACAAAAATACAAAAATTTTAATAAAAAATGTACATTGTTGGGACGTCGTTTATACGTGAATCGCAACTTCGAGGCGACAGAAAGATTGACGCCATACAGCGTGTATAGGGCTACTATTTCCATTCTTAGTTCAATCCTGATGTAAAGAAACCCACGTGGAAAATCTGAAACGCTATTGGTCAGGGGCGTTGCCACTGTTCACACAGTAATGTATTACGTGCATGTGCAGAATGTCTGTATAGTCATGTGAGAGTTATCTCATCATTTAAATCAGCGCACGTCGTTTTAAACTTCCTCCTTATCACTGTATTCTGAATTCTATTGAATTAATATGGAGCCAGTTGAAAGGATATGTTGCCCGTCACAACACAACATTAGGTGCTTGATATAAAAGAAAAGATAGAGAATGGTGTAAATGAACAACGGCGGACAAGTGACGTAATTTTATGGATCATTTAATCAGGGAAGAAGTTAAGCTGTGGCAAACGGCCCACATTACCGACGTCATTATGGACAATCTAATCAGTAATAACACTGACTCAGTGATGACACAAGTTCCGACACAGATACGGAAGGCATTGATTTACTATCTGACAGCAACTCATAATATATACAGTACACTTGTAATTAATCGCAGCTTTTTTGTGTGTTAAATAAACTTAATTTTTTTGTTTTGTTGCAATTTTTAAACGGTTAATAAAAAAGCGATTAACTGGTGTTATAAAATATTTCATTGATGGTCTAACACAATCATACACATTTTACTTTGGTTAGGACAAATGATTACAATTTACATGTGTTTATACAGTATCAATATTGTATGTGCCCTGTCTGTACTCCTGTAGAGTGACACCCCACTAATTCAACCAGCAAATAGAGTTTCAGATGGCCACGCCTGATTTTTTATATCAGGATTAAACTAAGAACGGAAATAGTATAGATTACAAACATTCTCTGTTAGTATGGAATCTCAGATGACATCTTTTCGCTGTTCCACATTCCAATCTGCTTTTTAACCGTTTAGAAGAATCTAAAATTAGAATCGGTGTTACGTAAATGAAATCATATTTTTAAAACTTGTTTCCTTAATAAATATATTTTATGGTATAACACTAAAGTTTCAAATAAAGTTTCCTTGTTGAGAAGTAAGAATGACGTCTTGTGTTCAACTCTAATCTCTGTCTGTCTCTCTCTCTCTCTCTCTCTCTCTCTCTCTCTCTCTCTCTCTCTCTCTCCCCCCCTCACTTTATATTTTTTAATTTTAAGTAATCTTGTTTCTTCCATCCGCTCTATATGTTGTTTCCATTCGAGTTTTTTGCTTTATTCTCCTACTGATATTGTGGATACTCAATTCTCCTCGACTGCCTTAATTTCTTATTCGGTCTTCCCGTGTATGTATATTGCATTTTACCCGCTTAATAAATCACATTTCAGTTTGCTGTATTCTTGATCTGCTCTCTTGCTTACTACTCAACTGTCAGTGCCACACGACAGTATACTGGAGATGCCATTATTTTGTAAAACTTATTTTTAATGCCTCCTTTTAATTTATTTCTAAACATCCTGTTATTATAGAGTGCTTTACACTTGTGCAACCATACGTTTTTTAAGTTCACACTCCTTTTTAGGTGCCATATGTCTGAAACTACCTAAGTACAATTAAAATTAACATCTGTTCCATATCTTTATCCTCTTTAATTACTTTAGACTTCATTGGTACTTTGCTACAAACTGCTATAAGAAAATGTACAAACAAACAGCTGTTGCCATATAGTCCTACGTATCGTTTTAAAACATCTGTTGGTTTTCATGTATTATGTGGAACGCATGGAACGCACTACGTTGTTTGCAGTTAGCTGAGAAAACAACGACCTGCAGAGGGAATTCATTACTATGTATTTGGTCACCCCTAAATGCACTTCTTACTAGAACCCACATAGAAAAAACACGAACAAAGAGGAAGGATATGAGGAAAACGGTGGTATGCAGTCCTTAGACGTAGTCACTTTATAGCGTTACCGAAGTCATTTGTTTTATGCTTTCTTGGTTGTGTAATAAAACAGAAATAGTGTATAACCATTAAGTAAATACATTTTATGACCTTGCTTCAGTTCCATAACGCAACTCTGCATAATTCTTATTTAAATAAAATTCTTTTAAAATATTTCCATGCTGATTACAAATATGACATTAATTTTCTCATTTACAAGTCAGTAATTACTACCATATAATAATTATTTAAAAACAATCAATTAATAATAACATTTATTTTGCGTTCAATAAATCTGCACCAATGAATGGAGAATACATTAGTTGGTAACACTTGTAACAACTCGTAATTTGTAATAAAATAAGAATTTTGTTTAATTTATAAAAAAAATATTATTATATATATATTTTTGTATTAATTAATTTTTGTATTATATTCGCGTAAATTTTAATTCGATTATTTAATTTTGTATCCACTTATGTCACTTGGTGTAATTAGAATTATGTTCTGCGTTAATAGGATTGTCTCCGGTACTAATCGATTTGCGGTTCTTCTTCTTCTGAGGTTAGGCTCTTTCTACTTTGGTAATCGCTGTTTTTCGTATAGTCCGTGATTTAAATATTATCTTATTTTATTCTATTTATATGGTTTAGAAATAAATAGAAGTCAATTTTGGAGAATTCCAAGTTTTATTGACAAATTAATTAAGGATCGATTGTAAATCGATTATTCAATCAGTTAAAATATCGACTCGTTCTCTCAGGGCCAACGATTATTTTTATATAAATTATTAAAATTAATTACAGGTTCTTTGAGCTGTTATATTGTATAGTCAGAGAAAGGCCAAAGTCTGGAAAGTATAACACTTACAATTACAAGCTTAATTATCTTAAAATACAAAGATATGATTTAATTTATAATGTTTATTAAAGTATTTGTTCGAACCAAACGTTGTGATGTGAAGCTAGCAGACCAGCAGAGGATCATGGGATTCCAAAATGGCTGCTTCGTACTGCATATGCGAAATGACGACGGCTCGACTGAATTCTCTGCAAATAAATATCGCCTTTCCAAGTTTTCCTCGTCTCAGCAATGGTGATTAATCCCTCTGGTGATAGTGTAGTTGTCCTGGATCAGTGTTCAGTGATTCGCCTCGTTAAATTGTGTTGGATAATGTTTTTAATTCACTTTATGCCATAAGGTCGATAATGGCAAGTTCCGTCTCACTATTCCGAATTATCGTTTTTATGTGTATTAAGAGTTAATTCACTTTTTTCTGTTCAGTATTAGTTTAATTTACTAGTTGTACTGGTTTATCTCACTGAATTTAGTGGTTGTTTGAGTTTTTTCCAAAATTCGCGAATTCAAAATTATTCGACATGGTTAGACCTTCCCCATGTTTTACTCCTTCGCTATATGTGAATATTTTGCGAGAGCTGGCTTAGATGTGTTCTGTTCAACGTATAACCATCAACTGTTCTATTTTCTTCTTCATCCGAAATGTCTTAGCCAATTTAATATTAAAAATACATTGTTTAAAAATTTCTAGCATTTCCGCTACATAACTGATTTTTACATTATATGATTGAATACATTTTTACTATTATTTAATTTTATTAAATACCTAACACATAATCTCTTTCTCTAGTTAATTCTACGTGATTTAATACCAAATATGATACGTTTACAATGTTTTCCATCTCGAAATGCCCTATTTACTGTATTTTTAACAGGTAGGCCTAATATTTTACTTCCTGTCATTTTAAATGGTTTACAATTTTTATGAAGTTATTTATTATTGAACAAGATCCCTGATTGAAATAAAATGTTTATCTTCCCTTAATTCCTTGTAATTTTATGAATTAGTTATCCTTTTTAAATATTATTCTTTAATTTGGGACTCCCCCCTTTGATTTTTCTGTTATTACATTTGCATTTTTTCCAATAATCTTTCATAACTTTTTCCAATATCTTTCTAAAGTATAGTTTCAGTTATAATACCCTGTGTCTAATTTACATTATACAAATTTCATCAGTTTAATTAATTTACTTGACCTATTCATTAATTATAATGTTGTTGAGATTTACCATTTGTCCAGATTTTAGATTTGTTCACATATAATGTTTTATGACTAACACAGCTTGCTTATACCCCTTCTGACTTTCTATTATTATATAATCTTAATTAAAATTCTCTTACTTAACTACATTAACATTTAGTATTGAATCCATACTATTAATACATAACAAATATTTCAAAACAAAAGAGTTGTACTCTAACTCAGACATTTCAGTCTTGATTAATACTAGTAAACATATAATGAATATCTTATAATAAAAGAATTGTATTCCATCTCAGTCATTTAGCCTTGATTGATACTATTAAACATAATAAATATTTAAGAACAACAAAAAACATAATGCTCTATTTCCAACATTTAAGTATAGAGTTCTTTGACCTTAAAATAAATAACACATCTGTCCCTTCATTATTTAAAGTATTTCTTAAAATTAAATTTATGCAGTCTTGGCTGTTTTCATTTTATTTTGGGGATGTACCCTTTGTCACTTCACTGATTTATTGCCTGCTCTTGTTTTCATTTTAATAAATGTTATTAGATAAAGAGTGGCCCTCACTTAGAAACATTTTTATACTCTGTTTTCATAATAATATCCTACCATTAGTCACTTTTGTTTATATCTTCTTTACATATATTTTTATTTTTTGGTGTTATACTTTCATTAGTTAATTATACTTTCTTTTGGGGTTTGGTTTTTTCTTATTACTGGGTTTGCTTTGGGTATTTCCCTACTTGATTTTACTCTACTCCGTGGTTTCTTCCATTTTCAGTCCTGTTATTAGGGATGGCGGTTTGTTCTGGGGTTTTCCTTACTTACTCCTATCCTACCTGGGTATTTCCTTACTTTATTTTAGTTTTTTGGTGTATTTTTCATTACTCATAGGTGTTGCTTAGTTGTTTTTAATTTATTTTTATTTCCTTAAATTATGATTGCATTTTACTGTGGTACTTATTCGTTTGTATTTGGATTTTTCCTTGATTTCATTTTATTTTAAATTTACTTATGATCATTTTTCATTCACTATAATGTGGATAATCTGTCATGCTACACACTGATAAGTTAAACCGTTTTTACTGAGTCTTCATTAGCTGAGCAAAAGACATGATTTGTCATTTATTAGAAAACATGTTAGTTATTTCTAGGAAATTCTAGGAATCACAGCACCATAGAAACTTTTCAACTTTTCTCTGCATATAAAACTTGATTTAACAGAGAAGTTTTAAATCATCTAATAAAAATGTTACCTTTTTATTTATTGTTGAGGATAATGAATTATACCAGAAACATCTTAATTCGTCTGATGAAATGTAAGAAACAACAGGTTTCAAAGCTTTCCGTCAGCTTCCATTCAAATGTAACTGACTAAAATCATACTAATTGTACTTTAAGTCACATAATTAAGAACAGTCATAGGTGTTGCTTAGTTGTTTTTAATTTATTTTTATTTCCTTAAATTATGATTGCATTTTACTGTGGTACTTATTCGTTTGTATTTGGATTTTTCCTTGATTTCATTTTATTTTAAATTTATTTATGATCATTTTTCATTCATTATAATGTGGATAATCTGTCATGCTACAGATTGCTCTCCTGCAGAAGTGATTAGTTCAGACCATACCTTGAGTATGTATGAAATAATTGCTTATGATACTTTTTAGTTATTATATTTCTAGTCCTCCTTTCCATTTCTATCTTTGCTTCTTCACACTTGAGCTTAGGTTTTTTTTTCCTTAAATTGATTTTTTCCATAATAGTTATTGTTATCTGAGGTTTATTATTATTTACCTTTATTTTTTCCTTAACTTGGTGTTTTATCCTTGGGATATTCATTCCCTAACACGTGAGCTGGGGCAGTTCAGAGAGGCACTTGTGGCTACATATACTCTGCTGGCCATACTACACTACTCATTGAGAGAAGAGGAAATTCATCTCTGCTCAAAACATAATAATACTGCTGGAATTATCTACAAACAGTCATTAATAAAAATTATACAAGAATAGTCTATTTTTCGGCTATTAAAAAACGTCCTTGGATACCTCACTTCGTATTTGCTCAGATTTGTTAATATTTCTATCCCAGTTATTTTTCCTTTCAGTTATTCTTCTCATTTGTTAGCTCTGCTGATATATTTATTCTTATCATAGTTGGAAGCTCTTTTAATATATTTATTTTTTTCGTGGTTGGAAAGTCTGTTGATATAATTGTCACTAGTTATTGTATAAACTTTTCCATCTGAATTCTTTTTAATTCTTTTATTGTTCGTACCATCTTCTTCTGTTTTTTGGTAGCATATATATTATTATATTTTTTTTCTTAGTTCTTATGAATTGTTCCACTGGATTTATGTTATTACAATTATTCTTCTAATTGTCTTTATTATTATTGAAATTCAAATTATGATCATAGTTATATTATATATTTATTCTTTTCAAAAAATTATTTCACTCTTGTTTTCATCCATATTAATTCCTTAATTATATTATTTATGTGGTCATTGCTTCTATTTGTATTTCGTAAAGGTTTTATTATTTTCATTCCAAAACAAGTTTATTCATTTTATTTGTATCAGTTGTCCTTATAGTTTTTTAGAGTTTGGTAATTCAATAATTACTTAATATTAAATGCGGTTAATAATTGTGATAAGTTGATATTACTTTGTAGTGGTCATTCTAAATTCAAATTCTTCCATTCCAAATTAATTCTCATAAATAATCGGTTGTAAGTGGTTCTTACTTCCTTTTAGGTTTTGTGGTTTTATTATTCCATTCAAAATCATTTCTGTAAATACTTGTTGTAAGTTGATCTTAACTCCTTTTAAAATTTTGTAAATTTTTCAAAATTCCTTTTCTTCATTTCCAAAATTAGAGTTCATAAAAATAATTATTTGTAAGTTGTTCTTACTTTCTTTTTAGAATATTTTATAATAATTCTAAATTCCATTTCTTTATTTCCAAAATTAAAGTTCATAAATAATTATTTGTAAGTTGTTCTTACTTTGTTTTAGAATTTTTTATAATAATTCTAAATTCCATTTCTTTATTTCCAAAATTAAATAAATTCACTCCTCGCAATATCTTTTTAAGGAAGCCTGGTTATACACGCCTTTGATTTTTCCTGAAACCATCTACTTTATTTCATATGTGTTATTGTTATTTATTTTGGAGACTACATATGGTCCTGTATACAGTAACAATAACTTCTTCATTATTCCTTCTAGCGTGCTGGGTAGTTCACGATTTTTCAGCAATACCTTTTTTCCTAGTGTATACGTTATTATCTTTCCAATCGCCTTCTGATACTTGGTTTGCCGCTTCTCCTGGTCTTCGGCCACCTTGTTATAGAATTTTACCTTGTCGAATTTATAACCGTCATTCATGGGGAACGCTATGATTTCTGTGATCTCTCGTGGGGGTGGTTTCTCGTACATGGCGGAGTATGGGGTAATTCCGATAGCTGGATGGTATGCTAAGTTGAGGAATTTCTCTGTGGCTGCTAGATATTCTTGCCATTTTTTCTGCTGATGGTGACAATAAGTCCTCAATATTCTCCCCACTTCTCTTAACACCCTCACTGCCGGATTACTACTCGGGTGGTAGACCGATGTTTTGTACGTTCTAATACCGAGTGACAATAAGGTATCCCGCCATTTTCTCCCCTTAAATTGTGTGCCATGATCCGTTATGATCGAAGATGGTTTCCCTATGTTTGGAATATATAGTTCTGTTATTACTCCCAGAATTTTTAGAGTAGTTGCACGATTGACCGGGTATAGCTTTATAAACTTCGTGAAATGGTCCATTATTATTATTAGGTATTTATATCGGTGTCGACCGCCACTACGGGGAAATGGTCCGCAGATGTCTAAGAACACCTTCTCTAACTTCGTCTTGGATGTTATCGGTATCATCATGCCTTCCTTCTTCTCGTTGTTAGTTTTCACCAGTTGGCAAATATGACAAGATTTGATGTACCGTCTCACCTTCCGGTTTATGTTCTTTATGTGACAGCTCTCTTCGAGTGCCTTTATTACCTTCAAGGCACCCATATGGCCATACCGTATACGATAATCTGCTATTATTTCCTTTTCAATATTGGTGGGAATAATCACCATCCAGCTCTCTTGATTTAATGAAGTTTTAATAAATAATATTCCTTTATTCATCTGGTAAAATTGAGCTACTGTTTCATCTTGTTCTTCCAATCGATTCTGTATGTTTTTCAACTTCGGGTCAGATTGCTGGTGGATGCTAATGTTTATTAATAATGCTGCAAAATCGGATCTGGTGCTAATAATGTGGTAGATCTTGAGTATGCTCTCCTTCTCTCCCTCAAAAGTTTGATTTTCCACATTAATACGTGATAACAGGTCCCCTACGACATTCTTTTTTCCCGGGATGTATTCCCATCGTAGATCGTACTCTTGCAGGGCAAGTATCCACCTGGTCAGTCTGCCGTGACTCAATTTGCATCTCCGTAGAAACGATATAGATTTATGGTCTGTTCGGACTGTAACTGGGTAACCCAAGATATAGGTACGGAATTTACCACAAACGAATACTACACTCAGTAATTCTTTTTCAGTGACATTGTAATTCCTTTCGCATTGATTTAAAGTCCGACTCGCAAAGCTAATCACTAGATGTTGACCCTTCTCATCTTCTTGATACAATGTCGTTCCTAGGCTGATGTTGCTGGCATCGCAGTTTAAGAAAAAAGGTTGTTTAAAATTTGGGTGGTGAAGTATTATGGTTTTTAAAAACTTGTCCTTAATGAGTTGAAAAGTCACGTCCTGCCCTTGACTCCAGATCCATTTGTTTTTGGAGGATAATTGTTGTTGAAACTTAGCTGTTAATTCTGAATATTGTTCCTGGAATTTCCTGTAAAATTACAGAGTCCCAGAAATGACTGTAATTGTTTTCTATTCTTTGGTTTAGGGAATTTTTGGATTGCTTCCACCTTTTCTGATGATGGTGAGATTACTTGGTCATCCAAATTAAACCCCAAGAACTGGACTTCTCTTGCAATGAACTTGGATTTTTCTAATTTAAGAGTGATATTGTTTATAGCCAATTTCTCAAGTACGTGTTCCACTCGGTAGCAGTGTTCCTCCCAAGTTTCTGATGTAATCAGTAGATCGTCTACATACACGGTGGTAAACTGAAGTGCTTCCTGTCCAAGTATCTGGTCCATGCAGGCCACAAAGATGGCTACCGAATTCACGAGTCCGAAGGGCAATCTCTTGAATTGGTAATTGCGCCCCTCGAATATGAATGCCAGATACTGACGACTCTGTGGGTGCAACTCCACCTGCCAGTAACCGCATGCCGTGTCCCAGGTACTAATGTACTTGGTATCGTGGAATCGTTTCAAAATTTCTTCTATCTCACCGGGCGATGTTCTGTCATTTATGATCATTTTGTTTATCTCACGCGCATCCAAGCAAAGCCGGACTTGGTCGTTTTTCTTAGGAATAGCCACGATAGGGCTAGTGAATGGAGATTGGCTACTCTCTATGATGTCACTGCTGATCATTTTGTTTATTTCGGCTCTTACAGCCTCCTTTCGTGAATCCGCGATGGGATATGACTTCCGGTTAAACTCCACTGTTTCTCTAAATTTAAGTTTGCATTGGTAATTTTTTACCTTACCGGGTTCATCTGAAAATACTGAGCGATACTTCTCATATATACTTATTAACTTATTTGCTTGGTGTATGGGTAATTTTTCACTTGTGATTCCGCCCCGGAAATCCCTTATTTCCTGTATTTTTTGTGACCATAAATCTTCGTCCGTGTTATTGTATATTATAGGGTTAATTATTGAGTTATTTTCTATATCATTTATGTTCCGAAGTTGTTGGTGAATACTGCTGGGAAGTATTGTCTCGCTGCCTACTAAATCAGCCGTCCACGTGATACCTTCTGTAAACAGTGATACTCTTTCTGTGCGCAAATCGATGATAGCGGAGTTCCTCCTTAGTACGTCGCATCCCACCAATATATTAAAGGGCAATCCTGTCGCAATTAAAAATACCATGTTTATAGCTATACCCTTGCTACTGACGTTTACTGAAACTTGCTTTCTTATTGTTTTGTTTTGGCGACCAGTGGCACCTATTAATACAGTGTTATTCACCGGTAATATTGGCAATGTTCTGCCACATTCTTGTTGGATTCTTTCCATTTCAATAGTGTTAATTATGGACACGTTCACACCTGTATCAATCATTAATTGGGCGAAAATTCCTTCTATTTCCGCGTTTATGTATATTATCTCGTTATTTGGACTATTGAGGCTGGCGTCGTTCTCCTCCAATAGTTCGTCTCTGATATTTTTCATATAGTTACACCTAATGATTGTAATAGTATTAGTTTCAGTTGCACCTTGCAACTCTTGTTGACACCCAGGAGATAGGAGCAGTGAAGGGTCGTGATCATTCATCACTGCCTCCTCCCGTTTAAGTTATTATTTTCATTGTTATTATTGTTAGTTCCGACCGAGGTGTCAGTCTGGAAACTTGGAGTGGGTTCATGTCGCTCAGTGCGACGGTCAAATGATTGTTCTTGGTTTGGTTGCCGTTCTGGATCATCTAAACTGGTACTTCGTCTGTGTTGATTGTACCTCGGACCATTACGTTCCCCGTTTCTCCGTCGATCATCATAATCGTGGAAACTGTTCCGCCGCTGATGGTTATATCTTCGCTGACTATCGTCTTCGGCCCGTATGAAATTTACTCTGGGTCGGGAAACCCTTTTGTTATTGTGGTTGTTATTTGTTGGTAACACCGATTATTATTGTAATACCGTTCGGTATTATTTTGGTTGGGATTTCTCTAACTATTATAATTATTTGGGTTCTGGTACTAATTAATTCGATTACTCGGGTAGTTGTGGTTACTCCTATTAGGATTTTGGTTATTCTGGAAATTATTATTATTATTGTGGTTATTATTATTATAATAATTTGAATTGTTTCGGTTCCCTTGGTAGTTATTTCCATTATGGTTATTACTGTTATTGGGGTACTGAATATTTCTTGGTTCCGGCCGATCATTCCTCCTTCTACTTTGCCGATAGTAATCTTCATTCTCATAGTTTTCCAACAATTCGGTCATCGCTTGCACCGTCTTTATCTGGCTACCCCTTCTCGCTCTTATTATGTCTTCATGGTAATGGTATGACAGCTTGTTCACTAGGCATTCTTCTTGTATGGCCGGTTCCAAATGCTTCGCAAGACACACCTTTCCTAGGAAATAAGCTGTCATAGTGTTACCTCCTTGGGTATTATATCTGCCAAGACAGATGTTGTCCCGTATTAGGTTCTGCGTTGTCTCCGACCAGTACTTTGCTTTGAAGAGGTTTTTGAATTGCTGGTAGTCCGCGATCTCACTCCGGTTCGCCATCCACCAATTGTCCGTCATCTCTCGGAACGATTCGTCCAACAGTTCCCGGTTGTTACTCCACCTATTGCCCCGATGTTTGGCAAAATATTCTTCGATTCGGGCCAAGAACTCCATCGGCTTCCTTTTATACTGGCGGAAATTCAACCATTCTCGGTTTTCATTTATTGGGATCCCCGTAATGTTGGTGGGTCTATTCCTAATGACTTCCATCTCTTCTTGGCTCTGCCGTACTTGACCGGTTATGTTCGTCATAGCAGCTTCCATACCGTCACACCTTTCTGCGACTTGGTTCCGTACCTTCCCTAATTCTTCCTGGGTTTCTCTTCTGTTTTCTTCCGCCTTCTTTCGACTGTGCTCTTTGATATTAGTGAATTTGGTGTTTACTTCTTCCTTTAAACCCTGTACTTCTCTCTCGGTCTGGCTACATCTTTCGTCCACTTCCTTGATTTGTTGTTTTATTACTATGGTTTCTTCTTCTATTTTCTTGTTTGTGTATTCCTTATTATCGTTGATTTCCTTGCTCATCTCTTCTTTTAACAACTCCATCCTTTCGTCTAACTTGTCCAAATTTTCCTGGTTAACCTCCCTTAATTCTTCTCTTAATAGTTGGTTATCCTCTTTCAACTTCCAACTTCTCCTGCATCTTCTCTTCCATTTTCTTGTTATTTTCCCTTAACTCTTCCTTCAACTGTTGGTTGTCACTTTCCATCTTCCTACTATGCTCACTTAACTCTTCCCTTAACTGTTGGTTGTCGTCTTCCATCTTCTTACTGTTTTCCTCCATCTTCTCTTCCATCTTTTTACTGTTTTCCTCAAGTCTCTTATTGGTGTTTTCAATTTTATTACCCAATTCTTCCTTGGTTGTTTTGAATTCTTCCTTTACTGATTTGAATTCTTCCTTTGTTGATTTGATTTCTTCCTTTGTTGATTTGATTTCTTCCTTTGTTGATTTGAATCCTTCCTTTGTCGATTTATCATTCTTCCTTAATTCTTCCTTTGTTGATTCTATGTTTTTATTTATCTCCATCATCATTCTCATCATGGTTTCCTGGAAATTTACATCACCAGTTGGTGTAGTGTTCTCGGGTTGTTCCTCCTGAAGACTGACATTCCCTGTTTGCGTGGGTACCTCGGGTTGTTCCTCTGGTTGTGCGGGTTGTTCCGGTTCCGCAGGAGGTAATCTTCCTTCCAGATCTTCCACCGGAGTTGCCTCTTTGTCATCCATATCTATTTCTTCGACTTCTTTTTCCGTTTCCGCCCCCCTTTTCTTGGATAACGCCCGTTTCTTCATTTTAATTATTCTTCTGACTTGATAACAGCTGCCAAGCTCTAACTAGGAATTGGGCAAATTCTTCTTATTTTATGGCCTATCATTCACTAATTAAAGCCCCTTCAGTTGGACGCCAATTTTGTAACAACTCGTAATTTGTAATAAAATAAAAAATTTGTTTAATTTATAAAAAAATATTATTATATTTTTATTTATTTATTTATTTATTATTTATTTATTAATTTTTGTATTATATTCGCGTAAATTTTAATTCGATTATTTAATTTTGTATCCACTTATGTCACTTGGTGTAATTAGAATTATGTTCTGCGTTAATAGGATTGTCTCCGGTACTAATCGATTTGCGGTTCTTCTTCTTCTGAGGTTAGGCTCTTTCTACTTTGGTAATCGCTGTTTTTCGTATAGTCCGTGATTTAAATATTATCTTATTTTATTCTATTTATATGGTTTAGAAATAAATAGAAGTCAATTTTGGAGAATTCCAAGTTTTATTGACAAATTAATTAAGGATCGATTGTAAATCGATTATTCAATCAGTTAAAATATCGACTCGTTCTCTCAGGGCCAACGATTATTTTTATATAAATTATTAAAATTAATTACAGGTTCTTTGAGCTGTTATATTGTATAGTCAGAGAAAGGCCAAAGTCTGGAAAGTATAACACTTACAATTACAAGCTTAATTATCTAAAAATACAAAGATATGATTTAATTTATAATGTTTATTAAAGTATTTGTTCGAACCAAACGTTGTGATGTGAAGCTAGCGGACCAGCAGAGGATCATGGGATTCCAAAATGGCTGCTTCGTACTGCATATGCGGAATGACGACGGCTCGACTGAATTCTCTGCAAATAAATATCGCCTTTCCAAGTTTTCCTCGTCTCAGCAATGGTGATTAATCCCTCTGGTGATAGTGTAGTTGTCCTGGATCAGTGTTCAGTGATTCGCCTCGTTAAATTGTGTTGGATAATGTTTTTAATTCACTTTATGCCATAAGGTCGATAATGGCAAGTTCCGTCTCACTATTCCGAATTATCGTTTTTATGTGTATTAAGAGTTAATTCACTTTTTTCTGTTCAGTATTAGTTTAATTTACTAGTTGTACTGGTTTATCTCATTGAATTTAGTGGTTGTTTGAGTTTTTTCCAAAATTCGCGAATTCAAAATTATTCGACATGGTTAGACCTTCCCCATGTTTTACTCCTTCGCTATATGTGAATATTTTGCGAGAGCTGGCTTAGATGTGTTCTGTTCAACGTATAACCATCAACTGTTCTATTTTCTTCTTCATCCGAAATGTCTTAGCCAATTTAATATTAAAAATACATTGTTTTAAATTTCTAGCATTTCCGCTACATAACTGATTTTTACATTATATGATTGAATACATTTTTACTATTATTTAATTTTATTAAATACCTAACACATAATCTCTTTCTCTAGTTAATTCTACGTGATTTAATACCAAATATGATACGTTTACAATGTTTTCCATCTCGAAATGCCCTATTTACTGTATTTTTAACAGGTAGGCCTAATATTTTACTTCCTGTCATTTTAAATGGTTTACAATTTTTATGAAGTTATTTATTATTGAACAAGATCCCTGATTGAAATAAAATGTTTATCTTCCCTTAATTCCTTGTAATTTTATGAATTAGTTATCCTTTTTAAATATTATTCTTTAATTTGGGACTCCCCCCTTTGATTTTTCTGTTATTACATTTGCATTTTTTCCAATAATCTTTCATACCTTTTTCCAATATCTTTCTAAAGTATAGTTTCAGTTATAATACCCTGTGTCTAATTTACATTATACAAATTTCATCAGTTTAATTAATTTACTTGACCTATTCATTAATTATAATGTTGTTGAGATTTACCATTTGTCCAGATTTTAGATTTGTTCACATATAATGTTTTATGACTAACACAGCTTGCTTATACCCCTTCTGACTTTCTATTATTATATAATCTTAATTAAAATTCTCTTACTTAACTACATTAACATTTAGTATTGAATCCATACTATTAATACATAACAAATATTTCAAAACAAAAGAGTTGTACTCTAACTCAGACATTTCAGTCTTGATTAATACTAGTAAACATATAATGAATATCTTATAATAAAAGAATTGTATTCCATCTCAGACATTTAGCCTTGATTGATACTATTAAACATAATAAATATTTAAGAACAACAAAAAACATAATGCTCTATTTCCAACATTTAAGTATAGAGTTCTTTGACCTTAAAATAAATAACACATCTGTCCCTTCATTATTTAAAGTATTTCTTAAAATTAAATTTATGCAGTCTTGGCTGTTTTCATTTTATTTTGGGGATGTACCCTTTGTCACTTCACTGATTTATTGCCTGCTCTTGTTTTCATTTTAATAATGTTATTAGATAAAGAGTGGCCCTCACTTAGAAACATTTTTATACTCTGTTTTCATAATAATATCCTACCATTAGTCACTTTTGTTTATATCTTCTTTACATATATTTTTATTTTTTGGTGTTATACTTTCATTAGTTAATTATACTTTCTTTTGGGGTTTGGTTTTTTCTTATTACTGGGTTTGCTTTGGGTATTTCCCTACTTGATTTTACTCTACTCCGTGGTTTCTTCCATTTTCAGTCCTGTTATTAGGGATGGCGGTTTGTTCTGGGGTTTTCCTTACTTACTCCTATCCTACCTGGGTATTTCCTTACTTTATTTTAGTTTTTTGGTGTATTTTTCATTACTCATAGGTGTTGCTTAGTTGTTTTTAATTTATTTTTATTTCCTTAAATTATGATTGCATTTTACTGTGGTACTTATTCGTTTGTATTTGGATTTTTCCTTGATTTCATTTTATTTTAAATTTACTTATGATCATTTTTCATTCACTATAATGTGGATAATCTGTCATGCTACACACTGATAAGTTAAACCGTTTTTACTGAGTCTTCATTAGCTGAGCAAAAGACATGATTTGTCATTTATTAGAAAACATGTTAGTTATTTCTAGGAAATTCTAGGAATCACAGCACCATAGAAACTTTTCAACTTTTCTCTGCATATAAAACTTGATTTAACAGAGAAGTTTTAAATCATCTAATAAAAATGTTACCTTTTTATTTATTGTTGAGGATAATGAATTATACCAGAAACATCTTAATTCGTCTGATGAAATGTAAGAAACAACAGGTTTCAAAGCTTTCCGTCAGCTTCCATTCAAATGTAACTGACTAAAATCATACTAATTGTACTTTAAGTCACATAATTAAGAACAGTACCGGATTTACCACTAGGCCGACTAGGCCGCGGCCTAGGACCTCGGCCTCAGAGGGGGTCGCGAGCTACATATATATTTTTTTTTTAACAGAAGTATTTTTATAAAAGTAGAAGGCACTTTGATTTTTTAATATGATTTTTTGAAATTAAATGATCAATTGCTGTTAATAATACAAATGGAAGACAGTTCTTATTTAAATATTGTGGGCTTATTTTCAAGACGTTGGCATCCTTGAAAACTAATTTGCTCATGCGAATTTTGAACGTCGGCTATATTGCCCCCGAATTTTACAGGACCGTTGTACCACCCTTGTTTGTTATCATTATTTATCTGCGTTGTGACTGAACGGTTTGCGATTTGAGGTTATTTTTTAATTTTGTTTTGAGTGTAAAGGTTTTTAGCTTTGTGCGGTGGGCAGCGTGTTGTTTCGTTGATATTTATTAGTGTGAAAACTTTATAAACATAAAGTTGAATCCGTACACTAAACGTATTCATCATGAACATGAACATAAACATTCACACGGCTAGTGGAGCCTACAAGCGTAAGCTAAAAAAATATATTAAAGAGGAAGCTCAGGGGGGCGCTCAGAAAACTTGGCCTACGGCCTCAAAAATCTTAAATCCGGCACGATTATGAATTTCTTGAAATTATCAATGTACATTGAAAAACAAATGAGAAAGGACGATAAGAAACTGAAGTGGGAGGAGTATACATTTCTAATACACGCTATAACCCAACACATCTTAAGGACCAAATACCAAAAATATAAACTTGTAAAAATTACGTGAACGTAATTTTTGCTTCTTGTAGAGCCAAAAATGTTTTTTTTTTTAATTTGAACTTTCACTGTCCAATGTGGATGATGTTTTGTCACTATGATAAATAAACTGAAAAGAGAAACGAGGACACTGAAATGGTATCTGGTATTTCTAGGTAGTGAAACAATTGTTATAAAAATGGCAGAACTCGTTGATAAATAAAAAGGACAGTTTATCCGGTTGTATTCTAATTTCAAGAACACGTCGGTAATTAATAAGTATTTAATTCGCTCACAATTCTGTATCGATTATACCAGATTAACTCAATTCTGCACTTCTAACTAACAAGAAGCTTATTGTTACGACGGCTTAACTGATCCTCGTATGGTACAGTGGAAAACAAAATACAAGACACCAATGAAATCACTAATAACCAGCTTTAATTATCACAATCAATAATTCGTAATCAACTCGTACAATAATTCCAGTTAGATTTGTCCACACGCAATAATAGTGTCAAATAATAGACTTCCACACAATTTATAACACCATAACACTTTAGACAGTACTTCGACAAACACTCGATCCACACAAAAATCGCTCACGTAACTGACTTGACAACGCCAGACGCTCTTGCTTTTACAGGTCGCTCAGAGGTCCAGTATAGCTTTCCCTCCTTACTGCACGCTGGCTTAACGCGTACCTCAAGTGTTCTTGAACACACTAGTGCACAGCCTTGACTGAGGCAACACCTGCCACACTAAGCGGGAGGACGGGGCGTGGACTCTCGGCTATTCTAGGTGGTTCCATTCGTAACAAGATCTATTACGACTTCATGTCTAATAAAATTACTTAAAAATTGTTTAACTCTTTTATCGTTGTTATTTTAAACCTCCTTCCCAATAACGGTTGCCAGAATAATATTGCTACTATGAAAATAATGTTACTGCTGAAGTGTCACAAATCAAGCGCTCTGTGTAAGGTATATTATTGTTTAACACGAATATCCAAGTTTTTATTCACAAAATATATGCGCATAACCAGAGATATAAACATTCAGGTTATGTACACTCTAGCGTTTACATAACATTTGTGTAACCCATTGTTTACTTTTCTCACTGATTATAGAACATAATATGGGACATATTTAGTATTTTCTGAGCCTCATCTTGTTATTTGAATTAGCGTCTCTGTAATTCCAACTTTGTCGTGTTTATTTGCTGAACTGGTACTTGTCATGTTCCGGACGAGGCCTTTCAGTGTCGTGGTTTAAGACTTGAATATGGTGGAAACCCTGAAAGGCCTCGTCCGGAACATGACAAGTAGCAGTTCAGCAAGTAAACACGACAAAGTTGGTATTTTCTGAGCTTTCAGAACGACTGACATTTATTCTAACACCGGTAATTTCCTGATTAAAATCTATTCAGCAGTTAATTCGCGTAAAGTGTAATTCAGTGTGACTAGTGTCATTAGTGTGATTGTTTTTCGCATGTATTTATTGTTTTTATTTTATTATATTTATTTAGTTTTTATAATAATATATTTGTAAAATGCTGTTAAAAGGCATCGTTTACTTAAACAACTAGCACGATACAATATTTTGGCAACAGAAAAAGCAATGTGTAACGATGTGCAAAATCAAGTTATTTAAAAGTGAAACGTTAAAAGTTTGACGTCTATTATCATAGGTGGATACACAAATGTACCAATCTGTGTGCAGTGTAGGCCTAGTAGCGTGTGACTACACTGTGTCTATAGTGTAGTGTTAAGCTTTGTGTAAGCTTAGTGTCACAAGCGGTTTGTGGGGCTTCTTCACTCTCAGGGAGAAAGAACACTAATGCACACCACAATAGAAAACTATTTTTTCCGATTAACGCTTTCAAGCTTCACAGATCATCATTAGATCGGAAATATTTCCGATGTGATGAGCTGTCTAGCTTGAAAGCGATAACCGGAAAAAATTGTTTTCTATTGTGGTGTGCATTAGTGTTATTTCTGTTTGTTATTATAACCACTTATATATAGAGCACATATAAAGGCGAAAAGTGAAAGCGTATTGCGCAGAGAGAGACAGATTGTAACACTGAGGCAGCCAGTAAGCGAAAAGATTGACTGTCTCTTATTGGCTGATACATCACGTGATACTATGCTCTTGCCTCTGCGCAGTGGCAGCTCTCGCCTTTATATGTGCTTCCGAGTCTAACACAGCTTTATTAATTAACTCTTCTTCAGTCTGTGTAACAACGTTGATCTTTGTATTCTTTGTGAAAAAGTGGCGCGGGGGGGCATGTACCTCCCTTGCCAGCCCTGAATCACGCCTAAGTTTTTCCGTCATTTTCGTAGCTCATTTACTGCATCAATTTCATTTTATTTATATAATAAATAATCGTTTATAACAACACTGAAACGCCCAAACGTGGGGGAAACTTTTGATTTGCCTGCAAACGAGTGCCATATTAGTACAAGCAATATTGACTATAACATAAAACCGGCTGCAGTACTGCGTACGCTAAACAATCGTGTCACCAGTTGCAACGTCTAAACACACTGACAAGCCGTCTTTTACCACGTATTACTCACATCTTTACTCATAGGTATTCACGTATATTCTCGTGTACGAGGGTCACCTCAAAAGTAAGTTTCCCTGATTTATGAAAAATAGAAAAACACATGTAAACAATAAACAGAAAACTATACTTTTATTTAAAAAACATGTACTTATTGTTCAGTATAATCTCCACCGTTGTCAGTACATTTTCTGTACCGTAAAAATAATTTTTCAATTCGTTCTTTAAATCACTGTGTGCCCAGATTTTGGAGACAAGCGTCAACCGCCTGTTTCACTTCCTTATCCGTTTCGAAACGTTGTCCTCCCAGGTGTTCTTTGAGATGGGGGAAAACATGGAAATCACTCGGAGCCAGATCGGTTGAATATGAGGAATGGTCGAAAATCTCCCTTCGAAACGACTCCAACAAATTCTGCGTGACTCGCGAGGAATAAGGACGTGCGTTGTCGTGGAGCAGAAGAACTTTATTGCTCAACAAACCTTTCCCTTTCAAGAACGGTGTATGCCACCAGCGGACCATTTAAATGTTCATGTACTCAGATTCGTAAGTATATACACAGAAACTAAGTGACGATGAATTTCAGCCGGTGATTCATTTTTTGTACCAAAAAACCGAACCACACTACGCACTTTGCAATCAGACAAGCTGGTAAATGGAATGTCCATAATTTTCATGTTGTCGTTACGTTGCTACGGAACGGATAAGGTTTTGGCACTTCTGCCACTACACATAAATGAAAGTTCTTCAACCTTCGTCAGCCTGCTTGCGCCATTTTCCCTTTGAAAGAAAAAACAGGGAAACTTACTTTTGAGATGACCCTCGTATTTACGACACAATGTTCAGTGCACGTCAGGGGCGTATCCAGCAAGCAATTGGGGGTGGTGGAGTTGGGGCATTTTAATGATAGGAGTTGGTCTAAAATATTAATGATAGGAATGAGTGAAGATAAAAATACGGTGTGTTATTATCAACACAATAATTTTATTAACGTAAAAATATAAAATCATATGTGTTTGTGTTCATTGTTCTTTAATAATATTCACTTACTCATTTAAGTCGTGTACCGAACAAAATTAACGTGGAGGTAAGGTACAGTTGCAATTTAAAATAGGTCTAATTTTGAGTAAAACCACGAACTTACATAACGTGATATACATATTTTATCATATTCACAATCACAAAACCATTTTACAATCACAATACGACGAAAAAATTTCGTCTGACGTGACCATTTGGCGGGGGGGGGGATTTCCATCCTGCCCCGTGCGCCTGATGCACGTGAACGTATATGACAATGTTACAGGATGGCATATATATGCAGTATTTTTGAAGCGTCCAGAATATGGAGAATTTTTTGTAACCAGCTTTACACCGGCAATGTTTTAATAACCGTCCATTCGCTGGTTAATTCACATCAAATGTGATTAATGCTATTGATTAATTTTTATTCGTGTGCTTCTGTCGTTTTTATTCAATTAAACTTATATAATTTTTTATAATATAATAATTGTAAAATGTTGCTGAAAGACGAAATTTGCTTTAAAATGTAGACAATTATTTTTACCGAGAAAAAGCGATGTGTACGATATTATAGCAGGTGCGATATGTTTATCTGATTGTTGTATATTGTGTTGCAGTACGTAAATACACTTTGTTAAAAACAGGAGAAACATTAACCTTAATTGCAGTTCTACAGTAAACGCTCATTCAGTAACAGTGCAGTTAACAAAAAAAACGTAAATTATTTGCAAGTGAAACCTTAGTAGTTTGTCATATACCAGTAAAAGTAAACCAATTTGTGTGTGTGTGTGTGTGTGTGTGTGTGTGTGTGTGTGTTAAGCTTTCTGTTAAACAAAGATCAACTGGACAGTGTTATGCATCACTAGACCAAGCACCAAAATGCAGTTTATCTCAGTCGGTCTCGGTCAGTTGCGACGAAACAAAGTTTTTACCTGTTCTTACGCGGTCAATTGTGCCCCGCACTTTCACTTACTGACCGACTCTCTCATTTAGAAAGTTTCTTATTCTGAACTTCGATGAGATTTCAATTTTGCAACTTTTCATTTGTGCGAGTAACCTCTTTCTTACAATATTTTTATTAGGTTAGGTTAGGTTAGGGTAGGTTAGGGTAGGCAAGGAATTAATAGAATTATCATGGTAATTTCTGTATTATTATAATAATAACATGAATTATACTATTTTGAATGTTCATCACTTCTTTGTTCACTACTATAATAATTATTAGTATTGTTGGTACTTTCACTGTGAACTTACTTGTTGTATTTTGTCATACGTCGTTTCGGAGTGGTGTTCTCCTTCTTCAGTGAGTTTGGATACGGAATGCGCAAACTGTCGGTAGAACACCAAAACAATTCAAACTCCAGCGCCAATCCCCTCCACCTCCACCCACACACAACCTGTTAACTAAAAACCGTTATACATAAAACTACCGACAGTTTGCGCAGTCCATATCCAAAACTCGCTGAAGAAGGAGAACACCACTCCGAAACGACGTATGAGAAAATACAACAAGTAAGTTCACAGTGAAAGTACCAACAATACTAATAATAATTAATAACATGAAAATGCAATTGATCGGGTTCAAATTTCCATCTCGGTCGCAACAGAACGGGTTTTATATGACTGGGTCACAACTGACCGCGTCCTTATCAGTACTTGATTTAAAAAAGCATTGGTTATTACAATCTGGATATTATATGAACACAGAAAATACGTTGTCCAGTTTACATTTTACAATGTTTACAATTTGTCCATTTTAAAAATACGTTGTTTCTAGTGTTTGCCTCGAAAATGCGCCACTATATCATTTTTAATGAAATGAAACTTGGTCTAGTGATGCATAACACTGTCCAGTTGTGTTAACTCAAACCGATTGAAGAGCAGATAAAGCCAATATAACGTGTCGAAGTTAGACAGCAACGCGCTTGTATCGCTAACATAGGCTACAGTATTCAGTAAATCAATAAGACACCAGTGAGTACACTTATGTCGTTTATCAAGTATTCGTATGAATACTTGCCCATAATTAGGCCTGAGTATCTCGATATTAGGAAGTATCTCTTCATAAAACTTATAAATTCCACGTTGAAGTACAATATCTGTAACCAAAAAGTAAAAAATAAGTTTAAAAATTAAATTTAAACAGACTTCTACAAAAAAAAACGTATACCTACAAGCAGAAAAAACTGAAAACAACAACAAATTCATAACACTCACCTATATTAACAATTACACCGTAAAAATTGTCCTGAAATTTAAAAATATCATGTTACAACATCGCATACATAACTACTAACAAAACAGACCGTCCAATCAAAAACACGTACAAACGATTAAATAAGTGTGATTTACCTGGAATTTACAAACTAAACTACTCTCGATGCAATAAGTTGATAGGCCAGCCAATACGCAGGTTTAAACAAAGATACAATGAACACATGAAGGGACTACACCCCACCAATGAATCCATTTTTGTAAACCAACTAATTGAAACAGATCACGCAAATCCTACACGTAAACAAAAAATGGTGGAAAACTAGACACACATGAACAACTAAAAATATACAAACTCACATGGAAATAAGTAAACAGACACAATTAAAATCGCATATAATCTTCGAACACATTACACAACGCATACACAACAACGATGCAAACAAGGGCACTAACTCCAAAACCGGAATGGGCCCTCATAGCGGTCGCCTCTGACGAAGCTCGCAATCTGTGTAAGGTAAAAATTACGTTAGGCTAAGGTAAAAATTTTAAAAATCTAAAAAATTATTGTTCCGTGTCAGAAAAGTGTGTACTGTTTCCGTTTTTAGCTTAATCCTGATGTAAACAAACAGGTGTGGCACATCTGAAACCCTATTTGCTGCTTGAATTAGAGGCGTGTCACTCTGACAGGAGTAGGCTACAGACAGGGTAGGCCTACATATAATATTGATACAGTACAAACACACGTAAATTGTAATAGTTTATCCTGACCAAAGCAAAATTTGTGTGACAGTGTCAGACCGACAGTGAAATATTTTATAAAACCAGTTAATGGCTTTTTTATTAACCGTTTATATATAGAAACAAACAAAAAAGTAAAGTTTATTTAAAACGAAAATAGAAGCTGTGATAATTACCAATGTACTATCAGTTGCTGTCACAGAGTAATTCAATGCCTTCCATATCTGTGTCTGAACTTGACGTGGTTAATGTTGGCCAGTTGCCATAGCTTAATCTTTTTTGATTATATGCTGCATACAATGATTTTATTTGTCCCCCACTGTTTCATTTACCGCCTTCTCAATAAATTAATAACAGGCAGCTAATGTTGTTTAATTAAGAAGGTTGTGTTAGTGGTTACGATCACAAACAGAATTATCACTGTTGCACACCACTGTAGAAAAATTATTCCGATTAGCGCTTTCAAGCTTCTCAGCTCATCGTCAGAACGGAAATAAGGTTATAAGGTTATTTCCGATCTGACAATGAGCTGAGAAGCTCGAAAGCACTAATCGGAATAATTTTTCTTATAGTGGTGTGCAACAGTGATAATTCTGTTTGTAGCTAATGTTGTGTTGTGACAGGCAACGGGTCCATATAACTGCGCGTAATAAATTACTGTGTGAACACTGTCAACGCCCCTGACCAATAGCGTTTCAGATTTGCCACGTGGATTTGTTTACATCAGGATTGAAGTAAGAATGGAAAGAGTGTACATATTGTTATTAATTCTCAGACATATCATGGACAACAAAGTCTAAGCATTAACTATCTTTATGTTGTTAAAATTATTGACAGCCGGGCTGTTAGGCCGTGGTCGACTGTCGTTATTAGTGACAAACGTTTCGGCCACGCCATCGGAGGCCATCTTCAATGTCGATAGATTTTAGCAGATATTCGCCAATTCACCTGAGGTAGACTTTGTTGTGTCGGCCCTAAGAGGGCCCATTTAAATAAATTCATCAACCCGATAGTCTTTGCCAGATCCGTTCGCCAAATCACTCCAGTTCTGAGGTATTGGCGAATACCGGCCAAAAACTATCGACACTGAAGATGGCCTCCGACGGTGGAGCCGAAACGGGTGTCACTAATAACAAGCGTCGACCACGGCTTAGCAGCCCGCCTTTGAGTACTCTTAACAACGTTGACGCCGGACGTGAAAGGTTAAAAAACTTTTCTTTACGTTGTTTCTCTCGTGATATTTTAAAAGTGAAGACAACAGAAACTGAAACAAACTAGCAATTTTTGTTTCATAACATTATAACGTAACTATAATTCAATTAAAATCAAATACGGTTAGCCAGTCATTAAAGAGAAGCTAAAGACGCTTAATTTAATATTGTTACGACGATCTCACTGTTCGTCGTATGGTATAGTGGAAAACAAAATAAAGACACCAATAAAGTCACTAATAACCAGTTTTAATTTATCACAAATGACAGTTTGTAATTAACAACATCGTGTTTTACAACAATTCAAGTAAAATTTGTCCACACGCTATAATAATGTCGACTATAAAGAATCCCGCACTAAATATAACAGAACAACACTTCGGTGCAATATTTCTACAAACACTCGATCCGCGCTAAGGAAAATCGCTCAACACAACTGAACTGACAAGCCGGATGATGTGGCTTTTTATAGGTAGCGCACACCTTCTAGAAATTTTCCATCCTCAATATGGTGTGTCAACTACTGCGTATTTCAAGCGTGCTCTTGAAGAATCTGGAACATCCTTTACGTGGCCTTGACTGACGCACACCTGTGTACTAGTTGGGGTAGGGGGACGAGTGGAGGACGCTCTCGGCTGTTCTGTTCTACGCCGTTCGATACGGTTCTCTTTACATTTTAAACGTTTTAAAATTGTTATGGTTTTTTTTAATGGTTCTGCAAACGCGCTACAACACTAAGCAATTCTTGCACTATGACGTCTGTAAAAGGTGATTTGTTTAGCTTAACTGTTCTTTCTCTGTTCTTTCATTCTAGTCCGTGATTATAACTTCGTGCGGCGCCAAGACACAGTTTCCTAACCGAGTAGATTAACATTACCTACGAACAACGTAATGTAAAAATGATATGAAATAACTGTTATTGTACTGTTATATTACTTTGTGATACGTAAAAAGTCTTTGATACGTACTCTCATAAAACACGTGTATGGAATGCGATACGTTTATCCAGGTGATACGCGCAACAGCGGTGGTTTTATGAAATTTAACACGAAGAGAAATTAAAATTATGGAATAATTATGAAATATCTTAACGGTAATTTCACCGTCTAGCCTAACAACATTTTAAAATCATAGAATTTGCTAAACGAGAAAGCTGACAAAAAATACCTGAAACTGTTATTGAATTAACGAAAAAACAAATTTTTGTACTTGGAATGGTACATAAATTGACTGATAAATTTAAGTTTTAAGCAGGCGGTGTATATAGGCCTATACTTCTTAGTCTTCAAAACCCTCTGTCCTGTTTACAATGAAGTGTTACGTATCGCAGGGAAAGGTACTTATTGCTTTAAGTCTTAAATTACAACAAATGTATTTCTAACGATGTATGTAACAGTAGGCCTACAATGCGTTAGTAGAATCATGATAAACACGGGAACGAACGTGCGGCAGTACGCAGCGCGACCACTGAAGTATATTTGTACGATTGGCTCAATAATTTGGAAACCAATAAAGATAGAACACTGGAAGTTAAATCAAAATTAAACTTGGATCTTTCTATACATTTCACTTTGTTAATGTATTAGTCTATCTTGAATAGGGAAAAAGTTTCAAGCAGGCTATTTTTTATGCCTCACGACTGAAAAAAAATTAAAATTTGACATGACGTTTCATTTTTAATTTTGTTATGACGAGGATATTATTAAATTTAAATGGCATGTACATCATGTACGTGATCTGGACTACATGTACAACAAAAGTTATTGTTAAGGAGCAAGAGCATCTGGCGTAAGGACAGTTTATTTTTTAATACGCGCTAAAGCGAGCGTGCGATAGATTTATTAGCTTTTTTATTTTTACCGACTTAGTTTTTGGGATAAATTTATTTAAAATGCACCAAAATATGAAGAATTAAAATACTGTTAATACTGTGTACATTTTGTACGCTTATTCAGTACGTCATTTTTATCGGTCCAGGTTTTTAAGTCCCGTAACAGTAGCGAACGTAAACCCCTTAAGTAGATTGGTTTTAAGATTGATAGGATAAGTACTTAATCTTAAAGGAAATGGGATGACTCTATGAGCAGAAAAAATTCGTTTTTTAGGTTCTTAGCGTATTTTAACCTTTATGTTCTTTAGGTTTAATTTGACGCCAAATTTATGCTTTTCTGTCCAGTAGAACGCAATTTATAAGCATTTTTACGACGACGTGCACGGGTATTTTCACGCTACAGTGCTTCAAGTAATGAGACACCCATGCATGAGTTATGTCCATAAGGCGAAGAAAGGTGGCGCAAATACCAAAGGGCTAAAGCAAAAATCAACAGTACGACTATATAAATCGCACACACTTCCCAAAAGTTGTCATGGAAGAAATTAAACTAATTTTTAAAGATTTATCTAACCCTGAACTTCTCAAAAAGTGCTTCCATTATGGCACCCAAAATCCCACCCAGTCACTCAATAGCGAGATTTTCTCAAGGATTCCAAAATCAAATGTTGTTATGAAAACTAGTCTTGAATTTGGTGTTCTACTTTGTATAATAGCTACTTTCAACAATGTTTTAATAACTAAATTTACCTTATTTTGTCCGTCCTGTGACTTCTTATAATTTTTCTATTACGCGTTTCAGAGCTTATGCTCCATCATCAGATATATATTAAAATAAAACTATCACTCTTTCAACAATGGTAACACAGTTAATTGCAGATTACTGAAAAAGTTAGGGATTAACCCTGGGACAAACTGCATACAGACGATGAAAAATATGGTTGGAATAAGAATTAAAGAGGCCGAAAAAACGATTGATGAAACTGAACAAAAGAGTCGCCAAAAGAAAAACATGGCAAAAAGAATATTGGAAGATAAAAACAAAGGACAAGAGTATGAAGCAGGGATGTACTGACGTAATAAAAAAATGCACTAAGTAATGTACTTTGACCTTTAAATGCGATTCCCAGAAAATTGTTTTTTAGTATCTAGTATATTTCATGGCTGCACGTTGTAAGCAGAATGCTTTCCAAAATTCTTATTCAAATTAAAACTGTGTAACATTATGCATTTTTTTTTTGCAAAATTTTGGTTTTATTTTCAAAAAATATAAAAATGTAAAAAAAACCTTTTATAAAATCCTCTGCTCTAATTATACAGATTCTAACCCCTTAACATTTTAAAAATATAGGCTTATATCTAACATATTTTTGGAGAAAAATGTACACAAAGTTATTAAATTAAGTTGGCGAAGAGAGGAGGATCCCGGTCCCATAAGTACAATAATATATGAATTTATTTTAACGTATTCTTATCTTGTAAAGTGTAGGGATGAAGTATCTGAATCCTATCCGACGGGTCCATTTTCGCTCTTACTTATAAAATTCTCTTTTTTCATCCCTTCTACGTGGGCGTCTTTGATACAGCGCTGCTCGGTTGGCCAGGATTAGTGTGACTTTCATTAACTGAGACACGTACGTAAAAGGGTTAAACCGCCCAGGGACTTCATTCACCACCTCATCCTGTAACGTAACCTCATTTTCACAATCGCGGCTTGAGTGCTTTTCTCAGTTCCACGCGCTACGTAATCTAAAAATGCAGTTTGTAATAATCACTACAGGTCATCTACTCCTTGTTTCTTTTAAATCTCCCTTACTTATAAATTACATATATTAAGCGAGAATATAGTTTGGTTACGTCGCATAGTTTGGTTAAATGTTCATAACATGTTCAAAGTTTTCAATAAACTCATACGGTAGTTATTCGTGTAAGTGCGCGCGCACTCGTTTTCTTTTAAAAAAAATATAGTAATAGGTGTAGTTGTTTACCGTTTTATTTACATAAGTTCCTCTTACTTTTCACATTCTTAAAAATCGGTATGGAGAACCATACATGACTTCCATGTTCTAAGATTTATATTTAAAATCATTCAGTTCGATAATTTCTAAAAAAATATCCCCCACCCTCAAACTATTTTCACTATTTATAGATATTTTTATTATTATAGGGTAGTCGTTTAATGTAATGTTATTTTCGAGTCACTCTATCTATAAAAATTACGTACTTTATTCTTATAAAGAAACTGAACTACGCAGATAATCACGCATTAATTACATATTTATATAATTATGTGGCCACAAATTATTTTGTGGCCTGTTGGGCCGTGGTTGCGGATCTTCACGCATAGATGATTTAAATTAAAATAAAAAAAATTATAATTTTATTGCATGGCAACAAAATTATTTTATTTTTAACAATTACCATTGTTTAAAAAAGATTAAATTCATTTTACTTCCATGTTCCATAAGGAAATGGAAGTATGGTGATGGCGAAAAAATCGTGTTCGAGATAAGGGCTGATTCTGATTGTACTACCCTCAAAACATGAAGAAAAGTCATTTTTCGAAAAGTGTCTGTGTGTAGAATTTTAGAGTCTCTGAATTGTAGAGGACTCAAAGCCTATTGATTCTGGTGAAGATCGGTTAAGGGGTAGTTTACCTGCAACGTTTTACGTTTTAACAAGAGTGAAGTACTTGAAAATTCATTTAAACTTTTTCAAACAATGGTAGTTGTTAAAAATAAAATAATTTTGTTGTCAGGCAATAAAATTATAATTTTTTCATTTTAATTTAAATCTTGTATGAGTGAAAATATATCGTTCCTGGCAGGCAAGCATATCTCAATTATGTAATGTTTACGTTTCCAAAGTTTTATTATTATGATTACCGCAATAAAGAGGCAAGCAGGACACACACACACACACACACACACACACACACACACACACACACACACACAATTCGCGTTAATTGTGGCCACACTCATGTTTATTTTCTTACGTTTGCACGCTTTTTAAATGGAAAGTGCCGAAACCCACACCAACACAACGCGTGCAAGCCGAAAAGGTGTCCAGCGTGGACAGCGATTTGCTTCCTGTGGATCGCTGGCCAGTGTAAGTGCACGTGTGTTTACAGAGGAACGGTTCATAGACAGATTTACGGGACATGGAAGTTAAAATGTTTAAAGATAATTTTTAAAGCCGTTATTCTTAACTGAAACCCAGACTGTCATAGTTCCTTATGTGAAGCAAGGTAAACAGTATAAGCAAAATTAATTTTTTTCATTATGATTTAACAATTTACAATTTTTGCTTTTACTTCCTGCGTATACGATTTCGAATTTTTGCTCCATTACTCTTAAGTCAGGAAGTGTACTTGCTGATAATTAGGTAACGATAACACAGAGTCACTGTTTGTATTATTTTTGTTTAATAAATTATTTTCTTGCTTACTACTTGCTACATAATTTAGTTTCGTCCTTCGCTCGAAAGCACTCCGTTTTTATAGCATTTTTTGGTTATTTGCAGTGTCGATGTACACTGTACTTCGTGTATTTCAGGAGTACATATAGGCCTAGTCTTTTCGTTTGGATTTGTCTTCTACTGCATTGTTCACTTTACAACATATAGTTTGCTTAATGGACTGTTCTTGATTTATTATAAACATTTGCCGCGCATTGGTAGGTTACACAACGTTTTACAGCTGTTCTTTTTTTCTTACGTTATAGTTCTGTACAATTTATTAACGTTTGACATCGTGTTAAAATACTTTGGTGCCTCTGCGGGTCTCTCTTTATATTGTGCAAACAATAAATTATAATTAATTTTAATTACGATTGTAACAAAAATTTTTAGTAATTATTAAATCTTGCAGTGTCTTAACAAGCGGCTACAACAGATGAATTACTTATTTAGACAGCATACGAAATACGCGCCAACGAATTATGAGGGTTCGGTTCGTCACGTGTCTACCGAAATAAACAACACTTCCACATGAATGTTTGTTTACATTTACATAAATGGAAAAGAAAAATGTTACGTAATGCTGAAAGGTGTACGCCAGTACAGAACCTTCTACGTGTGTCTAGGCTATTCCGACTGTGGAATCCGACTGTAATGTTATGTGCGTACGTGATTCTCAACGCGTTAACTAGCCTGTCCCAGAATTCGCGCGGCCACGCGCACTGTGTCAAGGCCGCAAAATTTACGCTCTAATGTTTTCCTTTATTGCTGATGGGTAGTATCACTATTCTGGAACAATTCTGCTATCTATTTAAACGACGACCGCTGCGCTTAGCAGTCAGATTGAGTTGCGATTTATTCGAGTGCGTTTCGTAGTATTGTGGCGAAGTGTTATGTGTTTTATAATTGTGCAGGACAATTGTAATACAATTGTGTTTTATATTAGTTGACATTTTTATTGCGTGTGTACAACTTTTATTTGCTTTGTTGTAAGAGACTACCTTGTTGATTACAAACTGTTTAATTGTGATAATTAAAACTGGTGATTAGTGACGTAATTGGTGTCTTGTATTTTGTTTTTCACTGTACCTACGACGATCACTAGACCGTCGTAACAGTATATAAACATTTTGAAACTAATATACATATATACAAATATTTACAGGTACTATCATTCTTTTTTCCTTAGTACACGTTAAGTTTGCAACCAATAAACACACTGTGAAAGGAAACCATAGTTTGTCACCATGGTCATGAACACCTCGTCACTCTTGCTATCCTTCTTCATGATCGAATCAATTACTTTATACCGACCTTGAGAACAATTGAAAATCGCATTCAAGAAAGTTCATAGTTTTTTTAGTAGCGATATTTCATCAACAACTTTATTATGGCCTGAAATTGTGTACACACCCAACTTCGTATGTATATTTTTAATTAAAACTTAACAGTGTTCTTACTTTAACTGAAAACTATAGTAAATAAATGTTTAATAAACTGTAAGCAAAGCATTCAAACTATTATAATTATACTCTTTTTATTTTATAATGTAGTAACTTTAATTATAAAGAAATGTGAGAATCAGGCCTGTCTCATGATGACTGGAGACGGGCGTGTTTGAATTCCATTTAAGGAATACTATGAAACAGATCTAAAATAACGTTAGGAAATTATTACAAGTCATGGGTGTTTACTTTGCATTATTGTTAATGAAACCGCGCCATAAGATCTGCGTACATAAATAAAGTCATTAACATCTGAAGTGTGTTCCTCCTGCACCTTATTCTAAATTTAATTTCTTTCAAATTAATTTCTAGCCTTATTGTGTATTGACAAATGTCATATATAATGTCATGTTCCTAATTCTTATATGTTGCAAAAATTTAAGTTGGCTTCTGAAACAGGAGTGCGACACAAAATTAGTGCCTGGGTGTCCGAAGGTCACTATGTGAGTCATTAATTTTATCCCTACGATGTATTTGACAAATGCTTGAATTCGGTGGCGCCACTGCTTATAGACAGACACCATCTGCCAATGGCACCATGGCCGTTTTTAAGTACGTTTCTAAATGTATGCATACATACAGTAAAATGCCAATAATCCGAACAGCATCACTAGTTAAGGACATACCCGCATCGGAAATTACATGTGCGATTGAGTTCTAAATCCATGCAACTTTGTGAATGAGCGTTGTAATCTAAAGAGTTCTAAATGCATGCAACTTTGTGACTGAGCGTTGTAATCTAATTGAGTCTACAGATACTACTGAATCATAAAACAATTTTTTTTGTATCGGCCATCTAAGGACCACAAGCCAATTCTTTATTCTTTTTTCTTTTCTTTTCTCCAATATTCTTTCATTTTTTCACAGTGTCTCTTCTTCCTGTCCTCAGTCCACTTTGAACTTGCGTTTTTCTCTCTCCTACCCTGGACTCCTTCCATTTTTAACACTTTTGCTCGAAAAACTTCTGTTTCAATTGCTTCTTCTCGATGTATATTATTATTTTTTTAATCCTTTTGGACTTCTTTAATCCAACTTGATGTTGACTTCTTCCCCCACAGATATTTGAGATCTGTTTTGTGTCTTGCATTTTAATGTTTGTATACTGTTCCGTTATTGTACCGCTGCTTCACTGATGCGATAGACAACATGTAACGCATTGTGTGAGCGGCAGAATTACGCAGTGCTCGCGTACCTTCTCGACATCCAGGTAATTTTTGTCACATACTATGCCACACAGCCGAGATACGTATAAATACAGGATTTACAAATGGAGTCAATCAGTTTCTGACTGCGATTTGGAGTGCGTTTGGTGTCAAGTGATAATTGTGACTTGTGTGCGGACATCTGTATCTAGTGCAACACTGTTATATAACTGATGTTTATTGTATGATACACTAGTGTGTGTTGGACAATCGTAGCTTGAAGAAGGGTTTCCATTCTAATGTTTATTGTTTTTTTAAAATTTGAAATGCAATTAAAGTTCTAATTAACGACTCCTTTGGTGTTCAGTTATTCTGTTTCCACTGTTCGACTAAGACGATCCGTGCGAGCTTTGTATCATGTTCAAACTTTATGTTTGAAAGTCTGAAAAATAGATCATTTCAACAAACGTTCGTCACAGTTACGAGGGTATCGGATTTGTGACTCTCTGCTGGGGTCTGATTACCCTAAGACACACCCTGCTATATCGTATGATATTACTTTTTTGCCACGATTACGAGTTACCACGATACGTTGCAGTTGTTTCGAATTGTATGTATTGCTACGACATTACAGAACATGCTACGCGTTTCTCGGCTATTCCAGCGGAGTCCAGCTGTAATGTGTGTGCGCGTACGTATTGCTGCTACTTTGAGATGAAAGATAGTAATTACGTGACACTTATCACGCGTCCGCAACGAGACTTTTCCAGACCATACCGGTCCGCGCGCGCTCAGTGTTCAAGGCCGCAATCAATTACGTTCTAGTGTTTTCTAGTAGACGCCTACTAGGGAATATTCTGGAACCTCGGCGGGGTATAAATACAAGTACTCAGCGACGCCCAGTTCTGTCTGAGTTGCGATTTATTCGAGTGCGGTTCGTAGTATTGTGGCCAAGTGTTATGTGTTTTTATAATTGTGCGGGAGAATTGTAATACAATTGTGTTTTATATTAGTTGACATTATTATTGCGTATGAACAATTTTTATTTGATGTGTTGTAAGTGACGATCTTGTTGATTACAAACTGTTTAATTGTGATAATTAAAGCTGGTGATTAGTGACTTAATTGGTGTCTTGTATTTTGCTTTCCACTGTACCATAGACCGTCGTAACAGTATATTAAATTAGAGAATTATTAATCATTTGGTATAATGAAACACCTTATCTCTTCCGTATACTAGTTCTGACGGTTGCGTATGTATGGGGCATTAGGTACAAAGTCATATGACAGCACGCCGAGTGACAAACGGAACAGTTGAATTGGCATGAATGTATTCTGTAGATATCATGACCATCAATGTTGAAAAAACTAGAGAGAAGGGGTGGGGAGAATTGTTATTAATAACTTTCGAGTTGTATTTCACTGTAGAAATTACAAGAGAAAGGGCGTTAGTAGAAAATTATTCAACGTTCATGATAATTTTTATTGCATCTGGTTCTATATATTTCGTATTAACGATAACGATTCTTAATTATCAATAACAATATTTGTTACAAACCAGCCCTTGAAGCTCATTCGTGGGCTTGTTTGTGGCTTAAAAATTGTGGGAAAGCCTTTCTGTATGAATAGGGATGGGGAGAGTCATTGTGCTGTCACACTCGACTGACTTCATAAAACATAAACATGTAGTAAGCGGTAAAACAGAGCTGTTGGTTACTACGGAAAACCATGAAACTTTACAGCGAGTTTGTATTAGCAGTTGTGTTTTGTTTGTAACAAGAAAAGGAAGGAATGCCCGCTACTTATACAAAAGTCCAAAGATAAAAAAAGAATGTCCGAATTAACCAGAAATGACTCGACCTTTTAACATATCGTTTGTCCGCTTGCTTATTAACCGGGAGTGAGAATATACTCTAAATATAAGTATATCACTACCGATTCGGAACACAAAGTTTTTTATTGGTAAAAACGTAAAAGATTTACCTTATAGCCTGAACCAGTTTTCGCTTATTATAAGCATCGTCAGAGGCTGCCACTAGGAGTGCTGTCCGTCTTGTTCTTGGCGACAGTTGGCGTCTTGTTATTGATGTATCAATAACCACACTGAAACAAAAAGCCCTCAAATTCAAAAAAGCAGGATACAGAATCGCATACAAAACTACAGACAAAGCAGAACACACACTGAAAACACACACACACACAAAGCACAAAACAGATTTGATCTACCTGGTTTTTACAAATTAAATTGCTCAGATTGCAACAAATTCTACATAGGCCAGACAGGACGTTGCTTCAAACAAAGATACATTGAACACACAAAGGCACTACCTCCACTACCGAATCCACCTTTGCAAACCACCTCATTGAAGCAAACCACACATACACAAACATAGACAATAACATGGATATTCTACACGTACACACAAAAGGCCAAAAACTAGACACTCTTGAACAATTCGAAATATACGAACACACAAAAACACATAAAAACGACGTCCTAAACGAACAGACACAATTCAAATCACACGTATTATTCGAACATATCACACCCCACACACACAACAGCGATCCTTCAAAAGTCGACGCCGTCGCCAAGAACAAGACGGACAGCGCTCCGAGTGGCAGCCTCTGACGAAGCTTACAATAAGCGAAAACTGGTTCAGGCTATACGGTAAAAATTTTACGTTTTTACCAATAAAAAACTTTGTGTTCCGAGTCAGTAGTGATATACTTATATTTAATTAATCAACGGACACGTCACGGACAACAAAATCGAAGAATATACTCTCTTGGTTACCGTTGAGTCCCACAAAGTCGATTGTGATTTCATGATCGCAAGACGTGCGTAAAAGCGAATGACGTGCTCACGTGTATTGCTACAATAACACAGTAATTCAATTTTACCACCACGTACAATTGTAGGTGTTACAGCCACGTTTTAACCACTGACATCAGCAATCATCAGTCGTTAACGATTTTTGTGTGTCCCCCTATGTATTTGCGATGTTGACGTATTACTGTGTATCACTTAAACAGAAGCCATCAACGACAGCAAACTTACGACTACACGATGGACTTTATTGAAGGCGATATTTTACATTTGACTAATGCTAAATGTGGCAACGTTGCATCCACGTGAACTCGATGCGACGATGTTTTACGTATAATACTAACAGGACAACCTAACTGGCGGTGCAATAATTCTTAAAACATATTACGTCAAAGCCTTCTGAATGTACAATTTTCAATCATGACTGTTACTATACAGTGACAACAGACATGTTTAAATTATTTTCTTATCACTTTTAGAAAAATATAAGTTTTTATCACAAACGTAGCGCTTAGTGTTCGTTCAGTTATTTCCTATACTTTCCGTTTTGCGGAGAGAAATTTACCGATTTTTAGTGTCTTCTTCTATGACGGAAAATAGATATAAAAAGTTCCGCAAGTTGACAGTATTTCAGGGAACAAGCTAATGTTGTCAAACGTGGAGCAGTCGCATCCCTCTCACCCGCCTTATACTATTCCCACGTCACTCCACTACAACCTGCGTGACAGATTCGCATTTGATATTATGAGTTATAGGCCTACGCCAGTTTATTCTGATTATTGTTATGAACAATTTAACGTTGCATGCATCTTGAATTAATCGAGACGTATCCGCTGCCGTTAGGACCGTGGCACAGGTTTAAGCTGCATTTAATTAAAGCAGTTAAATTCTATGGTATAATCTCAACCATACACGAGTATACACATTTTCGCTGTACACGTCTGGATTTGAAACGCCAACAAGAAATAAAAGTTCTACTTGAAGTAACGACAAAATACATATTAACAGGAGTAAAATAAATGTTAACAGACGGTGAAGGGATGTTGCAATTAGCCGTGTAAAATACAAAACGTAAATATTACAGCGTTAGTGCAAACAGTCCATTGTGACTGGATAATGACGCCGACGGAACAAGTTAATTACCGCAGCTGAATGACACGGAGACGTTGCTGCCTGTATCTGCCTGTGTCTGACAGGCTCCGTTCTGTTATAATTTGCCTTCTGTTTACACTGTGAATAAGCCTTACAAAACGAAAAGCATCTGTTAAACTTCAGCTTTCTCTGTTTATGTATATTTTATATATAAAAAGGTAATTATTATATTTTATAATAATACAGGCTATATTTTATATACACGACTGCGTGTAAATGTTTACGTGAACATTATCAATGGATCCGTTAAAACGTTGGCAGTGTGTTAAAACAGAGCTATTAAACTTTGAGATTCACAAGCGTAAGCGCAACTAGGGTGTACGAGGGTCATTCAATAATAATTAAAGAGACAAAAAGCTGCAGTCGTAGACGGGTTATTTGTCAGTATGACAGTTTATTTATTTTTCAACATAACCCCCCCTCCCCCAACATTAATACACTTGTCCGGGTAAAAGTGACATGTGTGGGGCCCTTATTAGGGTGCAATAAAATAAACCCAAGAAGCGTATTTTACAACCTCCTCTATACCTGACACATCTGCCCACAGTCATTGTTGTCAGAAACAGTTCTAGTATTGAGCCCTTACAAACTAACAGTTCACGATTCACACTCAATAGCAGGCACGAGGTTCACACACACGGACAAACACACAACATCTAACAAATGAATAAACGATAGCAGTACGAATACTGTTCTATTGGCCTACACACTATACGTAGTGTAGCTCGTACCGTTAGACAGCATTCTTTGTGTGCATCCACATGACGGACAAATTCCCCTGTCAGATATTAATTTATATTAATTAATAATAACCATAGAACCGTGACAAACTATCTAAGAATTCCATCCTAAATTATGAGTGAATGTAACATAGCGAATATTTAATACAAAACGTCGAGAGCGTATCGCAAACCAGCAAACAAGCAATGGGCCACAAGTTAAATAAATGTTTTTCTTTACATGTATATTACATGATGTTGGTGGGACGGTACCTTAAGGGTAGACGTGAGAGAAGTAGTGGGTACATTACAGAGAGAGAGAGATGTATATAATTAATTGTGTGTGCATTTGTAAACGGGGAAGAGCGTGTACTTGTACTTGACCTAAAAAATGACTATATTCAGACATATCGGCTCAGTATATAATGAACTATACCTTCCGTTTCCAAAATGATGAGTGTAAGGCAAAACTTGCAG
The DNA here is from genome assembly GCA_034769895.1 of Magicicada septendecula. Taxonomy (NCBI): domain Eukaryota; kingdom Metazoa; phylum Arthropoda; class Insecta; order Hemiptera; family Cicadidae; genus Magicicada; species Magicicada septendecula. Next base: position 88,548,726 of record CM068369.1, on the reverse strand, counting down.
GTAGGAGAAGAGGCTGTAAAACTGTTCCCCAAGACCTCTCGAGGGTCGTGTTTATTGCAGGCATATTGTTCGCGCAAGGAACAGTTTGGGGCCCCCCACACGTATCACCTTTACCCCACTTGTCCCATCTCTTAATAGGTTTTTTATGCCTGCTGCCAAGAAATCTCAAAATTGATGTCGGAGCCGTTTTAGAACATTTCTTTGATCTCGGAATTGTCACGAAACTTCGTACGACGTAACGCTCCTTGAGTAGACCGAACAAGTGGAAATCAGATAGTGCCAAGTCTGGCCTGTGTAGTGGTGGTTCAGCTGAGCTTCTAAGAAATCACAAAAAAAACCGGGCCTGAAGTTGAAACCTCAACTGGACCTCCAGAACGGTGCTCGTCAGTCATTGAAGTATGACCATTTTTAAACTGTTCTAGCCGCTAGTAAAAATTTCCACGATTAATATAGCATTTTCCGTATTTTTTAGTCATACGAGAGTAAATTTAAGCCGGTTTTTTTACCTTCATATAGCAAAAAACGGATCACTGCACGTTGTTCAACAATTCTGAAACTTCAAGAGGACTCGCTATCGTTAAATAAGAATTTGAGGGTTATAAACAAAACAAGTCCAGTCAAACAGCTGATCAAAACTCATCACAGGGATGCCAACTTATGGTTCTGAACTATGGCACTTCGCCTACCAACTGTTTTTCCTCTACAGCTATTTGTCTCTTTAATTATTGAATGACCCTCGTATACTACGTAATACTACATCTTAATTTTCCAGTCACCTTCTGTAATCATTAGGCCTAAACGTGTGTAAGTCATATTATAAAGTGATACGAAAAAAACCATGTAATACTGACATAACGGGCACTTGGTGTTTAGAGCTCCCTGCGTATAAATAGTATTTTTATGAGTTTCGTACGTTATTTAAAGTAAATACGTGTACTCCTGTGTGTGTGTGTGTGTGTGTGCGCGCGCGCGCGCCCGTATATGTTTTATTCTAAAAAACTACGATGACTAAATTTCTTTCCCTACTTTATTTACCTTACATTTATATTTACATTAATATTTAAAGACAAATTCGACGCGCACTGGATACATACGCAAAAGTTTATTTAACGAATATCGGTTTTGAGTTTGAATATCAAAAAACAGGTGTGAAATTATTAAGTACTGAATATATGTACGAGAATATACGGACTGCCTATTTGTAAAAAGTCGTCTGACTAAAATGAGCTTCACGATGGAATTAAGACTTAGGTATCTGGCCTTCTATACGATGTTTATGAACTGTTCGGTTAATTTACCGGTTTATGGACTGCGGGAGGTCCGCGCTCAGCGGTGGCCAAGCAATGACTGATCAAAGCGGTGATACCACACGGAACGCCATAGACTCTGACGTCAACTGAATTATTACTATTTGTTAATATACTCCTACAGTTTGTGCGAGTGTTCACACGTAGAAGCTCTCAGTATTTCTACTTAAAAGCCAAATCCATTGCACTGGATAGGCTACAGAATGTAATATATATACAATGTGTGTGTGTGTGTGTGTGTGTGTGTGTGTGTGTGTGTGTGTGTGTGTGTGTGTGTGTGTGTGTGTGTGTGTGTGTGTGTGTGTGTGTGTGTGTGTGTGTGTGTGTGTGTGTGTGTGTGTGTGTGTGTGTGTGTGTGTGTGTGTGTGTGTGTGTGTGTGTGTGTGTGTGTGTGTGTGTGTGTGTGTGTGTGTGTGTGTGAAACGGAAAAGTGTTAGTGAAAGATACAGTATTCTAAGATAAATACGCCTACGCAAACGGATAACACAGATCATAAACGAGCAGTCGCAAAAGATGTGCCTACCGCGAACTAATGATGATTGAAATGTACCAAATTGGACTAGTTTTACAAGTCTACCTTTCGAATTAATACAGTATCGCTGTCAGAGTGAAAATCCCAGTTTCGGCTCATGGTGATAAAATTTATTAGTAGCAGTAGTAGTAGTAGTACTAGGTTTATGGTGCGGAGGGATCTGGGCTAATGCACTCAAATCCCAGAAATACATAAGACGCATGTCAGCGGTGGAGCGAAGTGGCGCGAACAGAGTGGCTTGCTCCTACCGCACGGTTTCGGAGTCCGCGGTTCTTGTTTACAAGAGGAAGGCCAAAGTAGATAAAGTACAATCTCATATGGAGGCCAGGGCCCATCCTATGGCTCAGTGGCAGGGAGATAAACCAGTGAAACTAAGGGAAGATGGACCGCTAGGCTTATAAAGCAGTTAGCTGAGTGGACTGTCCGCAAACATAAGAGAGCTTAATTATTTAATAACGCAATTCCTAAATGGTCACGGCCTGTTCCGGGCTAACCAATATAGGATGGGGAAAGTAGACAGACCAGATTGCATTTTTTGCAAACACGAACTAGACGATGTGCACCACATGTTTTTCACCTGTGACAGAAGGAAAGAGGAGAGACAAACCATGGAAAATGAAGTGGGACAGATCTCGCCCGAAAATGTCATCGGAATAATGGTGGAGAGCGAACACCACTGGGATCAGGTAGTACCTACTTACCGAAGGTATTATCTACATAGAGAAGGTACAAACGCAAAAGAAGGGAGCAGCAAATGATCTTAATAGGACCGCTGACAGAATAGCAGAAAGCAGGTAAGGTGGCCCCCTAAAGGTTTAAAACAGATGAACGTCCACAGGACGAAGAATAAATGGTACCACCTTGACGTACTGAGAAATCTGAGTCCCGAGGTGGATCCATGCCGTGGACAACAGGGTTTGTGGTTTTGGTGGGTGGAGTCCCACACAGCGTAGGAGTGCGGACCCTTTGTGACGAACATTAGTTTGCTACAGTCTCCATCGTTCAAAATAGTAGCAGTAATAGTAGTAGTAGTAGTAGTAGTAGTAGTAGTTGTAGTAGTTGTAGACTAGTAGTAGTTGGTGACACCAACACTTGGATCACAGTAATGTGTTTACATTTAGTATTGTTATTATGTGCAGTCGTGTGAACGGGAACCGGAATTGAGACGTGTGCCTCTGGTTCCCACGTTCGACCGCCGCTAAACGGCCACCTGTTAGATAGACTGCACAGCTGTTGTAGTTGTAACCTAATTACTTACATTCACCAGGATGTAACCCGTTCCGACTCCTCTATCCAACGTACGCGCTCCTGAGCCTGGGCAGTCCTCGGTCCTCAAAACGTTGAAAGACAGCTCCTTGCAGTCCCCAAACTACGGTACTTAAGTAGCCTCCGGGAGTGGCTCACTTGAAATTACGTTATCACCCGCCGAATATGTGAGATACGACTCAGTGGTGACAGCATCTATAAAAGATTTTGGTATATGGAAATGTTTTAGTGTAGCCTGGACTATGTTGATGAGAGTTACTATTTTTATCAGTAGGTGACCTGATTGAAAAATCTTTCCTGGTATTTATCTAGAGCAAGAAATTAAAATGAGTAAACAGTGTATAGTATACTGTAGGAATTTAAACAAGAATACCCATTTTATATAGCCTACCTATCAAGAATTAAAGTGAATGTATACAATTATTTTATAACATACTCGTACATATCAAAACATTTTATCTTGGGAATGGTATCGGTATACCATAACTTAAGAGTGAAGTTATTGAATAACTGTGTTATGCCAGCGCTATTTTTCTTCTCAGTTCTGGAATATTTTTCCTTGGTAGTGGAAAAAAGTGTTGCCAGAAACAAGCGCAACAGTAAACAGAAGTAAAAACTTAAAAAGATGGAACATAAAGGGGAGAACTTTTGGATCAGATAATGCAAAAAGAAAACCCCCAAAGTAGGGTACTTAAGTAACCCCGGACGATATCTAGGGAATACGAATGGTAAGAGTGAGTGGCAAAAAAAAAGTTACAAATGGTGCTAATGTCGAATTGGTAGTACTTCTCCAACTATTTTACACCGATCGCTTGTATCTTCTAAGTTTTCCTATAAAATTACATTGCTTCATCTCTGCAGTTGCCATTACTTCTTAGAGTTTAGTTACCAAACTTTTCTTCACTCTCTCTGTGGTCGCCCTTACCTCTTGGCATACATGGAATGACAACCCACGCACTTCCATATTACATTGCTTCATCTCTGCAGATGCCATTACTTCTTAGAGTTTAGTTACCAAACTTTTCTCCACTCTCTCTATGGTCGCCCTTACCTCTTGGCATACATGGAATGACAACCCACGCACTTCCATATTACATTGCTTCATCTCTGCAGATGCCATTACTTCTTAGAGTTTAGTTACCAAACTTTTCTCCACTCTCTCTATGGTCGCCCTTACCTCTTGGCATACATGGAATGACAACCCACGCACTTCCACATTACATTGCTTCATCTCTGCAGATGCCATTACTTCTTAGAGTTTAGTTACCAAACTTTTCTCCACTCTCTCTATGGTCGCCCTTACCTCTTGGCATACATGGAATGACAACCCACGCACTTCCATATTACATTGCTTCATCTCTGCAGATGCCATTACTTCTTAGAGTTTAGTTACCAAACTTTTCTTCACTCTCTCTATGGTCGCCCTTACCTCTTGGCATACATGCAATGACAACCCACGCACTTCCACATTACATTGCTTCATCTCTCCAGATGCCATTACTTCTTAGAGTTTAGTTACCAAACTTTTCTCCACTCTCTCTATGGTCGCCCTTACCTCTTGGCATACATGGAATGACAACCCAGGCACTTCCATATTACATTGCTTCATCTCTGCAGATGCCATTACTTCTTAGAGTTTAGTTACCAAACTTTTCTCCACTCTCTTGATGGTCGCCCTTACCTCTTGGCATACATGGAATGACAACCCACGCACTTCCACATTACATTGCTTCATCTCTGCAGATGCCATTACTTCTTAGAGTTTAGTTACCAAACTTTTCTCCACTCTCTTGATGGTCGCCCTTACCTCTTGGCATACATGGAATGACAACCCACGCACTTCCACATTACATTGCTTCATCTCTGCAGTTGCCATTACTTCTTAGAGTTTAGTTACCAAACTTTTCTCCACTCTCTTGATGGTCGCCCTTACCTCTTGGCATACATGCAATGACAACCCACGCACTTCCACATTACATTGCTTCATCTCTGCAGATGCCATTACTTCTTAGAGTTTAGTTACCAAACTTTTCTCCACTCTCTCTATGGTCGCCCTTACCTCTTGGCATACATGGAATGACAACCCACGCACTTCCATATTACATTGCTTCATCTCTGCAGATGCCATTACTTCTTAGAGTTTAGTTACCAAACTTTTCTTCACTCTCTCTATGGTCGCCCTTACCTCTTGGCATACATGCAATGACAACCCACGCACTTCCACATTACATTGCTTCATCTCTCCAGATGCCATTACTTCTTAGAGTTTAGTTACCAAACTTTTCTCCACTCTCTCTATGGTCGCCCTTACCTCTTGGCATACATGCAATGACAACCCACGCACTTCCACATTACATTGCTTCATCTCTGCAGATGCCATTACTTCTTAGAGTTTAGTTACCAAACTTTTCTCCACTCTCTTGATGGTCGCCCTTACCTCTTGGCATACATGCAATGACAACCCACGCACTTCCACATTACATTGCTTCATCTCTGCAGATGCCATTACTTCTTAGAGTTTAGTTACCAAACTTTTCTCCACTCTCTTGATGGTCGCCCTTACTTCTTGGCATACATGCAATGACAACCCACGCACTTCCATATTACATTGCTTCATCTCTCCAGATGCCATTACTTCTTAGAGTTTAGTTACCAAACTTTTCTCCACTCTCTCTATGGTCGCCCTTACCTCTTGGCATACACGGAATGACAACCCACGCACTTCCATATTACATTGCTTCATCTCTGCAGATGCCATTACTTCTTAGAGTTTAGTTACCAAACTTTTCTCCACTCTCTTGATGGTCGCCCTTACCTCTTGGCATACATGGAATGACAACCCACGCACTTCCACATTACATTGCTTCATCTCTCCAGATGCCATTACTTCTTAGAGTTTAGTTACCAAACTTTTCTCCACTCTCTCTATGGTCGCCCTTACCTCTTGACATACATGGAATGACAACCCACGCACTTCCATATTACATTGCTTCATCTCTGCAGATGCCATTACTTCTTAGAGTTTAGTTACCAAACTTTTCTCCACTCTCTTGATGGTCGCCCTTACCTCTTGGCATACATGGAATGACAACCCACGCACTTCCACATTTCCAAAGAAACAATTTCTTTTGAATATTACTTTATAAAGAAAAAGTTACGTACTAAAATACTGATATTTGACTAATTTACTTTTACAGGTAAGTTGTGCTTACTGTGTTTAACTTGTGAGCATGAAACGCAAGAAGACCATGGTTGAGGTATCAGAATAATTGATGCAGAAAATGAAATTTGACAAGGTGAAGGGAAACCGCTGTACAAAGAAACGTTAGGCAACATTGAACACTAATGAACTAAACACAAAAGGTTGCTCTTTTTATCCCTGACTGAGTTTCTATAACCACATCAAATGAAGCATTTATTGCTGTGATTTACATTCACTACTAATAACTGTAATTTGACTTTGCCATTCCACTATTGTGTCTCTGTTCTTTCTTTCTCTCTCTTCACTGCTGATTTATAAAATTAAATGTTTCTACATAAGGAACTAGTGAATAACATTCTTCGAATTATTGTATTGTTTAAAACTTTTAGGTCTGCATAAAATGTTATAAACTATGTACCGGTTAACTAGTTCTATACAATAATAAGTTATTTTCACTACATAAACATTATCAGAAATGTATCGTGAAAGTCCTGCAGTTTGAAGCGTAACTTCAATTTAGATTTTTGCAATAAAAGTTGTCGTATTTATAGTTTTAAAGTTTAAATTTACTCTTTACTATTTCTAAGCGTTGTGTAATAACATTACAGAGAACAATATTGGTACATGAATCTTCTACGGACTGCTCCTGTCGTATAGGTCCTTCTCCCCCCTGACACAATGACACAAGTCTCCATGCAGGGCTCTTTTTTAATAAAACACTACCAGTGTTGTTCAAGATGCTTCGCTGGACCCCCTTCCTAAAAATACACTTACTCGATTCTGTATCTCCCTGGAGAGACAATGTTTCCCTATTGAGAGTTATCGAGTTCGAAGTATTACTGTTCCAGCTACTGACCTACTCCAATTATAAGGGATTTTTGTTCATTATTGTCAGAAAAAGAAAGTCGTTCACCTCTTTCCCGAAAAAGAAAGTCGTTTAGACTCGGAGTCCGTCCTTCTCTGAGGTCGCCTACTCCATGTGGGAATTTCTTCTATTCACAGCAATCTAGAAAAACTTAAACCAGGAGTCTTGCCAAGAGACCATTCAGTGCTTAGAAAATCCTACCTACAGAACTCTGAAAGGGAACTCTTTCAATGTATTCCCATACCATAGTCTACCAGATCTAATCCACCTAATCCTCCACTTCTGGAACGTACTTCTAGCCGTTGCCCACCTGAAGGGGCATCAACCTCTAGGTGTCTAGGCGTCCTTGTATACTTTTGCCTAATGATATTCTGTACCAAAGCGAACGATAGACTAAGAAATAGTCGCTGTTTAGAACCAACTCGATACAATGTACTAGATATGGAATGTCCTGTATGCCTGCTTTGCTGCTCCTTTCCCAAAACTTCCCTTCGACCGGGAAATCTCTCTGTACATCGCTTTTGTGTATTATAACGGTAATGTTAACTCAGTCTAAACTGTGCTCATGGCGAGTCTAAAAGTACTTTGGCGTTTTGAGGTTCGCCCTTACTACAATCTAAACTGACTTAATGCGACTTTCGTATTGTACAATAAATTCTTATTGTACCGCTTAACTGAACTGCCATGCGTTTGTTTTGCGTCATAAAGCTGATCAATAGAAATAAAAGTAATCTTAAAAGTAATCTATCTGAATAATACAAAAAATAAAACACATTGACAAAAAATTCTTATTGTACCGCTTAACTGAACTGCCATGCGTTTGTTTTGCGTCATAAATCTTATCAATAGAAATAAAAGTAATCTATCTGAATAATAGAAAAATTGTTGTAACGCCTGGGGCTGGGGCCTCACAAAGTGAAAGCACCAGTCGTGCGGACAGGATAGCTGTGGGAATGGCTCGTTACTAAATAGGGCATTTACTTAGATTAATAATATTTCTTTAATTCATTAGAGTAACTACGTTCGTTAACAAGTTTTATCTTGGTGAACAAATGACAATAATGACAATACAAATGAACAAAATAACAATAATTGAAGTGGCATACTCTCGTTACAATAATTCTATTGAGTGTTTTCATTAAGACATAATATTATATATAAAAAAAAACGTTCTTTATATACTGACTATTCTTTATTAAAACATTATAAAAGCTTTACTAACTATATTTCTGAATTTGGTACGTTACCACTTTAAATTAGGCATAAATGATTAAGATGTCAATTATACATATTCCTTAAAAAATTTAGAACACTACTGAGCACTTCTGAGTATAAATAATTCATTATCCAAAATCGATTAATCCTTTAAGTTTGAACTAAGTAAAACAAAAACAAAGTTGTAATTACGCTTTTGATGTGGCTCCATCGTAGACAGAAGATGCACGGATAGTGCCCAAAGACGCCAAAAAGTGAACAAGTGAAAAAGAGAGTGTGTACTTCCCAGTGCTCTCGTCAGTTTTATACCCTGCGTGACGCAAAAAGTCTCTATGAGTTAACGCCCAAAATTCAGCCAATCAGAACTGGACTGTGCACGTGTCTCGAAACTTATCAGGTCACACGAGGGGACAATTTGACATTGATTTTTGTGAACCAAAGCGGAATTCGTTCGCGAATACTGACGAGTAAACAATTCTTAGCTTCCCTGGTTGACAAATCGCTACACGTGCCACGATAAAAATGGTCAGCACACTTCCTCACAATCGCTCAGTTTGTTTCTTAAAATAATTCTTAAGATAAAATAAAATAATACATTGAGTAGTTTGAGTGAGTAGAATCCTCATTTACAATTATATATAAAATCATAACGTGGAATGTGCTGGGCACAACAAAATAAAACACATTGACAAAAAATTCTTATTGTACCGCTTAACTGAACTGCCATGCGTTTGTTTTGCGTCATAAATCTGATCAATAGAAATAAAAGTAATCTTAAAAGTAATCGATCTGAATAATAGAAAAATAAAAACAAAACATCGAAGCTCATATCGACAAAACTAAGCTTTATGTATTCGTATCATTTTGTCCATCGCAGGATAAAAACTGTGTGATGTCGGAAACGTTTCGTAGGCTACCACTGCATGGTTTGCAACGAGTTCAATAAACATCGAAAATTGAGACAATTAAGTGTAGAATCGCTAACAAAAAATAAATATTTTAAATTCAATGCATTATTTTAAATTAAATTTATTTTTAAATTATAAATATATAAATATAAATAAATTATAATAAATAAATATAATTTATAAATTAATTTTAACAAAAAATATCTTAATCGCTCTATTTATTAATTTGTATTATTTATCCTGAATATATTAGCATACGTGATAGAGCAACGTACGATTGAGTAATGGAGAAATGTTACTTTATCATTACTCAAATTCTTGGGAAATATTCATGTTTATCTGCACACAATGTGGGTAACCTTAGTCTGGATTTCGATGAAGTAAAAATTATTTTCAAGAGACCTCTTAAATAACCTACAGTGACTGCCCAACGCTTAGCCCTAATTTAATACACATTAGGGCCAAGACGACCTGACAATATACGATATACGATCTGATGATTCCAAGATGAAAACAAATATGAACACATATGTAATTACCTACATCTTTTGGACATTATAACTATTTTTAATGTACATACCTACCACCTGTTGTATTAAAATTTTTATTTCATGTTTAACTAACATAAATAATAAAGGAATGTTATTATCACTGATTGTGAATTACAGTCAGTCGGCTGTCTGACCTGTGAACTGCTGAAGCATAAACAGACATCACGGTCGCGGTCACTACCGACGGGCTTTCTCAGTCACTAATTCATGGAACATCAAACGAGGATCTTCGTCAACGTTCCTTCGCTATACGATATGAATATGTATGGATACTGTTCCTAACTGATCGTCGTTTGGTACAGTGGAAAACTAATACAAGACACCAATTAAGTCACTAATCACCAGCTTTAATTATCACAATTAAACAGTTTGTAATCAACAAGATAGTCTCTTACAACAAGTCAAATAAAAAAGTGTTTACACGCAATAAAATGTGAAAATAGAGTCCCGCACAATTGTAAAACCCATACCACTTTGCCACAATACTTCGAACCGCGCTGGAATAAATCGCCACTTAAACTAAACTGACCGTCGCTGAATCCCTATATTTATACCCCGCTGTGATTCCAGAACAATCTATAAAACGTGTCAACTCTACACTACAGTGTAGATCTAATTGCTTCCGGCCTTGACACAGTGCGCGCGACCGGGGAAGTCTGGAACAGTCTCGCTAACGCATGTTGAGAATCACGTACGCACACAACATTACAGCCGGTTTCCACTGGAATAGCCGAGAAACACGAAGAATGTTCTATAATGGCGTACCATTTTTCCCGCATTACGTAATTTGTTGAAACTTATGTTGCCACTACGGCTTTCCCTCTCACACACAAACACACGTCTATAATTGGTTGTGTTCAATCTTTTCCAACGTCTGATTCGAAACTCGTTTCAGTGTCAGCATAATTCATTAATGACATAAGAGCAGTGTTATATAACATTGTGGACACGTGAACAAGCCATTCGATGTGAAGAAAGGTTAGCATCCTGTAGCTCAACAAAGATGCCAACTAATTTTTAAAATACAATTTACTACTTACTCTACTGTATAGGATATTTTGAATATACAATTCACAAAGAAAAGTTTGTTGACGAAGTAAGTAATGTTTCCACGAATTCCTTACACGTAAATTTCACTCCTTTTGTAGTCTCTGTCTCTGTCAAGGCGTTGCTTTTGTATTTATGAAACACAAACCTTCAGTGAAACAAACAATAGTTACATCTGATTTATATAATTTGTCGCGAACGTTTGCCCATTGAAGTGACAAGGTTTCGCTGTAGCTAGCTCCAGTATTACGGGAGCATTAACGTAGTAATGTGAGGTATGTCTACATTGAAAAATATTATTCGCGTGTCTGGAATTGTAGCATATAACTGCATGAACACATGTTGCTTGTTCATCCAATTACGCCTTTATTTTACAATTATAATTGTACATTACTATGCAATGATAGTAAGAAATATTTATTTAATGACTTTCGCTGTAATAATCGTAAAATCATGAATTAGAGTCACATTTACAATATTGTAGAAAGAAATTGAGATGCGTCTGCAAGATCTGAATAACTGATGTGAGACGTTGTTGCACATTGCACATAGACAAGTTTTAGAGAGCTCCTACCGAACTGTGACTGATTTTTGTCAGAAGAATACTATGGGTATCCACAATTAAATTATGACATGTCCACAGGATAATGGAATAATGCTAGCTCTCTCTTGACACTGTATTAATTAAGTTACCATGGGAAGGAGGAGCGAGGGGACTTTTTGTGCCCTTGCTAGGATCTAACGCAAGAAGCTCATCTCTTGGTTCTTTAATCCCAAGTAAACACGCCTTCACTTTAGCAAAATAAACAAGAAAAGTATTGTATCTGTTGCGTAACGTTAGTAGAATTATCGGTATAGGAAATATGATACCCAAAAATATTAAAAATTTAAGATTGCGCTTCGTGAGAATAAATACCAGTAATCAATTATTTTATTTATTCAAATAAAAGTTGTATGATTTGGCAGACTTTGAAGATACAAATGACAAGCTAGACTGCACTACGATATTGTAAGTCACTTTCCAACGATTTTTTAATGGTTATTGATAGAGATTCTGCACATTCAGAAAAACGGTAACACGGATTGTAGACCTATATGCCAATGATGCAACTGTAATATTATTCAAACATTTCTTTTTCCGGAAAGATATTTAAAAAATGTCTGAAATTACGTGATCTTTTAAATATATATTTGATATTTCTGATTCTGTTCAATCCTCACAACTACCGTAATAATGAAGCATTGTTACAATTTTTGTTATTGGACACAGTAAATGTAAACCATTGTATGAATTAATTAAAAACTTATTTTAAAAAATAAAAAAACATAAGTCAAAACTGGAATAATCTTTTAGTTACAAGTTTCTTTTTAAAGTAGGCCTATTATTACAGAACAAAGTAAAATTAATGTAATGGATATATCATGTTCTGACAAATTTTAATTGGTAGGTCTAACTCAACAGACCAATTGAAATTGAAATTTTAAAGCCGTCATATTCTCTTGTCCAATCTCAGCATCTTCCAGTAACCTCAGTTGTTTACATGAAAGTCAGACAAAAATTCCGGCAAACTTTTGAGAATTAAGTAGAATTTCAGTAACAAAAATTTATAAAAGATTAGATGTAAAAATTAATTATGATATCAATTATACCGATAGTTATTTCTAAATATCTGATACGTTAAATAATGAGCATTATTCAGTAAGAAGAATGCTATTTAAGGATGCTATCAGTAAGAAGGAATTCATTTTTATAAACTGTCAATTATAGGAATCAGTGCTTTAAAAACTGACAGTTGTAAGAATAATAATAACGCATTTGTAAAAACTAAATTGACTTGTACAAACATGGATTATTTGCAAATGTTAAAAAAAATGTTATTTTAAAGGATCGTGGATTTAAGAGATGTCACGGAGGTCGGATTTAGCAAATGTTCTAAGTAAACCTGATACTGTTAGAATGTAAAAAGTGCAGAGTAGATATGTGACATCCCGAACGAAACGTTAAAATTTAAAAAAATAATGACACTAATTTGTCACGGTTCATTAACTCTTTTAATATTCGTCGTCAGATTAGTGGACGTTAGGAATTCAACTTCTAACGTGGACTAGAGAGAGAGAGAGACAACGTTTACCGGAGCCATTACGCCGCAAGATATACCAGCTAGACCACGTTATATGTGTTCCTACAGAATTAATGTCAGTATGGATAACGTGCTCACTCCCACACAGAATTAACTGTGTGGTACATGGTTACCCACGGAAATGCGAATATCGAACATAATTTTTTAAATTAATTAATTAAAAAATAAATAAATTAATCAATTGTAAATGTGTAGTTAATTGGTGAAGAATTTGTGAGAGAAGAAGAATCTGGTAACGTTATTCAGAGTCGGATCGATGTCCAAACTCACCAAGATAGAGATTTAGTTGCTAAAGACTTTAGTGCTTAATGTCGTCTTTAATCACCATGTTACTGTATCGTCATATGTTCAGCGTGTTTTTAGACCCCATCAGTCCTCCCTTATCCTCATAATGCTATAGCCAGGTTTAAAGTTGTTTATTCATGTTACCTAGTTATTCATAGACACACCGTACATCTAACGGGCTTTCTCATTATTATCATTATTGTCGTCATCATTGCCATTATTATCATTATTATTATTATTATCATTATTAAAACCTTAAATTTGTAGTGACCGTCAATCAATGAATTTTTCAGTGAACGGTTCGTGAAGATCGGTCAAAAATTTAACACAAATTTTAACTTATTTGTGTCGACGTTTCGACAATCCTTATTGTCATCATCAGGACAATTTTTACTGACGCCAAACACACAACTATGATGCCACGCTACGGCTACAGCGCAACTGTGAACCAGCCTCGAGTGGGTTGTGATGGGCGATGCAGTTATTTGATTATGCGCCACAGCTGAGCTATGTAGATTGTAACCTACTCAAACGGTTACAAGTTTGGCCACGAATATGACGCGCCTGCACGCGCGTTGAAGAGTAAATAATAGGCCTATGCGATGTTCGGAGCAGTTCCAGACGACATAAAAGTCGGAGGTTGGATCTTAGACCTCGGCTACGCTCCGCCAGAGATAGGCCTATAACCCGAGCCTACGACCGACAACCTACTTCTAATGATCTGAGACATAGGCGTAACTTGGGAGGGGCAAGCCCCCCCCCCAATGTTCGGAGCATTATAAAATTTTGTTTCCAGTTGTTATAAATAAAAACTAACAAATAGTCAAAAAGGAGACAATTTCAATGCTTGCGAGCACAGTAAGGACTATTTACGTCTGTACTGTTATCAGACGACTAGTTGCTATAAATTTATTATTCTTATTTCTTTCGGAAAAACTTATAAGGGGAATGTTTGACAGATTTGAATGATAGGCTATACGTCAAAATAATATTTCTAAATATAATTAATTCACTACTAACTCGGAACACAAAGTTTGTTATGGGTAAAAACGTAAATGTTTTACCTTATAGGCTATAAGGTAACGGACTATATAGGCTATATAGGTTAAGTAACGGACACGTCATGGACAACGAAATCCAAGAATAATATTTCTGTTCAAAAAAAAAAAAACGCTAGAGACCTAATACACTGGAATACAATACGTGCCTTTTACACAAAGACTTGTTTTGGAACACCGTAATGAAATAACACAGGTTAACAAAAAAAATTTTTTTACTTGGTGCCTAAGATTTTATAGCTAATTTTAACTATATTTGTCGTGCTGATTATAAATATAAAAACCGTTTTTCTGTATCAGCTTGTAACGAGCAAAAATTTAAAAATTTCAAATTTTCTCCTCGACGGATTTTGTTCACACGAAGTTGTGTCAACGACTTCTAGTCGACGCAATAAATAAAACGTAATGTGAAGATGTCAGAGCAACGTCGCTAACAGGACAATAGGAAGACGTTAAGTTCTACTCAACTATAGAAATTGGATGTACGAGATGACAGGGGAAGTTTAGCTAAAAATTATTACCCACAACAGCCGAGACAAAGCAGGCGAGGACACTCACACGTGTACTGGGAATTAAGGCATACGTTCAGTCAGGTTACGTCAGAATACGAGGTACTGCAAAAAAAAAGGGGACAAGATGTTTACAAAGGAGCGTACGTACAGCACTTTCAGAAACAATGTGTGAAGTGGAGAATGGACAGGACTCCAACCAAGCTACACAGCTGGAGGTAACGTCTAAGTGTCAGACGCAATTTACGAGTAGAAAGTCAGGGTGACTTCACCAGCTAACATATGTCCAGAATTATTAATAGTTACAAAAAAGGGGTGTAAGAGAGAACAATACTTCGGAAGAACCCGAGAACAGATGAAGGCAACTTAGAAAAACACTGCGTATACCTCACACAAAAGAGTGATCGACAGGCGTATAATAGCTAGAAATTCTGCGAAATAGGTCAACGTTCGAACAGGACAAATCGGGGGATGTCTGGCAACCTATCAGAATACAACTCTTGCGAAGAACACCGGTGGAGAGGACAGTTTCTATAGCAACCAAAAGCAAAAGGCGTATCAGGAGATAGATACCAAAAAGCCCTGGTGTAGTGGGACGAAGTATTCCGAGAAAACTATGAGCTGACCTATCGCAAGTAAGAAAAGGCGTGGACAGTGCAGAAGACAAAATTTGAGTAGGGATAAACTGATAAAACTATGTGTCTAACACAGGGACGAGGCCAGTATATCTCAATTTTCAGGCTAGTATGTTTTTTAAATTTCAAGCGGCTAATGTATCTAAATCTTGCGGTTAGTATATTTTTTAAATTTCAAGCTGCTAGTATATCTAAATCTTGCGGCTAGTATATCTTAATTTTCGGCTAGTATATTTTAAACTTTCAAGTCAGTATATATCAGTAAATTTCAGTTTTATGTAAAGTAACAGACTTAGTGAAATCGTCATGTCATAATATTCAGACTTAGTGATTTTCTAATAATGGAATTCAATGTGCGATTTAACGGACTCATGTAGTAATCAATCAAAGTGAACAATACAATCTCAACACGTACAAATATCATTACTTGTGTATTGTACAAAATAGACGAACTTACAATTAGTCAGTGCTACTAAATCACATTAAACATAATAGAACATGAAACATTTGAACGAACTAATCTAATCATATATACATTGATAGAAAGTGAAATAAGTGACGAATGGACATAAACATTAATGTTGCAAAATGAACATACAACACTCATTTTAGAATGAATTATTCAAACTAACACAAAATCCATTACTTATTTACACAACTCTATTTCGACGCGAGTGATCGTGGGTGTACACAAGTGTTTGTGCTATCGACAGCAGTCAACAAGATATGTCTTTCTGTCTTCATCACCACAAGGACCGGACATCGCTGGACACTAAACGGATATTCTATAAACTCAAGTAACCATTATTAATTTATTACTTTAAGTAACTGCTACTGACCTGATTCTTTCAAAGAATTCCTACCCTGGGAAGTTATAAATAAATGTAATGAATACAATTAGAGTTAAAAGTTATAAATAACGAATATCTTAACAAAAACTATCTGGGATTAATGAACGCATCAATAATTAGTATTTGAATTGTTGTATTCTATGATTTATGTATGTATGTCTTTTTCAGCGAATATTTAAACTAGAACTTGTTTATTTGAAATATGTACCGTATGTATTTACAGGTGCAACGACGTTTTTATATGTATGATTATAAATTTATAATGAATAATAAATTAGTTATTTAAGTTGATTTTACACATGCGTTCATTATTACAGATAACCCACATGTTAAATTAATCTTTGAAAACATAAAGTAATTTTCTAAGAGTCTTTTTGCTCAGTGATTTAATTGAATTCACAATATTAATTGTTAACTGATATCAATGTAAATGGCGATACCAATCGCGAGGCTTATCAAGGATATAATTTGTTAATCTATAAATAATTAAAGTAATTATTCAATTAATTCACAATTGAATTAATTGCACATTGTAGTAATGGCGCTCCAAGATCGTGGGGCACGGCAAACACAAATAAATTAATTAATTGCCACAAATGTAAATTACATTTACATTTATTTATTGTAAGCTATACTTTTTGAGATACATCGTTACTTACTAATAAGCACTTTCACTATAAAGTCTGTTGAGTTGTGGTTAAGTGAAAGTTTATACATGTGTTAGGTCCTCGTTATTTTCCCTTCTTCTTCTGTGTACAACAATCAGCTGACTGCAGGCTTTATTAAGACGCCATATTTGTTTATATAACCTTGTGTTTGCATCCAACATAACCTCTAAGTTCTGTTTTTGTAGGTATATTGAAAAGAAAGAAATGTATTCCAGTCGAAGGAGCTGTGTTAATCATCCTGATATATTTTGCTACGTATGTGGTGAGTACACACTGAAAGAAAATAGAAAAACTGTTTCTGATTTTGTGAAAAGAGCGTACCATGGATACTTTGGCGTTAGGCTTGGTGACCAAGATAAACTGTGGGCTCCACACATTGTTTGTAAAACTTGTACCGAACATCTACGCCAGTGGACTAACGGAAAAAGGAGTCTGAAATTCGGTGTGCCGATGGTTTGGAGAGAACCCAAAAATCACATCGATGACTGCTATTTTGTATTGTAAATATTAATGGCATCAATCGAAATAACCGCAGCAAGTGGACATATCCTGATTTAGCCTCTGCAAGACGGCCTCATTCAGATGAAGTACCAATTCCAAAGTTTCATCAGCTACCGGAGCTCTCGGAGGATGAGTTTAATCTTTCTGATGCTTGTTGTGATATAGATCAAGGTAACGATAGTGATTATGAGGGAAAATCATCAATTCCTCAACGTTTTAACCAAAGCGAGTTAAGTGACCTTATCAGAGATCTCAACCTCTCAAAACAAGTTCTGAAGTACTTGCGTCCAGGTTGAGTGACAAGAATCTAGTTGATCATGGAACAAAAATTACATTCTACCGTACAAGAGAAAAAGATTTGTTACCCTTTTTTTCTCAAGAAAACGATCTTGTATTTTGTCAAGATGTCAAAGGGCTCCTAATGAAAATGGGCCTTCCCAAATATTGTCCAGATGATTGGCGTCTCTTTATTGATAACTCTAAGCGGAGTTTGAAGTGTGTACTTTTGCACAATGGCAACAAAATTGGATCAATACCAATTGCTCACTCAAACAAAATGAAAGAAGAATACGATACCATAGCTTTGGTCTTGGATAAGGTTAGGTATCATGAACACGAATGGGTAATTTGTGTGGACTTAAAAATGGTAAACTTTCTCCTTGGTCAGCAAGGTGGCTACACAAAATATCCTTGCTTCTTGTGCCTTTGGGATAGCAGAGCAAAACAATATCACCGGGTAAGAAGAGAGTGGCCTACGAGGGAGAACATGGTTGTTGGGGAAAGAAATGTTATTCATGAACCCTTAGTTGGACGGAACAAAATCATCTTGCCTCCACTGCATATAAAGCTTGGTCTTATGAAACAATCTATGAAGGCTCTTGATCAGGATAGTCCATGCTTTGCATACATTTGCCAAACGATGCCTGGGCTAAGTACAGAAAAACTTAAAGCTGGAATTTTCGATGGCCCTCAAATCAGACAGTTCATAAATGATCCTCATTTCGTAGATGCTATGAATGAGGCAGAGCGAAAAGCATGGACGTCATTTGTCTTGGTTGTCAGAAACTTTCTGAGCAACCACAAAGCTGAAAACTATGAAGAACTAGTTAACAGTATGCTCAACAATTTCAGAGACCTTGGATGTAACATGAGCATAAAGGTTCATTTCTTACACAGCCACTTGGACCGTTTCCCTGAAAATCTAGGCGATACCAGTGAAGAACAATGTGAGAGATTTCACCAGGATATTAAAACGATGGAGGACCGCTACAAAGGAAGATGGGATACTCATATGATGGCAGATTACTGCTGGAACTTGCAAAGAGACTGTCCAAATAAAGTTCATTCAAGAATGTCCCAAAAAAGAAGCTTCCGGAGTGGAAATTAACTTTTCCTTATCTTTTTATCTCATTATTTTGAATATTAATTGTTATTTTAGCTACTGTAGGGATAATGATATGTTACTATGGGGTTTTTCGAGTCAATAAATTAAATTAGAAATTAAAATAGTGCTGTTCATTTTAAATTTATCACCTATACCTTAGGCCTAATTTAAATGGGATAACGTAAATCACGCTATTGTGATTTTTTACAAACAAGAGCTCATAGGGTAAAACTAATGTCAAATTCAAATTCAGCATATTAAATACATGCAAAATCAGCTGAAAAAGCCCCGGCACCAAAACATGTGTTGGGCTGTGTTAATAAGCGCAGCTGTACTTCTAAGAATTTGCTCTCTTTACTTTCCTCTCTTTGTCACACATATTCTTCTGAGTCATCGTCTCTGTGCTCGGATTGTTTACTGTTTGATTCGAGATTATCGCTGTTTTCAGTTCAGCAGAATTTCGCAAACACTACAGGCCAGTGTAAAAGAGAGCGGTATGGTAGGGGTAACAGACTTAAGTACTCGGCAGTAGGACCAAAGCTGTTTTACTGTGCAAGACGTCGATGGCTTTGTTCGCGAAGCTTAAAAGACGGTTGTTTGGAACTGTTATTTGTTAATGGTTACTGATAAAAATGCGGTCGGTTACTCGGTCGTGTACGTAGTCCGTTAAAGTACACATCGCTTGTCTCTTTCTTAATTCGTTATTGTTGTGATTGTTTTGGTTTTTTGTGTTCCTAAGCTCTGAGAAATGGGAGATAAGAAACGCAAAGGAGTAACACTGCTTAATTTCTTTTAAAATTGCCTGACTGGCAATTTGAAAATTTCTTTGTGTTGTGACAGATTAGGCTTACTTCTACTACTGCCGAGCATTTTGTGACAGTGTGCCTAAGGGAGAGGATGCGTTTACGAAAATTGGGTATGAGAATTTGAAGAACTGAAATTGTTTATGTTTATAGGCCTACAGTATATTTGTTCTAGGTAAACATAACTGGAAGTACAACTTATGAAGAAAGGTTTGTTGATCATTAAAAAATGAAATTGTCCCTCGTTTACTAAGAATTATTACTAAACTTTCTAATTTTGTATATAATTATTTTATTAATTTATAAATATAATATATTTTGTAATATAACTTATTATTAATTTGTAAATATAATATATTTTGTAATATATTATTAATTTGTAAATATAATATATTTTGTAATATATTATTAATTTGTAAGTATAATATATTTTATTAATTTGATTATATAGATGGTCTCACTACACACTTGAATTTATGAAGCTCCCCCCCCCCCAAAGTTAGCCACCAAGTTACGCCCATGATCTGAGATATAACAAATTAACGTGAACAAGCGTAAAACACGCGTACGTAAATTTCCTGAACGTAACACAACAAAATTATTGTTGGATAAGTTTAAGTTTAACTGACGTTCGACATAAATTTCGAATTCCAACGTATAAATAGCACGTGAAAACGTTTCCATTGCTTGAACACATACACGCTCACACACAGGCATCTCTATACTAAGTATTACTCTGTAACAGTTAAAATATGAAACAGTTGGATACAAAATGCAGTAATTTTTAATACATAATATCTCTACTTGTTCGGTGATATTCATGATCGTTAATCTAATATTTATCAATACTGTTATTAATGTGACTTGGCCTTCAGTGCCTATATTATATCAAGGAAAAATATGTAAATAAACGATTACAGAAGTATGAAAATATTTTAAATGTCTGAAACTCGTTCAGACTGTGTGTATGTGGGCAGAGCCGTCGAGAGGGGGGCAGGGGGGGCCAGAGCCCCGGGGCCCGGGGTCCGGGGTCCCGAAGTGGGCCTGGCGCATAACGGCCTTATGACAAGACTGTTTATTAACAGTGTAAAACCCATTTATTTACGATTAAAGTTAAGAATAACGAATTGTAGGGTCAATTAATAAATCCTAAACCATTAACAATCCAACAGTAATGATTTTGGTAAGTTTTTCTTTGGGGGGGGGGGCCAAATATGTTTAGCCCCGGGGCCCGTGATCGCTCTCGCCGGCCCTGTATGTGGGTTTCTAGGAATTAATATTTGTGATGGCAACTAACGTGTGGGTAGGCTGAGATCACCGTATTTTACTACAGAGCCAGAGTGTATAAAGACATTACTCATGACTTACCCAGGCAAGTATTAATAATTTTAAACACCTGTACGGCGAACAACAGCTGTACGCTGTTCCCAAGTTTTTGTAGGCGGCGTGGCGCCAACCTTGTGTTCTGTTGTTTCAGTAGGTTCTCCAGCTCGAATTTAGATTTCACTTCGTCGGTTTTGTCTGATGCTAGACGTTTCGACGTCTTCTCTGATACCTTCTTCAGGAGATCCTACACACAGGAATATATTGAAATGCATAGCAGAAGACAGAAATCGACGCAATCAAATCCGCAAGTACACAAGCTCGATGTTTGTTTATTCATGTAGAAAACATATGTTTGAATAGGCCGCTTCTCAGTTATTCGTTTACTTCATCCACTGACACACAGTAGCGTATCTAGAACAGCCTTTTAACCGGTCGAGTTGGCTTCATATAAAAGAAAAGTCGTGTTAAGTCTAATCAACATTACTACGTTTATTATTATTATTATTATTATTATTATTATTATTAAAACCTTAAATTCGTAGTGACCGTCAATCAATGAATTTTTCAGTGAACGGTTCGTGAAGATCGGTCAAAAATGTAACACAAATTTTAACTTATTTGTGTCGACGTTTCGACAATGTTTATTGTCATCATCAGGACAATTTTTGCAACACTAGTCTCCTGAATGTGTTCTCTGTGGATACGCTTCCATGAATGCGGATCACCTAATTACATGTCCAGCCTTGCTCTCAGACACGCAAGTTCAAGACGAAGATGATACGGCAAGGCTCTCACGTCTCTACTGGTCAGCGCGCCGCCTAATGGCCCAACAGCCAAGGGTGGGCGTTGGCTAGTAAGTAAGTAAGTACGTTTAAAATGGTTGAAAAAGTGTGGTAACATCCTGAAATCAATCCCATTGAAGTATACGATAATAACATAATAAAAATACGCGTTATTGAAACATCGTTTACAAGATACCATGTGACTGAATTGACTTTCCTATATTTCATATTTCAAACGTATACCCAAATTCTGTGTAATAAACCTGTTTGTACGTATATTAAAAAAAAGTTTCTATTACATTAGCGTTGAGAGATGAAAAAGCTAAATATAATTATATCACTACCGACTCGGAACACAAAGTTTTTTATTGGTAAAATGTAAAAGTTTTACCTTATAGCCTGAACGAGTTTTCGCTTATTATAAACTTCGTCAGAGGCTCCCAGTGGGAGCGCTGTCCTTCTTGTTCTTAGCGACGGCGCCGTGTTTTGAAGGATCGATGTTGTGTGTGTGGGGTGTGATATGTTCGAATAGTATGTGTGATTTGAATTGTGTCTGTTCGTTTAGGATGTCGTTTTTATGTGTTATGTGTGTTTGTATATTTCCAGTTGTTCAAGAGTGTCTAGTCTTCGGCCTTTTGTGTGTACGTGTAGAATATGCATTGTTGTCGATGTTTGTGTATGTGTGGTTTGCTTCAATGAGGTGGTTTGCAAAGGTGGGTTCGGTAGTGGAGTGTAGTGCCTTTGTGTGTTCAATGTACCTTTGTTTGAAGCAACGTCCTGTCTGGCCTATGTAGAATTTTTTACAATCTGAGCAATTTAGTTTGTAAACACCAGGTAGATCGAATTTGTTTTGTTGTTTGCGTGTGTGTTTTGATAGTGTGTGTTCTGTTTTGTTTGTACTTTTGTATGCGACTCACATACAATCGCATGAATCGCATACAAAACTTACTACGTTCTACCCCCCCCTCCATAAGTACGCCCCTGGTGACAGAAAAAATAATCTAAATAGGGTTCGTAGGGTTCAGTCAGGAAGTTGTATAACACCCTTCACCAAGCACGAGAAGGAGCTGACAGTATGTATAAGCGGTGTGCAAAACAATTTAAGATATAGGCCTATAGGCCTACAGTAGTTGGTTATGATTCAGCAAGATCAGGCTTTGAACTGAATTCTGAACTGCACCGACACAGAGATCCAGTTAGAGAATTACTTTAGTTCTAATAACAGCATATTATTATAAACGTTTGTTTAAGAACGTTTTTCAAACAAATTACCCGGTCTATTTAAACTTCTTTTTTATCTCGCCCGTACGAGTTTAATTAAATTTTCTAAAAGATGCAGTCATAAATCAATAAAACTCATTAGTGTACGTTCATCACACGGGAAATTAGACCTTTTGAACTTTGGAATATTTGCCACCTTTTGTAAAGCGTTTGTTGTAATAGAGAAGAAGTTTTTTCACTGAATCCGCACCTGTTTTATTTGTTTTACCAAAAACGGATATAGGCCTACGTACGACCAAGTGAAATCCAGAAACTTTACAAGCAGGAGACAGACATAGTTCGATGTGAAAACCATCACGAGGAGCGAACATTGTGAAAGGAGTAAGACAGGGATGTTCTCTGCCTCCAGGTTTGTTTAACTTGTACATCCAAGAAGTGATCGATAGAGTGAGGGAAGACACCCATCTCGGAGTAAACATACACGGGGAAAAGTGGACATGCTAAGGTTCGCAAATGACATACCAGTCACTGCAGAGAGCAACGAAGATCTACAAAAGATTCTTGACACACTGGGTCAAGTAATGAAGAACGAATTCAATATGAAAATAAATGAACAAAAGACCAAAGTCCTAGTCTGCCAGTCACAATAACTCTTGGAAATAATGTTCTCCAGGCAGTTAAAGAATATAACTATCTAGGAAGTAAAATCACAAGTGATGGACGTAGCAGTAAGGAAATTATAAGCAGAATTAACTAGGCTAAAATTGCTTTCAACAAACAAAAAAACCTCTTCACTTCAAACACTATCAGCCTTAAAATAAGGAAGAATCTAGCAAAGACATACGTGTGGAGTGTTGCCCTATACGGGAGTGAATTTTGGACAATTGGAGAAAGTGACAAGAAAAGACTCCAAGCATTTGAGACCTGGTGCTATAGAAGAATATTCAAGATAACCTGGAGGGAGACGATAACGAATGAGGAAGTCTTTAGAAGAGCTCAGAAGGAGAAGAGCTTTCTGCGAAATTTAAAAGGCGGAAGAGCTAAGTTTATAGGACATATAGGCTACTACGACACAATGTGTTGGTTAAGAGAATAATAGAGGGAACAATTGAAGGGAAGAATCACAGAGGTCGACCCCGTTTAGACTACGTGAAACAGCTTATGGTCTTATGGCTGAACTGCGCATCATATTGTGAGTTGAAAAGAAAAGCAGAGAAGCATGAAGAATGGCGAGCTGCTGCCAACCAGCCTATGGGCTGCCAGCTTAGAAGAGAGAGAATTAAAATGATGAATAAACCTAAAACATTTTTCCAACCTTCCTATGCAGTCTACTACTGCGAAGAGTAGCTGACTTTGGAGTCAGCGAAATGACTGCAGCGAACTAAGCTAAGTGTATTTTATAATTTCAAGTGACGTGGTTAACAATCATACTTTAACTACTTCGGTTGTGCGGGTCTAGTGATGTCGTTTGAAACAGACGTTTCGGCCCCACCAATGGAGGGCATCTTCAGTGTTGCGACAGTAGGTACTGTGGCAAAAGATTTATAATTTCATGCGTTAATTTTTGCTACAGTAAGTAATTAAATTAACTTCATAATTCTTTTGGTTGAACAGCGTACCCTCCAATGGCGGGCCCGAAATGTCTGTTTCAATCGACAGCACTAAACATAAAAACTGTGCAAATGTGTATATTACGTTTGAGGAAGGTAACACACCAGCGGCAAGCATGAGTATGAAATATAAAACAATATTTAAAATAATAATTAGGGGAACCATAATTTGAAATAATACAACACACGCATCATCTCTTTCTCGCACAGCCACTGACGCACGCCTGTAGCGTGTGATTTTTACGATATCGTTAAAATTATACTGTTTTAACGATAGTTTTTAATTTTGAGTAATTGAGAACACCGTCTGTGCAACCATAATGATATTAGTGTTACAGAAACCCAGAAGCAGATAAAATTGTTAGACTCCTTGGTATTCTGTAGTGCATAAGGAATCTATTCTCCAGGAAGTGCACAAAGAATCGATTCTCCGGGAAGTGTATAAAGATCAATATCTCAGAAGTAAAATTGTAGGAAAGTTAAGAAACCAGATGAAGAAGAAGACCAAAAGAGGAGTGTGGGGTATCATCGAACTTCTAGAATGGAAAAATGCCAAGGTTGATAATGAAGTGTAGAACTGAAACAAGGGAAAATATAGGTATGGAGAACCATACATGACTTCCATGTTCTAAGATTTATATTTAAAATCATTCATTTGCTTGAATTAAGTTCGATAATGTCTAACAAGTTAGGTGTGTTCCTTGTAAATCCAGTTTTATATTTGACAAATTTAAATTAAATATTTCCATAGAAACTACTTCTTTGTTGCCGACAACGTAGTACACATATAAAATATTATCCCCTCCCCCTATCGACTATCATTTTATTATATAGAAAATTACTCCCTCTCCTTTCAACTACTCTTTTCATTTATAGATATTTCATCTACCTTTCTACAGTGGATTATTATGACCTTCTTTTCAGGATACTTTATTTATCAAAATTAATTTACTCTGTTAAAACGTAAAACGTTGCAGGTAAACTACCCCTTCCTCCTAACCGATCTGCACCAAAAGCAAAAGGCCTTGAGTCGTTTACAACTCAGGCACATATCTAAAAAATTATTTGGTTCTGTCTGAATTTGCAGCAGTTATCGTTCGCCATAGAAAACATTCCACACACGCGCGCGCGCGCACACACACACACACATTTCGGAAAATGACTTTTCTTCATGTTCTGTGGGTAATACAATCAGAATCAGCCGTTATCTCGAACACGATTTTTTTTCGCAATCACCATATTTCCATTTCCTTACGGAACATGGAAGAAAAAATAACTTTGCCTAAACAAAGAAAAAAAAGTGATTACAACTCTGATATTTCCACATGATTGTTAGGTTAACTATTTAAATGTGCACAGAAAATATACAGTTTATACATTAAATACAGTATATAGTTTGCAAATTGGAAGGCAACTGCTATGGTGAATAGAAGTTGCGATCGGAAGAGTACATCAGAGTAGTGAAAGCAGTGCACTCTCAAAGGCCCCGTCGCCGTCGCGTAACGATGGTGATGCCCAGTCGCCGCTTTAGTATTCCGCGCCAGGCGTGCGAGTTGAGTTCGAGTCGGCTACTGTTTTGCAATTCAATGAAATTAGTGTTAAAAGTGTGTTCAGTTTCTTGCCCCTACGTAGTCGGATGTCCTACATTTGTTTCGCTGTTGAACAGCATTCCGATGTTCTTATCTCATACGTTCGTTCAAGTACACGACTGTATACAATAACAACAAATAGAAAACAAGAACGAAGCAGTAAAACTGATAAAAGTGCATGGAGTCAGACGGCAGCTATGCGGCACTCCCAGCTCTGCCGGTATATAGTGTAGTCTTTGTTGGCCGCATCTTGATCAATCGGTCGGGCCCACACAGTGTCATCTGACGCATTACAGCGTTTCACCATTGTATGCATATTCCTCATTAAACCAGTAAAATTGTTGTATTACACAACAGCTTGTATAGTCATAAATAATTATCATTCTAGGTTTGTGTTTCAGCCACGATTTTTAACGTAGGCGATACAGAAATTTATTTCATGTAATGCCATGTATTTTATAGGAAACGTTTCATACTTCTCGTGCTAAATGTTTCAATTCTGAAGGTGGGGGAATGTTGTCTCGAGTAGAGGTGTGCTAAACTAGTATATTTGAAAATAATAGGTACGAACAAAATCGTGCCAAAAAAATAACACCTACAAATACCTGTTATTATATACGTACTATACATATATCTGTATTATATAATTTTTTATAAGAAATAAATTGAAACTAAAAGTATTAACAGTGTTACTTCACACTGTGACTTTATTAAACTGCTACTGTTTAAAAGAAAATAAGAAACAAGAGAACTTATAGGCCTATCTCCCTTTGGGAATACTAATTTAAGTTTTCGCTAGGAGTAAACAAACTGACATAGATTTAATATTAAATTATTGATTCCATTTTGGTTAGACAAATGAGTTGCGAAACTCAGACAATGAAATTTAGAGTGCACGTGATAGCACAACAAAGAATGCCAAAATAATTTACGTAAGATGTGCAGTGAACTTAAAATCATCTCCGAAATCACATTAACAAAATGTACTACATGGGTTATCAGCCACTCTGTAGGTTATAACACAATATAATTCGCTTTTTCAGAAGTTACCAAGTTGGTGACTATTATAATAATTATATAATTTGTTATTATAATCTATATTATATATCTGCATAACACTCGAGAATAAATGTAACATCAGTATGAATTTTTTTAATTTATTAAAAACAGCTTCGTCTTTTTGGCATAGAGATATTCTTAACCTCCTGTTTTGCTTCGTTTCGTACTTGAATGGCAACCGGTACATGCGCAGAATGAAGTGTTCAGCACCAAAAAGTGGCTTTGCTACTTGTTTATTCGTTAGTTACGTACGGGGGTCCCGCGACTCGGAACCGCGAGGCCGCGAGTAATCGGAACGGGTATTTCGACTTTGCAGTTTTCGGTTATCGTTGAATCGGAACAGGTATTTCAACTTTTCAGTCACTGTTTTATCCGTTCCACAAAAACATCGTTCCAAAATACCTGTTATGGGTATATCGGCCCAGCCACCAGTCTCGAGTACTCAGATACGAGACAGACAAAGTAACTGGCAACTCTCGTTCTGAGACGATACAAAAAGCGGTATTTCAAAAACTATAAATTGAATTAACTGTTTTCAGTCTAATTGGAGACATTATTTGCCTTAAACTTTCATGCCAGCACGATCTAAGCTGGAAAGCAACATCAACCAATCAGCATCAAGGGAAACAATTGGCACGGTGTCCGCCAATCAAACGGTCGACCACGGCCTGACAGCCCGGCAGATAATGTCTCCAACTTTGTTGAAAGCCTTAGGAACTCTGTTCTCAGTCTATTGCGATGTACAAGGTGACAGTGATGAGTGCCATCGGTTCCTACAATGAATTTTAGTTTATCTGTTCATCTTAAACTCGAAATAACCTTAACAGATGTAATAGTTCAGTCTGTGAGTTGTGTGTACCAAGTAATCTTCTACATTTCATCTGCTTCTATCGAACACTGATTAAATATAGCCTGCTGTCCAATTTCTGGCATTACATAAATAAGCACATGTGTTATTACACGGATATAATGTTGTGAATAATATTACTTCGTCATGACTTAAATTAATTACAAAAATTACTTATTATGGTAACTGGTCTTAATTCAAAATCTGAATCATGTCATTTTTGAAAAAGTGCAGAAAAAACGACTACGACATCAATATTTATACTCACCGGCATACGTCTGTAAAATCAAGAACTATAGGATTGGCTGTTTTAAGTCAGTTGTAGACGAAAGAGATGTGTTCTAAATTCGATTACATACCGAGATAAACGTGGGGATTGCAGTATAATGTAACGGAGTCTAAGCGCATGTGTCAATATCTCACTACGTCGGTACGAATTCCACATCCTCGCTGAAAGACGATAGACGACACTTTGTGTGAGTGTTTGATCGACTTCCCTGCCGCCTCGTAATGTAATCTATCTAGTAGGATCAGGGGCGTATTTACGGGGATGAACGAAGGGGACCGAACCCCCCTCCCTCGCAGAGGGTCGAAAGAAGTTGACGAGGAATTTTGTTAATCTCTTTATTTTTAGGTTGTTTTATTATTTTTCGGCTAATACAGTAGTAACTCTTTTTTACATATAGACTACAAACAGGTTTGTTACAGAGCATTTGTGTATACGTTTGATATATAAAATATATAGGAAAATCAATTCAGTCAATAAGTACATTGTAACTAATAATATTTCAATTACGCGTATTTTTATTGTGTTATTACCGTTACTGGAACTGATTTCAGGGTGTTATTTACACGTTTTTCAGCCACTGTAAAGATTGCTAGTAATATTGATTAGCATAAATTTGTTTTTTTTTCTTTTTGTATGAAGCTGATTTGACCGCCCCACCCCCACCAAGAACAAATTCTAGGTTCGCTACAATCATTCTAATTGGAATACAACGGCTGAAGTGAAATCTGAGGACGTGAGGTGCTATGGGCAGGGTCGGAGTAGGCTGCTATCAGACTGCTCCCCGCCCCCGATTCAAAATTTAACCTTTTATCCATTATTTACACTGATAAATAAATGACACACACAATTTCGAAAGTTAACAATCATTTTATTAAACTGTCAAATTACAACAAATATTTACCTAAATAGTGGTTACAATCAGCATAGTAGTGCGTAAGCTTAGAAAATACTAATCCATCCACTTTTGTCTTGATTTTGCCTTAACAAAGTCTAGTATAATTTCTTCTAAATCGAGCGATTTTAAAGTATCTCGCTTTCAATATTCAACCTTGCTAACGAAGATAATCTCTCATCTCCCAGAGTTGAATTCAACATAACTGTAATGCGTTTTAATACAGAAAATGATCGTTCAGATTCGCAGTTACCTACTGGGATCGTAAAAAGCAGATGATAAGCAATGTATATATTCGGAAGTACATCAATCAGTCTACAATCAATCAGTTTAATACTTGAGCGGACAAACTGTAGTATCATGGAATCTATCATCTTCATTCGAAAGATTTGAAAAAACCTATTTCTTGCAATTTTGCTCATGCCACAAAGTGCTTCAATTTTATTAGAAGATCGTTATTCAAATCGTTCGAGTAGACTTCTGCACTTTTGTAAGAGCTTTCACTTGATTTTCCAACTCGACACTCTTCATAGTTAATAACTGTGTAAGAAAACCAAACAATTGGGTATCAGTTCAGCTGGATGGTGCCCTGTCTGACAGCTGAGGACCTGGTGGCCTGAGATGCAGTACACCCTAGCGTTATGGATAATCCGCCACTGGCTATGGGTTATGACAACGCGCAGCGCATAGAGTTATGTTAAAACTTCTACTTTTTCCTTGTGGCAAGAAGAATAAAAGGGACAGTTATAGTTATTTCACAAGGGGTCACGAACGTTGTGATAGGGCTCTTATTTGCTTAACCATAGCGATCAGATAAGAAGAAACAATGCACCCAGCATGACAGGGCTGTACCAGTCATTATCATAACCTTAGCTGTTGTTATCCCAGAGGGTCGAAAACGTTGACGAATTTCGTTAATCTCTACTTTTTAGAATGTTTTGTTATTTTTCTGTACGCTAACATAGTAGTAAGTCTTTTTACTTCCTTGTTCCGTAAGGAAATGGAAGTATGGTGATCGCAAACAAAATCCTGTTCGAGATAAGGGCAGATTCTGATTGTACTACCCTCAAAACGTGAAGAAAAGTCATATTCCGTAAAGTGTCTGTGTGCAGAATTTTTTCTATGGTGAACGATAATTGCCGCAAATTCAAAAAGAATTAAATAATTTTTGCATACGTGCCCGAGTTGTAGAGGACTCAAGGTCTTTGATTTTGGTGATGATCGGTTAAGGAAGACGGGTAGTTTACCTGCAATGTTTTATGTTTTAACAAGAGTAAAGTAGTTAATTTTGATAAATAAAGTATCCAGAAAAGAAGGTCATAATAATCCACTGTAGAAAGGTAGATGAAATATCTATAAATGAAAAGGGTAGTTAAAAGGGGATGGGGTAATTTTTTCACGTTTGGTATTGATTTAATGAGTTTGACGAAATTAAATAAAAATGGATTTAATATTTTTCAAACAATGGTAATTGTTAAAAGTAAAATAATTTTGTTGCCAGGCAATAAAATTATATTTTTTTAAATTTTAATGTAAATCATCTATCCGTGAAGATCCGCAACCACGCCCAGCAGGCCACAAATAATTTGTGGCCACATAATTACAAAATTATATAAGTAATGCGTGATTATCTGCGTAGTTCAGTTTCTTTATAAGAATAAAGTACCTAATTTTTATAGATAACGTGACTCGAAAATAACATTATATTAAACGACTACCCCATAATAACAAAAATATCTATAAATAGTGAAAATAGTTTGAGGGTGGGGAATATTTTTTTAGAAATTATAGATCTGAATTCAAGTAAATGATTTTAAATATAAATCTTAGAACATGGAAGTCATGTATGGTTCTTCACACCGATTTTTTAAATATTAAAACAGGTTTATTACACAGATTCTACATAAATATGTTTGAAATGTGAAATATAGGAAATTCAATTCAGTCAATGAGTATTTTCTAAACAATGTTTCAGTAACGTGTATTTTTATTGTGTTATTACCGTTTACTTTAATGGAATTGATTTTAGGATGTTATCACAGGTTTTTCAACCACTATAAAGATAATAATGTTGATTAGTCTTAACTTGTTTTATTTCCACGTTTCATAAGGAAAAGGAAGTATGGTAATGGCAAAAAAAATCGTGTTTACGATAAGGGCTGATTCTGATTGTACTACCCTCAAGCCAGGAAGAAAAGTCATTTTCCGAAAAGTGTCTGTGTTGTGTCTGTCTGTGTGTAGAATTTTTTCTATGGCAAACGATAACTGCCGCGAACTCAAACAGAATCAAATAATTTCTTGCACATGTACGTGAGTTGTAGAGGACTCAAAGCCTATTGATTTCGGTGAAGATCGGTTAAGGGCAAGGGGTAGTTTACCTGCAGCGTTTTTATGTTTTAACAAGAATAAAGTACTTAATTTTGATAAATAAAGTATGCTGAAAAGAAGGTCATAATAATCCACTGTAGAAAGGTAGATGAAATGTCTATAAATGAGCAGGGTAGTTGAAGAAGGAGAGGGTAATTTTCTATAAATGAAAATGATAGTTGAAGAGGGAGGGGATAATTTTACTTCCATGTTCCATAAGGAAATGGAAGTATGATGATGGCAAAAAAAAAATCGTATTCCAGATAATTGCAGATTCTGATTGTACTATCCTCAAAACATGAAAAAAAGTCATTTTTCGAAAAGTCGAAAAGTGTCTGTCTGTGTGTCTATAGATTTTTCTATGGTAATCGATAACAGCCGCAAATTCAAACAGAATCAAATAATTTTTTGCATATAGCCCTGAATTGTAGAGGACTCAAGTTCTATTGTTTTTGGTGATGATCGGTTAAGGAAAAGGGGTAGTTTACCTGCAACGTTTTACGTTTTAACAAGAGTAAATTGCTTAATTTTGATTAATAAAGTATCCTGAAAAGAAGGTCATAATAATCTACTGTAGAATGGTAGATGAAATATCTATAAATGAAAAGGGTAGTTTAAGGGAGGAGGGGTAATTTTTTTAATAAATAAAATGGTATTTGATGATGGAGGAAGTAAAGTTTATAAGTTTTATATGTGTAATACGTTAATGACAACAAAGAAGTAGTTTCTATAGAAACATTTCATTTCACTTTAACAAAATTATATTTTTTTCATTTTAATTTAAATCTTATATGAGTGAAAACATATCGTTCCTGGCAGGCAAGCATATCTCAATTATGTAATGTTTACGTTCCCAAAGTTTTATTATTGTGATTACTGCAATAAAAAGGCGGGCAGGACACACACACACAATTCGCGTTATTTCTGGCCTCACTCATTTTTATTTTCTTACGTTTGCATGTTTTTTAAATGGAAAGTGTCGAAACCCACATCAACACAACGTGTGCAAGCCGAAAAGGTCTCCAGCGTGGACAGCGATTTGCTTCCTGTGGATCGCTCACCAGTGTAACTGCACGTGTTTACAGAGGAACGGTTCATAGACAGACTTTTTTGTGTGTGTCTGTCTGTGTCTGTAGATTTTTTTATATGGTAAACGATAACAGCCGCAAATTCAAACAGAATCAAATAATTTTTTGCATACAGCCCTGAATTTTAGAATACTGAATACCTATTGTTTTTGGTGAAGATCGGTTAAGGGAAAGGGGTAGTTTACCAGCAACTTTTTTTTTATCAAGGGTAATTTTTTTTTTCTATGGCAAACGATAACAGCCGCAAATTCAAACAGAATCAAATAATGTTTCTCATACAAGCCTGAATTCTAGAGTTCTCAAGATCTATTGTTTTTGGTGAAGATCGGTTAAGGGAAAGAGGTAGTTTACCTGCCACATTTTATGTTTTAACAAGGGTAATTTCTTGTATGACGAACGATAACTGCCGTAAATTCAAACAGAACCAAAGACGTTTTTGCACACCTTCCTTTATTATAGAGTACTCAAGGCCTGTTGATTTTGGTGAAGCTCGGTTAAGAGAAAAATGGGTAGTTTACCTGCAACGTTTTATGTTTGAAAAGGGTAATTTTATTTATATGACGAATGATAACTGCCGCATATTCAAAGAGAATCAAATAATGTTTTGCATGCATTCCTGAAGTTTTAAGTACTCAAGGTCTGTTGATTTTGGTGAAGATCGGTTACGGGGAAAGGGCAGTTTACCTGAAACATTTTTTGTTGTAACAAGAGTAAAATACTTAATGTTGATAAATAAAGTATCCTGATAAGAAGATGTTAATAATCCACTGTAGAAACGTAGATGAAATATCTATAAATGAAGAGGCTAGTTGAACGGGGTGGTGGTAATTTTCTATAAATGAAAATTATAGTTGAAGGGGAGGGGATAATTTTTATATGTGTACTACGTTATCGGCAACAAAGTAGTAGTTTGTTGTTAAAATTCCTTCCCGGGCTGTATGGCCGTAGTCCAATGTTTTCTGCAAAACCAGACGTTTCGGCAGTGCCGTCGACTGCCATCGTCAGTGAAAATCGAGTGCGATAACGTGTGGTGGTATACGTTAGTGACCACAGTACTGTGGTTAAGGCTGAAGCAATAAGTGGAAAGAAGTAGTTTCTATGGAAACATTTCATTTCGTAAATGATTTTAAATATAAATCTTAGAACATGGAAGTCATGTATGGTTCTCCATACCGATATTTTATATGTATACTACGTTGTTAGCAACAAAGAAGTAGTTTGTTGTTAAAATTCCTTCCCGGGCTGTTTGGCTGCGTCCAATGTTTTCTGTAAAACCAGACGTTTCGGCAGTGCCATCGTCAGTGAAAATCGAGTGCGCTAACGTGAGGTGGTATTCGTTAGTGACCACAGTACTGTGGTTAAGGCTGGCCATAGTAGTTTCCACAGTAGTTTCTATGGAAATATTTCATTTCGAAAATGATTTTAAATATAAATCTTATAAAATGGTAGTCATGTATGGTTCTCAATACCGATATTTTCCTTTTGTATGAAGCCGACTCGACTGGGCCCCCCTCGAGGTCAAATTCTAGATTCCTCACTGCAAGTAGTAAGCAAGAAGATAATTTATTATCAAAAAACACACAAACAGTGACTCTCCCCAATAGTTATCTAAATATCACTAAATACACTTCCTGAATTAAGCGTAGTAGAGCAATAATTCGAAATCGTATAAGCAGGAAGTAAAAGCAAATAATTTTAAATTGTAAAATTATAATGAAAGAAAATACATTTTCCTTATTCTGTTTAGGTAAAGCAAGGTGCTTCGCATAAGGAAACGTTGACAGTTTGGGTTCCAGTTAAAAATAACTGCTTTAAAAATTATCTTTAAATATTTTTAAGACCATGAAAAGTAATTAATGTAACCTCTTCACCTCTCTCTCTCTCTCTCTCTCTCTCTCTCTCTCTCTCTCTCTCTCTCTCTCTCTCTCTCTCTCTCTCTTTCTCTCTCTCTAAACAAACCGTATTGTCGATAATCTTCTCCACTTCCCCGATACTTCGCACATAGTTTTAAGTTTGTTTAAAAGTGCAACGTTAGCAAATATTGGTTCTCAGGTTCACGTAAACGTTTGACGGTGTAAACATTTGTTCTCATTAATAAAACTTAAGTCTCCGACTGTCAATCGAGACCATTCCTTGTCGCCACCAGCATCGCGCACGTCTGGTCAAACTTCCGCCGCTGATTTTCATTCTACAAGGCATTGTAAACATTTGTTCTCATTAATAAAACTTAAGTCTCCCACTGTCAATCGAGACCATTCTTTGTCGCCACCAGCATCGCGCACGTCTGGTCAAACTTCCGCCGCTGATTTTCATTCTACAAGGCATTTACTGTTCACTTACCTTTAGCTCTCCTCTCTGTGTAACAAGATCCATCTCTCATCCTCCGTGACTTCTTGATTCCACCCTCTCTTATTCCTCTCTACCGGATCCACTATTGTCACGTCACCGAAGTAGGGGGAAAATAAGGGTTCTGACCCACAAAGGAATGCCGCCTTTCCCACGGTCTAGATCAAAGAGATGCCGCCGTTCCCACGGTCCAAGATTTTTTCCCACGCTCTCCCCACCACCGCTGGACCACAGCATCCCAAAGGACCGCGAATTTCCGCGAATAAATTTTTTAATTTTTTTTTAATTTGATATTTTTATTTTTTTAATTAAATTGATTTGCATATCCGCGAATATATGCCGCCTTTCGCGAGCCTAAATCACTTTCACTTTCTAATTTCCGCGAATATAATTTTTTATATGCAGCCTTTCGCGAGCCTAGATCACTTACACTTTCTACTGGACCACAGCATCCGCGACTTTTTCGCTGATCTGTGTCAAGATCCGCGACTTTTTCGCGTATCTGGACCACAGCATCCGCGTTATTTTTTTTTTATGCCGCCTTTCGCGAGCTTAGATCACTTTCACTTTCTATCACTTGATGTATTATAGTGTATATATTAAATATATGAACAGGGTTACCAACCTTGCATGAGTTCAAATTTGTTATAATGTATATTAAATCTATATGATCAGGTTTACCAACCTATGTATGGGTTCAAACTTGATATGTGTGTGTATTATAGTGTATATTAAAATATATGATCAGGGTTACCAACCTTGCATGAGTTCAAATTTGTTATAATGTATATTAAATCTATATGATCAGGTTTACCAAGTATCCCTCCTCAGACGCTGGTGTTACTTTGCATTTTTGCATTAAATATATATATCGTAAACAATGAAATAATAATATTTCGTCATTGTAAGATTTTAATAAAACAATTATCAGTTTAAATTCTCTCTCTCTCTCTATCTCTCACACTTGTTGTGTATGTTTCTCTCTCTCTCTATGGTCAGTACCGCGCGCATGTATATGAAA
Source organism: Magicicada septendecula (assembly GCA_034769895.1). Lineage (NCBI taxonomy): Eukaryota > Metazoa > Arthropoda > Insecta > Hemiptera > Cicadidae > Magicicada > Magicicada septendecula. The sequence continues at coordinate 88,512,561 of CM068369.1, read as the reverse complement.
TTAGAAAGTTTATATTTATTCGACAAATATTAACACCCTCTCTCTCTCTCTCTCTCTCTCTCTCTCTCTCGCTCGCAGACGTCGGAAGCAATTCGAGGTCATTGACACGACTTTACACTGACACATTGCAGTCTCTCACTCTCTCTCTCTCTCTCTCGCTCTCTCTCTCTCTGGGTTAAGCTGGTGTTGTACGTTACTAAAATCATAGCAAATATTTTCATTCTAAGCATGTATTACTGTTTAGTAATAATTACAGCCCCAACAAAGGATATATAAGTTTGTGTACATGGATTGTATATTGCAAGTACGGAATTATTATTTAAATCCGATATCTGTTTTTATTAAAATCATACAATGTCAAAAGAGGATAGTTGTCTGTTACGAACCAGTACTAACTCTCCTATATGGCCGTCGCTCGCATCATCCGTATTTAAAGTTCGCTACTTCCAGTACACATGGCCTCTGTAACAGATTTGGTCTCCAACAGGTGTGATTCGAACGGTAAGAGCAAGAACAATATGAACAAGGCCAAGGACATTATATGTCTAGTATCCCTCCTCAGACGCTGGTGTTACTTTGTGTCATAAAATCTCGTGGCACACAAGATAAGAGACAATACGTTTGCAAAAAAACGACAAAATTGAACTTCTGGAAACAAAATTGTACGGTTTGTAAGTAATATCGACAACACAGGTCAGCATTTTTCGGTCATTGACAGATAAAGGGATCGTCACATTAGGACTACTGACTGCTAAATCCAGTAGTACAAGAACTTAGATATTTGTTGAATCAGTAGCAAAAAAATGTTAGATCTACTGTTTTCAGCGTACATAGACATTTGATAATATTCCATTTTGGTTGTATTCGTGAAGCCATAGTGTAATGGCTGTCCTTGGAAGTCATGTAACCCTTAGTGTTTGTGCGGGAATCGTAGTCGGATTTTAGTTTCTGTCATGTCTTTCGTCCGTTTGTGTGCAGGTTGTCTTTACAGTCATGAAAATCATTTCAAGAGGTAAGCCGCATTGTATTGTTCGCGTACCGCGAGCATATGCGGTGGTGATTGCTGTACAAGAATTCTACGGACTGATGTGTTACGAAATTAGCGTGGTAACCAAGTTCTATGACATAGAGCGCGGGTTTCTCCGTACAATTGTGTAACGTCGCGTAGCATTTTTGTGCGATGTTAAGCGACCTATAAAACGTAATGAACCTGTTGTGCCATGATGACGGAGTTGCACAGATGCGTGTGATAATAATAATAACAATAATAATATAAAGAGGTCGCGTGCTCAAACATTATTATTATTTCGCCTTTGACATGCTCCTTGTCAGTCTGTAATTTAGAGGTAGCGAATCTTTTTGCCATTCTTCTGCCGATGATAAAATGTTCTCTGTAGAGTTATTCGTCAAGTTGTTGGTGTAACAATAACATGGTGTAAGCTACCTCTCGTTTATCCATGAGAATGAGTGTTCGGTGTCATCTGCCGTGAGGGTAAATAGCGCCTTATTTCCGCCATTATTTACAACGGTACGGCTAAAATACTAGTAAGCGTAATCAAAAATTACTTCCTACCCTGCTAACAACATCAATGGATGCATTTTGAGTACGTGGCTATGAAAATGATCCGGACACAGGTTATGTCAGGTTGTAATAAGTTAGGCCTCTCCAGTTCTATAATTTTCTACAAAAAATTAGTTTTGTTTCCGATTAAGTATCTCCATTTTAATTACTTTTAACACTACACTGAAAAGTTTGTAGTTGTGGGTAGAGGAAAAAATATCAGGAAAGGTATCCGTAGTATGTCATACGATAGTGAAGGAAAGATTTCATCGATATTTTGACATGTTCTCTCGCATATGTTATAGGTTACAGTGGATATGAGATTCGGTTAGAACATGTGCACACTAAATAGGTAATTGTAAGGAAAATAAGAAATTACTGTAATAGGTAAGTTGTTCAGTACTACAGGAGTAGAAAAATATTTTCATATTCATCATTGTCGTAAGGAACTCACACCCTGATGGAAGGACACACAAGGTGCAGTACAAAAATCCTCCCAGAAGGTCCTTCCAGAGGGCGACTGACTGTACGCTATCATTAAAATTATACAAAACCACTGCTGTCCCGATTCAGATGTACGACAGTGAGGAATGTAAGCGAGACATGTCTACAATTTGAAGCAGCTGAAGTGCTTTCTCTGAGAAGAGTCAAGGGTTCCACACAGTTGGACAGAACGACTGCATTCGGAACGAGCTAAACGTCTATAATCCGAACCAGCGAATAGACGATTACAGATTAAAATGGTGGAAACACGTCGACGGAATGGACGAAAACAGGCAAGCAGTCCAGCGGGCAAGTGTGACATTAGAAGTCGTGGAATGTGAGAACAAATTTATGTGACTTTACCGAGACGGAACAACCATTTATGTCTAAACCATGAAATGAAGAAGCAGAAGAAGAAACGACGTAGTTCGTTTTGTCGTTATTTGGTAGTTGTTGCCTAGCTATGCAATAAATTATTACCTTCAACTAAAGGAAATTCTGATTTTTATGTAGTCCTTCGACAACGCAGGCTTTACGTTGTACCGAGCAACACTCCGCGTGCTTTTACGGAAAATGTAACATGCGCATGCAATAACGTCACTTAAGCTGCTAGTTGGACATGTTTATGACAGCAGTTTCATGGGATGATTTGAACGGTTTGTTTCATCGAAAACTGTCTGCAGGCGAACATATATTTCTGATGTACACGGTTATGTAAACAGAATAGAGAACATGAACTATCAGCCCAAGTAACCTACAATAAATATTATATTTAATCGCTTTTCGTTATAACCGATATGAAATGCCACAAAATGACTACAATTATTGCGTATAACGGAGGATTTATGCCAGCTTTAAATAACAGAAGATTTATCTGAATGGTCAGGCGGCACTAAACGTAATTTCGATTCGTTCCAACGTGCCGTTATTTACCGGTTTAAATACTATGTATTCCACAGCGTTGTGATTTATACAGTAAAAGTGATAACGAAAACGAAACGTCGGTCGGAACGGTTAATTAGGCAGCATAATGGTAGGCGATTTGACACGTACGGACAAGTTCATGACAGCGGAGGCGATGATTATTGTACGTAAGAAGAAATGTAAATGAGCTGTGGAGTCATGACGGCTGTGTACATCAATTGCTTCACAACAATACGGACTACACCGTTATCGTACAACAATGGCTTTATACAGTGATTATTGTTGTATTGATTTTTATTCAGCGATTGTCGAAGCCTTTCAGTTTTCTTTGTCTGTTTAATTTCAGTTGAAGCTAATTCGAAGCGATTGCCTGTTACATTTCGTCTTGTCGTCTTTACATTTCCTTAGTGTAACACATAGTTTTGTTTTGTGGCACGCGTATTATCTTCAGAAGAAGGTCCGTTAAATTTATTTTTTAAGACAAACCTTAATCCCACGTCACCGGATTACATATGACCTATGATGTTGGAATCGTTGTTAATTAACACGTAGACCGATTTGTATTGGTTAATTTGTAGGCGTGTTGAATTTGTTTAATAAAGGACTTGTCGGAAAATTTCTTTTCCGACCACAACATTAATCCTTTGCGTCAATTATTTGGCCATTAAGTAGTTTTATCAGTAAGTAAAATTTCGTCATTTCTTGAAGTGTTGTTTATAAAAATTCCATATGCGGCAATTACAGTAATTTACAATGCAAAAGCGATGTTGTAAGTAATCTTACAGTTATAATTTTAAATTCTTTTTTATACAAAATTATTAAGAAATTTTAAATAAAATATTTAGTATCAATGTTTAAATATTTCCAACAACTATGTTAATTAGAAGTGCTGTAAGTTCAATAACAATGTTCGCTACGTAACGTATTCAAATCTGTTTACTCACCTCTTAAATGTTGATGCACGCAATTATCGATTTCACAATGAGGTATGAAGGCTAATTGCATTCTTCACGTATATATATTGATGTATCTTACAACGGTAGGGTAGGGGGTAGCTTGCGTGTTTGTTTTGAAAGTCGATGTAAGTCATTGTCCGCCGTTGGAAACTTTCAGAAGTTAGAGATACTGAAAGTATTTTCATGCATTAGTCAAAATTAGGAAAACAATGCAGAGAGAGAGCGAGTGGACACACATGTAAGTAGCTCGATACTCAGTGACAACACACACACACACACACACACACACAGTTAATATTTGTCAAATATATAACAACGAGTGCGGCGATGATTATTGTACGTAAGAAGAAATGTAAATGAGCTGTGGAGTCATGACGGCTGTGTACATCAATTGCTTCACAACAATACGGACTACACCGTTATCGTACAACAATGGCTTTATACAGTGATTATTGTTGTATTGATTTTTATTCAGCGATTGTCGAAGCCTTTCAGTTTTCTTTGTCTGTTTAATTTCAGTTGAAGCTAATTCGAAGCGATTGCCTGTTACATTTCGTCTTGTCGTCTTTACATTTCCTTAGTGTAACACATAGTTTTGTTTTGTGGCACGCGTATTATCTTCAGAAGAAGGTCCGTTAAATTTATTTTTTAAGACAAACCTTAATCCCACGTCACCGGATTACATATGACCTATGATGTTGGAATCGTTGTTAATTAACACGTAGACCGATTTGTATTGGTTAATTTGTAGACGTGTTGAATTTGTTTAATAAAGGACTTGTCGGAAAATTTCTTTTCCGACCACAACATTAATCCTTTGCGTCAATTATTTGGCCATTAAGTAGTTTTATCGGTAAGTAAAATTTCGTCATTTCTTGAAGTGTTGTTTATAAAAATTCCATATGCGGCAATTACAGTAATTTACAATGCAAAAGCGATGTTGTAAGTAATCTTACAGTTATAATTTTAAATTCTTTTTTATACAAAATTATTAAGAAATTTTAAATAAAATATTTAGTATCAATGTTTAAATATTTCCAACAACTATGTTGATTAGAAGTGCTGTAAGTTCAATAACAATGTTCGCTACGTAACGTATTCAAATCTGTTTACTCACCTCTTAAATGTTGATGCACGCAATTATCGATTTCACAATGAGGTATGAAGGCTAATTGCATTCTTCACGTATATATATTGATGTATCTTACAACGGTAGGGTAGGGGGTAGCTTGCGTGTTTGTTTTGAAAGTCGATGTAAGTCATTGTCCGCCGTTGGAAACTTTCAGAAGTTAGCGATACTGAAAGTATTTTCATGCATTAGTCAAAATTAGGAAAACAATGCAGAGAGAGAGCGAGTGGACACACATGTAAGTAGCTCGATACTCAGTGACAACAACAACACACACACACACACACACAGTTAATATTTGTCAAATATATAACAACGAGTGAGAGAGAGAGAGAGGAGGGGTCATCGACCGTGATGGAAAAGCTTTACCTCACTGCTTTAAGAAGTTAGCGATACTGAAAGTATTTTCGGTCAAGTTAACACGACTCTTTTTAAGAAACATTCTATCATTTATTTGATGTCGATACCGGTATTAATTATAGATTACACTTAGTTCCATTCACTTCCATGTTCTTACAAATACTTGTAATTAGTTTCGTTAATAACTAGGCCAAAACATTGTCATTACATGTCAACTCTTCCGTCTGTCTCGTAAATTTTGCGCAGCACTGTTTGAGTCTTATCTTTGTAAATAAAGAGCAACAGCAACAGTGTCGTAATACTCTACTTATTTGAACAAGTCCTGTATTAAATGCACTTGTTAATGTTTTAATGTGAACAATTTTACGTTTAAATAAAATCTGTACATACAATAAAATTATGTTTCAGTTATTACTTTTACAAATACACACAGACGTTAGGGAGAGACTGCAATGTGTCAGTGTAAAGTCGTGTCAATGACCTCCAGTATTACAATGGTTTAGCATAGTTTCTTACTGAAGGCTTGTACGCTTTAAATTCAGCTATACCTAAAATATATCTTCAATTAGGGTCATTGTACACACACAGTGGAATGCTTTCAGAAATTTGCGACACACACACACACACACACACACACACATACATACACAACGATGTTTCTACTTATTTGAACAAGTCCTGTATTAAATGCACTTGTTAATGTTTTAATGTGAAACAGTGCTGCGCAAAATTTACGAGACAGACGGAAGAGTTGACATGTAATGACAATGTTTTGGCCTAGTTATTAACGAAACTAATTACAAGTATTTGTAAGAACATGGAAGTGAATGGAACTAAGTGTAATCTATAATTAATACCGGTATCGACATCAAATAAATGATAGAATGTTTCTTAAAAAGAGTCGTGTTAACTTGACCGAAAATACTTTCAGTATCGCTAACTTCTTAAAGCAGTGAGGTAAAGCTTTTCCATCACGGTCGATGACCCCTCCTCTCTCTCTCTCTCACTCGTTGTTATATATTTGACAAATATTAACTGTGTGTGTGTGAGTGTGTGTGTGTGTGTGTGTGTGTGTGTGTGTGTGTGTGTGTGTGTTGTCACTGAGTATCGAGCTACTTACATGTGTGTCCACTCGCTCTCTCTCTGCATTGTTTTCCTAATTTTGACTAATGCATGAAAATACTTTCAGTATCGCTAACTTCTGAAAGTTTCCAACGGCGGACAATGACTTACATCGACTTTCAAAACAAACACGCAAGCTACCCCCTACCCTACCGTTGTAAGATACATCAATATATATACGTGAAGAATGCAATTAGCCTTCATACCTCATTGTGAAATCGATAATTGCGTGCATCAACATTTAAGAGGTGAGTAAACAGATTTGAATACGTTACGTAGCGAACATTGTTATTGAACTTACAGCACTTCTAATTAACATAGTTGTTGGAAATATTTAAACATTGATACTAAATATTTTATTTAAAATTTCTTAATAATTTTGTATAAAAAAGAATTTAAAATTATAACTGTAAGATTACTTACAACATCGCTTTTGCATTGTAAATTACTGTAATTGCCGCATATGGAATTTTTATAAACAACACTTCAAGAAATGACGAAATTTTACTTACTGATAAAACTACTTAATGGCCAAATAATTGACGCAAAGGATTAATGTTGTGGTCGGAAAAGAAATTTTCCGACAAGTCCTTTATTAAACAAATTCAACACGCCTACAAATTAACCAATACAAATCGGTCTACGTGTTAATTAACAACGATTCCAACATCATAGGTCATATGTAATCCGGTGACGTGGGATTAAGGTTTGTCTTAAAAAATAAATTTAACGGACCTTCTTCTGAAGATAATACGCGTGCCACAAAACAAAACTATGTGTTACACTAAGGAAATGTAAAGACGACAAGACGAAATGTAACAGGCAATCGCTTCGAATTAGCTTCAACTGAAATTAAACAGACAAAGAAAACTGAAAGGCTTCGACAATCGCTGAATAAAAATCAATACAACAATAATCACTGTATAAAGCCATTGTTGTACGATAACGGTGTAGTCCGTATTGTTGTGAAGCAATTGATGTACACAGCCGTCATGACTCCACAGCTCATTTACATTTCTTCTTACGTACAATAATCATCGCCTCCGCTGTCATGAACTTGTCCGTACGTGTCAAATCGCCTACCATTATGCTGCCTAATTAACCGTTCCGACCGACGTTTCGTTTTCGTTATCACTTTTACTGTATAAATCACAACGCTGTGGAATACATAGTATTTAAACCGGTAAATAACGGCACGTTGGAACGAATCGAAATTACGTTTAGTGCCGCCTGACCATTCAGATAAATCTTCTGTTATTTAAAGCTGGCATAAATCCTCCGTTATACGCAATAATTGTAGTCATTTTGTGGCATTTCATATCGGTTATAACGAAAAGCGATTAAATATAATATTTATTGTAGGTTACTTGGGCTGATAGTTCATGTTCTCTATTCTGTTTACATAACCGTGTACATCAGAAATATATGTTCGCCTGCAGACAGTTTTCGATGAAACAAACCGTTCAAATCATCCCATGAAACTGCTGTCATAAACATGTCCAACTAGCAGCTTAAGTGACGTTATTGCATGCGCATGTTACATTTTCCGTAAAAGCACGCGGAGTGTTGCTCGGTACAACGTAAAGCCTGCGTTGTCGAAGGACTACATAAAAATCAGAATTTCCTTTAGTTGAAGGTAATAATTTATTGCATAGCTAGGCAACAACTACCAAATAACGACAAAACGAACTACGTCGTTTCTTCTTCTGCTTCTTCATTTCATGGTTTAGACATAAATGGTTGTTCCGTCTCGGTAAAGTCACATAAATTTGTTCTCACATTCCACGACTTCTAATGTCACACTTGCCCGCTGGACTGCTTGCCTGTTTTCGTCCATTCCGTCGACGTGTTTCCACCATTTTAATCTGTAATCGTCTATTCGCTGGTTCGGATTATAGACGTTTAGCTCGTTCCGAATGCAGTCGTTCTGTCCAACTGTGTGGAACCCTTGACTCTTCTCAGAGAAAGCACTTCAGCTGCTTCAAATTGTAGACATGTCTCGCTTACATTCCTCACTGTCGTACATCTGAATCGGGACAGCAGTGGTTTTGTATAATTTTAATGATAGCGTACAGTCAGTCGCCCTCTGGAAGGACCTTCTGGGAGGATTTTTGTACTGCACCTTGTGTGTCCTTCCATCAGGGTGTGAGTTCCTTACGACAATGATGAATATGAAAATATTTTTCTACTCCTGTAGTACTGAACAACTTACCTATTTCAGTAATTTCTTATTTTCCTTACAATTACCTATTTAGTGTGCACATGTTCTAACCGAATCTCATATCCACTGTAACCTATAACATATGCGAGAGAACATGTCAAAATATCGATGAAATCTTTCCTTCACTATCGTATGACATACTACGGATACCTTTCCTGATATTTTTTCCTCTACCCACAACTACAAACTTTTCAGTGTAGTGTTAAAAGTAATTAAAATGGAGATACTTAATCGGAAACAAAACTAATTTTTTGTAGAAAATTATAGAACTGGAGAGGCCTAACTTATTACAACCTGACATAACCTGTGTCCGGATCATTTTCATAGCCACGTACTCAAAATGCATCCATTGATGTTGTTAGCAGGGTAGGAAGTAATTTTTGATTACGCTTACTAGTATTTTAGCCGTACCGTTGTAAATAATAGCGAAAATAAGGCGCTATTTACCCTCACGGCAGATGACACCGAACACTCATTCTCATGGATAAACGAGAGGTAGCTTACACCATGTTATTGTTACACCAACAACTTGACGAATAACTCTACAGAGAACATTTTATCATCGGCAGAAGAATGGCAAAAAGATTCGCTACCTCTAAATTACAGACTGACAAGGAGCATGTCAAAGGCGAAATAATAATAATGTTTGAGCACGCGACCTCTTTATATTATTATTGTTATTATTATTATCACACGCATCTGTGCAACTCCGTCATCATGGCACAACAGGTTCATTACGTTTTATAGGTCGCTTAACATCGCACAAAAATGCTACGCGACGTTACACAATTGTACGGAGAAACCCGCGCTCTATGTCATAGAACTTGGTTACCACGCTAATTTCGTAACACATCAGTCCGTAGAATTCTTGTACAGCAATCACCACCGCATATGCTCGCGGTACGCGAACAATACAATGCGGCTTACCTCTTGAAATGATTTTCATGACTGTAAAGACAACCTGCACACAAACGGACGAAAGACATGACAGAAACTAAAATCCGACTACGATTCCCGCACAAACACTAAGGGTTACATGACTTCCAAGGACAGCCATTACACTATGGCTTCACGAATACAACCAAAATGGAATATTATCAAATGTCTATGTACGCTGAAAACAGTAGATCTAACATTTTTTTGCTACTGATTCAACAAATATCTAAGTTCTTGTACTACTGGATTTAGCAGTCAGTAGTCCTAATGTGACGATCCCTTTATCTGTCAATGACCGAAAAATGCTGACCTGTGTTGTCGATATTACTTACAAACCGTACAATTTTGTTTCCAGAAGTTCAATTTTGTCGTTTTTTTGCAAACGTATTGTCTCTTATCTTGTGTGCCACGAGATTTTATGACACAAAGTAACACCAGCGTCTGAGGAGGGATACTAGACATATAATGTCCTTGGCCTTGTTCATATTGTTCTTGCTCTTACCGTTCGAATCACACCTGTTGGAGACCAAATCTGTTACAGAGGCCATGTGTACTGGAAGTAGCGAACTTTAAATACGGATGATGCGAGCGACGGCCATATAGGAGAGTTAGTACTGGTTCGTAACAGACAACTATCCTCTTTTGACATTGTATGATTTTAATAAAAACAGATATCGGATTTAAATAATAATTCCGTACTTGCAATATACAATCCATGTACACAAACTTATATATCCTTTGTTGGGGCTGTAATTATTACTAAACAGTAATACATGCTTAGAATGAAAATATTTGCTATGATTTTAGTAACGTACAACACCAGCTTAACCCAGAGAGAGAGAGAGCGAGAGAGAGAGAGAGAGAGTGAGAGACTGCAATGTGTCAGTGTAAAGTCGTGTCAATGACCTCGAATTGCTTCCGACGTCTGCGAGCGAGAGAGAGAGAGAGAGAGAGAGAGAGAGGGTGTTAATATTTGTCGAATAAATATAAACTTTCTAATTTCATATACATGCGCGCGGTACTGACCATAGAGAGAGAGAGAAACATACACAACAAGTGTGAGAGAGAGAGAGAGAGAGAGAGAGAGAGAGAGAGAGAATTTAAACTGATAATTGTTTTATTAAAATCTTACAATGACGAAATATTATTATTTCATTGTTTACGATATATATATTTAATGCAAAAATGCAAAGTAACACCAGCGTCTGAGGAGGGATACTTGGTAAACCTGATCATATAGATTTAATATACATTATAACAAATTTGAACTCATGCAAGGTTGGTAACCCTGATCATATATTTTAATATACACTATAATACACACACATATCAAGTTTGAACCCATACATAGGTTGGTAAACCTGATCATATAGATTTAATATACATTATAACAAATTTGAACTCATGCAAGGTTGGTAACCCTGTTCATATATTTAATATATACACTATAATACATCAAGTGATAGAAAGTGAAAGTGATCTAAGCTCGCGAAAGGCGGCATATAAAAAAAAATAACGCGGATGCTGTGGTCCAGATACGCGAAAAAGTCGCGGATCTTGACACAGATCAGCGAAAAAGTCGCGGATGCTGTGGTCCAGTAGAAAGTGAAAGTGATCTAGGCTCGCGAAAGGCTGCATATAAAAAATTATATTCGCGGAAATTAGAAAGTGAAAGTGATTTAGGCTCGCGAAAGGCGGCATATATTCGCGGATATGCAAATCAATTTAATTAAAAAAATAAAAATATCAAATTAAAAAAAAATAAAAAAATTTATTCGCGGAAATTCGCGGTCCTTTGGGATGCTGTGGTCCAGCGGTGGTGGGGAGAGCGTGGGAAAAAATCTTGGACCGTGGGAACGGCGGCATCTCTTTGATCTAGACCGTGGGAAAGGCGGCATTCCTTTGTGGGTCAGAACCCTTATTTTTCCCCCTACTCACCGATGCGGGTATTTTCTCAATAGGCCTATTTTTCCAACCTAATAATCTTTCGTCTTCCACATACTTTGGGTGGAAACCGCGTGCAGTCTTCCAAACTGTCACGAACTGGTTCAAGAAGAAGAGAACTGGATTCCTTCAACCAGAAAAGTTCGGCTATCGATGTGTAAAATGATTAGGGTCAACGGTGATAGGTCGCAAAGTAGGTTAAACTATACTTTCATTGTAAAAACAATGATTTTAAGTTAGAATAAATTGTTACCAGTTTATGCAAAAACTATTTTCACTTAAAAAATTACGCTCATACTTGCCTACCATTTTGGAATTAAATTCATTTTTACAGTAATGTCTGTTTTCTCAACAATATTAGACAATAAGGACCTTTACTCATTTTTCGTATTTAATGTGTAAATTAACTGAATCCTAAGAACCATCGTTAAATTGCATCAGTCGGTGTATTGCTTGTTAGGTGCAGTTTTTAAGTTACCATTGATATTAACTTTATTTCAAAATATTATTTAATTCATAGTGCAAAGTTTGTTGCTAACAGGGCAATATTTGTTTTACTCAGTGGCGTGGCGTGGGTACATAGGCTAACACCTGTTGCCGGTTGTGATAGGCCTAAAACTAAACTTAAAAATTAATTCGAATTTTTTGTTGTACCAAGTGTTTTTTTTTTAGACCATTTTCTACAGGGAGAAGAAGATGGTGCCGGTTCACCGGGATCTAACTGTCATTATACTTACACAGAATAAATCACAACACAAACAATCGAATTAAAAATAATAAAGACAAACAGAGAAACACATGACTAAACGAACAAAACACAAATAGGTTCGTAGTATCTACTGCACGTCAGTTCCGAAAACGAACATAGCTGCTAACTAAGCGTTTTGTCGATTTATACAGCGGTAGCACATTGGGTGGATGCCCTCCACAATTTGTAGAGTGACAGCTACTGCGAGGTCAATGACCTTAAGCAGTAAAACAGTGCCGATGTCTGAGCCGGCAACACAAAACGGTGCAAGCGCCCATGAGGTCGAAAGCAATGCTACGCTTTCGTCAAGTTTCCGTACTAATATTGTTCGGATTTTAAAATTATTCAATAACTAAAGTATTTATTCTGTAATATAATTAATATTATTTTCTCTTATTTCCAGTACTGTTGCCGCCGGCAACAGCGGTTACATGGACGCCACGCTACTGGTTTTACTTAAACGTTAAACGTTACACGCCACTGAGAAAATTCCTAGTCTCCCCGTTGTACACCGCAGAAACGTCACCCTATTTACGCTGCCACCACCAGTTTAGAATTGCCTACCCTGTTTCAGAGCTCAAACACATTTCAGTACATCGAAGCTTAGACACAGTTTCAAAATGTTGACGACATTCAACGCTAAGTATCGACAGTGCACTGGACATCGAACAATATTCTCTCACAACAAGTCCATAATTGCCATAATTGATTCAGATCACTTTGTCTGTTTAACATTGTCGGTGAATAGCAAAGACAACTTGTCCTGGCCTAGTGACCACCCACAGTGCAGTACCGTGAATAGTTAGTTCTGAATACAGAAACGTTTGTTTTTGTATCGGCCATCTATTTCATTTCTTTAATTCTTTATTCTTTCTTCTTTTATTTTTCTCCAATATTCTTTATCTTTTCACTGTGTCTCTTCTTCCTGTCTTCAGTACACTTTGAACATGCGTTTTTCTCTCTCCTACTCTGGACTCCTTTCATTTTTAACACTTTTGCCCGAAAAACGTCTCTTTCACTTGCTTGTTCTGCGTGTAAATTATTTTTTTTCTAAATCCTTTTGGATTTCTTTAATCCAACTAGATGTTGACTTCTTCCCCCACAGATATTTGAAGATCTGCTTTGTCAACCTATTGTCGTCCATTCTATATAAATGTCCAAAAAATAATAGTCTTATTTTTCTCATTGTTTCTGTTATATTTTCTATACTTTGGTATATTTCATCATTGCTTCTTAATTTCGAACCTTCTGACGTTTTTCGTGGGCCTAATAGTTTCCTAATAATAATTCGTCTTTCCAATATTTCTAGTTTGTCTAAATTATAATTCAATACTAGACATTCACTTGGATATAGGCATTCTGGCTTTACTACTGTACTGAAATGCCTTATTTTCGCTTTTTTAGATATGCACTTTTTATTGTAAACATCTTTAGTTATACCACATAAACGTGAATTCAGTAACGTGACGTCAGTTCAGTAATTCACTCTTAATTTGCATTTATAATTATGTTGTTTAGCTACTAGTTTGTTCAAAAAACATCTTGATATTTATGTACGAAAAGTTAATAGGTTTGTAATAATTTTGAAACCACAAATTAAACGTAATTTGTATTCTGTTACTATTTATATGCCTACAATAAGAGGAAATATAATTAAACAAATTAGAATGTGTTGGAAATTAACAAATGTACTTGGAGTGCAAGAGGAAGTCGATCTCTAGTTGACTATGTTATTGGCAATCCGAAAGTACCATACACATGTAATTATAGGTACGATGATACAGGTTCCGATCACATTTTACTATACTACAAAATCAAGGTCTTGACAAGATAGAGAAAATCTCTCTAAAGAGCACTGGGACGAGAACAGAGTATATGGACCCCCAAGGATGTGATCAGGTTGCCCGCACTTACAATAGAATTCGAGCCATTGCACTCTCCTGGTGTGGCCGTCCACCATTGCTTCAAGAAGAAAGCTTAATGGTTACTGTATCAGAGACATTTCAGGTAACATGTGTTTACAATCGTACAGAAGAAGACCGGAGAAATGTCAAGGATGCAATTTTAAGTTCATACGAAGCTCTGGGGAGAAAAGAAACATCCACAAAAACGAAGCTTGAAATTAGGTGACGAAGAAATCGAGAAGGCACTGTCGAAAAAATAATCGGCATATAATGTTTACTTACAACTGGCAACAGAAGAAAATCATGAACAATATAAGTGTAACAATATTATGTCAAATATTGCAATATTACTATATATACTTAACAAGACGAGCACTACTCGATTGCCTTTCGAAGTGTACCACAAGATAAGTCGTGGTCGGAAAGTCAGTAAAATTAGCTAATCCTTTGACAGGAAAAAGATAGTTTGCTGGACCTTGTAATCGGGAAAGAATTCAAGCTTCCATTAAGAGAAGAATTTACAAGCTGTTACTTTCGCGCTATATTTATGAAATACTACAGACTGTTATGTTTTGGGTTCATAAGAACAAAATTTGACGTCAGTATTTTCGTCTAATTTGTACTCAAATAATTGGTGGATCATGCTTATGCGCAGTACCAACAAAATTAGCAATTAATAACTGTAATATAAAATACACGAACGAGTTTTATGTAGCCATATCAAGCAAATTAACGAAATTTAAAAACGTCTGTAAAACGTGGTACTATAAAAACAAAACACTGAATAGTACATAAGAAGACAGACAAGTTAATAAATATAGATAACAGAGAAGTCGATACGTATAGTTGTTGTAAGGATATAATAATTCACCTTTAAAAACAACAATAATAATTACCTACAAAATGACACCGGAGAAGATCGAAAAAACGAACAACGTGAAGATCACATACACGTCTTACATTCACAAAAAAATTATGTCCTAAAAATTTTAATCAAATTAAAATATTCATAAGTCAATGATAGAATAAGCAGACAATTGCCTGTCATTGTTGTTTTTTTGTTAACGTAAAGTAGTCAAACAGTTCGGGTTAGTAGCGTAGAGAAAAACGAGTTGCATTTCAAAAGTCGATTGAATTGGGCGACTAATTCAATAAAAGGCATTAATAACATAAAGTACCACGGTTTATGCTCCGAGAATTTGGTTCAATAAAACGCTTATTCAATTATCCAGAGATTCAATTAAGCTGTATTTATTGTATTATCATTTTTGTATTGTAGATATATTAGACTCGGCTGTATTCCTACTTTTGCGTTATAATCCCAAATACGTAAATAAACCATGTTAAATTAACATGATGCATACCGCATGTTATACAGGTTTTTAAAATTCATGTTTGATAGCCTACATTTCTTACGTAGTTACTATTTTTCTAAATATAAGTGCTCTCTCCCTCTCTTCCCCCTCTCTTTTGAGCAAATCTATGTGTTTAGATAAATATAGATCAGTTTATTTCACATGTTTGTTTAGTTGTTTGTGTTTTTTTATTAAAACATAAATTATTTTTCCATTTTGTCAGGTTCTTTAGTAATTTTCTCTTCTCATTGTTTTCAATTTACAGCCTTTGGATTAACGTTGCTCTCCAAGTACGTCTATTTTTCCATGTTCAATCCTCGTTTCCTGTAATTAACTTCTCATCGCAAAAGTAAACGCAAAGTTCATTGTGCTAACAGCTGCGCCAAAATGTAAATGCTGGGTTTATTTCTATCGGTTTGGAATGCATATGACGATGCCAGCCTTTCTCTTCCGTTGTTTGGTGAAGTGCCAACGTTATTCAGAGGTCACCCACTACCGGCTTCTAAGTCGCTACTCGTTCTGTTTCGAGGTCTCTGCCTGTACATCTTGCCCAATGATTTAGTGGTTAACATACAATATGAATAAATAATATGCCATTTGAACATAGTCTAATACAACCTCCACACGTCCTATCACATCTCCACCCTCAGTTCCAGCTTCACCTTCAGTGACAAGCTCTAAAATTTATTATTATGTTAACAGTCGTTTCCAGTTTAGCTTTCTAAGCAATCCTATCGTACAAAACTTCCTTAAAAAGATCTGTCAAAGTTTCAATTTAAATTTAAGTTAGTATTCGCGTGATACTTTTGCTAACAGTATGCTAGGAGCTGAGAGGAAGCGACTCTACTTTAAAGTAATATCTCGCTACACATAATCAAGATATCGACTCTAAACTACAGCAGGTTGGTCACAGACCACTGCTGTATGTATAGACTCACCAACTAAGTTAACAAAAAAATATTTAGACATGGATAAATGTCTAATAACTCATGGACAAGTCCTACGGACAATTATAGGACCTGGAATGAACGTGCTATTTGTGACAGGAGGTCATTTCTGTCCGAGTCCCATGAAAACAATTTGTAACGTTTACAGACTTTTTGCATGATTAAGATTATTAACCCATAATTACGAACACAATTTCCACCAGTAAGGAATCGTTCATGTTTTTTAAATCTGTTGGTAAAATAATTTAGTTTTTAGATATAATGAGGTCTTTTCAACGTGTGACAATATCCACTGCATACTGATTATCCTGTACTGAGATGCTTTACCAGACAGTTCAGTACTTTACCTGATCCTTATATTATTATAAAAACCGGCATGCTAACAGTAGTAACTATGACATTAAATTAATGTAATTATTGTGATAATAAAAATATTATTTCTTTTATATCGAAGGTGAAGATAGTAATTAAGCATTTTTATTCTATGAAGAATATCATTGCTTATGGATTAGGCACAAGTCAGTAAGGCATGCCAAATATTGTGTTAGGTATTTTTTTTCTTTTCTAAATATATTTTGCGCTATATTATGCTTTTAAATATATTCCCGCATGCTTCTGTATATATTAATGGAATAACTGATAGACAAAGTCCCAGCGTCAGAAAAAATATACCATATATATTCGTTGCATTATCGATATAGCCTACTTAAATTAGTACCTGCATAATAGGAACCAGCGAGAGTTACTACTACACGTTTGAAAGCATAAGATCCAGTCTGCAATTATTTGTATAGTATTATTAATTCCGACGAAGTTATAATCCATTTCTCTTGCCTCTCGTCTTTATTTAAATTAATGTAATTGCATGCAGCCAAGTTGGAAGTACAAAAGTTTATTGTCGTTACCCAGATAAGATGAATATTGATCGAATCCATTGGTGGTGGTGCAACGCAAGTAGCAGGGTCCGCTAACAATTATTTGCAGTCAGCAGTAACGTAACGGCTTTAAACATTTGTTACAAATTAAATTCTTTTAGAGACAGTGAATGTCAATAAACTGTTCGTTAAGTCTGTTTGGTTGATTTCAGTTTGCTCGACAGTTTATTTCACAAAAGAAAATGAGACTTTGTAACAGATTCTATTCTTAAGACCAGTATTTACTCTGAACATTTATTTTAATTCGTCTGTTGTACTATCATTAAAATATCGTTTCGGTGTCATCGCATAGTCATCATTCCTTCCTGTCTGTCCGTTAATATTTCTTTCTCCTCTGTCATACAAACCTAATACTAACTGTGTATCGTGTAACTAGTTCTCATTTACGACTGTCGTTCACTCTGCTTACTTTTGTTTGTGCTGGTGCACATCGGCAGCAGGGTGTGCATCTAGTGTGGAGGCGGGAGGCTATAGTACCCCAACGGCTGCACACATGGGCTGAGTCAGTTAGCCTACTGCGACCGGGCAGAGAGAGCTCGTCAGCTGAGGTGAAAGCAACACTCTTGGGGAAGAGCACCCCGAAATCAAAGTTCCTGATCCTCCAGGTTTGGGGTTGGATCGGAGAATTCACATATCGCATCTGTAAAACTTTATGTGCAGAAACCTAAAGGAGGCCTTGACTCAGCAATGGGTTGTCGCGCCGCTGAAGTAGAAGAATAAGATAGATCCACATCGCTAGAGGAAATCGGGAGTTCGTTTGCACGCGGGGAAAGTAAAGTACGGGAAACAACGTATGGTCACCTCCTCGTCGTGGTTACTGCCTACATACAGTCGAAGAACTTTAGTCGCAGCTTTAAAAAGGTAAAATTTAATAATGTGATTTTACCTGCGTTTAAAAACTACACGTTGAACGTAATTATGACGCTAATTCATACAAAAACACTACTTCGTTTAAAATAGTGAGCACGTTCTGCAGGTCAGGGAGCTTACTAAGTGAAAGGTTTTCTTACGTTTACTTTGTGTTGTTTTCCCAACGTGTTCCTAGCCCCTGTAGGATATTTCAAATTGATTTCTTGGGTAGTATGTGCAGGGTCGGATTATAAGCATGTGGTGCCCTATGCGGCCATTACACTGGTGCCCTTCCCCAGATTCAAAATTCAACCTTTTATCCATTATTTGCACTGATAAATGGCATACACAGTTTCGAAAGTTAACAATTATTTTATTAAATTCTCAAATTACAACAAATATTTACCTAAATAGTGATTACAATGATCATAGTGCTACTTAAGCTTTGAAAATACTAATCGGTCCATTTTCTTTTCTTGATTTCGCCTTAACGAAGTCTTGTATAATTTCTTCTAAATTGAGCGATTCAAGTATCTCGCTTTCAGTATTCAACCTTGCTAACGAAGATAATGTCTCATCTCCCATAGTTGAACTCAACATACCTTTAGTGCATTTCATTACAGAAAATGATCTTTCAGATTTGCAGTTATCTATTGGAATCGTAAAAAGCAGACAATAAGCAATGTATATATTCAGAAATACATCAATCATTTTACAATCAATAATCCAGTTTAATACGCTGAGCGGACAATTTGTAGTATCATGGAAGCTGTCTTCATTCGAACGCTTTGAAAAACCTCTTTCTTGCAGTTTTACTCGTGGCACAAAGTGATTCAATTCTATTAGAAAATCGTTATTCAGATCATTCGAGTAAACTTCTATAAGAGCTTTCGCTTGATTTTCCAACTCTCTCCATGGTTAACAACTGCGTAAGAAAACCCAACAATTGCGTAATGTGATCATAAGCTTTCCTTCGCTTAGTCAGTTCAGCTGAATGGTGCCACCTTCTACATACAAATTGGTCAGGAAAAGTTTCCGTTTATACATTGGTAGTGCTGGCGTATACAAGTGTAATGCAGTAGTAAGTAGCGAGTTAACAGTTAACATGCGCCGCCGACAATATGCGTTGGTTGCCCTTGACACGCTGGCTGTGTACCTCTTTGAAAACTTTACACTGGACGCAATAAATTATGGAATAAAGAAATGGAAAAAAGAGGATATAAAGTGTATAATGAGAAATAACGTGACTAGTCATGACCGCGGGGGGCGAGGGGGGCGTAGCATGGCTGACCGGCCCTTCGTCACGTTTGACCTTGATCAAAACGCAGATTATGCTGCTGTTAAACTTTCTGCAATCTCGGTATCTCAGACACTTGCTGTAACAACGTCAAGAGCTTCTGTGTGCACGCCCGCGCTCACGCATTTCACTTATTCTTTGTTTAAGCTTTTCGGTTTATTCAGACTACGTTCTTAGAACGTTGTCGTAATTTGCTGTGACATAATTATTCACACTATTTCGTGTTGTTAAATTGTAACTTCCACGATTGTGCAGTCATAATTATCAAAAGAAAAGTAACCGTTTTCGCACTCAAGTATGAAAACGGTTACACGTCTACTAACAATGAAAAAATTATTGTTCGTTTTTATATACCATGTAGTTGCTTACTTATATTATGTACCACATTTTAGTTTTTGTTCGTATAAAGACATAATTATTTATTTTTAGTTTCAACGTATGAAGTAATAAAAATTAAAGCGGGATAGAAAATTTTGTTTGAGATCGTAATGAAAACAATGAATTTTCCATTTTACGTTGGTGACAGTGTCACCATTGGCGGTCTGTTACTATCTTCAGTATTACGTATTGCTAGTTATGCACTGCAACTACAGCTTGCATATTACGTATTTATGTTTCTATCAGTGGTGTATCTAGATTTGGCCTTGGGGGGGGGAGTTCGGGGTTGTGTCAGCTTCATACGAAAGAACAAACAAGTTATGACTAATCCGGTGGTCTCTTCCGTCGGGGTGTGCTCGAGGATGAAGCTTAATCTTATGCCCGATTACCACCGGATCCCTGTCTAGTTCGGGAGTTTTCCAAATATTTTTCTTCAACTTCTTCGAGTTCGCTATACATCCCCGTTCTCTTTCTCAAATGCATAATTAATGTGGAAAAGTGTTTGACTTGTTTACTTGCTAAACTGCTACTTGTCATGTTCCGGACGAGGCCTTTCAGTGTTTCCATCATTTTCAAGACCTAAACCACGACACTTGAACATCTGGTCGTGGTTTAGGACTTTAAAATGGTGGAAACACTGAAAGGCCTCGTCCGGAACATGACAAGTAGCAGTTTAGTAACTAAACACGAAAAAGTTGGAATTACAGAGACTGCTAATTCAGATAACAAGATGAAAAAGTGTTTGAAGCAACTTTTATTCTTTAAATATTCTTAACATCACGAATTTTAAGTGAAAGGGTCTTAATGTGTCCTTGGTGAATACGTTAGCAATGCGATTTTTAAACCGTATCAGCTTCCCAAAAAATCGAATGGAGATTTTCATGCAAACACAAACCAGCTGACTTACAAACAAATAGCCTATTAAATTATTTGCGATTCGATCCAGGTTACAGGTATAACTAATTATCATGATATTTACAAAAACGTTTGTTCAGTCATGTCTTGTACTGAAAGTTAACAGTTGCTTTTGAAGTAATTTATCCAGACGTACGCTTGTAAAGTGAGGCGTAACATGATTGAATTAAAACCTGGATGGACGACTACGTGTTCGGGAAACTTCTACACTCGTAAGAGAGAATCGAGTGTAGAGAGAATCGATTCTAATAGTACAGTACATTTATAACATTTGGAATTAATATGATTTACACTCGTAAGAGAGAATCGAGTGTAGAGAGAATCGATTCTAATAGTACAGTACATTTATAACATTCGGAATTAATATGATTTTCTACTCAAAACTCTTGTCTGACACTAGCGCCTCTTTATAAGTAAAATGTGAAAAGATAACATTACAATGAAGATTACCGGCTTGCATTGTAGACTAAGCAAGTATCATATTTGAAGGTTCATTTCATTTATTATGTTGTTGCACACCCATTTCCGTTATATGATAAGATTTTAAATTATATTAATTGCTGTGCAGACAGGAAATATCATTTAGGGTAGCTCCCTAGAGTCTGGAAGGGTCGTCGGC
Source organism: Magicicada septendecula (assembly GCA_034769895.1). NCBI lineage: Eukaryota > Metazoa > Arthropoda > Insecta > Hemiptera > Cicadidae > Magicicada > Magicicada septendecula. Next base: position 88,490,978 of record CM068369.1, on the reverse strand, counting down.
TACGGTACCGCCCTAACAGCCTGGCTGCGTTTACCGTATACAAACTACTAGACTCCGGAACTTGTAATACACTACCCGAACTATAAGGGTTGCAATCTATTTGAATATGTTATCGTACCTGTTTTCTAACGTACTACGTAATTCTGAAAACAAGTGTTATTAATTATATTTGAAATTCAATCTATTGTTTAGAGGTGCGCTAAACTAGTATTTGAAAATAACAGGTACAAACGAAACCGTTCCAAAAAAAAATAACACGTACAACTACCTGTTATTATTTACGTATTATACATATACCTGTATTATATAATTTGTTATAAAAAATAAATTTAAACTAAAAGTATTAACAGTATTACTTTACACTGTGACTTTATTAAGCTGTTACCGCACTGTTAAAAGAAAATAAGAAACAAGAGAATTTATAGGCCTATCTCCTTTTGGGAATACTAATTTAAGTTTTCACTAGGAGTAAACAAACTGACATAGATTTAATATTAAATTACTCGTATTTATTCCATTTTGGTCAGACAAACCATTTGCGAAACTCAGGCAATGAAATTTAGAGTGCACGTAATAGCACAACAAAGAATGTCAAGAAAATTTACGTGAGATGTGCAGTGAAGTTAAAATCATCTCCGAAGTCACATTAACAAAAAGTACTATATGCCCTATCAGCCACTCTGTAGGTTATAACACAATATAAATAGCTTTTTCAAAATTTACCAATTTGGTGACTAGTATAATATATAGGCTAATGTGTTATTATAATCTGTATTATATATAATATGCATAACACACGAGAATAATTTAACATCAGTATGAATTTTTTTCATTTATTAAAAACAGCGTCGTCTCTTTGGCATAGAGATATTCTGAACCTTGCTGTTTTGCTTCGTTTCGTACTTGTATGGCAATCGGCACATGCGCAGAATGAAGTATTCAGCACCAAAAAGTGGTTTTATACTCTTCAAAAAGTGGTTTTATACTCGTGTACTCGTAATACTCATAATACTCGTTTAGTTTATTCGTTAGTTGCGTAGGGGGGTCCTGTGACTCGGACCACGAGGCCGCGAGTAATAGGAACGTGTATTTCGATTTTTCAATTTTCAGTTATCGTTGAATCTGATTGGATCTGAACAGGTATTTTAACTTTTCAGTCACTGTTATATTCGTTCCACAAAAATATCGTTGCAAAATACCTCTTAAGGTATATCGGCCCACCTCTACTTTTGTTTCGTTAAAAATTTAATACTATTTACTTAATTTAATTATAAAACAGCTCTCAGATTTATTTTGAATTGTATTCCTAAAGAAAGCAATTGTTTTGTTTCTGTTTTAACGCAGGGGTACGTTTTTCTCAAATTACGTTTTATTATTTTATCGGTTCATCTTATCGCAACGTCTGCTACTTCAAGCCAATGATCTGACCACCGGAGTCTCCTGAACGGGAGGCAGATATAACGAGAAGATAAAATGCGGCGGTCTTGAGGGCCTGCAGTCAAATCTAACATGGGAAAAATAGGATCCTCCCGTGCGTTCACTAGCGTATAGGTCTACAAACGCAACATAGTAGAAACGTATACGAAATTCTCATACAGGCCTACATATGCATACCGTCTCTGTCTGTCTGTCTGTCTGTCTGTCTGTCTGTCTCTGTCTCTGTCTCTGTCTGTCTCTCTCTCTCTCTCTCTCTCTCTCTCTCTCTCTCTCTCTCTCTCTCTCTATCTCTTTCTCACTCTCTCTCTCGCGCGCGCGCGCCGTCTCGTACTTCCTTTTGAATCACACAAACTCATACAAGTGTCCATAGATATTTATACGCAATAGCAAAGACTCCCAACTCGCGTACGCGGTTTTCTTTAAATTAGAACTTTCACTGGTCCATTCAATTCAATTTATTTTTTACGCGTCGCCCAGGTTACAGGAAAACTGTTGAGTCTCTACAATACGTATGATATTAGGAGCACGAATATGAGATCCCGAAACCACAAAAGCAAATCTTAGACTGGTGGCCGCGAGTACACGTGACGCCTTCAGGCACTCAGAAACAAACGAAACTAGCAGTACGTGTAATTCTCGATCGCATGCCAAGCTTCAAGGCCGTTTCGGTAATTCACATACAAAAATAATATAACTACCACTGACTCGGCTTGAATGGTGGGTAATGAAATTTTTAACTGATCTCTAATCCTGGTAAATACTGGTAATCCTGGGAAATCCTGGTAAATCTAGAAATGAAACAACTTTGGAAAAAAGAAGATATTAATTACCGAATTTCCTTCGAAGCATGTTTATTTTATAATTAAACAAGTACCCTATAACACATGTTATTAAATTTTACTACTGTTATGCTATCTATTTAATGTCCCGCGTGTGGGAGCCAATTTTATAACAATATATTTATAATTACTGTTATATTGTTATATTTTTAGCATAAATTAATTGACATATTTTAATTTATGTGTATTTTCTCTTTTTAATTAATTAAGCCCCATTTTTGTTGTGGTGCCAATTTAACAATAAATACTTGTTTATGCCCAGCGGTTGACGCCATTTAACTTTTTATTTTATGCTCTTTATCTCAGGGTAAAATATAAATAAATGCTCAAATTTTCTTATAAATTGTTCTTCGATTTATTACAATTAGCTATGATTGATTATCATACTTTATCATTGACACATGAACTATATAAATTCTAATCAATATATAAACATATTCATTTTCATAAATCTTATTTCATTATTCATATTCATAGCTCTAATAATTTAAATATTGTAATTCTTATTCAAAGACAAAACCTTTAATAATAATTTTCTTAAATTTGATATTTTACGACATTGTTAATTATTGATCTGGATTCATTTAAAATCGGTGCTCATAGATAAATTTAATTTCCATAATTTCCTAATATTATTTAATTTTGTTCTAAATAAAATTTTATCTTAATCCTTTAATTAAATCTTATGAGTTCTTTAAGTGAACAGACAGTGGACCTAATACTAATTATGGCATGAAAATTTTACTTGTGGTATGTATCCAAATCTGGTAGCGGTTCATATGATGTGGCTGACATGTTGATCGTCTGGCGTATCTGCGATATTTCCCTCTGGATTAGCAGATTGTAACGTGGTCTCCTTGGAGTCACACAAGACACTGCACAACACCAAACTTCACTCACTCGAAATTAGTTCGCGTTAATTGTTATTATAGTTATCCGCTTCTACAGCCATTATTATTTATTATTTATTAACTGCGTTAGGGTTTGAATTACTGTTGTTACGGGTTTAGTTCGTTTCGTAATGTTACTCGATGATAAAGTTATTGATGCGTATTTGCACAACTAAATTACAGCGTTATTTGATTATCATTTGTGTTGTATTAATTCACTTGTACGTCACTAGTAAAATTACAGTTTTTCTCTTTACCGAAATTTGTTCTAGTACGAGCTTACTTTTCTAACCATCGTACCGAATTTCTCTAAGTCCAATAACTATGGAAATCTCGGTCGCGGACTTACACTCCCGTTTCCGTCAAAATTTTTAGTTAAACTCCACGAGCGCGCCTTTTTCGCGTTCCTATATCGAATTCCATATTTCTCCCACTTACTTCTGATTTTTCTTACGCTGTTTTCTAATTGGTTCTACTTTACGACTCTTCAGATTTAGAGACCACCTATTTTTCCGAAAGAACTTCTCTGATAGGTCTTTGGATTCCCACCAGATTCCTTCCCTAGGTCACTACACTGAGGTCGTTGTCGCTGCTAGATACTGTAGCAATAATTCTTGCCTGTCACTTTTTTGGAGTAAACAAAACAACCCTTAACTTTCTCGTCAAGTATTGTTTTCGTGCACTAGGTTGTTCTAATGGCATCAACTATTGTTACTTAAAGGCCTCACCAAACTTCCTTTGTATGTCCGTTCCTTTGTCTCTGTTTCCATCAACACTTCTTGCGAGTTTTCGGACATTACTCCGAGCTTTCTCTCTTCTCAGTAAGGTCGAAGTCCTGTCGTTGACCGTTTGAGTCTTTCAATAACATATACCCTTTTTTGTTTCGCTATATGCAGCTGGCGTGTATACGTATTCTGGTCTATTGTTAATACCTACAGCTGCTCCTTCAAATGAGTTCGTTTACTTTTGTGCCCTTTTTTCTACGGATTTGAGGTAGTTGTCAAAGTTTAACGTTTCTTAGTATGGAGAGCGATGAACTCAGCCTATTTGCCGTGAGCGTGTTGGGGCTGATATATGATTTTATTGCCTGTCAGTCACCTCTGCGTTTCACACAACAATTCCCTGTTACGGCGCTTAAAGATACATCTCTACTCAAAATAAGAAATTTTCAAAATTTCTGATTTTGGCGTTATATCCCGTTAACTCAAAAAACGTTAGGTTCTTTAGTTTAAGTGTTACTGTGTTATGAGCATTGTATATAAACATTAAACGTTATGTTTTCCTCAACCATGGCTTTTATTTATTTCAGCAGTAAACTGAAAACCAAAAACCGTTGTCACCTAACCTCACAAATGAAAACACTAAGTATTTTCGCTTTGCATTAAGAAATAGGATAATTTACAATTAGTACAATTCTTCTTTTCCACATCGTAATATATATCGATACAATCTCATATTAAAAACATCGAAAATGTACTGCAGGAACGGATAAAGGTACAGTTCCGATTCCGCTAAATAGCATTTGTTTATTTAATTGTTACTATGGTAATTAATTCTGGTCTCCATGGTGTTGCTGACATCCTTATACACATCAACAAAAGGGCATAATTAAAAAGGGCCTAAATCGTGCGAATGGGGCAGAATATCAAATTCCAAGTTAAACAGTCTTTTTCGGCTTGTGTCAAAGGTTACCTGTGCAACATTTGATGCCAATTTGGTGTAGATTTGTATTCAATACAAATAAATCCTCAGACTTTGAGTTATATATATATATATATATATATATATTTTTTCTATATAAGTAACTCGATGTTTCTTGCAGTAATTATATAATTTGTGATGATTTGTTCAATTTGTTTCTTCTGCAAGTAGATAATATTGTATATTCTTTTTAACACCTGACGCACGTTTCACTGAAAAATATCAGTATCATCAGAGGTTTCTAAGTGAATTAATAACAATTGTAATAATTCTATTAATATAAAAGTCAATATTAATACTTTTATATTAATAGAATTATTACAATTGTTATTAATTCACTTAGAAACCTCTGATGATACTGATATTTTTCAGTGAAACGTGCGTCAGGTGTTAAAAAGAATATACAATATTATCTACTTGCAGAAGAAACAAATTGAACAAATCATCACAAATTATATATATATATATATATATATAGATGTATGGTTTTTGGGGGGAGAATCTGTTTTGCGAGTGTGGGGAAAATAGGAGCACTCGCAATTGGTTTTAGTTATTTCAGTAGTAGTTTTAATAACAGTAGAAGTTGTACGAAACTCTTATTTAGTGAGAAGGTATACAGAGTTTACAAATTACCAACATCAGTATTAATCATTCAGCTTCTAGTGAACTATGTAACTAATTTAACGTTTCCGTTGATACCCCATCCAGTGTCCCATGAAATGTAAAGAGTACAGTAGTACAGTACTAGTACCTGTTTCAAGTTTAAAAAATAAGCAAAAGCTTGAAACAATTCAGAGGTTCAGAGGTTGAAAAAATTGAGATCTGGAAATATTGTAACGCAACAGAAATGCTAGCATTCATGTTACATAAAAACAAGGTTCACAGAATAATAAACAAGTCAATATCTAACCCCATGATAGAACAAAGATCTAATAATTACATTTATAATCATAGATAAAGGTAAATAAGGATGCAAGGTAATATTAACAAGAATAACCGAACCTGTAAGTTAGACAATAGTTGATGATATATGTTTAGTGAAAAGCAGACAAAAAATGAAACAATAATTTACTAATACCAAATAAGAATTTTGAGTTAAGAGGTATTATCTTGTGACAACAAATGTTATGATAAAGTTTATGTTATGTTATACCAAATATGTGTTGAGTTAATGAAAGATAATGAAACAAGATGTATTATTCAATGACTGTTGTAGAATGAAGTGTGAAGCAGCTAATTAACGTTAATAGATTTGAATTTTCTTATATGTGATCCATAGGTCAAGATAAAATTGTTATTAGATATGGAAAAAATAATTGTTTATGTAAATGTTAATAGTTAAGATTTGATTATATGTATGAATTTATGTAAAAGGGGCTATAGATGTGTACCAGTTATAAACACAGGTAGATCCGTTTACAATAAAAGGCCTAACAGCCAAAACCACTATATAACCACTCATAACATAAAGGTTAGGACATCAATTAATAATAATTAATGAATACGATTTGAAGAGCTAGAAAAAACATTAAATTAATAATGATATATAATAAAATTTATACAAATTATGATAATACCATAATGCCATGATATCGATTAATAACATATAATATCGAAAGTGGATTAAATATAAAAAAAAAAACCGGCTTATATAAAAAAACCAGCAGAATATGTGTAGAAAATAATAAACCAACTATTGGTAAAGTTACATTCCGATAGGATAGCAAATTGATAAGGAATAGACAAAAAATATATGAAATAAACACTATATTCAAAACATGGGGAAGGAAGAAGTCATGTGTTGCTAGGGACGACAAAAAAAGAGGAAGTTGTTGATTTGACAATAATTGCTTTGATGAACTGAATAGGATGAGATTAAAAAACCCAAGAATTATCTATTTAATCGGAATATTCTAAATTATCAGACACTATTATAAAACACAAAATCCTAATGACAATATTTATGACTCTCACCAGTACAGTTTAACCAAATAATACTACAGAATGAAATCACAATAGAGAATAAATAACTGGATTCTACAAGGAAGGACTTGAACTGTCCCATATCCGAATGGAATTGATGATATATTAAACCAAATAGAAAGAATTAACAGTATCACAATTAATAATATTCACTACACCAGAAGTTATAACCTTTCAAATACACGGAACAACACTAATTGCTTCAACCGAGAGAAGAACGTATTTGGATCCTGGCGTTGCAGAAGAAGCATCAATCGGGCTGTAAACCAATCCAAAGAGCTGTAATTCCGAAGTGGACAGGACAAGAATTCCATTTTATTAAACCGAAGAAAGAAAATCGTACGGCATAATTGTCCAGAACAGTAAATTTATCAATCAACCGCCTACACGATTTGCTTCGTTCTAGTCTGGTAAATTATTATTATATTAATCATACTAACTACACAACACTTCAAATTTGTAAATCTTGCATTCTTATCTATGTATTTTTAATCTTCCCCACAGTTACAAGAACCTTCACACCCTGAATTAAATTAATTACAAATTAAAACACACTATACTGTATAACTAAATTTAAATAAAGGATCAGAATAATCAACAATCGATTCATGTAATCTATAGCCCAAGCATATGTTAATTAGAACATATCTTGTTCAATGTTAAAGAAGTAAACAAATAAAGAACCTTTATATATTTGCAAAATCTTGTTATTTGGAGTATGGTAATGAGCTGGGAATAAAAAAGTAACTGAATAAGTATAGAATAATTGGTTAACATAAACATTGAAATAACCTATAAGTTTCGTTGAGCCGATACTACAGCGCTTATAGCGGAATTATCTGACACCAAAGAGAGAGCGTAAAAATACAAAATTAGACATAATTCTCTTCAAGGTATAATAGGGTTGGATGAAATTATAGAATAACGCATTAATTGTTTAAGTTTCAGGTACACTAACACTGATATTTCTTAGAGAGCTAAGTTAATATTAATTAATCACATCAATATATCCCACAACTCCAAATATCTCAGATATTTACATAATTAAAATAATTCAAAACACATTGGCATAGGTGTAGTAACAAATTGACGAACCCAACAGTGGGGTTCAAACCATACGTATCCGATATATAATAAATTGGTCAGCCCAACAGAGAGGCTGTAAGGAGAGGAAACCATTGCATTATAAATTGACGCTCATAACGCGGGACCTAATTAGGTGACGCGAGAGAGAGTAATTACAAATTGACGCCGGCAACGTTGGGGCGGAAATAACGAGAATCCCGCGACCGTAAGAGACAACGTAAGAGCCGAGGGAGTAATTACAATATGAAATTAAGTTTTTCAATGCAAATCCAACTCAGTTATTTATGCTATAAAATAAGCATTTAAAATATTTCCTCCTTACTAGTCTTACTAATACAATAAGATTCACAATGATTTTGAATGACATTTAGTGGCAACATGATTTGTAAACGAACAGAAGATTCGTTCGAACCGAAAAATAATAATTACAAAATAGCACTAGACTTGAAGAACGAACCTGAAACATAAAAGATGACGAACATAAATTATAATTTTTAAAACGTAAGAAAACACTTTTTATATGCGAGGATTCAGACACAAAACATTGCTTTTGACTTCCACGGTGGACGTAATGAAATAAGAATAAGGAACTCGTACAGGGAATCCGTATTACCGTAATATGTTCAATTTTACATCGGACGCTGTGGGACACTACTACGTCGATATTTTATGAGGTCGCTGCGGGTAGCGTTGGAATTTATGATTTGGACAATACAAACTTGACAGCTGCATACGTACTCCGTAACCATATTGCTTTGTTCCAGTAGAAACTGTCACCGCATATGAGCATTGCTGTATATACCGAGAATGCACTAAAGTCCGAATGTTAGGATACTGTAAACAAATTATGAAAACCGTACTATGTACAATATTGTTACGACGGTCCCACTATGGTACAGTGGAAAACAAAATACAAGACACCAATGAAATCACTAATAACCAGCTTTAATTATCACAATTAATAATTTTTAATCAACCTCGTACAATAATTCCAGTTAGATTTGTCCACACGCAATAATAAGGTCAAATAATGGAGTTCCACACAATTTATAACACAATAACACTTCACACAATACTTCGACAAACACTCGATCCGCGTTAAGGAAAATCGCTCACGTAACTGACTCGATAACGCCAGACGTTCTTGCTTTTATAGGTCGCGCAGAGGTCCAGTATAGCTTTCCCTCCTTACTGCACGCCAGCTTAATGCGTATCTCAAGTCTTCTTGAAGACACTAGAACCTACTTTTGCGCGGCCTTGACTAAGGCAACACTTACCACACTGGACGGGGGGTGGGGTGAAGATTGTTCTGGGCTGTTCGATAGGCTCCTCGTTACAACATTTATGTTTTCAAATGTGGATTATACGTATAAGGTGTTTCTCAAATTGAATTTGAACTGAACTTTTATTAACAAAAGTTTATAACATACCTTATTAACTTTTGTTTTAAATATAACATAAATACTGGTAATACAAGCGGTCCTCTACTTTCTAACATCCGACATCGGACATTTCGCTCTTTCGGCCATTAAAAATGTATCCCCTTTATTTAAGTTTCTTACTATAGTTTCGGATTCTCGTACACATCACGCTAACGGAGTGGTGAAGAAGTGAATATGCCTCTAGTGTCTTCTAGACAATTGCACAGAGTTCTTATTGTTACAATGAATAATTGTGTACAGTGAGCTTTCCACGCTGTTTATAAGCTCTAACAATGCATTAATAAACCTGACTTAGCTAGGGGCGTATTTACGGGGAGGCGAACGGGACCGGACCCCCCCTCCGGAGGGTGAAAAAGTTATCGAATTTTGTTAATCTCTTAATTATTTAGAGTGGTTTATTTTATTTTTTTCAGCTGAGTACGTTAATATAGTAGTATCTCTTTTTTAAATATACAAACAGGTTTATTACACAGCATTAGGGTATAGTTTGAAATATGAACTATAGGAAAATCAATTCAGCCAATAAATATCTTTTAACAATGATTCAATAACGCGAATTTTTATTGTGTTATTACCGTTTACTTTAATGGGACTGATTTCAGGGTGTTATCACGCGTTTTTCAACCACTTTAACGATAGTAATGTTGATTAGTCTTAACTTGTTTTTTATTATGTTTGAAGCCGATCCGACCTCTGACCCCCTAAGCCAAATTGTAGATAGACTACGCCACTGAACTTTGGCGTGTTATTGTTATACTTTTTGTAGTGACAGTGGTCATATGACTGTAATTTACTCGAGAATAATATCCAATTTAATTTATAGAAGCGAACGTACTAATTTACTTGTACGCCTACAGTGAATATAGTACAGCAGGTAAAAATATCGTACGTATTGTACAGTAATTAGACTTTCGGATAATTGGAGTTTCGAATACGTTTTCGGAAACGCGTTGACGATTTCCTGCGTAGCAGAACTACAAAATATGATAAACTTCTAATTAATACCACCATAAATAATTAATTTATTTTAATATTTTAACACTTTCCAGTCTGAGGGTACAGTTACCTGTATAGTCCTTCCAGTCTGGCCGGTTTTGCCAACCTTCCTGGCTCTGTATTTCTTAACACGTTTTATTATGTATATATGTATTACATATTAAATAAGTATTCAAACATTACTTTATTAAAATATTGCATTAATATATACTCAAAGTTACAAATAAAATAATACTATTTCTTTCAAAAGTAAATTTTTAATAAAATAAAAGAATTGGATCACTCAGGTTCTAGGGGTAATTGGCAACTCTGTGGCACATTTGGAAACATTCTGGCGTACATAAAGGCTTTACGTTAATTTAGTTTAATACTTCGCTCACTTTAATTAGATAAACAACAAGGAACACATGCTAACGATAAAAGAGGTTAGAAACCACGCTGCAAACAAATTGTATCAGCTGTTTGAAAGTCGATTATCTTTAATGAAAATTGAAATCAGAGCGCACTGTACACAATCGTGTATCGACACGAAAGCATTTTGTGACGACTAAACCCGAGAGGTACCCGTAATGTGTTAGTAAAGTAAACGAATACACGACCCGAGGTATAATCGGGCTGCGTCCACTAGCCAAACGTACACTGTCCGACATTATACAGTCGGACTTGCTCGGGCTTAGACGTAATGTGTACAGCACATCATCCTCAAGTTTGATAACTGTATTGTCCGACGTACTTCTTCTCAATACATTGTTTGCATCATCAGAGACTGAATGTATTTATTGATATTCTGACGAACTATTTTTTAAATTTTAATTACGAAGTAATTTAATTATTTGTAGTGAACAATTCAATTACAAATAGTTAAACTAGTGGATTCGATAACTAAAGTAAAATAATATGTTTTACATTATTCAAAGTGTCATTAGCCGGGGTGTTAGGTCGTGGTCTATGGATGTTAAGTGCAGGCGTTTCGGTCTCGCCATCGTGGGGCACCTTCAGTGCAAAATTTGTATTGGCAGATGTTCACCAAACAACCCCAGTACTGAGATAGACTATTATTTGGCGAACAGCTGCCAATACAAATTTTGCACTGAAGGTGCCCCACGATGGCGAGGCCGAAACGTCTGCACTTAACATCCATAGATCACGGCCTAACAGAGCCCGGCTTACGATACTTTGAATAATGTTGACGCTGGCTGTGATAGCCTAACATAAAGTTTATGAAATGTTTTAGTTATTGTTATGAGAATTGGAATATGTATGCAAAGAACCGTGAAGTTACAATTCAATAACTTCTAATAATCAATGTTTAATATTTTTTTATCTGTATTTAATAATAAAAAAATATCCATTAACAAAAAACTTCACAATATTGTTGTTATATTATGATAAAAAGTTCAAATTTTAAAAAAAGTGTGTTAATATTATTTCTATATGTTAATAATTATTTATATAATGTTAATTTTTATATTGTTATAGAATATGTTCCGAATTTACATACCTATATTTATATGCGTATGTACGTACGTATAATTTTACAAAGCAGTAGTCAAAAAGATGAGAACTTATGTTGACCCGAGCGATCAGAAAGTCTTCATTAACAGCTACCCCTATCATGCTATGGGTTAAACGGGTATGTGTTTAAAAATACTCACTAGTCTTACGAGCACACTTCAGTTTCCTCGTAACAGAGGATAACTGTTCTCTGTCTATGTTGCCGCTGGTATCCTTGGCAACGCACGAAATTAAATAAATATCCTCCCAGCAATCTTCGTTATTAAAAGTTTTATTTGATACAAGAAATACGTTACGATAAAAAGTAATCAGACATAAGTGAAGTGCGTTTATTTTAATATTAAGTCGAAGTTACAGTTATTACCAGGCGTGGATCCATGGGAGGGATGAAGGAAATCCCCCCCCCCCCACCAAAGGTCACTTCAGACGAAATTTTTTCGTCGACTTGTGAATGTAGAATGTTTCGTGATTGTGAATGTGATGCAAAATTCATATCACATTATGTGGTTTGATGGTTTTACACTAAAATTAGGGCTACTTTAACATTACCAGCATGTTAATTTTTGATTGATACGTGGCTTAAATGAGTAGTGTGTATTTTAAACTGTAAGATAATATTATTAAAAGAACAATTAACTGACAAACACAGGTATGGTTTTACACTTGTACGTTCATAAACGTACTGTGTTACAATAACACACTGTATTTTTATCTTCACTCATTCCTACCATTTGTACTTTTGACCATTTAAAAATGATCCAACTTTTCATATCCCCCCCAATGTCACCTTTTCACCACCCCCCCCAAAATTGCTTGCTGGATCCGCCCCTGATTGCAGTACATAACTTGTAATATGTAATACTGAAGAGGGAGACAGACTGGGATAATTCCGTTGGCAATACTGTGATCAACGTAAAATGGGAAATCCATTGTTGTTTTCATTAGGACTGAATGAGGCAACTTTTCAGATCCCACCCCTCAAGGGCTGGATCCGCCCTGGTTTTGCAGGACTGTACGTTGTCAACACTGCCCAGTCGTGCAGCATGTTGACGCTGCACTTTACAACTTGAGTCACGATACTCTAAAATTTTACTGTCATACCACCGGATTAATTGTGAAATGCTGGTTACAGAATTTATAGATTTTAATATACTAACAAATTCAATTTGGTTATTTCATAAAGTAATTCTTAACTTGTTATTTTTAATACAGAAGCTAAAATTCGATTCTGATTATTTAGATTTCATTCAGGGTCTGTAAAAAAAAATGACTATTGTCATTTACATATACTGCAATTATAATTGCTGCAATGGTAATGGATGTCTTTTACAGACTTAAATATGGATTTTCGTGAAATTCGGGATAGTTGAATTTGTAATGATTGCGGTGTCTTTATTAAAGCTGATCCAAACGTTTTCACAGTTTTTGTAAAAATATGATTCGCATTACGTATGTACATTACCACTTCACAATACAACTCTTACGCTTGTAAACATATGATTCGCATTACGTATGTACATTACCACTTCACAATACAACTCTTACGCTTGTAAACATATGATTCGCATTACGTATGTACATTACCACTTCACAATACAACTCTTACGCTTGTAAACATATGATTCGCATTACGTATGTACGTTACCACTTCACAATACAAGTCTTACGCTTGTAAACATATGATTCGCATTACGTATGTACATTACCACTTCACAATACAAGTCTTACGCTTGTAAACATATGATTCGCATTACGTATGTACATTACCACTTCAAAATACAACTATTACGCTTGTAAACATATGATTCGCATTACGTATGTATTTGTAAACATATGATTCGCATAAGTATGTACATTACCACTTCACAATACAACTCTTACGCTTCTAAAAATTTTTAATTGTTTTTCACCGATTACAATTTAAAATTAATATTGCTTTTCAATATAAATGTTATTTGCGATCACTGTTAGTTTTGGAGAACGATGCCTTAATCCTGATCTTTTTTTGTTTTACCATCCATTGGCAGTAGTCGTTTCCTCTATTACTGTTCGTCATTCCCTAAATATTTCTTGACTAACGTTAATGCCACTTAACCTTTCATACTTTGAGGATCTGGCACTTAGGCTGTACCCAAAAGAGGCTGGTCTTACAAACCTAGATGTCATTTAACAATTCTTTAACGAAATATTGTTTACATATTTGTTATCCTTATTAGTTTCATTCTAGGCTCCAGATGGTCTAGTGGCTAGCACGTGCGATTCATGTGCGCGTGGTCCCGGGTTCAATTCCCGGGGAAGGCTCAGTACGGCGTGCACTCAGCGTCGTGAGGCAAAATTGAGTAGCCATAGATAACAGCGGCGCCTCCTGACTGTGGATAGTGGCTGGCGGCGCGTTATACTGGCCATGCAACCGTCACACTAGCCGTGGGGTATGACTTGGACTTGTTGAGCAGAGGTTTATTTATTTATTATTTATATATTAGTTTCATTCTATCCTTGATGCTGACAACTGTGTCTGTTGCCAATTGTAATAAATCGTTTTCTATAATCTCTCTGCCTTAAAAATTCAACCTATATGATTATGGCAACCATAATTAATAAAACTAGATATTAACGTTCAGCAGAGTTGTACTACATATAATGGCAAATAAACGGTAGTTTAATTATAAATAAATAAATCATGTTAATATATTTACCATGACCTTCAAACGATGGACGATTTCTATCTGAAGAACCCCGTATTCGGACTGCCTCCATCGTAATATTTTCTTAGTCGATGTTTCGACTGCCAGGATCTGGGGTCGCCTTCTGAAGTTGTGAGTGCCAGTTGAAAGACTCTGTTGAAGGCACAGTTAGTGTAAATGGTCAGTGCGTTGGACTGCTGTCCCGATGCTAAACGTGGTAGATCTACAGTCCTATAAGGACATGAAATTAAAAAACAGCGAGTTACAGCTCGCATTAACTTTGCCTTTTTACGTTCAAAACGTTACGTGAAAAGTAACGTTGAAGGCAGACTTGTCTGCTGTTCTGTGTGGACAGGCGTTTCGTCCCCATCTTCGGAGGCCATCTTCAGTGTCAGAAACAATCGGCGGACACTGTGCCAGTTGTTTCCGGCAATGAATGAAGATGGCATCCGATGGTGGGGCCGAAACGTCTGTACAGAGAGAGAGAGAGAGAGAGAGAGAGAGAGAGAGAGAGAGAGAGAGAGAGAGAGAGAGAGAGAGAGAGAGAGAGAGAGAGAGAGAGAACATACCACGGCCTAACAGTCCGGCAAATAATATTTCCAAAATCACTGTTATAGCTACCGTTAATGTTAACGGCGGAAGACGTATCAGTAATGTTGATAGAACAGCAAGCAAGTGATGCTAGATATACGTTTCCTGTATGGACTGATCGGTTCACAATAAATATGTGATCATGCCATGCTTAACCTGTTACTCATAGCATTACGTGTTCGCCGGAAACACGCAATTTCCACTAATTTTAAACAATTATGAAATTATTCGGACCCGCTTATATGAAGTATCGCTTTTGGTTAGTGTAAATGCTCAGTGCGTTGGACTCTATCTCGGTGCTGCACTCAGTGGCGGCTCCAGCATTTCTAAGGTGTGGGAGGGGGCGATAGTGAGCCAGACTGTCAACTAGGTGGGCGACACCATAAGTTTTTTTTTCCGTATGGATAGGAGTTCACAAATGGAATTCAAAGCTGCATAATGTGTTTCTGCAACAAGAATGGGTGATGTTCACCTCTGCAACCACTTAACAGTATATTATGACAGAACATTTAGTAGGCCTATATTGCTTCTGTGCACTTATCTTTTTTAGTATTGTACTCTTCTACCTCAAAATATGGAAGTCAGCAGTGGAAATGTCAAATACGTAAAACGGATAATGTTAAAAAAATACATCAAAATATACATGATTTATACTTAGTTTATTTACACATTATTACACTATGTTTATTTAAAAATAATAAATATACATTATTTATACATTATTACTACAGGTTAATTGTCCTATTGCTATGGCTGACACTTATCTACTATAGGCCTACTAGCCACGTCAAGTTTATGGGCAATTGCCTTTAAACTGTTATAATTTCAAGACACGTTGTAGAGCCATTCATCATACATTATGTTCCTTAAGTAGGTTCTTGGTCTTTTAAAACACAAAAGCCCTCTCACAGGATGTGGTTAATAAAGGATAGTAATGACTTCTTGTGCCAACGTCTGCAGTTGTCTTAATACTAATTTGTACCTTTCCACTAGCTAAACAAGAGCTGATTTTGAGATGTACTATCTTTATTGTCATGCTGTAAATCAGATTCTTTAAGATTTTAATTTCCACATCCAAAGAATGTATATCACAGGTATAATGAGTATAATGATCTGCTAAATGCTTCAATAAGTCTGCACAAGTAAAAGTTTCACTGATTGGAACTAAACAACTGCTTACACTATTATAAATGTCCGAATTGTCATAGAAATATCTCTGAAGTCTTGTCTAATTAAACCTGACGTTTTTCAATAAACTTAGACCTATCACGAGTGTCACGACCTATTCTCTGGCAACCACGAAACGTGCAAAACCACGTTTTTGGGGGATTCCTACTTACACTGCAGGTCGAACAAGTAACAGCCTACTATTTTTTTTTAATAGTCGAAACTGTTTTTATTCAAAAAACCTGTCTAAAAATTCTGAATAATTAGGTCTAGGCCTGTGTATCCTATCTAACCTCTATTTGTACACATTTTACGTAAACGAATTTCTCCAAATCAGTAGGAAATATCCATAACTATATACACAGTTAACTATAAATAACTATAACTATAACATAACTATAAATATTTTGCACAGTTATACAGACACAGTAACCGTACGTAATCGTTTTGTTTTCCTGCACATAATTTATTTGTTCACCACCCCAAGTGAAAAAATGTATTAATGGTAACACAAAAATGATTGAGTAATGTTAGTGTACTAAGTTTGTGGATAAGTTGTCAGAATTTTTGTTTATTTAAAAAATTATGCCTTTATCCATCAACATTTAATTGGCCCCTTCAGAGAGTCTCAGTCGGATATAACACGATTATGCCAAAGATTTTTTGTTCAGACTTCAAAGCATTTCTCAAGTGCACTTTGTGGTATAGCGTTGAGCTCGCTGAACAATTTTTGTTTTACGTCTTCAACAGTCACGAAACGTTGTCCTTTCCTAGTCCTATCCATTATTGGTAGAGGAAAGATCGCACTGGGACATATCTGGCGAATATGACAGTTGTGGTGTCATTTTTATGATGGTTCTGTGTCTTGAACAAGTAATGGTGTGCCTCCTAGAGCATTATCGGAGTAAAATATCAAAAACGGTGATCCTTCCATTACGAATAACGTCACACAGATGGCGTAAATAGAATCCCTATTTTTATTTACCATTGCAGCTAGTGATGAAAATTCATGGAACACGAAACTACGATCTTCTAATTCATTCACAATATTTTTTCAAGTTTTTGCAACATAAAAGTGGCTAACTTGAGGCAACTTTAGAACCAACAATGGACGCAAAGTGTGGCCCGGCCTGTAGACAGTAAACAGCCGAATTAGTGAAACCTCGTCATGGGCTGCACCTAGGGAACCAAACAACTGCAGACTAAGAAAATTTTGGGGGCCCGAGCCCATCCTGGCCTCCCGTGGCTGCACTATATTCATATAAAAACAGGATACTATAGTAGTGGAGTTTTAAATTTATTTTACCATTGAATATTTCTCATATGGGAATTCTGTGAACATTATGAAGGCTGGGATATACACACACGCACTTGGAGTATACTATGATAAATGACCATTTTAAACGGGAAAAGCAAATATTTGCTTGTTCGAAATTTTGTAACTTTTCATCTTGTAAAAATTAAATACTAATTGTATCAATATGTCTTTATATTGTATCCTTGTAACAGTACGCAAAAGTGAATAATATAATCGACTCGTCCACGCGTGTGCATGTCCACACGTATAGGAGCGCGCGGCTGAATGGGCGTGTACACACGTATTGGACTACCACATACTTCAAACAAACAAAAACTTATGCCATTGTCAGCTTTGATATGCGAAGCACATTTATGCTGACTTGATCATTTTTTTAGTTTGAGCAATACGATATTTTAAACGGTATGACTCATTTACTAACGTGATGACAATTTGTTATCTTTTGCTGTAACATGTAAAAAATACCAATTATGAAAGCCGTGCATTAGGGAATAGAATCCACTGTGCAGACTACTGCAATCTGATCCCCTTTCCGTACGCGCGCGCGCGCGCGCGCGTGTGTGTGTGAGAGAGAGAGAGAGAGAGAGAGAGAGAGAGAGAGAGAGAGAGAGCACATATGTGAAAACTCATTTTGTATTCAATTCAAAATGCATAAGTAATTTTAATTTTTAAACAATCTGTTTGAATAGCTGCATAAAACTCCATGTTTTGTGTATGACATTAAATTGTTGTTAGTGCGTGAACAGTCACTGTAACGACCCGGATCGTTTTAAACAAACTGGGCGAGACATTTGCTAAGATTATGGTATGGATGTGACTAACGAATTGGGTAAATACAGTCATATAGAGATGCGGTGAGGTAATCAGTAGATGTAGAACACGATGATATATTAGGATCATGAGAATATACCTGTGACAGAACTGTTATGGTTGTGAAAGCAATAAGTTCAACAAACGGGAAAAATCGTGTACAGTTGAGATTTCTTGGTACGGTGTAGCGCTGTAGACTGAGTGAGTTGAGAGACGAACAGATAGTGACTAGTTGAACACCTTTAGCGTACACAGTGAAACAGGTGAATATAATAGAAAATGCTCTGAACAACAGAATTGGAAGAGGAGCGATAAATTACGTTATAGAATTTGCAAGCATAAAACCCGGATGACCGCAGAATCTTGGGACTAACAGTATGCGCTGAAACATGCAACACATGAAAAGAAAAGAGAAGAAAATAGAAAATGAAAAAGAAGATGAAGAATACAGTGAGCGTATTTAAGACAGGTATGTACGTATATTGCAATACCGTACATACATATAGGCTACACTGATACTGAAATCATATTCGATGTCAGATTTAAGTTAACCTGCAGCTGTCTGTTCGTTTTCTCTACAACGGTTCTTGTAGCTACCGGTAGTTAATGTCTTGAGAGGGAGTACTAAGGTATAGATTTGCTAACTTCTCTGTAACATGTAACCAGGCATGTAACTTCTCGTCTCCTGCAGTAATGGAGAACCAAAATGTTTTAAATATTTTATTATACAAGGCATGATTTTGGTCTTTTACTGTTTCTTAACTCTTGACACGATAATAGGATACTACGACTTACCTCGATTGTGATGCTCGGTTTGTTGTGATGTTATAGCGATTTGTTCATCACTGCAAACATTTTACTATGTTACAATGCTAGTTATAATGGAATCTTAATATCTCTTAAAGCGATGAAATATAAGCTTTAGTACTAAAAAAACTGCACATTTCTTGTTATAGACTGTTACAGAATCCAGTTATTGTTAGGAATGAGAAGTCTCTGTTTATGTGCTTGCTTTTAGCTACACATTTCTTGCTGAGTAGTGCTCAAAACGAAATAAATTTTCAGCGTAAAAAGAAAATTCTCATGTTTACCGTTTTCTGTAAAAAGAATTGAAAGTTCACATTTTTTATTGATAAAGGTTTACAGTGTTTTATAATTATCGACTTTCATATAGTTGTAATTCAAATAGCCTATCACTGCAATGCCAATAGCCATTTGTTTTTATACAGTTACTTATTAACAGGTAAATTGCTAAATAATAGTAATACTGACTTATTTATAGGGTTTCCTTGTGATCGTCAAAGAAAATTGTTTTAACAATTAGGTCTATAGTCCAAGTAAAAGAGAAAGAGAGGAGATACTGCTTATTTCAAATCCAGATACAAATTATTCTAACGACGTTTCTATTTAGAGTTTGTACATTTGTGTAATCTCTAGGCTGTAGTGAATCGTTATTTCAATATTTTGAAACCAAAATGGTCAACTCTTGATTCGTTTTGTGAGTGCGTATTATGATAAACTCTACATGCTGTGAATATAGGTAGATCATTGTTAACGCTTTCAAGCTTAATTGAATATAAACGTTATCTAACAACACAAATTAAATTAGTTTTTGTGTATTTCGATTACGCATGTCTTCCTCAGTGCGTAATCATGCAACTGTCGGTTCCATAGACCTGTACGACGATCTGTAAACAAACCACCAAAGCCACAGCCAGAGAAAGTCTACTCTTGATTCGACCGTGGCTCTCACATGTATATTACGTTGTACTCAAAAACCGTTGTACAACCAAGTTCATGTTTTGTTTAAAAATTTGTTTTAATTATACTATTTAATGGGGGAGATACATATCTCTCTTCCCCCCTTTTAACATTTTAACAATACCGTTTTAAAGTTAAGATTCTTTATATCGACAAGTTTTAGGAATAAATTTTGATGTGTCTAAGTAACTTTGCAATACGCAGGTAAAGTGGCTATTTCCCTTAGCTCACACGATCTCCGGAACTTTCCTTTTCCTGATAGTTTCCTTTTGCTTCCTCGGGCAGCCCACTAGAATCAATTGGCACCGGAGGCCGTCTGTATACAGGAACTGATTTAAAGGTTTCAGCGCCCTAGGCTGATGAATTCCCCCCCTCCCCCACCATATACCTTCCAACCTCTCAATCAACGAGTACTACGCACGATTTATTCATATATTATAGGCTAGTTACTATTTAGGAAGATGTGGACAAAAATTCGTCTTGTTTCCATTTTAATCACGTAAATTTGTTTATTACAATAGCATGAGCACGTTGACAAGAAGCGAGAATTACTTAGAATTGCGTCGACAAGAAGTCCCATACTTTACTTAACCTTTACATAAAGTAAATCAAAACGCTAAGAACTAAAGTTTTTTTCAAATAATTTCATGTTCATTATTAATTGCTGAGAATTTTTATTTACTCGAAGCTTTTTTTCTGGTTTTTGCAGTTATAAATAGATGAACTACTTCATTAAAAGAAATGTTTTGCAGAGAATCATTTTCAGTGAACAGAAGTGTCAGGGCTTTCATGTTTTCTTGCCCCAAGGCAGACCTTAAATAATTTTTCGCCCGGGTTCGGGTTGAAAACGATCTTTCTCTGCTACAATTTGTGACTGCCTGCTAAAAAAAAATTCGCAAGGCTACTTCATCATTCGGAAATACTGGTTCACTGATTGCACACTACTTGATTTTAAGAGTCTACATGGATCGGACTGCATTTTTTTTCTTTTGCTTTCGTTTCTTAGTTTCGGTTTCTTCTAATTCGTAACATTTACTTTGTTTGAAATATGATTTTAAGTGAACTCACTTTGCAGGAAATGATTGGTCCAAGTGTGAAAAGTATATTATTTAAAGAAGTTGCTAGCTTTTTCTTCTATACTGCAATGAATCAATTCGTGCAATATTTATATAACTGTAATTTTTGATTTCATATCAACTATATTTTTATCAACCGTTATATTTATTTCATAAATAGTTATGTTATATAGAGGAATGTATATAATAAATGATAAAACTATTAATCAAATATTTAAAAATTGTTCATTACCTTCATATCTTCAATATTAAGCTCTATTATTTAAGCTATTTAGATATAGTATAATTAAAATGCTTCGTTTTTTTTACATTGGCAACATTTAATTGCTTTGTTCTCTTAAATATTTGTTGCCCCCCTCCCAAAAGAAGCTTGCGCCCCCTAGGCTACAGCTCTTTTGTAAGGCACGTAACTGTAGTATAACGCACACAACACACACCAGCAGTCCTGCGCGGTCATGGTGTGGCAATTTACTTACGTTCATCCTTCGCGATCTGACACTTTTCTTATCTCCTTTATGGTGTGGCAATTTGGATGTTTTTCTAGATACTAAAACAGTGTGGCAATTTTCTTCCACGCGATTTTTGAAGTAAAACGTCGTCACTTGCAGCTATCTGTTTATTTTCTCTACAACGGTTCTTGTAGCTTAGTTAATGTCTTGAGAGGTATCACCAAGATATACCTGTTAACTTCCCATGTAACATGTAACCAGACATATAACTTCTTGTGTCCTGCATATTTACAGTAGTGAAGAAACAAAAAGTTTTAAATATTTTATTACATAAATTATAACAAAATATTTTACTATACAAGGCATGAGTTTGGTCTTTTCCTGATACAGTGTCCTGCATATTTACAGTAGTGAAGAAACAAAAAGTTTTAAATATTTTATTACATAAATTATAACAAAATATTTTACCATACAAGGCATGAGTTTGGTCTTTTCCTGTTTTTGAAGCCTTTACATGATAATAGGGTACTACTTACATCAATTGTGATGCTCGGTTTTTAGTGATGTTATTGCGATGTATTGTGATCGCGAGTGATAGTCTGTATACAGGAACTGAGTTAAACGTTTCAGCGCCCTAGGCTGATGATTTCTTGCGCCCCCCTATTTTTCTTCCAACATCTCAGACATCGAGTATTACGTACGATTTACTCATATATTATAGGCTACTTATTATTTAGGAACATGTGGACGGTGTAAACAAAAATTCGTCTTGTTTCCATTTAACACGTAAATTTATTTATCTCCATAGTATGGGCACATTGACAAATATTAATATGTAACGAGAATATTATAAAAGTCCCATACTTTACTTAACGTTTACACAAAGTAGGTAAATCAAAACGCTAAGAACTAAAGTTTTTTCAAATAATTTCATGTCCGTTATTAATTACTGAAACTTTTTGTTTACTCAAAGTTTATTTTTCTGGCTTTGGCAGTTGCAAATCGATTAACTACTTCATTAAAAGAAATGTTTTGCAGAGAATCATTTTCAGTGAATAGAAGTGCCAGCGATTTCATTTTTTCTTGGCCCAAAGTAGACCTTAAATAATTTTTCGCCCGGCTTAGGAGCGAAGACGATCTTTCTCCGCTACAATTTGTGACTGCCATGCTAAAAAAAATTCGCAAAGCTATTTCAGCATTCGGCATTGATTCCACACTAAAGGATTTAAAGAACTTTAAGAGTCTACATGAATCAAACTGCTTATTTTTTCCTTTGCTTTGGTTTCTTAGTTCAGTTTCTTCTATTTCATAAAATTAACTTTGTTTGAAAAATGTTTTTAAATTAACACACTCTGCAGGAAATGATTGAAGCATGCCTGAAATATATATTTTAAACAAGATGCTATCTTCTTCTTCTTTTCTTCTACATTGGAATTTTTGATTTTTTTTCACATTGGCAACACGGGTTTTACTATTGTTTTGTTCCCTTAAATTTTTGGACCCTGAAGCTTGTGCCCTAGGCTACAACCTACTCAGCCTAATGGTTAATCAGGTCCTGTCTGTGTATGTTGACAAACAGTTATACTGAGACGTACAAGAAACATCGGGTTTGGAAGAGAACACAACACGCAGCTATTTAAAATGCACTGGCTACAGTATACTGACAGCGTGCAAACATAGGCGGTTACAGCAGCGATGTGCATATTCATTTAAAATTAAACGTATGTTTAAAATGCAGCGAACGTTACAGTTCTGTAACGTTTGACGTCGTGTGTACACTCCGTGTCCTCGCCTTTACCGACGTGCATAATAATTTTTTTTTTTATTCGACACGGAAAACTAGCCTCATCGGCTGAAACATTTGCTACCGTCGCAATTGCGTACAGTTTATTCGGCGGCTGGATTGGCGGCTGCTATACGTAGATTGCGATCAACATTACCGATGCAGAGCTGCATCACCTACTGTCTGAACAAAATACAGGTAACGTACGATCAGAGACTGCGATAAACTGCGAAGTACTAATAATGAAACAGTAATTCCTGTCAAGTTTTTTGTGTAGTTATATTTTCCCACGGACTTTGAATAACAGTGTAGTTAATTTTTTCGTAGTCAGTTATAGATGACACACGCAACATATTGGAGCGTGAATTTCAAGTTATTTCTAAAACGCGAATCTTCCATCACTTCCATGGTATAACTTAAGCAATGACTGAAGCCAGTACTCCTATAATGTGTTGGTAAATATCAGTGAGCAAGCCCAGGTTTTAGGATTTAATAAATATATTTTTAATTAGTCTCATAATTGCGCGTACTTCAAATAAAATAAAACACATTATATTTTTCACGCATGCGCTAACTCATAGTTGCAGGATATTGTGCCGTTTACGATACAGAACTAATACAAGTTTGGTATTCACATTTACCAATATTTGTGTGGTAGCCTATTTGTTTACCAGTATTAATGTAGGCTTAACACCCATTAACCATAATTTGTTCAGTGAAACGTTGTTTAACGTAT
This sequence comes from Magicicada septendecula, assembly GCA_034769895.1. Taxonomy (NCBI): domain Eukaryota; kingdom Metazoa; phylum Arthropoda; class Insecta; order Hemiptera; family Cicadidae; genus Magicicada; species Magicicada septendecula. The sequence continues at coordinate 88,466,714 of CM068369.1, read as the reverse complement.
AGGCCTACAGATTCTCACCAAGAGTTAACATCAGAAGTGCTTGCAGATGGGAGGCGCTCAATTCGTCACTACTTAACCCTCGCACCTCACCCTTATATTTTATACCTTCGCACCTCACGCTTGGGTTCTCTGGACCCCAAAAAATAAAAATATAATTTGGCATTAAAAAATGATAAAATTTATCAATTTTTTTATAACTGGCGATTAATTTTAATCTAGTTTTCAATAAGTAAATTACTTCCCAGAATGTTCTTGAGGAAAACCTGACCTTCGGCAACCACTTACAAAAATTAACACAAATTTTTATAAAAAAAGTTAGCAGTGTTTTTATTTTGAAAGAAATTACACAAACGTATCTAATTGTGATAAAAAAAATCTTTTTTTGTTTAAGTATGTACTAGAAAAATTATTAAAATATCTCAGTACTGTAAACAAACACATTACTTTATTTAATGCAATCACTATACATCAGTACTCAAATAGGAGTGAACTTGATAAAAACTCGAATGATCTGTACTAGATCATTTGTGTCATACTAGATCTGTACAATGACCTTATAAATTTTATTGTCCATAGTTTTCCTAGGCTAACATGAACATCCTAATTTACACCGGGCAAATAAAGAAGTGCCAAAAAGGCTCTTATTTCAGAAGAATAATTACTGTTATGGTACCTCTGTCTGAATTACTGTTAAAATCTTGCTCTGTATTTCTTCATTTGTTTGTTTAGTAATTATTGAAACAGTATTATCATAAAAAAATAATTCCCAGGCGTCCTTTGGTGTTTCTACATTACGTACTACTCCTTTTGAACCAGGTTAGTGGGCTTCAATATCTTCAGCTCTTGTTCTTCCTCTCCTTGGAGGATCCGTGACATGCTACTTGCAGCTAGATTTTCCTGTAAAAAGAACATTCATTTGTGAAACTGCCACCAGACAATCTTTAGGTAAAGTGGGTGTAACAACTCCTTCACTGCATTCACTTTCTTCTGTATCTAAAGTCCCTTGTGTTTCAATTAAACCAAGATTATCATCAGAGCTGTCACTACCAAAATTGTCTTCAGATTCACCTTTCAAAATTTCTATCCGTATCTGATCTTCAGTTAAATAGCGCAAAGCCATATCAAAACAGATTATTTCTACATAAATTTTCTATACAAAATACTAACAAAAAGTTTGTAAATCTCTATAAAAACAACTCTTAGAACAGATACTGCACTGCACAAAAAGTATACGCGAACCTCACAGTGGGGTCCAGAGAACCCCAAACAAATTTTAAACACTCACTACTCCACTGCTCAATGTCAAGTGGCTGAAAACTGGTTGTAGCTGGGATGGGAATAATACTAGCATGGAATACAAAAAATTCCTCTGCATGTTACACTTAATAAGAGAGAATTTCAAAAACAAAAATCTGCTGGCGTATACTAGACCCCAAGGTGACGTTCACGCTCACGCTTCCTGGTAACCCCTCCAATCATAAACTCAAAAGTGACAGTTTTTGTGCTTATAGTGCAGCAAGGGAGAATCCAAGGTTTTCTGGAGGACGTTCTAAATTTACCGTACTCATTACGTTAACTCATTACCGTAAAGGTTAAATTAAAACCGTATCAGAAAATTTAAAAATGTTAACTCCTTTTACACGAAGCAAAACGAATCCATATTGGTAACTCCTTGAAAGCCATACATTGTCTGTAGTCTAGATAGCTAGTCAGAGGGATTATTTTTGGGACTCTCATTGGAGATTGTTAATAATTTCTTATATTTCGAGAGTAAGATAATGGTTTCAAGTGATCATCAAAACCAAAAAATGATATACTGAAATATCTCTGGAGCTAGAAAAGCAGACATTCGAAAAATACAACAGGCTTGTCTTCTCCAGCAAAATGAAATTATTTCAACATTTATTGTAAATCGTGATGTATAAACAGCTGAGAAGGTCCAATAGGCTAGGAGCGGCGTGTCGAATTGTAGTTGGTTGCTAAGAGGTTTTCCTTTTCTATTTCTTTGTACCGTCCTCGATTCAATGTAGTATAGCATTAAGATGAACAAAAAATGTTATTGTCATAATTTGAACAAGAAACAGAACAAAAAATTATAATGTCATAATTGGTAGTGGACTACGGTCAACGTTTCCTTGCGGTTTCGCTTTGCGGCAGTTCGCACTATCGTTGTTACTAAGAACAGCGCCAATGATCAACTTCGAGTTAATGGACTTGAGCACGTCTACGTTTTAGTTATATAATAACGTAGGGGTCAGGGGCGTATTTACGGGGGGGGGGACCGGACCAGAGGGTCGAAAAAAGTTGAATTTTGTTAATCTTTTAATTTTTAGACTGCTTTATTATTTTTTCAGCTATGTATGCTAATATAGTAATAATTCTTGTAAATATACAAACAGGTTTATTACACAGCATCTGCGTATACGTTTGAAATATGAAATGTAGGAAAATCAATCCAGTCAATAAGTACTTTCTAAATCTTTCAATAACGCGTACTTTTATTGTGTTATTACCGTTTATTTTAATGGGATTGATTTCAGGATATTATCACACGTTTTTCAACCACTTTGAAGACAGTAATGTTGGTTAGTGTTCACTGTATGAAGCCGACCCCCCCCCCCCCCCGGAGACCAAAGTCTAGATACACCACTCACAGGGGTCGGTACCAATTCCAATCTGATTCGCCTTAAAAAATTAATAACTTGTTTTCGATGATAATCTTTACCGTATCTGTTAATTTCATGACCATTACTGTATACCTACATGTTAAATCTACTATCCATAACATTGACCCATGCGATTACAAACTGTATGTGAACTGCAAAGAATAAAATCATCAATGTTGTAACATATAAAAGAAACAGGGGCAAAATATTCACAAAAGTATGGATACATACAGTGTCAATAATGAGTAGGCTACCTGGTTTTAACAAGTGAAAAAGATTTTGGGAAAATGTTCTAATATTTCAGAACCTGCTCGTATTTTATGGATAAGAAGGAATCATATTTGGATTTTATCAGCGGTTGACTAAAACTGGAATCAAGCAGAATCTATTAAAATAAGAAAACTGAAACTAGTCATTTAAGTCGTTTGTAAATGAAAAGCTGTGTACGGAATTAACGTCAGGAAGGATTTAATTCTAGAGCCTCAGTAGATCGACGGGCGGTCTTGACGCCCAGGGTTCAACTGTATAATTGTGGGTTTGAATGTTTGTTGTTAATGGGACTTACACAAACGCAGGTGTTCTGTCTATCCGTGACATTTCGTTTTTATTAGTACCCATATCGGCGGATACGAAAGCAATTTCCACTGAGCAATTAAAGTCATTGTTTAATGACATTAAAAGTCGTAAAGAAACACAAACACCTTCAACTGTCACTTTAGTTTTATAGAGGTGTTAGCTGGCGCATAGCTTTGTCAATGTCGTTTTTATGTGTTCATAATTTGGCGGGCACTTTTACTGTTAAATTCAGTGTTTAGAATTGTTTGAGATATTCGCTTTTAAACAATCGTGCCTATTTAAATTCGGTATCTTCAGTGCTGAGCAGAACTTAGTTAAAAAAGTTGTAATACTTGATTACCAATTTTGGTAGTAGTAAAGAGGTTATAACCTAACAGATGAAGACAATCTGCGGAGTGCTAGGAACGCCAGTCAATATCGAGGCAAGCGATGCATCCTTCATCTCGGTCGTCAGTATTCATAAAGTTGTTTCTTCATTCGGTTTGTACGTCGTAGCTAACAAGTTGGTTGTAGAATACTTCTCACTGATCGACATGAATTTTATCAATCGCTAGTAAAATTTAGTAATCACGGAGTTTCATACGTGTCAGAAATTTATTTATAGCCTATCATCGTTTAAAAATGAGTATAGGCCTACGTAGGTCTATGTAAATTAGATAACACGCGGACCTGCTATCTAACTCAAACACGCGCGCACACACACACACACATTCAGTCACAAACAGAGAATATTTTTCTTATATAAGCGTCTGTCATGGAAGCGCACGAGGCTGCTACATTCTTAAACACTTTTTATCAGTGTTTGTTTATCAGCTAAATTAAATGTATTTTTCGGTAGAAAATACAGCTTTGATTATAACAGTATTAATTCGTAACAAATTATAGACGCAGCATTGTACGTAATAAACCGTGTGCCGATTTCGAGAAACGACAGCGCCGCAATGTCAAGTGTGAACTGTACCGGAGAGTGCAGGTATGTGAGCGTGGCGGCGCGGCTCGCTGTGAACTGTGCTGGGTGTGCTGAGAAGGAGGGGGTAGAGACCAGTTTGTAGAGCCGGTACCTTGGCTACATACCTGCCCAGTTTCTCAGACAACACGGTCATCTCACCAACACTTTAGTGAAATATTTAACACACACACTGACATTTTCGTTTTTATAAATAATAAAAATTTACACGGAACGTGACACAAAGTGGTGACAAAAGTTTAAGTGATTTCCATTGTGCAGTGTCGATTTGAAGTGTTTATAAAAAGTGTGTTATTGTTGTGCCGCGCGTCATTGTTGATTTAAATAGTCTGAAACACAGAGGAGAATCAGGAGAAGGATTATATTGCTGGTATGTTAACGCCTCGAGGGATATATGGTTGAAATAGCTGTAGTTCCTTCAACGTGTTTTTAATATATTTTGAAATTAAATGACCATACGTTTGCTAGCCGCCAACACGGATCACGTGGTTATATAATGAAAAGTTTTTAATAAAACCAAAACTTATTGTATAAACGGAAACTTTGTCGATACAGCGTATTTATCTTGGCATAGTTCTTAATTTATAACAATACTGTGTACGTGTGTATTTGAATAATCTACACTGAAAACAATTAAAAAGTCCTTGAAATACGTGGTATCGTAGGAAGGTAGAACAGGAGTGCGTCTGTATTCATTTGAATAGATTACGCGCATTTACTTAAATGATAGCATACACAAAAACGTTTCTTTTTTTTGTTTCGTATGTTTATTTTTCGTGTTTATGCACAGACTTTATTTTCGTCATTCATTACAGATTTTATGCACCGACTTCAAGCAAGCCGTTCTCAACGCGAAAACTAATCCTCTCATATTGTTGTTTATTCAATTATGCAAGTGTACGTCGCGTTGCAGAGGGGTATCCCCACGGTACACCGAGGGTAGTAAGAAGGTTAAATTCTGTTTACGCAGCGGTCATTGGGCGTGCTTTACGCCATACGTCCTTGTACGTCGGAATGCCGTCCTTGCAACCGACCGTACCCAGTACGCGACCAGTGCTAATACTTAACGTCCATTAACATGGAAAATAAGTTTTAAGAATTGCTTTGTGTACACGCGCGAGACTATATGCTTACATGTTCCGTGTTGTTTTCCAAAAATTAAATTGTCATAGAAAAGTCACAGTTTCCTATTAAAACTAGTGAATACAACAAAAGCTGTAGCTGCTAAAAATAAGTTTACTTTCATAGTGGCAAGATGAAAACTTTTTTGGCGTGGCGTAAAGTTTCGACCCAGTTCATACATAATGATGATCTTGCACCAAGATTAGCCGTATGTTGTCTGACCGGGATAAACATTACGCGCACCACCGAATGATGGATGTTGACGCATTAAGATATGGGTTTATTTACAGGGGGGCTAACAGGACCCTCCCATAGGGTCGAAAAAATGACGGAATTTTGTTAATGTTTTCACGCTTAATGTTTTGGTTGTTTTATTAGTTTTTTTTTCAACTGTGAACGCTAATATAGTAGTAACTGTTTCTCAGATGTACAAACAGGTTGATTATACAGCATTTGCGTATACGTTTTAAATACGAAATATAGGAAAATCAGTTCAATCAATAAGAATCTTGTAAACAATCCTTGAATTTGTAGTGACCGCTAATCAATGAATTTTTCTGTGAAGGGTTTGTGAGGATCGGTCAAAAATATAACACAAATTTTAACTCATTTGTGTCGACGTTCCGACAGTGTTTATTGTCATCATCAGGACAAATAAGTTAAAATTTGTGTTATATTTTTGACCGATCCTCACAAACCCTTCACTGAAAAAATCTTGTAAACACTGTTTCAATAACGCGTGTTTGTATCGTGTCATTTCCTTTTACTTTAGTTAGATTGATTTCAGGATGTTATCACAGGTTTTTCAACCACCTTAAAAATAGTAATGTTGATAGTCCTTACTTTTATATGAAGCCGACTCGACCTCCCCCCCAAGGTCAAATTCTGGCATACGCCACTGATTTAGATATTAATCTGTTTAGTTTATTCTGTTACTAATAAACTAAAAGAAAACGTGAAAGATTATAAGCAAGGTATTTTCGAAAATTGTTCAAAGTGGTCGGAGTATTATAAAGTCTGTATATCAGAAACGTATTCCCGAGTGACCCCGACAGGGAATTTTGATTCTATGAAATAATTAAATTTGTCTTCATTCTATTGTTACAAGAATAATTTAAAAAAAAATTATTTGTAGTACAAATAAATTAATCAAAAACTTTAGGAATTTCCAATAATCAATTTGTGCGTGTGTTCGTTCGTTAGAGCTCGGTATTCACCGTTAGAACTTGCAGCGCAGTTTTAGTGTGAACATCCAATTAGAATGCAGTGGCGTAACTAGTACGGAGGGGGGTTCGGGGTCGGTTCGGTTACATACAAAAGAAAAAAAGAGTTAAGATTGATCAAGATTACTTTGTTTAAAGTGACTGAAATTAGACCCATTAAAGTAAACGGTAATAACACAATAACAATATACGTTACTGGAACATTTTTTAAAAGATAGGTCCACCTGTTGACTGAATTGATTTTCTTATATTTCATATTGATAGCGTATACGCTAATGCTGTGTAATAAACCTGTTTATATATTTAAAAACAGTTACTACTATATACTATATAAGAGTACACAACTGAAAAAATAAAACAGCCTAAAAATCAAGAGATTACCAAACTCGTCAACTTTTTCTACTTACTGGATGGGGGGGAGGATCCGCCCCTGTTCGTCCCCGCTTAAATACGCCCCTGTTAGAATATTATTGTATGTAATAGTGATTTAGTTGTCGTAGATTTGATCTGTACTTTGCTAGAAGTTTTTCGAAGCTTCCTTGGATGTTTTTCTTATGTGAGCACATGGGTACTTTAAATATTTCATGAATGCACGAATAAGGCCGATCGTAGACACAATACTGTGTAAGCTGCACTTGATTTTGATCCAAATGGAAAAGAATTCGTGTCGTTGCTGACAGAAACAGAAATCGTAGCCTGTCATTGGACCACACACACGAATATTAGGCGTCATTAACGTTCCGGCTGCACGTTTGAAGGCCATGTGTTGGCCAGTCGTCTGACGCAGTCTCCACTCTCGTGGGAAAAAGTGTTTTACCGTAGTCAACGTCGAGGTGAATGAAAGTTTTATTTTGTTTCTTTGAATGTGCTCGGGGCGTCGACGTCCCGTTACCCGTGTTTACGAATACACCTGTGCTGTTCTCTCGTGTCAGTGGTGCCGCGAAATTCTCTGGAGGAATAAAAATTGCGAACAAATTTACCGTGTAGAGACACGACCGACATAAAAACTCATGTGTTCGTTGTGACCGCGACGGCTTCTTTGTCACGTTCGTAATCCTGTTGTCCGTCCACGGAACACACACAAATGGAAGTCTTAATTGTCGTTAGTAGACGTGCCACATGATCCTTTATAACATGAGATCGCTAAATAAACACGCGTGCGCACATGTGAGCGGAACGGTGAACACCTTAAACAGTGGTTCCCAAAATGGGGTCCGCGACAATGTTTCAGGGGGTCCGCAGACACTTTTAAGAAAAAATCTAAATTTTAGAATCTTAAAACAATTAGTAGAAGATTCCAGCATTATTTTTGTTCAACCTAATTGTAATTGTAAAAATAATTTCAAACTGATAGCTTTAATAATGTCTATAAATCATGTCGTGTAGCAGATCTCTTTGTCAGCCGAACTGACTAGACCTATCTCTTATATTACAAGAAGATTCATTGGCAGAACTTTTAACTGACAGATAATTAAAAATATCGGTATGGAGAACCATACATGACTTCCATATTCTAAGATTTATATTTAAAATCATTTTCGAAATGAAATATTACCATAGAAACTACTTCTTTTTACTTACTGCTTCAGCCTTAACCACAGTACTGTGGTCACTAACGTATACCGCCTCACGTTATCGCACTCGATTTTCACTGATGATGGAAGTCGATGGCATTGCCGAAACGTCTGGTTTTGTAGAAAACATTGGACTACGGCCAAATATCCCGGGAAGGAATTTTAACAAAAACTACTTCTTTGTTGCCGATAACGTTGTACACATATATATAAAAAATATGCATAATATTAATGGCTTGTATAAGTTAATGATTGATCTCCATTAAGTAGTGCTCAAGTTTCCAAAGTTTTAATATTATGATGTCCGTAATTAAAACATCAGAGGAGGTTTAGTGTGTATGAGGGTACACCGTGGACAAAAATTTTCAACATTTCCTATTGAGCGTTGCTTAGAGTAAAGCTGCGAATCTACAGTGTACGTTTCACAGAACAAACACGCGGAAAAGAAGGAGCGCTCCGAAGTCACTCATGGACCCTCAGCATCTTGCAGAGGGTTCATTCCCTAAAGACGAAAAGTCTGTCTATGAATCGTTCCTCTGTAAACATGTGCAGTTACCAGGAAGCAAATCGCTATCCACGCTGGACACTTTTTCGGCTTCCACGCGTTATGTTGGTGTGGGTTTCGGCACTTTCCATTTAAAAAACGTGCAAATGTAAGAAAATAAACCTGAATGAGGCCAGAAATAACGCGAATTGTGTGTGTGTGTGTGTGTGTGTGTGTGTGTGCGCGTGTGTGCGTGCGTGCGTGCGTGCGTGCGCGTCTTCCCTGCCTTTTTATTGCTGTAGTCATAATAATAAAATGGAAACGTAAACATTACATAACTGAGATATGCTTGCCTGCCACGAACGATATATTTTCTCTCATTCATGATTTACATTAAAATGAAAAAATTATAATTTTATTGCCTGGCAACAAAATTATTTTATTTTTAACAATTACCATTGTTTGAAAAAGTTTAAATGAATTTTCAAGTACATTACTGTTGTTAAAACGTAAAAGGTTGCAGGTAAACTACCCCTTCCCCTTAACCGATCTTCACCAAAAACAATAGGTCTTGAGAACTCCATAATTCAGGGCTGTATGCGAAACATTATTTGATTCTGTTTGAATATGCGGCAGTTATCGTTCGTCATAGAAAAAATTACCCTTGTTAGAACATAAAACGTTTCAGGTAAACTACCCCTTTCCCTTAACCGATCTTCACCAAAAACAATAGGTCTTGAGAACTCCATAATTCAGGGCTGTATGCGAAGCATTATTTGATTCTGTTTGAATTTGCCGCTGTTATCGGTTGCCATAGAAAAAAAATCTAGATAGACACAGACACTTTTCGAAAAACGATTTTTTTAATGTTTTGAGTGTAGTACAATCAGAATCGGCAATAATCTCGAACACGATTTTTTTGCCATCACCAACTTCCATTTCCTTAAGGAATATGGAAGTAATTAAAATTATAGTTTTCGCAATTACAGCTAGCTGACGTCTGCTTATATGTAATGACTGACTATCCTGAACTCGCAAAAGAAGCTATGAAGTGTTCAACTGTGTTTCCCTCTTCCCTCTATTTATTTGTGTGAAACGGCATTCTCACAGCTCACGTACTTGAAGTCAAAGTTAAGAAATAAACCTGATTTCGAGAGTGAATTAATGTTGAAATTATCAGACAATAAACCCAATATTGCAGAGCTAATTGTTCAAAAGCAGCTTCATTGTTAACATTAAATTATATTTGATATCATTAATATTATAATTTTGCAAGTTAAGAGAATTTTGATTTTAATACATTTTAATTAAAATATAAGAGTTTCTATCATATTTACTGTTTGTTTCATTTCAGAACTCAGACAGGTCCGTGAATGTTTAAATGTTTTGAGAGGAGTCCTCGGACTGAAAAGATTTGGAACCACTGCCTTAAAAGAATTTGTAGAAGTATCTTGTGTAACCGATGATAAACGAATTCATATCCGGGCTGTTTGGCCGTGGTGGGTTGCTTGTTCAGTCACTGTCTAAACGTTTCGGCCAACCACAGGAGGTATTCTTCAGTAGACAAAAGTTAAAAGTAGGCCTATTCGACAAAGGTTGGAGAGCCGAACGCATCCCTAACCGAGGTAAAAGCAAACGATTAGGGGTACGTTCGACTCTCCACACTTTGTCGAACACTTTTAACTTTGTTCTACTGAAGAAGGCCTCCGGTGGGTGGCCGAAATGTTTAGACAGAACAAAGCAACAGACCACGGCCAAACAGCCCGGATATGGATTCTTTTATCATTGACTCCGTCGATGATAGCCTACGTAATAAACTTGTGTAAACGATGTTAATTGTTACATGTACAGTAGAGCATCGATTATCCGAATCTCTCGGGACGAGGGTCCGTTCGGATAATAGATCGTAAATCGAAAACATTATTTGTCTTTACAGAAACAAAGGTTTTTATTACAAAATCATTTCTAACATACTGTTACGTAATTACAGCAACCTGTATACTGTACTGTAATGTATTACTAAGGCAAAAAAATCATTGAATTAAAACTGAGTAATTAATAGAAACCAAAAATTAGTTTAAACAAAATTAGAGTTTAATGACAAACACTGTACAGCACTATAAAATTAATTAAAAATTGAAAAACAAAACGAAACATGCAGTACCATAGATTTACACTTTTTGAAGAATTATTCTATCACTGTCTGCTTTAAACCGATACCCCATTTTCTCGCTGCTAAAGACTGAAGTCGTTCAAGATTCATAAACTAAATAAATCTATCTCGCCTTCTGTTTCGGCCCACTTTAGAACAGTATCGGTTTCGATTGTTTGTTTATCGATTGTAAGGCTGTATAGCTACAGCATTTATTTATTACTGTACATCACTGTAATAATTTATAGTATACAATGTTTTATGTTCCATAAATATCCAGTACCCCTACACGTGTCCAATACATTACTGTACAGTACAATACATAATTGTACTTTTTATTGAGTTCGGATAATAGATCGTTCGGTTAATGGATGTTCGGATAATCGATGCTTTACTGTAGTTGTTATCGAATTGGAGAGGGGAGTGACTTACTGTCTATCCCAGAATATCCTAAGGGGAGAACGGTTCTTTTATCTACCAGAAAACTTACAGTCAGGAATGTTGTTCCTTATACCGGTACATATTTATTTGTTGACTCTTGTAACGTTGACAGGTTCGAATGATTTCCAATAATCGAAAGTAGTTTTTTACTTTCAATAAATAAGTTTTTTTTGTATCGGCCGTCTAAGGACCACGTGCCAATTTAAATTCTGTATTCTTTGTTCTTTTCTTTTGCTCCAATATTCTTTAATCTTTTCACTGTGTCTCTTCTTGTCTTCAGTGCACTTTGAACCTTCGTTTTTCTCTCTCCTCCCCTGGACTCCTTCCATTTTTAACACTTTTGCCTGAAAAACTTCTCTTTCAATTGCTTCTTCTGCGTTTATAGTTTAGTTTTTTCTAAATCCTTTTGGACTTCTTTAATCCAACTTGATGTTGACTTCTTCCCCCACAGATATTTGAAGATCTGCTTGGTTAACCTATTGTCGTCCGTTCTATATAAATGTCCAAAAAATAAAAGTCTTCTTTTTCTCATTGTTTCTGTTAAATTTTCTATATGCTCTGATATATTTCATCATTACTTCTTAATTTCCAACCTTTTGAAGATTTTCGTGGGCCTAATATTTTCCTAATAATTCGTCTTTCCAATATTTCTAGTTTCTCTAAATTATAATTCAATGCTAGACATTCACTTGCATATAGGCAGTCTGACTTCACTACTGTACTGTAATGCCTTATTTTCGCATTTTTAGATATACACTTTTTATTGTAAATATCTTTAGTTATACCATATGCTCTTTCCATTTTATGAATCCTTTCTTCTATAGCAGATTTTTCTAAACCATTCTCTTGAATTATTTCCCCAAGATACTTAAATTTTCTAACCCTCTCTATTCGACCAATGTCTGTAAGCAAGAATTTAGGCGCATTTTTAATGTTCGTAAGAAATTTGTTTTTTCTGCAAAAATTCTTAAGCCTGAACAAGTTTATTTATTTATTTTAGTTTATCATGTAGGTTGTATGAAGTTTACATCGATATTGTCTCTTTTAAGTAGTCGCCATTGCTGCTGGTTGCAATGTGTTTTGCTTAAACGAAACTGTATTTTTGTTCAACAAGTAAATTTAGTTTTCATTAGCGCTACGACGACGACGACGATGCGCAGCGTTGTAATTACCGCAGTAGGGAAGAGATTAGACTACAATAACTGTCATAGTCGTAGCTGCAACGCGTCCGCGTAGAAGTACGGGGCGAGATAATTGTTGGTGTTAGTGAAGCGGAAATATTGTGTAGCCCGAGGCAGGGGCAGTCAGTATAACTACCACTGCTGTTTCTGTTACAATAGCAACTCTACAACTCTGCGCATGCATATATTCACTGACGGAGGTATTATTTTTGCTGTATTACGGTATAAAGGTGCAGTTGTAATTGTCTGTCCGTGTACACGCCGAGGTTGAGTCTGAATGGATTTTACGTACAAATATACTATGCTACTGGTACAGGGCACGCAGTAATGTTTTTGTTTTCAGATTCTTCTTGTCTCGCTTCCATATAATTACAAGTTTTTACGAACTATATATGTAGAGTGTGTGTGTGTGTGTGTGTGTTACATTTATGTCACAGTAAATAGAGAGATTACAATCGGGGGGGGGGGGCGAACTTAACGTATTTACGGAGGAGGGACGAATGGAACCGGACCCCTCCCCCATTGGGTCGAAAAAGTTGACGAATTTTGTAATCTCTTAATTTTTAGGTTATCATCACCACTCCAAGGACTAGGCTTTAGACCTGTTCCGGAACCCATCTCCTCCTCGGTCTACCGACATCTCTCTTCCCAGTAGGGTGATAACCCAAGGCAGCCACAGGTAGACGGATATCAGGCATGCGATTCAAATGTTCACACCATCTCCATCTGTGGTATTCAATTCTTTGGTGCAATGATACAGTTTTTTTAATCGCGTCTAATATCCTCGTTCCTTCTCCGATCCAAGAGAGAACAACCTTGCGTCCCTCTTAGAAATTTCATTTCGGCTGTCTGAATCCTCTGCACGTCCCTTTTACCAAGAGTCCATGTCTCATTAGCATACAGGAATGTGGGGACAGCCACAATTTTATAAAATTTCATTCGGGTATCCTTCCGTGTTTTATTTTTCAGGTAACTATGAGTCGTTCCACAGATGCGTCTACATTTTGTTAGCTTACCATCCCAATCAATATCAGTTCCATATGAGATATTACAACCCAGGTAATTAAAATGACTAACCTGATCCAAAATCTGATTAGTCACGACTATCTTAGTTCTTATAGGACACCTCCCCTGAAATGCCATCGTTTTAGATTTTGTAGTAGAGATCTGTAGCCCATAGTCTTTTCAAATAATCTTACTAATTCATTCTCTTTATTAGCTATACCCCTAACATTCCATGTTGATACTTTTAAAGTATCAATAATCAATTTGCTTTTGTCCTTTTGTGTTAGGTTAGTTCGTTTTGGCGTATTTCCCATCCGATTTTTTAAAATTTTAGTTTTTTTAACTTACTCTCTCTTAATTTTTAGGATATTTTATTGTTTTTTCAGCTGTGTACGCTAGTAGGAGTAGTAGACCTAATTCTTATTTGAATATACAATCAGCTTTATTACACAGCATCTGCGTATACGTTCGTTAGTAATTTGAAATTTAGGGAAATTAATTCAGTCAGTCAGTATGTTATAAACAATGTCTGAATAACGCGTATTTTCATTGTGTTATTACCGTTCACTTCAATGGGATTGATTTGAGGACATTTTTCAACCACTTTAAATATATTAGTAATGTTGATTAGTCTTGTTTTTTCTTCTGTATGAAGCCGACTCGACCGGACCCGGACCCCCCCTCAAGGCCAAATTCTAGATACGCCACTGATTGCAATCTGTGCACAAGGAAATAGTAGGGTATCAACTGTTTCTCCCCGTCTCCCATACTGTCTTTCGCTATTTGTTAGTCGTATGCCTATAAGTAGATCTACCTGCACAGAATTCTTCAGTCCGCAAACCACTCGAAGTACTCCGTATGTCTGCGACTTAATTTTGTCGAGAAACAAAGAAATTGTATACCAACAAATTCTTACTTTGGAAAACGAAACGGACATTTATGCGAGGAAAAATAGTGGGTCACTGAGAAACACTTCTCTGCACTGGTTTAAGTCCGAGCCAGTGGCATTTCGAAATATAGTAACTACAGTAAATACGGTGATCTTGACTTTCTAAGTATAATGTTTATATTTTATAGCTCCTATATAAGTGTGTCATGACGATGATGATGGCGCGTCGTGTAACGAGCGAAATCCTCGGGTTGCTTTTCTTCTGTACTTTCCGATCACCAAACTCGTCATTCAGTTCTTTTAACTGGGTTTATGTTTGTTCCAGTTCAGAGTCTGCGAACTATCAACATCACCCGTTACTTTCCATAAGTAGGCCTGTGTTTGTAGCCTACTTTGTAAGAACGAAGAACAACTTCTATTCTTTCTTAAAATATGCTGTATCGTACCTAATACTCTTTTTTCTGTTAAGAAAAATTGTCATCTTTTATAACTTTTCCCTGCTACTTTATATAGTTCCAAATTCGTATCTTTGTCTTTTCATCTTGTTTTTCTCAGTCTTCTGTTATGCCGAAGTTTACAATAAAAAAATAATCTTCTTGCATCTCGTGCTTAATTGTAAGGTTTATATTAACCTTGACTAACAATTTTAAGACATCTCTTTCGTGTTCCGAAGTGTGTGTGTGATATTTTATCAAACATGTTTTTGGAAAATACTTTCTTTCCAACTATATAGGCCTGAGAACCACTAGCCACTGAGTGTTTTTTTAATGGCTGGTGTAAGTACAGTTTGTCACAGTACGATAGCAGAATTTGTCTACGTCAGATAATAATTGGCTTTGGTCATGAAATATTTTTTTTTATAGGCTATTAATTATATCACATTTATCTGAGATTTCTTTTTTCTGTGATTTTTTTTCTTGTATCAGTTTGGCATTCCTAACAACACGCTTTTAACTGTATTAGAAGTTACACTTTTAGTTGATTACTTGTTTTCGCCTCTATTCAAGTCTGACAATGCGGTCGCTTCTGTTTTGACCAAGACACGATGATAGCGTTGCGTGATTTTTCGCTCCGTCTGCGTGCGTGAAGGGGAAAGAGACAGAGAGGGAGAGAGAGTGAGAGAGAGAGAGAGAGAGAGAGAGCAGCACATTACGTAATTTACAAGTTGCTTGCCTCTTCACGCTACACGACTCGATGTACCTACTGTACTTCATAACAAACTGTTATTTTTATTTCCATCTTCCATAAGGAAATGGAAGTGTGGTGATGGCGAAAAAAATCGTGTTCCAGATAAGGACTGATTCTGATTGTACTAGCGTCAAAACATGAAGAAAAGTCATTTTTCGAAAAGTGTGTGTGTGTCTTGTCTTGTGTAGAAATTTTTCTATGGCGAACGATAACTGTCTCAAATTCAAACAGAATCAAATAATATTAAATTATTATTATTTATTTTATTAAAGAAATGTAAATATTTCTTTATTCTTTTAAAGAAACTGAACTACGCAGATAATCACGCATTAATTACATATTTATGTAATTATGTGGCCACAAATTATTTTGTGGCCTGTTGGGCCGTGGTTGCGGATCTTTACGCATAGATGATTTAAATTAAAATAAAAAAAAATTATAATTTTATTGCGTGGCAACAAAATTATTTTATTTTTAACAATTTACTATTGTTTAAATAAGATTAAATTCATTTTACTTCCATGTTCCATAAGGAAATGGAAGTATGGTGATGGCGAAATAATCGTGTTCGAGATAAGGGTTGATTCTGTTTGTACTACCCTCTAAACATGAAGAAAAGTCATTTTTCGAAAAGTGTGTGTGTGTGTGTGTGTGTGTGTGTGTGTGTGTGTGTGTGTGTGTGTGTGTGTGTGTGTGTGTGTGTGTGTGTGTAGAATTTTTTCTATGGCAAAGGATCACTGCCGCAAATTCAAACGGAATCAAATAATTTTTTGCATACAGCCTGACTTGTAGAGGATTAAAGGCCTATTGATTTCGGCGAAGATCGGTTAAGGGGAAGGGGTAGTTTACCTGCAACGTTTTATGTTTTAACAAGAGTAATTTTTTATGGCGAACGATAACTGCCGAAAATTCAAACAGAATCAAATAATTTTTCTCATACATCCCTGAATTGTAGAGGCCTCAAGGTCTATTGTTTTGGTGGAGATCGGTTAAGGGGAAGGGGCAGTTTACCTCCAACGTTTTATGTTTAACAAGAGTAAAGTATCGGTACTTAACTTTTTAAAATAAATTTTCCTGAAAAGAAGGTCATAATAATCCACTGTAGAAAGCTAGATGAAAAATCTATATATGAAAAGGCTAGTTGAATGGGGTTGGGGTAATTGTCTATAAATGAAAATGATAGTTGAAGGGAGAGGGGATAATTTTTATTTATATGTCGTGTGTACTACGTTATCAGCAATAAAAAAGTAGTTTGTTGTTAAATTCCTTCCCGGGCTGTTTTACCGTAGTCCAATGTTTTCTACAAAACCAGACGTTTCGGCAGTGCTGTCGACTGCATTCATTAGTGAAAATCGAGTAGGCTAACGTGAGGTGGTATACGTTAGCGACCACCAGTACTGAGGCTAAGGCTGTAGAAAGAAGTAGTTTCTATGGAAATATTTCATTTCGAAAATGAATTTAAATATAAATCTTAGAACATGGAAGTCATGTATGGTTCTCCATACCGATATTTTTTTATAGATTGGTTGTTACAGAGGTAGTCTTGTGCGCGCTTTATACGCGGCTCCGATGTTGATGACATCAGTTTCAAATCAAGTAAACAATCTGCGCATTTCAGTTTTTTGTTCTTCCGTATTTTGTTAAATCAAATTAGTTTTTGTCGCAACTAGCCTGCTTAGTCATCACAGTGCATTAATGTCGTCGTTTACTGATTACTCTGTGTAAGCAAACAGTAATGCTCCAGTTGTATTGAGCGTCCGATGGAATCAGTGACGTGGAACAATACATTGCGCTCGTTACGTACAGCTGCTTCTCCTAGATATACTGTACTGTCTGCACTGCTTCAATGTTTACTCGATGGAAAAATAACAATTCCCCGGGGCAAACTTCCACTTTCGTCATACGTATATAATTGAATTGTTCTTTTGGCGCAAACACACACAAACTAATGAAAACAATAAACCTTTCCTGATTCATAAAAAATTTCTCCAAGCAAAATATATAATTTCCCGTGTGACAGAACGCGTCACACACGGCGCGAATTTTTCATTTCATTTAAACCATCGATTGATTCACTTTGTAACGTACACATTTCCTGTATTTTCTAGTTTCTCTATTCCCATGTCATTGGCCAAAGGCAAAAGACTGAGCTACGAATTCTTCTGTAAAGCATAATAAGGCTGGTTCGTACAATTTCTTTTAACGGTAGCATGTTTTCATTAAATGACGAACCTAAAAAAGTTCCTTTATCCAAAGAAAATTTCAGTAAAGAACTAGATATTATAAAAGCCATAGCAGAAAATAACGGTTATGGTGAAAGAATAATAGACTCTTTAATCTTAAAAAAACAGAAGAAAATTATTTTAAAATAATTTTATTCCATAGAGCCAGATCAGGGTAACAAAAAATTTCATTAAAAAATTACATTCCGTTTATAACAGATAGGATTGATAATAGGTTAAAAAGCCGTGGTCTTAACATGGTATTAGTAAACAAACGTAATCTTTTTTCATTACTAGTCAACAATAAAGAAAAATCAAACACACTGGAGAGAAATGGAGTTTATGAAATACAGTATGCAGAATGCGATGCTATTTATATCGGACAATGTGGCCGTGCACTGAAACATCGCATTTCTGAACATAAGAAGGCGATTTTAACCAATACAGGTTTTGCAGATCATTGCTTACAACACAATCACTCCATAGATACAAAAAACATAACACTACTTCACAACATACAAAAAGGTAAAACAATTGATTTGGTAGAAATTAAAAAAGCAATAAAAATAACATAAATTTAACAAATGAACAAACTGAATTCTGTGTATCCCCTTTATTAAAAGCTGTTATTTAGTTTAGTTAATTTTATATTTTGTATTCAGATTGTATTGAGTTTAGTTAATTTTATATTTTGCATTCAGATTATATTTAGTTTTTACAGACACTTGACCTTCCCCTAGCTCCTGCAACGCCGCCTCTCCATCTTCACATCGCACACCTGTTCCAATACACGCCCTAAACAGATGTCCACTACCACCTTTACATCGTTTGTTTAGGTTTTCATTCATCTCTTTGACAATGGCTTAAGAAGTCGAAACAGCTGTTAGAGTTAAATAAAATCTGTGAAACGTACCAAGTGTTTATATATTTTTAAAAACCTTTGTATTAATATGTTTCACCAAGTGCCCAACGAGTCGTCAATTAATATTTCTTTCAACGGTTGCATGTTTTCATTAAATAATGAACCTGATAAATTTAATCCTACTGTTGGTTCCAAAACGTCTTCTTCAAATGAAATTCATAACGGAAATACACAACAGAGTAGTTATGAGATCTCCATGAGACCGGTGGTCGCTGGTAGGGTCCTCATCTACTACGACTCTCACATTCTGTTGCCCAGAAAACAACGAGTAGCCAGTTCAACAGACCGTACACAGCTTGCATAACTTCTGCATGCTTTCCATTTTACATAAATCTACAATGTAAACAACAGTTTTTAAGAATTACATGAAGGTAAAATGTAAAATTATATTATAATATTATGCGATAATATTATCAAATAGGATGCACGGTAGAACGCACATGTACAAAAACAGCTTGGTTTTAGTAAAATGGAAACGAGCCCTTGAGGTTTTCCCGTGATGCTTTTGTGGCTTACTCGTTAGTGATCAGTTTTCGAAGTGAACCTGAAAACAGCGGGTAAAGCAATAAATACACTTGTGAAAACAGCGCATTATCATAAAAGCAACGCTTTATAAAATTCTGTATATAGCATTTTTTGTAACTCATGCACATAATTAACCCGCATAGTTGGTTATACGTATTAAAAAGTAGGCTGTTTCACAGTAATACGAAATCATTACGTTCATTTAATTAGGCCTAATTACTGTGGCTGTATAAAGTTTTTGTAACGAAATTTAAAAATGTTTTAATGAACTTTATAAAAGTTTTTATAAATTTTATTAAAAAAATTTTATTTTACTATATCCCACATTTTTAAAGATATGTTTCAGTTTCTCGTTGCGGTAAAATAGATATTGTTACGACGGTCTAACTGATCGTCGTATGGTACAGTGGAAAACAAAATACAAGACACCAATGAAGTCACTAAAAAAACCAGCTTTAAGTATCACAAATAACAGTTTATAATCAGCTCGTACAATAATTCCAGTTAGATTTGTCCACACGCAATAACGATGTCAAATATAAAGAATTCCGCGCTGTAATCACTTTTCACTAATACACCACTTACGACGCCCTGTGTAAATCGCCCGACATAACACTGAACCCTAAGCGTCAGGTGTGGCCTATTTATAGTCTGCAGGGTTCCATAATATGCGTCTTTAACAAACTCGTGAAAATTATGAGAATACTTCAGCGCGGCCATGACAGAAACACATACCGTTGGTATAGTCAAGAAGCTTCTAGAACGACACCATCAAACGCATGAGACGTTCCGCATTACATAGACTGCCTCGCATGGCAAGCGTCACGTACGCATTACAGCTGCGGGAGTAGCCGAGAAAAGAGTAGAACAACGTTTTTCAATGTACCAGAACGTTCCATAATTGCGTAACACTCTTTCCGCATTACGTAGCAATATTAATACCTACCCGTTCGAAGTTTTAAAGGGTTTACTTTTTATTTTTTTCTAAAATTGAAAGCAGGCATACCGTAAAAGATTTAGAGACCGGTGCTAAAATTTTTTCTGTTCAGAAAATAATATTCCAGTAGATATCTAACGAGGTAGAGAGGCGGTGCGTGGTTGTAGGTAATGACGTCAGACCGCACACCAGATATTTACCGATGACAGTATTACGTCGCTCAGTAGTCATTGTTTTTGGAAAGTAAACTCAATATTGGTTAAAAGTTTCTGAAGATGCGTTAAATGTTACACGCATCATCTTAGAATTTCTCACCGTAAGCACCAGACTGTTATAAATTTTTTAGCTTTCAAATGCGCGCGCGCGCATGTAAAAAATAAAGTGTGCGCCACAAACCCCAACTGTCATTGTCGGTTGAGGTCGTATGCATGAAATGTGGGCGAAAGCGCGAAGTTATAATGATATTCGATCGGATAAACCATGTAGTTGTAGCTACAGTAGGTACGTATTTGTGCAGTAACGTTCATTTACCCCGTTCCATATACAGTATACCTACGCACAGTATCGGTGGAACAGTTTGGAGTTCGTAGGCGAAATTAGAATATTTTCAATTTGGCACTCTCGATTCAGTACCAGCGCCCTTTTTCTCGCCGTTTACAAATTCGTGCATTTATTTACAAACATTTCTTTTAAGGATCTGTCAGCGGCATTACAATGGATTGCTTACATGTGTGCATGTAGCCTACACTCCTTGCCACGCGCGTGTGTGTAGGCTGTGTATACGTAATTACTGTCACTGAACGGAAACTTGTAGAATTTTGGTATGCCATTTTTGGTATAATTCAAAATTATATCCAAATTTTGAATTATGTTCGGAAATCAATTGGGAAAGTTCACTTAAAATCTTGTTTTATGCAAGGAGTGTAATTTGCCTCCAAAATTGATTTACAATGTGGTTATAGTGATACTTTCGTGTGGTTCGTAGATAACTATCGAGCTCTGTTATCTGTTTCTTGGCAAAAACGCCTCGACACGAAATTCTTAAAAGTTTCCAGAGATGGTAAGCTGTACTTATGTGATACGTAGTACCGTGGTTGTTGGTTATCTTTATCGAATATCGTGTGCGTGTGTATAATAGCTTATCGGAATTATCTATAACTCGAATCTATATATTTTGGTTACACATTGCGACATACAACAAGTACAAACAGTTGTGGGTCTATAATCTGTTAAAGGTGCGAGTGAAATCTGTTAAGAACGAATGGATGAATGTAATTTCTTTTTTCTACGGTGTCTCAAGAATTATGCCAAGATTTATACGTGTATTATGTATATTAGTTTTACGAGTAACGAACGTAGTTCGTCTGTAGAATTATAGTATGTAGTAAATTACGTTATTGTAGACTTAAATGCTTCCACGCTTTTCCTACACCAGATACAGTAAAAGTATTTCTGGTTCATTAAAATTATTTGGATCTTCAAGATTCATCTTCTTCTTCTATGGCGTCACAGCCCGAAGTCGAACCTTAGCCTCCATAATCATCCGCCTCCATTTTTCCCTGTCCTTGGCGATCGATGCCCATCGTTTTATTTTATTATCATCATCCCTCGCCACTGCGTCAATCCAGCGTGTCTTGGGACTTCCGACAGGCCTTCTACCCTCGATTTGACTAAACAGTACCTTCCTAGGTATTTGGTTGCCTTCCATGCTAGTGATGTGTTCTGCCCATTGAAATCTATGCAGTCGTGGCCAGATCATCTTCAAGATTCATAGACCCGATTTATCTTGACCAAAGACTGCTTGTTTTATCAATTCTAGTTTCATTTCATTGATTTTGTACCGTCGTCGTTACTGGAAATTGAGTAATTCAGAATTGCGGATGAATACTCAGTGAACTTGCAGTGGTTTAAGTAAACAGCTTCTCTCTCTCTCTCTCTCTCTCTCTCTCTCTCTCTCTCTCTGTACACGCGCGTGCGAGAGAGAGAGACTGGGAGGGAGGTTATTTGTATCGACAGTCAAATGAAAAAGTCCCTTTACGTCTCTATACGTTTTTCTACTGTAAACGTTTTAGTGTAAGCTCCGGTGGAAGTTCCACATTAAACATTTATGACTAGCGTGTGTAGCAGCTAGCGAGATGATCCATTCGCCCATACTGTTTCTCTGCATTTAATAATGTTAGTTCCTTATGCTTTGTATCTTACTTTTGTATTTGTCGCAAATACCCTTACATTGTAGGCGCGGCAAGGATTATATACCTACGCGCTAGTATTTGTCAATGCAGGTGTGAACAACACCGTTTCGTACAGCGGTTGTTTATATTTTTCAGAAAGTGATTACGTAGTGGGTGATGACTGCTGAAGATAATCCTTCGCGCTAGTTACTGGTGCGAGTAACAAAACGTAAATTACGCTAAAAAAAAAACACGCTAATTCACGCGAAGAAAGTAAAGTCATAAGTTTGTTGCTGTTTGTGTTTTGCGTGTTGGTACTAAGTGAAAGTGTAGCCTGTGAGAGATCGCGTGTGGTATTGTGTATGTGGTAGTGTATACAGACTTGCACGTTGTTGCTCTGCGGACCCATCGCCACCCAAGCTGACGAGGAGGATATCCACACGTGCTCCACACGTAAGTAATCGCAACCTGCTTTGTATTTGATTCAATTCTTTTTTACCACATTCTCCAACGGTGTTAATAATAATGGTTAAATCGTGTGTGTTCGCACTTGTTGTTATTATTACATCGTGTACTGTAACTGAAGATCGTAGATAACGTGCATGATAGCAGTAAGCACGAACGGTTAGAGCATAACCCGAGGATTTATTACCGCCTCACTTGTAGTTACAGTATATGTCGTGCCTGGTAACTAATGTGAGGCAATGGAATTAGATATATAGGCCTACGTTTGCATGTAGTAAACAGTTTCAAATCACCGTGTTTTAATACAGAACTGTTCGAATTACCCCTGTCTAAGGAGTCCCGATCTGATCGTTCTTATTTGGAATTATGTACTCTCTTTTATGTGTCTACAGTTTTAAATATACATTTCTTGGACGCTTAAAAGCTTGACTGTGAAACCCACGGGATTGGCTTAAATCTCATTGTCAGACGGAAACAATTGAACAAATTTGTGGTAGATCTAATGAACGAATAGTTCATAATAGTTCAGGGAAATAGTTCATAATAGGGAAATAGTTCATAAGATTTTGCCTTTGAAACATATTAATGACGTAATGTAGGCCTAATTGAAAAACCAGAAGCCACGTTGGAGTAACAACATTAATCCTTGGATATACGTAAATTCTTGGCTCTACGAATTTCATGAAAGCGTGCCTACTGTTAAGAGCTTTGTAGATATGCGTAATACGAGCACAACTACATTACTGTAAATAAATCACAATTAAGAAACATTCTGTCTTCTGTAATTTCAGCACGGACTGGATTTACTACTAGATGTATTTGTTAAATATCGTTTTTACAACAATTTTAATTTTATCGTGCCCTTTTGTATTTCTAAAAGATTATTGGTTTTAAACGTCGTAAAGATTTTGAAATTTATTTTTATTCGGTATAACATTGAATACTTGCACACTTTCTTCTACAACTGTAACTATTATGACGACTTCGTCTTCTACATGACTATGTAACAAACATGAAACTGAAACAGGTTCGGATTAAAAGCGCGTGGTGCCCTGTGCTCCCATCAGACTGGTGCACCCCCCCCCCCCGATTCAAAATTCAACCTTTTATCCATTATTTACACTGACAAATGGCACACACAGTTTCGAGAGTTAACAGTTATTTTATTAAACTCTGAAGTTACAACAAATATTTAGCTAAATAGTGATTACAATGAGCATAGTAGTACTTAAGCTTAGATAATACTAATCGATCCAGTTTTCTTGATTTTGCCTTAACGAAGTCTTGTATAATTTCTTATAAATCGAGCGATTCAAGTATGTTGCTTTCAATATTCAACCTTGCTAACGAAGATAATTTCTCATCTCCCATAGTTGAACTCAACATATTTTTAATGCGTTTTAATACAGAAAATGGTCTTTCTGATTCACAAAAGCTACTGGAATCGTAAAAAGCAGACGATAAGCAATGTATATATTCAGAAATCATATTACAATCAATGATTCAGTTTAATACTTTGAGCGGATAAACTGTAGGGTCTAGTATCATGGAATATATAATCTTCATTCGGACGATTTGAAAAAACCCCTTTCTTGCAATTTTACTCCTGGCACAAAGAGCTTGAATTCTGTTAGAAGTTCGTTATTCAAATCATTCGAGTAAACTTCTATAAGAGCTTTCACTTAATTTGTAACTCGACACTCTCCGTGGTTAATTACTACGTAATAAAACCAAACAATTGAGTAATGTGATCATAAACTTTGCTTCGCTTAGTCAGTTCAGCTGAATGGTGCCCCCTCTTGACAGCTGAGTCCCTGGTGCCCGGTGCTGCAGCATACCCTAGCGTTATGGATAATCCGCCACTGGTTGTAGAAGGCAAGCGTGAAATAAAACGGTGTAACGACGGAACATTTTACTTCAGTTGTGTCTAGAATTGCCTAACTCTGTCGTGTGCTGACGTATTTTCTTGTACACAACAGCTAGTACTGTTCATAGTTTAAAGGTGGAGCGTATATAGAATTTTGTGTTGGGGGTGGTTTGGATTTTTCAGAACGTATAAATAGTGGAATTGTAACATGAGCAGAAATCATTAAGAAATAAATGAGTTCAAAAACAAATTCTTCTAATTGGCTGGTGGTGTCAGACAACACCATCGTGCGGACTCCAATATGGGTGTCCAACTCCCGGCCACTAGCCTCAAGTGGTCACTGACTGCGAAACCTTGGTCAGTGTGTTGCAGCCTGCCGTCGAATGCACGGCCGCAGCGTTTGCATCCAACAATATTAGACCACGGCCTTACGGCCCGCCAAGCCGAAGTTCTGATAACATTGAAGCCGGCCGTGAAAACCTCAGACAGAATTTTACAGACACATGTGTTTCTTAAATGTGACTTCAGGCGTTTAAGACTAGATATAGGCCTGACTAGATACAAATGTCTTTCTGCTGTGGCAACAGACACTGGTAAAGTTGCCAACATTTTTAAAAGAATATATATTTACCTATTCGGGAAATAATCCCGAATAGATTATGCCAGAATAGTGTCAATAGCTTTTTGTTACAACGATATGGGACGAAAAACTTTATGTTGTCAACTGACAATAGGCCTACAGGCAATTAATCATGGTCTGAATTAACATTTATAGTATATGTTTCTAAATGTTTAAATTATGTAATGTTTTGTATGTGTTTATACCTTGTACGGTGAGGGTTGGAGCCCCCCCAAATACGCCCCAGATTTACAGCGTGATAGACAACAGGTTTCAACAGTAGACGTTTCACACTTCGCCGGACGTTAAGGCCACGGCAAAATGCTATGTATTATTATTTGGTTATAGTAATTGGTCATTTGCCTTGAAATATATAGCGTCAGTTGTTCAAAGCATACGTGGAACTTTTATTCGTTGCATCCGTCACGTGTGAAGGACAGTCATTAGTACCGTAAACACGGGACGTACAAATTACCCGCATATTTTATATAATTAAATATTTGCGCTCAGCTGGTAGAGTAGATTTAGTAAAACTAGGGGCCTCCGTTTCAAAGGTCTCAACTTAGGGCCAAAAGGGAATGACATATCTATTAAAATTTTTTGTGAAAGAGTTACTCTTCATAGTTGACGTCTGATATGACGAAAGGTTAACGACATTTGAAGCACCGTAAAGGGTAAAAAGAAAATTATCTAATTGTATAAAACGTATGAATAGTTTCTTAACGTTTAACACTATAACGATTCATTGGGGAACGAACATGCTAATTAAAAACAGAGTTCATAGAATACTGAAGTATATTTTTAAATTTCAAGAGTGCTAGAGTTTCCAAGTGCTGTTGGTAAACTCTAATTGGCATCCGTAACGTGCTCACAGAACTGAAGAACTCGTCTAGTAAGATTAAAAAAATAACGAGAAATCTTACTGATGCTAAAAGTTATGTACTTTAAAATTATATTAACGATCTGCAGACATCGAAAACAGAGAAAAAAGAAAGGAGCGCTCGTTTAAGTTTGTAAAATATTATTTTTAACTACGATATTTTTTGTTTGCGAACAAGACCAGAACATGAGAATGTTAACAGGTTCTGTCTCGTGTAATCTTCAGTACTGCTGTTGTACTGTATGTAAATTTCGTATCGAATGCGCTGAGTGAAATAGTGTTTCTCACTAACTGTTTGAATCTGGAGAGATTGCATAGAAGATAATTACTTATCACACCCGAGAGAATACACATACTGCAGAGAATGCTACAAAATAAATGTTATATTCAGTTAGAAAACCGAAAGTGCACGTGAGGCAGGAAGAAAAATATACAAATTAACAATCTGATGTCTTTGACTTCTTCAGCTTCCTAGTTAGGACGCTGACCTGTTCTGTAACAACGGTCCTACATGCTGTCACTCCACGTCTTCCTTGGCCCACCAATGGTCCTCTTGGTATTTGGTTGGCTATCTCTTGCCTTCCTCACTAGCCATTCTTGATATGTGTCCATTCCACATCCTTCTTCTTTCCGTAATCTAAGAATTAATATCTATTAACATTACACGTTTCTCTTATACTGTTGTTTGGGAACCTATTATACCTTGTCTTTCCTAGTACCTTCCGTAACATAGTCATTTCTATAGTCTGTTTTTAATTTTCTTTGAGTTGTTGCTGTATTTGGCTTGGTCTCTGATGCACAGGATATTACTGGACGTATTGTGCTTTTGTAAATCCTAGTTTTTGCTTCTTGTGTGAGGTAGTTATTATTCCATATAAGGTTATTTATGTATCCAGCAATTCTTCTTGCTTTCATCAATTGATGTTCCATTTCTTCATCTCCCCTATTTTTACTTGTAAGCCTTGTTACTAAGCAGTCTATCTGCATGATGTGTTCTGTTATTCTGTCATTTATCACAAGCTTACACCTTAATGGGTCACGTGAAAAGTGTAATAGATTCTGTTTTCTCCTCCGCTATCGTCATGTTATATTTCTGGCATGCTTTGTTAACACGAGTGTTTGTAAGTCGTTTTCATTCCATTGACCTTTGTAAGTCATCTTTGTACCGTTGACATTTTGAAGAGGCATATTCACAGTAAGCGACGAGTGTCGACCTTACTTACCTAATTTAAACCGTATAAATTACATTTCAAGAAAATATGTACTTAACGATCATAATACTAGAGTGATTTAACCAAGTCGATATTACATCCTTCAAAATACCCCATTAACAATTAGTGCGTTTTGGAAATGCGTTACTCAACTTCTTTGAATACAATTTCATTACAAACTCGCATAAGAGACATTATTAACGTTGTCAACCAAAATCAGCCAAATGTTTGTTGAATTTATAAAATTTGAGTAACAAAAATTTATAACAATTGGATAGACGCATGCGATAGAGATGTAATATATGGGAAACGTATGCTGCAACGCAGAATGAAGAAGCCATGAACTAATGAACACGTTGAAAAATCTAAGCATAAGAAAAGAAAGATTACACGTAAAAGGCCGAGTTGTTTTGATACATTCAATGAATAAGGAGTGAGTGAAAGTGAAGATGCCAAGAAAGCCATGTATGGGAAATCGGAGGGAAGTAGGTTGAGAGGAAGGCCAAGGAAAAGTTAGTGAACAACGTAAGCAGTAATTTACAAGAACGGAGAGTGAGTACTGATGAGATAATCGACGAATGTCTAATTGCAAGATCAACGTTCTAAAGGTTTTTTAACAGGTCACTTAACCTTCAAAAATTTAGACTCAGTCACTCACACTAAGCGATGCCAAGGCTTTTGTGGGCTAGTCAACCATAGAGTGGAGTAAGTATATATCTGGGTAGGATGAAAAGTTCTGGCGCGTCACATAGAGATGGCAACATTGTGTCATTGTTTTGATCTTGTTGTACGATTTCATCCTTCGTAGGCTGAAATTCGATATTTAAAAGTCAAAGAGTTGTTTAGTATTAGCATAACAGTCTAGCACAGGAAGCGTCCCAGTGGACAGTTTGAAAATTCATGGCCTCATTAAACACTTTTCTTTTTGAAAGGGTTAAGTGAAAAAGATATGAAAAGGATCTGGATTTAACGTTTGGGGACTCTTCTCCATCGAATACAACAGTTACACGCTGGATTTATGAATTTCAAGTGGGTCGAACGATCCGAACGGATGAATCACGCGGTTCGTTGGTGTGAATCATGAAGTGAGCTAGAAACAATTGAAATAATCTAAAAGATAGCTTTGGCAGATCTTAGAGTGGAAGAGAGTGAGATATTAGAGATTTTATCATACCAGCGGAATGTCTGACACGAACATCTGGGTGTGACAAAGCCGCGTGTGCTAAACCTGACAAAAACATTGTCGAAAGGATGATTCAACTGATTGTTTGGCATTCTATAAGCCCACTCCAACCACATTTTTGCGCCGATTCGTAACCGTTGACGATCGTTGGGTCCACAATATCCTGAGACCAAATAGTGAACCTCGAATGACGAACCAGACCCAAAGAAGGCAAAGACCATCTGGTGATAAGGTTATGATGACTGTTTTGGGACACTTCACCGGTGGAGTACTCTTCACTGGTTACCTTAACAACAATTAGTGACAAGTATTATGCGAAAACTCATTACAGCATTTAAACGATAAAATTAAGTGAAAATGGATGCATTTAACAAAATAAATGATGTTTCACGAAAACAACGCATTAGCTTACCCATCAGTTGTTACGCTAGCTAAAATGAAAGAATTAAAGGATCGATTTACTTCTTCACCCACCATACTAAGCCCCGAACAGCTTCTATCTCTCTCTTAACATAAAAAATTGGCTCAGTGGAGAAAGATTTGCTGGGAAAATCAAGCCAGCGATATGCTGTAAGCGGATATTTTGAGGATCTCGAGAAAATCAGCTTATCAGTCTGTCACAACCGCTCTAGAACGTCGCTGGAAAAAGCATGTCAACTAAATGGAGATTCTGTTGACAAACAAATGCGAATGTAACCAAAATGTGCCTTCACCCTACCCTCGTATAACAACTAACGCTACACGTAAGTGCACTGCTACTAATCATGTAGGCCTACATGTTATTGATATAAAATTATTTATAATGGACACACACAACACCGTAATATTTAAATTGTTGGTACATGGTAACATTAATTTTCTACTTCCACGGGCGCATACTCTGGAACAGGGGTCTCCTAACTACGCCCCGTGGGCCGGATCCGGCCCTCGAAGGATCATTGTCCGGCCCGCCGATACTGCGTGCAGTTTTTAAATAGATCGTCAAAATACTTCAAATAATGTAACATTTTACTAAGTAACTAATCAAGAAATAAGTATAAAATCAAAGTACAGGGCTAACGTGCCAGACGAACACTTGAAATCCATTCTAGTGGTAGTAGTATCAAAATTTGATCCAAAATGGACAGAGATTATATGTCAGAAGCAACTCCACACATCCCATACTTAGCCTACATAAGAAAACCAAAAAATAATACATAAGAAATAGCTTTAAATGTTATTTTTTCCTTACTTTTATGTACATTATTTTGAATAAATGAATTTGTTTTCTTTGGATAAGTCTGCTTAATTTTTATGTAAATACCTATTTTATTGACTTAATTATTTCGTAAACTTAAAAAAAAAAATAAGTTTACACTATATATATATATATATGTTGTTGGCCCGCCTGACTTCCAAGGTTTTTTCAATTCGGCCCTCAAGTGAAAACGTGTGGAGACCCCGCTCTGGAACATTAGCCTCTGAGCTCTGAGTAGTATAATCTATATATAATCAGTTTACATAGAAGTTATTAGCTACTTATTGTGTTCACCTTATATTTATGCACGTTAGTTAACTCATACAGGTATACGATGCGATGCTAGAAGATAAATGTTATATTCAGTCAGAAATTCAGCGTCATGAAAAGCAAGGAGAAGACTGTATAATGTAATAGACTGATACCTTTAACGTTTTAAAGAAGCATATTAAAAATAATGTAATTAAGTATCGAACTATCTTAACTTAACCTAACTTACTAAGCTATCGGCCTTAACGTAGTCCTCGCGAGCGTTTGACATCTTTGTTTCCGCATCACTGACGACGGTCGTCGCGGTGACCTAATCGTATCGACATGTAAATGTCAGATCTTATGGACCATGGCCGAACGGCCTGGAAAATTTTATTTGTTCTTATGAAGCTATAGTATACAGTATAATACGTTTGTTTACGTTAAGACAAGTAAGTCTGTGTTCATAGCTGCTACTGATGTGTCTTCTACAATCCCCGGGTATACAGACGACAGTCTCTGTTTTTCACTAATTATCTCTTGGATAATAAAGATTTGTCTGACAGTTATGCCAGCTTACGGAAAATTAAACCTTGTCATTGACTTGACTTACTTTGACTTAAGTCCTTAAATTCTTAGGTGGAACATAGGGCCTCGACGAAATTTCTCCAGCGTGTTCTGTCCATTGCCAGGGCCTTCACCTCCCTCCATGTCTTGTTGACACCAGCCAGCTGTCTTTCCATAGTCCTCTTCCAGGTGTTCCACGGTCTTCTACGTCTGCGGGTACCGTGCGGATTCCAATTCAGTGCCCGTCTAGCGATATTTTCTGGTGATCTTCTCAGGGTGTGACCGATCCACCTCCATTTTCTTCTCTTTATCTGTAGTTGGATGGTACTCTGACTTGTGGCCTCCCATAGATCTCTGTTCGAGATGGTCTTGGGACACCAAATTCTGATTATGTACCCCAGGCAACGGTTTATGAAGGCCTGTAACCTTTGTCACTTTCCAGGTCTCACATCCATACAGCAACACCGATTTGACATTTGAGTCAAATATTCTGAGTTCTGCGTATCTCCATATTGGTCTAATGCTTCTTATCGTTGCTGTGCATAAATGTTATTCGTGTATTTTGTCAGCGAATAATAAAACATGTGAAAGAATGCTTACAAAATTTTCGCTCTCGCATCATCATCATCTTCAAGGATTAAACCAAGGATGGTTCGTTCCGGTCTCAAGTAGGCAAAGATTAGAGCTGGTCACTCCAGCGCTTCCTCGGACGTCCCACAACTCTCCATCCCCTCGGGTTATAGTTCCAGAGTTGTTTGGGGATGCGGCAATCATCCATTCGGCAAAGATGACCCCACTAATTCAGCCGATACTGAGCAATCTGTTCGACTAGTCCTTATTTGAGGCAATTTAGTAATGAATATGTCCCCTGGATATGTTACTAGCATATTGCAGGTTAAAACGTATGGTGGAGCTGCCCCCTTTATGCTTAATGTCCAGCCCGATTTTCTGTCTGGATGTTGTCCCATAAACTGGCTGTCTTACCAGACTAAAGAGACTAGTTTTCCCTATTGAGATATCCATAAGGATCTTTAATGTGGTGGTTTCTCCTTGCATCTCACATCCCACGTCGTTAACCGATGGAAGGTCATCAGTCTTTAGGGGCAATTTCTTACCCCAAAAGCAAGAGGGTGCCCGAAACCTGTTCTTGACAGTGTCAAGTAGAGGGGGGACAGCTTATACCGGCTGTCACTAGGTCTCCAGAGCCGGGCTAGCCACCTGTAGGTGTTGCCCATCCCCCACCACTTGATGATATTTCCCTTCATGAAGGAATGAGACCATAAGACATTACTCATCCTCTCCAGTACTTTGTGGGAGATTTTACTTAATTAGTACTTTGGGGGACTCTGGCTCTCGCATTTTATTTAATTAATGTCATCACAGCAAGATGATCCACTACCGCTAAAACTACAAACGAGCGTTTACTGCTGTTTTAACCTGTTTTAATCGGCTGACCAAATTTATTGCACAATTTATGAGCTTATTACAGCACAGGTTACGCGCGCGCGCACAGCGTGTACCTTTGACGTTTACAACAGAAGTCTAATGGTTATGTACTGTACGTACGATATGTGTGTAATAATTTTCTATTACATTTTTGCACCTATTCATCTTTCAAACGGCCACCACAGTTGAGTAGGGTACACGAAACCGTGTTTTGTGTGTGTGTGCGCGCGCGCGCGCGCGCGATACACACTAGAGAACGGGGAGAGCCCACCAAATCCCTCTTGTGGCCGCAAAGTTAGTTCATTTTGCGAATAAATTACGATATACAGCAGCTACCGCGTCGGTCGAGAGGAGGTTACACTACTGTACATATGCGTTGCGAATAGCTCCACTCTTTTCTGCTAAAGAGGCAACATAATTTCCACATATGAAAAAGTTGTTTCGAAGCTTTACAAACTACATTCATTTCGTACTAACCAAGTATGTAGTCAGTGCTGACGACTTCCTTCGAACAATATTCATCGACTTATCAGTAAGTATCAAGTCTTGGAGTTATCATCCTCCTGCTGAGTAATTATCACAGGTTGAAATTAATTTTATCAGCTGTTTTGTTCAGCTTTATCAGAGTGAATCTGTTTAATCGTCAGCTATGACTTCTTACGTACAGCGATTGTGTTTTCCACGGCCGATTGCAGACCACACCCTTGTATGCTAACTTCCTCGAATCCTGATACCCCCAACTTCAGGCTCTGATATTTCACCGTCGTGAATGAAGGGTTGATGGTCTCATTATTACATCGTAATGTTTCTCAGTAATGCGACAGCTAATCATTTCTGTTTGGTTTGAATAAAGTTTGGGTAATGAACACACTGTATTCGTAGACTTCACAATAATCTTTTTTTTGTGTGTGTTTAGGATTATCACATTTAAGTACTGTCATGTACTCAATTGGTTTTGTCAATATTTTACGGTTTTGAATATTTTTGTGACCCGACATTGGTTTGTTCTGTACTGAAGAACTTTCCCCTTATTGTTAACGTGCTACGGGTATTTGCCGGAAAATTCGTAATGTATGCGCTAGTTTGTTTCCCGAAACCCGAATAAGTCAGCCGAATAAGATAATGAAGCTCCGAAAGCAGTGTTTCTGTTTTTGTAACAAACGAAACTGTTTACAAACGCCTGTGTTTGTGTACATCTTTGTACACTACATTCCAACGTACAATAATTTAGTTTTTGTAGGAACTTCTGAAAATTTCAAAAGCCGATACTACACATAATGTAATAAAAGGAAGGTCTTGCAAGTGGAATGCAACTACTGGTACACGATTCTCATTGTTTAGTACAAACGTTAGACAGCCTAGGCATTATGCACCGTCAGTATACGGTGTAACTTATGTGTTGTGCACTTTCTTCATAAATTATAATCAGTGGCGGATTATCCATAACGCTAGGGAATGCTCCAACACCGGACACCAGGAACTCAGCTGTCAGGGACACCATCCAGCTGAACTGACTAAGCGAAGCAAAGTTTATGATCACATTACGCAATTTTTTGGTTTTCTTACGCAGTTATTAACCATGGAGAGTGTCGATTTGGAAAATCAAGCGAAAGCTCTTATAGACGTTTACTCGAATGATTTGAATAACGATCTTCAATAGAATTGAAGCACATTGTGCCACGAGTAAAACTGCAAGAAAGAGGATTTTTTTCAAATCGTTCGAATGAAGATTATAGATTCCATGATACTACAGTTTGTCCGCTCAAAGTATTAAACTGGATTATTGATTGTAAAATGATTGATGTATTTCTGAATATATACACTGCTTATCGTCTGCTTTTTACGATTCCAATAGCTAAGTGGAAATCAGAAAGATCATTTTCTGTATTAAAACCCATTAAAGATATGTTGAGTTCAACTATGGGAGATGAGAGATTATCTTCGTTAGCAAGGTTGAATATTAAAAGCGAAATACTTGAATCGCTCGACTAAGAAGCAATTATACAAGACTTCGTTAAGGCAAAATCAAGAAAAAACTGGATCGATTAGTATTTTCTATTACTATTACTATGGTCATTGTAATCACTATTTAGCTAAATATTTGTTGTAATTTGAGTGTTTAATAAAATAATTGTTAACTGTCGAAACTGTGTATGCTATTTATCAGTGTAAATAATGGATAAAATGTTGAATTTTGAATCGGGGGTAGGGGCACCAGTCTAATGGCAGCATAGGGCAACCACGCGCTTCTAATCCGACCCTGATTATAATAAAACATTAATGTTATATTGGATCATTTTTATGGGTAATAATTCCTTGGCTTAATTTTCGAATATAAAGTTTTGACTTTTATACAGCAGAGTATCCTGAGTGTGCATAAAAGTTCGTGTGATTGTACATAGCCGGCGAGACAGAATTGTGCGTTTAGCGAGGAAAGGGAAATCTCGTCTTCATATCTGTGTAGCGCAACGCAGCGACTGTGGGTGTGCAAACATTATTACACAGATTGCCTGCGCTGTGCCTGTCTGCAGTTCGTTGTTCGTTTATCAGCGTTTCAGTTTACAAACGGATCAACTTGAGGAAGTCACCCGCGATGTGAAACACTTTTCTCACACCTGCGTTTGTTACACTCTGTTATTACGTAATTATAATTACGTGGAACTGAGGAATGTGGGCGATGAAAACCAACCGTGTACGCGGGCACATTCAGTTAAGTGTGCGAATCGCTGTGTTTATATTGGGAGGATCATGTGTGACAAATATTCGGTTTGTTTGACAGAAGGCTCAAGATTCTCGTCAAATTCATGTCTGTTGGACAGTAAATAGGTACATATTTCTTATAGACTGATATTTGAAAAATATGTATGAAGTCCTATCTGATGTTTACGAGAACTGGAAGAGGAGACCAATTTTACGCGTGTGACAAACCGTCCGTAACCTTGCGCAGGGTTGGAACAGTTGCTCGGAGTGACATTTAACTGTTAGATGAAATAAAGTACTTATATTGTTAAGCTTATGCAGACAGGTTGTCCACATAACAGTTTTTCAAACTCATCGTTGGCTTCTGTGCAAATGGAACTGCTTAATATCGTAGGCCTATTACATTTCCTGGAATCATTAGTTTCTTCTCCGAGCAAATGTCACTCCGACCAAGTGTCACAACTTCACTTTGCGCATTCTGCGGTTGATTCAGCGACTCTGTTAATTATTTAATTCTGATATAACGCGTAGAAAATATCCTTTTTTGCCTTTAACGATACGTTTTAAATAATATCTGTTTCAAAAATTAATTTTGCTTCCTACTGTGCACTAGGTGAATTTTTAGTACACGTTGAAGGTCTGACAAATGGGTTGAGTATCAAATTTAGATTAGTTTATCGTCGATTTCGTAAAACATCGAAAAGTGTAATAAAGTTTAAAATGAAAATCTCGTTTTCTTGCGGCTCGCTTCTTTTGAGAGTATTAACATAAAAACGTTTTGGTTCATGGAAAATTATTTTAGGTACAAGGTTATTTGACCAGTGGCGTATCTAGAATTTGGCCTTGAGGGTGTCCGCGTCGGGTCGGTTTCATACAAAAGAAAAAACAGGCCAACACTAATTAACATTTCTATCTTTAAAGTGACTGTAATCAGTCCCTTTAAAGTAAACGGTAATAACACGTTAAAATTACTCGTTATTCATATTTATAAATTTCATATTAGCGTATTTCATATTTCAAACGTATACGCTAATGGTGTGCAACAAACCTGTTTGTATATTTAAAAAAGAGTTACTTTAGTATATTTGCGTCACTAAAGAAACATTATAAAACAGCCTAAAAATTAACTAAATTCGTCAACTTTTTTGATCTTCTGGGGTGGGGGGTCCGGTCCCCCCGGTAAATACGCCCCTCCATTTGACTTTGAATGATTCTTCAGTGGACTAAACAGTGCTCGAGTATTGCTCCGTTTTAGATACAATCGTTACAGTTCTGGGATGTCTAGTGTTACGTACACATTACACAATATTCATTATTATATTACGCGTTTCCTCGGTTATAATACAAGTTTGTTTACATAACTATTAATTCTTCAAATTCCGTAGTAGCGTTGAATTTTACGTATAAATTAAACTGACGTTGAGCAACTCGGTATTCGTCAGTCCTTAGATAGGTGACATTAAGGAATGCCAACGAAAATCTGTTCCTAATGGGGTAGCTGAGGTTAAGCAGCCTAGTATAGGTCGGAACTTGCATAGGTGACCATGTGGCTACGTGAATGTTTCTGCCACGTACAGGCCGTATGACATTGTTGCCCGGTGCGGTCGCTAACCTGAGCTCCTGCCAACTTCCTCTAGAACGAAACTTTCTGAAACATAACATGTAATTATATAACCACAGTAGTCTAGTAATCGTCTTTACGCCCACAAGGCTTCCCCCTTTTTTTAATATAACGAAGATTTAATAATATCTAGAAAGACTAAGGCAGCTGCAGCCAACTAGAAGTTTAGTAAATGGTTTATATAGTTCTTTTTGGAAAACCCTATTAAATATTTAACTGATTTTTACTTAATCTAAATGTGTTCTTTTGATAGACATTATCGACTAATATACTGGGATTTCATAATTCACGTTATACTATTTGTATCTGGCATTATGTGTTTGATAATTGAATGTTACGTCGCGTAACAAACGTTCCCCATTCCCATCGTAATAATCAGGTCACTCCCCCTTCCAGAAAACAAATCCTCGACACGCTTCTCAGTGTGTCAATAAACATATCAAGTTTGGAAACATATCGTTTTGTACATTTGAACTGAAAAATTTGTACATTTTCTGTTGTTTTTCTTGGATTATAATTTCGATGAAGATCGATTGTAAACAACGTCGACCTCTGCAGGCAGGTGGAGGAGACCGCTAGAAAATTTACGCGTTGAGAGGAGTCGAAACACTGGCTTCAGGCGTCCTTAATTTTTAGCGAAAACTAATTTTACGGTCTCGCCTTTTTCCGCCCCACTTCAAAATTGCTTCTTATTAAGGGACAATTGTTATGTGTGCAGCGTTGCTTCATATGGTGGAGAGACATGGACACCGAGGAAAGAGGATGAGAAAAGATTAGAAGCATTTGAGATGTGGGTTTGGCGAGCAACGGAAAAAGTGAGATGGGTTGATAAAGTAAGGAATGATGAAGTTTTGAATAGGAGAAGAGAGAAGAATCCTGAAGGTAATAGAAAATAGGAAAAGGAATTGGTTAGATCATTGTTTAAGAAGAGACTGCTTGCTTACAACTGCCATGGAGGGTGTCATAGAAGGAGATAAGGGAAGAGGGCGTAGAAGAATGAAGTTAATAGATAACATTAAAATCAATGAGTGTTACGAAGAAACGAAAAGACTGGCATGCGATAGGACAGCTTGGAAAGCTCTTACCATTTGAAGACCTTCCTTAGGGCAGAACACCAAATAATAATAATTAAGGAAGTAAAATGTCTGAGAAAGTTTTTTGAATAGAACTGATCAAATATCTGTAAGGTGAAACTACAACGTATAGGGAAGAGTACAGAGTTTCTGTAAAACAAAGTCAGCGTGGCCAACGAGTGGAAGGTTTAAATAATATTCAGGGACGCGGAATACAGAATGCTCTCAAGTGTCTTGTACAGCCAAGGCAAGTTTTAAAACCAGTTTGTTCAGTGTGTAAGTGATACAATTATTTACCTATGAAAACAAGTAAACATACTACTTCATAATTTAGTCACATTTGTTGTAAAAATTTCCCAGTCAAGTACGGTATTTGTAAATTTATGAAACTGGATATATTATAACATATAGGTAGTTGTTAAAAACAACATTAATTTTTATTAAATCTTCTGTAGCTGTTTCCTGTTTATTTTGCAGTCGGGATAGAGTCCTTGCTGGCCTTTCATTGCAATACTCT
This sequence comes from Magicicada septendecula, assembly GCA_034769895.1. NCBI lineage: Eukaryota > Metazoa > Arthropoda > Insecta > Hemiptera > Cicadidae > Magicicada > Magicicada septendecula. Next base: position 88,428,834 of record CM068369.1, on the reverse strand, counting down.
TATCCGGTTTTTCCTGTGATTCAGTGGTACGAGATTAGAGTATGATACGAAATGTGTGAATGTTTCTCCCACAACTGAACTCTGGAGCAACAAGCACAACACACCTTACCAAATCAAATATAAGGAGAAACGTTTCTCGATATAACCTTAATGACCCGCCGTAAAGCCATCCTCGCGGTAACTTCTGACCTAGTCCAAGAGTTGACCTTCGAAAACTGTCCTTTCCTTCCACCCTTAGACTGTCTCCTCCGAGTACGCTGTGCCACCTTGGTCACCGGCACGGAGGGTTTCTGCCTCGCGCAGAGCGACCGACTGCTCACGGCGTCTGCTTGCTGAGCTTGAGACAGTGACATCTGTTACCTGAATCGGTTCCATCGGCAGTGCATAAATACCAGCTTTCTTTCTCCACCGCCATGTAGCGAATAATCGTGTTAGCGGTCTGCATTCCAGTATTAGGCTACCCGTCGATTGTACCAACACTAGCTTATCTTCTGGCAACCACTGGGCTCTACCCATACGCTGCAATCCTGCCACGGGTGGAAAAACACCCCTCTCAAACAGAGCAAAGCAAAGACATGACTTTAGGAAATCTCAAGGCGAGTGACCAGAATCGCCTCTCAGCCCATCTTCTACAGACGTACGGCAACGATTACTGCATACGATTGCAAAGGGCCAGGAAGGGACAAGACAATTACTGTAAAAAGTCAGTCCTTTTAAGAGTCAAAACAATTGCGACACCATTTTGATGTCCAAAACATCAACACACGTTGAGGGATAAGAAACAAAACCAACAGGCAGTAGTTTAATATTCTGTTTGGAAAGACACCCCGCTCAAACAGAGCAAAGCAAAGACATGACTTTAGGAAATACTCTTCAAAACGGAGTTGTCTGAAGTTATCCCATTTAGTGAGTCACGATTCACATAACGTTAGACAAGTAAGTGTATCATTTAAATAGTTAAAACATTGCTAAGAGTGTAATGTACTAAGAGTTAGAACTCGATGCCGTGTCATTGTTTGCGGAAACTGTGTTTGCTCTGTGTAATTCAACAATTTCTCCTGTTTGCTTTGGAGCAGTAGTTTCCTGTAAAAGAAGACAATCAGCTTCTTGACTCTTCAGTGTTGTTGCTCTTTACTGGAATGCCTTGCAGTGTATGTGAGTACGTATCATGTCTCCAACGACATTCAGAGAAATCTATTTACGTCATCTTCTAAGCTGTTTTCTTCCTAAACCCCATTCCCACCCTTTTCTGTCCCTTTGTTTGTAAGTATGTCTGTAATATACCTTTGCATATTTGCATGCGCGAGTGGAATGTACTTTCAGCGCAGCTTCAAAATCATTCAACTGATTACTGGATGAAATGTGTCAATAAATTTAAAATGATGTTAAATAGGCCTATAACATAATAATTTAAGAGAATATATTTCAGAAAAGACCTTTAAGTAATTTAGTAGAATTACGTATGTCCTTCATGTTATTAGAATATGTAGTTTTCTGTTAATCGTGTTAGTCCTCTTGGTCAGTTTTCACTTTACTCAAGCAGATCAACAATCCACATCATTCGACGCTTTCCGAAATTTTTTAGGCAGCGGAAGAAGGAACGTTAATTCACAAAAAATTCCTGGCTTTTTCTTTGTTTTTTTAAAGCGAGGGTCCTACAGTCTATCCCGCAACCCAAATTTCGGTAGCCATTTCTCCCTATCCTTCCAGTCATCATCTTCAATAGCTCGTTCTCTCGTGCTTTTCCTATTTCCTGTTGTCCATTGTGTTGTCAGTCTTCCTTTTCTTCTCCTGTTTTGTGGTGTGTAAGTAAATGCTTTCTTTGGCCATCGCCTCTCCTTTATCCTCATTACGTGACCATACCATACCAACTGTCTGGATTCTATTCTTTCTGCTGTTGTAAATATGCGCCCTGTTTTCCTTCTCATATCTTCGTTTCTAACATGTTGCATTCTAGAAATATTACACGCTCTTTTTAAGAAGTCTATTTCCACAGTTTCTATCATATTTTTCTCTTTATCTGAAAGTTGCCTGCATTCGCAGCCATAAGTTAAAATGGGCTCCACAATAATTTGATTTATATTTCTTCAAATCAAATGCAAATAAATTTGAATGCAACTTTATTCACAACGCAGACTTTTCCTTAACGCTTAATCGTGACTGTTATGTATTAACAGTCAGTTCTTTGTTTATACAGAGCCTCCCTTATCAGCCGCGGGGCCGGGTGCGAACCTAGCCGTAGGACTTCTATACTTCCACCCCCCATATACTTCTAAAACCAAACATCAGCCTCCTTAATCCACTCATCATCTCCTAGATAACACAATCTTAAAGTTCCAGAGTAAAGTTATCCTTATCAAATTGAATATAAATTCACCAAGGGACCTTTTAAATTAAAATTTTTACAATGGAACTGATTAACTGAAGTAGATAATGTTTATTATTTAGTGTTATTCATTAGAAGCTATGTCGAACACAGACTCGAAAACATTTTCCCTTTTTAATTAATTATTTATTTAACGTATTTGTTTATTTTATTTTTTGAAATCTAGACCCGTATTTAGGAATCTTGTCTCGATCTCTAGGCATTGGTAATACCGACACGGCTGTATCCAAATCGGTTGTTCACATCCACGACATACTGTGTACTGACATCGAGCTTACTAATCCAGACACAGACACAAATTGTACGGCATGGGTTCAGACACTCGGCGGAGTCGCAGTTCTGTTGGTTACTTAATTATAGGCATGCCACTTTGAAAGATCCAGTACCGACAGATTGTATATGGACTTGGTGCGTAATCTATTCTGACTACAAGGCAAATAACTTTCTTATCGTACCTGTTTTATTACGTATCGATTTTTGACTTCGTCTTATCCCACTGTGACAATAAGCGAACGAGCGCAAAAGTTAATAATAACATAAGGAATGTTTCTACATAAATGCTTATCATTCGCGTCTAGTGAAGCTGTAATCACCTTCCTCTGACGTGACATACCGAACACAATAAAATCGCTTGTTTTATGCCTTGCACTGGCAGCTCGCCTACTAGTGTTACAAATTGCTTGTTGAAAAACAATACTTACGTTTTGCTAGTCATAAGGCTTTAATTTTTTGCTGATATTTCAGAAGATAAATGTAAATCCAACACCCTTTATTAAAGAAAAATAAAGAGGAAAGAATAAGAATAAATCAGGAAATTCCTCTCTCTCTCTCTCTCTCTCTCTCTCTCTCTCTCTCTCTCTCTCTCTCTCTCTCTCTCTCTCTCTCTCTCTCTCTCTCTCTCTACGCACCCTGAAGAACACCTAAGGAGGGCGCTTCTGTGTTCACAGACTTAACGGATTTCCTGAGTAAGAGCTGAAGAAGAGACTGTGTAGCCATCACCGAATTCAGAAAAACATCTCCAGTATTTTGAGCAAACCTTTGGCTAATTAAGAAAAAGTAAGGATTTAAATATATTCAGATTTTTAAGTTGATAATCTGTACTTATTCATAATGTTTTATATAAGCCATTGTTGATTATTGTTGAACAACAATTGCGAGCAAAATAACGGAGCAATATTCGAGCACTGTTTAGTCCACTGAAGAATCATTCCAAGTCACAAGTCATACAGGGGCGTATTGACAAGGCCCCCCCCCCCCCCAGAAGGTCGAAATGTTGACGAATTTCGTTAATTTTTAGGCTGTTTTATATTTTTTTCCAGCGGTGGCGCTAATATACTAAAGTAACTCTTTTTTAAATATACAAACAGGTTTATTGCACAGCATTAGCGTATACGTTTGAAATATGAAATAGGCTATAGGAAAATCAATTCAGTCAATAAGCATCTTGTAAGCACTGTTTCAATAACGCGTGATTTTAACGTGTTATTACCGTTTACTTTAATGCGACTGATTGCAGTCACTTTAAAGATAATAATGTTGATTAGTGGTAACCTGTTTTTTCTTTTGTATGAAGCCGACCCCACTGTGGACACCCCAAGGTTCAACAATGTCCATTGTTGAAAACATTATTTTTTTCAATAGTCAGTGCCTTTTTAAAATAATTATGATCAATCTCATTTTTCGTGATAGCACTTCAGCAATATAGCAGCAGGCTCAATTTAACCATAAAAATAATAGCTACTACTACTACTACGTTATGGGTATTTATTTTTGAATAATTAAAATTAAAGTTTAAACTGCTTATAAAGTCGTACGAAAGTGGAGAAAGTGCAAAGAGTTTTCATGACTAGGTGTACTCATCGACGTATAATAATGTTATTACACATAGATAGGAGTAGTCTACTCAGTAGAGAAACGATACAACGTTGGTGTGATGTGGTAGTAGGTAGTAACAGTAACAGTTATACTATACGTATTTGTAAAGGGGTAACGTAACTGTTTAGGAGTGCTAGCGCTAGTCAGTCAATGTACGGGACACTGCAGGCCTGCTCGCGCGTCTTTCGCCGTAGCCCTCGGGCACTCTGCGTTACACAATCTCTCAACTCAACCGGCCAGCTTCGTCGTCGTCCACTATTTCTGATACTCACACTCACCCAGGAATTCACTGGCACACACGGTCGTACTCACAGTCAGCTTCTATCCGCTATCGTTGACTGTAACCGTTTCCATTTGTTATAAAGCTTGTCAACAGTAAAAGTGGAGAGTTACGATTGTTCGTGTAACTGATTACACCTACAAAGCTCGATCATGTTTTACTGGTTTTATTAAACTAAACTTTTATATCATTATGTATAATTTTTTCGTATTTACTTACATTATTTCAGCCTTTCCAACTCACATATTGTAATGTGTATCTGCAGCGCCAGATTTAGAGTGTGCGGGACCCCTACTTTTCAGTCGTGACAAATAATGTGGAACAGATTTTTTTTATAAGCATAGGGAAAATATACCAAATTTAAGTCCGTGTAAAAAGTGTATAGAGGAATAATAAATTAACTCTACTAGGTCAATGAGACGAAATAGCTTTTGTTACAATTAGAAATGCTTTAACATTGAAAGATAACTCAAAGCACCAACTGAACTGTAACTTACGTACGCTACAAGCCATTTGGTTATTTTTATGTTTTTTAAATTTCAAAGGTAATTTAAGTATAACTGCATGTACTAAGGGCTGATCGAAGGCTCGAGAATATTCATTTATTTTTGTTACAATAATTTTATTTTTTTTTAATTTTTATGTGGTGCGGGCCCGTAGGCTGCAGCCTAGTCAGCCTATCCTTAAATCCGGTCCTGTGTATATGTGTTTTGTTTGTCCAATGTCCAGAATTTCGCTCTTCACTGGTTTTAAGCAAATAGTAGAAAATATGTACTTATAGAAATGTAAGTATTAGGTTAAATGAATAAAGTTGTAGTTAGGTTCGCATCATGGGAGCCGCAAGGGATGGAGGGAGCAAACGAAAAAATGGCGAAAGGGAGAATCCGTACAAAAAAGAAGTCGTGTGATACAGAATAGATTTTTTCGATTGGACGAAACTCAGTACATTAATATTTTAATTAATATTTGGTAGATACACATGTCCTCTATTATTGTTTCATCAAATACCCTATTAAGCTGCACTCTTCTGTTTACAATGGCTTTCCACAGGCTTCTCTTCTCACCCATTCTTATAAGAACTTTTTCATTTGGAGCGCCTTCCATCACTTATATCAGAGTCACTTAAGCTTTTTTTTAATCAGAATTTTACTGAATTTTACTTCAAAATTCAAGTTGTTCTGAAACATATTCGTCATAAACTTTTAAATTGCCCATATATTTTACAAACGATAAGGACGAAATAAATAAAAAAATAATGAGCAAAATATCGTATTGTGTCCCGGTCATGCAGGACTCCACACGTGAAATCACGATGGTTTTACCCACGTCTTGTAGCTGTAAAAAAAATTTTAATCACAAACATTGTTTTTTAGGATAGAATGTCAATCAAAGTCACTTAAAACGAAGTTTTTAAATTGGATTGTGAGAGTATTATTATTTGTATTAACCATAAGCTGTAAAACCGTATTGCCAATAACATTTACTACTTCGGATAGTACTGTAGAATGTAAAAAGCAGATGCTTTTTTTTAGGCAGTTAAGTCACGGGCTCTTGTGTATCTTCGCTATAGATATTCGCGGGTTATAACCCACCACTTTCTGTCCAGGCTCAGACTGTCTGAATCGCCACAGGGGCCTTTTTACAATTTAATTTCTTTTACAACGTGTTTTTCGTACGAGCCCTTTCCTCTTATAGATGCAATCTTAGTCTTTTATGGCGTCGGTGAAATCTGTGCAGATTGAACACCTCCAAGGTGGAGCAATGGTAGTGTGAACAATTCAAGTAGGCCTAATATTAATTCGGTATAGTTGAGCCGAGATTACAAAAAGCGTTTTATGGCGTCGGTGAAATCTGTGCAGATTGAACACCTGCAACGTGTAGCAATGATAGTGTGAACAATTCAAGTAATATTAATTCGGTATAGTTGAGCCGAGATTACAAAAAGCGTTTCGTCCAGCGAATCAGGTTTGTTTAAATATAAAAGGTCGAAGTGTCGTATGCGCCGAGCGCTGTGATCTGCTGTTGTTAACGGCGTATGGCACCAGCAGCGATCGCATTTCTGTTGTACAATGTTTCGTTACTGTACTACATAACTGAATTGTCAGTCGCAAAAAGTATTGCTTTTGAAAACGTTACCCGAATAAATAAACATCTGACTAGAACGTAAGCTGCAGATTTTCTCTCTCTAGAGTTAAACCTGTTAATAGTCGTCATTGAACTAGCGGAACGAGTTCTTAGTGTGTAACTCGACCGTATGACATGTTATCCGTTTCTCTGTTTATTCTCACTGTCACTTTTGAACGCATCAAACGATTTTAGTAAAACTTGTCAACTTTTACTCTGCATAACCATATTGCTTATTTTTTTGGAACGGTTTCGTTCGTACCTGTTATTTTGAAATACCAGTTTATCACGCCTCTAACTGATTTTTAAATTTCAAAATTCTTGGACGCTTTGACGCTCAAAATGTTTTTAAAATCGCTAAAATATATTTTTGGTAGTTTCAAAGTTAATGTGCCCAGGGCCCAAAAGTTGGATTAAAAAAAATTAAAATCCGAAAGTAGTGTTTACTCTACAATTTTTAACCATGCGGCACCGCGGGTCAAACATGGAAGTCAGAATATTAAGAAAACTGTAGACGTCCACGTGAGGCACCCAAGTTATGAGGGATTTTATTCAAATGAAAACTCGGTATCTTTGATCATTTATATAATTTGAGGTGGTAAAATTCCTTCGACACCCCTTACAAATTTTACTGCCTTCACAACTGTTGTATGTTTTGTTTGCAGAAAACCTTTACAAATTGTTATTAGTTATGTGTATCTGTAAAAAGTACTGGATATAGGCTTATAGGTATCTTTACTCTTTCCGTTCGTAGTTCAATCCTGATGTAAACAAACCCACGTGGCAAATCTGAAACGCTGTTGGTCAGGGGCGTTGACACTGTTCACACAGTAATGTATTACGCGCATGTGCAGAACGTCTGTGTAGTCATGTGAGAGTTATCTTGCCACTTGAATGGAGGAAAGTCGTTTTAAGACTCCCTCCTTTTCACTGTATTCTGAATCGTATTGAATTAATATGGAGCCAGTTGAAAGGATATGTTGCCCGTCATAACACAACAGTAACTGCTTGATATAAAACAATCTATTGAAAAGGCGGTAAATGAAACAACGGAGGACGACAAGTGGAGTCATTGTATGCAGCAGATGATAAGCTATGGCAACTGCCCCACATTGCCGACGCGACGTCTTTCTGTACAATGGACAATCTTATCAATAACGCTGACTCAAGTGATGATACAAGTTCAGACACAGATATGGAAGGCAGTGAATTACTCTCTGACAGCAACTGATAGTATTCAGTACACTGGTAATTATCACAGCTTTTATTTTCGTTTTAAATAAACTTTTTTGTTTGTTGAGATATTTAAACGGTTAATAAATAAAACCATTAACTGGTGTTATAAAATATTTCACTGTCACACAAAGTTTACTTTGGTCAGGACAAATTATTACAATTTACGTGGTTTATACAGTATGAATATTATATGTACCCTGTCTGTACTCCTTCTGTTAGAGTGACACGCCTCTTAATTCAAGTGGCAAATACCGCCACGGCAGTTTGTTTACATCAGGATTAAGATAAGAACGGAAACAGTATATGAAAATAAACCGTAAGCAGAAAAGCTGGGAATAATTGTTTGTTGTTTTAGCATTCTGGTCATAAATTTAACTAAAAAGCAATCCAAATAGTTTCTTTACAATATTGTTATTTTACAAAAAGTAATAAAGCGATAAGGGTTTGCGTCTAATACCTGAAATTTACCTAATATTGAAATTTGTAATAATAAATGTACTTCGTTCAAAATAATGAGCGAGTTCTGCAGTTCAGGGAGCATACTGGTTAAATAGTACTATACACACTTGAATACTACTGTACACACTTGAATACTACTATACACACTTGAATACTACTGTACACACTTGAATACTACTGTACACACTTGAATACTACTGTACACACTTGAATACTACTGTACACACTTGAATACTACTGTACACACTTGAATTATCACAAATCGCTAAAGTAATTTAACGTATTTGAACGAACGAGTACGTGGATTACGGTGTCGACAATTGTTTAAGTTCTCTGTTATGAAGTCAGGATAACAATAGTTACTCTATGCCTTCCCATTTCTCGTATTTGCTAGGACTGGTCCATTCAGATAAGGCGACAGCCATTGTCTTCTCTTGACGTCTTGAAATACCGTTTTACAGTCGCTCGCGCACTTTTGTCTGCGCTAACCATTGTACAGTTTGATACTGATAAACATATACCGTTATAATGAATATTTGGGAAAATCTACACATATATATATATATAAACATAAAACAGTATAAATTACTACCTGAGCAAATACAAATCAGTACAAAAAATATTTAGTGTTTTGTGTTTTTAAAATCACTAAATTCCGGAAACACTCAACAAACTAAATTATTCACCAAAACCGATCACAATCACAGCAGTACAAAAAAAAAACCAATCATAAGCCAACAGCAGCAGTAGTCAAACAAAACAGAAATAATTCACTATACAACAAACCAGCATCATTTCAAATGAAAAAAATTGTTGGTAGCGTTGTAATATCAAAAGGATGTTCCGAGAGGAGAGGGAAACGTTTCAAGAGGTGATGCTAGAGCTAAAAATTAGAGAACAAAAATTGTAAATAAACATAAGTCCGGATGGATCCGAGTAAAAGTTTAATCCACATTTCTGTTTCGAAACAGTAATAATACAATATGAAAATTCCTGGAAGGAAAAATTAGTGGTTCCGTATATCGTTCGGCCCGAGAAAAGAAAAGGATCCCAGAGCTCTATATGTAGTATTTTGCAATGGGGTCCTTTTCTTTGGTCAATATACGGAACTAATAATTTTCCCCCATAATTCGCCTTTCAGGAATTTTTATGTTGCATTATTGTTAATTTGGAGCAGAAATGTTGACTAAATTTCACCGGGCCTTAACTCGAAAACAAAACCTTTTTTGAACCTATGTTTATTTGACATATTTTTCGTATTTTTAGCTCTATAATCGTCTCCTGAAATTTTTCCCCTTTCCTCATGGTATACTCTGTATATATTTGTATGTGGACTGTATGTGTTATGTGCGTTCAATAAGTGATATGCCTACTAAAATTACATAATGATTCATTAACTCTGTGAAGTTAACAGTAGTTGTCATGTTAGGAACAACGTGAAACGAGTGGGGAAGTGGATTTAAGTAACCTCTTTAAGACAACTTGCAACAGTGTACTGGGAAAATAGAATTTTAGAAGAATGTTAAAATATTGGTATTATATTTTCGTTTAGTAAAAAAAATACAGCATTATTAGTAGAAAAACAAATTTCCACAAAATGGTTTAACACGTTTGTTATCCTAAATTTTGCTAAATGAGTTTGAGCTCTACATTATTGGGTCCTTCAGTCTTACGACAGGTTTGTACCCTCCCCGCATATACCCGTGGTGCGTATGTTACGGAGTCTCTCACAGGTATATGGGACCTACAGTTTAACGCCGGATCAGAACGGCATAATTGGGAAGGGTTTATACTAGGCAGGATACCTCTCGCTGGTTTGCCATCGCCTTGCGAGGGGGAACGTTCGTATCTAAATCAGATGGCCCCGGCGGGAATCGAACCCGCGCCGACAGCGTTGCAGCGTCACACGCTGAGCTCTACATTAAATCATAGTATTAGAAAGTGTCATTAATTTCGACATTCGACATTTTCACACACACGCGCGCGCGTTCGCACCTCTCTTTTACATTGCGTATGATTACGTCGTAAGGCAACTTATCGCAGAGTACAAAATATCAACCATGTTGAATAAACTCAGTTCATCATGTCTGCACATAATACGTAAAACAGAGAAGAGAATAACAGGTAGAAAATAGGAAAAGAAATGCCGGTAACGTGAGTAAATATAAACACTTACAGGAATATAGGTAAATACGGTATCGGAGCGCGTAACGAATACGGTAATGGAAAACATGAGGAACGTGTATGCACAAAATATGAACAACAATATACGGAACAACATTTTAAACATATAGGGTGTTGAAATAAGTAATTATAAATAATCTTAATTGCTCACATAAGCGTCGAAGACACCATGGGAAAATTAGGATTTGAGAAAACGATGCTAGCTGGAATAGAAATGTAAAATAGGTACGTCACACGACCAGAGTGGCAGAGAATCGATTCCAAAAATAGGCTACTTTGAACCTCTATGAAGTATATGCGTTATGAAAAATTATACATTAATCCAGCAGTCGGCAACCCTGCGCCCGTCGATTAATTCTGACGCGCCTGCGAACCAATTTGTAATTTTCCTTTCTTTTGAACGAAGGAACGCAACGCATTGTACCTGCTTCGAAGTACTGTATTATAAAATACTACAAGCCAGATACTGAACCGCGCTACGTCTCCCCCCCATACGATTGTCGAGATTGTCGCCCAGAGCCTGTAAACACCTTTCTCCCCAAAGTGATTTTTTTCAAGTTTTACATTACTATGCACTTTATGAAAACAAATAGTGTTATTGGGGTAAGTTCTTTAATTTATTTTTATTAAAACGTTTTCCTGTTTAACCATTTTTTTTTCGTTTAAGTTTTGTTCGTTTTAACGCGCGTGTGCATAATGACAAATTGTTGGTGACCTACTTCTGATGTAGTAGAAGTAAAATTTTCACAAATGTATATGAAACGGAGCGGTCGTGGCGTAGTGGCTAGCGTGTGGCGCTGGTACGCTGTCGGCGCGGGTTTGATTCTCGCCGGGCCATCTGATTTAGATAAGACCGTTCCCCCTCGCAAGGCAATGGCAAACCAGCGAGAGGTATCCTGCCTAGTATAAACCCTCCCCAACTATGCCGGATCCGGCGTTAAACTGTAGGTCACATATAGGATCATGTGAGAGACTTCGTAACACACGCACCATGGGTATATACGGGAGGATACAAACCAGTCGGAAGACTGATGGACCCAATAATAATAATATTATGAAAAATACTGAAAAGCTTTTTTTTTGATTCGGTGTTCTTTGTCGCTAAATATAAGCGCAAGGGTATTATAAAGCGACAGTTAATGTTTGTAACTTCCGGCTATTGAACTCTGCAACTTTCTAGTTTTCTTTGATTGGGTGGGGAGGGGTGCCCCCATCGAACTGGTCATCAGTTATATATGCGCCCCCGGAAATTCAAAGGTTTCCTGTAACTGCATTAGAACATTAAGCAAAACAAAAAATAGAAGTTTGAAATCAGAACAGCCACACACACTGATAAAATTTATAGAAGCTTCTTCGATAGGTAAGCTAATTGGTAATGCGGCTAATGGTCTTACGATCCGACAAACGAACGATTCGATTAGAACAGTGGTTCTCAGAGTGGGGTCCGCGACAATGTTTCAGGGGGTCCGCACATCCGCACACTTTTAAGAAAAATTAGAATATACCGTAATTTTCTTTGATTTGTTATGCTCTAAAATCTAAATTTTAGAATCTTAAAACAATTAGTAGAAGATTCCAGTATTTTTTTGGGTTCAAACTAATTGTAATTGTAAAAGTAATTTCAAACTAATAGCTTTAATAATGTCTGTAAATCATATCGTGTAGCAGATCTGTTTGTCAACAGAACTGACTAGACCTCTCCTTTACACTACAAGAAGAAGATTCATTGGCAGAACTTTCAACTGACAGTTCATTAAAATTACAGTTTTCACAATTACAGCTAGCTGACTTCTGGTTATATGTAATGACCGACTATACTGAACTCGCAAAATAAGCTTTGACGCCTTTAACTGTGTTTTCCTCTACTTATTTGTATGAAATCGCATTCTCCCTGCTCACGTACTTGAAGACAAAGTTAAGAAATTAACTTGACGTCGAGAGTGACTTAATATTGAAATTATCATACATTAAACCCAATATTGCAGAGCTAATTGAACAAATGCAGCTTCATTGTTCACATTAAACTATGTTTGAGATCATTAATATTAAAATTTTGCAAGTCAAGAGAATTTTGATTTTAATACATTTTAATTAAAATATAAGAGTTTCTATCATATTTACTGTTTGTTTTATTTGAGAACTTAGACGAGGTCCGTGATTTTTTAAATTATTTGAGGGGGTCGGTGGACAGAAAAGTTTGGAAATCACTGGGTTAGAAAGTTTTTGAGGTCATCTTAAGGTAATACGTCGGCTAAGTTTGCTGTGTATAGTGCGAGAACAGTACGGCGTTAACAGGTTACGATGCGAGGACGGTAGCTTCTGCCGTGAGACACTTCATGCATTAAATAGTAACGGTTTTAGAAATCCACTTGACATCGATCGTATTCAACCTAGTTTTTATGTACAGAAATAGATGTTTACACATTCAGAACGCATTGGTGTGTACGACTCTGAAGGATAGACGTGAGATCCCTGCGCTATTTCTTGTATACAGTAGTTTTTATTTGTGCTTCGCCAGTTAATTCTGTGTGACTTGGGGGGTGGGGGGACTGTCTAATGAAAATATTCCCTCATATTTTATTAACAATAAAATAACATAGAAAGTACTGTGTGCGCTTGCGCGTGATTGTGTGCATGGGGGGGGGGGTAGAGTTATAAAAAACATGTTCTCAGGGCCGCTTGTTTATAACCAATATTTTTTTTCTGCTTTGTAAAGAAGTGGAGTTAATCCAGTGGATGTCAGTGAATCACTTACATCCGTGTTTGGTTTGTAATGTACTGTATTCTCGAATATAGTAGTATACAATACGTGGAAATTAAATTCCTGTTTTGTTTTTTTTAATATTCAGTTATATGAAGGTTTTTTACATTTTGTGAAAGAACAGTGTGCAATAATATTAATTTTAAAAACTTATGGCTTTATTCAATTCTTATTTAATTTCAAAATATTCTGCTGTACGCTGTAATAACGAATACATTTCACACTTTACGGTGGGATTTAGTGTTACATTTAATGATGCAATTTATATAAGCTTCATTGAAAAGTTTTAATTATAATTTTAATGAAGGCAGATTGTACGTGCTGTACACATTTAAGATATGTTCTTAAACTCACAAAACGTCATTTTATTTAGGAAGTTAGTAATTTTATAATTTATTTTAAATTTTTTTAAGGAAACTCATTCTGTTGTCAAATGTTTTGTTTAAGTGGTCTTTCGCTCTTTTTCTTCATATTAAGGTTTTTTTTGCGGTTGCGACGGAAATTATTTCATAAGTATTTAATTTTTTTATAAATTGGTTACTCAAATATCACTTTCGGATTTAATTAAAATTATATGTCACCTGACGTAACCTAACCAAGACTGCTGTGTGGCAAAATCAGTAAGAATTTAAGAAAAATGTTGGCCAAATATTATGTGTGGAGCGTTGCAAATATTATATGGTGCAGAGACATGGACGCTGAAGAAAGAGGATGAGAAAAGATTAGAAGCATTTGAGATGTGGGTTTGGCGAGCAATGGAAAAAGTCAGGTGGATTGATAAAGTAAGGGATGATGAAGTTTTAAGAAGAATAGGGGAAGAGAGAAGAATCCTGAAGGTAATAGAAAATAGGAAAAGAAATTGGTTAGGTCATTGTTTAAGAAGATCCTGCTTCTTACAACTGGCATGGAGGATGTCGTAGAAAGAGAAAAAAGAAGAGTGCGTAGAAGAATGAAGCTAATAGATAGCATTAAAATCGGAGGGTGTTACGAAGAAACGAAAAGACTGGCATGCGATAGGACAGCTTGGAGAGCTCTTGCCATTTGAAGACCTGCCTTAGGGCAGAATACCAAATAATAATAATAGTATGTCTTAGTATTATTTCATAAAGCCCAAAAATTTGTGTTGCAAAGAGTCAGTTATCAAAGAACTTAAAGAAAGTTTGATTCAGGCCTTTGCTATGCTTTATATGTTTCTTGACGTAAAATAGTATTAACTGTATCAATACGTAAATGATTCATACACTAATCATTATTCCAACGCGGAACACGAATTGTTAGCAATATCCGGACACGTCAAGGACAACAAAATCCAAGAATTCAATACGATACATTATTTCATTCATTATTCAGCAGTAAATCATGACAAGTACTGGTAGCACTGACAAGATACGCTGGAACGAATCCAGCCTAATAGACTATATTGATGTCCTTTCGCTGTCATGTTGGAGGGAAGATTACGTGTAACTAAGTCTTAAGGACGTTTGTAGGGGAACGTAATTCGTGAGACGCAACTCGGGATAGCCAAGTACAGGAACTGGTTCCGCCTTTCTCGTATTCGATAAATAGAAACTAAGAATACTTCATATTAACTGTCCCGTTAATAAATAATAAGAATCATGCATACATATTTTAACTTGATTAATCTTCTATTTCTGTAATAGACTGTCTTATAAATCACTTAGAAATAGAAAATAATAATATGGGTAAATCCTCTATTCAAACTGCTTCCATTGTAATATTTTTCTTGGTTGACTTTTCGATGCCTAGAATCTGGGGTCGTTCTCAGAAGCTGTGAGTGGTGGTTGAAAGATCCTGTTCAAAGCCCTAAAGCGAGGGTTGTTAGGCCTTTCAACCGCCAGCACGATCTCAGATTGTAGGGATCAAAAAGTGAAACAAGAAAAATATATCGATGTAAGCAGTCCGAATAGAGGATGTACCCGGAATAAATAACTCACCGCTTAGAGGTTTTAAAGCATATTATGTCGATCACATTGTTTTATGTCGGCCTAAATGGATTTGTGTGAACTGCAGCCCTCTCCATCTCTGTAGTGCACTTCGAGTCTTACGTACACAAATAATAGGTATTTGTTTTCGCATAACTACATTTTTCATACGTTTTCGTCGCACTATAATGCAGACGATTATGTAAATACGGAAGGTGTTCTATAGGTAAAAAAACTTGTCAACTTTCCGTCTGCTGTCGGAGCTGCCACTTAGGAAGGCAAGAGTAACTACACATCAACTATGAATGTTAAATTAGTCGGGCAAAACGTGTACTTAACTTTACTAAACACATGCTATTTACAATTACCGCTAACATGTTTTTGAATAATGAAGAAGGCAAACGATTATTTTAACATGTGATGTGCTTTGGTAACTATAATTTCTTGTAAGCAATGGACGATAATTGAAAAGAAAAGAATGGTGTTCCGAAAAACTCTATCACACACACTAACACTATCATCGAAGTCAATATCGTATGTAAGGGCAACTTCTCGCCACCCTTTTCCTCCCTCTCTCAAATTTTTCTCCCTCTTCTTCAAACGCTCACATTTCCGACATTTGATGTAACAGTTCGAAGAACAAAGGATTTAATTAGTCGAATGGGCTCCAGAAATTAGTCAACTAAATAATGTAAATTTTCGTCCGTAATTGTATCATTAGGATAAGGATAGAATCCATTATTTCGTTGAAAACTTATATAATATACTGTTACGACGGTCTAGTGATCGTCGTATGGTACAGTGGAAACAAAATATAAGACACCAATTAAGAGACTAATCACCAGCTTTAATTATCACAATCAAACAGTTTGTAATTAACAAGACAGTGTCTTACAACAAATCAAATAAAAATTGTGCACACACAATAATAATGTCAACTAATATAAAACACAATTGTAATACAATTGTCCCCTACAATTATAGAACACACAACACTTCGCCACAATACTTTGAACCGCACCGTGTGAATCGCCCGACAATAACTGAACTAATCGTCGCTGAAGTCTTGTATTTATACCCCGTTGAGATACCGTACTACGCGTTAAGAACGCTACTAGAAACACCAGAACATGATTGATTGCGGCCTTGCACACAGCGCGCGCGGACTGGTGAAATCTGGATTCGCCTCGGACGCGCGACAAGTGTCACGTAATTGCCCTTCAACTCAAAGTACAGCCGGATACCGCTAGAACAGCCGAGAAACGCGTAGCGTGTTGTGTAATGTCGTAACAATGCTATTATACTGTATAACGTCAATAAGCTCTACGAATCCTTCACTCTTTCAGTCTCTCTTAAATATAAATCACAAATGTGTGTGCGTGCGTGCGTGTGTATTTATTTGTTTATTTATTGGGTTTTTACAAAAACCTAGTACTCCTTTGATTAAATTTATTTGGTTTATAGTGCCTAATATAGTTATTCAGACAATAGGTGTACTATGGACTATTTGCAGTAAGTACTACTGCACGTTTGTACTCAGAAACTCGGTAGGCTTACATTCAAGCTGTCAGTCGCACAAGTCTCGCACGCTGTTAGGTTAAAATGAAAGTCAGCTGGAAGTGTGATCGTTCTGGTCGGAAAGTTTGTTGCAATAGTAACGACAAAGTTGTGTTCCACGTCGCGTCGTCGGTGGGGAATTCGCCGGTGTCACATAAATTGTTGGAAACTGCACACCTTCGACCACCTTTACACTGCCAACCACCAATTTACCACTGCTGGGATCGTACAGTTAAAAGTCTTAGAATTCTTAGTTATAAATCCAGTAAAAACTATTTATACAAAGTAGTTTACTGCCTTTTGATTCACCTGGAGTTACAAATCCAGTAAAAACTATTTATAAAAGTAGTTTACTGCCTTTTAATTCACCTGGAGAACAGTCACTAGGGGTACCGATAAATCAGTCTTTCCTCTCCGAGACGTCAGTCCTCTCGACGCAGGGCCGCCGCTAGGCTGCCTGCCGCCCGTGTGCAGTATTACCTTTGCCGCCCTCCTGAATATGTTTCTCATATCCCTTCTTTGCCACACTATTTAATATTATTTTAATTAAAAATTGATACACACAGTCCTAAAGGCGGCCGTCTGTCAAAATAAAACATAAATAAATTCTTATCTTATCGGGTAGGTACTTTATAGTTTGCCAACGTCGACATGCATGCGCCTGTCTACAAAACCACTAAGAGACCGCAGCTATAACTCAGATATAAATGTCGCGCAACAATACCTATACGCTTTCTTGGCAGTCAAAACAAAGATTGATGCCAGTACACTGCGGTAATGCTAACAAAAAAATATCAAGAACGACGCAACAAACGTTAAATTTCATATACCTAGACCTAGTAGGTATTAATTGTTTAATCTATTTTGCAATATCTGGTGATAAATTTGGCAGTCTACGGCCGCCCGTGTGCGATGCACATATGGTAGCGGCGGCCCTGTCTCGACGTCTAGCAGAGAGGACTATGCAATTCAATGTGCACTATAGAAAAGCTGCTTTTAGTATCTGCCCATATAAATAATTCGTGTTACTTATTTAACAGTCTTCCAATGAGTACAGTGCACCGTTGTGAAAGTCTAAACTTCCTGTATGTAATCTGTTAACTTATCGTAACGATACTATCAGAATAAACTTATCGAAGGAGCCTACGTTCATATTGTTCAAATTATGAAAGTTTGCATAGAAATGTCAATGTAGAAAAGACATTTTTCAATCTAAAGATCTTTCAAAAATCCATAGTAAAATTTAAATTTAACAGGAAATCGATTGTAAAATGTAAAAACGAATTCAACATTTTAACAATCAAGCAGCTTTGAATTGTTAAGAATATCCTTTTAATTGTATTGTTAACTGTATCGTAGTGGATATTAAGTGCAGTAGGCGTCTGAACGTGGAAGCTGTGTTCAAATGGACACTGATAGAGCAAATGACACTTTGATTTTTATGATTATTAGAATTCCAAAAACGTTATAGTCGATTGTTTAGTAACCTCGATGTGAACATCGTGTAACACGGTGCCGGATTAAGGGGGGCTTGGGGGGCTAAAGCCTCGGGCTCCGCTTGTCGGGGGCACCATGCCCGACAATTTAAAAATTCTCATTTTCGAACGAATAAATAAAAGTTTAACGCCCAAAATTTTCCGAGTTATAAGCTATCACAATTGTTTTATTTATTATAACATTTTGTTTATTATATTTATTAAATGATCGTCTGAATAAAGTAAAGTATTTTGAAAAATAGAGAGAGAGGGGGAGACGTTGCCCTTACACACGATGTACTGACTTCTGTCAGTGTGTGGCAAAGAGTCAGTTATCAAAGAACTTAAAGAACAATTTGATTCAGGCCTTTGCTATGCTTTATATGTTTCTTGACGTAAAATAGTATTAACTGTATCAATACGTAAATGATTCATACACGAATCATTATTCCAACGCGGAAAAAGAATTGTTAGCAATATCCGAACACGTCAAGGACAACAAAATCCAAGAATTCAATATGGTGCATTTCATTCATTATTCAGAAGTAGATCATGACTTGGTAGCACTGACAAGACACGCTGGAACGAGTCCAGCCTAATAGACTATATTGATGTCCTTTCGCTGTCATGTTGGAGGGAAGATTACGTGTAACTAAGTCTTAAGGATGTTTTTAGGGGAACTTAAGTCGCAAAATTCAATGGGATAGCCAGATACTGAAACTGTTTCCGCTTTCCTCGTATTCGATAAATAGAAACTAAGAATATGTGTATGGCTCTTAGAGGCTATTAATTGTCCCGTTAATAAATAATAAGAACCGTGCAAAACACAAACATCTTAATCCGGCCATGGTGTAACGATTTCAAACAAACCTAATAACTGTGGGCCGGCTTGTTTAGGAGCGAGCGCAACTGTAAAATGCAACTTCTCGAGTTGTAAATAAAGCTGTAGGACTTGGAAGCTGCGGTGCGCTTGGAATGTTGATGTCACTGCTGGTCGGCTAAACTATGTGTGTATAGGGACAGACTCGAGTTGAATGAATCACGAGTGTTCGCCTGGTGACTGTAGGAGGACGCTTAGGCTGAAGGTGAACCACTCTCCTTAGGCTACGTCTTTTTTATGGTCTCTCTCTCTCTCTCTCTCTCTCTCTCTCTCTCTCTCTCTCTCTCTCTCTCTCTCTCTCGTTCTGTGGTCACCATGACAACCGCATTTCTCTCCACTAACCTTCTGGACGTCGCTCCTCGATAAATATTTTTCGTCGCGCACAGCCTATAATATTCCTTTTTCGTTATTAAAAACTGTCAGTTGTGATAAAGAACGCGACGTTTTCGAGTTTCATTGGCCGTACACACGCGTTACCGTACACTGGAATTGAATAGCTGTAATGTGACTGTGGCGTTAATGGCATGAACGTAAGAATGAAAGACTAGGTGGTACAGTAGGCTGTTTCACTAATCGAAAGTTTTTGGAATGTTTACGCTATTATCTATTCAACTGTCGTACTTCTAACTTTCATTTACATTATCACAATTGGGAATTTAAAATCAATAAAATCAAGCAGCAGCAGGATATCGGAAGTAAAATGTTAAAAATTAAGACAGTTCCCTTAAGATTTTACAGCAGTAAAATTCTTTTTTTAAGACCACTCTCTTTTTAAGATTTTACAGCAGTTAGGCCTAAATATTTTGTTAATTGAAAACGAACTGGGAATTTGAAAACATTCAAAATAAAAGATACCTTCGTTACATTTGACTATTACAAAATTGTTAATTCACATATTATCATGAGGTTACTGTGAAAATTTGGTAAGTGTGCATTTTTGCCAAAAATCATTTTTTGTCAGTTTTGGTATTAGGATGTACATATGTTGTTCTGTAAAAAATTAGTAAATAATTTAATAACTGTAAAGTGGGATTTTAAAGTGTTACCTGTTTAGTAAGTACATTTGGAGCAATTCTCTGGCTGTAAGTGATAACAGATGTTAACAGATTTTGCTATTTTGTAATATAATTTGTGAGAGAAAGTTTAACTGAAAGAATTCAATAATTGCAATTCCCAATTTATTTGTGTACACATAAGTGTTTCACAAATATATTTCTATGTACACCACTATGTTGTGTGATAGACAGTCTGTGTGTCTATGAAATACAGCAACATTTTCCGGATGGAGTAAAGACCATTACCATGACCAAGAAAAACTGAAAATTATCTTGAAAATTTTTTAAAGAAGAAAAAGTTTGAGTTTTTCTTGTCTTAACTTTACCTGTAAGTGGTCCAAGTGATGATTCATGATGCTCTTGGCAACATGACTACAAGTGGAGTTTTTGGCTCAGAAGATGTATTATTCTGACCTAGTGTAAAATTATTCTTACTACTAAATGTTATTACTGATGTTTTGTGTTTTAAAGTAGTTATTAATTATCCATTTAAAATAGGAGAGTAAGAGAGCGTTCAAGATCGGCAATTTTAAATTTCATTCATTGGTTACTTTTTGTGTTAGATGAAGTTTTTATATTGTCAGACTAAAAAAAACTATAATAAAACAGCTTTCGTGTTTTGTAAACAGTTATTTTTTCAGTATGAACAATTTACATTTTATTCTCCCTAAGTAACATCTAATGTTCACAGTCTTCAGTCAACACTTGCTGTCTCAAAAACTTTTGTAAGTACCAAATGTAAAAAAAAAAATAAACTGTTAGTGCAATAATGTAAGAAATAAAAAATGCATTACATATCATGTTTATACATTATCCTGATGAGTGCAAAACAGGTTTGCGAAAAAATCTAAATTGAATTTACTCCAAAACATCATTTTGTTAGTTACCAACTTTTAGCAGTAACCCCACGATATATGAACAGAGAAAGTTGTTAAACTGCTGTTATAGGAAGAGATTATACAATCTATGACACGGCACTTATCTTACTATAAAGGCTGTGCCATGTTCAATATAAAGGCTCCTGATTACTGTTTTCTGTTTAGCTTTGTTTCACTCTCTTTCAGAACGTGCACTTATTTATCACACTTTCAGTCATTGCTAGTAGTCTCTCTCATTGCTGTTCTGTTTCCTTTTTTCTTTATAATAACGTTTCTTGCTTCGTGTCAGTTGATGTTGCACACGTGTGCGCAAGTTCTTAGTAATCATTTCGCATTCCATTCGTACTCGTATCAGCACAATGACTGGACGTGTTTATCTGATCGCGGCTGTACTTACCGAATTTCCTGCATTGTAAAAATCATATTTCCGTCCGTCTCTGCACATTCTTGGTCAAATATTTGTTTAGATTGTCATTATTTCTGTCGAGATATTTGTTCGATGAATTGTACGCAGTATTGTCGATCAGTGTTATTGTAATAATCGAACGACAGTTGGGATTCTCATTAGACTGTAATTGGACTCTTACGCTTTCACGGCTGGCGACAAATCTGTTGACATTCCATTGTCTATACTCTCCGGGCTATTAGTCTGTAGTCGCCTACTGCCGCATAGAACACACGTTGGAGTCCAT
The DNA here is from genome assembly GCA_034769895.1 of Magicicada septendecula. Taxonomy (NCBI): domain Eukaryota; kingdom Metazoa; phylum Arthropoda; class Insecta; order Hemiptera; family Cicadidae; genus Magicicada; species Magicicada septendecula. The sequence goes on along the minus strand of CM068369.1, from coordinate 88,407,049 downwards.
CTTCAGTGTAAACGACTCGAGTAACTGGTACAGTACTGTGGCTCCACCGGTGGGACCGAGACGTCTGTTCTGTGCGGCAATACTGGACCGCGGACTAATACCCCGGAGAGTAGACAATGGAATGTCAACGGACTCATTACACCGTGTTAACGTAATCGTCATTAAACTTAATGACAAGAGTACATTATATTCTTGTTCTAGAGCAGCGGTTCCCGAACGTCCGCGGACCCCTCCGCAAAAATTAAAAAATTCACGGACCCCGTTCGAGACTGAAATGAAGTAAACAGTAAATGATAGAAACTCGTATATTTTGATTAAAAAATATTAAAATGAAAATTCTCTTAACATTATAGTATTAATGGTATCAAACATAGTTTAATGTGAACGGTGAAGCTGCTTTTAAACAATTAGCTCTGCAATATTGGATTTAATGTCTGACAATTTCAATATTAAATCACTTTCGACATCAAATTTGTTTCTTAACTTTGACTTCAAGTACGTGAGCTGGGAGAATGCGGTTTCACACAGATAAGTAGCCTATAGAGAAACACAGATGAACAAACTGTCAGTTGAATATTCTGCCAATGAATCTTCTTCTTGTAGCTAAGAAAGAGGTCTAGTCAGTTCGGCTGACAAACAGATCTGCTACACGTCAAGATTTAAAGACATTATTAAAGCCATTAGTTTGCAATTTTTTTACAATTACAATTAGTTTGAACAAAGAAAAATACTGGAATCTTCTACTAATTGTTTTAAGATTCTAAAATTTAGATTTTAGAGCATAAACATCGGAGTAAATTACGGTATATTCTAGTTTTTCTTAAGAGTGTCTGCGGACCCCCTGAAACATTGTCGCGGACTCCACTTTGGGAACCACAGTTCTAGATCTACAAAAGAAGCGTTTAATAAGTAGTGAATGTTTGGGTTGTTAATTAAATAAACTATAGTTTCGCTGCTTTCGCCTGTTAATAATGCACGCACAATGGAAGTACAGGCCAATATGATTCAGTTGTTTACATCCAATAATGCTGTGATCGCTTATACGTATTCACACGCGTCGCATGTTTTCTGTATTCTACATTGAATAGATTGAAATTAAGGCTTGCATCTGCGTCGTATCAACGTTAGTGGGGCTTCGTGACGTGGAAGGATTAACCGCGCGCCCGTTGTGAGGGCGGAAGCTGACTCCCTCCCTACAAATACCGCTGCCATTGATACCATCCACCACGGCGGTTTTCACTTGTCCCGTGTTTTTATACGCTTTTTTCGAATTTCAGTATTTGTTTGTTTTTTTAATCTCAGTTAGAAACAACCGTGCACTTGTGGAAGAAAATATAGTATACTATTGTTGGTTCCACTAGGGTTGCCAGACGTCCGGCTTAAGGCGGACATGTTTGGCTTTTTACAGTTTAGTTCGGCTAAAAATAAGCATGTCCGGATTTTGTTATGCTTTTTGTGTGACAAATTTGCACGTATTATTATGATAAAGGTGTAGGACACACCAACCTTCAAATAGGCACAAAAAATATGGAGCCAGTAAAAGAGTTCATATATCTTGGCTCCCAGATAAACAGTCAACACTGAAATAAGAAGAAGAATATATCTCGCAAATAAAACGTATTATGGATTAAAAAATCACATGACATCTAACGTCATCTTAAGAAGCACGAAATGCAAAATCTACAAAACACTTATCAGGCCAGTGCTGACATATGCTTCAGAAACCTGGACAGTGACAAGAAATAGCGAGATACTTCTAGGTTGCTGTGAAAGACGGATTCTAAGAACAATATTTAGAGGAGTACAAGGAAATGGAATGTGGCGCAGGCGGTATAATTATGAACTATACCATCTTTTCAAAGAGCCGGACATTGTCATGCTAATCAAAATAGATAGGCTAGGCTAAGTTGGGTTGGACACATAGAGAGAATGGAGGAAGGACAGCCTACGAAACATATTGTCTACCAGAATTCAATGGGTAGTAGAAAAAGGGGAAGACCCCGAAGTAGATTCAAATACCAAATAGAGGAGGACCTCGGAAAGTTGAACATAAGAAACTGGATAGTCAAGGCATGCAATAGGAAGGAATGAAATCGACTCTTGGAGCAGGCCAAGACCCACCAAGCCACGGTTGATGATGATGATAGCACACTCCAGTTCATTTCAGATATTCACTCTGAATTTTGGGATTCAAATGTTTCGTTAAAATTTAAGTTTTTAGTTAAAAACGGTTAAATTTATTTAATAGTAAAAGAATTGAGTTACTTTGATATCTCTATAATGATGATGATTACAGAACCTGTCTTTCTTCTTAATTCATATGCCTTATGTTTTGTGTGTAATGATAACTTATATCTGCAACATGCTGACGTCGTTGTATTGTTTAATATGTAGTAGTCCTATATGTACGAAAACACCTGATATCGTACGGACATAATAAATAAATACTGCTTTTTAATGTAAAAATTGCTGTCTGGCTTTTTGGGTAAAATGTTCGGTTAAATTAACAGCTGCGTTCAGCTTTTCTGATTTTTGAACTGGCAACCCTAGCAGTCGGATGAGACAATGGGCGAGGTAGAGAAAACATCGCGCTTATGGGTTTTACGTTCGATACTATTACGCGACTTGAAAACCTCGACCGATGAGAATGAAGTACTAGACAAGTCTACAAACTATAAACAGTAGTAACAGTATTTTAATTCTTCATATTTTCGTAAATTTTAAATAAATTTAGCCCCAAAACTGAGCCGGTAAAAATACTTACTTACAGTACTTACTTAATCCTTAGCTTTTCTACCTTTCGGTGTAAAGCTATGTTGGAGTTGAGTCCTCTGAGGTCGTCTTTTTCCACATATCGCTCCATTTCTTTCTATCTCCTGCGAGCTCCTTTATTTTCTCCCATTTTACTCCTATTCTTTTTGCAGCTGTGCGGGCTTCATCCTTCCAGAGCTTTCTCGGTCGTCCTCTCTTTCTTTTACCCGTTTCTCTGAATTCAAACACTTGCTTAACCAGTCTTTCCTCCCCCATCCTCATTACATGTCCCAGCCATCTAAGTTGTGCTTGTTCTGCTGTTATTGCTACAGGAACAATATCTAACCAAAAAAAAAAAAAATAAAATAAAACCATGGCACACTTGATTTAGTTCGTATTAAAATATATGCTGTCCTCACGTAAGACGTTCGTGCTCCTTAACGATAAGTTTTTTTGTACATGTAGTCAGATCACGTACATGATGAACGTGCCACTTAAATTTAATAAAATCCGTGTAATAACAAAATTTAAAAAAAATTTCATAAAAGTTCTATTTTTTCAGTTGTGAGGCATAAAAGTACCCCGCGAGAAATGTTTTCCCTATTCAAGGTAGACTAATACATTAAGCGAGTGAACTGTACAGAAAGATTCGAATTTAATTTTGATCTAACTCCCGATGTTCTATCTTCATTGGTTTCCAAATTATTGAGTGAATCATACAAATGTAGTTCAGCAGTCGCGGTCCGTACTGGCGCACGTCCGTTCCCCCTGATTCTCATATCGTGTCCGTCATGACGTGTTTCAATTAACGCACTGTATTGTTACAGAAATCGTTAGAAGTATATTTGTTGTAATTTAAGATAAAACAGTAAATCTCGTTCGTAGCATTTACCAAATCGTAGGCTAAATCGTTCTCCTTGAGCTACAGAACTCGCTTGCTGTTTTGGATGAAATACATTTACTATTTGGCAAATTTATGCAAATCCCGTTTACTTTACTAATTTTTAGTAAAATAACAACAGTAGAGCCACGTTATACTATAAACATTAAAAATTCGAAACTACTGCATTCGTTTAATAATTAAGTTTGTAACGATAATACCTGAACGCCAAATAATTTACCCTTACCTTCAAATGTTTGTACGTTTCCGTAGATATCTATAGGCCTATGTGTAATATTTTTGAAAAATATACATAACTGATAACAATATACAGGAAAAACAGTTTTCGTTAACATAGCTTATCAATCTTTAGAAGTCTGTCTAAAACTTATTTGCAAGAAGTGTTGAGAGTTATTAATTCTGTCGAACTATTAAGGATACTTCGTTTGTGTTTTTAATAAAATCCCTCATAACTTGACCTTGACCCACTCCCCGCATAAACTTTTTTATAATTTTCTTAAAATGTATGAATTACATTTTTGGCTCGTGGTGCCCACAAAGATAAAATTTTTCATAGTAAACGCTACGTTCGGATTTGAATTGAAATTCCCTTTAGTATTACATCCGGTTGAATTTTTACCCATTTTTTTCAAACTTTTGATCCTTTTTTTGGGGCTGTGTACCCTAAAATTTTGAAATTTCCAAAACTGTACACAATATTCAGATTTTGCTTAAAATTCCTTTTAATTCGATAGCCTGCATGGAATTTTACAAGTTTAAAAACAATTTTGGCCTAATGTCTCAAAATATTAAAATTTAGAAAAAATAAGGGTATATTCGGATTGCGGTTAAAATTCACTTTATGGTACCTCTCACAGTATTTTTCTATTGTTTCACAATATTGACCTCTTAACAGTTTTGCCCGCCGCTTCCTTTTTTTGGTGGTGATAGTAAGGGGGGCGGAGATCAATCTCAAAAACACGTGGGGTAAAAGAGTGAACACGCATGCCAACTTTTACGACAATCGATTGACGTGTTCGAAAGCCAAACAGACTGATCTGTAGACAGACAGATATTAACAGATATAGATTGACGTGTTCAAAAGGGAGACAGATTGATCTGTAGACAGACAGATATAGATTGAAAACTGAGGACTCGCTTTGCTCGTCCAAAAATATAATTTACGTTACAAATATTATTCCTTGAAATTTTAAGTGCTTAATAAGGTAACTCTTTTCAGAATTATTTTGCAGAATTGGTTTCAGCTGCTGCCTGATTACTAGATTACACTGTTTTTTCTTAACTACGCAGTCTGATATACCCCACTCTGAATTAACAGATAAGTCGTTAGACGTTAGCTAATATCACGTTTTCTGGACAATGCGGATTGACTGAAACCGATTATAAGGGGTCGCCATTGCTCAAAGCGGAAAGAAGGCAGTAGATTGGTAAGAATTGTCTGGTACATCTTTTTCTAATTCTTATGGTGCAGCTGAGCAAATTGTTAGTTAAGGTAAGGCACACATAAATAGGAAATTACGATTACCAGGCCTATGACTACGCTGCAAAATGTGGACACTCGTACACAGTCACAGTGGCGTAGCTAGGCTTTTTGGCGCCCGGGGCTATGAGCTTGCCGGCCGTCTCGCCTTCACATGAAAAGGGGACAAAAGAGCAACAATCAAGGCCCATCAAGTGAACAAAGTACTTTAATAAATGCAAATGTGTAGATTTTTCTATGAAAGCACGTCCAGCAAACGTTTGAAGAACATCTGTTAAGTCAAAATTAAGAAATTACATGTTATAATATTACCGGTATTCAGTTTGTATACATTTCTTAGTAACAAAAGTAGGCTATAAAGTAGTAATATAAAAAATTTATAACATAAAAATGTTCTAATAAACATGCAGATTCCTTGAAGGTCTAAAGGGATATCCTAAAGCAGCATAAAGTTAAACAAAGACTACATTAAAAGTAATAAAATAAATCACTTACCATTACAGGTTAATGGTTCCGTTTCCTATTAATAAACACTTAAAATTTATTTTTAATATTTTATAAATATTTAAGCGAGACATAAAATGTAACTTTTCTGGTCTTAAATGCTGCAAAGTCGGTTATTAAATCATTATAATCTAAAGATCGTTAGATTATCGAAAGTATCGCTAGATTTGATACCCTGTCTTGAGATATTTTTTATCGTAGGTACGATTTAATCAATTTAAGTTTACTAAACGATCTTCCACAAGAAAACACAGACACTGTTAAAGTAAGAAAAATTTTGTAAAGGTTTGGTACCGTATTGTTTTGTGGGCTTTTAATCCCATTGAAGAAATGTATTGCAGCAGTCCCTGAGATATAAAGTCCATTTGTTCTCCATTAACTTTTGCTCTTTTTAATAAAAGTATAATGTCTTTCAAGTCACTGAGCAATTCTTCACTGTTTAGGTCATGTGGATACAGTTTTTCAAGCACTGTGCACTTAATATTGATTTGGGAAAGCTGTTTCTTAAAATGTATATCCCTGTCATTCATGAACGCCTAAAATTTACAGAAGAACCCAAAGCGTTTTTCTAACTCTATGTTAGAGAAACGGGTTGAAATTTCAACTGACAGTTTGTCCAAAATTTCCATTATAGAACGTAGCATTTCTTGCCGACCAAGAAGAATCGTCTGCATACTCCCCTGGCATCGTATAGAAGAAAGAATATCTGTCCAGAAACAGAGCAAGGTCACAAAATTAAAGTTTTCTATCGCATTAATTGTTAATGCTGCATCTTCCCTAGTAGGCAGTTGTTTCAGTCGGTGTATCCCTCCGTTTCTCCAGTGCAGCAATCACTTCATCCAGCTGAGAGGATATTGGTTTCACCGCATCTGCTTTTGAACTCTATCTGGTATCACAATGTCCTTTTAGAGTAATATTTACGAAGTCTTTAAGAACACTGCATCTATAAGTGGAACAGAAAAAGCAGGTGAATAGACGTTCTACTGTCCCAAAAAATGTCACTGCCTAAACATTTACACGAGCTCCCATATCTTGTAGAGCAGCCCGGGAACATGGTCTACATTGTTGCTAGTAATGTTCTGTCCTTCATCGCCTGTAATTTCAAGACTCCACGATGCAGCATCATCCATGGTACTAGAACCAACTGAATATTGTAACTATACTTTGAAAGTTCGAAGTATTCACGTCGTTAACTTTGTTGTATTTATCAACAGCTTCGTCGCTAACAACATCCATGTTATGATCGCAAGTTGATGCCTTGTTAATTGTAATATTGTTATTACTCAGGGTTCGATTTTCCTTTCATAAAATACTTCATAAACTCTTTGGAATTTGTTGTAGTTCTTAACCTTTCTTCCCTACTCTTCCGAAACTGGGCGTCCCTGAGTTTAGTTCGTTTCATATCAGCTTCAAATAAAATTAAAAAAAATCTATTTTCAATAATAGTATTAGTATGATGCCATACTCGTGAAGTATTATAGATATACCCACAAGACGCACAAACCAAAAACAAACGGCACACTCAAGATATTCATCAACACATTCGCTGCGTCGAACCGGGAAGAATTGTACATACGTAGTCCACGTAACGTTTCTTTTATACGTTTGTAAATAATATATTCATCTGTATACGAATAGGAGATAAGATCAGTTGTACTAAGCTAATACTGTATGATTATCCGTTCTCCTTTCCAGCACAACAACTCACTACAAGTCACTACAGATCTGTTATCATAATGAACCTTAATTACGATGCTAGAACATAAATAGACTAATACTCTTTATCACGTAAGGTTTATAACAAGAGACAAGCAGACTGGTTATGCTTCTTTTATGAAAGGAATAGTCATATCAAAGAAACAAGTTGTTTGTAGTTTCATAACTCGTGACTCTGCTCGTACAGATAAAGAAAAGAAATGTAAAACAGTTACACACACACACACACACACACACACACACACACACACACACAGATTCTGTGCGGAAATTAGCACATTCACTAACTGCTAGAGTCCCTGCAGGGGCGTTCTTTTTGAAGGAAACCAGTGTGTTGTGTTCGTATGAAATACCGGTGTGGGTATAAGTATTACTAGCAACAACGACGGTGATATTACGGAGGATAAAATTAAACGTCGCCTTAAATATAATCCTCTGGTGTTGAGCTGTAGTTGTTTGGCCGCGTTACAAGTATTTGAAAAACGACTCGACAGTTATTTTGCTTAATGGTGTCTGCATGCCTGCCGCCTTACACGCTGCTTGCTCGCATAGCCCACAACTCCTCATTCCGTATCCTTAGTGCAATTTTTCTTGTTTTTTTTTTTACCTTTTCTTGAACGTTTCACAGATACCATCTTCACTAAGAAAACTTTGTTCTCAAATTAGAATTTCATTGTGCACCGACTCGTCCCTGTTCGTTCACCCCGACTGCGGTGTAGACCCGTAAGGCTTAGGCCTCATTTATACTTCCAGGTGGCAGGCGATGGGTGACGTCACCCGTAGCTGTGGTACATTGTTGAGAATGGGTTTGTTTATACTTCTGCGAAGTGACGTGTGCGATGGTGAAATTCACCAGATGCTTCACGAAACTCGTTGATTAGGTGAACACAATATTTCCTCCTCCTATCCTCCACTTCTTCTAGCATGAGAAATATTTGACGTGTTCCAAACGACATCTCTTGTGTAGTGGCTCGACCGTAGCTTAAAGTATAAATGCTGCACCACCTGACGCCTACCTCTTTACCACCTGCCACCTGGAAGTATAAATGAGGGTGACTGTGTCTGTGTGGTTTTGTAATAATTGAACAGGACTCGTGTTTCGTGTCCAGGGAACGTTATACGCATCCGCACACCTGGAACCTGCGGACCGTGACATCGTGAATGAAAGCGTCCACACGTCACGCAAGGGCGGATCAGTGTCGCCTTGGTACGTAAACTACCACATGTGTCCACGTCACTTTACACAAAGTATGAGTTCAGAAAATATAGCGCTAACAACACCTTAGAAAAATGGCCTTACAACACGGACGATATCATAGATAAACGACAACTCGCCACGGTGACTGGACGTTTCCAGTGTTGGCCTAACAACTCGGCAAATGTTAATTCCAACAAAACAGTATTTCTTACCAACACGTCGCAAAACTTGGCCAGATAGCTAACGTTTTAACTACAAGATATCGACATTTTGTGCATAGTTTGGTGAGAACGTTTAACGAACAGAATGCTATCGATGTTTAGTGTACACACACGCGAGCGCGCTCTGTCTGTCTGTCTGCCTATCTTCTCTCTCTCTCTCTCTCTCTCTCTCTCTCTCTCTCTCTCTCTCTCTCTCTCTCTCTCTCTCTCTCTCTCTCTCTCTCTCTCTCTCTCTCTCTCACGACTACGATTGTTTCATAAATATTTATTTACAATTATGTACAAATAATAAATCATCAGCTTTGCCGTAAATATCGTCAGAGAGACAGTCCCACGCAGCAGGAATGTGTTGACGCACTTTATTCCAAGATTTGATTCCAAACATTTTTCTGTATCGGACTTTGATTATAGCGAGGAGCCCTACAAAAGACAACTCTAACGTCGAATAAATTTCGTGTTGCCGGTTGTTTTGAGACAGGAGAACAGT